>CM040123.1:116342294-117738829 GCA_022559845.1 Amorphophallus konjac | reverse complement strand
GCCGGGGCGGAGATCGGGCAGGAGTAGGGGAGAGCGGTGGGAGCTTGAGAAAAGGAGTCCTTTTGTGAAAGGTGGGACTGCCGCACTGAAGGTGGGGGAGTGGGGCTGGTGAGTTACGGGGAGATGGGGCAGCGCTGTGAAGGGCTGTCTACAGCTAGTGGAGGGAGGGCCAGGGAGGTGGGATAGGATGTTGGGTACAAAAGATGTGAAAGGGGAAGGGAAGGGGGGGCTTCTCACCCATGGGCATCGCACCCAGCTCCTTCTCGAAGAAAATAACAAGGCAAAGGCTTCACACCTAACATTCTCATAATTTCAATCAACTTCATTCATCTCTTAACATGGGATTACAGACTCTTATATAGACTCCTCACACATCAAACTTCAACACCTAACATTTGACATTTATGATCAAACATCACCTAACACCCGACATCCTGTCTAATCATAACTTTCGGTGGACACTAAAATACTACTACACGAGGATGACATCTTATTTTCTATAAAAAGAAAAACACACATATAGGCTCACTAAAATGGACCATTAACATAAAACACTTCAATTAAATAAATTGGATATTTGTCCATGTTGCCTGACAATCCTCGTCAAACCCCTCCGCTTGGAAGAGGTTCGACCTCGAACCTAAGACCTTTGCTCGGAGAAGTAGCGGTGTCGGTGGAGATGGACGGTGAAGATGGGCGGCAGAGAAGGACGGATCTAGCGCTTCGAATGGGGTCTCGCACCCGTCCCCATCTCAAGGATGATGCACTCGAAGTTTCAAATTCTTCCTTCATGGCGAAGAGGAGGAGGACGGATCTAGAGCTTCGAATGGGGCCTCGCACCCGTTCCCATCTCAAAGACGATGCATCCGAAGTTTCAAATCATGCCTTCCTGACGGAGTGGATTTGCCCAAGGACCCGACTTGTGAGAACAAGTGGGTAACCGGCTCTGATACCAAACTGATGCGGGACAAAATCCCGGGTCGTATAATTTTACTACTTTATCTCTTTGTTATTCTTCAATTTTTCTCAAAAAAATATTTCCCACTATTTATTTAACATCCTCCCCATAATAATTTTTTTTTCTTTCTCATTTTTTCCCATAAACTTATCACCCCGTCTTTTTTTTTTAAGAAACGTCTCTCTCTTTGACCCCCTTTTTTAGCCATTTTTTATGGAAATAACTTCTCCTTTTTATTTTCTTTCTTGAACCATTTTTTTATCCTTTTTTCTTTCTTTCACCATTTCTTCTTTATTTTTCACACTTCACGAACTAGAGCGAAAGAGAGAGAGAACGAGAGAGAGAGAGAGAGAGGATGGTCGGCCCCTCTATTCTCCTTACACACCTTTCCTTTTGCTTTTTTTCTCAATGCTAAGACCTGCATGATCATAAAGCTTGGTCCCAACATCAACAAGTGGGCACCTTCATACCAACCAAAATGCCATGTCCTTTGGTGAGACAAGTGGGGCAAACATGTTTATTATATGAGGCACTATCAGCAAGTGGAGCAGAGCTTGGTGCAGGCTTCACATATTGGGACCCAACATCACTATTAAATTGCCTCGTTTCTTTTCACAGAGATAACAAAGAAAATGTGATAAGGGAGGGAGAAAAGATGGGAACATAGAGAAAATGAGAGTGAGAAGGGGAGAATACGGTGGAGGGTGGGGAGTTTCTTTGTGTTTGAGAGAACATGAGAGAAGTTAGAGAGAGGGAGTTGTAGGGGGCTTAGAGTGTGGGGTTGGAGGGTGTCGGAGGAATGGGGTCGCGGCCAGGGGGGGTGGGGAAAGGTCGATGATAGGAAGGGTGGTGGGGGGAATCAGATGGTGGTAGTGGATGGTAGGGACCTTGACCGACCCTTTCTAGATGCTCTTACCTTTCTCTGTTCTGTTGGTGTTCGCATACCACTCATTGCCTTCATCAAATATGCAGTCTCCCTCCTCCATGTGAACATATGGTGTTTCAATAGTTTGATCCACGGGGGCTCCAGCTTTCACAAGCATGATGGTGACACAAAGCTTTTGGATTGATAAGACAAATGAGTTGGGGTCGTGGGACCCTATTGAGAAGACAAACTATTTTGAACTTTCACTTCATCTAGCGAATGAAAGAAGTTCACATATGCATCTCTGTTTGTTAATATTGACTGCAACTCATCAATGCTGGGCCTTCAAATGGGATATTATCCCAACTGCTTTTGAAGATGAAGGCTGCCCAAGAGATGAAGACTTTGGCCTAGACGTCCTCTCAGCCAAATTAATGCTAGACCTTTCTCCTCCCTACTGAGGCTCAAAGTGGAGGAGGGAATCACCCGTTGGCGGAGATCGAGCAGGAGCAGGGGAGAGCGGTGGGAGGTTGAAAAAATGAGTCCTTTTGTGAAAGGTGGGACTACCGCGCTAAAGGTGGGGGAGTGGGGCTGGTGAGTTACAGGGAGATGGGGCAGCGCTGTGAAGGGTTATCTACAGCTAGTGGAGGGAGGGCCAGGGAGGTGGGATAGGATGTTGGGTACAGAAGATGATAAAGGGGAAGGGAAGGGGGGGGCTTCTCACCCATGGGCATCGCACCCAGCTCCTTCTCGGAGAAAACAACAAGGCAAAGGCTTCACACCTAACATTCTCATAATTTCAATCAACTTCATTCATCTCTTAACATGGGATTACAGACTCTTATATAGACTCCTCACACATCAAACTTCAACACCTAACATTTGACATTTATGATCAAACATCACCTAACACCCGACATCCTGTCTAATCATAACTTTCGGTGGACACTAAAATACTACTACACGAGGATGACATCTTATTTTCTATAAAAAGAAAAACACACATATAGGCCCACTAAAATGGACCATTAACATAAAACACTTCAATTAAATAAATTGGATATTTGTCCATGTTGCCTGACGATCCTCGTCAGCAAGCCGCCATGACTTGCTTATCATCTTCTTTAGCCTTCTTGTTCTTCTTGGTAGCCACTACCACTCCCGTTTCGGGATCTCGAGAGTTGTTAATAATGCTTAATTTTTCCTCTCTTCTTCCTCGTCAATCAGACTTTCGGCTCGGCTCCTCTCCTTTGCCTTTGAGTTTATCGACCTTCTCCAAGGTCCTTTCATATAGATGGGCTCGTTGGACCATCTCCACATAGGTCCGAATATTTTGCGAGCCAAGTTGTTGAATGAAGATGGGCCTTAACCCATCTAGAAGACAGTTGGCCTTCAAAAGATCCGTGCTTACCAAATGTTCGGCATAATGGGCCAAACGGGAGAATTGGAGTTCAGATTCTGCCACCGACATCATGCCTTGGCGTAAAGAAGCAAACTCTATAGCCTTTCTCTCCTTTACGTGCTCGGAGAAGTATTTCACCCGAAAGAGTGTGAGAAATCCCTTTTAAGTGTGTGGTGCATTTTGTGGCTGTGCCGGAATAGACTTCCACCAAGTACGCACATCCTTGTTGAGTTGGAACGTGGTAAGACGAACCTTCTCTTGGTCGGCACATTACATGACCTCGATGTAGATATTTCTATCTACCCCGCCCCTCCCAACTTAATAAAAGATGATGATAAGTGTATATATATATGTATGTATGTGTGTGTATGTGGGGATGAGGACTGAGCAGTAGCAAAAGGGGGGTCAAGATAGAGGAACTGACTGTGATCGCCACCAAGACGAATGGCACGACGGGGCCGCACTATGTACCTTCGAAAAATAAAGCACTCGCCGAAGGAAGATGCTGGGGCAAGATGAAAAATGGTCTGGCACGAACCGCAACCTTACTCAGATGGTCGCCCGATGGCCCGCCACCAGCGTTTGAACGAGATGCGGGAGGAAGCAGCACGGGCACAAGAAAAACGGTTGATGAGGAGCCGCTACTAGCATAGAAATGGTCTAGGTGAGACCGCAGACTCCCCAAGACGGTCCATGCTCGACCGCTATCGTAGTCCAAAACCCGTACTTCGATGGTTCAATCCTCCACCCCTTCTGGCCGGCCAGGAGGGATGGGCCTCGTACAAGAACACCTATTGACCTGCAAAGCAACACGAAAGCACTAAGAAATAACCTGGATTAGATCAAGAATGTGTAGTATCTATGCATGCAAATAACGACTAAGACACATAAAGGATGGGACGATACCTGGGGGTTGGTGGTTTTTAACCCCTATGGGGCATGAAAATGATAGGAAAGAACAGATGTATGCAAAATGTGATGGAAAATGTGCAGGGAAAGGTGAAGAAATGCGGGGAAATATTACCTTAAATGGAGTTATGATGATAAGAACTAAAATGAAAAACACTAAAACCCCGACTACTCCCTGGACTGTGGGCTCAATGGACGTAGAAGAGCCTTTCTTCTTGACTTAAACTCGCTCTAGACTGTAGCAGGGTTTCGCCGTAATGCTTGAGATCCCCCCCTCGCGACCGTAGGCTATTGGTTCTATTTATAGAGCCCATAAACCCTACCTTGATTTGGGGGCTTTTTTGCAGGAATCAGCCATCAGCCCTTTTGAATAAGTTGAAGATAAAACTCCTAAAAATCTGTAGGAACAAATGGCGCGCGATTTGGTTCAGTATCTGCATAGAAATCCACGGATCAAGCAAGGGATTTGACCACGGATGAGGGAGGAACTCCTCTTCGGCGTCGGAATCTCGGTGGAAAGAAACAGTCTATCGATAGACCGTCCAGTATTCTGATCGGCCTATTAAATGACTGTTATGCATCTGGCTGGAGGAAAAAATAGAAATAAGATAAATGCGACCATTTATCCAAAGACCGAGTCAACAGGAATTCCCGCCAGGTATAAACGGTCTTTTGACAGATCGTCGCTTGGCTCAACAGTCTATTGCCTGACCATTTTTATCCTGGTCGTGGAAAGATAAAACAAGATAAATCCACTAAATTATCCCCTTACCTAGTCAAACGGGAATTCCCGCCAAGTAGAAACGGCTCTCGGAAGACCGCCACAATCACGGGACGGTCTATCTTGAGACCGTTTATACAAGCGACGGGTCAGGTCAATGGAGGGGCGTAAACGGTCACTCAACAGACCGCTACTTTCCTGAAAACGGCCTATCGCGAGACCGTTATTTAATGTAATCATTGGAAAGGAGAGAGTAAGAGGCAATCATGCCTACTTAGTCCAAGGATCCACTAACTCCAAATTCGAGAAAGCACATGAGCACACCTCAGTCAGGGAGCAGGCAACCCATAAAAAAGGCCAAAAACCATCAAAAATGTCCCAATGAGTGACAGACAACTTTGGGACATCATAAAAAAAGGTAAGAAAGTAGCCCGACTCAAAGGTAAAAAATGGGTGTCAACAGATGCCCCTCCTTAACGTCCTCTTTGCAGGGGAGCGAGCGGAGGGGAAGCGAAAGCGAGATGGAAACATGGAGACGAAGCAGAGATGCAGCGGAGTGGACTAAAAAGTGGGCGTTAAGGTAAACGACACCCGTTCCTAACCAATGAGCAATAGGAATCTTCTGAAAAACTCCGAACCAAAACACACGAATAGTCAGACCAAAATGACACCAATTTGGAGGAACTAATAAAATAAACGGAAGGAGAAAACACGGCTGACCTCATCAGGGGACACAATCTACGGACCAATGAGGGGACCGACATAAACAGTAACGAAAGAAAAGAAAGAGAGCAGACTAAACTCCAGACAAGGACCTTCAGTCGGTTAAACCAAGTGAACAGGCCAGAAAAGTCCTTCCAATTCTAAGAGGAATACCCTTCCTTACCATAGACCATGGACACACGAATGTCCAGTACCAGTGGGACATTTTCAGATAGATTAGGGATATGAATGCTCAAAAATGTGTATGATGCATGGTGGGCAAAAATAAAAGAAATCGTTAAAACGAATGCAAAGAAAGATAAAAATAGAAACTACTTGATAATAATATTGCTAGACCGGATTAATTAGGGTCAAGACACTATCTGCAACCACGGCGTGCAAGATAAAACCATCGTCCCCTAACTCCCCCAACCCAACGTCCTTATCCAGCGATTAAACATGTGTACCTAGATCATCATCGTTTTTGGTATAGGGGAACATCAGATCCTAGAACACATGAATGACCAGCCGATTCTCGAGATAATATACCATAGATAACATATAGTAATGCATTTATGGGATAAGGGGATACGAAATACTTACCTGACTTATCTGCCAGATTAAAATCTATAGCAATGCTACAAGAGATCGTAAGAAGGTTTTGCAATATAGGATAAATCAATCAACCCATAAGAATTATCAATCCGGCACATTATGCAATCAAACATTTGGATTTAGACAAAAAAAACTATATGTTCTTTTTAGAATAACTAGGCCAATTATAAACGGTCTTGTTCAGACCGCCTAAGAAATAAACTATCATAGATCTGACCGCACAGACTAGCCAGATTTGAACTTCAAGCGTCAACATTTAAACGGTCAAATGGAGGACCGTTGACAAAGTAACGGTCAGAAACAGACTGTTTCATGAAATACGTCCCAACACTTAAACGGGGCTATGATTGCAAAGTCAGTCACCATATGACCACCTATAAACTGAAAACGGCCAGTCGCTGGACCGCCATAGAGCCATTGGTTTCAAAAAAGAAACCATTCCCCTTCGTCTCCCTCATCTTCTCTATTCCCACTCCAACGCCCGCGACTGAAGCTTCTCACCGAGCCTCACTCCCAAACTCTCCCCTCCTCCTAACTCCCCCCTTATAGCCCTCAAATGAGGCTTAAGATGTAGCAACCCTAATAAATGAATAATTGAAATGAATTAAAACATATATATTACAGAAGTAATATATATAAAAGGAATAGGGTTAATTGGATGAAATAAAACAAATTAAAAATAACGCCTCTTATTAAGGCGTTAATTTATAAAGAAACGCCTCTATCCATGGCGTGAATAAAGAAAGGACGCCCACACCTACGGTCGTCAGTTCTCACGCGACCAAATGGGTAAGTAAAAGAAACGCCCCTATCATGGGCGTGTTTTAAAACACGAAACGCCCTTTTTCAAGGCGCTTTTTAAGAAACGCCCTTATGCAAGGCGTTAATTAAAGAATCGACGCTCTGACAAAAGGCGTTAATTCCGTTCGTGAACCGTTCGAACCCAGAGCTTATCCAGGGAAAGATTAACCTAATCTAGTAAGTGTCTAATAGAGTAAGGACTCTATTAGGGATATACTACCCTCACACAATCACTAACTCTAATAGGACTTCCAAAGTCTTATAAATAAACCTGTTCGGCCAACCCTAAATCTATTTGGACGAACTACTGCTGCACGGTACGTGAAGAACAAACTGTTCTTCTTATTCCCTTTTGTTTTTCTTGCTTCAGATTATATGAAGAATAATTAGTTTTCTTCTTGTTCAGGAAACTCTGCTACTGCCGTCGAAGAATAGGTAATATTCTTCTATCTTTTTCGTCGATTATAACTATGAAGATTATTAACATCTCCATCTTCCCTCTTTTTCTCTTCCTCTACAGGTTCTGTAGCGTGAAGATCTTTGAAGAACATTTGTTCTTCTTCCGGCTGCTGCTGCTGTTGCGGATTTTCGTTGCAACAGAGCTCATCTTCTATCTCATCCTTCACGTTCCATTAAAGGTAGGTTTTCTCAAGTTATTGTAGCCCAAATGAAATTAATGCAAGATATATATATATAAGCATGTCATGCATACAGTTATTATAGTTTCCATGCGTTTTCTGCAATATTTTGAAAGAGACGCCCCTGTCAAGGGCGCTAATTCACATGAAACGACTCTTCTCAGGTCGTTAATTTCATGTTTAACGCCCCGTACTCAGGCGTTAATTTCTTTAAACCGTTAATCACCCATCTTAAGAATTGATTATCTATGAAATCATGATTATAAAATAATGCATGATCCTCTGTCTTCAACCTGCTAACTTTACTGTCATGATATTACATTCGTTCCTCTGTTATCTTGAAATTGTTACTGTCCTTAAAGTTTCTGAAGGAACTTGAATTAACGACTTGGACAAAGTCATTTTCCACATATTAACGCCCCCTCATAGGGCGTGAATCTGAAAGGTAACGCCCCTTCCTAGGGCGTGTATCGGTTAAAATCCTGAAATTTATATATTCCGAAAAATAGAATTAAATAGTAACGCCCCTGCCCAGGGCGCGTTTTTGATAATTCCTGAAAATTAATTGTATTCTGTCAAATATGTAAACAATAAGACGCCTTCTGGTGTAGTCGTCAGATCTTGAAGAAACGACCCTGACCAAGGCGTGTTTTAGATAAATTACTGAACTAATGAAAATTCTGCAAAATAGAAACATATGTAAACGCCCTTCTGTTAGGCGTTAATTACTTGAGAAACGACTTAACCTAAGTCGTTATTTTACTGTAACTGTTTTTAACCCGTTACTGTTAAACGATTGTTTCAATATATATTTATATACATATATCGGCACTATTCTCCACTCCGTGAGTATAGTCCCACTTTTCACGTTGATTTATCGATCACACTCAACTCTCATTGACATACAAGCTCTCCATTGGACATTCCGTTCCTTTGGACTAGCGAGTTAGTCATAGAGACCTCCGTAAGACTCCTCGTAGCCTTGGATTCCCTCAAGGCCGACTGAGCTGGTTGTACCCTAAAAACCCATTACACGATCCTTGCCATGTCAATCTAAAGAAACATGGTATACCGGCCCTTATGATTATACAAAGAGTATATCATAAGAAATTCTTAATGGGATGATGATATCATGCCATATCATGTCGTTCTTGTAAACCCCAATTCTATGATAAGAATGAGGGTATCTTGCTTGATCTTATGTTCATGTGGACCTCAATTCTATATAAAGAATGTCCATATCGATTTATCATGGTACCTAAGTTAAGGGAACCATATTCTACCTAGTTTTATCGAACTCGTGATTATACCGTTATTATCGCCATTCTACGGCCTTTGTCATATTTTTGGACTCTATTCTATCAATGTTGTCCTACGTATCTACAAGCTTGATTATTGAAATTCTATATTGGCTATATAAACAAGAGTGGATGTCAAAACACATGATAAATGCCTGCGCATATAGGGCCCGATCTGGTCCTGGGAGGAGCACCCGAAAGTACTTGTGCCCATGGGAGTTAAAATGATAAGGTATCTGGCATTATACCGAGTACTTGACTTGCTTGATTGGACATTCCACACACATCTTGTACTTGACTCGTACTTGACATGAAGTGAAATGCGTGGCCCGAAAAAGGGTAATTTACTTGCTTGCTTGATACATGATAGCCAAAGTTCTTGACATGATTTATTAAATGTACTTGCTTGAATATCTTGAATACACTTGTCATCTTGTTAGAAGTTCATGATTAAGTTCATCTTATTTCTTTGATATTACCTTCTCTCTATCTTGTCGTTTTATGCGAGCATGCATAGCTTTATTGCATTCATGAAAGATGTAATTACTTAAACCCCTTGCTAGTACTTGAGATATAATTTCCTACTGAGCGTTCGCTCATTCCGTTTGTCCCTTTTTACTTTTCAGGTAGGTCCGACGACGATGGAAGTCAATCGGATGGGAATGGTCAAGAGTGAAAGTGATAGAGCTTCTACAAGTGTCGTCTAGTCTTTTCTATAGTTTCTTGAGTCAAATATTGATGAGGGCATCTCACGACACTCCCTCTAGCTTTGGTCGTCTATACACTCTTGATATGGATTGATCATGGTCTCCACTTGTTATCTTCATTTTCCCAGGTCTATTTTATGTATTTTCTTTTTATTGAGTCCTATCTTATGTATTTTCTTTTATTGAGTCATGTGGTTCTAGTCCATTTCCCTTATTTTGCTTAATTGGGCCTTATTTCCTTAGTTATGGGCCCATAGGATTGAGTCTAGGTTATGTTCGGTCTTTTGTCCTATTGTCAGGGACATTTTGGTCATGTAAAGAGTGGTTGCCTATATATAGGCCCCATCTCTCCACTTGTACTCACTCTTGATGAATATTGAAAAAACCACTTCCTTTTACCTCTTAAATCTCTCTCTCTTACTCTCTTTCCCTCACTCTCTCTCTCACTCTCTCTCTCCCAAGGGGAGTTCGACCCTCCCTCTCTCTCCTCCTTCCCCCTCACTTACTCCAACCCCCAACCACCTCCACTACCTCACCCACTTCCATTAAGGCCCTCCTCTTCCCCATAACCCCTCATTTACTCCCCCTCCTTGTCCCAAAGCAACTCTTCCACCTCCCAACACAATCCCCCCACTTCCCCACACAAATCCCACCCCTCCCAAGGCCAAATTTCGAATTTGAACCTTCCCTCCACTACCTAGGCCGCCCCATACCCCTCCCCCTCAAGCCAAGTTCGCCCCCACCTTCTCCCTCCCACACCCTCTCTCTTGTGCACACCCACCTCTCCACCTCCACCTCCAGCAGCTTCAGCCCCCTCTCCATCCATCCCTTCCCCACTAGGACCCCTTGGGAGCCCTAACCACATCCCTCCCCCTCCCCAAATCCTCAGCCAACACCCCTAGCTGTGCTACTCCCCTTACCCCTCCCCTTGTTCTTGCAAAGATTGAAGCTTCAAGTAGCAGGTCGCAGGCAGCAGAAGGAGGCTCTGAAGTCGCGTCTTCCCCGGCCTCTCCCTGCTCCTCCTGGTGTCAAGGCTTACATCTCTGGAAAGGTCTTCCAGAGAGCTTTCAAGGCGAGGTGGTTTCGTCGGCATCCGAGCTCGGTGCTGTCCGCAATCACCATTCTTCTCCGACTGTGCAGAACTTCTCAGACCAGAAGCCAGAGCGAAAGAGAAAGCTCTCCCACGACGAACCTTGAAGGAGTCAGCCTTCAGGGTCTTCTACAAAGTTCTTCCTCCCCCTGTCAGCGTCCAGGAACAGAAGGCGGAATCCCGTTCGGCATCCGACAACCAGAGATACCAATTTTCTACCACAACCATGCCGGTCTGCCTCCTCACAGTCTGCCCCGACCACCGTCCACTTCTCTGGACACCCAGCTCATCTCCGACATCAGAAGACTTCCCCGTTTGTCTTTCTGCAAAGTAGACTCGTATACGATTCCAACGAGTCCAGCGGTGCCAGATTTGGAGCTCAGGAGCGACCGTGCCCGCTTCTGCAACCTGCTGTTTCAGATTGAGCTCGGCCAGAGACCAGAGCTGCATCCATCTTCCAGTCGCCGGAGCAGTCAGCCCCCAGATCAGAACGTCGTCCAAAAATTCAAGCCGCACCCCTCTCCGGTTAGCAATCTTTTGGCGCAAGTCTCATCAGATTCTGAGCTTGGTGGATTTATTGGCTGCATCAACATCGACTCCCTGTCCAGAATTACAGAAGCTAGACAGAATCGGCGAAGCTCGGAAACTCGGTTTCCTTTGCATCTCTCCCCACCCCGCTTGGCCGGCTGAAGGCCCCTCCCTGCGTGGAGGTAGTTTTGAATGTATTAAGCATAACCCCCACCCCAAGATCACCCCTCCTGCGTGAGGAGTAGTGCTGTACCGTTTACAATTTCAGGTCAAGCTACATCGCCGCGGCGATCGGGTGCATACCCTCGCCTCCCGGCGCGCCCTCGTCTCCGATCGGGATCGGTGTCTTCACACCGATCAGGTGAGCTTCTGATACTATCCTTAGTAGCCTTATTCCTGCTAGTTTAGTATTGCTTTGATTGCTCGTCGGCGGTGAGAAGAGGGCTCGAACTTGCATGCTAGTTTGTTGGTGTCCACCGCGGACCGTGAGTGAGTGCCACCAAGCCCCCGCCTTGCGGGCCAGCCGCCCACAAAGTTGGGTATCCTAGACTCATTTGGGGTCAGCCCTAGCATTGTAAGTCCATTAGAACAATTGGGTCCCGCCCCGGACCATCATCATTATCTCCCGGACCCACCGGGTGAACGTGTGAATCGGGTGAGCAAAAATCATCATTGTGAGAATCATTGAGCGCTTGTATGCTTGCGGGTCTAAGTCCTAGGGTCATCTCATCATATTTAGCGGTCTTTGGGCTGTGCCACATCAAGTGGTATCAGAGCGGTCATAGGCTTGTCCTTACAAGTCTAGTCTTGGGTCACACTAAGTCTTTCTTAGGTGCATTCGCACACCTTTGCATAGCCCACCCAACCTTGCATGACCACCCGTAGTGGAACTCATTATCAAGGCCATCCATCTTCTTCCAATAACACCATGAATCCCAATCCCCAAGGAAATCCCCCTCACAATGAGCATGAGCTTCCCGACCAAATGAGGTTTCTTGTGGACTACATGACCGAAATTATGGGAAGGCTTGACGGTATTACGGCCCGGCTTGAACAACTTGAGGAAAATAGACCTATTCCAAGGGAAGGAGATAGGAGAGATCCCCCTCCACATGTGGAGCCAGCCATAGGAGGACTCAACCTTGACCCCCCTCCCGAACCGGAAAGGGACCCACCCCCTAGAAGGAATGAGAGGCCTCCCCGGGACAACCCGGATGACCAACTAATGAGACTTGTGAAAGTCGATGCTCCCACATTTGATGGATCTCATCATCCGAGCATCTACTTAGATTGGGAGGCAGCCATGGATCAATATTTTGATTGGTACCCAATGACCGAGGATAGGAAAGTCCGACTTGCAAAGATGCAATTAACCAAACTTGCCAAAACTCATTGGATGAATGTTGAAGCCTTAAGGATAGTTAGGAGGGAAGTTCCAATCACCATATGGGGGGCCATGAAAGACCAACTCAAACTCAAATATGTCCCACCTTCCTACCATCAAAACCTCCTAGATGAATGGCAAGCCTTGACTCAAGAAGGAAAGACCGTTATGGAATACATTGAAAAGTTTGACTACTACCTCCTCAAATGTGGAGTCCAAGAGGACCCCTCCGTCACACTCTCCCGCTTTAGGAATGGGCTTCAATTCCATATCAAAAAGGAACTATTCATGCGTCAAGTAACAACTTTAGAGCAAGCCTACCAAGTAGCTCGGGATGCCGAGAAATTCTCTCGGTACACGCGAATGGCTCCCCCTCGGGGAATGGACCCTAGAGCCATGGCACCTCGGGCCAACCCCCCACCACCCCAAAGAGGTCTCCTTCCTACACCCATGGGAACTCCTCCCACACGGGTCACCCCTCCTAATGCCAATCCACCATTCCGCCCCGCAAGTGGACCCCTAAACACAACTCCCAATAGGCCCAATTCGACACCCACTCTCCCTCACACTAAGGTGACCCCAAACCATCAAAGTGGGCAACAATGCTTTAGGTGTTATGGGTATGGACACTTTGCCAATCAATGCCCCACCAAGGGAGCATCAAACTTACTCATAGAGGAGACCAACCCCCAACCCCAAGTTGAATTTGAAGAAGAAGTTGAGGTATATGAACCCTCTCATGAATGGGAGGAGGAGTATGAGAACAACTACATGGAGAGCAACCAAGAACAACCTCCTCCACCCACCGACTCCCACCTCGGAGTGGTTAGATGCACCCTCACTCAAACCCAAGAGCATGATTGGAGGAGAAACACCATATTCCATACCTACATACGGATAGGGAGCCATGTTAGGAAGGTCATCTTGGACAATGGAAGTAGTGTGAATGTGGTGTCACCCGACACCGTCAAACTTTTGGGCCTTACCACCTCCCCACATCCCCACCCATATCGGGTAGCATGGATTGATACCACCTCCATACCCGTTAGTGCTCGTTGCCTTATCCCCATTGCATTCCAATCTTATCAAAGCCAAGTGTGGTGTGACATCCTACCTATGGAAGTTGGGAGTATACTCCTAGGACGACCTTGGATCTACGATGTAGATGCCACCTTTCTAGGAAAGACAAACACTTGCATCTTCATTCATGAAGGGAAGAAGATCCAACTCAACCCCTCTCCACCTCGCCCCCTTCCCAAGAAGGCATCTCCCTCCCTTGAGGGATCCCCTACCCCTCCCACTATTCCAAACCCACCAAACCCCACCCCACCAAGCCCTAACCCTAGTATGGTCAACAAGCCTCCTAGGAGCCTACACCTCATCACTAGGAAAGAGCTTGAGGAAGAAGTCAACCAAGGGGAACATGTGTGTGCCATTGTTATTTGCCTTGGGGAATCCACCCCAACCGACCCACACCCAATAGAAATTCAACAACTCTTGGAGGACTTCCATGATGTGTTTCCCAAGGAGCTTCCGGACAAGCTACCACCCATGCGCGATGTGCAACATGCCATCGACCTTGTGCCCGGAGCTACCTTACCCAACCTCCCACACTACCGCCTCAACCCCACCGAGCATGCCGAGCTAAGGAGGCAAATTGAGGAACTCATCAAGAAGGGCTTCCTCCGAATTAGCAAAAGCCCTTGTGCCGTCCCGGCTCTTCTTACACCCAAAAAGGATGGGACTTGGCGCATGTGTGTAGATAGCCGAGCCGTCAACAAGATAACGGTCAAATATCGGTTCCCCATCCCTCGGCTTGATGACATGCTAGACATGCTAGCGGGAGCCACCATCTTCTCCAAAATTGACCTCAAAAGTGGCTACCATCAAGTCCGCATTAGGCCCGGGGATGAGTGGAAAACCGCCTTTAAAACTAAGGACGGTCTCTATGAATGGCTTGTTATGCCTTTTGGCCTTTCTAATGCACCAAGCACCTTCATGCGCCTCATGACTGAGGTCCTCCGGCCCTTCATTGGCATCTTTCTAGTTGTCTACTTTGACGACATCCTCATATATAGCCAATCCAAGGAAGCCCACCTCGATCACCTCAAACAAGTGTGCACCATTCTTAGGAAGGAGAGTCTCTTTGCCAACCCCGGGAAGTGTCATTTCTTGACCAATCAACTAGCCTTCCTAGGATTTATTGTCTCATCCCAAGGAGTATCCATGGACCCCGAAAAGGTCCAAGCTATTCTTGAGTGGCCCGAACCCAAGACCCTTCATGAGGCCCGAAGCTTTCACGGGCTAGCTACCTTCTATAGGAGATTCATCCGTGGGTTTAGCACTATCACCACTCCTATCACGGATTGCCTCAAGAAAGGCACATTTGTTTGGACTAGGGCAGCCTCCAAAGCCTTCCTAGAGCTTAAAGAGAAAATGACCCAAGCCCCGGTCCTTTGCCTACCCGACTTTTCAAAGGTCTTTGAGGTCACATGTGATGCTTCCGGGGTAGGGATTGGAGGTATCCTTAGCCAAGAGGGTCACCCGGTAGCCTACTTTAGTGAAAAACTTTGTGAGGCTAGGACGAGATACTCCACATATGACAAAGAGCTTTATGCCGTGGTTCAATCCCTCCGGCACTGGAGGCACTATCTCCTACCCAAAGAATTTGTGATCTTCTCGGACCATGAGGCTTTGAAATATCTCAACACTCAACAAAAGCTCAATGCCCGCCATGCCCGATGGGTAGAATACATTCAAGCCTACACCTTTGTCCTCAAGTATAAGATGGGTAGTGAGAACCGCGCCACTGATGCACTAAGTAGGCGGGTAGCCTTACTCTCCACCGTCCAAGTGGAGGTAACCGGATTTGAGAGAATCAAAGGGGAATACCCACATTGCCCCGACTTTGGGACTCACTACAACACCCTTTCCACCCAGCCACTCAAGGAGTATAAGGGGTTCATACTTCAAGATGGATATCTGTTCAAAGGGAATAGGCTTTGCATACCTAGGACTTCACTTAGGGACTTCCTAGTTTGGGAGTTACATAGTGGTGGCCTAGCTGGTCACTTTGGGGTACACAAAACCATAGAGTTGGTTGAGAGGCAATTCCACTGGCCCAGTATCAAGAAGGATGCGGCCCACATTGTGGGACAATGCCGCATATGTGCATCCGCCAAGCAAGTAAGACAAAACACCGGGCTTTACACACCACTACCCATACCCGACCAACCATGGGAGGATTTGAGCATGGATTTCATTCTTGGCCTACCAAAGACCTTGCGCAAACATGATTCCATCTTTGTAGTGGTTGACAGGTTCTCAAAGATGGCCCACTTTATCCCCTGCTCCAAGACCTCTGATGCCTCTAGGATCGCCCGGTTATTCTTTGATGAGGTAGTCCGACTCCATGGGTTACCTAAGACTATTGTGTCCGATAGAGATGTGAAGTTCACTAGTTATTTTTGGAAGACCCTATGGCACTTGATGGGGACCCTCCTCAAATTTTCCACTGCCTATCATCCTCAAACCGATGGCCAAACTGAGGTCGTCAACCGAAGCCTCGGGAACTTGCTCCGATGCCTTGTAGGGGATCACCCTGGGAATTGGGATCTCCTCTTATCTCAAGCCGAGTTTGCCTACAATGATTCTGTCAATAGGTCCATAGGCAAGAGTCCATTTGAGGTAGTACATGGTTTTAGGCCTAGAAAGCCCTCGGATCTCATTCCCCTTCCCCCACATGCTAGAGTGTCAGTCTCAGCTGAGTCCTTTGCACAGCATATCAAAGAGTTGCATGATGATATCCGCAAGCATATAGGTAAAAGCAATGAGGCTTACAAAAGACGGGCCGATGCTCACCGACGCCACTGTGAATTCCAAGTGGGGGACCCGGTGATGGTGAGGACGGAGCGGCTCCTTCCCGGGCCTGCCTCCAAGTTGAGGGCACGAGGGTCGGGACCCTTTCGAGTTCTACGACGACTTGGCAGCAATGCTTATGAGCTTGACCTACCAGAGGGCTATGGGGTACACCCTACCTTCAACGTGGCGGACCTGGTACCCTACAAAGGCCCCGCGGTGGAACCTAGTGAGGAGCTTGAGCCTTTACCCCCCCTTATGAGAGACACCCCCGGAGGGACTCCACTTTCTAGCTTGAGGGACCGACAAGAGCAGGTAGAGGCAATACTGGATGAGCAGAGTATCATTACAAGGCACAAGGTGTATCAGCGCTATCTAGTTAGGTGGAAGAACCGTCCCCCGACTGAGGATGCATGGGTGAGTCGGGAAGATTTGATGTGCCTGGACCCCGACATGATGGAGCAGTACGACAGTCAGGCAGACCCATACTCGACAGGGTCGAGTTCTCCCCACCCCGGGGGATTTGATGAGGGCATCTCACGACACTCCCTCTAGCTTTGGTCGTCTATACACTCTTGATATGGATTGATCATGGTCTCCACTTGTTATCTTCATTTTCCTAGGTCTATTTTATGTATTTTCTTTTTATTGAGTCCTATCTTATGTATTTTCTTTTATTGAGTCATGTGGTTCTAGTCCATTTCCCTTATTTTGCTTAATTGGGCCTTATTTCCTTAGTTATGGGCCCATAGGATTGAGTCTAGGTTATGTTCGGTCTTTTGTCCTATTGTCAGGGACATTTTGGTCATGTAAAGAGTGGTTGCCTATATATAGGCCCCATCTCTCCACTTGTACTCACTCTTGATGAATATTGAAAAAACCACTTCCTTTTACCTCTTAAATCTCTCTCTCTTACTCTCTTTCCCTCACTCTCTCTCTCACTCTCTCTCTCTCCCAAGGGGAGTTCGACCCTCCCTCTCTCTCCTCCTTCCCCCTCACTTACTCCAACCCCCAACCACCTCCACTACCTCACCCACTTCCATTAAGGCCCTCCTCTTCCCCATAACCCCTCATTTACTCCCCCTCCTTGTCCCAAAGCAACTCTTCCACCTCCCAACACAATCCCCCCACTTCCCCACACAAATCCCACCCCTCCCAAGGCCAAATTTCGAATTTGAACCTTCCCTCCACTACCTAGGCCGCCCCATACCCCTCCCCCTCAAGCCAAGTTCGCCCCCACCTTCTCCCTCCCACACCCTCTCTCTTGTGCACACCCACCTCTCCACCTCCACCTCCAGCAGCTTCAGCCCCCTCTCCATCCATCCCTTCCCCACTAGGACCCCTTGGGAGCCCTAACCACATCCCTCCCCCTCCCCAAATCCTCAGCCAACACCCCTAGCTGTGCTACTCCCCTTACCCCTCCCCTTGTTCTTGCAAAGATTGAAGCTTCAAGTAGCAGGTCGCAGGCAGCAGAAGGAGGCTCTGAAGTCGCGTCTTCCCCGGCCTCTCCCTGCTCCTCCTGGTGTCAAGGCTTACATCTCTGGAAAGGTCTTCCAGAGAGCTTTCAAGGCGAGGTGGTTTCGTCGGCATCCGAGCTCGGTGCTGTCCGCAATCACCATTCTTCTCCGACTGTGCAGAACTTCTCAGACCAGAAGCCAGAGCGAAAGAGAAAGCTCTCCCACGACGAACCTTGAAGGAGTCAGCCTTCAGGGTCTTCTACAAAGTTCTTCCTCCCCCTGTCAGCGTCCAGGAACAGAAGGCGGAATCCCGTTCGGCATCCGACAACCAGAGATACCAATTTTCTACCACAACCATGCCGGTCTGCCTCCTCACAGTCTGCCCCGACCACCGTCCACTTCTCTGGACACCCAGCTCATCTCCGACATCAGAAGACTTCCCCGTTTGTCTTTCTGCAAAGTAGACTCGTATACGATTCCAACGAGTCCAGCGGTGCCAGATTTGGAGCTCAGGAGCGACCGTGCCCGCTTCTGCAACCTGCTGTTTCAGATTGAGCTCGGCCAGAGACCAGAGCTGCATCCATCTTCCAGTCGCCGGAGCAGTCAGCCCCCAGATCAGAACGTCGTCCAAAAATTCAAGCCGCACCCCTCTCCGGTTAGCAATCTTTTGGCGCAAGTCTCATCAGATTCTGAGCTTGGTGGATTTATTGGCTGCATCAACATCGACTCCCTGTCCAGAATTACAGAAGCTAGACAGAATCGGCGAAGCTCGGAAACTCGGTTTCCTTTGCATCTCTCCCCACCCCGCTTGGCCGGCTGAAGGCCCCTCCCTGCGTGGAGGTAGTTTTGAATGTATTAAGCATAACCCCCACCCCAAGATCACCCCTCCTGCGTGAGGAGTAGTGCTGTACCGTTTACAATTTCAGGTCAAGCTACATCGCCGCGGCGATCGGGTGCATACCCTCGCCTCCCGGCGCGCCCTCGTCTCCGATCGGGATCGGTGTCTTCACACCGATCAGGTGAGCTTCTGATACTATCCTTAGTAGCCTTATTCCTGCTAGTTTAGTATTGCTTTGATTGCTCGTCGGCGGTGAGAAGAGGGCTCGAACTTGCATGCTAGTTTGTTGGTGTCCACCGCGGACCGTGAGTGAGTGCCACCAAGCCCCCGCCTTGCGGGCCAGCCGCCCACAAAGTTGGGTATCCTAGACTCATTTGGGGTCAGCCCTAGCATTGTAAGTCCATTAGAACAATTGGGTCCCACCCCGGACCATCATCATTATCTCCCGGACCCACCGGGTGAACGTGTGAATCGGGTGAGCAAAAATCGTCATTGTGAGAATCATTGAGCGCTTGTATGCTTGCGGGTCTAAGTCCTAGGGTCATCTCATCATATTTAGCGGTCTTTGGGCTGTGCCACATCAAATATGTATTCTTTTCCTTTTTATTAAACAGAGTATTGGATTTGTAATAGTCTATCCATTATGAAATAAAGGATTGGGTTATCTTGCTATTTTACGCATCTATGTCTTCGTGTCGAATACACGACCACTCTGATTGACATGATTGATATAGACACGTCGCGCATCTCCGGGTATCTTCCGCGCTCGGGGCGTGACAGTCTTTGTGGTATCAGAGCCTAAGGTATTCAATTCCTAGGAAACCCAAGTCCAAGGATAGGTTTCAAAACCTTTAACCAAGTGAGAGTGGGTAGAACCAAGGGTTAAATGATCAATGAGTACTTTATAAGATCATAGTGATATAATACTAACATAGCTATTGTAATTGTAGGATAATGGCTGCCGAACGTGCTCAATGGCGCAACATGTAGCGTACCCTTCAAGGGATGACCCAAGTGCTACAACAGGTAGCACAAGGTGGTGCTCCACGAGCTGGAAGCTTACACCAAGCATTCAAGAATATGAATCCCCCGAAGTTCATGGGATCGACCGATCCAGACGATGCCGAGCATTGGGTTCGGGAAACCGAACGCATATTCCGTGTCATGCAATGCACGGACCAGGACAAAGTTCTATTAGCTACATTCCAGTTAGAGAAAGATGCTAGATGCTGGTGGGAGTCTATTGAAGCAACCATAGATCCTACTCAAGTAACATGGGAAGAATTCGTGGAATACTTCAATGCTAAATATTTCTCGGACCGAGTCCAAGAAAAGAAGGCCGCCGAATTTGCCGCATTAAAGCAAAGATCTTTATCGGTGGCTGATTATGAAGCACAGTTTTCTAGACTGTCTAGATATGCTAAGCATTTAATTAGCACGGAAAAGATGAAAGCCCGTAGATTTCTTAATGGGCTTAGGCCCCACTACATTACTCAACTGGCGCCTATGGATATTCAAGTTTATACTGAAATAGTGCACCGAGCTCAGTTGCTTGAAGATGCCACGGAACTATCTGATAGGATCCGTGGGAAAGACAAAAAGGAGCAAGTCACAAGTTCGGGTTCTTTTAAACCCAACTTTAAGAAGAGGCCCAATAATGGAGGTTCTTCCTCTCAAGATCAGAAGTTCAAGAAATCCAAGCCTTTCTCTATCACCACTACACCTTCAAACGTAGTATGCAAGCATTGTGACAAGGCTGGTCACAAAACAGAAGAATGCTGGAGGAAATTAGGAGCATGTCTCCGTTGTGGGAGTCGTGAACATCGGATTCCCGATTGTCCATTAATGAATGACCAAGACGGTGAGGGTAAACGCCCAGTGACAAGGAACGCGCGTCTTCATGCAATCCAAGAGACCGAACCAGAAGAAGAAGGCGGATTGGTGGAAGGTACATTAAAAATTTGTTCCAAATATGCACATGTCTTATTTGATACGGGTGCATCGCATTCCATTATTTCCAAGAAGTTTGCTGACCCATTACCTCTAGAACCAGGATGGATGAAGTTAATATTGTCTACTCCTCTCGGAAACGAGACGGATATCACACATCATTACCAAAACTGTGAGGTATTGGTTCGCGGAAAGAATTTTCCTATTGATCTTATCTGCTTAGATCTAAAAGAGTATGATGTTATACTAGGAGCAGATTGGTTATCCAAATACCAGGCAATGGTTGATTGCCGTGATAGCAAGATTGTTTTCAAGGAATTTCCGGAACTGACTTATACTAGTCCTAAGAGTCGAAGCAAATCCCCTCTTATTTCGGCTCTTCGAGCAAGCAAGCTCGTCAAGAAAGGATGTGTATCCTTCCTTGCTTTTGTCACTATTAAAGAAGCTAAGGAAACCAAGATAGAAGACGTTCAAGTAGTACGAGAATTCCCAGACGTATTTCTAGAAGATTTGCCGGGATTACCCCCTCAAAGAGAAGTGGCCTTCACCATTGACTTAGTCCCTGGTGCTGGTCCTGTTTCAAAGGCACCATATAGAATGTCCCCTGCTGAACTCAAGGAGTTGAAGGAGCAGTTGATGGAACTAATCCGAAAAGGGTTTATTAGACCAAGTACTTCCCCGTGGGGAGCACCAGTCTTATTTGTAAAGAAGAAGGATGGATCCATGAGATTGTGTATCGACTATCGACAATTGAATCATCTTACTATCAAGAACAAGTATCCACTGCCGAGAATCGATGAGTTATTTGATCAGATTTCAGGATCCAAATATTTCTCCAAGATTGATCTCAGGTCGGGATATCATCAATTAAGAATCAAGGATGATGACATTCACAAGACCGCATTCAGAAGCAGGTATGGCCATTACGAATTTGTTGTTATGCCTTTTGGACTAACAAATGCCCCTGCTGCCTTTATGCAGTTAATGAATAGCATATTCAGGCCTTACTTGGATCAATTCATAGTAGTCTTCATTGATGATATATTGATATATTCTAAGACTAAGGAAGAACATGAAGAGCATTTGAGGATTGCATTGCAAGTCTTGAGGACAAATCAATTATATGCTAAACTCAGCAAATGCGAGTTCTGGCTTGAAGAAGTGGCTTTTCTCGGACATGTCATATCCAAGGACGGTTTATCTGTAGATCCGTCAAAGGTTGAAGCTGTAAGAAACTGGGAAAGACCCACTAATGCAAGCGAGATCAGAAGTTTCTTAGGTCTTGAAGGCTATTGTCGGCGATTCATCAAAGATTTCTCTAAGATCGCCGTGCCCCTTACAAGGTTAACACGCAAGGAGATCCGATACGAATGGAGTGAGGAATGTGAAAGAAGTTTTCAAACTCTCAAGGATCATCTCACCACAGCTCCGGTCTTAGCTCTACCGATAGAAGGAGAGAAATTCGAGGTCTACACTGATGCTTCTGGCATTGGCCTCGGATGTGTCCTAATGCAACAAGGAAAGGTCATAGCATACTCTTCACGTCAGCTGAAGAAGCATGAGGAGAATTACCCCGTCCATGACTTAGAACTGGCCGCGGTAGTATTTGCCCTAAAGATATGGAGACACTACTTATATGGAGCATAGTTTACTGTATACTCCGATCACAAAAGTCTCAAATATCTATTTTCACAAAAGGAGCTAAACATGAGACAAAGACGCTGGCTAGAATATCTTAAGGACTTCGACTTCAATATATAATACCATCCCGGAAAGGGTAATTATGTTGCTGATGCCCTTAGTCGAAAGCCGAGAGCAATGATAGCAAATTGTATGATGCAAGAATGGAGGTTACTTGAACAATTCTCCGAGCTCAATATAAGCTTGGACACGGAATCCAAAATTGTCACACTATCTCATGTAAGCATACAGTCAGATTTGTTATCTGAGATACAAACACTTCAGGATGATGATCCTATATTAGTAGAAATCAAAGGCAGATTAGAAGGACAATCTGATTTTCAACTAACTTCTGATGGAAGATTATCGTTCAAAGATAGAACTTGTATACCCGATTGTCTGGAATTAAAGAAGAAGATCTTAGATGAAGCTCACAGATCAAGATACACTATTCATCCTGGATCAACTAAAATGTACCAAGATGTAAAGAGGAACTTTTGGTGGCCCAATATGAAAAGAGAAATAGCGGACTATGTATTATGCTGTCTCACATGCCAACAGGTCAAGGCGGAACACCAAAAGCCTACGGGAAAACTACATCCTCTAGATATTCCTAAGTGGAAATGGGAGGATATTGGTATGGACTTCATCATGGGTTTGTCTAAATCTAAAGGAGGACATGATGGAATCTGGGTTATCATTGACCGATTGACTAAATCGGCACATTTCTTGCCAATCAAAAGCCGATGGTCAATAGATGTGCTAGCTGCACTATACATCAAAGAAATAGTCAGGATACATGGAATTCCTATCTCAATCGTGTCTGATAGAGATCCCCGTTTTACTTCTCATTTTTGGAAGGGATTACAACATTCGTTGGGAACAAGGCTCAACTTTAGTACTGCTTTTCACCCACAAACGGATGGTCAGACCGAGCGAACTAATCAAGTTGTTGAAGATATGCTGAGAGCATGCATTATTGACTTTGGAGGAAGCTGGCATGACCACTTACCTTTAGTTGAATTTGCATATAATAATAGCTACAAAGCTAGTATCCAAATGGCACCTTTCGAAGCCTTATACGGAAGGAGTTGCCGATCTCCCATATGTTGGAACGAAGTTGGAGAGAAACAACTATTAGGTCCAGACATGGTAAGGGATACAACTGAGAAGATACAGGTAATCAGAGAAAGATTACAAGTTGCTCAGACAAGGCAAAAGGCTTATGCTGATACCAGGAGAAGAGACCTTGAATTCCAGGTTGGAGATCATGTATTTCTTAAAATATCCCCTGTACGTGGCATACGAAGATTTGGTGTTAAGGGCAAGCTTACGCCAAGATTCATCGGACCATTTGAGGTACTCGAAAGAGTTGGCGAGGTTGCTTATCGCATCGCGTTGCCTCCTCAGTTGTCCGAGGTACACAATGTATTTCACATATCTATGTTGAAGAAGTATGTGCACGATCCGTCACATATTATTGAGCATGGAGATCTGGTGATCTAGAAAGATCTCACATATGAACAGAGGCCTTTAAAGATATTAGATCGAGAAATACGAGCTCTAAGGAATAAGGTTATTCCCATGCTTAAGGTGCAATGGAATAAGAATCCTGAACACGAAGCGACATGGGAGACCGAGGAATCTATGAAGAAACGATTTCCTGAGTTATTCTAAGAGGTATATGTCCTACACTCTCCACGTGTATAATTATATATATATTGAATTTGGGGACCAAATTCTTTTTAAGTGGGGGAGGGTGTAGCAACCCTAATAAATGAATAATTGAAATGAATTAAAACATATATATTATAGAAGTAATATATATAAAAGGAATAGGGTTAATTGGACGAAATAAAATAAATTAAAAATAACGCCTCTTATTAAGGCGTTAATTTATAAAGAAACGCCTCTATCCATGGCGTGAATAAAGAAAGGACGCCCACACCTACGGTCGTCAGTTCTCACGCGACCAAATGGGTAAGTAAAAGAAACGCCCCTATCTTGGGCGTGTTTTAAAACACGAAACGCCCTTTTTCAAGGCGCTTTTTAAGAAACGCCCTTATGCAAGGCGTTAATTAAAGAATCGACGCCCTGACAAAAGGCGTTAATTCCGTTCGTGAACCGTTCGAACCCAGAGCTTATCCAGGGAAAGATTAACCTAATCTAGTAAGTGTCTAATAGAGTAAGGACTCTATTAGGGATATACTACCCTCACACAATCACTAACTCTAATAGGACTTCCAAAGTCTTATAAATAAACCTGTTCGGCCAACCCTAAATCTATTTGGACGAACTACTGCTGCACGGTACGTGAAGAACAAACTGTTCTTCTTATTCCCTTTTGTTTTTCTTGCTTCAGATTATATGAAGAATAATTAGTTTTCTTCTTGTTCAGGAAACTCTGCTACTGCCGTCGAAGAATAGGTAATATTCTTCTATCTTTTTCGTCGATTATAACTATGAAGATTATTAACATCTTCATCTTCCCTCTTTTTCTCTTCCTCTACAGGTTCTGTAGCGTGAAGATCTTTGAAGAACATTTGTTCTTCTTCCGGCTGCTGCTGCTGTTGCGGATTTTCGTTGCAACAGAGCTCATCTTCTATCTCATCCTTCACGTTCCATTAAAGGTAGGTTTTCTCAAGTTATTGTAGCCCAAATGAAATTAATGCAAGATATATATATATAAGCATGTCATGCATACAGTTATTATAGTTTCCATGCGTTTTCTGCAATATTTTGAAAGAGACGCCCCTGTCAAGGGCGCTAATTCACATGAAACGACTCTTCTCAGGTCGTTAATTTCATGTTTAACGCCCCGTACTCAGGCGTTAATTTCTTTAAACCGTTAATCACCCATCTTAAGAATTGATTATCTATGAAATCATGATTATAAAATAATGCATGATCCTCTGTCTTCAACCTGCTAACTTTACTGTCATGATATTACATTCGTTCCTCTGTTATCCTGAAATTGTTACTGTCCTTAAAGTTTCTGAAGGAACTTGAATTAACGACTTGGACAAAGTCATTTTCCACATATTAACGCCCCCTCATAGGGCGTGAATCTGAAAGGTACCGCCCCTTCCTAGGGCGTGTATCGGTTAAAATCCTGAAATTTATATATTCCAAAAAATAGAATTAAATAGTAACGCCCCTGCCCAGGGCGCGTTTTTGATAATTCCTGAAAATTAATTGTATTCTGTCAAATATGTAAACAATAAGACGCCTTCTGGTGTAGTCGTCAGATCTTGAAGAAACGACCCTGACCAAGGCGTGTTTTAGATAAATTACTGAACTAATGAAAATTCTACAAAATAGAAACGTATGTAAACGCCCTTCTGTTAGGCGTTAATTACTTGAGAAACGACTTAACCTAAGTCGTTATTTTACTGTAACTGTTTTTAACCCGTTACTGTTAAACGATTGTTTCAATATATATTTATATACATATATCGGCACTATTCTCCACTCCGTGAGTATAGTCCCACTTTTCACGTTGATTTATCGATCACACTCAACTCTCATTGACATACAAGCTCTCCATTGGACATTCCGTTCCTTTGGACTAGCGAGTTAGTCATAGAGACCTCCGTAAGACTCCTCGTAGCCTTGGATTCCCTCAAGGCCGACTGAGCTGGTTGTACCCTAAAAACCCATTACACGATCCTTGCCATGTCAATCTAAAGAAACATGGTATACCGGCCCTTATGATTATACAAAGAGTATATCATAAGAAATTCTTAATGGGATGATGATATCATGCCATATCATGTCGTTCTTGTAAACCCCAATTCTATGATAAGAATGAGGGTATCTTGCTTGATCTTATGTTCATGTGGACCTCAATTCTATATAAAGAATGTCCATATCGATTTATCATGGTACCTAAGTTAAGGGAACCATATTCTACCTAGTTTTATCGAACTCATGATTATACCGTTATTATCGCCATTCTACGGCCTTTGTCATATTTTTGGACTCTATTCTATCAATGTTGTCCTACGTATCTACAAGCTTGATTATTGAAATTCTATATTGGCTATATAAACAAGAGTGGATGTCAAAACACATGATAAATGCCTGCGCATATAGGGCCCGATCTGGTCCTGGGAGGAGCACCCGAAAGTACTTGTGCCCATGGGAGTTAAAATGATAAGGTATCTGGCATTATACCGAGTACTTGACTTGCTTGATTGGACATTCCACACACATCTTGTACTTGACTCGTACTTGACATGAAGTGAAATGCGTGGCCCGAAAAAGGGTAATTTACTTGCTTGCTTGATACATGATAGCCAAAGTTCTTGACATGATTTATTAAATGTACTTGCTTGAATATCTTGAATACACTTGTCATCTTGTTGGAAGTTCATGATTAAGTTCATCTTATTTCTTTGATATTACCTTCTCTCTATCTTGTCGTTTTATGCGAGCATGCATAGCTTTATTGTATTCATGAAAGATGTAATTACTTAAACCCCTTGCTAGTACTTGAGATATAATTTCCTACTGAGCGTTCGCTCATTCCGTTTGTCCCTTTTTACTTTTCAGGTAGGTCCGACGACGATGGAAGTCAATCGGATGGGAATGGTCAAGAGTGAAAGTGATAGAGCTTCTACAAGTGTCGTCTAGTCTTTTCTATAGTTTCTTGAGTCAAATATGTATTCTTTTCCTTTTTATTAAACAGAGTATTAGATTTGTAATAGTCTATCCATTATGAAATAAAGGATTGGGTTATCTTGCTATTTTGCGCATCTCTGTCTTCGTGTCGAATACACGACCACTGTGATTGACATGATTGATATAGACACGTCGCGCATCTCCGGGTATCTTCCGCGCTCGGGGCGTGACATAAGAAGCAAGCCTTGATGAGATTGAAACGTCGGACGGCCCGGGAAAGGGAGGTTCGCCCACCGGTGAACCTTCCGGAAGAGGTGGCGCCACTGCCAATCGTGGGTGCGGAAGAGGAAGCTCTTGCAGTTGCTGAGGCGCAGGGAGAGGTAGCGGCAATGCCCGAAGGTGAAGCAGCAGTCGCGGAGGCCGAGGAACCACCTCGAAGGGCGTCCACGCCCGAGGTAGGCCACGGACCACAATGCAATTTTTGGTTTTTTAAATGAATGCATAGGGGTTTGGATGGGAGAATAGGGGTCACCCCAACCCCTAGGGACGGTTGTAGGGCCCAAAGGGCCGTTTGCAAAGCATGGTGGGATGGAAGAATGTCGTCGGTTGCGGCGGGATGAAAACGGCCTTACCACGGGCCGCTAGGGTGTCTAGACGGTCCCCCCGTGGCCGCTAGATATGAACCGACATTAGGGAGGTAGAAAAGGTCTGAAACAGACCGTATACAAATGAAATGGTCTCCAGAAGAGTGCATCGTAAGGACAGACTCACGAAGCATGAAACGGTCCTGATTGGGTCGCTTAGAGAACAACACGGTCTCCAACAGACTGCTAAGTAGATAAAAACGGTCAGGGGATGACCGTTAGAACCCAGATCAGCGAAGTGGCTTATTGTAGAATGAAAACGGTATGTTGGGGACCGCAGGAAAACTGAAACGATCGACAGAAGACTGTATCAAAATGGTCCTGTGATGACCACTTATTTAACAGACCACTCTTTTTATTCTATATTTTCCTTTTCTTTTATGCAATGCATGAATCATGGGAATGAATGACCGACCTAGAATGTAAAATGTACGTAGGGAAAATGCCGGACCCGGATCTCATGGCTCCAGGTCCGGGCGGTGTACCTAGCACTGCCTGACGTTCAGAGGGAGAGACTGGCGACCATGGGGTTCGCGGAGTTTCTGGGCATGGAGGTAGCGATACTCGACACCGCCTTCCTGTACGCACTGCATGCCCGGTGGGATCTGGTCAGTCAGGCTTTTCTATTCCCCTGGGGTCATATGATCCCTGTTTAACCCCAAGGTATGATGTGTGGATTGTTTTGATGATGAATAATTGCTATGAGTTGTTATCTTATGAGATGCGAGTGAATCAACTCTTTACCCACTTGGTTTAAAGATCCAAACTCTTGTATATCAATGATGAAGTAAGGTAAGTCCAGAGGTACGTGGTGATATATATAACTACATTGTTCATTATATTATTCATGTAATGCACATTTTTTTATCACCATGATACTTGTGTTTGATAATATATGTGAAATTTAATTGAACTCAATTTGATCCAATTATGTTGTTTTTGCAGGTCTGAAGATCTTCAATCTTAATGTATTCAACATCGTTGGTAACTTGTTTCATTTTTTTCACGTGTTGTGGGGCTTCACGGTGTTTTTTTTACTAAGTTCATAGTATGTGTCGACACCGGTGTCGACACATACTGTTCACATTTCGTTTCTGTTGTACAGTTCCCGTTCCTTTGTTTTGTGTGTCGACACCTGTGTCGACACGTGTTGTTTCTGGGTTACCTTCCCGCGAGTGTGTCGCGAGTGTGTGTCGACACTAGTGTCGACACAGGTGTCGACACTAGTGTCGACACATTATGTTTATATTGTTATTAGTTTTGTTTTGTGTTAATACTCTTGTTAATCCATGTTTAAGCTCTTAATACTTGTTTTAGGGCATTATATCTATGGGTTTGGACTGGGTGTCGACCAAGTGTCGACACTGGTGTCGACACTATTGTCGACACCTGCGGTTGTCATTTTGTTTATATGAAATAATGGAGTTCGGCGCGTCCTTTTACGACTTCCGTGTTTCAGCGCCGAAAGTGCTCTTTTTCAGTCAAAATGAGCTCAAATAATTCTGAAAATTATGGATCTGCATCTAATCATGTTTGTTGACTATTCAGGTCATTAAATATTTTTTTATTTTGGGCTCTAATCATATAAGGCAATTGATCGTGTACATGGAGGGGGTTGCCAAGGTGAACGAGAGACAGGAGGTTCCTGCTTCGCAGAGGGGTTCTGCCACTCAGATCTGTACATGTACGTGAAAGAAAAGAAGGGTCTCAAGCCTTCAAACATCTAGTTATGTGAAGCTACTTCCAGATTCAAGCTGCAATAGAAGATCAACAACTGTTCATCTTCCTCTTCTTCCAGAATCGTCATCAACCTGCAGAAGTGTTAAAGCTCATTTGGAAAAGAGAAAGGGGGAGCTCTAAATCACATCATTTGTCTCCTAATCTGATCTTTTCATTTCTATATCTTGTGTGGAGTTCTTGCTGTTATTCGTTAAACTCATTAAATGATCTTGTGAGTGTGTGTGCTCGTATCTGTGACACGAGCTGTGTGTGGTGACCAAAGTTAGTTGCCGTGTGTGTTGTTGCTGTTATTCACAGCATGTGTGTGGCTCACTCATAGTGAAGTCTTAATCCTCAAGTGTGAGGGGTGGACGTAGGGGACACTGCAGTGTACCCGAACCACTTAAAAACTCTGTGCGTTCATTTGTGGTATGCATCTTCGTTATCTTAACGAATGGGCTTCTCGGTGAGTTGAGTGTACACCTTTTATATCTTCTTCACACACCCATTTCCACATGACTTCGCAAGTGAGATCATGTTCATGTGAGGCTTAGTGCTTGTATGCTTAAATAATCATGTTTTTATTAAGGAAAAGTTTTTAACTAGCCAATCAATTCACCCCTCCCCTCTTGATTGCCACCCTTCGGGACTCAACAATTGGTATCAGAGCTTTGGTCTCTGGTTGTTTCGACCACACAGTCGAAGAGTGCGATCCCAGTTATGGCAAACAGAGGGATGATGCCTGAAGGGCATTCTGTTCACAGACCTCCATTTTTCGATGGAACTAATTATACTTATTGGAAAAATAGGATGTACGTTTTTCTGCGTGCTCAAGAGTATGATGTGTGGAATGTGATAAACAAAGGTCCTTATAAGTTACCTGAAAATGAGGATGATTGGGATGATGAACATATCAGACATTGTTCAGCAAACTTTAAAGCCATGAATATAATCCAGTGTGCTATTCATCCAAACAAATACTCACGAATTTCTATGTGTGCTTCTGCACTGGAAATGTGGGACAAGCTACGCTTGATCTACGAAGGAACTTCTGAAGTTAAGGAGACCAAAGCAAATCTTTTGGTTCGCGATTATGAGTTATTCATGATGAAACCAGAAGAATCCATCTGTGAAATGTTTGCACGGCTGATGGAAATTACGAATGGTTTGAAGGCTCTTGGAAAGGAGTATTCAAATCGAGAGCTGGTGAGGAAGGTGCTGAGATCTTTATCACCTCAATGGCACACAAAGGCCACTGTGATTGAAGATTCAAAAGACCTCAGTACTTTGACATTGGACGAACTGGTCGGCTCCTTGATGACTTATGAAATAAACATCAAAAGGAGCGAGGAAGATCACAAAAAGAAGAAGGTTGCCTCAACCGTGACCTTGAAAGTGAACTCGCAACAATCTGAGGAAAGTGAGGAAGGCTCCTCGGCTAACACTGAAGATGAGGAGCTTGTTGCTATGATCACCAGAAGGGCAAGAAAATTTGTCAAAAATACTAGGAAGTTTGGTGGTCAATTCAGAAAAGGTCAAAGAAGGCAAGGTCCTAAGAAAAATGAAAACAGCAAAAAAGATGAAGTGATCTATTATGAATGCAAGAAGCCTGGCCACATGCGAGGTGAGTGCCCTGATTTGATGAAGAGATTCAAGAAAGGAAAATTCAAGAAGCCTAAGGCAATGGTCGCCACTTGGAGCGACGAAGATGAAGAAGGATCTGAAAATGAAGGTGACTTGGACGAGCTCGTCAAGAATCTATGTTTCATGGCAGACGGAGACGTCTCAAATGAGGTAGATTCTGATTCTGAAACTCTTACATGTGAACAATGGCAAATTACATATGAATCATTATATGGAAAATGTAAAAAATTTAAATCTGAAAATAAACTTTTGAAAAAGAAGATTGAGCATCTTGTGCATGTTGAAAATCATTGTGAGAATTGCAATTCGTTGAAATTTGAAATTGATAATCTCAAATGTAAAAATGAAACTCTTTTGTCCAAGATAGAATTGTTTGAAGAAGAAAGTTCATGCATGCGTGATGATCAAAACACCTTTACCAAAATGCATGAAGATTTGAAAATGGAATTGGAAAAAGAAAAGTTGGAAAGAATCACTTGCAATCATGAAAAGGAAACTGCTGAAAAGAAAACTGAAATCTTGTTACTTGAGATTAATGAGCTTAAGAATGTTTTTGCTAAAATGGAAAGAGGGAATGCATCTCACTCTAAAACACTCATGACCTCATGGATTCCAAGAAGCTCATTACCATCATCATCAAACACACATGTGCATAATACTACTATAAATATGAACAGGAAAAGAAACCGTGAAAACAGATTCTCTACTTGCTTCTATTGTGGTAGAATGGGCCATGATATGTATGATTGCAAAACCATGAGATTTGATGATGAATATTATGCCAGGATGATAAATTGGCCTCCAAGGCCTCATGTATCTAACCATCGTGGACCCAAGCTTGCTTGGGTACCAAAATCTGCATAAGTATTCTTGTGGTGTTTTGCAGGTCTGTATGAGAGCTCAAGGAAGCAAATGGTACTTGGACAGTGGCTGCTCTCGTCATATAACTGGAAACAAAAATTTGTTTGCAGACCTGCATGAAAAGGATGGTGGGATAGTGGCATTCGGTGGTAAGGATAAAGGTAAAATCATTAGAGAAGGTAAGATAGGTAAGAATCAAAATCATGCTATTGAGAATGTCTTGCATGTGAAGGGTTTACATCACAATCTTTTAAGTATCAGTCAACTTTGTGATAAAGGTTGTAATGTGATCTTTGATTCTAACCATTGTACTGTTGTGAATAGAAACACTCATGAAATTAAGTTCATCGGTTTCAGGCATAACAATGTGTATATGATAGATCTGGATGATGCATCTCATGAAAAATTATGTTTGGTTGCAAGGAACAACGATGATGCTTGGTTATGGCATCGCCGCCTTGGGCATGCCAGTTTCAATGTTTTGCTTAAACTTTTCAGAAATGAATTGGTGGTTGGCTTGCCTAAATTGAAGGTTAATGACGAAGGAGTATATGGTGCTTGCAGCATGGGTAAGCAAACAAGAACATCATTCAAGTGCAAGAATGATGTAACCACATCAAGGCCTCTCGAATTAATCCACATCGATCTGTTTGGACCAAGCAGAACTCATAGCTTGGGTGGTAAACTTTATGGTTTTGTAATTGTGGATGATTTCTCTAGATTTTGTTGGGTGTATTTTCTTTCTCATAAAAATAATGCCCTGACGGAATTTGAAGCATTTTGCAGGAAAGTTCAAAATGAAAAGGGGTGCTGTATCAAAACCGTGCGGAGTGATCATGGTAGAGAATTTGATAACCATGAATTCAGCAATTTTTACAGGACTCAAGGTTATATGCATGACTTCTCCGCACCAAGAACCCCTGAACAGAATGGGGTTGTTGAAAGAAAGAACAGGACCTTAATTGAGATGGCCAGAACTATGCTAAATGAAAATAACTTACCAAGATATTTTTGGGCTGAAGCAGTAAACACCGCCTGCTACATCATCAACCGTGCCATGGTAAGACCTCTCTTGAAGAAAACACCATATGAGCTGTACCGAGGTAAGAAGCCAAACATTTCATACTTTAGACCTTTTGGATCAATTTGCTACATTCATAACAATGGTAAAATGGACTTGGCAAAATTCGATCCTAAAAGTGACAAAGGTATATTTCTTGGTTACTCTATCAACTCAAGAGCATATCGAGTTTACAATTTGAGAACTCTTGTTGTTGAAGAAAGCCCTCATGTTATAGTTGATGAATCATCTACAAATAGATCTAATGAAGGATTTGTTTTGCAGGATGATGAGTTAGAAAACGATGATATCCAAAAGAAGGAAGATAAAGCTGAGAAACAAGAAACAAAAGACCCTCAAGAAATTGATCAAAATCAAGAAGCTCAAGCTGAACAACAGCTACCAAAACAATGGACCTTCACAAAGGACCATCATCCAGAGGATGTCATTGGTAACATAGAAGAAGGAGTAAAGACGCGGTCTTCATTTAGGGAAGTTGAAAACATGGATTTCGTTGCTTTACTCTCTCAATCTGAACCTCACTCCATTGAAGATGCCTTAAAAGATGATTCTTGGATCTTGGCTATGCAAGAAGAACTACATTAGTTTCAAAGAAACAAAGTGTGGTTCATTGTGCCACGTCCTAGAAACCACTCAGTGATCGGAACAAAATGGATTTTTCGAAACAAAACAAATGATCAAGGGGTGGTAACTAAGAACAAGGCTAGGCTTGTGGCCCAAGGGTATAGCCAGGAACTATGAATTGATTTTGATGAGTCTTTTGCTCCTGTAGCAAGACTCGAGGTAGTGAGGATTTTATTAGCTTTTGCATGTTGCTATGACATAAAATTATTTCAAATGGATGTTAAAAGTGTCTTTTTAAATGGTTATATCCAGGAGGATGTGTATGTGGAGCAACCGCCGGGGTTTGAAGATATGGAGCATCCGGACTACGTGTATAAGCTTGATAAAGCTCTTTATGGGCTGAAGCAAGCTCCCCGTGCGTGGTATGAACGGTTAAGTGAATTTCTCATTCAGAATGGATTCAAACGAGGTAAGGTTGATCAAACTCTTTTTACTAAACTGAATGGTAAGGAAATTCTAATCGTTCAAGTGTATGTAGATGACATTATTTTTGGCTCCACTAAAGATGCTCTCAGTAAAGACTTTGCTAAACTAATGCAGAGTGAGTTTGAAATGAGTCTTATGGGAGAGCTAACATATTTCTTGGGATTACAGGTGACACAAACGGATGACGGCTTGTTCATAAATCAAAGGAAGTATGCCCTGGAGTTGCTGAAGAAATTCAATCTGACAACAACCAAACCACAATCTACTCCAATGTCCACTACTCTAAAACTTGATCAAGACCCTCAAGGTAAATCAGTAAACCAGACCCTTTTTAGGAGTATGATTGGATCCTTGTTGTATTTGACTGCCAGCAGGCCTGCCATTCAATATGCTATATGTTTGTGTGCTAGGTTTCAATCTAATCCTAAAGAATCTCATATGTCGGCCGTGAAACGAATTTTTAGATATATTGCTAGTACTTGTGAATTGGGTTTGTGGTTTCCGCGTACTTAAGTCTTGAATTAATTGCTTATTCTGATGCCGATTATGCGGGTTGCAAAATAGACCGTAAGAGCACGAGTGGGTACTGTCAATTCCTTGGAGGTTGCTTGGTTTCATGGGCCTCCAAGAAACAAAATTCTGTGGCTTTATCAACTGCCGAAGCCGAATATGTGGCTGTAGGAAGTTGTGTTGCCCAAGTGCTCTGGATACAACAACAAGTGATTGATTTTGGCATCACACTAAGAAACACTGCCATTCTCTGTGACAACACTTCTGTAATCAATCTATCTAAGAATCCAGTGCATCATTCTCGCACAAAGCATATTGAAGTTAGGCATCACTTTCTGCGTGATCATGTGAGTAGAGGGGACGTCGAAATAAAATTTGTTGACACAAATAATCAGATTGCTGATATCTTCACAAAACCCCTTAATGAAGATAAATTCACTTCTTTTAGAAGGGAGTCGGGCATTTGTCGTCTAGACAGTAGTTAGTGTTTTACAGTTGTCTGGTTGTTTTCATGCATTTGCATTTTCACCACTAGTTGGTTTAATTTTTGATCATGCATATTCATCATATTGTATGCCTTGCATCGTGTGTGTGTGTGTAATACATCCCTGCATGATTATGTTTATTTGAGAAACCCAAAATATTGTAATTCCTTGATTTTCTATGGTTGTTCCTTGAAAATAAAGCAATGCCTTTCTGAGTTCAAGCTTAAGTTAATTTCCAGACAGTTGGTTTTGGAATTAGGCGAAATTTGATCAAATACTATCAAAGAATGTCCTCATTATGTCAATTTTCTTTTATAATCCCCTTTTGAAAATCTTGTTTATCTCATTCTATTTTTTGGGGATTAATCTCTAATTCTTGCACTTCTGAAATTTAATTGTCGGCAAAATGTTGTTCAGCTTCACTCTAGATGTCGACATTATATGTCGATACTTTTACTCCAGCAAAGTCAACATTTTCCTTGGTATTATCTTCCCATTTTTTATTCTATCCTTCATGTTATCATTTCCTTGCCCTCAAACTCTCATTCCCATCTCTTTTACTTCCCCATATCTCTTTTCCCTCACTCCCCTGCTCTTCACTACCGTGGGCGTTGGGTTTTGGCGGTGTCGACTCCGGCTCCCCCCCTCCTTCTTGGCTGCGGCGACGGCCAGACCCTTTGGCGCTGTGGGTGTCGACACCCCCACCTCCCCTCTCTTCGGTCAGCGGCGGCTGGGGCACGGCACCTCCCCCTCTCCTCCTTTGGCCGCGGCGGGCTAGGGCGTCTCCCTCTCCTCTGGACGGCGACGGGCTAGGCGTCTTCCTCCTCTCTTCCTTGGTCTCACGGTGGTGGTGGCGCAGCCCCACTCTTCATCTAGCCACCGTGGTCAGTTCGTTGTTCACGCCTTGATGCTATTTTGTGTGGTTGATTAGTGGATCAAAAGTATATCTTGCGGAAAGATAGTCTCGTTCTACCAAGCGCATTCTATTTCAATCATTCTAGTCTCCATTGCATTCCATGGCACCCAAGCGTGCTGCAAGTGGCAAAAAGCCTATGGAAGAATCTAGTCGCCAAAGGGAAACTAGGGCCAAAAGTAAAGAGCAACAGGCCTTCTCGCAGGCACCCACACCTGCTCAATTTCAAATGATGGAACGGAAACTTTTATGACCACGAGCTGTGCATTTTGAAGATTTCAAGCAAGGTCTTCCTGAATTGGTTCCATTATTACAAATTCAACCGAATTTAATTTCGTTTATGGTTGATCATCGGAAAATATATCATTCTCTTGTCCATCAGTTTTATGGCAATATGGTTATCCAAGGGGACAAGTATATGACGGTGGTAAATGGTAAACCGTTTCAAATCTCTCAATCTCTTTTAGCAGCAGCTTTTGATTTACCAGATCATGGAGATATGTATGGAATTGCTGCATGTGATGAAGCTGTGGTTTATAAATTGCTAACTGGGGAAGAGATGCGTGATACATCTGTTGAAAACTTGCATGCTAATCATTTTCTTCCTCTGCAACGGATTCTTCATCATATGGTGACTACTATTCTGATTCCTATAGCTGGTGGCCGTGAAAGAGTTACCGATCTGCAGATATTTATTATCTCCAGCATATTACAAAGGCGGCCATTTAATTTTTCGGCACTTATCCATAGTCACATTCTCGGGTGTTATCATAATCCAAACAGGACACTTCCATATGCTACAGCTTTGACAGGAGTTTTTCGTGTGCTTGATATTCCCTTGGGTCAAGAAAGGTTTCAGCAATTACGTGCAGGCGATATCTATGCCCTCAAATCTGTATGCAAGAATATGGGTTATGTGAGAACCCGTGACGGTCGTCTTGTTCGTATTTTGAAATCTATGCAAGACAAGCACACTGATAACGACACGGATGAGGCTCAGGGGATGGAATTATCTTTGGAGACTTTGAGTGGAGACGTAGGTGAGCTTCGGGAGTCCGTGGATACTCTTACCCAAGATGTTGCTGAATTGAAGCAAAATCATACCACATATCTTGAGACTTTTCAGAATATCAACAGCTCCCTTGATTATCTCAAAACTTCCTTTGATGCTCACAACCAGGCGTTCAATGATCTATTTGCATTTTTTCGCTCAAGTCCTCCTCCGCCAGACTCCGGTCCCGCTTAAGTCTTGCTCCTCTTTATGGCATATGCTTCTAGTTGGTGTGGTTCCCCCTTCTTTTTGATGTTGCCAAAGGGGGAGAGTTATCTATATGCTATGTGTGTTATGTATGCTTGTGTGGTCATACATGTGTGTTAGGTATGCCTGTGTGGTCATACATGTTTTCTTTCTTAAGGTTGTTGTGTGTTATGTCTTTATGGTTTTTCATGTGTCGTCTTAGTTCATTGCATGGTCAATCTTTGTTTCATCTTTTTGTTTTGTACTCTTAATCAAAAACCACTAAAAGAGGCTTGTTAGTTTGGCTGTGAACTTCTTATTATAGTTGTGATTGTCTAAACCACTCACTTTATATATGTTTATGATTCACTGCATGAATGGTGGTTGTGGATGGTTTATTATGTGTGGTGGTTGTGGATGGTTTATCATGTGATATTTTTTCACCACTCTAATTACATTGTTTAAATCTTTACTCATAGCATTTTTTTGTCATCATCAAAAAGGGGGAGATTGTTTAACCCCAAGGTATGACGTGTGGATTGTTTTGATGATGAATAATTGCTATGAGTTGTTATCTTATGAGATGCGAGTGAATCAACTCTTTACCCACTTGGTTTAAAGATCCAAACTTTTGTATATCAATGATGAAGTAAGGTAAGTCCAGAGGTACGTGGTGATATATATAACTACATTGTTCATTATATTATTCATGTAATGCACATTTTTTTATCACCATGATACTTGTGTTTGATAATATATGTGAAATTTAATTGAACTCAATTTGATCCAATTATGTTGTTTTTGCAGGTCTGAAGATCTTCAATCTTAATGTATTCAACATCGTTGGTAACTTGTTTCATTTTTTTCACGTGTTGTGGGGCTTCACGGTGTTTTTTTACTAAGTTCACAGTATGTGTCGACACCGGTGTCGACACATACTGTTCACATTTCGTTTCTGTTGTACAGTTCCCGTTCCTTTGTTTTGTGTGTCGACACAAGTGTCGACACATGTGTCGACACCTATGTCGACACGTGTTGTTTCTGGGTTACCTTCTCGCGAGTGTGTCGCGAGTGTGTGTCGACACTAGTGTCGACACAGGTGTCGACACTAGTGTCGACACATTATGTTTATATTGTTATTAGTTTTGTTTTGTGTTAATACTCTTGTTAATCCATGTTTAAGCTCTTAATACTTGTTTTAGGGCATTATATCTATGGGTTTGGAGTGGGTGTCGACCAAGTGTCGACACTGGTGTCGACACTAGTGTCGACACCTGTGGTTGTCGTTTTGTTTATATGAAATAATGGAGTTCGGCGCGTCCTTTTACGACTTCCGTGTTTCAGCACCGAAAGTGCTCTTTTTCAGTCAAAATGAGCTCAAATAATTCCGAAAATTGTGGATCTGCATCTAATCATGTTTGTTGACTATTCAGGTCATTAAATATTTTTTTATTTTGGGCTCTAATCATGTAAGGCAATTGATCGTGTACATGGAGGGGGTTGCCAAGGTGAACGAGAGACAGGAGGTTCCTGCTTCGCAGAGGGGTTCTGCCACTCAGATCTGTACATGTACGTGAAAGAAAAGAAGGGTATCAAGCCTTCAAACATCTAGTTATGTGAAGCTACTTCCAGATTCAAGCTGCAATAGAAGATCAACAACTGTTCATCTTCCTCTTCTTCCAGAATCGTCATCAACCTGCAGAAGTGTTAAAGCTCATTTGGAAAAGAGAAAGGGGGAGCTCTAAATCACATCATTTGTCTCCTAATCTGATCTTTTCATTTCTATATCTTGTGTGGAGTTCTTGCTATTATTCGTTAAACTCATTAAATGATCTTGTGAGTGTGTGTGCTCGTATCTGTGACACGAGCTGTGTGTGGTGACCAAAGTTGGTTGCCGTGTGTGTTGTTGTTGTTATTCACAGCGTGTGTGTGGCTCACTCATAGTGAAGTCTTAATCCTCAAGTGTGAGGGGTGGACGTAGGGGACACTGCAGTGTACCCGAACCACCTAAAAACTATGTGCGTTCATTTGTGGTATGCATCTTCGTTATCTTAACGAGTGGGCTTCTCGGTGAGTTGAGTGTACAACTTTTATATCTTCTTCACACACCCATTTCCACGTGACTTCACAAGTGAGATCATGTTCATGTGAGGCTTAGTGCTTGTATGCTTAAATAATCATGTTTTTATTAAGGAAAAGTTTTTAACTAGCCAATCAATTCACCCCTCCCCTCTTGATTGCCACCCTTCAGGACTCAACAATCCTGATGCTTGAGGACGTAGCACGCATCACCGGACTACGGGTACATAGGGCGCCAGTGAGTGGGAGGACATTGACAGATTACCAGGAACTGGCCCAGAGGCTGTTGGGCTTGGAGCTGCAGAGGCCAGAGCGCCATTCGACGATCCTGTCGAGAGCAAGGCTGTAGGAGAGCCTCGGTTTGAGGGGAGCTAGGATTTTAGTTGGAGAGTTGTCGGAGCAGCACTTAGGACGACTGACGGACCGAGCACAGGAGCGTGTAGCAACTGTGCCGGGACCAGAGGCAGACATAGTACTATGATGATTCCTGATACTGCTATTTAGGAAGCTGTTGTTCGCCACCAGGGCGGACAGAGTGAGCTGCAGGCTCCTCCCCTTACTCGAGGAGGTGGAACGAGTTGGCGAGTATGCGTGGGGTGCAGCGGTTCTCGCCTTCCTCTTCGATAGTTTGAGCTTAACTGGCCGGCGCACGATGCTCAGCAGATTCTCCCCACTACTTCAGGTAAGCCTTGAACTCTAAACTGATTTGTGCAATTGCTATATGATTCCATGAAATCCTATATTCTGACATTTTTTGATGCAGGTGTGGGCCTACGTGTACCTCCCCGGACTGGGGAGGGGACAGGAGGTGCACACCGACCGGGTGCCGATCGTGAGGTGGTGGACAGCGGTTCGGGAGGTGGGGTCTCTACGACGGCAGGTGCGGATGATCCAAGATGACCTCGACGCTCTTCCCTATGCATCGGTAAGATTTTAAATTTGAATTATGCACATATATCTTTATGCTTGGATACTGATGCAATTTGCCTACTTGACAGGTCCGGGGGACACCATACCAGGGAGAGGGGCACGAGGGCCAGCCATGGGTGGTGGCAGCCCTGGCGTACGTGGGATGGGACATCTGGCTCCACTGTATGAACGTGATCGAGCCGCTCCACTACTGCTTGATCATGAGGACTGCGAGTGTTCACCAGCTAGAGGTGGAGTTACCGGTGTAGGTGAGGCCAGAGGAGCACTTGGGACGCCACGCACGCGGGCTCGTGATGGAGATTGACTGGGTCACACGAGCGGTGGACCAGATCCAGGACTCGACTGGGCTGGGGCGAGTGGTGCGTGCCCGAGCTACCAGTGATGAGGCCTATCTGAAGGCCTATGCCCGACGCTACAAGGATCAGGTTTTCCGAGGCGCACGCCGACCGGTATGATTTCTAAACTCATGCTTTCCATAAATGCTTATGATTATGATGCTAATGATTAACACTCTGTTATGCAGCTAGACCCCCAGGGACGGATTGCGGAGCTTCAAGGGTTACTCCATTCGACGATCCAGCTGCGGGACGAGCTTCAACGCTCCTTGGACCTTCTGGTAAGTTTCACTTATCCTTAGACTTAAAATGTAATGCTATGAAACTGACATGCCCCTATATGCAGTGAAATGAGGGAGCCCAGCGCTAGGCGCCAGACGCACTGTCTTCTTCCTCACAGCCATTGGCAGATCGGGCAGAGCGGGATGCAGACTTCGCACGAGTGACGGCTCGTGCTGAGGAGGATGAGGCCACTCTTGCCGAGAGAGTACGTAAAATCACTCTTTTTTCCTCTCTAAATTTTATGATTAAAACTGCAAAATGATTTATAAGATGAATGCATATGTAGGCGAGGGAGCTAGCAGCAGCGCTGGGTGAGGCTACCCGTCAGAGAGAGGAGGCCGAGCACTTCCGTGCTGAGGCAGAGAGACTCCGCGTAGAGGTAGCGGAGGCCGCACATCTCTGTGCGGAGATGGAGCGATCCCGCGTTGGGACGGTGGAGGTGGAGCTTCTTCACGCCCAGGCGGCGAAGGCGGACCGATACCGAGCTGAGGCTGAGCGCACCCGCATAGAGGCGGCAGAGCTAACGAGAGAACTCTCTTCGTGCTCCCCCCCTTCTGCTCGTGTCGTCCCCCCTCTCTGGCCATGGCCGGAGTGGGGGTGAGCTCCTGGTTCCCGGAGTGGGGGGGAGCTCCTGGTTCCCCCTTATGCTCGCCGTTAGCCTCTGCTGGATCCTCAGTTGCTCGCCCTGCATCGTCCGGCCCTTGCTCAGGTGTTGCTCGTAGGATCTCGCCATGGTTGTTCGGACGCGGAGGCTCTTCTTGCCCCTGCTGCATCGGTTGGTGCGGATCCTTCGCTGATCCACCTTGGGTTCCCTCCAACCTTTTGTTCCTCCTCCCTGCGCTCTTCTGTCAATGCCCTGCATCCTTCTTCGGTCCATCTCTACTACTTCACCTAGTGGAACGACCGCGCTTGCCTACATGTCACGTGCTGCTCCGGTTGGTGCTTTACTGCTCCTGTTCATGATGGGACAGCGAGTGGAAACGGTGCTCTGTTTCCTGGCTGCTACCCTCCTTCGGTTCTTGCTGCTCCTGGATTCGGCCCCCTATCTTCGTTTCAGGGTGTCTACCCTCCTCCCCCGTGGTCTCCCCGCCATCTCCTCTGGTTCTGACTGCCCCCCCTCGGCACCCCTTGGCCTTTCTCCTTCGCCTCCATTGCCATCTTGCCCTGGATGGGACCCCCTCCGTTCCGGCCCCCTATTTTCTCTTGGTGCTCCCCCCTCGTGCTCTCCCTTGCCCGCGGCTGCTGGCTTGCTCATTAGCCCCACTCCGTCCCTTTCCTCCCCCTCCCGTCCTGGTTCGTAGGGTTTTCCAGCACGTGTGCCTCCGGCCATGGCCGGCGGTGGGAGTGGCTGGGCGCCCTCTTGTTGGCATGGGCCTGTCTTCTCCAAGCATTCTGCCCTCCCTCTCATTTACCGCTGCCAGCATGGCCGCTCCCGCAGTGCGCCACACCTGTACGACCGGTGCCGTGCTCCATCCGCTAGCTCTCCCGGCCGAGCTCTTTTGGTCGACACGTATTTGTCCATTTTCGCACGCCAACCTCCGCGGGCGTCTCTTCACGCTTCCCCCCTAGTGTGCCTGCACCGCTGCTGCTCCCGAGAGTCCTGCCCCCCTACTTGCTATCCTTCCGCTCTCTGCTGGTTCCTCCTTTTTTCATCCGGGCTCCCGTGGGTTCACCTCCGTTCGATCCCCCCTGCTGTTGGTTCAGACGTCAGGCTCTCTATCCTCCTCGAGCCTCTCTACCTCCCTGGCATCGAGCGTCCCTCCCCCATTATCATCTGGGTCGGTGGCCCTCCACTGGAACGTTTCAACCGCCGGCCAAGGCCGTAGGCATGGCCACCACTGCTCTCACCGGCGTTCTCTACCGCCATGTACTTCCCCCTCAACTGGGGCTCGCTCTGGATGCCCCCCCTCTCCCAGGGACTTGCGTTACTCATCAGTCTCCTACTGCCGCTACTTCCCTGTTGATGCCTCCTCGGTTGTTCCTGCCACTCCCTCCGTGAGTGGCCCTGCTGATCCTGCTGTTGCCCCGGCCCTCCCTGCTGCCGTCGTCCTCCTGCTGTCGGGTTCGGACCTCCCCGCCCAGGGTTTGGTTCACCATGCACCGGGTGCTGGTCTACTGTCCACTCCGACTGCTGCCTCCAGGTCGAAGCACCCCCCGTTCAAGTCGACGCCCGTCGTGCCTAGGTCGTTGCACCTCCCCGTTCAGGTCGATGCACCCGCGGCTCCCCTGCTGCTACTCCCGCCCTGATCCTACCCCGTTAGTGGTCTCGCCCTCTGACGCGCACTCGTCTACAGGATGGGTGGCCCAACCCAAGCGCGCGCCCTTCCGCCGGTCATGCTGTCGCCACCGGCGGCCGTTTTCTGCTACAGTGTTATTTCGCCCCATGTTTGGGCCTCATTGTAGTTTTCCTTTTTGGGGCTTTTTGGGCCTTGCCCATCGGTTGTTTGCCCCATGTTTTGAGTCTCATTTCAGGCTTTCATATTTTGGGTTTAGTGGACCTTGCCCACATGTTGTATTGGGCTCCTCCCTTCCTTAGTAGGATGCCCCCCCCACTTTGGTGGTCCCATGTTCCCCCTCCCCCTTTTCTTTCCTTTATGCCTAATATATAAAAATTTCTTGGAAGGTGGTGGGGGTCGAGTTTCTCCCCTTGCCCCTTGCAAGTATGACTTTAGTTAAAAAAATAGAGGCGGCAGAGCTGCGGCTAGAGGTGCGAGCATACCAGCAGGATGAGCCAGAGATCGGGATGGAGCAGGACGCACGGCGACGCACCCAGCGTTGCCTACCAGGACTACCTTACCGGTTCCTCAGGATATCGGAGGAATAAGGATGAGGAGCGTCAGCGACGCCGATGCGCGGAGGAGAGCACTTCCATGGCACCACCAGTGGAGCGCCATGAGGGTTCAGGAGAGAGTGACGACCCTGGGAAGCGTCGGTCATGATGTACTTTATGAGATGTATGCATGTATGGTTTTAGTGGAATGACATGTTTCTTTTTGATTTTAGAAATGCTTGATTGCGTGTAGGTGGATACTAACTAACTAACTTAGCAATGCGTCCTATGACTGACAACGTGAGGGGATAACAATGGGCGAGAGAGAAGGGGAAGGGGAGAGAAACTTATGTGCAGTGGGATAGGATAGCAGAGCGAAACGGTCGTGGTAAGGCCACATGAACGAGTGTAGCGGTCCCAAGACAGGCCGTTGAACCATGGCTGAATGGATGATGGAAACGGTTTATTTGAGACCGCAAAGCTAGAGAGACGGTCTCATGTGGACCGCTTTGAATTGAAGATGGTCTGGCCGAGACCGTTTACCACCCAGGCAGATATGGATATGAGCGGAGATGAAAACGATCTCTGGGAGACCGCTAAGAATGAAATAGCGGTTGCTCGATAGACCGCATAGGCCAAACACTGATAACTCCGATCTTGGAGAGTCCCAACCCGTGGATATGCTTATCCAGACCGCGCTAAGAGCGATCCTAACCTTGATTGAGCCTATCCTAACTCGATCTTAGTGGATAAAAGCCAAGGACTTGGGCCTTATAAGTAGATGGGCTCTCAAATTCGTAACTCACACCAAATCCCTCTCTCTAGCCTTGAAATTCTCAGTGCGACCATTCAAATCAACATGAAACAGGATCTTGAGGTTAGCACAGTGGGGGAGAGCTCCTACAATGGCCAATAACCGGGTAGGAAGGAGCGCGAGGCGCTACATTGGCTGACATCCATTCCAAATCATCTGAGCACAAATCCTTTGAGAGAGGTAAGTCGCATAATTGTATTAAAATTTGTTCACAACTCTTTCCTAAATTCTTATGTTGTTCTTTTCTTTCTTCTTTTTTTCCTTAGCTTCTCCCCGGCCCTAGGCGTTACTCCAATTTGAAATGGGTGGTTCCCATGATCCGTGAACTCCCATTAGATGTAATTTCAATCTTGAAAGCATGGCACCTCCAACCACTACTCGTTCTGGCCAAAAATTATCAAAAGCTCTCACTTGATGGGCATAGTATTTCGGCTTTAGTAGAGATATGGCATCCTCAGACCCACACGTTTGTCTTTCCCACATTTGAGTCCACTCTCCTTCTAGATGAGGTTGAGACATTGTGATGCGGGACGGACACGCGACCTGGGACTCTAGCTCGCGATCGTCCCTATGCGAGGGAAAACGCTGGACCATGTGCGGTTGAGAAACCGGCGGTGAGTCTCGGGTATCGGCTTTTTCGCGTGTACTCGGATCGAGTCACGGGACGGGTCACTCTCGCTTTCTCGCAGCGGTGAAAAAAATAGACATCGAGCTGCTTACCTATCACATGCAGCGGCATATACGAATAAATACGAGTAAAGCAAACGCCGATTAAGGGAGCGAACACGATACCTCCACGCTCCGGGCGTGGGGAAGACGACCCCGGCCAGTTACGGTAACTCCCAGTACAATGGTAAAAACTTAGTTACAACAGTAAATTTTATTGCCCACTCCATGCAGGGAGGTAAAGGGCTACAAGTGGGCCTGGGAGGTCCGTTCCTGGGTTGACGGGCAGTAATCTGGAGCTGCGTTCGGAGCGAACTCGGCCTGCTGGTCTGACTCGATACTGTGCCGAACTGGTACTGCGCCGACTCGATTCTGACTCGCTGGATAGCAAGCTTTGGCCTTCAAAGGCACGTCACCTTCCTGAGATCGTCTGGAGGCGCCGCTTGCTTAGAACGTGGGCAGGACGTCCCTGGTCGACTCCCTGAAGTGGCGGTTCCAGAAGTTGACTTTTGGTATTTTTGCACGAATTATCCACAGACTGATTTTTCTGATCTACATAAGGAACAGAATTGCGTGCCTTGGCGGCAAGAATTAATTCTCTCAGATCCGAAATCAGATCGAGGAAAGACTGGTGGCGTTGAAAAGAGGACTACCAGATCTACCACGTATAATTTTTGTGGATCGATCCAAAAAAGGGATGTTAAATGGGAGGCTCTGCAAGACTGAGTTTTTTCTGTAGATCTGTTGACAGACACTCAGGATAGAAGGGGATCTGCCTGAAACTAACTTTTGACCGAGGGGTAAATGATTTTTCCAGGGACTAACGAGATTATGGGAGGTAGGGAGCAACGTGAGGAACACGGAGGAAGTTTGTTGGAATTTCTAAAAAATTTTAAGCAAGTGGATAAAATACGAATAGGTGACACTGTCCTGCAGATCTGCAAAATGGCAGATTACTGAGGGGAAGAACAAAAATATGGGAAAAATATCAAACTAAGGCCAAATGACATGAAATTTGAACTGGAGATTAGGGGAGACAGGGAGAGCAAACCCTAAAAATTAGGGCTTTAATAGATAACAATAAAAAAGATAAAATTTCAGAGATGAGGTTCTCTCCTGATTTGGACAGAACTCCGGCGATGGCGGTGGTGGCGCGATGGCGGCACGAACGGAAGGCGGTGGCCGGAAGTCGCATCCAGCAGAGGTTGGAGATCTTTGAGTCACACCAAGATGAAGGCTTCATACCCTAGAATGGGAAGTAATCATTGCTGCAAGGGGGAGAGGAGAGATACAAGGGGTGCCCTTGGGCTTGCTCTTGGAAAAAATGCTTAATTCTTCATTAATATCTCTAATGACACTATACATAGGCTTATATAGAGAATGGCAAGGGGTGGGGGGATGAGAATTTCATGGGAGAGCGGATTTTCTTCCCCATGTGGTCAAATGACCAAATTAAATAAAAAATACAATATGGGATAAACTATATTATAAGGGGGAAGCATCTTGGACTTTGCTTGGTCCAATTTTGAATTTTCTTCCACCTTGTCCCCTTGAATGGTCAAGCATCTAGAAGCCCACCTTGGACCTTTGACTAGCCCCACATGAGACCCTACGGCTTAGGTGGACCAATGGGGAAAGAGATGGGGGCCTCTTACTGATCCTACTAAACTTTTACACAAAAACCCAAACAATCCTAAGGAATGACAAATTGGCTTATAAAGCCTTACAATTGCATACATTTTTTCCCAAGCATATAAATGCAAATAAAAGGACTCAAATGTAAAATAAAAAGTAAGTGGTCTTGCTCTGATGTCCCCATCAATTCTCCCCGGGTGGGAATAACTCGACCCCGTCGAGTAAGTGGTGCGACTGCTCGTGACGCCGGCAGATCCACCATCGTACCAGGAAGCGCAGAGTACACTCCACTCCAAGTATTCAACACATGCTCATCCCATATAGATTCGATATGCACACGCTGCTGGGGAGGAGGCTAGAGGTGGACACTCCGGGGTGGGGTCACTCTCAAATGAGGGAGGCGGCTCGAAGGCTCAGTAGGAATCACCACTAGGTCCCTTTATGTGACTAGATCCGATATGTAGAGGTAGAGCCGATCCCAAAGTCCGACAAATATCGCACTCGAAAGGGACTGACAACACGCGCGTATAAAGGACCGACTCGACTCGATACATGCATGTACAGTCAAAGGAGACCCTAGACAAACCTATTGTTAGTCCGACCCGTACATATGCAAAGGTGGACCAGGACACCCGAATGTGTGCCATGCATGCATTTTACGTAATCGACGGTTGGTGGCATGGGAAACATCTAGACATCCTAAAGGGTACCATGTATGCACATTGGACTTGATTGGTGGAGAACCGAATTCACCTTCTTTGACACCCCTATATGATGACCATGGAACGGTCCCCGGGTTGGGTGTTGGTGGACTAGCCCGTGGGGAAGGGGTGTGGAAGTGGACTTCCCTAACAAGGTGTAAGGGAAATGGTGGGGCACGAGGCCCACTAGGGAAGGGGTCGAATGGGTCAAAGAATGTGTGACCCCTCGGTTCCTCCATTACATAGTGCCATGGGTGAAATTCATGAAGGTGATGGTCACCTCCATCCATCGTGGTAGATGGGACAGTGTATAGAAGATATGGCTCCTCCCTCGAGGGATGAAGTCGGGCTCGGCCGATAACGGGAGGAGTAGAAGAACCTCCGTGGTGACATGACCCCCGGTGTACACGGAGGTAATGGACCCTAAGGCGGGATCGGTGAAGCTATGACCGATGAGTCGGTCGAAGCCTGGGGCCAACAAGTGTGTCAACGTCAACTGCCGGTCTAACCCTTTAAGAAGGTCATCCAATGTATCCACATAGTGACTAGACTGAAAAGTGCTGTGAAATGAGTTGATTGGCACTAAAGGGAGTGTGGTGTCCATGTATGGGAAGGGAGGTGGGACCAAGCCATTCTTGAGCCAGCTAAGTAGTGGCTCGGCGATGAAAAGCGTTCCCGATAGAAACACGGGTGGCTTGGGCTGAGGTGGCTCAAAATGAAATGGCTTCGGGTGAGGATCGGAAATGGGCGGCAAAGGAGCACTAGAGGAAGGGCTCCCCGGTTGGGGTGGGGGAAGGATGTCTACTAGGAGGGGAAGAGGCCCTTGGGACCCCGTAGGTGGGGCCGGGTCTGGGACTACTGGCCATGACCTTTCTAGGTTTGAGTATGGCTATGTCCGATCTCGGAGGTGGGCAAGGGGAGACCAGTGACTCAAAATAAGCACACCTCCTATCCACCCGTTCCGAAATCATTTGCACAAGTTCGGCAACGGTGTGGGTTGGAGTAGGGGTATCGCGGTGGACTTGCCCGTAATCAACCGGCCTAGGCTTGGGTCGGGGCTCTACTATGGGTGGGGCTCTTTGCCTCCGACTTTGATCCACTTGGGTGGAGGTGATTGGGTGGGGTCGGTTGTAGGTGTGACGTTGGAAGTAAATGGGTGGGACGGGTTGGAAGGGACCGGATGGGGAAGGTAGACCCTCCTAAGCTCTATCTTCATGTCCCACCATGATTCGATGGGCCTTTGCCTCCTAACCTCTCTCAAGCCTTCGATGTCCCTCCACTTTTCGATAGCCTCGTGGAGAAGACTCTCCTTGGCAAAATAGAATTATCCGACTTCGGACATGGTATAACAATCAAAGTATGTGTCCATGGTGGCCTCCCACTTGAGGTAGTCGCCCGGGTCATTGGAGGCATAAAAATTCGAGGCTTCCACCCTACGAAAGTGGAGAGGATGGTTGCCAAGCCCATGGGTGGACCAACGGTCATATCGCCTGGGCGATCGAGATTCGAATGGAAATGGAGAACTACAAGACGGACATGCTGACACTTGGACAAGACACTAGACACGACTATGCAAGGTTGGAATGCACTAACTAATGCACACTAAGGATCCGAAACGTAAACCAAGATGTGGTACATGGCGGAGTCCGGGGATCCGAAGATCCTCTCACGCGAGTGAATCACCTCTCCGATAGGCATAACCTAACGGTCGGGCGACACCTTTTTATATACCGAATAATGGTATGCAAATGTGACACTTAGACCGACTTAGACTTAGACACACTTTTTTTTGTTTGTTTTGAACCAAATACTACCCTAGACTCAACCTTCCGCTCTAATACTAAATTGATGCGGGACGGACACGCGTCCTGGGACTCTAACTCGCGATCGTCCCTATGTGAGGGAAACGCTGGACCGTGCGCGGTTGAGAAACTGGCAGTGAGTCTCGGGTATCGACTTTTTCGCGTGTACTCGGATCGAGTCACAGGACGGGTCACTCTCGCTCTCTCGTAGCGGTGATAAAAATAGATATCGAGCTACTTACCTATCACATGCAGCGGCATATACGAATAAATACGAGTAAAGCAAACGCCGAGTAAGAGAGCGAACACGATACCTCCATGCTCCGGGCGTAGGGAAGACGACCCTGGCCAGTTACGGTAACTCCCGGTACAATGGTAAAAACTTAGTTACAATAGTAAATTTTACTACCCACTCCATGCAGGGAGGTAAAGGGATACAAGTAGGCCCGGGAGGACCGTTCCTAGGTTAACGGGTAGCAATCTGGAGGTGCGTTCGGAGCAAACTCGACCTGCTGGTCCAACTCAGTACTGCGCCGACTCGGCACTACGCCGACTCGGTTCTGACTCGCTGGACCGCAAGCCTTGGCCTTCAAAGGAACGTCACCTTCCTGAGATCTTCTGGAGGCGCCGCTTGGCTGGAACGTGGGCAGGACGTCCCCGGTCGACTCCCTGAAGTGGCGGTTCCAGAAGTTTACTTTTGGTATTTTTTGCACGAATTATCCACGGACTGATTTTTCTGGTCTACATAAGGGAACAGATTTGCGCGCCTCGGCGACAAGAATTAATTCTCTCAGATCCGGAATCAGATCGAGGCAAGACTGGTGGCGTTGGAAAGAGGACTCCTAGATCTACCACATATGATTTTTGTGGGTCAATCTAATGAAGGGATGTGAAATGGGAGGCTCTGTAACATTAAGTTTTTTCTGTGGATCTGTTGACAGACACTCAGGACAGAAGGGGATCTGCCTGAAACTAACCTTCGACCGAGGGGTAAACGATTTTTCCAGAGACTAAAAAAATTATGGGAGGTAGGGGGGAACATGAGGAACACAGAGAAATTTTTGTGGAATTTCTAAAAATTTGTAAGGGGGTGGGAAAAATACAGCTAGGTGAAACTATCCTGCAAATCTGCAAAATGGCAGATTACTGAGGGGGAGAACAAAAATATGGGAAAAATATCAAACTAAGGCCAAATGGCACGAAATTTGAACTAGAGATTAGGGGAGATAGGGAAAACAAACCCTCAAAATTAGGGCTTGAGTAGATAATAATAATAAAAAATAAAATTTTGGAGATGAGATTTTATACTGATTTGTACAGAACCCCGGCGATGGCGGTGGCAGCGCGATGGCAGCACGAACGGAAGGCGGCGGCCGGAAGTCGCATCCAGCAGAGGTTGGAGATCTTGGAGTCACACCAAGATGAAGGCTTCACACCCTAGACTGGGCAGCAATCACTGTTGTAAGGGGGAGAGGAGAGATACAAGGGGTGCCCTTGGGCTTGCTCTTGGCAAAAATGCTTAATTCTTCATTAATATCTCTAATGACACTATACATAGGCTTATATATAGAATGGCAAGGGGTGAGGGGGATGGGAATTTCATGAGAGAGGGGGGATTTTCTTCCCCATGTGGTCAAATGACCAAATTAAATAAAAATTACAACATGGGATAAACTATATTATAAGGGGGAAGCATCTTGGACTTTGCTTGGTCCAATTTTGAATTTTCTTCCACCTTGTCCCCTTGAATGGTCAAGCATCTAGAAGCCCACCTTGGACCTTTGACCAGCCCCACATGGGACCCTAAGGCTTAGGTGGACCAATGGGGAAAGAGATGGGGGCCCCTTGCTGGTCCTACTAGACTTTTACACAAGAACCCAAACAACCCTAAGGAATGACAAATTGACTTATAAAGCCTTACAATTGCGTACATTTTTTCTCAAGCATATAAATGCAAATAAAAGGACTCAAATGCAAAATAAAAAGTAATTGGTCTTGCTCTGATGTCCCCATCAATTCTCGCCGGGTGGGAAGAACTTGACCCGGTCGAGTAAGGGGTGCGACTGCTCGTGACGCCGGCAGATCCATCATCGTACCAGGAAGTGCGGAGTACGCTCCACTCCAAATATTCGACACATGCTCATCCCGTATAGATTCGATATGCACACGCTGTTGGGGAGGAGGCTAGAGGTGGACACTCCGGAGTGGCGTCACTCTCAAATGAGGGAGGCGGCTCGAAGGCTCACTAGGAATCACCGCTAGGTCCCTTTATGTGACTAGATCCGATATGTAGAGGTAGAGCCGATCCCAAAGTCTGACAAGTATCGCACCCGAAAGGGACTGACAACGCGAGCGTATAAAGGACCGACTCGACTCGATCCATGCATGTATAGACATACGAGACCCTAGACAAACCTATTGTTAGTCCGACCCGTACATATGTAAAGGTGGACCAGGACACTTGAATGTGTGCCATGCATGCATTTTATGTAACCGGAGGTTGTGGCATGGGAAACATCTAGACATCCTCAAGGGTACCATGTATGCACATTGGACTTGATTGGTGGAGAACCGAGTTCACCTTTTTTGACACCCCTATATGATGACCATGGAACGGTACCCGGGTTGGGTGTTGGTGGACTAGCCCGTGGGGAAAGGGTGTGGTAGTGGACTTCCCTAACAAGGTGTAAGGGAAATGGTGGGGCACGAGGCCCACTAAGGAAGGGGTCGAATGGGTCAAAGAATGTGTGACCCCTCGATTCCTCCATTACATAGTGCCATGGGTGAAATTCATGAAGGTGATGGTCACCTCCATCCATCGTGGTAGATGGGACAGTGTATAGAAGATATGGCTCCTTCCTCGGAATAAAAAGGATTAAGTCGGGCTCGGACGATAACGGGAGGAGTAGAAGAACCTCCGTGGTGACATGACCCACGGTGTACATGGAGGTAATAGACCCTAAGGCGGGATGGGTGAAGCTACGACCGATGAGTCGGTCGAAGCCTGGGGCCAACAAGTGCGTCAATGTCAACTGCCAGTCTAACCCTTTAAGAAGGTCATCCAATGTATCCACATAGTGACTAGACCGGAAAGTGGTGTGAAATGAGTTGATTGGCACTAGAGGGAGTGTGGGGTCCATGGATGGGAAGGGAGGTGGGACCAAGCCATTCTTTAGCCAGCTAAGTAGTGGCTTAGTGATGAAAAGTGTTCCCGATAGAAACACGGGTGGCTCGGGCTGAGGTGGCTCAAAATGAAATGGCTCCGGGTGAGGATCAAAAATGGGTGGCAAAGGAGCACTAGGGGAAGGGCTCCTCGGCTGGGGTGGGGGAGGGCTGTCTACTAGGAGGGGAAGAGGCCCTTGGGACCCCGTAGGTGGGGCCGGGTTGGGACTACCGGCCATGACCTCCTTAGGTTTGAGTATGGCTATGTCCGGTCTCGGAGGTGGGCAAGGGGAGACCAGTGACTCAAAATAAGCACACCTCCTATCCACCCGTTCTGAAATCATTTGCACAAGTTCAGAAACAGTGTGGGTTGGAGTAGGGGTATCATGGTGGACTCGCCCGTAATCAACCGGCCTAGGCTTGAGTCAGGGCTCTACTATGGGTGGGGCTCTTTGCCTCCGACTTTGATCCACTTGGGTGGAGGTGATTGGGTGGGGTCGGTTGTAGGTGTGACCCACGTGGTTGGAAGTAAATGGGTGGGATGGGTTGGAAGGGACCGGATGGGGAAGGTAGACCCTCCTAAGCTCGCTCTTCATGTCCCACCATGATTCGATGGGCCTTTGCCTCCTAACCTCTCTCAAGCCTTCGATGTCCCTCCACTTTTTGACAGCCTCGTGGAGAAGCCTCTCCTTGGAAAAATAGAATTGCCTGGCTTCGGACATGGTATAACAATCAAAGAATGTGTCCATGGTGGCCTCCCACTTGAGGTAGTCGCCTGGGTCATTGGAGGCATAAAAATTCGAGGCTTCCGGCCTACGGAAGAGTAGAGCATGGTTGCCAAGCCCATGGGTGGGCCAACGGTCATATTGCCTGGGCGATCGAGATTCCATTGGAAATGGGGAACTACAAGACGGACATGTTGACACTTGGACAAGACACTAGACACGACTATGCAAGGTTGGAATACACTAACTAATGCACACTAAGGATCCTAGACGTAAACCAAGATTCGGTACCTAGCGGAGTCCGGGGATCCGAAGATCCTCTCACGTGAGTGAATCACATCTCCGATAGGCATAACCTAACAGTCGGGCGACACCTTTTATATAACAAATAATGGTATGCAAATGTGACACTTAGATCGACTTAGACTTAGACACACTTTTTTTTGTTTGTTTTGAACCAAATACTACCCTAGACACAACCTTCCGCTCTGATACCAAATTGATGCGGGACGGACACGCGACCTGGGACTCTAGCTCGCGATCATCCCTATTCGAGGGAAACGTTGGACCGTGCACAGTTGAGAAACCGGTGGTGAGTCTCGGGTATCGGCTGTGAACGTATCACATAGACATTTTTTTAAAAGAGAAAAATATAATGATAAAAAGATGATGATTAATTATTAGGGATAAAAGAAACTATGCTAAAACGTGTGGGATATAAAGAAACAAAGGGGATTGAGCATGAGATGCTCTAAGGAGGGTGATCGCCAGCGGGGTTACCTCAAAATATCAAAGGAGTGATCGCATGTACCTTGTGTTGAGCGGGTGAGATTGGTGATTCTTCCTTCCTCCTTCTACCGGCCGGCCGACGAAGGGGGTTTGTAGCTTGATTACCCTTGTAATAAAACACAAAAAATGAACAAAGATATGGATTAGCCAAAGTGTGTAGTATCAATGCTCTAAAAATATGAAATTAATCAAATTAAGCATGAACACACACCTTGTGTGTTTTGGTTTTAAAACCCCTTAAGAGGAGTAACAAGGTATGGGATTATGGATGATATGCAAAACAAGATGTAGTATGATGCAAAGCAATTTTAACGTGCTGAGAATATCCCTACTAGAACAACTAGAGAGTGATGAGTGATATGATAAAAGATAAAAAACTAAAGAAGGGTGTCCTTTCTGCTGTGTGTGCAGTAGTAAAGGGGGGAAGAACAAGACTGCAGTTGCTGCGGCAGGATGATGAAATGCCGGATGAAGACGCCACCCGTGGGAGGAAGAACACCAGAGGAAGGAGCTTTGAAAGAAGATCAAAACCTACAAAATTAAAAGAAACTCTCCCCTTTCTGTGTAAAAAAAAGGCTCTCACCACGTTCTTAACTCATTCTCTTGCTCTGTTCTCTCTTCTTCTTTTTTTCTCCCCTTCGCGCGTGAGGGATTCAAGGGGGTATTTATAGGGCAAAAATCCTTGCATTAGTAGGATTAAAACAAGGCAATGAATCCTTAATAAGGAACCCTCTTCCCAATCGAACACAAGGTGTAAAATGGGGAAAGGATTACTACTGGAAAGAAGCAGGCGAAAGGGAGACGGAAGTGAAAATGACGACCTAGATAGGGGCGTCAATTGAAATGATGACATTCACACAGTCGTCAATTCTTGAATTTAATTATAGAAATAAAGGACTTTCCTTATTTAAAATTGTCAAATGACGTCTGTCTAAACGGGTGTTAAAATAATAAATGTCCCTCCTTAGGACGTTAATTATTTGAGTTTTATCTTCGTTAGAATTTGTAAAATCTAGGAATCGACGATCGTTTGAACAGTCATGTTTTTAAGAGAAAAACGCCCCTAATTAGGTCGTTAATTAAGTGACGCCCTCCAAACAGGCGTTAATTTCAATTATTAAACTAAAAAGCCAAGAAATCTCAATTAAATATGGAGAAAATAGAAAAACTTCATATTAAGACAATATTGAAGTCCACTTTGGGGCGTCACATGGTGACATGAGATTTACTCAACATAGCATCGATTTTGGCATGTCTACAGCTGCCCCGCCTTGGCGTCTGCTTTGCAAGGGAGTGAAACAGAATGAAGCGAAAGTGTAACGAGCGGAATGAAGTGAGAACGAACTGATAAGTAGATGCCAAGGTGTGATGTGACACGCCTCTGACACTAAGCGTTAGAAATCTTTCCAGAATTCTAAATGAAACAACTTTGGATGATTACAAGAAAACAACGATTAGCTGGATGATGGGACTAAACTAAAGAACAAAATGTGCACGAGGGCACGGAAGGAAAGACACCATTGGAGAGTGATTACCAGTCAATGTGGACGTGCTACAACCAAGGTGGATTTAAATAAAATGAATTGAGATAAAGACCCAGCAAATGAATGCTTCGCAAGGAACCAGCCTGAGCGACTTCAAGGAGAATAAAGTACTTGATTTGAAATGGAATATCTCGTGTCAACTCTATTAAGAGCGGGTGGCCTTCATTATTGGCGTAATATGAGGATTTTCATTATTAAAGCTCAAAGTCCTACATGATGCATGCTGGGCTAAAGAAAAATTAAAACAAACTAAAATAGAAGATAATCAAGGATAATATTATTAAACCATTGAGATTCGGTCAGAATCCAGATCTCTAAGCTGACACTAAGCAGAAGCCCGTTTATCCACGTATCAACTCAGAAAGTGGAACCGTCGTCCCAAACCTTAGATGACTCAACGGCCTATCCGTGTGATCAAGACTCCCCTGGAATTATCATTGTTTTTGATGGAGGAGAACTCAAATTCCAGGTTCATCAGAACCACAAGGTCCTTGATATGCTATAATAGCGTAGATATCATATAGTAACAATGCGTACAGGAGAGATACAAAGATGGAATGGTGTTACCATCGGAAGAAACCCAATCGTTTCAAGATCTGCATAACTTGCACTTTTCTATGCTCAAAAATTATCAGCTTAGCTCAATAAAGCTCAAACTATGATCATAAGTGCATGACAAAATAAACTTCATCAAGATATAATAGCACTTAAGTTCATGAATAATCATAATGTTGTAAAGCAATTCAAAAGTGTAAGCTCAGGAAAAGATGACCCTATGCAGTGGCGTCAAAAGCATAAATGACGACGGTCATTGGGGCGTTAATTAAGATTACCATTACCGAACTGAAACTAACGCCTGGCACAGAGGCGTTAAATAAATGACGACACTGATAATGTCATTGATTAAAGAAATGATGCCAAGGTATACGTCGTCAATTAACCATAAGCAACGATGCACTGTTCCCTGCTCGGAATCAAACCTCCAACGACTTAATTCTCACTCGAACACAAACTGTGATGTTCTAAACGGCTAGCCAGAGCTCCGAATCACTATAAAAGGGTGTACCTTCTGCTAAATCAAGGTCATCAGAACAACTGAACGCTGTAGCAATTGAGCCTTCAACAGCAGACTAAAACAGAGACCAGAGGTCCAGCAAACTAAAACAGAGACAAGAGGGACCTCTCCATCAATCGAAAGAAGAAGAAGATGGACAGGATGCAGATGCAGGGACCTTCAAAGAAGCCTAGGATGAGCTTTCCTAGGATCTCTGAAGTTGCAAGCCATGTTAGTGGGAGGATAGCCAAAGGCCAAGTAAGTTGTTTTTAATTTAAAGCTTCTGTTTCATCCTTCCACTTCTCTTTTCAAAAACTGTGATTACATTCTCTTCTCTTCTTTTCTTCTTTTTATGTTTTTTAGGACTACCCAAATGTACTAGGACCAAGGAGGTTCTTAAGAATCAAGTGGCTTCCCTTACTTCTCTCTAAACTCTCTTTAGACATGAGATATTTTCTTAATAGATGGCACCTACTAGGTCTTATAACCCATGCTACCCATTATGATGAAATCCACCTAGATTGGGCCTCCATAGGAGCACTAATAGAGTTATGGCATCCAAACACTCATACCTTCCTCTTTCCTACCTTTGAAGCTACCATTCTCTTAGAGGAAGTAGAGATGCTCTTTGGATTAAGAAAGATGAAGCAAGGAGAAGAATCAAGGATGGCTAGCATGATCAAACCAATAAATGCACATGACATACTTACTAGCCTCATACCAAACCCAAATCTAGTGAATCAAATCAAAGCCCACAAAGGAATCAATCTTTTGAAATTAGCTTCATGGGTATACAAGAACATGGACAAAGCCCAAGAGGAGGAAGACTTGTTGGAGAGAGTGATGAAAGGCTTTACATTATGCATGATTGGAGCTCTCCTCTTCCCTTCAATAGAAGACCACTTAGAAGAATGCCACTTAAGCACCATAGCTAGCGTATGGGAAGGCAAAAGAATTGGACCGGCGGTACTAGCCAACCTATATAATGGACTCACATCGGCTTCCTTAGGGCGACCTCTCTATGGGTCAATGCTACTCCTTTATTGTTGGGTGGACTTCCACCTAAAATATGACCCATGCCAAGAAACTCAATCGGCCTCAAAAATCTTCTCTAAAAGCCCTCTTCGGTATATGACGGATTCTCTAGGCCTATGTGAGAGGGTGACTAATCGGGTGCCAAAGCTCAAGAAAAGAAGCGAATGGAGGGACTACTTCAAGACAATGCCCAAGAGCGGCTTCACTTGCACACCGGGGTTTCTAAAGACCCAAGAACTTCTCTCAAGACTCTCCTCCAGCACAGAGCTTCGATTGATCGGCGGGAACGACTTCGTCCTCTACAATGCTCATCGGTGCCTCCCACAGCTTGGATTACCTCGGCACACTTTTGAAGAACCTTCTCATCTTCCACCACTTAAGAGGAGGGAACTAGGTTCAAGTGGAGATGAAGAAGTAGTCAAAACAATCATGGCTCAATGGAAGGTTGGACTTCTCCACAGGTCCAAGACATATGTTGAAGAAGAAGAGAACAAATGCAAATTATATGTAATAGCACTTAGGAAAATAAGGCCCATGGTGGGTTAATGAATGTAACAATCATTCTTATCAAATGAAATAAAAGGATTTTTTAATAACATGTTACACATGATTCTATCTTCTAATTCAGTGATTCTGTCTGATAAAACGAAGCCTCGAGCTCTCTGTTCTGAGACGCGCCTCCAATAACGGCGTCAATTCCTCAACCCGCGCCTTACCGCATGTCGTCCATTTCGTTTAATCAATTTTCTGAAAATAGATAAAAACCATAATTGACGCTTATCCAAACAAGCGTCTATTAATTCACGCCCCAAGGCAAGATGTTAATCGCTTTAAATTCCCTAAAATATTTTTAAAATAATTCCTCAATTTCAAAGAAATGACGCCTTCACACATGTCGTTCCTTAACGAATGGATGCCTGCTCACTAAGTCGTCAAATCCAAACAGTAATCATGATGATCGATCACATCAATCACCTTCCCATTAATGCGCCTGACGACGGTTACGAGTTCCCATGCAAATATAAAGGATGCCTAGCCTCGGGTCCTCAAATACTGAAACCACGCCTTAGCTCAGACCGTCAATTAATATAGAGACGACAGCCCTCGGGGCGTCAATTCTTTTCGACCGTTAAACCCCTTCCCTCCTTCTTCTCCTTCCTTCGTCTCCTTTCTTTCCTTTCCCTCACAAACCCTAACCGAGCCTCCCCTATCTCCGTTTCTCCCATCTCTCTCTATCTCTATTCTCCCTCCATCTCTCTCTACTCTCTAACCCATGGCAGGAGGTGCCCACAAGCGGCAGAGGATCACCGCCCCTGAGGTGGTGGATCTAGGTGACGAGCACGCCGTGGAGGGAGTCCCTCCCGCGGCGGCCGAAGGTGCTCTGGTGGCGGAGCATGGAGAAGAAGAAGAAGCAGCCAACGAGGAAGAAAGAGGCGATGATGGAGAAGAAGAAGATGAGGATGATGGCGAGGATGAAGAAGACAACGAGGAAGATGACGACAGTGAAGAAGAAGAAGAAGAAGGAGAAGGAAGAGATGAAGAAGGTGAACCACCGGCGGCGGCGGTGGTCCCTCGACCAGGCCAACCACGGTGGCCACGACAACCACGACGACCTCTCCGGGGAGGGCTTCTAACGCCCGAACGAAGCAAGGTAGGTGCCCTACCCAAAGCCCTCATTTCAATTAAATTTTGATTTTATTTTTATTTCCATCAATTTCCATAGCCCTCGGTGAAGGGTAAACCAGTGACACAGTCAAATGATGCCCCAGTGGGTGCCGTCAATTAAAACAACGACCCACCCTGGTCGTCAATTTACATTGTTTTTATTTTCTGAGAATGATAATTCATGAAATCACGCCCTGCAGCATGTCGTCAATTAAAAAAATTATCATGCTCATTTATCATTTGTTGTTAATTTCCATGCCATTTCTTTTATTTATGATATATAACTCTGTTTCATTTTTATTCCGTGTGCTGGTAGATTAAAACCCACACAAAACAACGCCCCCCACCGGGACGTTAATCCAGTAAACGACGACCAAGAGGTGGTCGTCAATTTAAAAACACTTTCACGATCATGGTGTGGGACAGAAACTTACTTTCAAAGCAGCGTTCCCCACAGGGGCGTCACTTAAGCAAATAACGACCCAACAGTTGGTCATCAATTTAAAATTATCACAATTATCATTTCAAAATTAAAAATTAACTTCAAAACAGCGCCCTCCACAGGGGCATTACTTAAACAAACAACGACCCAGGCGTGGTCGTCAATTCAAATTACGCATGAAATCACAAAAAACCCATTTTGAAACAACGCCTCCCTCAGGGGCGTCAATTGAATAAGTCACGACCTAGGATGGGTCGTTAATTAAAACAGAGGGTAAATTGAAACAGCCGATGAATATCCACATGATAAACTTATATAAAAATTAAATGAAAATGTTATTTTGTTGTTTGCAGGGGTTGATGAGGACTCGTATATCCTGGGTCCAAGTTCGAGCAACTTACTACGGGCTCCCAGACTTTCATAGGGATAGGGTGGATGCTATGGGGTTTGGACCCTTTCTTAGCATAGAGCCTATGAGACCGAACCTACCCCTGATCCAGGTGCTTAGGGAGAGATGGGATAGGACTAGCCGGGCATTCCTGATGCCATGGGGTCACATGGTTCATAGCCTAGAGGATGTTGCTAGGATCACCGGGCTGAGGGTGGACGGTGAGGCTGTGAGCGGGATCACCATACCTGACTACAGTGAGCTGACCCAGAGGTTGCTAGGGTTAGAGACAGTCTACGAGACGCCAAGTGAGTGTAGGACCATCTACCGCACCGATCTTACCATTGCTATGGGGTTGGGTGATTCTAGGCAGAGGTCGAGGGAGTCTTTAGAGCAGTTCTCACAGAGGCTGATTGATGGGGCTTGGGCTGCCTATTGCGAGGACTCAGCAGAGAGAGAGAGAGCAGATCGAGATTTGAGGAGGTTTCTATTCTTGCTAGGGAGGTTATTACTCGGCATGAAGGGCGACATTATCAACTGCCGATTCCTAGGGATTCTTGAGGACTTAGAGGGCGTCGGCAGATATGCCTGGGGAGCAGCGTTGCTGGCGCACTTGATGGCCGACTTGTCCACGGGGACAGGTCGAGAGACGACTGTCAGCGGCTTCTCACCTTTTCTTCAGATATGTATTTTTTATCTTTATCTTTTTTCTTTTTTTCTTTCTCTTTAATGTATGTGAATGCTTTACTAATGCAATGCATGGATGCAGATATGGAGCCACCTATACATGCCGATGGGGCGTGTCGACCCTCGACCCGGAGATGAGGGATCCTTCCCTCTAGCACGGCGTTGGCTAGCGGTCGTGACCGGAGCACCGCTCGCCTACGAGTTGCGAGTTCTACGGAGGGAGTTTCATGACTACCCTACCTCACTGGTATGCATGCTAAATATGAAAACTTTTTTTTTGTGTTTTATGAAATATGTATGAAATGATGATGATGGGATATGATGATGAATGTTTGTGAATGCAGGTGGTGTGGAGACCCTATGAGGGGATGACCGACGAGGGCCAGCCCTGGGTCGTAGCGGGCCAACCTCACTTTGGGCACGAGCTTTGGGTTCATTGCCTGAGCGAGATTGAGCCGTTACGGCTTAGGCTGGTGATGAGGACCCTCGGCCTACACCAGGAGTGGGTCGAGGTAGGAGAGCCCCGGGGAATAGGCAAGAAGACACGCGGACGCACGAAGGTGATTGGCTGGAGAGTCTGGTTCCCTTACCAGTACGCCGATTGGCAGCATGGCGGGACCCGAGTCACCTCACAGGCGACAGACAACTTCGAGTACCTCCGACGCTACTGGGAGGTTTACGCCGGCCGACCCCAGATGAGGGTCTTAGAGGTACGTATGAATGCATTTTCTTTTTAATTAATTGCAAATGTTATATATCTATTGTGTGACCGATGTGTATGATGAATGCAGGATGCACGGGACATAGCGGCGATGGACATGCAAGCCCATCTCCACAGCCTAGAGGCCCAGCTGGCTACCACACGGGCAGACCTACAGACCCTGGTAAGTGTTTAAACTATCTATATGCAAATGATTTCCTGAATTATTGATGATTAGCCACTGACAATCTTAATGAATGCAGCGTGCCCAGCAGGGAGCGGCGGAGAGAGAGACGGGAGGAGCCTCCAGCTCGAGAGGGCCTACCGCAGAGACGATTATGTTAGCAGAGTAGCTAGCGGGAGCGGTGACATGGGCCGAGGCAGCAGAGCGCGACTTCGCCACACGGGTAAACTTAAACTCAAACTTAGCTTTGCATTTAACTACATGTTATTATGTGTTGATGAGAATTTATGTTTTCATAGACTGAGGAGCTCCGAGCCTCACTTGCCTACATCGAGGCAGGACAACGCGTGATGACTACCCGGGTGAGTTAACAAAGATTTTATTTTAGTTGCTTATTTCATGAATTATTGAATTAAATGTGTAACTGATGATTCATTTAATTGGCTGCAGACCTCCGAGTTACAGGCGGCACTTACCCAGGCTGCACTAGCTGGGACGGAGCTGACCATCCGTGAGCAGCGAATCACAGAGCTGGAGAGGGCCTTGAGGTGGCGAGAGGAGCTATCTCAGGATGTAGCAGAGCTGAGAGTCACCCTTGAGATGGAGCGTAGGGAGCGTGCCCGCGAGCGAGAGGAGCGCCATGAGCAGGAGGCAGCACCCGAGCGGGAGCTTGCCCGTGAGCGAGAGAAGCACCGTGAGCAGGAGGCAGCACGCGAGCGGGAGCTTGCAGACTTGAGGATCCAGCTAGCCATCACTCAGGAGCGTCTACGGTCGACCGAGGAGTGGCTACAGCGAGGCCGGGACAGAGCGCGGGCCGCAGGGTACGCATTCACTAGTTCCACCTTTGTAGCGGGTTCTTCTCTTCGGCAGAGGAGCAGGCTCGAGCTCCAGCTACTTCCTGAGGGTCCATGCCCCCTTCACGAGCGCCTCGTCAGGACGACGATGGTGAGGTAGAGAGTAGGAGAGAGAAGGGTGGAGGCGAGAGTTGAGAGAGACTTACTTGTACCCCTCCACCCTCACACCTGTACTCAGATATACATTGATATATAAATGAAATTGAAATTTTTGTTACCTGAGTTTCTTTGAGCACTTGTGGACTTGTGTACTTGCCTTTGCTTCCACTTTCCTTTTCATTCTTGTTCGTTCGTTCTTGCCCTGTGCCTGTAGTTCACACTTACACAAACAGATTAACCCATTTGTTCGGCTTGGCCCCTTGCTCAATAAGCAAGGGATTGTCTCATCTTTGACCTTGTTGACGGGTCAAGGGGCCAAGTCTTTAATCAATAAAGGCGGATAATAAAAATATATAAGGAAATGCAGCATGCAAGCAAGCAAATGTTGACTTGAAAATAAAAAGATGTCCACACAAAGATGCAATCAAGCATGAGATAATGAGCAGCAGCAGACTTGATTTTTTTGTTATTTTTTGTTATTCTTCTTTTTTGTTATTATTTTTATTATATTTTAAAAAATGACGCCCTCGAAAACGGGCGCTGATTGTGGAATTGATGCCGAAGTGGGAGGCGTTTATTTAGAAAATCATTTTTTTTATTTTTATCATTACAAATGACGACATCGGCAAAGCCGTGAATTTGTTAAAAGATGCACCTCTGAAAGGGCGTGAATTTTATTATTTTTATTATTTTTTTTTTAAAATTACGACCTTAGAGAAGTCGCGGATCATGAAAAAGATGCATGCCAAGAGGGCGTTATTTTTAAAAATATATATTTTTTCCTTTTTAATGGGACTAGGCACAGCATGGCCTTAAACCTTACATAATCACCATCTTGAATTCATTAATCTTTCTTTAAAGGTTTAACAAATGGTCAACGTGCTTAAATACTTGTGCTTTTACTCATATTCTCTCGCGGCCCATCCTTCTTAGTCGGTCTTTTCCATCCTTTGAGCTTATAACCTACCGAGGTAGAAGAAGTGAAGAATGAGTTAAGGAAGCTCACGGGAGGTTTTCGGGAACGGGGAAACTTTCCTCCCATGTCCTAATGCCCGTTGGGATTCGGTCTTCGGCTTAGGGAAATTTTGTTGCTCTTTCTGCCCTTATTCATACATGCTCACGACCAGGGTTTTCCGTGCGGAGACTTTGCCCTCTTGACATGTTTTTTGGGAACTTTCTTTTCTTTTCTTTTTCTTCTTTAACAGATAGAAACCTAATTGTACTTTGGCTTTAAGCATTTTGTTCCCTTTTGGGCCCTGACTTCCACCTACTAGGGCGACAGACAGGTTCGGTTGGTATTCCCTGACTCGTACTCTCTCTCGTGAGCCGAAGAGGAGAGAATAGGTAAGGTTCGTACACTCTTAGTTTGGGTCTGGAGTTTCCTCAAATTCCGAGCCGCTCAAGTTTAAAATTAAAGCGTGTAGTGTGTGCAGGAGTTGACCCCGGAGTTAAACCATCAAGATTGAAGAATGAATTAAGGATTTTGATTTTTCGGGCTCGCGGCCTATGTACCGTGCTAGCCTGCAAAGATTTTGATTTTTGATTTTTTTTTTCGATTTTCTCTTCCTGATTTTTTTCTTTTCTTTTCTTTTTAGTTTTTAGGGGTAGTATTTCTTCAAGTAAAGACCATTGCAGGGGTGAGCCAGCTCTTCACCTTCAGCATTAATTAATTTGTAAGCGTTGCCAGGATAAACATCTTTTATGACGAAGGGCCCTTTCCTAGTTAGGTTGAAGTTTTGAACGAGGCCCACCGGGTTTTACAAAGATTCTTTTAATTACCATTTCACCGATTTTGAATTTTCTCTCAATTACTTTCTTTTGGTAGAAACGTGAAAGCCTGTTTTGATAAATACGTGCATGCTCGGCGGCGGCTAGACGCTTCTCGTCTAGGAGTTCCAACTGACCAAGGAGAGATTCGTGACGCTCATCAATGGGGAGCTCCTTGTCCAATTGTACTCTAAGGGAAGGGATGAGAATCTCATAAGGGACTACCGCCTCCATTCCATAAGTAAGGCAAAAGGGGTCTGCCTAGTAGGGGTTCGAATGGAAGTGCGATAGGCCCAAAGAGCTTCAACCAATTTTTCTGGCCAATCCGCAAATTTTGTAGCCTCACATGTTTTCTTAATAATTTTGATCAAAGTTTTGTTAGTTGCCTCTGCTTGGCCATTGCCCTACGGATAATAAGGAGATGAATGATGTAATGCAATGTTATACCTGTTGCAGAGGTCCTGAAGCTCCTGAGAGATGAATTGAGGCCCATTGTCAGTGACGATGGTACTTGGGATACTGAACCTTGCGATGATGTTCTTCATTATAAATTTGTAGACGGTTGACACTTTTATCTCCACGTAAGCTTCCGCTTCCGCCCACTTGGTGAAGTACTCCGTGGCCGTGAGTATAAATGACTTTGGTTTTGTGAGGAGGTTCGGATTGTTGTGTCCCCTGTGGTTCTGGAGTTTTGATGATGACAAATATTATGCCTCATTATGTTTACATCCTTGATGATATAATCTTGATGTTTATGATAAACTGACAGACCATATTTTAAGGATGACTCACAGGTCATGAAGTCACCCAAGTCAAAAGTCAACCAGTAACAGGTAAGATCAGTGCATGTTCAGATCAGGTAAAGCTTTATCCTTATTGAAATTAACCCTAGCCCCCAGTATTGCATCCAGACTGGATTTTCCTTGGACAAACTTTTCCAAGACTTTTTGTTTGTCTTCCAGCTCCTTTTGAAGGGACTCAGAATTTTTTAGAAGTTCACCATTGACTTTCTTAACAGCTTCGTATTTTTCTGAGTTCACTCTACTTTCATTTAAGCTTTCTTCAATCCGTATTTTGAGTTCATTCAGCTGATTTTGACTGTCCTGGTTTTCTCCCTTGAGCCTATCATTTTCTTTTCTTAGTGAGGTCATTTCTTCTAGTTGCTCTTTTAGTTTCAGATTTTCCTCACAGACCTGGGTTTGTTCTTCAACAGTGGTATGAAGTTTTCTTTTCAGAACTCTATGCTCTTTACTAAGAGAATTAAACTTATCCAACAATTCACCATAAGCATCCTCCCAGTCATCAATCGAGAAATTTTCAAAGATAGTTATTATCTCTTCCTCGATGTTTGCCATTAGGCAAATTCCTTCTTCATATTCCTCTGAGGAAGTGTCTTCGGGATCTTCTTCTTCCTCACTCCATGTGCATACCATCGCCCGTGGCTTCTTCTTCTTCTGCACTTTTGTGTTCTTCTTCTGGAAGTAGGGACCCTTCTTCTGAAGATCTAGGCATTCGCCTTTCATGTGTCCCTGTTTGTTACAATGATAACAGGTCAGTCTCTTAGGATTTCTATCCCTATAATTGGTAGATTCAACATTCTTGTTAAAGGAGTATGGCTTTTTCCTCCTAAAGGTCTTCCCCTTTCTCCGTAAAAATTTACTGAACTGACGTGTGAGCATTGCCTGCTCCTTCTGGTCGAGATCTGAGAAGCCATCAGACTCACCGCTACTGCTGCTGCTGTTGTTACTACTGCTACTCTTGTTGCGGGATGCCTAGAGAGCTACATTCTTAGCCTTCCTATCACTTCCTTCACCACCTCCTTTGAAATTCATCTCATAGGTCATGAGGGATCCTCTGAGTTCATTCACTATCAAGGTCGTCAGATCTTTTGACTCTTCAATCACGATGGCCTTAGTGTGCCATGCTGGGGATAAGGATCTAAGAATTTTCCTGACTATGTCTGCCTCAACTAGATCCTTCCCTAGCCCCTTAAGTGTGTTCGTGATCAAGGATAACCTGGCATACATTTCAGTAATATTCTCCTCTGCATTCATCCTAAATAGTTCATACTTAGAGGTGTAGAGGTTTACCTTCGAGGCTTTCACTTGAGCTGTACCTTCGTAGATTAATTGCAGCTCATCCCACATTCGCTTGGCAGTCCTGTAGGCAGATATACGTGCGTATTCCTCTGGGTGAACAACACATTGGATGATGTTCAGCGCCATCTAGTTGAGTGAAGATAGCTTGACATGATGATCTGTCCACGCATCCTCGTTCGTTAGCAGATCATATGGGCCAACCGTGATTACCCTCCACAGCTTGTGGCTCTGTGCTCTGATAAACACTTCCATCATGTTCTTCCAAAACAGATAATTATTACCATCAAAAAATGGAGGGCGACTAATGGATTGACCTTCAGCTATGAAGCTTCTAGGACCATTAGCATTTCCCTGACCGTTCGCCCACATGATGCGAACCTGCTCTGATACCAAATTTTAGCGCAGCAAGAGTGATATAGAAGGGGGGGATGAATAGATCACTCCCTATTTAAACAACTTCAGCGGAAAATCACTCCTTCGAAAATCACCCTACCGAATATAGATAAACAAATTAGCCAATGCAGTGAGAAACTAAGACAGAGTAATAAGATGCGATTAGAATAGGCCGTCCACATACAAGCACATTGCCAAGCAGATAGAGAGCATCAACGATTGCAGCAAACCACATAGGAGACAAGAGATTTTAAGGTGGTTCGATTGTAGTCCACAATCTACATCCACCCCTCACTCCAACTAGAGTAAGGATTCCACTAGCCAATGCTAGAAACCTGCAGACTCAGTCTGCGAACAAGGTGCTGCCACACAGCTTGAATAACCAAGGGAAACAAATCCCTCAACCAAACTCTGCTACCCACAGAGCTTGAAACCTGTTCCAGCTACCAGCTAGAACAGAACCCGAGATAACTCTCCCTTCCTCCAACCTGGAGGGAACCTGCTAATGACAACCCGTCACTAGCAAAACTAGAGATCTACGATCTCTCTTCCTCTTCAGCCCAGAGGGAAACCGGAGTAACACTCCCTTCCTCCAAACACTGGAGGGTAACAACTCGAGATCAGATATATGAAGAAATAAAAGGAAAAATAGAAATGCAAACAAGAACAACGATGAACACAAATCGTTTCAGAAAAATCAAATACAAAATGTAGCTTCCGAAGAAGCAAATAGACTCTTCTCTCTCACTCAGACTTTTCTCTCACAGGACTGCTCTCTAATCTTTTCTCTCTATCTTCTTTCAGGAACGTGGAGGCTCTCTCACTTTTCTTCTTCTGCTCAGGAATTCTGCTCTTAGGCTTTTTCTCCAGTTCGCTCCATCTCTTCGCAGAGGGCACCTTTTATATGGCTTTCGACCTGAGTTTCAGGCCTTCACACGAGGGAGTCTCGTTCCCTCCCTTTCCAGAGCCTTCTCGGAACACGTGCCAGGTATCATCCTTGGTTCACGTGCCCAATCATTGACCTGTATCACCTATAGACAGAGTATCGGATTATCAACTTTGTGTCGACACTTTGTAAAATGAAATGCATTGTATAGACTTGTGAAAGCGCATGCATTGTACAGACTTAGTGAAAGGGAATGCATGTAATACAATTCTTTTAAATACTCAGAGACTAGTGCATTCTCGCACGGGAGCATATGAAGTCTCAGGGGAGCATCTATGGCCTCTGGACAGCATCACCAGCGTCAGGAGAGCATGTGGAGCACATGCTGTCTCTGGGGAGCAATTGTTGCTCCAAGGGAGCATCCTCAAAGTTAGGGAAGTATTAGCAGTCACTGGAGAGCATACTTGGTCCCAGGAGAGCATCCGGGGGGACAGGCGAGCATGCGCGTCTGATCTACAGGCTCTACCACTGTATAGACTTGGTGGATAGTGATGCATAGCCAAACGAATGTACAGACTTCACTGTGAATGCATGAACAGTGAATGAGTGTATAGACTTGATCAAGAGAGATATTGGCCAATCGAGCATTAACAGTCACTGGAGAGCATACTCGGTCCCAAGCGAGCATCCGGAGGGACATGCGAGCATGCGCGTCTGATGTACAGACTTGTGAAAGACTTGAATGCACGACCAGTGTATAGACTTCCTATATGAAGAGCTATGCGATGTATAGACTTAACCAGACTCCACTCGATGTACAGACTTCAAAGTGCAACGTAGGTAAAAGGCTGCCAATGTACCGACTTTGGTAAATGATGTGACACCGACCTATGACCTATATTGCAAGCATTCAAGTTTGAGCAGCGGACTCACACTAGCGAGCTCACCCGTATGGCACACACTAGGGCCCGAAGGCAACTAGGCGATGTTGGAGAGGGTCCGAGGTGGGACCATGAGGCTCCAAGGGCTGGCAAGCTTGGGGAGAACCCAAATGGGCCTAGGATGCCCAAATCATGGGCGGCCAACACACCAAGGGTGTGGGTTAAGTGGATTCACTCTCAACTCGCCCGCGGTGGTCACTCAATTTGGTGGCAATGTAAAATCGGACACTCTCTTACCGCCGACGGAGTAACTATAGCAATACTAAGCTAAGCAAGTGATTAGACCAGTAAGAGAGGGACCGAGGCTCACCTAGCTGGCGTGAAGACGCCGACTCTGGCCGGAGACGGGGGCGAGCGGGGAGGCGAGGGTATGTACCCGCACGCCGCGTCGATTGAAGCTTCAAACCTGCGACTTAATAATTACATGAACTACACCCCATGCAAGGGGGGGGATATTAGGGTGGGGATTATGCTTAATACATCCAAAACTACCTCCACGCAGGGAGGGGCCTTCAGCCGGCCAAGCGGGTGGGGAGATATGCAAAGATAACTGACTTCCCGAGCTTCGCCGATTCTGCCTAGCTTCTGTATTTCTGGATAGAGGGTCGATGTCGATACTGCCAATAATTCCACCGAGCTCAGACTCTGATGAGACTTGCGCCAAAAGCTTGCTAACAGGTTGACGATGATGTCTGAATTTTGGCAGGAGCTCTAGAACTCAGGGCTGGTCGGGCCAGCGACTGGAACAGGTCAGCAGCTTCTTCCTCTGGCTGGTGCAGAACTGGTACAGCAGGTTGCAGAAGGCACCACGGACGCTCCTGAACTCCAAATGAGACTATCCTGGCGGTGACGTGATCGTCGTCAGAGTATCTTCGAGCAGGATTTCACGGGGCCCCAATCGGAGGTCGGAGAAGAACGAGGTAGCCGGATGAGCAGGGGCAGGTCAAACCTGGACCCACAGGGGGCAGACGACACACCCCGAGAAGAAAATGGTAACTGGAAGCTCGGAGGCCGAATGAGGTCCTTCTTCTTGGAGATGACAGCTAACTGGTAATAGTTTCAGCCCTCCAAAATTGGCGCTCAGATCCCTCACGATCTGGCCGAGGTCAATAGTTGAACAGGAGCTCTGTCTCTGGTTCGGACAGGAACAGTTTCCCAGCAGCAGATTGACAGCAATGCCACGACCGCTCCCAAACTCCAAATCGAGCGCCGTCAAAACCTTTGGTTCGGCTGTCGAGTCTTATACGCAGAAAAATTAACGGGGAAGCCAACTGATGCCAAGGTTGGCCGGTAGACTCAGATCACCGGTGAAGGGTCGCTGCAGACTGTCGGAGGATAGAACGTATACTTCGGGGGAGAAAAATGATATCTCCCAGATTCGAACGCCAAATGGAGCTCCGCTTTCTGGGGATGAAAGAGGATTCAGAGAAGAAGAATTTTGATAAAGAAAATGAGCTCTGATTCTTGCTAGGTTGGTCGTGGTGAAACTTCCAAATGCTCTCTGGTCTTCAGCCTGGGGTAGATTGCACGGTCACACAAGATCTGCTCCACCGCATAGCTCCGAGCTCGGATGGATGCGGAACCACCTCTGTTGGAAAGAGGACTCAAAGACGATTCCAACGATGTATGAAGTGCCTTCAGAAGCCTCAGGATGACGATGTGACAGCTTCTGTAAGTCGCTGGACTTCTGCCACCTGCAACCTGCGAACTGTAGGTGGAAGGTGGTGGGAGAAATGGGGTAAATGGAAGTGGAAATGGGGGTGAATTGGTGTGGGAGTGACCCCTAGTTGTGAGGGGGCCTAGGAGGGGGTATTCTAAGGTGTGGGAGAGGGAGAATGGGGTCTGGAATGGGGTGTTTTTAGAGGGTGAGAGAGGAGCTACGAATTTGGACTGTGAGGGGGGCACAAGTGGGTGGAGGGAATGTGAGTTTGAATTTTCTTTGATGGGGAGTGATCAATTGTGGTCTTGGGGATGGGAAGAGGTGTCTTGGGAAGGTGGAGTGAGGTTTGGGGAAGGGAAATGGGTAGTTGGGGGTTGGAAGGTGGAGTGGGGATTGGGTGGAGCTCTCTTGGGACTAGGGGGTGGAATAAAGAGGGTTATGGGGAAGGGGAGAGGTTTAAATGGGGTAGGTGGGAGATGGGGTGGTTGGGAAGGTGATTGAATGAGGGGAGGGGAGTTAATGAGAGGTAAATAGGGAGGAGGAAGAAAATTCTAAAAATTGGGGTGGAGGGAGAGAGAGAGAGAGATAGAGAGATAATGAGAGCGAGAGATATTGAGAGAGAAGGCTAGAGGGATTTGGAGTATATCTGGAATTCAATATTCATGCATAAGTTGTTACATATGAGGAGTGGGGTGGCCTATTTATAGGCACATGACTTTTTCACAAAGGACCCTAACAAAAGACACAATGACTAATAATCGAAGGGAAGGGGGTGTCCATGGGCCTAGCCCAATGAGATGGGCCCAATAGCCTATCTAAACAACACAATGACTTAGGACATTGGTAGATAACCTACTAACCTAGGTACATGACTCAAATAAAGGGAAAATTACATGATTAAGACTCAAATAAAAATAAGAAAAATACATGACTCGACTCACAAACACTTGAGGAACATAATGGCGCTTGCCGATGAACAATCCGAGTCCGGAGAAAATGTGGAGGGGCAAGGGATACCCTCATCATACCCCCGGGGTGGGGAAAACTCGACCCCGTCGAGTATGGGTCCACCAGGGAAGTAGTATATCGAACTGCGGCTCTGGGCGATCCACGATCTCCATACTCAACCCGCGACCATAGTCGGGGAACGGCGCTTCAGCTCGACAAAGTGGCTCGGTCATACCCTCATGCTGGTGATGGGATCTTGCTTTCCTAGTATTGCCGCTGTGTGCTCACGTCGGGCTCTCAGGCTATTTGTGGTGGCACTCCGAGGGTGTCTCTCACAAGGGTAGGCGTAAGCTCGAGGCACTCACTAGGATCCACCGCGGTGCCCTGAGAGGGTGCTGGATCCGCCACATGAGAAATGGGGAGAATCCCAAAACCCTTTTGAAAGTTCAACCCATAAGCCGGGTTGCCAAAGCCACTCGGAACTTGGAAAGGTCTAAGTCCTCGTGCCCTCAATTTGGAGGTGACCCTAAAGTAGAGCCACTTCAAAGCCATCATCGCCAAGTTATCAACTTGGAATTCAAAGTGGTGCTTAGGAGTTTGTGCTCGCTTCTTGTGAATCCCACCGCTTGTTGCTTGATACTTGCTTGAATGCATATGCCATGCACTATGATGCAATGTGAGTTGACAATGTATGGTATGAAAAGGTGGTCCAGGACAACCACATATAGACCTATCATGCATTGATGTTATGAAGATTTTAAAGGATTTGGGAGGACCGGGGCATCCATAGGTGTCCCTCTTACAAGTGAGTGTGATGAATGTTGGGGGACCCGGACACCCATGTAGGCTCCTAGCATACATAAGACTAATGGTGAATTGGGCAGGACCGTTACACCCAAATAGGGACCACTCATGCTTCCTACTTGACATGTGGGTGATGTGAATGAATGGACCCGTCTTTCTAATCATGCCAAGTGGTGTGTGGTGCCAAGACTTATGCACTCCTATCCTAGAGATGACTTCTATGTGCATGGGTATGGGGTGGCCCTTGAGCTTCCACTCGTATGGATCAAATGGATCTAAGAAGGGGAAAATCATGGAGTGGGGCAACTCATCAATCCCAAGGTGTATGTTGCCGAAGGTCAAGGTTCCCATGGTGTAACCCGAGTCTAGGAAGGGAGGGGTTTGATTCAACATGAGTGGTAAGGGTAGGGTAAGGTGGGTGGGGAATAAGGTAAGTTGGTCACATGGAGATCTAGGTTCCCATAGGAAAGGGTCGAAGGGATCATGGTAAGGGTCACCTAGATAGGGGTACTCCATGTCCTCAAGATCCTCGAATGGTGAGTCATTCTCCTCAATAGGTGGGCCAAGGTTGCTAATGGGTTGGCCGATCAAAGCACTTGGGATCTCAATGGTTGGGGAGTAGACTAGGATAGGTTCTTCCTCCATGAGAAGAAGGAGGATGATCTCACTAGTAACTTGGCCATTAGTGTAGATGGAAGTGATGGAGCCAATGGTGGGATATGCTAGGCTAATGGTGTTAGTTTCGGACAGTCTCATGGATAGCATATTGGTCAAGTGAATTTGCCAATGTAGGTATTTCACTAAGTCTCCCAAATCTTCCACACAATAGGAAGTTTGATAAGTGACATGTGGCTGAATGGGAATGATTTGGGATTGATATCCCATGGGTAGGTGGCATGGTTGTGAACTAGGAATGGTGAGACCTTTCTTGAGCCATTGGAGTATGGACTTATCTATGGTGAGGTTGGGTGTCCCTAGAGGAGCTAGGCTAGAGGTGTGTGAGTTGTTTGGCCTTTGGATTTCCTCTATGTTGGGAGGTGGATTTGGATGGGCATCCTTCTCCACTTGGGTGGGTGTGTGGGTTGCAACTTCTATTGCTAATGGAGTAGGGGGATTTATGGTGGGTGGTTTGGTGATAGCTAGCGTATGACACACCCGGGGTGGTGAACAAGCATGGACTTGGGTTGGGATAGGAATGAGAAGTAGAGGAGACCTAGGTTGGGGAAAGATTGGTGTAGGGAGCGGGAGGTGGGTTGGGTGAGGGGGTTTAGGTTGGTTGGCCTTGGGAGGTGCATCTTTCTTTGGGGGTGATGGAGGGATAATGGTGGGGTTCAAGGAGGCTTGTGGGGTATGGGTTTGGTGGGGGAATTTGGGTTGGGGGTTGGTGGTCGTCATGGGCCTAGGTGGAGGGGTGGTCATGGGGCCCAATTGGGTTTGTGGAGCTATGGTTGTGGTGAGGACTTGTAGGTAGGGTGTAGATGTGGTGTTCGGGATAGGATAGGTGGGAAGTGGTGGGGAATGGGGGACTAGGGTCTTGGGTTGGCCAGGAGGGGGTGAAGGAGTTGAAGTGTTCCTTAGGCTTTGGTGTTTTGAGTAGGAGGGGGAAACATATCTAGCCCTAAGTTGTTCTTTCATGTCCCCCCAAGTGGTGATGGAAGGTTCCCTTCTAAGCATTCTTAGCCCGACAATTTGCATCCAATAAGTTTCTGCCCGTTTGGTAAGTTGCATTTTGGCAACCAATGCCTTTTCATCCTCGGACATATGATACCAAGTGAAGTATTGGTCCATTGTAGCTTCCCAATCTAAATATTCTCTAGGAGAGGTTCCATCAAAGGTGGGAAGTGGGAAAGGGACCATCCTATCGTCCGTCCTTGGGGTGGGCCTATTTTCTCCAAGTTGGTTGAGTCGGCCCGATATGTTATCAAGCCGCTCATTGGCATAGGTCAAGGCTTTCATGAAGTAGTTGACATGGCCAGAGAAGTTATGGGTGTTAGTGGTAGGCATCTCTTGGTGGCTTGGACTTATGGAGTGGGCCGATTGGTAAGGTCGATACGAGGTGGCCATACTAGGGGACAAGAGTGATGCATTTGAAGACTCTAAATGCATAGACATGCCCTAGGACCAACTTGATAGAGACAAGTTATGAACTTGCTCTGATACCACTTGATGTGACACCGACCTATGACCTATATTGCAAGCATTCAAGTTTGAGCAGCGGACTCACACTAGCGAGCTCACCCGTATGGCACACACTAGGGCCCGAAGGCAACTAGGCGATGATGGAGAGGGTCCGAGGTGGGACCATGAGGCTCCAAGGGTTGGCAAGCTTGGGGAGAACCCAAAATAGGCCTAGGATGCCCAAATCATGGGCGGCCAACACACCAAGGGTGTGGGTTAAGTGGATTCACTCTCAACTCGCCCGCGGTGGTCACTTAATTTGGTGGCAATGTAAAATCGGACACTCTCTTACCGCCGACGGAGTAACTATAGCAATACTAAGCTAAGCAAGTGATTAGACCAGTAAGAGAGGGACCGAGGCTCACCTAGCCGGCGTGAAGACGCCGACTCCGGTCGGAGACGGGGGCGAGCGGGGAGGCGAGGGTATGTACCCGCACGCCGCGTCGATTGAAGCTTCAAACCTGCGACTTAATAATTACATGAACTACACCCCATGCAAGGGGGGGGGGATATTGGGGTGGGGATTGTGCTTAATACATCCAAAACTACCTCCACGTAGGGAGGGGCCTTCAGCCGGCCAAGCGGGGTGGGGAATTAAGCAAAGGAAACCCGACTTGCCGAATTCTGCCGGTTCTGCCAACCTGCAGGTTCGCCGAACAGTGGGGCGGTGATGATGCTGCCAAAAATTCCACAGAGCTCGGATCTTGATGAGACTTGCGCCAAAAGTTCCCCAACGGGCTGAGGATAGTGTCTGAATTTTTACAGAAGCTCTGGAACTCGGGGCTGATCGGGCCAGTGACTGGAACAGGTCAGCAACTTCTGCCTCTGGCTGGTGCAGAACTGATACAGCAGGTTGCAGATGGTACTGTGGGCTCTCCTGAACTCCGATTGAGGCGAGACTGGTGGTGACACTTCCGTGGTCGGAGTAGCTTTGAGCAAGAGCTGACGGAGTTGCAATCGGAGGTGGGAGAAGAGAGTAGTCATCGGATGAGTGGGTGCAGGTCGAACCTGGATCCGCAGGAGCAGTCTGCGCACTTGGAGGAGGAAAATGGGAACTAGGGGTTCTGGAAGCTGATTGATGCCCTGCATTTTGGAGATGAAAGAGGACTCAGAGGAGAAGATTATTGATGAAGAACTCCTGCCCTGATTCCCAGGAGGTTGGCCGTTGTAGAGCTTCAACTCTGGCTCAGGTGCTCTGCTAGGGAAGCTGTGCACAGTCGGGGGAGAAATGCTCTCACGGCCAGCTCGGAGCTTGGATCCAGACGAAACCACCACCGTTGCGAAGATGACTTGAAGACGCTTCCAACGGTACCTCTTGGGCCTTCAGATTCACAGGGAGGAGGACGTGGTGGCCGCTTCAAGCTACGGCCAACCTGCTGCCTGCAACTAGAGCTTGACCTGCAAAAGAAATGGGTATGAATGGAGGGGTGGTGGTGGGGGGGGCGACCTTGGCTGGGTTTGGGGTTGGATTTGGGAGACCAAGGGAGCTAAGGGGGGGGGAGATGGTAGGGAAATTCGAAATTGGGCTTTGGGAGAAGCTAATTTAGCATTGGGAAGGTGGTGGGATGCTTTGGGAAGGAGAGTGGGGTAGTTGGGGGTTGGGAGGTGGGGTGCGGATTGGAGGATGCCACCTTGGGGTTGGGGGGGAGTTAAATGAGTGTATGGGGAAGGGGAGGGGTCTTAATGAGGGGTGAATGGGGAGGAGAGAAAAAATTCCGAAAATTGGGGTGGAGGGAGAGAGAGAGAGAGAGGGGGACCCCTTAGAGAGAGAGAGTGAGAGAGAGGGAGATCTAGTGATGCAAAGATAACCGACTTCCCGAGCTTCGCCGATTCTGCCTAGCTTCTGTATTTTTGGACAGAGGGTCGATGTCGATGCTGCCAATAATTCCACCGAGCTCAGAATCTGATGAGACTTGCGCCAAAAGCTTGCTAACAGGTTGAGGATGATGTCTGAATTTTGGCAGGAGCTCTGGAACTCAGGGCTGGTTGGGCCAGCGACTGGAACAGGTCAGCAGCTTCTTCCTCTGGCTGGTGCAGAACTGGTACAGCAGGTTGCAGAAGGCACCACGGACGCTCCTGAACTCCAAATGAGACGAGCCTGGCGGTGACGTGATCGTCGTCGGAGTAGCTTCGAGCAGGAATTGACGGGGCCCCAATCGGAGGTCGGAGAAGAACGAAGTAGCCGGATGAGCAGGGGAAGATCAAACCTGGACCCACAGGGGGCAGACGACACACCCCGAGAAGAAAATGGTAACTGGAAGCTTCGGAGGCCGAATGAGGTCCTTCTTCTTGGAGATGACAGCTAACTGGTAATAGTTTCAGCCCTCCAAAATTGGCGCTCAGATCCCTCACGAGCTGGCCGAGGTCAACAGTTGAACAGGAGCTCTGTCTCTGGTTCGGACAGGAACAGTTTCCCAGCAGTAGATTGACAGCAATGCCACGACTGCTCCCAAACTCTAAATCGAGCGCCGTCAAAGCCGTTGGTTCGGCTGTCGAGTCTTCTAGGCAGAAACATTAATGGGGAAGCCAACCGATCCCAAGGTTGGCTAGTAGCCTCAGATCACCGGTGAAGGGTCGCTGCAGACTATGGGAGGACAGAACGTATACTTCGGGGGAGAAAAATGATATCTCCCAGATTCGAACGCCAAATGGAGCTCCACTTTTTGGGGATGAAAGAGGATTCAGAGAAGAAGAATTTTGATGACGAAAATGAGCTCTGATTCTTGCTAGGTTGGTCGTGGTGAAACCTCCAATTGCTCTCTGGTCTTCAGCCTGGGGTAGATTGCACAGTCACACAAGATCTGCTCCACCACACAGCTCCGAGCTCAGATGGTTGCGGGACCACCTCTGTTGGAAAGAGGACTCAAAGACGATTCCAACGATGTATGAAGCGCCTTCAGAAGCCTCAGGATGACGATGTGACACCTTCTGAAAGTCGCTGGACTTCTGCCACCTGCAACCTGCGAACTGTAGGTGGAAGGTGGTGAGAGAAATAGGGTAAATGGAAGTGGAAATGGGGGTGAATTGGTGTGGGAGTGACCCCTAGTTGTGAGGGGGCCTAGGAGGAGGTGTTCTAAGGTGTGGGAGAGGGAGAATGGGGTCTGGAATGGGGTGTTTTCAGAGGGTGAGAGAGGAGCTACGAATTTGGGCTGTGAGGGAGGCACAAGTGGGTGGAGGGAATGTGAGTTTGAATTTTCTTTGATGGGGAGTGATCAATGGTGGTCTTGGGGATGGGAAGAGGTGTCTTGGGAAGGTGGAGTGAGGTTTGGGGAAGGGAAATGGGTAGTTGGGGGTTGGAAGGTGGAGTGGGGATTGGGTGGAGCTCTCTTGGGACTAGGGGGTGGAATAAAGAGGGTTATGGGGAAGGGGAGAGGTTTAAATGGGGTAGGTGGGAGATGGGGTGGTTGGGAAGGTGATTGAATGAGGGGAGGGGAGTTAATGAGAGGTAAATGGGGAGGAGGGAGAAAATTCCGAAAATTGGGGTGGAGGGAGAGAGAGAGAGAGAGATAATGAGAGAGAGAGATATTGAGAGAGAAGGCTAGAGGGATTTGGAGTATATCTGGAATTCAATATTCATGCATAAGTTGTTACATATGAGGAGTGGGGTGGCCTATTTATAGGCACATGACTTTTTCACAAAGGACCCTAACAAAAGACACAATGACTAATAACCGAAGGGAAGGGGGGTGTCCATGGGCCTAGCCCAATGAGATGGGCCCAATAGCCTATCTAAACAACACAATGACTTAGGACATTGGTAGATAACCTACTAACCTAGGTACATGACTCAAATAAAGGGAAAATTACATGATTAAGACTCAAATAAAAATAAGAAAAATACATGACTCGACTCACAAACACTTGAGTAACATAATGGCGCTTGCCGATGAACAATCCGAGTCCGGAGAAAATGTGGAGGGGCAAGGGATGCCCTCATCAGTAAAGGCATGAGACGTTCTCAAGACGATGAAGTATGTACAAACTTTACAGTTAATGGATGCTCAGTGAAACGCAAGATGAGACGATGAGCAGTGTACAGACTTTCATGCCCAATAACGATGTATAGACTAGCAAGTGAGACACTTAGTGAGACGGTGAGCAGTGTACAGACTTTGCCTTTGAGGAACGATGTATAGCTCTGAATCGTGAAGGCAGACTGTATAGACTTGGAGTGTTCGAAGGACCATTGTATAGAGTTGGAATGTCTGAGCCAATGTATAGACTTTTGCAGGGCTGCCAGTGTATGGACTTGTACAGTGCAACGACTGTATAGACTTTGAGGCCGAAGATAGTGTGTAGACTTGAGAAGCTCGAGGCCACTGTATAGACATGGGGTTCAGCTGAGAAAGTATGGACTTTAGACGTGAGTGACACGCTGTACAGACTTTGAAGTTACACTGTTGATGTATAGTCTTGAATGAGCATGGAGTGTATAGACTTGAAGGTCTGAAGGCGATGTACAGACTTGGATGAACGTTGCAAGAACAAGCCTAACCAATGTATAGACTTTGATGCACAAACACACAATGTATGGACTTATGAGTGAGGCACAGACAGATGTAATGTACAGACATGCGAATCTGATAGAACACACATGCACACACTCATGCACAGGGGAGCAATCGCTGCTCCAGGGGAGCATTCTCAGCGTCAGGGGAGCATATTATTTGACAATCATATGTACTGCACTCATTAACATGATGAAACATGAATTAATCTAGAGATAGAAGATTGATTTATAGTGTGAGACATCATCAAAACCATAGAGATGCAACACCGGGAGTAGCGGGTTCGGGTTGACGGGCAGCTTCTTGTGTAGCTTCGGCGGCACGCGTACTCACGGTCGTAGGACCCACGTGCTGGTCAGTGGGGCCGTGCGGGCCCGGAGGGGCACCGCAGCGACGGGGACGTCCGGAGGGGCGCTCCCTGGGAAGGCGGCGCGCTAGTTCGCCAGTCAGAGGCCGGGCGGCTCCGATCTTAACTCGTCGGAGTTGCTGCCCACAGATCTGAACTACTGTTTCAGACTCGCGCGTCCCGACGAGATCCGCTGCTGCGGTCACTCCCGATGTCGGATCGACACACAAAAGGTACCATTGTAAAGCTAACTCAAAATCCTTCGATCTATGGCCGGAGAAAGAATTTGAATTTCCCGTTGATGGCCTTTGTCGAATATTCAAGCTGCTGGTTCACTGGATCAGAAAACTCAGGACAGATTTGAGTTTTCCCTGAAAATCTCAGCTCCAGATGATGTCAGAGTTGGGAGCTGAAACTCCCGGAGTGAACCTCTGTCCAAGAAAACAGAACCTTGGACAGCACTTCGGATCTTGCTTCGGGGTGGCTTGATGGCGACACGAACGGCGGCGGCGGCGGCAGCAGAGATAGAAACCAGATGTAGAGGGGCTGAGATAGAAGGGTTCTACACCCTGACATGCTGAAGGAGGAGGAAGGAACTAGGAGGAGAGAGAGGGGGGCGCAGCTTGCTCCAATGCACACTAATTTTTTCTTCTCATTATCATGGTTCTTCAATTTTTCCTCTTCAGACCACATTGGCTCATCTAGAGGCAATTTGTTAGGACCATCATAAATCAACTTACAGAGGTTATGATTAACAGAGTTAACTAACCTACACATTCTGCCTAACCATGAAGGAAATTCAGAACCATTAAAAATAGGTAAACAATTCATCGAGTTTTGTTCAACAGAAAAATTCATGATTTTAAAATGCACTGGGATCTCTCTGTAGATCGTTAGGTCTGGGGACAATAGAGCATTTCTCTGATACTAGTTGTTGGGTCCTAGAGTGCAGGAAGGCGGATCTAGAGGGGGGGGTGAATAGATCCCTCTAAAAATTTAAGTCCTATTAAAACACAGAACTTCACACGGCGGAAACTTATGCAAACACTTAAGGTCTGATGATGTATAATCAGAACAACATGAAACCATTCTAGATGAATGATGAGATGTGAGCACAGCGATTAGTAAGGCAACCTGTGAATGAGGGGTAGAAGATAAGGAGACAATCTCACAAAGCCAACCCACTACACAAAGGATTTTTAAGGTGGTTCGGGACCATATCGGGCTCCCTACGTCCATCTCTCACTCAACTGAGTGAGGCTTCACTATTGGTAAACCAGCACGGGTATAACTCCCCCCACACACGCGGAGCCAAGCTCCAACACACAGGCAGGGCGACGCCTGCACACACATATGGGGATGAACCCCAACTGCTCTGGGTCTGAAACCCAGTAGCACACACACATACAAGAGAGTGCTCAGACAATCTGAGCATGTGCAACCATTGCATAGATACACACACGAAATATGATTCAAAGTTTGGACAAGTAATACAGTGAAATGAAACATAAATGAACTCAGTGTAGCTTCTGTAAAACCAAGTTGAAACCAAGTCTGATGCTCTATTTTCTGGCAGCAAGCAGACGAGCTAATCCTCTTGTATCTCTGTAGCTTCTTGTCATCGCAGCTCTTTCTTCCTTTACTTCCTTTTACTCTACAGCTTGTGCATCTACACCTTCAGCTCCAATCTTCTTCTTCCCTACAGCTTCTCCAGGTTCTTTGCATCTGCAACTCCGCTCTCCTTCAGCTCCGCAGCTCTTGGCAGCTCCTTCTTCTCTTTTTTACTCTTTTCTTCTTTCTGGACGAGCTAAGGTGTTCTTCGAAGTTCTTCCTCCAGTGAAACATGCTCGCCACCTTTCTCAGATGGAAAAGGTGTTGATTATATGTGCTGGAAATTTAATCTAGGCCTTTGATATTATGAGATGAAAGTCTGAGCCGTCAGATCATTAGAAGGCTCCAGATCCCATGAAGGAATGGCCACTTATTGGCCCTTTGAGATGGAGTACGATGGCTGCTCATTGATCAGCCAATGACCTTCATGCAGGACATGGCCGATGGTGGCTTGTTCCCCAAGGCCAGGTGATTGTGCGGATAAAAAATCTTCCATTCTTTTTGTGATAGGTCCACCTGTAAAGCAAGAATATTCCCTGCCAAACATTCTTCTAGAACGTTAGACCAACGAGCCATGTGCCTTCCAAAAATTGGGTCTTGGACTTTTGTGCCAAGTCAGCCTCACGTGCAAGTTTGCAAAAACCCGCTCCAAAAGGAAGTTAACAGAAGGGGTCGACCCTTTCCTAGAAGGGGGTCGACCCTTTTTATGGTAAGCGAGAAAAACATAACACTGCCTGAGAGGAGTCGACTCTTGTTCATTCTGCAAACACAAAAGTTAGAGGACAAAACATCTCAAAAGGGGAGTCGGCTCCTCACTCAACTGAACTGCTACTGCATCAACCCCATGATTTGAGGAGTCGACCTGATGCCAAGAGGGTGTCGACCCTTTTATGAGGGAGTCGAACCCTTTTCTCTAGGCGCTCCAGGCCTAGTACATGGCCATCTTAACCACTTCAAGTTGCCCACCTTGTTAATCCAATTTGAATCATGGCAGCATATTGCTGCTGGTATTTCCACTGATGCTTGAACTGTCGTGGTCTTGTAGAAAATTGCTGACCATGTGGCTTACTTGCTATGGCTATTAGACATGTAATTAATGCCTCGTCTGCTGCTATCATTGCATGTTCTTTATTGGCTAGCCGTGCTGGCTTGCTTGAGCTTATAGGCATTAAGCTGACTGACAAGGCCTTGAATCTATTGGCAGCGCCTGTGGTGTCGACGCAAGTGGTTCATCGCGTCGACTCACCTTTGACTGAACCCATGATTCTTCTTGAATTGCGTCGACTCCTAAATTGCATAGAGTCGACGCAGCCTTCCCCTAACTGCTTTCTATGCTCAGGTTACAACATGATCTCAATTTTTCCTGCGTTCTGTTCTGATAGACAACATGTTTTTAGGACTGAAAATGCACTTAATAACTAGGGTTCTTGAAAGAACGTCAAAGTCTAACTAAGATCTACCTCAATGTCTATTGATCATCATTATTCTCTCATGCTATACCCTTAAAATAAGTAGATTAATTGATGCTGAATCTACTCACATATTTGAAGTTCTTGCAATATCTTGACTTATTTAGCCACGTTATTTATTACATTCTAGGGATTGTTTGAAGGTCATGCCAGTCCGGTGGTAGTGACTTACCAATTTATCCCATTTTTCGTAGTTTTAAAACCCTCAATTTCTTGGGATAGTTGGGAGTCTCTGCCGGATTCCTTCCGTCGGACTAAGACCGCTATCACAAGGCCTCTGTAAGACTCTGCGAGCCTGGGATTCCCACTAGGACGCCAAGATGGTTGTACCCTCAAACCCTGAACCACTGATCCGACTGGATTTTTGAGTGGGCAGTCCAAGGTTGTGACTGAGTTCTGCCCAACTCCATCCAGGAAGTAGCCCTATGAGGACTGCGACTAGCAGGTCGCGGCCCACAAATGACCACGTTTTGCTTCTGATTGGCCAGTGTGCCAGTCCTGCCCAGTCAACTGGTTTCTATCCCAGGCGATCAAACCTCATTTTTAGTCGACCATTTTTATGTAGACTGAACCCTGTATTCCATCAATTGACGTTTCCCAGGTCGACTTATGACCATGTTTATCGACTGAACCCTTTTTCAGTTAACTGGCATGGCCTCTGTCGATTACTTTTTCTGACCTAGTTGTGAATCTCCTTAGACAGCTACCATGAAATAGCGGCTCTTCTTGGACCGCGTTCTTGGTTCCCTGCCGTGTGCGTCGACCCATCTGCCTAGTGAGTCAACGCAGGCACCTCTTGCCCTCTGTTAATCGCAGTTACTCTTGGACCGCCACTTCATCACCGTAGTTCTCTCTTGACCGCGATCATTTTTTTTTCTATTTAGTGAGTAGACCCACCTGCCTAGTGAGTCGACGCAGCCCTTTGGAACCCTCTTTGGATAGCGGTTGTGCCTTGACCGCTACCTCTTAATGGCGGCTCTATGTAGACCGCTATCTTTTCCTAGTTTTCCAAGATCTTGTGTTTTGTGTGGCATTGCGAGGCTTGAGCTTTTAATCAGATTTTTGCCTATCCAGGCTACATCCCTACTTTGTTCACACCCCTTTGTGTTGAACTTGCTACAACTTTACCTTGATTCTTAAGTCATATCTCTATGACTTATTCCTAATGAGCTAATGAACTTGAATTCCTTGTAAGCAACTATCTCTTAGTGCTTGGTTACTTGAGCTTGTTCTTGGAACCCCTGGCCATTAAATAATGTGGATGTCTAGATTTCGTGGGATCTCTGATCCACCCCTCAATGCCAACACAGCAAAAGGGCTCGGTCTGGTCCTGGGGAGAGCGCTCGAAAAGTTCTAGTGCCCATGGGAGTTTGTAATGACATGGTAAGACATTGCATCGAAGTACTATCTAGCGTGTTGAGTTTACGACATTCCACTTCGTCGTGAACCGAGTACATTAACATACTTGCTTGCTTGACTTGACTTGATATATGGCCAAAATTCTTAAATATTGATCACTTGTGCATAACATTATACAGCTTTGCTTAACTTTGTGCTTTCTATACTTGATCTCATCTCTTCGTTAAACTTGACACTATCATGATTAAGTCTTGCGATGTTTACTAATTTATTGAAGTGTTTCATTCATGCATATAGTTCTTTTCCCTTGATTAAATTGTTAATTATTTAAACTCTATCTGGCGATAGAGATATAAATCCTACTAAGCTCCTCACTCACCTTCTTTCTTTAACATGTTTCAGGTAATTTAGAAGTGGGAGTTCATGAAATCTGGAATGGGCAAGAGTGATTGAGTGGACCTGAAGCTTTAGTGGACCCGAGTCTTTTTCTTGTTTTCTTAAGTCTAGTTAGAGTTGTGAGTCTTGTCATTTTTCTCTACTCTTTCCTTTTCTTTTTTATTAATTGAGTCCATTATTGTAATTCGAGTCAAAAATTATAAGGTGTATTAATAAAATTATATTTTTATATTCTGGCCTCCATGTGTTGTGTGGTATTATTTTATTGTCATATTAAGTTGCTCTGATTGTCATGACTATTTCGCTACCACGTTCTGAGCAAGTTTCGGCTACTATCGTTTCGGGACGTGACAAAAATAAAATTATCGTAAATATGCCCCAAATTTCAGATGGATTCGGGATGGAAATTAGTCCGCCTAAAATTTTTACAAATATTATTTAATTATTAAAATTAGGATTAAAATTTGACACGGACTAATTTTCATCCCAAATACGTCCAAAATATAGGATGGATTAGGGACGGGTTTCAAGTTCGCCCCTAATTAGGGGCGGAAAACATTCCGTACAAAATTTGGGATGGATTTGAGACATAATATATTTCTGTCTCAAACTATTATTACTATTAGAAAAAAGTTGAATTAAGATTTGGGATGAAAATAAAACTATCCAAAATCCGTCTCAAATTCATTACAAGAAAATGCGCTATCAGCGACTGAATTTTACAGACGGAAATATCTTTCGCTAAATAGAGACAGATTAGCGGCAAAAAACATATTCGTCGCAAATCTTGAAAATGTGAAAATCTTTGCAACAAAAATTTTTTCCGCCTTGAATTTGTCAAAAAATAACGGCACATTAGCGATAGAATTATTTCGGTCGCAAATAGAGACGGATTTCCGACGGAAATATCCATCGCATATGCAAAGAAGGAATTTTTGCAAGCGAATCCTTTCGGTCGCCAATGCGTCATAAATTTGTGACAACTTAGCGATAAAATATATTTGTTTCTATTTAGCGACAGATTTGTGACATAAAATCTATCTCTATTCCGTCGTAAATATTTATGTGAAAGTCATAATTTCTCACTGTCCAATCTAAAGTTTCACTCTCTCACACTCTAGTATATACTACATAACAAGAGTGAGTCATATGCATAGAGTTGATGAGTTGGATATCGTTTCACAATGTTGTCAACCAAGAAATGTAACGAAATATTATCGTGTCAATCCAAAAAATATTCTGTACGTTGGAGAACATAGTTACCATAGACTAGTGCAAATCATATGATATTATCATTTTTTTTCTATTTTATTAATTTATAATTAATATTTATTGTTGACTCTAGAATAAATCATTGTTATAATAATTATTAAATTATAATTATATTTTTTGTGTATAATAATATGTATGTAGTATAGACAAGTTGAAAAGGATCGACTATCCAAATCAGTATTTTCCATCGAACATGAGCATAAAATTATTCAAAATGATTCTTTGAATATTTATGGAGATAAAATTTTCAAGATATATGTATTAAACACAAGAAAATATGCGATCCACGGTAGAATTTTGAGACGACATTCAATAATCCTGTGATTACTGAAATGGAATGTCGCAGTCGAATAACATTTTTTTCTTCCCATCTGCATAGTTCTGAGAGATATGATGTGACAACAATAAACTTCTCATTTTTGAATACTCTATCTCTCATTCTAAAACAAACTCTTTAAAAAATATCAGAATATGTCTAATGTCTGCAGTTTTTAAAAATATGCAGCTCGTGTTTTGTAAATTATAAGCTTTGACTTCACATCCCATAATTTCATAGGTTATATTAACTACATAAATTACACATTTTGTTGTAGCCATACAAATTGACACAAAACTTGAATTACACGTATTACATGCAAATTAGACTTCTTTAATTATCGGTATGTACTATTGAGCTTAATTTAATTAATTAGGACACATAGTAAGATCATTTTTGAGGTTTACATGTTAATTTAATATTTTAAAAATAAAAATATTATTATTATTATTATTTCTAAAAATAAGATTGAGACGAGTCTGTCCGCAGGTCAAACTCAATGCCTGAGCCAGGCCCATGATCCTAGTTCCGTCGAACTTTTAGGTCAGACTAAAAGCCCGCATGCCAAGAATAATATTGAGAGGTTTAGATGTTAGGTTAAAAATTATAACAATAATAATAAATTTATATATAAATATATATAATTTATTATTTTATTATATTAATACATAAGAGGTTTACATGTTAATTTAATAAGTTGAAAAGAAAAAAAATTATTAATTTATTTAAAAAATAAGGTCGAGATGAGTCAGCTCATGGGCCGAACTCAAGGCCTGAGTCTAGCCCGTGGTAAAAATTCGATTGCACTTTTGATGGGGACATCAAAGCAAGAACACTGACATTTTAATTTACATTTGTGTCCTTTAGTTTATTTTTATATCATTGGGAAAAGCATATGTGCAATTGTAAGGCTTTATAAGTCAATTGGTCATTCCCTAGGATTCTTTGGGTTTATATGCAAAATGTCAGTAGGTCCAGCAAGGGGGCCCTCACTCCTTTCCCATTGATCCACCTAAGTCATTGGGGTCCATGTGGGGGTAGTCAACCATCCTAGGTGGCTTCTAGATGGTTTGACAAGTCAAGGGGGACAAGTGTTACCAAAAGTCCAAGATGCCACCTGCCTTGGTCAAGGGGGCGCCCCCCCCCCATTTAATATAGATTAATGTGGTTCCAAACCACATGGGATAAAAATTTGTGAACTCCCTCTTTTACCCCTCCCAATTCTAGATCCAGGGTTATTTAGAGTCGTTTTCCATTTCTTATAAATAGCTTGTAATTCACATTTATTAGAATTAATGAAGTGAAAATTTGGAAAATTGGTTGAATCCCTCTTGGAGGGTGCGCCCCTCTCTCCTCTCTCCCTCTGGTTCTTCTTCTTCCTCCAGTAATCCAGGGTGTGAGACCCATTCTACCTCCGTCTCTGATCTTCTGAATTCTATTTCTGCTGCCGCCGCCATCGCACTGCCGTCATCAACCTCGGAGTTCTGTCTACATCAGGACAGATCCTCAAAGCTCGAATTTTAGCTCTCTATCAAGAGCTCAGATCGAGTCCAAACATGGAGGGTGAGTCATCCAAGTCCACCCCAGCCTCCACAAAACAAATCCAGTCATTTACCCATCGCTAAGTATTTTTCCATTTTCGTGTTCTTCAGTCTTCCAGTTCTGTCTTCTGTTCAGATCCTGTCATAGCAACCCTAATTTTTTACATTTAGACCATCTTTTTTTTATTTTCTTGGGTCACCAATTTTATTGAGAATTTTGTCCATCACCCCCATGATCCACGAATTTTCATAGAATTTTTGGAGTCCTTTTTGTATTTTTAAAAATTACTGTCTTATCTCAATTCTGTTCTATCCTGTGCAGTTAAGATCCGACCCCCAGTGAGTATAAAATCGTCAGAAAATTGAAACCTCCACCAAAAGTCAAATAAAAATTATCGCCGTCTTAATTGTTTCCACCTCTACAACTTTTGTGAAGAGTCCAAGTTCCCAATCTGAGGTTTGAGGGACGGCAAATGTCAACTCTGAGGAAAACTTAGTTCTATCCTGAGATTTCGAGTTCTGTCCAAAAGCAGCTTGTAAAATAGATCAAGGCCCGATCCAAGAAATTTAAAATTCTTTCTCGGGCCATAGACCGAGGTATTTTGAATGAGCTTTCCAACGGTACCTCTTGTGCGTCGATCTGACGCCGGGAGTTATCGCAGCAGCAGATCTCGTCGGGTCGCGCGTTGTAAAATAGTAGCTTCAGATCCGTGGGAAATAAGGTCAACCAGTGAAGACCGGAGCCAACTCGCCTTCCGCGAGGTGAACCAGCATGCCGCCATCCCAGGGAGCGCCTCTCCAGGAACTAACATTACAGCGGTACCACTCTGGGCTCACTCGGACCCGCCGATGAGCACGTGGGCCCCACGTTCATCAATACGCGTGTCGCTGAAGCTACATCAAAACGCTGCCCGTCAACCCAAGTTCGGTCCTCCCGAGCCCCAGTTGTAGGCCGTTACCTCCCTGCGTGGAGTGGGCAGTAGAAACTATTTCTGTAATTATTGTAATAATTGCTTAACCTGGAGTTACTGTCTTGGTCGGGATCGTCTTCCTCACGCCTGGAGCGTGGAGGTAAACTCGCCCCCTCTCTCTTATCGCATTTGCTTTACTCGTATATTTTTGAATGCAGCTGCATGAGTGATAGGTTATTCTAGCTCGATCATAATTATTATCACCGCTGCGAGAGAGAGTGAGTGACCCGTCCTGTGACTCGATCCGAATACACGCAGAAAGCCGATACCCGAGACTCACTGTCGGTTTCTCAACCGCGCACGGTCCCACGTCTTCCCTCGCTTAGGGACGATCGTGAGCTAGAGTCCCAGGTCGCGTGGCCGTCCCGTATCAACTTTTATGCCAGAATAAAAGTCTACGAGTCAAATTGAAAATGACCGAACGGTCTGACCCGTAATCGGGCCCAATACACGCCCAGACTAAAACCCCGTGGGTGAAATTGAAAAGGACCCGGCAGCCTGACCCGAAATCGAGCCCTACTCGACCCATTGACAACCTTATTTACATTTCACAATAGATAATTAATTTTATAATAATTTTAAATTCTAATTTTAGTTATTATTATACTAATTATTATATAGGCTAAGTTAGGATTTAGAAATGAATTTGGGACCATTATTTTTGCCGCTAATTTTCATAATTAGCGAGGGATTTAAGGCGGAATAGCGACGAATTAGCGACGGACCTGTTTTATTTCTCTCCCATCGACACCTCCTCTTTCACACACATTTCATTTCCATCTCCTCCCTCTCTCCCTCTACTCCCTCAGCCCAGTCACGTCCACTGCCTGTGTCGCAGCCGATCACCGTCGCTACCGATTCCCCAGCCACCGCCGCCACTGCCGCCGCTGCTGCCTCCACCGATCATCTTCCTCCACCACCACTGTCGGTGCCGCTCCCCCTCGGCGTTCTTCATCCTTTGCCAGCACAACGCTTCCTCACCGGACAATTTTGCTGAAGCTCAGCCACCGACCATCGTCCTCGCCGCCGGTAAGTCCCCCCTCACCCTACTTTTCTTTTCACGCTTCTCACCGGTGGGGGAGAGGAGGGGAGGGGTTTCGGTGGCGTGGTTGCAGTGCCGCTTGGAGAGGGTGGGGAGGGGAGGGGGCCCGGCCATCGGAGGCTTCCAACTCCACTGGGAGAGGGAGGGGAGGGGGTCCGATGGGGGGGTTGATGCGGCACCAGGATAGGGGAGGGGTTTGGTGGGAGAGGGGAGGGGGAATGGTGGGTGTAGGGGAGGGGAGGGGGGTTCCGATGGGGGTTACAGTGCCGCCAGTTGGCAATGGGTGATGGGGTCTGTGGTGGAGGGGAGGACGGTCCGGTGGGGGTGCCTCTCGATGGGGGAGGGGAGGGGTGGTGGAGGGCAGTGGCCCGATGGGGGTTCCCAACCACCTAGGGGACAGGCGGGGACGGGAGGGGATCCAGTGGATCCGATGTGTGTTTTAATTTTTCATTTTTTGTTGCATTGTCGATCCAACGGCGGGGTCTCGTGCCGATTTTTATTTTTTGTAATTTATGATTTTCTATATGTATTTATAAATATTCGTTATGTTCTTATGCAATCTAATTTTTTGTAATTTTAATAAAACTTAATTACTATAATTTTTTAATTTAATTTAATTATATGCTATTTGATGTATGTGTATGTGCGTGTATTTGAGAGAGAGATAATGAAGGCAGGGGTGGGGCATGGCTGGGAGGGTGTCCGATGGGGACCGTCGGCCAGGGGTGAGGGGGTCGGTGGGTGAGGGGAGGGAGAGTGAGGGGAGGGGGGTCTGAGTGGGTGGAGGGGAGGAGAGGTAGGGTCCCGTGGGGGAAGGGAGGGGAGGGGAGGGGGCATGTTTGAGTGGGTGGAGGGCAGGGGAGGGGAGGTCATGTCAGAAAGATAGGGAGGGGAGGAGAAGAGCCAAGGGAGGGGAGAGGATTAAGGAGAGGCGGGGTCCCATGGGGGCAGGGAGGGGGTTCAGTGTGGGTGGGTCTTCGGGGGGAGGGGCGGGGGTATGGTATTTTTTTTTTGGGGGGGGGGGGTTCTCTGTGTCCTCTCCTTGGTGGTTTCTTCAATTTACATTATTTAGCTTTGAAGTTCTTCATTTCAATGTTTTTTAAATTAGATGTTATTTAATTCGATATATGCATAATGATGAGTGAGATATTCTTTAATTTTTTGTGATTTCATTATATGGGGTGGGAGTGTGAGCTGATGTGCGTGGGTGCAACCTAACATTACACGCACCTCAGCAGACCATGTTTAGCTCATGTCAATGAATATTCCCATTCAAGTATTTGGGATTGATGTATTTGTTCTCATTTTTCCAATGACAACGTATATATCTAACTCAAAGTCTTGAATTTTCCCGTTTGGACAGTATGTGAATGTTTGATCGCACTTACATGGTCATTTACTATATGTGCTTGCATGGTTTGTTGAAAATTTCGGTTGTGTCTTCTCACTCTTCTCTAGTATATCTTTATTGATTTTGAATATTTTATTAACCACTTACTACTAATTGTTTAAGATAATTTCATAATCAATAAATATTCTCCATATACTAGAGAAGTGTGGGGAGGTGCTGCCAAAATTTTCGACAAACTATATGCAACACTTTTAGTAAGTGATTGTTTGCGTGCGGGTCGGGGATCGGTGACCTGGATGAGGGAAGGAATAAAGCGGGAAAGGAAAATATGGGAGTTTCATATATCTCGGGTATCCTCCTTCATAGCCGTATGCCTCTCACGATGGCTCTAGACACCCACCTTTTACGGAAGGCCGAGAGGGGGTCGAATGGCACGAGAAGTTTCTGGGGTTAAAGTTACTAGACCGGGGTTTGGGGGTGCCAGTCGATTTCTCGACAATCACCCATGGAACCAAAGGTTGACTGGGGAAGCGTCGCCAGGATGCGGCACGTGGGCTAGAGAAGTCAGGCGACACGTGGAGAGAGAATGTTCCATGGGTGGGAGTGCACAGGCGATTATGGGGAATTGTGTACTATACGTCTTTCCCCACCGACCGCAAGCAGTTGGTGTTTATTTACATCGGATTGAATCCGAACACCTTTGTTCCGTGCTGAAGAGAAGCCTATATATATTTAAAGCCATAGATAGAGGACCGGGGGTACCCTGCAGCTATAGGGGGAGCATTACACTTGACTGGGAAGGGTTAATTAACTAGGGGCGGAGGCACCGGACACACACTGGGTGGTGTGGTGGTGAGGCTGAGACCAGGGTACGGGTATGTGTATTCAACTTGTTTTATTATAATAGCCATGTGGGCTTTACAGATGGCCGAGGAGGCCAAAGTACAACTGGTGCAAGTTTCAACACGTGGGTCGGTCCTCGGGTCAATGCATATTAAGGCGGGCATCCGTGTGTTTTTACAGAGACTCTTCACAAGGCTAGGGACGTGCCCGACTCGCTGAGGGAGGGCTAGACTGGATGGCAGGGGGAGATACTGGTTGACGCCTAGAGGAGGGCCGGATGTGGCTAGGGACGAGTAGTCAGGTACGGGTCCGGATAAGGGAGTATCTTCATGCTAGGGAGTCTGGGCCGGTCCCGGGAATGTTACTTCTGGGCCGGGGTCTGGCTAACTTGAGTCATCGGACAGAGTGGTCGACGGCCAGCTCGGGGTGAGCAATGGGCACGCGGTTCCGTGATGGAGGTAGGTGCGACATCATGGCGCATGTGTGGCCATCGTAGGTTGTCATGTGCGGGCGGACCCAAAATGCGGGTGTGTTTGCCGTTGTCATAATGCCTTATGTGTGATGGAGATAGGCTTGTGTATGATGGCTAAATGCCGAATGAGGGAAGTGCGAGCGACATACCCTCGGCGTGTGTGAGCCGATCTTCAAGCCAACCAGGCGTGCAGACTTAGCTCCTTGCGTCCTCGATCCTTGCTGGATGCCTACGGAAGTCCGAGGGTGCAGCAGTTAGCGGGTATGTTGTTGTCTCTATATGCCCCTTGAGCTCCCAAGGGGCCTTTTATAGAGAAACACGAAGGGTCAGGGGTGGTTTAGGTGGACCAAGTTGAGGGTAGAACTTGGTCCGTGTAAACCCTTGAGAAAATTATTTTTTTTATTTTCAGAGTGGGGGAGGGGGGTTTAGGCGGACCAACCCAGGGGCTGTGTTTTGTCCTCCTAAACCCCTCCCCAGGGGGGGTTTACGTGGAGCAAAGGCTAGGTTTTTGTTTTCAAAAAAAAAAACATTTGGCTGGGGTTTAAGCGGACCAACATGGGGGTCAGGTTTGGTCCGCCTAAACCTGGGGTCTAGGCGTACCAGACTAGGCATTCAGTATGGTCCGCCTAAACCCCTATGGGTTAAGGCAGACCGACTCCGAGGGTTGGGTTTTTTGGTTAAAAAACTTTTTTTTATTATTGGAGGGGTTTAGGCGGACCAACCTGGGGGTAGGGTTTGGTCCGCCTAAACCCCTCCCCCAGGGGTTTAGGCGGACTAGACTGGGAGTGCAGTCTGGTCCGCCTAAACCCCCCATGGGGGGGGGGGGTTATGCGGAGTAAACGTAGGCCTTTTTCCCCTAAACTTCTATAAAAACCCATTTTTGTCTATTTTGGGCCCGCCTTGACTCTGGGTGACCGCAAGAAGATAAAAGGAAACTAGTGTTGGACTGGTTGACCGGTTGCTTGCGCGTGTGGACCACGAAAATTGACGTGTAGGACTTTGCGTGATCCCAAAGCTCCGTCGTCGAATCCTTCCACGCACGGGTATGTCAGTTGATCTCGCCCGGGACTGAGAGAGACTGGGACTGGAAGACGACAGTGGGGCCCTTGGGCTGGGACGAGGGCGCGACCCCCATGGGAGTTCGCCCTCCCTGGGGCACGGTCGCGCCCGAGGTGAATTCCCCACCGAGCGAGCCGTGGCCGCGAGGGGTGGCCCCGGGGGTCTTCTTTTGCCGTTTGGGATTGTCCTTTGAATGGCGGGATGCGCTGGGATGCTGGGATTGGCCCGTGGGGCTTGTCATCATCGTGTTGTTGCTGCCGCTCGCAAGGTGTTCGCAGAAATTCCTGACACACCTCGGGTTGTCTATCAGCTTGGGTAGGTGATCAGCGGGCCTTAGATTTGGCCTTGGGCTGAGGGCAGGGGCTCGTAGGAGCCGAGAGAGGGACTTTCGGGCGTGTGGGCCCGACCTTAGTGGCGTATGCCGTGTAGTACGGTGGGTTGGCGGGCAGCCACGGGTCAGCCCGGGAGCTAAAAATACATGGCTTGTCACCGTGTGTTTGAGGGTCAGGGGTGGCCCTGACATGCTAGAGAGTTGTCATAGGACATGGCTGGAGTGCTAGAGCCGGGTTGGCCCTCGGCTTGTTGTAGAACGGCTGGGATATGCACACATGCGAGGTGTTCGGGAAAATTCCTGACACGCGTGTATGGGCTGCATACAGGTGCTAGGGGATTCTAAAGCCTGTGGTTGACCAATATAAGTCCTCCTTTGGCTTTAGAAGGCTGGATGGAGGCATCTTGAGGGTAGAACCCGGCCTCGTTGCTGGGTGCCATGTGTCGTGGCCTGTGGTCAGGGCGCCCCCGGGTTGGCCCAGGTGGCTGGGTTGAAGGCGGGTAAACATACAAACTGAGTGATCGGGGGTGGCCCCAATCGATTGTTAATGTTGCCCTGGGCCACGGGTAGCTGGTTGGGACCCTTGGCTGGGCCCAGTGTGCCATAGGAAGGGCTGGATAGCCTACGCTTCAAAGGTGTTCGAGAAAATTCTTGAACCCTTATTTCTTAATATTTTGCTGGGAAACAGTCTGGGTACAACAAATTCCCCCCACGGGGCATGCGTCAGAGGCAGAGATAAGGGAATATGGCCTGTGAGCTCCTTATTCTAGGTTATTGTAGTTGTATTTTGACACTTCATATGCACTACTTTTGCTATCTTGTATATATTGATCCCTGGTACGCTTACCATTTTTGTGCAATTGTTTTGCAGCTATGGCAAGATTTAGCAGGGATGACCAGGTTCTGAGGTGCGTGGCCCGTGAGGAGGACCACTGGGTGAGGAGGACTGAGCAGCCCTTGCATGCTTTGGGCCCACCCGTTGTCACCATGGCCAGCGTGGACCAACTTCACCAGGGGCATTCGCTGGTAGCTGAGGGCCCCATTGGAGAAGGGGTGAATGGAGTAGCGACCATAGAGCTGGCCCAGATTTTTGAGGCAGGCGGGATTTACACCTACGATCATGCGGGAGGCTACCTGGTGGAGTTTCCACTGGATCGACACATGTTCGAGTTCGTCCAGAGTTTCGTTTTGCCTGGTATGGAGGACGGAGACACTCGTGTTGCTGGGGAGCGCCGATGGTTGGAGCGGGCTATTCTGGTGGGCAGGGACAGCCTACATGGGGTCGCTCTTTACAGCTTCCCGAGCTTCTCTGGAGATTACTGGAGGCAGCGTCAGTTTCCCAACGCCGAGTGTCTAGGCTTTTTCAGCATGGCAGACCAGTTCAGGGTCCATGTTGGAGCGTTGGGTCCCGCTTCTTGGGACTAGCACGGCCACCATCGGGTTGAGACCGAGGGGACCATGGGGTTGGTGTTGGAGCCGTCAGGGGTGTAGTATGCTGGCAAAGGCTATGATGACCACGGCCTTCTAGACGTGATTCTTCGATAGGCGGTCGTGAGTTGGTACCATCGTTGGGTGGTGATCCCTTCGCACAGGTACCATCAGGGGGTGACTGAGTGGCTGATAGGGATTGTGCACCATTACAGAGCACTTTTGGATAGGACCGGGATCAGATATACAGTGGCCGTGGTGCTTTACAGGTACCCCTGCTACACGGTGTTGATACAGGCACTGGTGGAGCGCTTCAACCACCGGTGGAACACCGTGGTGATAATAGAGGGAGAGACTTCACTAGACTTGTGGTCTCTCTTCTAGATTTCTGGTATGCCAATCAGCGGCGAAGGGTACGAGGAGGTGGTGCTGGATGACCTCCACCGTAGCAATACTGATGGACAGGGGCGATACCAGGTTCCTCACAGCAATCGGTACCTATTGATGACCTAGAGAGACTTAGCTTTAGCCGAGAGAGAGAGATCCGCGCAGACTCCCCGGGTGCCGCTGAAGGTGTGGGTCCGTCACGTATATAACGGGCCCTTATGCCTTTATCAGGAGTTTGCAAGATAACAGACTCCTTGGGAGGAGTATACGGAGGTGGAGTTACGGTTCAGGACCTACTCCAGATATATATATGCGCCACGAGAGGGGCGGAACCCCCATGGGTTGCCAGACGTGATGCACTTGGCGGCCTATTTGGCTTACTGGCTGGCGACGTTTATAGTCCTACACAGGAAGGACAATCTACTGAGGGTCGAGCTGTTGTGGCCCGCATGCTTACTGGCAGAGGGGCGGAGGTTAGCGTTGGCTCCCGCAGCGTTGGCCAACATCTATCAGGGGCTGGGCGCATTGGCGGCAGATCCAGTGTCGCGTGAGCAGAGTTTGCTTCTGTCGACCCACTACCTCAGTGTGTGGGCCGGCTTGTTGTGTCTTGGACAAGTGACACGGGTGACGATGACGAACCCGGTGACCCCTTTGTTATTTAGCTTCATTGGCCAGCCGGACGGAGATGCCGTTGCACAACTGGAGGGGACCAGGAGGGCCCTGTCTTACTTGCCCAATAGGGGCGAGGACGGGCATCCTTTTGACAGTGCTTCGAGGGACTCTCGTCTGATTCTGGTGCCTTCGCGCGGCGGGGCGGCCTGCGCCCTTCCATACTAGCGAGAGCCATATATCGCGTTGTATACAGAGTGGGTGATCAACACTCGACCTGTGAGACCCGTGCCTTGATGAATCCTTAGTGGTTCGGACCTAGAACTCATTCTGGAATTTTCGGCTATTTTCCTAGATTTTTAGGAATTTTTATGGTATTTTTCCAGATTTTATTGAGGTTTTATGGAAATAATAAGATTTTTATATATAATAAATATATTATATATATTAACTTTATTTTTATTCCTTTAATCCCTCACCCTCTCTCTCTTCCCTCGTCGATCTCTCATTCACCCTCTCTTGTCCGATCGCCCCTCCCCCTCTCCTAGGGAATTCGGGCGAGACGACGTCGGTTCGAGGCACGGAGCATGCCGGTGGAATCCTCACGTCGAGAGGAACGCGTTTTCGCCCACCTTGGCGCGGTTCGTGGCCCGTAGAGACGAGACGGAGTGTGGAGGCTCGGCGGTACCCTCCTCTTGCATGCGGCTTAATCGGCCATTTTGGCTCGCACGAGGAAGGGGGATGGAATCCCGAACTCGCTAGGATCATTTCCTATAGCTTGGTTTCTTGTTTAAACCCATGTGGCATGCATATTGGTTATTTTCCATGTTTAGGGTTTAAACTTAGTTCTTCATGTTTAAGCCATTGTAGGCGTTGCATGTTGTTATTTTGTTGGTAGTATGTTGTTTAGGACATGTGGTTTGACAGGTTTTACAGGTTTTCGTCATTACCCGGCGATTCCGGTCGCCCGGGAGGGAACCCGTTTTCAAACATAACCCGTCCGTAACCCAGACGGTGTGACGGTCCTTCCAGGAATCGTCACATCCATAACGGTCCATAGGGGATGCTTTACGTCACTGTAACGGCCCTTTGGAGGCGCGTCACAGTGAGTGTAACGGTCAGGCTCCCGACCGTTACATTGCCGTTGAATTCAGTTGACCCATTGAGGCGGTTGGCCTGACGGCCTGTCGGCCGGCCGTCAGGAGGCTGTAATGCGCCTGGGCGAGCGTGTTACACCATTTTCTGAACGTTTAAAAATTGTTAGCATTAATTTTGGTCTCGGGTGGACCTGACGGCCTGTCGGCCGGCCGTCAGGGTGATGTAACACGCCACCGCGAGCACGTTACATCCCGTTTGATCAGTTTGAGCTGGAGCTTCGGTGGCTGTAACGGCCAGGGGCGGACGCATCACAGCCGATGTAACGCGCCCTTCCCCAACCGTCACACACCTGTAACGCGGTGGCAATAGACCGCCACACATCTGTTAGTTTCAAAAGCTGCCGGCCTATTCTTTAATGCTTCCCGAAATGTTTATATGCCATGTTGAGTTATTTTATTATATAATGGCATGTTTTTAAATCCCAATAGAGTAGCTTTTCTTTCCTTGCAATGGAACCACTGTTGTAGCCCTAAGGTCTTTGAGTACCGACCCGCTTGGGAATAGCGGAGGGGTGTTTCCCATCACACGGTTTTTAAGCTAGTACAGTGGGCTCCTCGCTAATGGTAGCGTCCTACCAAGGAAGAAATCTAGCTAGAGGGCCTGGCTCAGGCGAGAGTCAGTGTGTGCACACGTGGTCGGAGGCTGTGGACTGACATTGACGAATGTCACTCTGACTGGTCACTTGGTTTGGTACTATTTACGCGCTCAGCTTGTCGTGTTGCCGACTGCGAGTGCTTGAGACGTAGTGTAAGCCGTCAGTGGACGCATCTGGTTTCTGTTCCCGGTGGTTGTCCTGTTCCCTGTGGCTTGGATTAGTTGAGGCATATTCTACTGGTAGATTTAGTTTCAGTCGTTTAGACTTACTCGTTATTGGCATGTATTAGCTGTTATATCTATTTAGTTAGATTTTACAGCTTTATTGCGATTAGTTATTCATGCAATTGCCTTTATTTTTGCATGTATGCTTGTTTAGTGCGAGGTAGGGATCCGCGTGACCCCTACTGAGTCTGGCTGTGACTCACCCTTCTTCTTTCAGGTGAGCCGCGTCTGTCGTCTCCCGGTGTTTCCCATGTGCACGGAGACCGTGCCTAGCTGCCAGCAGTAGACGAGTTGCCTTGTTGGGCTCTCTTGTGTACTTTTGTCGGGGTATGTCCCGTGTAGTTGTACTTTTGGACTGCATTCTTGTGCCTCTAGACTAGTATATATATTTAGCACTTGTTTATTTTAAATTGCTTCTGCACTTCTGTTAAATTAATTCTAATATGCGCACTTGTGATTGTAATTCGTTATGCATCCCCTCGACAAACTTCACTAACCCTTCAGAGGCCTCATCAGTCTCTTGGGTGGCTTCCCCAGTTCCTAGTATCGGTGTATCGATGTTATCGGTATATCGGTATCCGACACTCTGGGTCGTCACAGCTGGTATCAGAGCAGGAGTTGAGGATTTGTATAAGGAATTGGAATTTGTACTTGTCCTGAGCTAGTCCTTCATATTGTCTATTGCTGGCTTAGGTTGTTTTCCGTGTGATTGACGGAATTGTTGTTGTTTTATGTTTTTCGACAGTGCAAGATGCCACCTCGTCGAGGAAGACCTTCTCGAGCCCCTAGGCATGCGCCTAGAGAGGAGAGTTGTTCTGCTCAACCTCCTGCAATTCCTATTATTCCTGCTGTTCCTGTAGTTCCTCCTCCAACGCCAGTCGTTGCTCCTCAAGTTGAAGTGCCTGGTAGTCGAGGCAAGGCTTTGAAAGAATTTCTCTTGTTCAATCCACCTGCATTCGATGGACAGCCAGACTCAGAGGTAGCGAGGCAGTGGCTGGATGCAATTGAGCACGTGTTCCTGTCTATGGAGTGCGCGGAAGATGAGAAGGTTATGCTTGCAGTGTTTCAACTCCAAGGTACAGCTATTACGTGGTGGAAAGCCGAGTGGCAGATTGCATTTCATTCCAGGCCCCTTCGGCAGATCACTTGGGCAGAGTTTGTTACAGCTTTCGAGCGTGCCTATACTCCTGCCTATTTACAGATGGCAAAGATGTAAAAGTTCATGGAATTATTCCAAGGCGATATGACCATGCTTCAGTATCGGAATAAATTTATGGAATTGGGTCAGTATGCGCCCCATGTGCTAGCTAATGAAGCTTTGAAGACTCAGCAGTTCTTGCGAGGGTTAAGGCCAGAGTTGAAGTTACCCTTGATCGTGAGTCGAGTTGCTGATCTAGATGGTGCGTGCCAGGCCGCCGTGGCACTTGAGCTGGAGATGGCGAGACCTGGAGGGTATCCATAAATGGGGTTGGTTCAGTCGGTGATGCAGTTTCTGCAGACTTACCGACCGCCAGTGGCAAGAGTCCCCTCAGTCACGTCAAAGGTTAGTAGTGCTTCTTCCCCGTCCAAGACCAAGTTTAAAAGGCTCAAGAAGAAGAAGAAGTTCTTTCAGCAAGAATCTCCTGGTACGGGTACTGTTCAGTAGCCGACAGCGCCTTCTTCCCAGACACGTCAGAGTTCTGCTGTCAGTCAGCCGTGGACTTGTCGGAGATGCGGTGGTCACCATAAGGGTCAGCCGTGTTCTCTTCCAGTTGGTGTTTTCGTTGTAACCAGCCTGGTCACGTTGTTCGAGATTGCCCGCTGAGGCCGAAGCCGGTGCAGGCTCCTCTGTTTTCTCAGCCTCAACAGTCGTAGTTTAGACCTCCTTCTGTACCTCAACCTTAGCAATTTTATCAGCAAGCTTCAGCATCATCCCTGCAGTCTTCAGCCGGATCTAAGAAGCAGAAGGGTAAGGTTTCTCATATTTCTCGAGCTGAAGCGGTTGCATCCCATCTGGTGGAAGGTACGATTATGCTTTATGGTCATTCAGCACGTGTGTTATTTGATTCTGGTGCTTCTCACTCTTTTATCTCTGAGGATTTCATTGCATGTATTGAGGAGCCGATATCAGAGATAACTTGTGAATTGTATGTTGAGATGCCTTCTGGAGATTTTATGATCACGCCTTTGTGTTTGGAAGAATCTCCTGTCATGATTAATAATCGTCAGTTGCCGGCGAGATTGTATGCGTTGCAGTTGGCAGATTATGACATCATTCTGGGTATGGATTGGTTGGAGCAATATGGAGCTGTGGTTGATTGCAGATCAAAGAAGGTTTATTTTCAGCCACAGGGGAAATCAGCGTTTTATTTCCAAGGTATTCGATCCCATTCTTCTCGCATGATTATTTCTGCTATTCGAGCCTATAGGTTGCTTAGTGTAGGTTGCCAGGGATTCTTAGCTTCTGTGGTTGCTGTTGAGAAACCACGACAGGACGTCAGTGATATTCCTGTTGTCTGTGAGTTCCCTGATGTGTTTCCTGACGAGTTGCCAGGCTTGCCTCCAGAACGAAAAATTGAAATGGTGATTGAACTGATTCCTGGTACAGCCCCGTTCGCAAAGGCACCGTACCGAATGGCTCCAGCTGAACTGAAAGAACTGCGAGCACAGCTACTTGAATTGCTGGAAAAAGGCTATATTCGCCCCAGTTTTTCTCCGTGGAGTGCTCCAGTGCTGCTTGTGAAAAAGAAAGATGGAAGCATGAGACTTTGTATTCATTACAGACAGCTAAATCAAGTGACTATCAAGAATAAATATCCGCTCCCCAGGATTGATGATTTATTAGACCAGTTACAGTCTGCTACTGTCTTTTCACGGATTGACCTCCGGTCGGGCTACTTTCAATTACGGATCCGGGAATCTGATGTGGAGAAGATAGCTTTCAGTACTCGATATGGTCATTATGAATTTCTGGTAATGTCATTTGGCTTGACTAATGTCCCAGCAGCTTTCATGGACCTAATGCAACGCATCTTTCGTGAATTTCTGGATCAGTTCATGGTGATCTTTGTTGATGACATTCTGATTTACTCTGCTTCTGAGGAAGATAATGTGCAGTATTTGAGGATCGTTCTGCAGACTCTAAGAGATCACGAGCTTTATGCGAAGTTCAGTAAATGTGAATTCTGGCTTCGGGAGATTCATTTTCTTGGCCACGTGATTTCTGGTGACGGAGTAGCAGTGGACCCTGTAAAGATTGAAGCTATCCTGAATTGGCAGAGACCGAGAACTGTAACAAAGATAAGAAGCTTTTTAGGTTTGGCTGGGTACTATCGAAGATTCATCCAGGATTTTACAAAGATTGCAGCACCTATGACTAGACTGACTCGTAAAGATGTGCCGTTTGTCTGGTCAGATCAGTGTAAGGAGAGCTTTGTTGAATTGAAAAGGCTCTTGACTTCTTCTCCAGTGTTGATTTTGCCTTCCGCCTCCGGTGGATTTATTGTTTGTACAGATGCTTCTCGAGTGGGTTTGGGTGCAGTGCTGATGCAACACGGTCAGGTTATTGCTTATGCATCTCGGCAATTGAAACAGCATAAAGAAAATTATCCCACGCATGATCTGGAGCTAGCTGCAGTTGTTTTTGCCTTAAAGATCTGGAGACATTATCTGTATGGTGAAAATTTTCAAATTTTTACTGATCATCAGAGTTTACAATATATATTCTCCCAGAAAGATCTGAATCTCAGGCAGCGTCGATGGACGGAATACATGAAAGACTATGACTTTGCGCTCTCCTATCAGCCGGGTAAAATGAATGTTGTGGCTAATGATCTGAGCAGGAAGGTGCAAGTCAGTCATTTGTTACTTCATGAATGGAAATTGTAAGAACTGCTTCCGAGCGAGGCATTCAGTGTAGAGATCCCTGCCGATCCGAGGATGGCAGTTTGTGCTAGTTTGGCTTTGGGTTCAGCTTTATATCAGCAGATTCAAGAAGCTCAGCAAGCTGATTCTGATTTGGCTCGTGTTATATCAAGATATGATGTTGAATTTGATGACGAGCTGGTTGTCAATTTCCGTGGCAGATTGTATATTCCCGCTGATGATTCTTTGAGATTTGTGATTCTGAGTGAAGCCCATGGATCCCGCTTTGCTATTCACCCAGGTGTCACCAAGATGTATCAGAATTTGAAAAAACAGTTCTGGTGGCTAGGTATGAAGAGAGATGTGGATGTATTTGTTTCTAAGTGCTTGACTTGTCAGCAGGTTAAAGCCGAACATCAAAAGCCAGGTGGATTGCTTCAGCCATTAGAGATTCCAATGTGGAAATGGGACAATGTCACTACAGATTTTGTGGTGGGTTTGCCTCGGACTTCACAAGGTTTTGATGGTATCTGGTTGCCTATTTATAGATTGACAAAAATTGCCAGATTGTTGCCAATAAAGGTTGTTTGGAATGTGCAGAGGTTGGCCGAGCTTTATGTTCAGAAGATAGTGCCACTGCATGGAATTCCTGTTTCACTTGTGTCAGATCGTGATCCACGATTTACCTCCGGCTTCTGGCGCAGTTTCCAGAAAGCCTTGGGCACTGAGTTAGCATTCAGTTCAACGTATCATCCACAGTCTGATGGACAGTCGGAGAGGACTATTCAGACCCTAGAAGATATGCTGAGATCGTGTTGCCTTGACTGGCAAGGTTTGTCGAGTCAACATTTGCCACTTGTTGAGTTTGCTTATAATAACAATTTTCACTCCAGTATTGGCATGGCTCCTTATGAGGCACTGTATGGTCATCCTTATCGTACCCCTCTGAACTTGTTTGATGTTGGGTACAGACTGTGGACGGGACCTGACATGGTACAGCAGTGTTCGGATGTGGTTCGTCTGATCAGGCAGAGATTGTTGACGGCTCAGAGTTGACAGAAAAGCTATGCAGATCAGCGCAGACGTCCACTACATTTGGAGCCTGGAGATATGGTTTTTGTCAAGGTATCTCCAATGAAAGGTGTTTCCAGATTTGGGAAGCGTGGAAAGCTTAGTCCGCGTTATATTGGCCCGTTTCCTATTGTTGAAGCTATGGGTCAGGTAGCTTATCGTCTGTAACTACCAGCGGCTATGCAAGCTATTCATGATGTGTTCCATGTCTCTCAACTGAGGAAATATGTGCCAGATGCATCCCATGTTCTCGATGATTCAGTTTGGCCCGAAGTGACTGCTGATTTATCTACGCCAGAGTTTCCTATTAGAATTGAAGACCGTCATGAGCAGCGGTAGAGAAATAAGGTTATCCCTCTGGTAAGAGTTGCTTGGCAGCGCCACTCAGGCAATGAGTGTACTTGGGAGCGTGAAGATGAGATGCGTCAGCTTTTTCCTTTCTTATTCCAGTGATGTATAATTCCGTTTCTCAGTTTCCTCCTTATCCGTTGTTGTAAATTTCGAGGATGAAATTTTTATTAGGAGGGAGGGACTATGAGGCCCGTGCCTTGATGAATCCTTAGTGGTTCGAACCTAGAACTCATTCTGGAATTTCTGGCCATTTTCCTGGATTTTTAGGAATTTTTTTGGTATTTTTCTGGATTTAATTAAGGTTTTATGGAAATAATAAGGTTTTTATATATAATAAATATATTATATATATTAACTTAATTTTTTTTTCCTTTAATCCCTCACCCTCTCTCTCTTCCCTCGTCGATCTCTCATTCACCATCTCGTTCTCTCTCTCTTGTCCGATCGCCCCTCACCCTCTCCTAGGGAATTCGGGCGAGACGACGTCGGTTCGAGGCACGGAGCACGCCGGTGGAATCCTCACGTCGATAGGAACGCGTTGACGCCCACCGTGGCGCAGTTCGTGGCCCGTAGAGACGAGATGGAGCGTGGAGGCTCGGCGGTACCCTCTTCTTGCATGCGGCTTAATCGGCCGTTTCGGCTCGCACGAGGTAGGGGGATGGAATCCCGAACTCGCTAGGATCATTTCCTATAGCTTGGTCTCTTGTTTAAACCCATGTGGCATGCATATTGGTTATTTTCCATGTTTAGGGTTTAAGCTTCGTTCTTCATGTTTAAGCCATTGTAGGCGTTGCATGTTGTTATTTTGTTGGTAGTATGTTGTTTAGGACGTGTGGTTTGATAGGTTTTACAGGTTTTCGTCGTTACCCGGCGATTCCGGTCACCCGGGAGGGAAACCATTTTCAAACATAACCCGTCCATAACCTAGACGGTGTGACGGTCCTTCTAGGAACCGTCACATCCGTAACGGTCCATAGGGGACGTGTTACGTCACTGTAACGGCCATTTGGAGGCACGTCACAGTGAGTGTAACGGTCAGGCTCCCGACCGTTACATTTCCGTTGAATTCTGTTGACTCGTTGAGGCGGTTGGCCTGACGGCCTGTCGGGCGACCGTCAGGAGGATGCAACGCGCCTGGGTGAGCGCGTTACACCATTTTCTGAACGTTTAAAAATTGTTAGCATTAATTTTGGTCTCGGGTGGACCTGCCGGCCTGTCGGCCAGCCGTCAGGGTGATGTAACGCGCCACTACGAGTGCGTTACATCCCGTTTGATCATTTTGAGCTGGCGCTTCGGTGGCTGTAACGGCCAGGGGCGGACCCGTCACAGCCGATGTAACGCGCCCTTCCCCGACCGTCACACACCTGTAACGCGGTGGCAGTAGACCGCCACACGCCTGTTAGTTTCAAAAGCTGTCGGCCTATTCTTTAATGCTTCCCGAAATGTTTATATTCCATGTTGAGTTATTTTATTATATAATGGCATGTTTTTAAATCCCAATAAAGTAGCTTTTCTTTCCTTGCAATGGAACCACTGTTGTAGCCCTAAGGTCTTTGAGTACTGACCCGCTTTGGAATAGCGGAGGGGTGTTTCCCATCACACGGTTTTTAAGCTAGTACCGTGGGCTCCTCACTAATGGTAGCGTCCTACCAAGGGAGAAATCTAGCTAGAGGGCCTGGCTCAGGCGAGAGTCAGTGTGTGCACACGTGGTCGGAGGCTGTGGACTGACATTGACGAATGTCACTCTGACTGGTCACTTGGTTTGGTACTGTTTACGCGCTCAGCTTGTCGTGTTGCCGACTGCGAGTGCTTGAGACGTAGTGTAAGCCGTTAGTGGACGCATCTGGTTTCTGTTCCTGGTGGTTGTCCTGCGCCCTGTGGCTTGGATGAGTTGAGGCATATTCTAATGGTAGATTTAGTTTCAGTCGTTTAGACTTACTCGTTATTAGCATGTATTAGCTGTTATATCTGTTTAGTTAGATTTTACAGCTTTATTGTGATTAGTTATTCATGCAATTGCCTTTATTTTTGCATGTATGCTTGTTTAGTGCAAGGTAGGGATCCGCGTGACCCCTACTGAGTCTGACTGTGACTCACCCTTCTTCTTTCAGGTAAGCCGCATCTGTCATCACCCGGTGTTTCCCATGTGCCCGGAGACCGTGCCTAGCTGCCAGCAGTAGACGAGTTACCTTGTTGGGCATTCTTGTGTACTTTTGCCAGGGTATGTCCCGTGTAGTTGTACTTTTGGACTGCACTCTTGTGCCTCTGGACTAGTATATATATTTAGCACTTGTTTATTTTAAATTGCTTCTGCACTTTTGTTAAATTAATTCTAATATGCGCACTTGTGATTGCAATTCGTTATGCGTCCCCTCGACAAACTTCCCTAACCCTTCAGGGGCCTCATGAGCCTCTTGGGTGGCTTCCCCAGTTCTTGGTATCGGTGTATCGATGTTATCGGTATATCGGTATCCGGCGCTCTGGGTCGTCACACGACCAGCGGTGCTGGCACTGCACTGGCCTGCTACGAGCTTTCTGGAGCCCTACTACTCTCATCGGTTCGCCCAAAATTTCAGGTATGACCAGGGAATCCCGCCAAACTAGGAGTTTCCTTTGGGGAGCCGATTGTATAAGGGTCAGGATAGCCACCTGCTATCGGCTGCTTGGTGGGACTTCTATTGCCGCAGGGTGCCGGAGCGATTACCGACACCGGGGTTAGACCGCCACAGAAGATTCAACATCCACTATGCCAGGTGGTGGTTTGAGCATAGCCACCTGTTTCGCCAAAAGGCCTCGGTGATCCGGAAGGCTGAGGAGACTCGGCTTCTGCAAGAGGATCGACCTCCTATTTCACTGGGTGACGAGTTCCTGAGGACTCGTTTCTCTCGGATCTGCTAGGAGGTGGAGCGGCTTGCATAGTAGTGGCCCCGAGGCGGCCGAGCTTCTTCGTCAGCGGGGCGAGGTCGGGGTGGGGCCCTCAAGCCCCTGAGGCCAGTGTAGGTGGCACCCGCAGGTGGTGGTGTTAGGGTGTCACGGTCGAGGGTGCCGAGGACTTGGTGGATACAATTCCAGGACGATTGCACCTTTGGGAAGAATGGTTCCGTGGACATCCCCGAGGGGAGCTTTGCTGGCACTGTGGTTGATGACTGGAGATGCCACATCGCTCACACGATTGGGTCAGCTGGACTGGTAGAGTTCGTCTCTCATGTCAAGTGTGCCTACACACTGAAGGACATCAAGGAGGCAGTTGCAAAGGCTGCTCGAGTGCTGGGATTAAAGCCGGAGTAACTGGTTCCTCTACCGTTGACTCCGTTCGCGGCCTCAAGAAAGACCCTTCTTGAGCATATTGTCTCAGCCTTATTTTTTTTGTGCGTACGACTTTATGTTGTGTGCCGCTGTATTTCTTTGGCAGGTTCCCCGGCAGGGGAGGATCATCTCTCCACAGAAGTGTCCTCCGGAAGTGGGGACAGGGGTCTTCAGCCTAGGCGGAAGCGACCCCGGGTGGACACAGGAGCGGTGGGGGCTGGTGAGTCCTCTTAGGGACTCAAGGCAGAGAATCATATAGAGGCGGAACCGGCTTTGAGTAAGCACCATGTTTGTTTTTGTCTATTGTCGGCTTAGCCATTCTGATTGACTAACTTTGCATTGCTTTACTAGGTTTTATAACTCTGTTGGAAACTGGGGCAGAGGTGGCTTTCTCGCCACCCCGAGAGGCCGATCCTTTGCCAGAGGATGAGGCCGAGTGTGACTTTGACATCGAGGTGGCTCTCCGCATGATAGATGAAACTGGACCTAATGCTAAGACATTCCCTAACTTTGAGTCATGGAAGGCTTCCGAGGACGTTCGGCCAAGCACGGTCCTAGGATTGGGAATGTTCTGTTTATGGCCGTGCTTGCTTGTAGAAACTGATATAGCCATATACTTTATGCAGAGACGACAGGGATGCTGGGGGCCATGGCCCCTCCCGAGGCAAGAGATGAGGTGCCCACCCCTGTCGAGGGGCAGGAACCTACGGCCACATGTGACTGCTCTGGTAAGTGCCGAGCCATTCAGAGGAGAGTTGTCTCCCCGTTTGTCTGGCGTCTGGTGGACGGAGGTTGCTGACTGGTTTTTGATTTTTTTTGCCAGGTGAGGACTCGGCTGCTACCTTGGAAATGGTCCAGGAGCTAGTAAGCACTAGACCGTCAGTAGAGCTCCCCTCGTTTGAGGCTGAGCTGGGAGTGACGGGTGGCCCGACCGCTCTTATTGTTGGAGTTGCATCCTGGCTGTCCCTCCCTCCTTTGCCAGCCGTTGTCTCGGCTTCCACGGTGGGACTGGTTGAGTCTTCCATCATGGGACCCTCAAGTATGTGGCTAGGGCTTAGCTATTTGTGATGGGGTTTTTGTATCACCCGGTAGTGCTAAGCTTCTTTTGGTGTTGGTCACAGGTACTTCCTCCCCCTTGGAAGAGGGTGAACTTCCCTATGACACTACTGGAGCTGCGGAAGGAGAGCCTGCAGCGGCGGCTTTGACTATTGGAGACGAGAGATCTTCGACATAGAGGGGATCTCTGAGGGGAGCGCCCCGGCTGGTGAGCTTCTTGTCTGAATTCCTTAAGTGGATGGCTGGCTTTATACGAGGCCAGGCTGTGTGCAGACCCTTGTTGTTTTGTTGATCCGCAGGGGCATCTAGTTCCACCACCTCCGGAGGCTCATCGGAGACTTCGTCAAGCTCCTCAGGGGAGACTTCGTTAGGCTCCTTAGGTAGTGGTGGCTCCATCATGGATATGGAGGAGAGTTCGAGCTTTTCTTCTTCTGGGGGCTCTTCTGCCAAGGGGGCTGAGATGGAGGCTGCTTCTGGAGGTGTGTGGGGGTCTTTCCTTCCCCTTTTTAGCACTGATCTATGTTTCTTGGGAGAATACTGACATTTCTATCTTGTGTGTAGAGCTAGAGTCAGGGGAGGAATGTGTGCCAGCTCCTAGTGCCGATGGTCGGGAGGAGGTCCCCGACCTCCCTATGGCTTCTGGGGGGACTGGACGGTGGGAGAAGGCTCTCGAGTTATTGAGGAGTCTCTACCTTCTTCAACCACGGCGAGTGACGTCGTAGGTGTGGAGGAGTTTGCTCCGGGTCAGTAATGAGAACTCCTTTTTCTCAGGTTTTCCACCTTATTTTTCATGGAAAGTTTGATGTGTATTTCTCACTTTCCCTTTTGTTATTTCTGGGCAGCCTCCACTGGCGTGCTTGCGGGGATAGGTGACTTCTTCCTGAGTTTGGAGGTCGAGTGGCCCACTTCTGCCGCACCGTCGGAGCCATTAGTGGATGCGAGTGTGGGTGCCTCTCTGCTTCAGCGAGCACGGGGCTACTTGCAGAGCAACCCCCTCCCGTCTCTGGAGGATCCGAGGCAGCGCCTGACAGAGTGCACTCGGGGCTACCACATCCTCGGCTTCCCACGTGAGCTTTGGATGTCCGGGCTGGCCGGGATAGTGGTAGAGTACTTGCGACTTCGTCACACACAGGAGCAGAGGGCCCAGAGGCTGGCAGCGATCCAGGAGGAGCGAGAGCGATAGGTTCGACACGTGGCAGCCGTGGCCGAGCAGAGGGGCCACATCGAGGCAGTCAAGTCCTTCTTTCGAGGCCGAGCTGTTCAGCTGGAGGAGGTTGAGAGTAGGGCTGAGGCCTTGAGAAAGGCCTTGGAGGAGCAATTGTCGGCCATGGAGCGTGCCAGGGTTGAGTGGCAAGCGGCTGGGAGCACAGTCAAGGCCGGTACTCAGCTCTTGTCCACTCTTGAGGCAGAGCTTGCAACTTCAGAGTCTCGCCTGTCAGCATTGGAGCGGAGCAGGCTGTGATTTGATTGTACCTCCTCCCCCTTTTTGCCAGGTTATGTGCTCTGGTTGTATGTATTTGTTACCCCAAGGGCATGTCTTGGGTTCTCTTTATAAAGCATGAATGACAAGTTTCCGAATTTGTCTTGCCATTTCTTGAGTCGTTCCACCTCTTTTCTTTTTATGGAACAATGTTGGATGTAGGTACTAGCAACCACGTACTGTTAGTCGTGGTTGATTCTTCGACTCTATACTGGTGCTAGTGACAGGGAACTGGGTACTTGAATCTGGTTATTGGACCGGAGATAGAGTGTTAGCTAATGGTTGCCAGATACTGGGTACACAGGCAGACTTGAGCACAGGGTACTGGGGACTGGGCACTGGCTACTGGGTGTTGAGTGTTGGGCACTGGGGGGGGTGAGTGCTGGGTACAGGAGACTGGGCACTGGGTATCAGAGGCTGAGTGCTGGGTACTGGAGACTGGCTACTGGGCACTGAAGGCTGAGTGCTAGGTACTGTGGGGGCTAACCCCGAATGGGATGTTGGCCTATATTGCTGGGAACTGGAGCTGGGAGCCGACCCGTTGGGGTGTGATGGCCTATATGACTAGAGACTGGAGGCTGGAGGCCGACCTGTGAGGGTGCTTTGGCTTGTATTGCTGGAGCTATTGGGTCTGCGAGAATGAAGCTGGGGCTGGCTGGCTAACCACCATGGTGACGTAGTGGAAAATTGGGACTGAAATTGTAACTGGTGTTGGAATGGGGGTTGGGATTGGCTGGCTCACCGTTTGAGGTGTTGTATCTGGAGGCTGGGACAAGAGCTAGGGCTGGAGCTGGCCGATTGATCGCTAAGGTGTTGTAGCCGAAGACTAGGAGTGGTCGGCTGACCGTTGAGGTGTGTAGCCGAATGTTGGAGCTGGAGACTGGGACTGGCCGGCTATCCGCTAAGGTGTTGTAGCCGGGGACTAGAGCTGGCCGGCTAACCACTAAGGTGTTGTAGCGGGAGACTAGGATTGGTCAGCTAACCATTAAGGTGTGTAGCCGAATGTTGGAGCTGGAGACTGGAACTGGCCGGCAGGCTGCTAAGGTGTTGTATCTGGGGACTGGGACTGGAGTTGGGGACCGAAGCTGGCCGGCTGACCGCTAAGGTGTTGTAGCCGGAGACTAGAACTGGAGCTGGGGATGACTGACCCTCGGGGGTGTAGTGGCCACCATTGTTGTGAAATGATGCTGAGCTCACCGTCGGCGGGATGTCGTGGTTGATGGCTTTCATCAGTGAGGAGTAGAGAGGAAGAGGATTTTTTTTCTTCTTACTAGCTCTACCGCCCTTAAGGGTTTTCGCCAGAGATGGCCCCCTTTAGCTTTTTTTGATGCGCCGTTGTGGGTTTTCATGTCGAGGAGTTTCCCGATTTTGCCTGAGGTTTTCGGGTTTTCACCTTAGCTGGGTCAGTGGCAATTTTTGCCCTCAGTAGTCCCACGGAGGAAGCTAACTGACGCCGCCGGAGTATCTCTATTTTTAACCCTATATTTTGACGTCATTTTTTTTTGAATCTGGGGAGTGTCGTCCATAGCATACTATTATCAGGGGACGTGGTCTGAGGCTTGTGTTGTTTGAAGACTTGATATCTCTATGGTCCTGGTTAGGACTTTTGTAGGGTACTGAGTCATGGCCCCTAGGGGTCATTATATCTTGGTGGAGTGTGACTGGAGTTCTAACTAGTGGCTCAGGGAATCCATAGACATTGAAATGGTGACTGGGACCATGGTAGTGAACCATGATGAACTGGCGACTATAGCTTCTAGATTGAAGGTATTTAAGGTGTATGATCATAGCATGAAAGGGGTCTAGGAATTGGCTGAGACTGAGGTTCGCTGGGATAAATGCCTAGGATAATGTGTGGATACTGGGGTATGCAGGCTCGCTACAATGGAGCAGAGACCGAGTGTAAGATGAGCCAACCTGGGTGCTATAAATCTAACTAGAAGGAGTAGGGTTAATGAATTAGGGATATGTATTGGTCAGGGACTGGCATGTTTTAACTGGAGAGGCCTATGATTTGTTGAGAGGTGGGTGGATAATCACCCTAACTGGTGGAGGGAGATTTTTTTTTCTCATTGCCGGCTCTACTGCCCTTTTGGGTTTTCGCCAGAGCAGGCCCCCTTTAACTTTTTCCGACAAGCCCTTACGGGTTTTCACGTCGAGGGGTTACCCGATTTTGCCTGAGGTGCCCTTTCGGGTTTTCACCCCAGCTGTGTTGTTGGCCTTTTTGCCCCCAGTCGCCTCCTTGTGAAGGGGACGATCTAGTCTGCCGGGGTATCTCCATTTTTAACCCCATTTTTTTTCCTTACCCGAGAGCCTGACAGATGAATCGTTGCTGCTGCTGGGCGTTCTCGCTTTTGCGATTGTGGGAACGAAGCTGGGAGGGCCGACCTCTACGAGTGCGTAGTGGTGGCGTTGGAATGGCCTAGCTGGCCCTGCTGCTTCACTGGGAGGAATGTCCGGAAGAGGTGGCTGGACCCACCCCTGAGGGGGAGCTGGCGTCACTAGTGACGGCTGAGGCGCGCGCCTTAGTCTGGGTGGCACCGGAACTCATGCTCTCGGGCATGGAACAACTTCATGTGTTTACCGTTGAGATGTGGGAACAGCTTATTACCCTTATAGTCTACAACTGTGTGAGCCCCACCCTCGTAGATATCACGAATGATGTATGGACCTCGCTAATTAGGTTGCAATTTCTCGCTAGAGCGCCCCGCCATGACTTCTTTTTCCTTGATCATGACAAGGTCGCCTTGCTTGAAGGCTCGCTACTTGACGAGCTTATCGTAGGCGCGCGCCATACGGGCCTGGTATACTTGCAGGTGTTTGTAGGATTCGAGCCGTTTGCCTTCTAGGCCAGCGAGCTCCTCTAACCTCCACTAGTATTCATCTGTGTCTGCGCAAGCAAAGTCAGTGTGCACCTGTAACACCCTAGATTTTCTAGGAATTTTTTTGGGATTTATCTAGGAATTTTTCTCAAATTAAAATAGATTATTAAGCATTTAAAAGATTTAATGATCTATTTAATGAATACAAGTCTATTTAATAATTAATTAAAGTCCCATATATTATGTTAGGTTTAAATCTACCTAAATAGGCCCATAGGACCCAAATCTATGACCTTGGGCCCAAGCCCACCTAATAGAAATGTAAATTGGGTAATTTACAGATTTAAAATTAGATATATACACCAATTAGGAGATAAATAAGAAATAATAGGAAAATCTAATTTTTTTGGATTTAACGCCAAATGGCGGTCTATCGCGAGACCGCCACTTCATGCTAGCGGTCCCTCCATCACCGCTAATTCCTTCTGATTCCGTGAATGGAAGAAGCATGGAAAGCTTGGATCTTTGGCATCCAAATCATCATGGATCGAAGTGTGTAGACATGTAAATATGTCTAGGACTTTTGGGGATCAATCCTACCCCTATATAGGATGCCCAACCCTATCAAATCCTCAACCCTAACTCAAAATCCTATAAATAGACCATAACTTTGACCCATGTGAATCCTAAAGTTTGCTCGCGTATTTCAAAGGTAAGGAGACATCATCTCATGTTAGTCCTTTAGAATAATTTGTTCATCTTAGTTTTGTCTAATTCCCCTCAAAATCTCGTGCCAGGAGGAAACATCGTTGGAGAGTTAGAATGTAACGCCCGAGAAAATTTTGGGATTTAAAAATATAATTATTAAGTATTTAACGGGCTATTAAATGAATTATGGTTAATAAAATTCAATTTGTATAGGTCCAAGAGGATTAGACCCATATAATAAACCCAATTGGCCCAAAAGATGTTTTGGACCTTAACCCATATTCTAGAACCTTAAAACTAGTGTAATCACGAAATTAAGGGATAACTACTCTTTAGTAGATATAACAAATGGATAATAACATGGATAATATCAAAAGAGTTTGAACTAGCTTGAAATTCGACGCTCAAGGTGGAAAACGGTCTATCGCAAGACCGCCAGGGACAATAAGCGGTCCAATCCTAGACCGCTAAGCTCTGTCAGTTCCGTGAGTATGAGAAAACGTGAAAATATTAGATTTTTTAGCATTCAAATCACCTAGGATCGATTCTATCTACTAATTAGATAAGTCTAGAAGGCTAGTAGATCGAATTGAAAGCCTAATTGGGACACTAGAATCGTTATAATCCTCAAAACCCTAGCTAAACCTATAAATAGATCCCAGAGTTGACATGTGCGACCCTTACTTTCGGCTCGCGTGGAACTAAAGTAAAGAGGAAGAATTAGAGGTAAGTTTCTTCTAGGAATTTGTTCATTTTAGTTAGAACTAACTTTCCTCAAAATTTCGTTCTATGAGATCAAGTCTACGGGGAGATAGAAGCCTGCAAAGACGTTGGTTTGGTGTAAATAACTCAGGAAATAGTGTGGCCGACCCAAGAAGATCAGGGAATTTGAAGCCCCAAACGAGGTAATTAGATAGAGGTTCTTTAGAACAATTTGCTCCTTATTGTACCCTCTTCTTACCCCCAAAATTTCACATCTTTAGGTCAAGGGAATCAAAAGAAATAAGGGCATGAAGTTGCTGATTTAGTTCAGGACATGCAGAGAACTAGGGTTGACTTTTAGTCTTAAATTTGAAATCTAAAGACCAGGACAGAGGTAGGTTATCTTGTGAATGGCTCAAACTCGACGTTAGGGATAAAAGCCCTCTGGTTTCAATTGATTTCATGCATGGTACCTTCAGAATTTGATGTTTTCATTAGGACTATGCATCTAGTATACCCCTCATGCAGGAACTAGCCTTAATGAAGTAAAAGGAGAAATTTTCTTGTTGATCATATGAACCTATGCATATTGGTGGCTTATATTCATTCTATCATGATTATGGAAGTTTATATATGTTGATTTCCATACATGATATGTCTTGGTTTAGAATTTTATTTTATTATTATTTGAACTCAGATTTATACAGGAGGAAATGGTCTTCCTGTAGACTGCCAAGAAATCTAGCGGTCGTACGATAGACCGCTAGCCACCGTGAAACGGTCACCCACGAGACCATTTTTGATTATTGATTTCTGTAATATTGTTAATCCTAAACATATTGCAGATTAGCCTTAATTATTATATGATAAGCCTAGTTAACTAAGTTTTATTCCGGGTTTGAACACTAATTTCATATACTTAGTTAATTCTACTATTTATTATAATAGATTCCATGTTTTATGCACATTGGTATTATTTTAACTTATGTTAATTTGTGACCAAAATCATATATTCTTGTAATAAATACATGTTTCAAATGATAGATAATTCATGATTTAACTTGATCACTGTTTTACATGATTCTCTCTCTTCTAAGAGTCATTTTCTTAAGTGCATGGCACATATCCTGATATGTTCTTATTAGTTACATTTTTGCATATTAAGTACACAATCTTGGACATGATCACCTCTCCTTTGGATATTCCTTCCAACGGAGTAGGAAATCTTGTTTCAAGGCGTCCATAAGACTCCACGAGCCTGGGATTCCCACTAGGACGCCGAGCTCGTTGTACAATTAAAGCTCATTATCTAGAAAGTACTTTACCAGTGTTTGTGTATTCTGGATCTTAGCGGCCATCTGGTTGACCGCCAGAGTCTGTGATGGGAATCTACATCGGGCACTAACTTTTATTTTTGTATTTGTGTCCTTTTAGTTTGTAATTATATCCTTGGGAAGTATGTTTACAGTTGTAAGGCTTTATAAGCCAATTTGTCATTCCTTAGGATTCTTTGGGTTTTTGTGTAAAAGATCATGTAGGCCATGCGGGACCCTCCACTCATTCGTCATTGGTCCAAGTGGCATCTTGGGGTCCATGTGGGGCTGGTCAAAGGTCCTAGGTGGCTTCTAGATGATTTGACATTCAAAGGGGGACAATGGGTAGAAAATGTCAAGATTCCACCCTTCTTGGTCAAGGGGGCGCCCCCCCATATAAGGTATTTTATTATGTTCTAAATCACATGGAAAATTAAATATTCTCTATCCCTAGTATGCCCCTCCCTAACCCTAGATCTAAGGCTAGTTTAGGTCATTTACCTTTTCATATAAATACCATGTATTTCACAATTTATGGGAATTAATGAGAAGAAAATATTGAATTGCACAAGAGAGCATGGTGTGCCCCTCTCTCCTCTCCTCCTTACAGCAGTGATTGTTGCCCATTCTAGGGTGTGAAGCCCTCATGTTGGTGTGACTCCAAGATCTCCAACCTCTGCTGGATGCAACTTCCGGCAGTCGCCTTCCGTTCGTGCTGCCAACGCGTCGCCACCGCCATTGCTGGAGTTCTGTCTAAATCAATACAAAATCTCAATCCTGTAATTTTATCTTCTTCTCTTGTTGTCTGATCAAATCCAAACTTTGAAGGCTTGTTCTACCTGTCTCCCCTAGTCTCCATTTTAAATTTCGTGCCATTTGGCTTTCGTTTGGTATTTTTCCCATCTTTTTGTTCTTCCCCTCAATAATCTGCTAGTTTGCAGATCTGTGAGATAGTGTTCCCTTTTCGTATTTTTCCCACCCTCTTATCAATTTTCAGAAAATCAATACAAATTCTCAGGTGTTCCTAACATCCACCCCTTCCACCAGTAATTTTCGTAGCACCCATAAAATTCCCCTACCCACCGGTCAAAAATCATCTTCAGGCAAATCCCTTTCTGTCCGGATAGTCTGTAACCAGATCCACAGGAAAACCCATAGTTTGCAGAGATTTTCATTTCTAATCCTATCTCTGGATCGACAGAAAAAAAATTTATGTTGTAGATCTGTGAGTCCCCTATCCAACGACACCAACCACGCCTAAATCCGCCTCCGGATCTGAGAGCAATAATTCTTGCCGCCGAGGCGCACAATTCTGTTCTCTGTGCAGGCCAGAAAGAGCAGTCCGTGGATAATTTGTGCAAAAATACCAAAAGTCAACTTATGGAACCACCACTTCAGGAAGTCGTTCAGGGACATCCGGCCATCATCCCAGCCAAGCGGCGCCTTCAGAAGATCTCAGGAAGATGACGTTCTTTTGGAGGCCACGGCTTGCTGTCCAGCGAGTCAGAACTGAGTCGGTGCAGCACCGAGTCGGCGCAGTACTGAGTCGGACAAGCAGGCCGAGTTCATCCCGAGAGCCCTTCCGGCTTACTGCCCGTAAACCCAAGATCGGTCCTCCCGGGCCCACTTATATCCCTTTACCTCCCTACGTGGAGTGGGCAACATAATTCACTGCTGTAATTAAATTATTACCATTATATCGGGAGTTATCGTACTTGGTCGGGATCGTCTTCCCCACGCCCGGAGCGTAGAGGTAAATTCGTCACTCTCCTTATTTTGCATTTTGCTTATCTCGTATATCTTTGAATGCCACTGCATGAGTGATAGATTATCTAGCTCGTTATCATTTTATCACCGCTGTGAGAGTGAGTGAGTGACCCATCCCGTGACTCAACCCGAGTACACGCAGAATGCCGATACCTGAGACTCACTGCCAGGTTTATCAACCGCGCACGGTCCAACGTTTCCCTCGCTAGGGACGAGTCGCGAGCTAGAGTCCCAGGTCGCGTGTCCGTCCCGCATCAATTTGGTATCAGAGCGAGTCGAGTCTAGGGTAGTCTTTAGTCTTTGCTTAACAAAAGACAAAAAAAGGTGTCTAAGTCTACGTGTCACTTTTGCATACCATTATTCAGTATATGAAAAGGTGTCGCCCGACCGTTAGGTTATGCCTATCGGGGAGGTGATTCACTCACGTGAGAGGATCTTCGGATCCCCAGACTCCGCCAGGTACCGGATCTTGGTTTAAGTCTAGGGTCCTTAGTGTGCATTAGTTAGTGCATTCCAACCTTGCATATTCATGTCTAGTGTCTTGTCCAAGTGTCTTCATGTCCGTCTTATAGCTCCCCATTTCCAATGGACTCCCGGTCGCCCAGGCGATATGACCGTTGGCCCACCCATGGGCTTGGCAACCATCCTCTCCACTTCCGTAGGCCCGAAGTCTCAGATTTTTATGGCTCTAATGACCCGGGCGACTACCTCAAGTGGGAGGCCGCCATGGATACATACTTTGATTGTTATACCATGTCCGAAGTCGGTCAATTCTATTTTGCCAAGGAGTGGCTTCTACACGAGGCCGCCGAAAAGTGGGACCACAATGAACGCTTGCGAGAAGTTAGGAGGCAATGGCCCGTCGAGTCGTGGCATGAGATGAAGGGCAAACTTAGGAAGGTCTACCTACCTAGCCCGGTCGCCTCCAACCGACCCCACCCAATCACCTCCACCCAAGGGGGTCATAGTCGGAGGCAACGAGCCCCACACGTAGTAGAGCCTAGACCCAAGCCTAGGCCAGTTGATTACGGGCGAGTCCACCGCAATACCCCTACTCCAACCCACACCGTTGCTGAACTTGTGCAAATGATTTCGGATCGGGTAGATAGGAGGTGTGCTTATTTTGAGTCGCTAGTCTCTCCTTGCCCAGCTCCGAGGCAGGAGGTAGCCTTACTCGAGCCTAGGGAGTCCATAGCCGGTAGTCCCAACCCGGCCCCACCTACGGGGTCCCAAGGGCCTCTCCCCCTCCTAGTGGACAGCCCGCCCCCACCCCAGCTGGGGAGCCTGTCCCCTAGTGCTCCTTTGCCACCGATTTCCGATCCTCACCCAGAGCCATTTCATTTGGAGCCACCTCAGTCCGAGCCACCCGTGTTTCTAACGGGAACGCTTTTCATCGCCGAGCCACTACTTAGCTGGCTCAAGAATGGCTTGGTCCAACCACCCTTCCCATCTATGGACCCCACACTACCTCTAATGCTAATCAACTCATTTTACACCACTTTCCGGTCTAGTCACCATGTGGATACATTGGATGACCTTCTTAAAGGATTAGACTGGCAGTTGACATTTACGCACTTGTTGGCCCCAGGCTTCGTCCGACCCACTGATCGTAGCTTCACACATCTCGCCTTAGGGTCCATTACCTCCGTGTACACCGTGGGTCATGTTACCACGGAGGTTCTTCTACTCCTCCCGTTATCGGCCGAGCTCGACTTCATTCCTTTTATCCCGAGGGAGGAGCCATATCGTCTATACACTATCCCATCTACCATGATGGATGGAGGTGACCATCACCTTCATGAATTTCACCCATGGGACTATGTAATGGAGGAACTGAGGGGTCACACATTCTTTGACCCGTTCGACCCCTTCTCTAGTGGGTCTCGTGACCCACCACTTCCTTTATACCTTATCGGGAAAGTCCACTTTCACACACCTTCCCCACGGGCCGATCCATATACACCCATCAAGCCCGTTCATTAGCAAGGTGATTTTCGTTCTCCTAGCCCTCCCACACCCAAGTCCCATAGGAAGTCAATGCATGACTGGGCGGACGTCTCTGAGCTCCCCATGCCACCAACCTCCGGTTACGTAACATGCATGCATGGCACACATTCGGGTGTCCTGGTCCACCCTTGCATGTGTACGGGTCGGACTAACAATAGGTTTGTCTAGGGTCTTGTGTGTCTGTGCATACATCGAGTCGAGTCGGTCCTTTGCACGCTCGCGTTGTCAGTCCATTTCGAGTGCGAGACTTGTCAGACTTTGGGATCGGCTCTACCTCAACATATCAGATCTAGTCATATAAAGAGACCCAACGGTGATTCCAAGTGACTCTTTGAGCCACCTCCCTCCTTTCAGAGTGACCCTACCCCGAAGTGTCCACCTCTAGCCTCATTCTCCAGTAGCGAGTGCATATTGAATTTATACGGGATGAGCAGGTGACGATTACTTGGAGTGGAGCGTACTCCGCGCTTCCAGGTTCGGTGACGGATCCACCAGAGGAGCACACGAGCAGCCGCACCCCTTACTCGACGGGGTCGAGTTCTTCCCACCCAGAGAGAATTGATGGGAATCTACACCGGGCACTAACTTTTATTTTTGTATTTGTGTCCTTTTAGTTTGCATTTATATCCTTGGAAAGTATGTTTGCAATTGTAAGGCTTTATAAGCCAATTTGTCATTCCTTAGGATTCTTTGGGTTTTTGTGTAAAAGACTATGTAGGCCATGCAGGACCCTCCACTCATTCCTCATTGGTCCAAGTGGCATCTTGGGGTCCATGTGGGGCTGGTCAAAGGTCCTAGGTGGCTTCTAGATGATTTGACATTCAAAGGGGGACAATGGGTAGAAAATGTCAAGACTCCACCCTTCTTGGTCAAGGGGCCCCCCCCCCATATAAGGTATTTTATTATGTTCCAAATCACACAGGGAATTAAATATTCTCTATCCCTAGTATGCCCCTCCTTAACCCTAGATCTGAGGTTAGTTTAGGTCATGTACCTTTTCATATAAATACCATGTATTTCACAATTTATGGGAATTGATGAGAAGAAAATATTGAATTGCCCAAGAGAGCATGGTGCGCCCCTCTCTCCCCCTTGCAGCAGTGATTGCTGCCCATTCTAGGGTGTGAAGCCCTCATCTTGGTGTGACTCCAAGATCTCCAACCTCTGCTGGATGTGACTTCCGGCCGCCGCCTTCCGTTCGTGCCGCCAACACGACGCCACCGCCATCGCTAGAGTTCTGTCTAAATCAGGACAGAACCATAATCCCATAATTTTATATTCTTCTCTTGTTGTCTAAACTTTGAGAGCTTGTTTTACCTGTCCCCCCTAGTCTCCAGTTTAAATTTCGTGACATTTGGCTCTCGTTTGGTATTTTCTCATATTTTTGTTCTTCCCCTCAGTAATCTGCTAGTTTGTAGATCTGCGGGACAGTGTTCCCTTTTCGTATTTTTCCCACCGCCTTATCAATTTTCAAAAAATCCATAAACATTCTCAGGTGTTCCTAACATCCACCCCTTCCACCAGTAATTTTCGCAGCACCCATAAAATTCCCCTACCCACCGGTCAAAAATCATCTTCAGGCAAATCCCTTTCTGTCCGGATAGTCTATAACCAGATCCACAGAAAAACCCGTAGTTTGCAGAGATTCTCATTTCTAATCCTATCTCTGGATCGACGAAAAAAAATATATGTTGTACATCTGTGAGTCCCCTGTCCAACGACACCAACCACGCCTCGATCCACCTCCGGATCTGAGAGCAATAATTCTTGCCGCCAAGGCGCGCAATTCTGTTCTCTGTGCAGGCCAAAAAGAGCAGTCCGTGGATAATTCGTGCAAAAATACCAAAAGTCGACTTCTGGAACCACCACTTCAGGAAGTTGTTCAGGGACGTCCTGCCATCATCCCAGCCAAGCGACCACTTCAGAAGATCTCAGGAAGATGACATTTGTTTGGAGGCCACGGCTTGCTATCCAGTGAGTCAGAACCAAGTCGACACAGCACCGAGTCGAACCAGTAGGCCGAGTTCGCCCCGAGAGCCTTTCCGGCTTGCTGCCCGTCAACCCAAGATCGGTCCTCCCGGGCCCACTTGTATCCCTTTACCTCCCTGCGTTGAGTGGGCAACATAATTCACTGCTGTAATTAAATTTGTACCATTGTACCGGGAGTTACCGTACTTGGTCGGGATCGTCTTCACCACGCATTGAGCGTGGAGGTAAATTCGCTACTCTCCTTATTTCGCATTTTGCTTATCTCGTATATCTTTGAATGCCGCTGCATGAGTGATAGATTATCTTGCTCATTATCATTTTATCACTACTGTGAGAGTGAGTTAGTGACCCATCCCGTGACTCAACCCGAGTATACGCGAAAAGCCAATACCCGAGACTCACTGCCGGTTTCTCAACCGCGCACGGTCCAACGTTTCCCTCGCCAGGGACGAGTCGCGAGCTAGAGTCCCAGGTCGCGTGTCCGTCCCGCATCAATCTGCTAGCGGCCATTCACTAGACTACTAACAGATACTAAACGACCATCCACTAGACCGTAAGGCTCCAGAGGTTCTGTTTTCAAAATGTCGAACTCTGTCTTATGATACGGTCCAAGACTAGACCGCTTGAATTTTTAAACGGTCTAGCATATGACTGCTTTCTATACTAAACGGTCCTGCACTAGACCGCTTGGTTCTTGATTGTATCTAACCCATGGTTCGACCTTTGGGGTTAGTTTTCTTTAGTTCATGGATAATCTTAAAATTATCTGGACGTTGAACTTATGTTAATAAGTCAATATTAAAGGTATAGAACGTAATAAAAGTACCGTTGTGCTACCGAATTTTCTTCTGTAGCATGATGTCCATTTAAGTCATCCTTGAAATCTTTTGTTCCTAATTGAAGCATTCTTACCTTGTGTACCTCATCATGGAACTATTGTTGAACTTGTACATTAATTGGCCATACTATTGTCATTATCGTAGAAGTAGCTTGATTTATACTTGAACATGCAGTTCGAGCACTGATTGTGTTCAAGGACTCTATGCTAGTCCCCTCGGCTGATTGTCGAAAACATACTGTAGACCATGGGGTATGATGCTACTGGCGTCGCATTGCACTGGGAGTTCTTTCTCTATAAATAAGTGAAATATCCACGGGATCCACGTAAATTCACGAAATACTTGCTATTAAGCGATTAGTACTTTCTTACTTGTTACATTGCTTTCTAGTTGATGTGACACCACCTTGGGTGGTAATCACAAGGCCAATACACCTTGGACCTATGACTCGCTAGCAGGCAACTTTTGATGATGAAACTACTCGGGCGAGCTCACTCGCTTAGCGGACACTATTGCCCGTGGGCAAATTTGGCAATGGTGGGGAGGGTCCAAAGTGGGACCTTGATATTTAGAGGCTAGGCTTCACTTTGGTTGACCCCCTAAGGGGCTGGGATACCCAATTTTGTGGGCGGCCAGCATGCCAAAGGCATGGGTTGTAGGGTCGCTCTTCACCTCACTCCGCGGTGGCCACTCAATTAGAGGGAAATTTGGATCAAGCACTCACTTACTGTCCGACGGAGCTAAAGACAATACTAAATAAGCATGAATAAACCAGCGAGGGATGTGTCCCGGAGCTCACCTGATTGGTGTGAGAACACCGATCCCGGCCGATAGACGAGGGCGAGCGGGGAGGCATGGATACGCACCCGCACGCCGCGCCGATGCCGCTTGACCCTGTTTAAGTGATTACAACACTACGCCTCTCGCAGGAGGGGGATCTTGGGGTGGGGGTTAACTGTGAATACATCCAAAACTACCTCCACACAAGGAGGGGCCTTCAACCGGCCAAGTAAAAAGAGGAAAAATCGGGCTAGAAACAAAGAATGGTGGCCGATGTCAATTCTGTCCACTCTCTGCGATTCAGGACAGTCAGTTGGTTCTCTGGACTCTACGGCCACTCCAGAATTTTTTCGATGACAAAACCAGTTGGAGATTGCTTGTAGCTGGGCCAGGATGACGCCTGAATTTTGGTAATTTCTTTGGGCGACGGCGCTGGTTGGAGTAGGATCTTGAACAGGGGAATAGGTTGACAGTTTTGACTACTTCAGGAACTCAGCAGCATGAAGTAGAGGATGCCACGACCGCTCCTGAACTCAGAATGAGGTGTCTTAAGAGTAGACGGAACCGCATGTGAGTCCTCTTCGTAACAAGCTTGACGGGGATGCCGTTCGTTGTCGGAGCAGACCGGTAGGCTCGGAACACTGAGGAGGGGTTGGTGCAGACTGAGTGGAGGCAGAACCGCGCTCCCGGGGAATAAAAATGATAACTCTCAGGTCCGGTCTCCAAACTGGGCTCTGCTTCTTGGGGATGATAGAAGACTCGTAGTAGAAGATTTTTGTAGAAGAACGCTTGATCAGATTCCCAACAGGTTCGTCGTAGTCGAGGTTCCACTCTTGCTCTGGTCTCCTACCAGGGAGGCTTTGCGCAGTCGAGGAAGAAAGGGCCTCCCGATCAGCACGGTGCTCGGATGAGGACAGAACCACCTCGTTTGGAAAGCTCTCTGGACGACCTATCCATAGATATATGGTACACCTCCTGAAGCCTCACTATGACGCAGTGGAACCCTCTGCAATCTGCGGGTGGTCTGCTGCTTGCGAACTAGAATAGGGCCTGGTAGGGAGTGGAGGTAAGAGAGGGGAGAATGGGGAAGGAGGGCTGATGGCTGGCTGTGGGTGCGACCCAGGTGGTGGGGGGTGATGTGGAGGGGAGGGGATCAGTTAGAAAGGGGAGGGAAATTCAAATTTGGCCTAGGGTTTGAGCCCCTTCAGCCTTGGGGAGATGGAAGGGTGCTTAGGAAAGGGTAGTGGGTGGTTGGGGGTTGGAGGGTGGTTTAGAGATTGGTGGGTTCTATCTTGGGGGTTGGGGGGACTTGAATGAGGGTATGGGGAAGGGGGGATTATTAATGAAGAGTGAATGGGAGGAGAGAGAAGAAATTTTGAAATTTGGGGGTAGGGAAGAGAGAGAGAGAGAGAGGGGGGACCCTTTAGAGAGAGAGAGAGAGTGAGAGAGAGGGGAATCCACCCCTTAGAGAGAGAGAGGGAGAGAGATGGAGAATCCACTCCAGTTGCACTAGAACACTCAATGTTTTGATTGACCAAAAGATTACATATGAGGGAGTGGGGTGGCCTATTTATAGGCACTCATATTTTCCTAGGACTAAAATGACCCTGACTAAACAACTAATGACCAAAGTAGTCCAAGGGAGGGTGCCCCTAGGCCAAGCCCACTAGTTGGGCCCAAATGACTATCAAACTGACCCATTAACCTATTAGCTGACTCAAATAAAGAAAGATTGCACATCTATGACTCAAATAAGATGAAAATTACATGCTACTGCTCAAAATTAAGTGATGGAGATGATGATGCGTCGATGGCGAGCAACCAAAGTCTCGAAAAAAGATGGAGTGACTGGGGATGTCCCCATCACTAGTGCATAGCCTTCCTGGTTATGAAAAGTACATTCTTGTTATATTTTTTAAAGGCCAAAATTGACATTCTTGATATATACTTGATTAAATCATATTCTTCATATCTCGTCGTGATCATATCTTGTTACTTTGACTTTATTCGCATGCTTTGTCGTATTTGCATGATTTATCTTATTCTTTAGAGCTAAAATGTTAATTACTTAAACTTACCTTAATGTTGATACGAAGATACCGATTGTACAAGTGTGCTCATTCCCTACTTTCTTAATGTTTCAGGAAGTGCAAGTGAGTCGGAATCAGATAATACAAGTGATGGGTCCGAGAGCGATTGCAGGAAGTATGAACGAGGGAAGCCATAGTTATCAAAAGTCTAGTCGAGTCATGATGTAATTGAGTCTAGTAAAGAGTCAAAGATCGATTGTACTTTGAGATTATTATTGTTATAAAATAAAGTGAAGTTTTGAAAAAATTACTTGTGCAGTTACTTTTATGTGATTGACTTGCGCTCTGATTATATTGCTTACTCGAGATGTACTGATCGACTGTTCACGTTCATGATTGTTTCCGCGGCATAATCTCGATGAGTGACAATAAAAGTGGTATCGGATCCAAGGCATAAGTAAGTCCTAGGGAAAATGTCATGTCATAGGCTAAGTCCAAGGTTTAAGGACCCACACCTATGAAACTAGGAAAGAAATTTCCAACCTATAAGAGGAATTGGGTAGAACCTGGGATGAGATATTAATTTGAATTATTTATAAGATTAACCTTAATCATTCCTTTAGAATTAACAAATTGATTACTCTTCTCAGGCACCTTACTCTCATAATGGCTCATCGTGTTGACTGGAACGGTAAGCAACAGACCGTTGCTGGACTCACCCAAGCACTACAAAATATGGCTCAAGCCAGCGCAGAGGCAAGAGCTGGAGTGATGTGACACAACCTAGGATGTTCGATGAAGCCTTAGGAATGCAGCAACTAATCTATCAATCCCTCGGACCTAGCAAGCAAACAAGATTCACGGACCGGCAACATCACTCGAGCGGACTCTCCCAATAAGCGCACATTAGTGCCCGTAGGCAACTTGGTGATGGTGGTGAGGGTCCGAGACGGGACCTTCCTACTCCGGGGATTGGCTAACTTAAGGTTGAACCCCTAAGGGTCCTAGGATGTCCACTCTCGGGGGTGGCCAGCACGCCGAGGGCGTGGAAGGTAATGGCTCTCTCACAACTCGTCCGCGGTAGTCACTCACACAATAGTAATTCGAGATCGGGCACTCACTTACCGTCCGACGGCACTAGCGGTAATACTAAACCAGTAATGGAAAGAAACCAGCAAAGGGGTAACCGAAGCTCACCTGACCGGTGTGAAGACACCGATCCTGGCCGGAGATGAGGGCGAGCGAGGAAGCATGGGCTTACCCGCACGCTGCGCCGATGAAGCTTCAACCAGAAATTTTAGTTTACATGCACTACGCCCCTTGCAAGGGGGTTAGACTAGGGGTGGGGATTAGTTTTACAACCAAAACATACCTTCACACAGGGAGGGGCAGTCAGTCGGCCAGGCGGAGTGGGGAAAACTACGCCAGAAGCCAAAGTGGACGAAGATTGTTGGTTCTGCCAGCCCTCTAGAACAACGGATAGATAGTCGGTGTTGACGCCCCTGCGGACTTCCCCGAACTCCGTTTGCTACTAGACCAGTGGCAAAACCTCCATGGTTGACCCAGGATGTTGTCAGAATTTTTTGGGGATTTTCTTGTTGGCGACGACGGTCGGGGCAGAGGCGTGAGCAGGGTTGCAGGCTTCTGATTCTGGTAGCTTCTGTGTCACTATAGCAGGAAGGCGAGGACATCACGGTTGCTCTCGAGCTCTGATTCAGGCGAGGCTGAAGTCGTTGGATTCATGGTCGAACCCTCTTTGAACAGAGACCTACAGGGGTTCCATCAGAGGTCGGAGCGGACCGCGAGAGCCTGAGAAGTGAGAGGGGGTCAGATCTATCTTCAGTCAGACTGACCTGCGCACTAATGGTTGGAAATTCGAAACTTTGTGTTTCGGGCTTCAAACAATGCTCCACTTCTTGGTGATGCTAGAGAACTTAGAGGAGAACGTTTCAGCCAAGCGCCGCTCCAAGAAGCTTAGAACTTTGGTCATGGTAGCCTCTGCAATCTGCTTCTAGATGACTGTTAGAAAGATGATGCGCAGTCCGGCGATGTCGGCTCTACTGGGCAGCTACAAACTCAAACTGGGACGAGACCACCACCGTTGCAAACAGGACTGGGAGACGCTTCCAACAGTATACGGTACGCCCTCTGAAGCTTCTTGGTGATGATGTGGCAGTCTTAGAAAATCACTGGCACTCTGTTGCCTGCGAGCTGGGAATAGGATGAAGGTGTAGGGTTGTGTGTATGAGGGTGGGATGGCCAAGGGAAGCAAGTGGAAATGGGGAGGGCAACCAGGGTAGGAAGGGGGTGTTGGGGAGGGGTGAGGGGCAGTCAGCAAAGGAGGGAGATTCAAATTTGGCCTAGGGTTTGAACCCCTTCAGCCTTGGGCAGATGGAAGGGTGCTTGGGAAAGGGTAGTGGGTAGTTGGGGGTTGGAGGGTGGCTTGGAGATTGGTGGGTTCTCCCTTGGGACTAGGGGTGGAGTAAAGAGGTGTTATGGAAAGTTGTGGTAACTATTGAATGAGGGGAGGAGAGAGAGAAAGTAGGTGGGGGGGAGGAGAGAGAAAGGGGCTAGGGGAGGGGAGTTTCTCACTCCTCTCTAATGGCTTCTCACCAAATGAACTTAATTTTCTGGACTCACAATAATAGATCTCCATTCCTTTGAAATAAGGGAAATGGGGTCCTATTTATAAGCAACCCACATTTTATAATAAGTCCCTGCATTTTGGATCAATGAGAAATAACCAAGGGGGAAGGGGGCGCCCCTGGGCCAAGCCCACTGAAATGGGCCCATTAAACCAGACTAATTAACCTAATGACACTCAGACTTAGGTAGATGACTCATTAACCTAGGTACATGACTCAAATAAAAGGAAAATTACATAATTTATGACTCAAATAAATATGAAAATTACATGACTTGACTCAGAAAAGTGTGATGAACACAATGGAACCATGCTGGCGAGCAATCGGAGCTTGGAAAAATGTGAAGGGCGAGAGATGCCCACATCATACCCCCGGGTGCGAAGAATTCGACTCCGTCGAGTGTGGGTCCACCCGGGAAGTGGTCCTCCAAAGCAGCTCCGACCGAGCCATGACCTCCAAACTCAACCCTGCGCCGCAACCAGGGGATGATCCTTCATCCTCTCAAGGTGGCTCGGGCACACCCTCTTACCGGTGATGGAACCATGCTTGCCTAGTATTGCCTCCGTGTCCACACGTCGGGCTCTCAAGTTGATATGTGTTGGCTCTCCGAGTATGTCTCTCACAAGGGTAGGGGTAGGCCCAAAACTCTCACTAGGATCCACCGCGGTGCCCATATAGGGTGCCGGACCCGCCACGTGGAAAATGGGTTGAATCCTAAAACCCATTAGAAAGCCCAACCCATAAGCCAGGTTGCTAAGGCCACTCGGAACTAGGCAAGAACCAAGTCCTCGTGCCCTCAAGTTGGAGGTGACCCTAGGGTAGAGCCACTCCAAAGTCACCATCGCCAAGTTGTCAACTTGGAATTCAAAGTGGCGTTCGCAAGGTTTTGTCCGCTTCTTGTGATTCTCACCGCACGTTGTTTGTTGCTTGCTTAAATGCTCATGCCAAGTACTACGATGCGGTGTGAGTGGGAGATGCATGATATGCAAAGGGGGGCCAGGACAACCATATTTAGACCAATCATGCAGAGATGCCATGGAGTCTTAGAAGGGTGTGGGAGGGCCGGGGCATCCGTAGGTGTCCCTCTCATGCATGGGCGTGATGAGTGCCGGAGGACCCGGGCATTCATAAATGCTCATAACATGCTTAAGAATCATGATGAATGAAGGTGGACCATTACATCCGAATATGGACCACTCATATTTCCTACTTGACATGTGGGTGATATGAATGAATGTACCCGACTTATGAATCATGCCAAGTGGTTTGAGGTGCCAAGACATATGTTTTCCTAACCCGAAAATGACTTTGATGTGTTGGGGTATGGTTTGGCATTGGAGTTTCCATTCAAAATGGTCAAAGGGGTCAAGGAAGGTGGACATCATGGGGAGAGGCACCTCCTTGTTCCTTAGGTGTAGATCTTCCTTGGTCATAGCTACCCTTGTGTCGCCTGGGACTTGGGATGGGTGGGCTTGGCTCAACATGGTGGGTGAGGGTAGGAAGGAGTGGGTGATAAGTGATGTGGGTGGATCACATGGGTTTCTGGGTTGCCATTGGGAGGGGTCAAAAGGATCAACATAAGTGTACCTGGGGGAAAGGAGCTCTAAGTTCATCTCAACATCCTCAAGGTCCTCACAATATGGTGGTGGATCATCCTCCTCTAATGAAATGATTGGGCCGAAGTTCTTAGTGGGTGGGTTGTCCATGAGAGGAGGGCTTGGCTTTCTGCCCGATATGAGGGACTCAAATTTGAGGATAAGGTCGGGCTCATCGGGTGTGGGGAGGAATAGAAGGAGATCGCTAGTGTAGCAACCAACGGTGCAAATTGAGGTGATAGATCCGACACATAGGTGTATAAGATCAAGGCTCCTAGGTTGGTTGGCCACTGTGGTCAACATGCCGGTAAACTTCATTTGCCATGCTAAGCCCTTGAGAAGATCCCCTAATTTGTCCACTTGGTAAGATGATTGGATGGTGGTATGATTGGAGGGGAAGGGTACTATGGGGAGGTCTAGCTCCATGGGAGGGCAAACATGGGCCATGATTTCTCTAATTGGGTCCTCCTTTAGCCAACTAACAAGGGATTCTCTTAAGATGAGCACGGCCCAAACTAGGGAGGGTGGGGTAAGGTGAAGACCTCCGTGTGAGGCCTCTCCTTCATCTTGGACATGGGCGGTCTCCATGGGGGAAATAGGGTCCGGAGTGTTCACCACTATGGGGTCGGGTATGGGTTCCTCTACCAAGGAGGTGAGAGGGTCTTTTGAGGGTGGGGTGATGAGGGTTGGTGTATGGTGCACCCGGGGTGGTGAACAAGGGCGGGACTCCGACGGATGGGAGAGTACAAGGTTGTTGAATTTAAAGGCTCCCGGAAGGTGTGGCGGATGCACTAGTCAAGTCTGACGTGTTGGGTCGATGTCGGCATTCCTTTCATCTAACCATTTCTTACCTAGGATTATGCATGGACCCGCCAATGTTCCTACTTGAGACCAAGCCCCATCAAAATACTTAGTCTTCCCGAACCATCTATGGAATTCAACAAAGACTTGGCCTCCATTGTGCATAATTTGTCCGATCCTAGAAAGAGAGGCAACGATATCGGGGGATACCCAATTATCAGACTCCAAGTCAATGAAATCAATTTCCGTGGGCTCTCCATTAGGTAGGTATGCATGGGATATGATTGGGAGAGGGGCCATTTGACCCTAGACTCAATGATGACAACGGTGGGTGGACAATGCAATGGTCGGACCGATGATGACTCCAATGCAAGCGTGCCCTAGGACTTGACTTATAGAGACAAGTCAAAGACTTGCTCTGATACTAATTGATGTGACACGACCTAGGATGTTTGATGAAGCCTTAGGAATGCAGCAACTAATATATCAATCCCTCGGACCTAGAAAGCAAACAAGATTCACGGACCAACAACTTCACTCGAGCGGACTCTCCCAATAAGTGCACATTAGTGCCCGTAGGCAACTTGGTGATGGTGGTGAGGGTCTGAGATGGGACCTTGCTGCTCTTGGGATTGGCTAGCTTAAGTTTGAACCCCTAAGGGTCCTAGGATGCCCACTCTCGGGGGCGGCCAGCACGCCGAGGGCGTGGGAGGTAATGGCTCTCTCACAACTCACCCGCGGTAGTCACTCACACAATAGTAATTCGGGATCGGGCACTCACTTACCGTCTGACGACACTAGCGGTAATACTAAACCAGCAAAGGGGTAACCGAAGCTCACCTGACCGGTGTGATGACACCTATCCCGGTCGGAGACGAGGGCGAGCGAGGAAGCGTGGGCTTACCTGCACGCCACGCCGATGAAGCTTCAACCAGAAATTTTAGTTTACATGCACTACGCCCCTTGCAAGGGGGTTGGAATAGGGGTGGGGATTAGTTTTACAACCAAAACGTACCTCCACACAGGGAGGGGTGGTCAGCTGGCCAGGCGGGGTGGGAAAAACTATGCTAGAAGCCGAAGTGGACGAAGATCGTCGATTCTGCTAGCCCTCTGGAACAGCGGATAGACAGTCGGTTTTGATGCCGTTGCGGACTTCCCCAAACTACATTTGCAACGAAACTAGCCGCAAAACCTCCTTGGTTGACCCAGGATGTCGTCAGAATTTTTGGGGATTTTCTTATTTGCGACGACGGTCGGGGCAGAGGCGTGAACAGGGTTGCAGGCTTCTCATTCCGGTAGCTTCTATGTCACTATAGCAGGAAGGCGAGGACACCACGGTTGCTCCCGAGCTCTGATTCAGGCGAGGCTAGAGTCGTTGGATTCATGGTCGAACCCTCTTTGAACGGAGACCTGTAGGGTTGCCATCGAAGCTCGGAGCTGACCGCGAGAGCCTGAGAAGTGGGAGGGGGTCGGATCTATCTTCAGTCAGACTGACATGCACACTAATGGTAGGAAATTCGGAACTTTATGCTTCGGGCTTCAAACGACGCTTCGCTTCTTGGAGATGCTAGAGAACTTGTGGGAGAACGTTTCAGCCAAGCGCCGATCCAAGAAGCTTAGAACTGTGGTTGTGGTAGCCTCTGCAATCTGCTTCTGGATGACTGTTAGAAAGATGATGCACAGTCCGGCGATGTCGGCTCTACTGGGCAGCTATGAACTCAGACTGGGACGAGACCACCACCGTTGCGAAGAGGACTGGGAGGCGCTTTGAACGGTATATGGTACGCCCTCTGACGCTTCTTGGTGATGATGTGGCAGTCATAGAAAGTCACTGGCACTCTCCTACCTACGAGCTGGGAATAGGATGAAGGTGTAGGGTTGTGTGTATGAGGGTGGGATGGCCAAGGGAAGCAAGGGAAAATGGGGAGGGCGACCATGGTAGGAAGGGGGTGTTGGGGAAGGGTGAGGGGCAGCCAGCAAGGGAGGGAGATTCAAATTTGGCCTAGGGTTTGAACCCCTTCAGCCTTGGGGAAATGGAAGGGTGCTTGGGAAAGGGTAGTGGGTGGTTGGGGGTTGGAGGGTGACTTGGAGATTGGTGGGTTCTCCCTTGGGACTAGGGGTGGAGTAAAGAGGTGTTGTGGAAAGTTGTGGTGACTATTGAATGGGGGGAGGAGAGAGAGAAAGTAGGTGTGAGGGAGAGGAGAGAGAAAGGGGCTAGGGGAGGGGAGTTTCTCACTCCTCTGTAATGGCTTCTCACCAAATGAACTCAATTTTATGGACTCAGAATAATAGATCTTCATTCCTTTGAAATGGGGGAAATGGGGTCCTATTTATAGGCAACTCACATTTTACAATAAGTCCCTGCATTTTGGACCAATGAGAAATAACCAAGGGGGAAGGGGCGCCCCTGGGCCAAGCCCACTGAAATGGGCCCATTAAACTAGACTAATTAACCTAATGACACTCAGACTTAGGTAGATGACTCATTAACCTAGGTACATGACTCAAATAAAAGAAAAATTACATAGTTTATGACTCAAATAAATATGAAAATTGCATGACTTGACTCAGAAAAGTGTTACGAACACAATGGAACCATGTTGGCGAGCAATCGGAGCTTGGAAAAATGTGAAGGGCGAGAGATGCCCCCATCATGGAGATATACACTGCAACTTCCAGAGTTTAAATCCGTGATTTTCGGGTTCCTCTAATCCAGACGAAGCCGAAAATTGGATAGATGAGATAAACCAAATCTTTAAATTTATGTAATGTGTAGACCAAGAAAAGGTCCGTCTTGCTATGTTTCAATTAAATAAAGATGCCCGTACGTGGTGGAAGTCTATTCCGGCACCGCCTCAAGATGCAGCACACACTTGGGTGGGATTCCTTACACTTTTCCATGCCAAGTACTTCTCCGAACATGTTAAGGAGTGGAAGGCTATGGAATTTGCTTCGTTACTTAAAGGCATGATGACTGTAGTGGAGTACGAACTTCAGTTTTCTAGGCTGGCGCCTTATGCTCCTCACCTGGTTAGCACCGACTTATTGAAGGCTAACCGATTTATGGACGGTCTGAGGCCTGGCTATATTTAACAACTTAGGGCTCAGAATATCCATACATATGCGGAGATGCTCCAGCAGGCGCATCTATGCGAGAGGACCTTAAAGAAGATCGAGAAATTAAAAGGCAAGGGAGAAGAGCCAAGCCGAAGGTCTGATCGACATAAAAAGAAAAGAAAATTTTGTATCACGGAACCTTACAAATCCCGTGATAGCATGAAGAGATCCCAGAATGGGAGTGGTAGTGGCAACCACCAGAGAAGAAGAGAAGCAAGTCGCCACGGCCATATTATTTCAAACTTTATGCAAAGCTTAGTAAGTGCGAGTTTTGGCTTAAGGAGGTCTCTTCCCTTGGCCATATTATTTCACAGGAAGGTATCGCTGTTGACCCTTCTAAAATAGAAGTTGTTAAGAACTGGAGCCAGCCGATGATCGTATTTGAAGTCAGGAGTTTTCTAGGTCTGGCTGGTTATTACAGGAGATTTATCAAAGATTTCTCAAAAATTGCCGTTCCTTTGACTAGACTCACAAGAAAGGAGAATACTTTTATATGGTCGAAGGATTGCGAAGAGAGTTTTCAAACTCTGAAAGAACACCTTACCACTGCACCTATATTAACGCTACCGACAGAAGGTGATGGATTTGAAGTCCATACGGATGCATTTGGCATTGGCCTAGGGTGTGTCCATATGTAAAATGGAAAGGTGATTTGCTATTCATCAAGATAGTTGAAGCGTCATGAAGAAAATTACCCTGTGCATGATCTAGAACTAGCTGCGGTTATATTTATGTTGAAGATTTGGCCACACTACATTTATCGGGAGAAATTCACTATATTTTCAAATCATAAAAGTCTGAAATATCTCTTCAACCAGAAGGAGTTAAACATGCGACAACGCAGATGGTGGGAGTATCTCAAAGACTTTGACTTTACTATCCAATATCATCCAGGGAAAGCAAATGTTGTAGCTGACGCTCTTAGCAGGAAACCAATGGCAACTCTAGCAAGCCTCAGGAAAGGTATAACTTGTCTTATTGAAGATTTTTCTCATTTAAATCTTGATATTGACAGAGAAGGAGAAGGAGGTATGATTGCCAACATAAGGTTTCAACCTACATTGATCAAGGACATAGTCCAGTTACAAGAAAATGACCCCACATTGATGGAGATTAATGATAATATTGATCAAAGACCGGAATTTTCTATCTCAAATGATGGAAGACTATTATTTAAGGATCAAATTTGTGTGCCGAATCATGATGACACTAAGAAATTGATCAAGGGAGAAGCTCACAAATCAAAGTATGCTATTCACCTTGGTGCTACCAAGATGTATCAAAATTTGAAAAGAAACTTTTGGTGGCCCAATATGAAGAGAGAAGTAGCAGATTTTGTGTCCCGATGTCTCACTTGTCAACAAATAAAAGTAGAACATTTGAAGCCTGCTGGGAAATTACACCCCTTAAATATTCTCGAGTGGAAATGGGAAAGTATAGGGATGGATTTTATCATGGGTTTACCTAAGACAAGAGGAGGACATGATGGCATATGGGTGATCATAGACCGGTTGACTAAATCTGCACATTTTCTACCCATTAAAAGTCGATGGTCTGTGGATGTACTAGCAGCATTATACATGAAGGAGATTGTCAAATTACATGGTGTCCCTATCACCATCATATTTGACCGAGATCCTCGGTTCACATCTCAATTCTGGAAGGGTCTTCAACATTCATTAGGGACCCAACTTAATTTTAGCGCAGCATTCCATCCACAAACTGATGGTCAAACTGAAAGGACAAATCAAATGGTGAAAGATATGCTCAAGGCTTGTGCTATTGACTTTGGAGGAAGTTGGCACGACCATTTACCTCTGGTGAAATTTTCATACAATAATAGCTACCAAGCTAGTATACAAATGGCACCATTCGAGGCTCTATATGGTAGAAGCTGCCGTTCACCTATTTGCTGGAATGAAGTTGGAGGAAGGCAATTTCTCGGTCCCGACATCATTAGGGATACTACCGACAAGATAAAGCTTATTCGAGAAAGACTCCAGATAGCTCAAGATAGATAGAAATCATATGCAGATAATTGAAGACGTGACCTAGAATTTCAGGTGGGAGATCATAAATTTCTTAAGGTTTCTCCAGGTCGGGATATTCGAAGATTTGGTATCAAAGGCAAGCTTACTCCAAGATTCATCAGTCCCTTCAAAATTCTCAACAGGGTTGGTGAAGTCGCTTATCGAATAGCTTTACCCCCTCAACTATCTGAAGTTCATGATGTATTTCACGTCTCAATGCTCAAGAAGTATGTAACTGATTCTTTCCATGTCATCACTTACGACAATCTGGAGATTAAAAAGGACTTTACATACAAGCAAAAGCCAGTCAAGATTATTGAACGAGAAGTACGTCAACTTCGGAATAAAACTATTCATATGTCAAGATTCATTGGACCAAGTTATGTCCATATGAAGCAACATGGTAAACTGAAGAGGCTATGCACAAAATATTCCCAGAGATATTTGAATGTAAGTACACTCTCCATAAAAGCCATGTATTGAATTTGGGGACCAAATTCTTTTTAAGTGCGGTAGGGTGTAACACCCGAGAAAATTATGAGATTTAAAAATATAATTATTAAGCATTTAACAGGTTATTAAATGAATTATGGTTAATAAAATCCAATTTGTATAGGTCCAAGGGGATTAGGCCCATATAATAAACCCAATTGATTATGGTTAATAAAATCCAATTTGTATAGGTCCAAGGGGATTAGGCCCATATAATAAACCCAATTGGCCCAAAAGATGTTTTGGACCTTAGCCCATATTCTAGAACCTTAAAACTAGTGTAATCACGGAATTAAGGGATAATTACTCTTTAGTAGATATAACAAATGGATAATAACATGGATAATATCAAAAGAGTTTGAACTAGCTTCAAATTTGCAACTCAAGGTGGAAAATGGTCTATCGCAAGACCGCCAGGGACAATAAGCGGTCCAGTCCTAGATCGCTAAGCTTTGTCAGTTCCGTGAGTATGAGAAAACGTGAAAAAATTAGATTTTTTAGCATTCAAATCACCTAGGATCGATTCTATCTACTAATTAGATAAGTCTAGAAGGCTAGTATATCAAATTGAAAGCCTAATTGGGACTCTAGAATCATTATAATCCTCAAAACCCTAGCTAAACCTATAAATAGATCCCAGATTTGACGTGTGTGACCCTTACTTTTGGCTCGCGTGGAACTAAGGTAAAGAAGAAGAATTAGAGGTACGTTTCTTCTAAGAATTTGTTCATTTTAGTTAGAACTAACTTTCCTTAAAATTTCATTCTAGAAGATCAAGCCTACGGGGAGATAGAAGTCTGCAAAGATGCTGGTTCGGTGCAAATAACTCAGAAAATAGTGCGGCTGACCCAAGAAGATCAGAGAATTAGAAGCCCCAAACGAGGTAATTAGATAGAGGTTCTTTAGAATAATTTATTCCTTATTGTACCCTCTTCTTACCTCCAAAATTTCACGTCTTTAGGCCAAGGGAATCAAAAGATACAAGGGCGTGAAGTTGCTGATTTAGTTTAGGACGAGCAGAAAACTAGGGTTGACTTTCAGTCTTAAATTCGAAATCTAAAGACAAGGACAGAGGTAGGTTATCTCATGAATGGCTCAAACTCAACGTTAGAGATAAAAGCCCTCTGATTTCAATTGATTTCATGCATGGTACCTTTAGAATTTGATGTTTTCATTAGGACTATGCATCTAGTATACCCCTCGTGCATGAACTAGCCTTAATGAATTAAAAGGAGAAATTTTCTTGTTGATCATATGAACCTATGCATATTGGTGGCTTATATTCGTTCTATCATGATTATGGAAGTTTATATATGTTGATTTTCATGCATGATATGTCTTGGTTTAGCATTTTGTTATATTATTATTTGAACTCGAATTTATACAGGAGGAAATGGTCTTCCTATAGACCGCCAGGAAATCTAGCGATCGTACGATAGACCGCTAGCCACCGTGAAATGGTCACCCACTAGACCATTTTCGATTACTAATTTATGTAATATTGTTAATCCGAAACATATTACAGATTAGCCTAAATTATTATATGATAAGCCTAGTTAACTAAGTTTTATTCCCGATTTGAACACTGGTTTCATATACTTAGTTAATTTTATTATTTATTATAGTAGACTCAATATTTTATGCACATTGATATTATTTTAACTTATGTTAATTTATGACCAAAATCATATATTCTTGTAATAAATACATGTTTCAAATGATAGATGATTCATGATTTAACTTGATCACTATTTTACATGATTGTCTCTCTTCTAAGAGTCATTTTCTTAAGTACATGGTACATATCATGGTATGTTGTCATTAGTTACACTTTTGCATATTAAGTACACAAACTTGGACATGATGACCTCTCCTTTGGATATTCCTTCCAATGGACTAGAAAATCTTGCTTCAAGGCCTCCATAAGACTCTGCGAGCCTGAGATTCCCACTAGGAGGCCGAGCTGGTTGTACCATTAAAGCCCATTATCTAGAAAGCACTTTACCGGTGTTTGTGTATTCTGGATCTTAGCAGCCATCTAGTTGACCGCCAGAGTTTGCTAGCGGCCATTCAGTAGACCGCTAACAGATACTAAACGGCCATCCACTAGACCGCAAGGCTCCAGAGGTTCTATTCTCAAAATGTCGAACTCTGTCTTATATAACGGTCCAAGGCTAGACCGCTTGAATTTCTAAACGGTCCAGCATATGACCGCTTTCTGCACTAAACGGTCTACACTAGACCGCTTGGTTCTTGATTGTATCTAACCCAAGGTTCGACCTTTGGGGTTAGTTTTCTTGAGTTCATGGATAATCTTAGAATTATCTGGATGCTGAACTTATGTTAATAAGTCAATATTAAAGGTATAGAACGTAACAAAAGTACCGTTGTGCTGCAAAATTTTCTTCCATAGCATGATGCCCATTTAAGTCATCCTTGAAATCTTTTATTCTTAATTGAAGCATTCTTACCTTGTGTACCTCATCATGGAACTATTGTTGAACTTATGCATTAATTGGCCATACTATTGTCATTATCGTGGAAGTAGCTTTATTTATACTATAAGATGTAGTTCGAGAACTGATTGTGTTCAAGGGCTCCATGCTAGTCCCCTCGGCTGATTGTCAGAAACATACTGTAAACCCTGGGGTATGATGCTACTGGCATCACATTAGGCTGGGACTACTTTCTCTATAAATAAGTGAAATATCCACGGGATCCACGTAAATTCACGAAGTACTTGCTATTAAGCAAATAGTACTTTCTTACTTGTTACATGACTTTCTAGTGCATAGCCTTCCTAGTTATCAAAAGTACATTCTTGTTACATTCTTGAAAGGCCAAAATTGACATTCTTGATATATACTTGATTAAATCATATTCTTCATATCTTGTTACTTTGGCTTTATTCGCATGCTTTGTCGTATTTGCATAATTTATCTTATTCTTTAGAGCTAAAATGTTAATTACTTAAACTTACCTTCATGTTGATACGAAGATACCTACTGGGCAAGTGTGCTCATTCCCTACTTTCTTAATGTTTCAAGAAGTGCAAGTAAGTTGGAATCGGATAATACAAGTGACGGGTCCGAGAGCGATTGAAGGAAGTATGAACGAGGGAAGCCATAGTTATCAAAAGTCTAGTCGAGTCATGATGTAATTGAGTCTAGTAGAGTCAAAGATCAATTGTACTTTGAGATTATTATTGTTATGAAATAAAGTGATGTTTTGGAAAAATTACTTGTGCAGTTACTTTTATGTGATTGAATTGCGCTCTGATTATATTGCTTGTTCGAGGCATACTAGCGGACTGTTCACGTTCCCGATTGTTTCCGATGCTTAATCTCCGGGCGTGACATAGAAGTCATACAAGTTGCTGATTCGCTGCAATCCGCACAAGAACTAGTGTGGTAGTCCGGCAAAGACCTAGAGATTGGATGCCCTAATAGATGTATTTAGAAGTTAATCCTTTAGAACTTATTGTTCCCCTTGGTATCTTCTACCTACTCTCCAATTTTCATGATTCTAGGTCAAGTGGTTGAGGAGAACGAGGGATGGGAAGTTGCAGGTTTAGCATAGGTCGTGCAGAAACTACGGTCGACTTCCAGTTAGAAATTCAAAGTCTACTCATCGAATCAAAGGTAGGTTATCTCGTGGATGGCTAAAATACCAAGTTAGGAATAAAAGCCCTTTGATTTCATGAATTTTCATTCTTTCTACTTGGAGTATTTAGGGTTTTATTGGCATTACACATCTAGGTTATTTTTGCATGCATAATTTCTACCCTTAATGACAAAGATGATGATCTTAGCTTAATTCATGAGAACCTATGCATCTCCATGACTTATCTTCTTTGTAGAAACATTTTCTCTCTCTGTCAAGCATGTTTTATATGATTTACTGCCCTAGATTAGCATGTACTTTGACTTTACTATTGTCTGCCATAGACAGAAAGAAACGGTCTTCATGTGACCGCCAGTGGTCTATAGCGGCCTTGCGAAAGACCGCTAAGCCCCAGTAAGTGGCCATCATCTGACCGCTATTTGTTTCTGTTCTCTACCGCCTGTTAACTCTAAATAGATTGCAGATTGACCCTCATAACTATACGATAAACCTAGGTAAATAGGTTTTATTCCTAGTTTTGACTTCATATTTGTAATATTGGTTATATTGTGCATCATCCTTGATAGGTTGCTTGTCTTATATGTTTTAAATAACTATTTTTAACTTATGCTATTTTCATGCCAAAACCCTTATAGGTTGTATTAAAGTTAATTTTATATGCTTCACAGACTTGTTTAAGTGATGTTATGATCGCTGTTTTACAACGATCCCTTCCCATCTCTAGTCTTTTCTTAAGTACATGGTGCGTACCCCGCTACGTGGCCATTAGATACACTTTTGCACTTATAAGCACCCCTCTTGGACTTGTGATCCTCTTCAATAGATATTCCTTCTACCGGACTAGGTGATCTTGTTTCAAGGCCTCCGTAAGACTCCGTGAGCCTGAGATTCCCACTAGGACGTCGAGCTGGTTGTACCCTTAAAGCCCAATTATCTAGAAAGCACTCACATGATCGACATTTTTCTGTGTCCCGACTATTAGCGGCCCTATAGTACCCCGATTTATTAAAGAATAAAAATTTTGAGAAATTAATAAGAAATTCCTTAAGAAATAGGACAACTAAAATTTCGAACATTTTCTAAAAATCTAGAAAAATTAGAATCTTGAAGAGGATGAAACGTTAAGAAAAATTATCTTCTACAACTAGCCCAAATAAAATCCATAAAAAAGCCGAATTAACAGATTAAGGCCCAAAACCACACATAGCCAAATTGGACCTTAAAACGTAAAATTCGAGCCCAATACTAAACCAATTAAGCTAAAACCGGATGCAAATGAAAGGTAAGGATCAACTCTTCATTTCCCCTCTGGTCAATCTCCGAAACCCTAACCCTAGGAGGTGTATTTGGCGGCGGAGTGGCGGATTGACTTGGTCTCGCTCGAATCTCGCACGTCCACGGTGCAAGGACTCTATCTTCGCGATTAGAACTCCCCAGACCCAACCGAACCTATAAAAATGATCCTTAGCCACCCTAGAAATGTTTAGAAGCTGTGGCTGCTGGAGAGGAGCTCGATCGAGGGAGGATTTCGACGATCATCGGTGGTCTGTACCTAGCGCGATCGACTTCCCTCTTCTTCCTTCCTCCGTTAATTAAGGTAGGTGATAACAAGCCAAACCCTAACCATTATATACCAATAGAAGCGTTGTGCTGTCCTCTTTCCATTGATCTAGAAAGCCCTAAATTTCATCTAGTATCCTGCTAGGATTTCAAGTTTTAGTGGAAGCATGCTAGAACTAGGGTTAACTATGTTCCATCTCGATTTAGGTAGGGATTTCAGGCACTAAACATTAAATTGATCATGCTATCTTGTATAGCTTTTCATGCTCGTTCTATTGATAGTAAAAGCCCCAATTTTCATGCTCTATATTGTTCGTATTTAGTTATTTTTGCTAACCCTAGCCAACCTCGGCGGAGACGGGCAAGGTGAAGGGGCGACAGACTGATCTGACTTGTGTGGCCTCTCGATAGACTGCCCATATTCTATAGGCGGCCTGTTCTCGACCGTCCATATGGTTTACGTTCGATCGGTGTTGTAGATTGCGCGGTGTAACCTTAACCGCCCTTTCCTTTAAACGGCTAGTCCCAGACCGTACACTGTTCCCAGCGGCACATTACAGAGCGCTCATCACCAGCAGGCCTTCGACCTAAGAGGGTGTGAACGGCCTGTCGTGCGACCGCAGAGGCCATTGAGCGGCTCTATACAAACCGCCCAACTATACAGAACTGCTTATTTTCATTTTAGCATGATTTATCTTAGTAAATTTATGGTTAATGGTAAGTTAGCAATCCACGTGACAACTGGAACTTATGGAAGTAAACACTCATGAATTTTGCTAATTGTTTTCAACTTGATATTGATTCATCATGGCCTTGACTTATTTCAATATGTTAAATTCAAAACATCATTTCATAAAACTTTTAGGATTGTTTGACAGTCGTTCTACTCCGATAGGATTGACCGACCGCTATACTTGGTTTTCGACGGTTTGATAACCTCATTTCCTTGTAATGGTTGGGACTCTCCACCGGATATTCCTTCCGTCGGACAAGGACCTTCATTACAGGACCTCCGTAAGCCCCCGCTAGCCTGGGATTCCCACTAGGACGCCGGGCAGGTTGTACCACCAAGACCTGAACCTGTTCATGTGATCGAACTGCTTGAATTAATGTGCTGTGAGTCACAGCTCAATGTGGACTGACTGAGTTTTGAACGATTAGAGTCGAACCGTTTACTTCAATAGGCAGCTCATTATGAACCGTGCATTCCCTGGCCGAGTGCCACTTACATTGGTCGATTAACCTTTTCCTATCTTCGACCAAATCATGTTTGGATCGACCCAATAAGCCCTAGGTTGACCAGTGGAGAGTGGGCTGGACCATGGTTCAGTTCTGCCCCACTTATGGTGGCCCGGAGCCCATTTTTGGGTGGATTTCTAGTCTTCTTGTTAGGCCCAGTTGAGCGGTCTGATTAAAACTGTCCATATACTAGAGCGGGTCTTATTGGACCGTTTGTCCATTGAGCGGCCATGTAACGATCGTTTACCTTGTCCTTGGGCTTCCAGCTCTTCTAGCCATGAGCGGCCCATTATCGACCGTCCTTTCGTCTGAGCGGCCCAAAATGGACCGTGTATCTTCTGAATAATGTTTTTCGTGGTTATTGTGTTTGAATTCACAGACCTGATTGGTTCTTGATAATTTGAACTTTCTGGTCAAAATATCTCTTCACTTACCCTTGAAAATCTCCGAGGTAAGTTCTACACTTGAAATTATTGGCCATTTAACTTGATTAAAGTCTAGACATAACTTGGGTCTCGGATCCATTAAATCAATGCCAACACATCATAAGGGCCCGGTCTGGTCCTGGGAGGAGCACCCGAAAAGTACTTGTGCCCCGGGGAGTTTGAATGACATGGTGAGGCATTGCACCGAGTGCATGACTAGCGTGATGTCTACGACAATAATCGATTACTTGAATCTTTTCTTGACTTGGTTAGTTCCTACTTGTTGGCCAATTTCCAGTTATATCATGATCTTGCCTTCTCTTTATACTGTTGTTTCGTCATATCATCAATTTGTTTCGTTACTTACTTTCTCGAATAGAATTACAATTACTTGGTTAATGACTTAAACTTGCCTGTTATTACCTACTGAGCGTTTGCTCACCCAGTTGTTCCCCTTTTTCAGGTAGCTCAGGTGAGGATTCACAGACCGATGGGGATGGGCAAGAGTGATGGCCATGGAGAGAACCTGTTAGAAGCGTGTGGAGCCAGTCATAGTTGTTTGTGTCCATTTATCTTTTAGAGTGTGGTGGAAGAATTATAATTCGAAGTCAGCAATTGTAATAGTGTCAAGTGGATGTTATGTTGAAAGTTTGTTTCAGTGGGTTTGTATGATTGGAATATGGATTATTTAAGTGTTAATTAGTGAATGAAGTTGTTTTTTGTTCATGGTGTTGTGTTGACCCTTAGCGTTAGCATATCATGTCTGTAAATCAACATATTATTATTAAGTGTTTCTACTGCCAGTCCTGATGTTCCGCATCGGGGCGTGACAATTAGGTGGTATCGGACCCTAGGTTTCTAATATTCCTAGGTTTTCTCAATTCTAGGGTTCTAAGTGATGTCGTAGAACCTATAATCTTGTTATAAGTCTAAGAATCCAACCTAGTGAGATTGGGTAGAGACTTGGGTTGAGTTAATAACTTAATTCAAAAATTATTCCTTCTAAATGATCCTAAAATAATTTATTCTACGTGTAGGATGTTCTAATTGCAGCCGAGCGTGCACAATGGCGAGACATGCAGCGAACGGTTCAAGGACTTACTCGGGCCTTGCAGCAAGTGGCTTAAGGAGGAGCGGCGAACCACGGAGCTGGCGATCTTCACCGGAACTTTCGTGGGATGAATCCCCCGCGTTTTGGAGGCTCGACCGATCCCGATGAAGCCGAGCACTGGCCAAAGGAGATAGAGAGGATCTTCGAAGTGATGCAGTGCAGTGACCAGCAGCATGTTCTTTTAACGACCTTCTAGCTGGAACGTGATGCGAGAACATGGTGGGATGCAGCGAAGGCTACCCTCGGTGATAGACAAGTTTCATGGAAAGAGTTTGAGGAGCTTTTTAACGGTAAATATTTTTCAGATAGAGTGCAAGAAAGAAAGCGGCTGAGTTTATGGCTTTGAAGCAGCGGAATCTATCTGTGGCGGAATACGAAGCTCAGTTCTCTCGATTATCTCGTTATGCCACTCACTTGATATCTACGGAGAAGATGAAGGCCAAGTGTTTTCTCAACGGGCTGAAGTTACATTATATTAATCAGTTTGCGCCATTGGAAATTCTGACATATGCAGAGATGGTGAGGAAAGCTCAAGTCTTGGAAGACACTTTGGAGATGACGGAAAGAATCTGTGGGAAGAATGTCAAGAAGGAACAACCTATAGGATCTGGGAGTGCCAAACCCGGCAATGGCAAGAAGAGGCCCAATGGCGGATTTGGATCATGGAAGAATAAAATGTCGAAGAATGAAGACAAGAAGCCTGGCCCGATTGTGCCGTTTAAGGGCGTGTGCAAGTACTGTGACCGTCCAGGTCACAAGATGGAAGAGTGCTGGCACAAGCTGGGTACCTGTTTACATTGTAGTAGTAGGGACCATCGTATTCCTAAGTGTCCCCTTTTGTCAGATCAAGCTACCCCGACTAAGCCCCAAGGAAACAAGAAGTAGCAGGGCAAGCTCCAAGCCCTACAGGAAGATGATGCGGGAACCACCGAGGAGGGTGGACTCGTTGAAGGTACTCTTAGTATACATGATAAGCCAGCATCCGTTCTCTTTGATATCAGTGCCACTCATTCATTTATTTCTCAAAAATTTGCTAAGTCCTTTGCTATGAAGCCGGTCTTGATGAATTCTCCGTTAGAGATTTCAACCCCTATTGTTTCCAGTTCAGCAATTAAGTATTTCTATCATTCTAGTAAGGTTATGATTAATGAACAGAACTTGCCAGCTAACTTAGTTTGCATGGATATAAAAGATTATGATGTAATTTTAGGAGTAGATTAGTTGGTGAAGTATGAGGCCAATGTTCATTGCAGTTCTAGTTCTGTGTCTTTTTCTCGACACCATGGCCTTTCTTTTATAGAGGTTAGGCACCATAAGTCCGTGCCACTCATTTCGGCCCTTCGAGCTGATCAGTTGATGAGGAAGGGATGTCAGGCTTTTCTAGCCTTTGTTTATGTGACCCCTAAGAAGAAGATCGAGATTAATGATATTCCTATCATTCAAGATTTTCTGGATGTCTTTCCTGAGGATTTGCCAGGACTTCCGCCTGAGAGAGAGGTTATCTTTTCTATTGATTTAGTTCCTGGAGCGACCCCTGTTTCTAAAGCTCCCTATCGTATGTCTCCCGCGGAGCTGAGGGAATTAAAGCAGCAGTTAATGGAATTACTCGAGAAGGGATTCATTCTTCCAAGTACATCCCCGTGGGGAGCTCCAGTATTATTCATCCGGAAGAAGGATGGTTCGATAAGGTTGTGCATCGATTATCAGCAATTGAACCAGCTGACTATCAAGAATAAATACCCATTGCCGAGAATTGACGAATTATTTGATCAGATAGCAGGAGCTCAATATTTTTCTAAGATCGATCTTTGATCTGGATATCATCAGTTGCGGATCAAGGATGAGGATATCTATAAGACGGCATTTCGTAGCAGGTATCGACATTTTGAATTTGTAGTAATGCCTTTTAGACTAACGAATGCACCTACAACTTTCATGCAGTTGATGAACAATGTGTTTCGGCCCTATCTAGATCAATGGGTCGTTGTGTTTATTGATGACATCTTGATTTATTCTAAGAATGAGGAGGAGCATGCTGAACATTTGAGGATGGCATTGCAAATATTGAAAGACCATCAGTTATACGCCAAGTTTTGTAAGTGTGAATTCTGGTGGCAAGAGGTGTCATTTCTAGGGCATATTATTACAAAGGAAGGTATTTCTATTGATCCCTCGAAGGTAGAGGCAGTGAAGAATTGGGATAGGCCTACTAATGTAACTGAAGTTAGAAATTTCCTAGGCCTAGCAGGCTATTACCGGAGGTTTATTAAGGATTTCTCCAAGATTGCGGTGCCTTTGACAAGATTAACCCGTAAGGAGAACAAATTTGATTGGTCAGAGGATTGCGAGAGAAGCTTTCAGACCTTGAAGGAATGTCTAACTACTACCCCTGTTTTGGCTTTACCATCTGGGGAAGGAGGTTTTATGGTGTATACTGATGCTTCAGGCATTGGGTTAGGTTGTGTGCTCATGCAGCACGGGAAAGTGATAGCCTATTCTTCTAGGCAGTTGAGGAAGCATGAAGAGAACTATCATGTTCATGACTTGGAACTTGCAGCTGTGGTGTTTGCCTTGAAAATATGGAGGCACTACTTGTATGGAGAGACATTTACGGTGTTCTCAGATCATAAGAGTCTGGAGTATTTATTTTCTCAGAAAGAACTCAACATGAGGCAGAGGAGATGGCTGGAGTATTTAAAAGACTTTGACTTCTCTATAGAGTATCATCCTAGAAAAGGAAATATAGTAGCAGATGTTTTGAGTCGCAAGCCAATAGCTAAGTTGTGGCATCTCATGTTGCAAGAATGAAGACTGCTGGAACAGTTAGCTAGTTTGGATCTCAATGTTGACAAGGATTGGGTTACGATTGCTCAAATTCAACTCAGACCAGAATTGTTAATGGAAATCAAGTCTTTGCAAGACAATGACCCAGAGTTGGTAGAGATCAAGGAGAGTTTGAGTAACAGACCTGATTTCATGATAGCTGAAGATGGCAGATTGTTATTTCAAGGAAGGACCTATGTACCTGATGTAGCTGAAATAAAGAATAAGATTCTTGAAGAAGCTCATAGATCCAGATACACTATTCATCTGGGAGGTACTAAGATGTTTAAGGATTTGAAAAGATCTTTTTGGTGGCCGAATATGAAGAAGGAAATTACAGAATTTGTGAGTAGATGCTTGGTGTGTCAGCAAGTCAAGGCTGAGCATTTCAGACCTGCAGGGAAATTGAAACCACTTGATATACCCCAATGGAAGTGGGAGAGTATTGGCATGGATTTTTTTTATGGGTCTCCCTAAGACTCGTAGTGGATTTGATGCAATATGGGTTATTATGGACATATTGACTAAGTCTACTCATTTCTTATCCATTAAGTCTAAGTGGACAGTTGACGTTTTAGCTGCTTTGTATATAAAGGAAGTTGTAAGACTCCATGGTATTCCAGTCAGCATCGTGTCTGCTAGAGTTCTCAGATTCACCTCACATTTTTGGAAAGGATTGCAAGAATCTTTGGGAACCCGTCTGAATTTCACCACTACTTTTCATCCACAAACAGACGGATAGACTGAAAGAACCAACCAGATAGTGGAAGATATACTTAGAGCCTACATGATTGATTTTGGAGGTGGTTGGAGTGACCACTTGGCTTTGATTGAATTCGCCTACAATAACAGTTATCAGTCCAGCATTCAGATGGCTCCGTTTGAAGCATTGTATGGAAGAAGCTGTCGATCTCCATTATGTTGGGATGAGGTAGGTGAGAAGCAATGGCTGGGACCATATCTCATTTCTGAATCATCCAAGAATGTCTGTATTATCAGAGATCGATTGCTGGTAGCACAATCAAGACAGAAGAGCTATGCCGATAATAGAAGGAGAACCTTGGAATTTCAGGTTGGTGAGCATGTATTTTTGAAGGTTTCTCACATGAGAGGAATTCACAGGTTTGGCATTCAAGGCAAGCTGAGTCCAAGATATGTTGGTCATTCGAGATTCTAGAAAGAGTGGGGAGGTTGCTTACTGTTTAGCACTACCGCCTCAGTTATCGGGAGTACATAATGTCTTCCACGTGTCAATGCTGCGGAAATATGTGTATGACCCCACTCATGTTATTCAACATGCGGATTTGGAGCTGAAGGAAGATTTGACTTATGAAGAAAGACCTGTCAAAATTTTGGATCATAAGCAGCAGCAACTCAGAAATCGTTCCATACCCATGGTTAAAGTGCAATGGAGTCGGCGTGGAACCGAAGAAGCTACTTGGGAGTCAGAAGATACCATGTGGAAGCAGTATCCCGACTTATTCTAGGTGGGTTATCTCGTTCCTTGTCTTCCGTAAGTGTAGTGAATTTGGAGGACAAAATTCTTTTAAGTGGGGGAGGGTGTAGTACTCCAATTTATTAAAGAATAAAAATTCCGAGAAATTAATAAGAAATTTCATAAGAAATAGGACAAGTAAAATTTTGAACATTTTGTAAATATCTAGAAAAATTAGAATCTTGAAGAGGATGAAACTTTAAGAAAAATTGTCTTCTATGACCAGCCCAAATAAAATTATAAACAAGCCGAATTAATAGATTAAAGCCCAAAACCACACTTAGCCTAATTTGACCTTAAAATGTAAAATTCGAGCCCAATACTAAACCAATTAAGCTAAAACCGATGCAAATGAATGGTAAGGATCAACTCTTCATTTCCCCTCTAGTCAATCTCTGAAACCCTAACCCTAGGAGGTGTATTTGGCGGCGGAGTGGCGGAGTGGCGGATTGACTTGGTCTCGCACGTCCACGGTGCAAGGACTCTATCTTCGCGATTAGGACTCCCCAGACCCAATTGAACCTATAAAAATGATCCTTAGCCACCCTAGAAACGTTTAGAAGCTGTGGCGGCCGGAGAGGAGCTCGATTGAGGGAGGATTTCGACGATCATCAGCACTGTGTACCTAGCGCGATCGGCTTCCCTCGTCTTCCTTCCTCCTTGATTAAGGTAGGTGATAGCAAGCCAAACCCTAACCATTATATATCAATAGAAGACGTGTCCTGTCCTTTTTCCATTGATCTAGAAAGTCCTAAATTTCATCTAGTATCCTACTAGGATTTCGAGTTTTAGTGGAAGCATGCTAGAACTATAGTTAACTATGTTCCATCTCGATTTAGGTAGGGATTTCAGGAACTAAACATTAAATTGATCATGCTATCTTGTATAACTTTTCATGCTCGTTCTATTGATAGTAAACGCCCTAATTTTCATGCTCTATATTGTTCGTATTTAGTTATTTTTGTTAACCCTAGCCAACCCCGCCGGAGACGGGCAAGGTGAAGGGGCGACGGACTGATTTGACTTGCGCGGCCTCTCGATAGACCGCCCATATTCTATAGGTGGCCTGTTCTCGACCGTCCATATGTTTTACCTTCGATCGGTGTTGTAGATTACGCGATGTAACCCTAACCACCCTTTCCTTTAAGCGGCCAGTCCCAGACCGTGCACTGTTCCCAGCGGCACATTATAGACCGCTCATCACCAGCAGGCCTTCGGACCTGAGAAGGTGTGAACGGCCTGTCGTGCGACCGCCGAGGCTAGTGAGCGGCTCTATACAAACCGCCCAACTATACAAAACTGCTTATTTTCATTTTAGCATGATTTATCTTAGTAAATTGATGGTTAATGGTAAGTTAGCAATCCACGTGACAACTAGAACTTATGGAAGTAAACACTCAGGAATTTTGCTAGTTATTTTCAACTTGATATTGATTCATCATGGCCTTGACTTATGTCAATATGTTAAATTCAAAACATGATTTCATAAAACTATTAGGATTGTTTGACAGTTGTTCTACTCCGGTAGGATTGACCGACCCCTATACTTGGTTTTCGACGGTTTGATAACCTCATTTCCTTGTAATGGTTGGGACTCTCCGCCGGATATTCCTTCCGTCGGACTAGGACCTTCATTACGGGACCTCCGTAAGCCCCCGCGAGCCTGGGATTCCCACTAGGACGCCGGGCAAGTTGTACCACCAAGACCTGAACCTATTCACGTGATCGAACCGCTTTAATTACTGTGCTGTGAGTCACGGCTCAATGTGGACTGACTGAGTTTTGAACGGTTAGAGTCGAACCGTTTAACTCAATAGGCTGCCCATTATGAACCGTGCATTCCCTGGCCGAGTGCCACTTACATTGGTCGATTAACCATGTCCTATCTTCGACCAAATCATGTTTGGATCGACCCAATAAGCCCTAGGTTGACCAGTGGAGAGTGGGTTGGACCCTGGTTCAGTTCTGTCCGACTTATGGCGGCCCGGAGCCCATTTTTGGGTGGATTTCTAGTCTTCTTGTTAGGCCCAGTTGAGCGGTCTGATTAAAACCGTGCATATACTAGAGCGGGTCTTATCGGACCATTTGTCCATTGAGCGGCCTTGTAACAACCGTTTACCTTGTTCTTGGGCTTCCAGCTCTTCTAGCCATGAGCGGCCCATTATTGACCGTCCTTTCTTCTGAGCAGCCCAAAATGGACCGTGTATCTTCTGGAAAATGTTTTCCCTGGATATTATGTTTGAATTCACAGACCTGATTGGTTCTTGATAATTTAAACTGTCTAGTCAAAATATCTCTTCACTTACCCTTGGAAATCTCCGAGGTAAGTTCTACACTTGAAATTATTGGCCATTTAACTTGATTAAAGTCTAGACATAACTTGGGTCTCAGATCCATTAAATCAATGCCAACGCATCATAAGGGCCCGGTCTGGTCCTAGAAGGAGCGCCCGAAAAGTACTTGTGCCCTGGGGAGTTTGAATGACATGGTGAGGTATTGCACCGAGTGCATGACTAGCGTGATGTCTACGACAATAATCGATTACTTGAATCTTTTCTTGACTTGGTTAGTTCCTGCTTGTTGGCCAATTTACAGTTATATCATGATCTTGCCTTCTCTTTATATTGTTGCTTCGTCATATCATCATTTCATTTCGTTACTTACTTTCTCGCATATAATTGCAATTAATTGGTTAATCACTTAAACTTGCCTGTGATTACCTACTGAGCGTTCGCTCACCCAGTTGTTCCCCTTTTCAGGTAGCTCAGGTGAGGATTTACAGACCGACGGGGATGGGCAAGAGTGATGGCCTTGGAGCGAACCTGTTAGAAGCGTGTGGAACCAATCATAGTTGTTTGTGTCTATTTATGTTTTAGAGTGTGGTGGAAGAATTGTAATTCGAAGTCAGCATGTGTTATAGTGTCAAGTGGATGTTATGTTGAAAGTTTGTTTCAGTGGATTTGTATGATTGGAATATGGATTATTTAAGTATTATTTAGTGAATAAAGTTATTTTCTGTTCATGGTGTTGTGTTGACCCTTAGCGTTAGCATATCATGTCTATAAATCAACATATTATTATTAAGTGTTTCTACTGCCAGTCCCGATATTCCGTGTCGGGACGTGACAGGCCCTCAAGAGACCGCCATTGTTAATTAGCGGCCATTCAGAGACCGCCATAGTTAAGTAGCGACCTTTCCCCTGACCGCTATTATCCCAAAGTGTTCACTGCGTCGACTCTGTCCAAGTTGCGGCCATCCCGTGGACCGTCACTTTTGGATTGCGGCCATGTATATGACCATTATTTTAAGAAACGGTCCAATCATGACCGTTTTATGTTTCAATTCTTCTTAACCCAAGGTTTGACCCTAGGGTTACTTTTCCTAAGTTCCTAGATGGTCTATTGATTATCTAAAACCTAACACCTTACTCAATAAGTTATAAATGAATTATGGAAGTTAATGAATGTACCGTTATGCTACCAGATTTCTCCCGTAGCGTGACCTTGTCTTAAATTCTTCTTTGAACTCTCGAGATCATATTTGGTACGTTCTTACTTTGATATTCGCTATCATGAGCTCATTATTTTGTTACATTATTGGCCTAGCTTTATTGTTATACTTGTGGAAGTAGCTGGATTTATAACTTGAAGATGCAGATCAGGCACTGATTGTGTCCAAGGGCTCGACTTTAGCACCCTCGACTGATTACCAGAAATATGCTATAAACCATGGGGTATGATGAACACTGGCGTCGCATTACACTGGGAGTACTTTATTTTATAAATGAGTGAAATCCATGAGGTCATCCAGTGAAATTACATTCTTGAGTGATACATGACTTTCTAGTTATGAAAAGTGCGTTCTTGTTAAGTGCTTGTACATTCTTGTTCGTGAAAGGCAACATTCTATCATGCTTGATCAAATTATCGTTCTTCATGAACATTCCTATATCTATGATCTACATCTTGCAACTTGTAGTATACTTGGGTTTATACCGTGTGTTTTACCGTATTTCATTTATCTTTATTTCTAGAGTAAAAATGTTAATTACTTAAACATTACCTTCATGTTGATCCGAAGATACCTACTGGGCAAGTGTGCTCATACCCTACTTCTCCAATCTTTTCAGGACATTCTAATGGGGACATCAGAGCAAGGCCACCCACATTTTGTTTGCATTTGTGTCCTTTTAGTTTGCATTTATATCTTTGGGAAGTAGGTTTGCAATTGTAAGACTTTCTAAGCTAATTTGTTATTCCATAAGGATCTTTGGGTTTTTGTATAAAAGTACAGTGGGACCGGTAAGGGCCCCCGATCTCCTTTCCCATTAGTCCACCTAATCCCTAGGGGTCCATGTGGGGCTGGTCAAAGGTCCAAGGTGGGCTTCTAGAAGACTTGGACCAAGGGGGGGACAAGGTGGACAAAAAGTCTAAATTGGAAGCTCTTGGTCAAGGGGGCGCCCCCTTCCACTAGACATATTTAATTTTTCTTTTTTTTGACCACATGGGATTAAATGTGATGTCCCTTGTATACCCCTCCCCTAATTTAGATCTGAGGGTAGTTTAGGTCTTTTTACATTTTCTATAAATACCTTGTAATTTATGAATTACTTAGCATTAATGAGAAGAAAAATCTATTTGTGCTCACAGGGCCCAAGGGCGCCCCTCTCTCCTCCCCTAGAGTTGTGAGAGCTCTGATTTCAGAGGTGTGACGTCTCTCCTCCACCACCTCCCTGAGTGTGAAGCTCAGCACCACCGCCGCCGCCACCATCGCACCGCCACCGCCTTGCCGTCGGAGTTCTGTCCAAATCAGGACAGAGCCCCCTTGTCCGATTTTTAGCTCTGAATCCACAGATCTTATGGAGCCCAAATTTTGAGGGTAGGTTCCTCACGCAAATACCCTCTTCCAAAAAAATTTTCCTATTTTATAGCCATCGTTTTCTATTTTTCCCATTTCGTGTTTCCCAACCTCCCATATCTGCCAGTGTTCTATTTTGTGTCACAGCAACCTAGTTCTTCCTCTGTTCGACCCCCTTCCCCTTTTCTGATTGAGTCCAAATTTGGACTGTGTATTCTTCCCACCAAATCCCATCTCCAATAATTTTTTCACGAATTTAGGAGTTCTTTTTCTTCTTTAAAAAATTAAAACTCAATCAAAAATCTGTTCTGTCCTGTGCAGTCCAGATGCGACCCACCAGTGTTAGAAAATCCGTTTCCCCAACCAAAACGCCTTTAGAAAATCCATAAAAAATATCCACGTCTTCCTTACTTCTCCCTCTCCAACTTTTATGAAGAGCCCAACACCTAGATCTGAAGTCTTAGTTGCGGTCAATGCCTATTCTCAGGAAAATCAACTTCTGTCCTGTGTTTTCTAAGTCTGTCAGTTAGTCTGTTCATAAATCCACCACGACAAATACAGAGCCTTCAAAATTCCTGCCACGGTCCTTGGTCAAAGCACTCCAAAAGAGCTTTCCAACGACACAAATCTCGCGTCGATCCAACGTCGGGATTGATCGCAAGAGCAGAGTTCGTCGGGTCGCGCAGGCCTGAAACAGCAACTCAGACCCGTGGGCAGCAAGGTGCACACCTGGCGACCGGAGCCGTCCGACCTCCTCCCGGTGTTCCAGCTCGACCGCCTTCCAGGAAAGCATCCCTCCAGGTGTCCCCTTGGCAGCGGGACCCACCTCACCTAGTTCGGAGGTCTGAGCAGTACATGGGCCCCACAACCCACAACAAGCGTCTTCTAGACGGCACCGGCGAAGCGGATCAAGTGCTGCCCGTCAACCCAAGATCGGTCCTCCCGGGCCGCACTTGTAGCCCGTTACCTCCCTACGTGGAGTGGGCAGTAGAAATCATTTCTGTAAATTATTGAAATTGATTGTACCGGGAGTTACCGTACTTGGCCGGGATCGCCTTCCCCACACCCGGAGCGTGGAGGTATCGTGTCTGCTCCTTCACTCGACATTTGCTTTACTCGTATTTACTTCTATATGCCGCTGATAGAGAGCATGTTAGGATCCTAGCTCGTATATTTTTATCACCGCTGCGAGAGTGAGAGCGAGACCCGTCCCGTGACCCGATCCGGGCACGAGAGAGAGCCGACCACCCTAGCTCACTACCGATTTCTCAACTGCGCATGTCCGTACGCTTCCCTCATTAAGGGACGATCGTGAGCTTGTCTAGAGTCCAAGGTTTGCATATCAACTTGGAGTCAAGTCCGCTGTCCGTCCCGCATCAAATTGGTATCAGAGCCAGGTTGAGTCTAGGGTAGTCTTTGATTAAAAATAAAAAAATGAGAGTCATTTATGTTGGTCCAAGGTTGTATTGCATAACCTTTATTCGATATATAAAAAGGTGTTCTTCGAACGGTAGGTTACGCCTATCAGAAAGGCCGCACACTCACGTCGAGAGGATCTTCGGATCCCGTAACTCCGCCAGGTACCAGATCTTGGTTGTGTCTAGGTTCATAGTCAAGTCGGCATTCCAACCTTACATTTAGTGTCTTGCCTCTTTGTGTCGGCATGTCCATCGTGTAGTTCCCAAGTGTCCAATGGACTTCAAGTCACCTAGGTGATATCACTGGTTACATGACACCCATGTGTTGGGCAACCATTCTCTCCACTTCCGTAGGCCCGAAGCCTCGGACTTTTATGGCGCCAATGACTCGGGCGACTACCTCAAGTGGGAGGCCGCCATGGACACATATTTTGAATGTTACACCATGCCCGATGCCATGCAAGTCAATTTTTCCCAAGAGAGGCTTGTCCACAAAGCCGCCTGAAAATGGGAGAGCATTGAGCGCATGAGAGAGGTTAGGAGGCAATGGCCCATCGAGTCATGGTGCCAAATGAAAGGCGAGCTTAGGAAGGTCTATCTACCACACCCAAGCACCTCCAACCAAGTGGGCCATAGTTGGAGGCAAAGTGCCCCGCATGTAGAAGAGCCTAGGTCCATGACTAAGTCGAGTTCTTATGGGCGAGCCCATCACATCGCTCTTACTCCAAACCCCACCATTGCCAAACTCTTCTAAATCATTTCGGATAGAGTGGATAGGAGGTGTGCTTATACCGAGTCCCTGGTTTCCCCTTGCCTACCTCCTAGACAAAATGGAACCAAGCACGAGCCTAAGGAGTTAGCAACCAGTAGCCCCAACCCGATGCCATCTAAGGTGCCATCCCACGGCCCTCTCCCCATCATGATGGATCCTCTTCCACCACCCACGAGAGCCCCATTGCCTACACCCCCTGTCCTCCGGAAGATAAGGGTCAGGATCGACTTATCAGGGAGCCTAGTGGGTCACGACAGCAGTGTTATCGCTGCCAGGGGTTCGGCCACTTTGCCGGACAGTGTCCCACTCGGACATCTCTAGCCCTAGGGGACAAAAGGGTTAGAGAAGCCTCACTCTCCGATCTTTATTTGGAGCCACCTCAGCCACAACTACTCGTGTTTCTAACAGGAAAGCTACTCATAGCCGAACCACTTCTTAGCTAGCTTAGGAAGGGCTTGGTCCCAGACACACCATACTACCCATCCATGGACCCCGCACTACAAGTAGTGCCCGTCAACTCCTTCCACACAACGTTCCAGTCTAGTCACCACATAGATACCTTGGAAGACCTTCTCCAGGAATTAGACTGCCAATGGAAGTTGACGCATATGTTGGCCCCAGGCTTCGACCGACCCACAGATCATAGCTTCACCCATCCTACTTTGGGGTCCATTACCTCTGTGTACACCGTGGGTCGTGTCACCACGGAGGTCCTCTTATTCCTCCTCACGCCGGTCGAGCCCGACTTCATACCCTATTGCCCGAGGGAGGAACCATATCTCCTACCTATGACCACCGTCCCACCTACCACAATGCATGAGGGTGATGGTTTACACCTTCAAGAATTTCAAACATGGGACTATGTAATGGGGGAACCCATCTCGAGGGGTCACACATTTCTCGACCCTTTCGACCCCTTCCCTAATGAGCCTTATGACCCACCACTTCCCTTCTATCTTGTCAAAGAAGTCCCCTACCACTCCCCTCCCACTCGGACCAATCAAACTCCACATAGCAATAGGTCCGATGATTGGAAAGAATGGCATGCCTTACCTACATCTAGGGGTGATGATGAAGGTAGTTTTGGATCTCCTAGCCCTCCCACACCCAAGTCCCATAGGAGGTCAATGCATGACTGGTTTATACTTGGGTGTCTCGGAGTCCCCCATGACATCAACCTCCGGCTACGTCAAATGCATGCATGGCACACATTCGGGTGTCCCGGTCCACCATTGCATATGTATGGGTTAGACTAACTGTAGGTCTGTTTAGGGTCATGTGTGCATCCGTGTGTTTTTTCTTTGTCTAGTTTGTCAAGAGTCTGTATACTTCGTCGAGTCGAGTCTGTCGTCAGCTCGCGTTGTTAGTCCCTTTCGAGTGCGAGGCAAGTCGGATCTATTGCGTACATTGTAGACTTGCTGGCATTTGGGATTGGCTTGACCACTCTCTATCTCGGATCTCGTCACATATAGGGACCCAACGATGATTCCTACTGAGTCTTTGAGCCGCCTCCCTCCTTTGAGAGTGACCCCACCCCGGAGTGTCCACCTCTAGCCTCATTCTCCAACAGCGTGAGCATATCGACTCTATACGGGATGAGCATGTGACGATTACGTGGAGTGGAGCGTACACCGCGCATCCAGGTTCGGTGACGGATCCGCTGGAGCTACTCGAGCAGCCGCACCCCTTACTCGACGGGGTCGAGTTCTTCGCACCCGGGGAGAATTGATGGGGACATCAAAGCAAGACCACCCACATTTTGTTTGCATTTGTGTTCTTTTAGTTTGCATTTATATCCTTGGGAATTAGGTTTGCAATTGTAAGGCTTTATAAGTCAATTTTTTATTCCTTAAGGATCTTTGGGTTTTTGTGTAAAAGTATAGTGGGACCAGTAAGGGGCCCCCATCTCCTTCCCCATTGGTCCACCTAATCCCTAGGGACCCATGTGGGGCTGGTCAAAGGTCCAAGGTGGGCTTCTAGAAGACTTGGACCCTTCCACTAGACATATTTAATTTTTGTTTTTTTTTGACCACATGGGATTAAATGTGATGTCCCTTGTATACCCCTCCCCTAATTTAGATCTGAAGGTAGTTTAGATATTTTTACATTTCCTATAAATACCTTGTAATTTATGAATAACTTAGCATTAATGAGAAGAAAAATCCATTTGTGCTCACAAGGCCCAAGGGCGCCCCTCTCTCCTCCCCTAGAGCTGTGAGAGCTCTGATTTCGGAGGTGTGACGCCTCTCCTCCACCACCTCCCTAAGTGTAGAAACCCGATAATTTAAAATAAGAAATAAAATTTTCAAGTAAATTATACAATCAAATTTTTCATGAAATGATTAATTTACATTTTTACTAAGTGAAATAAAGTGGATTATTGAATTTACTTGAATTTACTTAAGGTAAAGTGAAAAATAAATGCTTTAACCCTTAGATGAATCATATGAAGCCCAATAAAAGTCTATATAATGGACTAGGATTACAATTGGCCCATTGGATAATCCATAATGGGCTGGATTAATGGATTTATTAAAGGATAATTAGACCAAAATTCGTAACACATGTTTAATATGCCATTTAAGGGATTAAAATAACCCAATTTCTAGAAAATTGACTCAAAAATCAACCCTTACCTACTACCCACCTTAGACCAGCCGTTTTTACATTAGTTTCACACCAAATTAAGGCTAGATTAAGAGGAGAAGTTGGAATTTTCTTCTAATTCGTGGGTGAAAAGTTTGGTAATATTAGGCAAGGAATCTTGACAAATTTGGCCAAGTTTTGACTATAAATAGAACCTTATTCGACCCTCAAACCATCCCTGGAGGCTAAGGCTATGCTGTTGCGGTGATTGGAGGAGATTTGAAGGAAGAATTTGGAGAAGTAAGGGTTTTCTTATTATTTCTTACCTCTCCTTATATCCTCTCTAAGGTAGGTGTCTCTCAAGCTAAATCTCAATTAAAGCATGTTATCTTGTTCGTTTTTCTGTGCTCTTCCCATTGATACATATTTCCCTAAATTTCGTTAAGAAATGAGCAAGTTATGATCATTTTACTGGAGGGGTATTCCCATTTTTCTTCAGAACCAGAATGCGCCGCCCATCAGGGGCGCATTCATAATCGCGTTGGCCCGACATGGCGCGTTCCTATACCCTATTTCCATCGTCCAAATTTCAAATATATATATATATATATATATATATATATATATATATATATATATATATATATTGATGTTCCAGATCACGCTAGCCTTGGACAACGTGTTCTTCAGATTGCGCTATCCAGAGCCAGTGCGTTCTCAGAAACCCAAATTTCAAATATATATATATATATATATATCTATTAAATTCTAGATCACACTAGCACTGGCCAGTGTGATCTTCAGGTCGCGCGTTCAAGAAAGTTTCTCGGAATGCCCGGCGTCCAAAATAAATTATTTTGAGCATACATTTATATATAAAACCAACCTGACCTCACCTCACCTCACCTCACCTCACCTCACCTCACCTCGGCACGGCACAAACAAATATATTAATAGTTCTGTATCCACACATAACTCGAGCCCACATCCTATCCCCCTTGGGTCCTGACCCAAGGGTGAGCTCTCCAACATATAAGGTCAATGATGTTTTTCTAACTTCCAATGTGGGACTAAAAATTAGCCACTATACAATAGGAATTATAACATTTGAAATCTACGTTAATTATATGCATTTAGTCACCAAAAGTAAGGAAAGGCAATATTAACATGTTTTAATTTTTACAACATCTTAAAAAATTATTTTTGTAGAATAAAATTATGTTTAACACGTAAAAATCAATTTTTAACCATAATATTAGTAAATTAATACATGAAAAATATTTCCAACATGTTAAAAGTGACTTCCAGCATGATAAAATTATTTTATTTATATTGAGATATAAAAACTATTTTTCAGCATGTAAGTCTATTTTTTTGCATGATAAACCTAATTTCATATTAAATAATTAGTAAATTGATGCATGAAAATTACTTCCAACATGTTTAAATTACTTCCAGTATGATAAAATTATTTCCAACATGTTAGAATTATTTTTAGCATGTTAGAACTATTTTCAGCATATTAAAGCTATTTTTCAGTATGATAATTCTATTTTTCCTATCAATTAATTAGTAAATAAATGTAGAAAAATTATTTTCAGCATGATAAAATGTATGTTGTTATCAGAGAATTTCTGTAATCAGCATGGTAAACTTTTCTTTATCCTCCTATCAGTAAGTTAATATATGTGAATTATTTTAGCATGTTAAGTATTAATTTTAGCATGTTAAATATTAATTTCCAGCATATTAAAAATTAAATCCAGCATGAAAAATTTATTTTTATCATCTTATCAGTAAAGTAACGTATGCAAATTATTTTCAGCATGTTAAAATTATTTTCAGCAAGTTAGAATTATTTTCGACATAAAAATATATTTTCATAACAAAATTCTGATTTTTATATTAAAATCACCGTTTTGGCTAAACTAATGCATCTTTAATGTACAAAAACTTCCTGTAAACATGTCTAAACACTTGTAAATCAAATACACACAAGATTAAATCATGAAATTACATTAATTCTATTAAACTCTACTTACTTGAATTTTCTTCCTAGTTACCGTTCTTTCTTGAATTCCACGACTTAATGTCGTTAAACATGATGCCTTAAAATTATTTTTCACTTCACTTGCAACTTCTGAGATTTTTGCCAGATTTGTACTTTTTACAAATGAGCTTATTCTTGAAATTCATTGACCATATACGTGGATTTGATATAGATAAATGTCAAGGGCTATGGGTCCCAATTAAATGACATTAAAATGCTATTGTATAAATGAGGGGTTTTGATCTGATCCCACGGGCGAGGGAAAGTCCAAATATAAATCGGTATTATAATGATCAGGTGCTGACATTCACCAATACAGGGTCTATTACAATTAGGGGCAATCATACAGTCGTGAGAACCCCTATGTGTAGCCAAGTAGTGATGTTCCATGAGGTGCTGTCATATCGTCGTGATCCCCCCTTAGTGCATTGGCAATTCCTATTGAGTGTTGGTAGAAGTGATTGTTCTACTTCTATATTGTTTAAAGTTCAAGTGATTGCTCTACTTCGATATTGCTTAAAGTTTATCGTGAATGTTCTTGAATTATCTTAATGATAGTACCCATCGTCTCATCATGAAAGGTTTTGATATATCTATGAAAATAACCATCGTCTTGTCTACTATCATGATCTTGAATTTATTGATATCTTGTTATCTTGTAATTACTTGAAAATTCCTTATACAAAATTTTCTACTTGAAATTCATGATCAATTACTTCATGACATAAATTGTTAAATTGTTAAATACTTAAAGATTACCTGGCTTTAGAGATATAAAATCATACTGAGCTTTTTACTCACCCTACGTTTTGGTTAATTGTTGCAGGAAATGAAAATGAACAAGGGAATGGACAAGAGTGAAAGAGTGATTTTTTTCTTTTTACCTAGGTTTGTGTAGATCATTAATGTTTTTACAAGGATTATGTATTTGGAAAATTTGGAAGATTGTATCATGCGTTTATGACTTATAAATTAGTGATGTAAACCTTTATTTTGATGGAATACAATTAGTAATTTCATCTTACCTCTCTATCTTTAGAATTAAATTGGTACATGCTCTGATCGACACGAGTGTCTCGTAACTGCTAGCGCCCTCGATTTTTCGCGTTGGGGCGTGACACTGAGTGTGAAGCTCAGCACCACCGCCGCCATCGAGCTGCCATCGCACCGCCACGCCTTGACGTCGGAGTTCTATCCAAATCAGGACAGAGCCCCCTTATCCGATTTTTAGCTCCGAATCCACAGATTTTCTAGAGCCCAAATTTTGAGGGTAGGTTCTCCACGCAAATACCCTCTTCCAAATTTTTTTTCCTATTTTCTAGCCATCGTTTTCTATTTTTTCCATTTCGTGTTTCCCAGCCTCCCAGATCTACCAGTGTTCTATTTTATGTCACAACAACCTAGTTCTTCCTCTGTTCGACCCCCTTCCCCTTTTCTGATTGAGACCAAATTTGGACTGGGTATTCTTCCCACTAAATCTCATCTCCAATATTTTTTTCATGAATTTAAGAGTTTTCTTCTTCTTTGAAAAATTAAAACTCAGTCAAAAATCTGTTCTGTCTTGTGCACTTCAGATCTGACCTACCAATATTAGAAAATATGTATCCCCAACCAAACCTCCTTTAGAAAATCCACAAAAAATATCCACGTCTTCCTTACTTCTCCCTCTCCAACTTTCATGAGGATCCCAACACCTAGATCTGAAGTCTTAGTCACGATCAATGCATGTTCTCAGGAAAATCAACTTCCGTACTGTGTTTTCTAAGTCTGTCAGTCAGTCTGTTCATAAATCCACCACGACAAATACAGAGCCTTATAAATTCCTGCCACGGTCCTTGGTCGAAACAATCCGAAAGAGCTTTCCAACGGCACAAACCTCGCGTCGATCCGACGTCGGGAGTGCTCGCAATAGCAGAGTTCGTCGGGTCGCGCAGGCCTGAAACATCAACTCAGACCCGTGGGCAGCAAGCTGCACACCTGGCGACCGGAGCCGCCCGACCTCCTCCCGTCGTTCCAGCCCGACCGCCTTCCAGGGGAGCATCCCTCCAGGTGTCCCCTTGGTAGCGGGACCCACCTCACCTAGTTCGGAGGTCTGAGCAGCACATGGGCCCCACAACCCGCAACAAGCGTCTTCCGGACGGGACCGACGAAGCGGATCAAGTGCTGCCCGTCAACCCAAGATCGATCCTCCCTGGCCCCACTTGTAGCCCGTTACCTTCCTGCGTGGAGTGGGCAGTAGAAATTATTTCTATAAATTATTGAAATTATTTGTACCAGAGTTACCGTACTTGACCGGGATCGCCTTCCCCACGCCCGGAGCGTGGAGGTATCGTGTCCGCTCCTTCACTCGACGTTTGCTTTACTCGTATTTACTTCTATATGCCGCTGCTAGAGAGCATGTTAGGATCCTAGCTCGTATATTTTTATCACCGCTGCGAGAGTGAGAGTGATGTAGTGTCCCCTATTGTTCTGGAGTTTTGATGATGACAAATATTATGCCTCATTATGTTTACATCCTTGATGATATAATCCTGTTGTATTATGAGAAATTGTCAGAACAGGTTTAAGGATGAAGTCAACCCAAGTCAAAGTCAAATCATGACAGGTAAGGTTAATGCTCAGATCAGGTAATGCTCTGTCTACTCTCATATCTGTATGCCTTATGCCTTGATGATGTTTTAGCTGATATGCATAAACTATTTTGTGCATCATTTAACAAGTCTGTACATTATCTTTCATGCATTGCATGTTCAATGTACATACTTTCCTGTTGCAGACTGCTCTGTTAGTTCTCCTGCATACACTCAGTTCATATCTGCTATATGCATTCACTGCATCGGTCCATGTTCTTGTGCATGTAAGTCGTTACATCCTCCGGTGTTTCATTGCATTAGTCATACATTTTGCACTCTTCATACATGCCATAGTCTATACATTGCCTTGCCTCTCCATGCATATACAAGTCTATACATTGGCATGCACGCACACAAAGTCTGCACATTCCTTTCTGTTATGTGTGTGCATCATTGTCAAGTCTATACATCATCTCTCTTAGCGTCTATGTGCATAGCCCATGCATTGTCAAGTCTATACATCGTCTTACTCAGTGTCTTTGTGCATGGAGCATTCAAGTCTATACATTGGCCCAATCTACACATCGTCGCCTGCTCGTGCATCTCTTCTAAGTCTATACATTGTGCATGTGTGCATCATCTTACAAGTCTATACATTCCTTATCTTTACCTACGTTTAGAACACTAAGTCTATACATCGAGTGAAGTCTGTACAGAGTTGGCTATCTGCACTTAGCAAGTCTATACACTCATTTTTGCACATAAAGTCTATACACTCCATCGTCTCACGTAGCGTCTTTCAAAGTCTGTACAGCATGCATCATTTCTCAAGTCTGTACAGCCTGCATCGTCTCACTTAGCGTCTCTCAAGTCTGAACAGCATGCATCGTCTCTCTTTATGCACACATCATTCATCAAGTCTATACATTGTCTAGCACACACACGTTCAAGGTCTGTACATCCGACTGTCTCATTCAGCGTCTCACGCTATCAAAGTCTGTACAGCGTTAGCCTACAGTGCATCGTCTCATGCATCATCTCTCTCAATGTCTGTACAGCGTTAGCCTACAGTGCATCGTCTCTCAAAGTCTGTATAGACAGCTCTGTCTCACTTAGCGTCTCATCAAGTATGTACATAGTTTGGCTGCATAACACAAGTCTATACATCCGCATGCTAGCAAGGCATTCATCAAGTCTATACACTCTTTAACTCAGTTCGCAGCTGATTCTGAAGTCTGTACAGCCTTTGCATTGCGCATACTTTGAAGTCTATTCATTGTTGTTTAACTCCAGCCTTTGCATTGAAGTCTATACATTGGATATGTTTGTGCATCACAAAGTCTATACATTGCTGTTGCATTCACGCTAAGTCTATACACTGCATTTGGGCATTGTTCTTCACAGCAAGTCTGTACACTGCTTTCTCATGCACGCAATCAATGTGTGTACAGCCTGTGTTCGCATCGGTTAAGTCTATACATTTGCTATGGCTTGTTCATGCATCATGTCTATACACGCTTTGTTAAAAGCCTGAACTAACTCGATACATTCCTTTCTGTTATGTTCATGCATCTCTCAAGTCTGTACATTGAGGTCGCATGAAGGCATTCAAGTCTACACATTCTCACATTGTACATACTTGCCTATATGCTGCATCTGAAGTCTGTACAGCCTGTTCTTCATACAAGTTTGTGCATGCATAAATCAAAGTCTATACATCCTCATTGTGCATACTTTATTTAAGTGCGTTCTGCATTACGCATTGCAAGTCTATACAATGTCTGCCCTCCACACACAAGTCCATACATTGCATTTGGACATCAAGTCTGTACAGGGTATGCTCATTTATCAAACTGATCTGATGATTTTGTTCTTACAGGGCTGCTGCTCAAAGAGATTAATGAATACACGTGATCCAAGAATAGGAGATGGCTCAGGATCGTGACACGTGTCATTCTGCAGGCTAAAATGCTGCCACGCGGCCAAGGTATTAGGGCAAGAATTCGTGGAAATCACACGCCCTAGCTGCTGCTGCTATAAATGGAAGACTCCTCCATCAGAAGAATGATTGATCGTGACTGAAGTAGAAGAGAGCCACTGGGAGCCTGCACGATCGAGTGTGAATAAGAAGAAGAGCAGAGAGAAAAAGAAAGATAGTGAAGAGAGAAGAGAAGAGCAGAGAAGAAAAAGAGAGGTAGAGTGTGAAAGCAGAAGAAGAAAAAGAGAAAGAGAGAGAGTTCGTGGAGAAGAAGAAAGAAGCCTTCATTGAAGATTTGTCTGTCTGGCAATTGGATCAAATCCATACCAGATCGCTCCTGTGAGAGCTACTTTGTGGATTTCATTTTCAGCTTTCTGTTTGCTGTATTTTTCCTTTCTTGTTTTTACTTTATATTTCCTTGGCTTTATTTTTCCGATTCTCTGTAGTGAGGTCGGGGTTCCTCCTGTTGGTTCAGGAGAAAGGAGATTTTAATCTCCGGTTTGCTAGTGACGGGTAGTCACTAGTGGTTCCCTCCGGTGTGGAGGAAGAGAGGTCCGTGACCTCTGGTTTGCAAGTGACTGGGTGTCACTTGTGTGTTCCCTCTGGGTTTCGGAGGAAGGGAGGATTGGTCCTCCGGTTTGCAAGTGACAGGGTGTCGCTTGTGGGTTCCCTCCTGGGTAGAGGAAGAGAGACTTCGGTCTCTGGTTGCTAGTGACGGGTAGTCACTAGTGGTTGCCCTCCGGTCTGGAGGAAGAGGGGAGGTTGTTCCCCTGGTCAAGCTGTTTGGCATCACTTGTTTGCAGACTGAGTCTGCGGTTCTAGCTTGTGCTAGTGGAAGCCTCACTCTGGGTTAGAGTGAGGGGTGGACGTAGGTCTGTGGACCGAACCACCTAAAAAATCATCTGTGCCGTGGTTTGCCTTGTGGATTTGCCCCTTGTCTTCTACCTACTTCACAGGTTGTCTGAGCATTCTTTTCTATCTGAAGTGAACTTGCGCATTATGTGTTTTGTTAAGTGAGTCAGGTTTGCATAGTTCTATCTTCGGCTTAGTCTTGATCAGGTACCACCAGTATCGTTAGCAGTTCAACTGTTTGATCAATTGTTTATTTGTGCTCTATAGCTTTTATTCCGCAACTGAGTCTAGCAGCAGGCTTACTATTTTTATTTTGGGTGATATTTTTGAAGGGGATACATTCACCCCCCCTATGTATCCATCACACCGTCCCAACAAGTGAGACCCATCCCGTGACCCGATCCGGGCACGAGAGATATCTGACCACCCTAGCTCACTACCAGTTTCTCAACCGCGCACATCCGTACGCTTCCCTCGTTAAGGGACGATCGTGAGCTTGTCTAGAGTCCAAGGTTTGCATATCAACTTGGAGTCGAGTCCGCTGTCCATCCCGCATCACATTCTAGCGGGGATTCAGACTACTCAAGTGATGAGTCTGAGAGTGATTAAAGATCGAGAGAAGACCTAGTAGAGTCATGAGTCAAGTCTAGTCTATGTAATTTTCCATTTATTTGAGTCTAGTAAAAGGAGTCAATTATCAATGGACTTTGGATATTATTCAATAAAGTGAAGTTTGAGTATATTATCATGTGCATTCCTTGTTTTGTTTGAATGTGTTAGCACTCTGATTATATTGTTCGCTTGCGGCGTACTAGTCAGCTATTCACGTTCCTGAATATCTTCCACTGTACTTATATCTCGGAACGTGACAACACCGCTACACGGTAAGAGGCTAACTGGATTTTGATGGGGATGTTGGCTTCTGCTCCATAAATGAGAGAGAATGGTGAGCATCCCGTGGGGTTCTTGTAGATTGTTCGGTAGGCCTATAATGCCTCGGACACCCTTTCACCCCAATCTCGCTTCCGGTGGCTAACCATTTTAGCCAAAAACTTACAGAGGGTTTTGTTGAAGGCCTCTGCCAGGCCATTAGCTTGAGGGTTGTAGACTGAGAGGTTCTCCAGTCGATGTGGAATTTGGCCGCTAGTTGGTATACGGCCCTATTCTTGAATGGTGTGCCATTGTTTGACACTATGTGGATGGGAGTACCAAATCGGTAGATAATGTGGTGCCGAACGAATCTAGCTACTATTTCGCTAGTGACATCCCGCAAGGGAAGGGCCTCAGCCCATTGGGAGAAGTAGTCGGTGGCGGCAAGAATGTATTTGTGGCCCTTGGAAGATGGCGGGAAGGGTCCCACGATGTCCATTCCCCACTCCGAGAACGGCCTCGTGGGGGCCGTGGGACGCAGCGGGTTTGGAGGTTTTCTAGGTACTGGGCCAAAGGCTTGGCATTGATGACACATACGGGCATACTGAGTGCAATCCGCATACATGGTTTGCCATTAGAAGCCTTTAAGCTTGATGTTGTTTTTATCTTTTCTCTGGCCTATTGAATGCCGCATAGTCCTGAATGGACTTCATGCATAATGGCTCGAGCTTCGGCTGGGGAGACGCATCTCAAGAGAACCGACTTGTCCTTTTCATTGACAAGTCTACACAGAGAGTCACCGATCAACTCATATGAAGTTGCCTGGCGAAGTAACTGGACTCTTTGAGCTCGATCAGGAGGGAGCAAACCTCGCTTGAATTTCATGATAGGCTCACGCCAATCTTCCTTTTATTGAAGGAGTGGTCTGGTCGAGGCTGTGGACCTCGTAGGCAGTGAGGCCAGATTTGCCTTCGAGTGTAGTTGGCATTAGCCTTCTGTGCTTGATAGTGATGTCGACTTCACCTTCGGGCGGAAGCTTGATGGCCGCAGCCAATTTGTCCAGGGCATCTGCCTGAGCATTGCTACTCCTGGGAACATGATCTATTTCAAAGAAATAGAACTTCTGGGTGATTTTGGTGACGGCAGCATGGTATGGGACTAACTCCTACTTCCGCACGTCGTAGATGCCGAGGACTTCCCGAACCACAAGCTGGGAGCCCACGTAGGCTTTGAGGCACTTGATGCCCATGTCGAGAGCCATCTGAAGCCCGATGATTAGAGCTTCATACTCAGCTTCATTGTTGGTCTGGGATTTCATGTGGGCGCACAAGTTGTACAAAACTCCACCCCGAGGGGTCAGGAAAACGACAAGGTACATTGGCTGTGAGGGCGTCTCGCTGCCAGTAATGCAAGACATCTCCACTATGTTCTACCGGTTGTTGTGATTGGACAGCAAGGGACTCCTCGTCAGGGAGCTTCGTGTTGAGAGGTGAATCGTCCAGTACTAGATGGGTTGCCAAGAATTCAGCCATGCCCTGTCCCTTGATCACTTTTCTTGGGACGTAAGTAATATCATACTCCATCAGCAAGAGAGCCAATTTTCCCAGTCGGCCAGAGAGGACGGGCTACCTGAGGAGATATAAGCTCAACCCGATAGGCCAGGAGGTAGTGCCACAGCTTCTTGACGGCGAATACCAATGCCAAGTAGACTTTCTCCATGGGGGAGTAGTGATACTCAGCGCCAATTAGTTTCTGGCTGAGGTAGTAGAGCGCCTGCTCCTTACCCTCCTCAGTGATTTGCGCCAATAGAGCTCCTAGCGTAGCGTCCATGGTAGCGATGTAGAGTAGAAGAGGTTTGCCCTTGACTGGTGCCCCCAGGACTGGGGGAGTGAGGAGATACTCCTTGATATGCTAGAAAGCCGCGTGGCATTCCGAGTCCCATATGAACTGGGCATCTTTCTTCATTAATTTGTTGAAAGGCGCACATCGACTGGAGAGATTGGAGATGAACCTTCTGATGTAGGTCAGTCTTCCTTGGAAGGACCTGAGCTCGGTGAGGTTCATGGGTGGTGGAAGTTCCTAGATCACTTTGATCTTACTGGGGTCCACCTCGATTCCTCGGTATCTGATGACGAAATCGAGAAACTTGCCGCTAGATACGCCAAAGGTGTATTTCATGGGGTTCATCTTGAGCCCATATTGCCGGAGTCGGTTGAAGACCTCACACAGATCATGTAGATGGTCTTCGCGCCTTTTTGTCTTGACGACGAGGTCATTGACATAACACTCGACGATGTTGTACAGCAACCCATCAAATATTTTGGTCATGGCCCTCTGGTAAGTGGCGCCGGCATTCTTCAAATTAAAGGGCATGCGCTTATAGTTGAAAATCCCTTTGGGAGATCTGAAGGTAGTGTGGTTTTTGTCCTGAAGGGACATCCGGATTTGGTTGTACCCCGACGACCCGTCCATGAAAGACAAGGCTTCATGTCTAGTAGTCATGTCGACCATTATATCCATGATCGAAACTGGGAAGTCCTCCTTCGGACAGGCTTTGTTGAGGTCCCAGAAGTCGACGCAAATGCAGACTTGACCATTTTTCTTTTTTACTGGGACTATGTGTAATATCTCAAATTATTTTAGAAATTTAATTAGAATTATTTGAATTTATTTGAAATTATTTGCAATTATTTGAATTAATGAGAATTTATTCGTAATTAATTATATTAATTCTCTAATAAATAGTATAAGTCACTTTTCAACTATTTTATAAAAATCCATAAAAATCATATTATTGTGCAATCCATTTCGTTTAACAATTTTATCTTCTTCGACTAAGCCTAATAAAAGCATTAACTAGGCCTAATCAGTGAATTAAGTCCGATTTCCACACTTATCTACCCAATAGTGAACGCAATAGTAAACCTCATCTTAAAACACCAAATTAGAGCTTAATACTCAACCAAATGAGCTCATTTAGGTGGCAAATGAAAGACCATGATCTAAGGATCAATAGCCCTCTATCAATCGAACCTAAACCTAACCCTAACACATGGTGGCGGCCGAGTTTTGGAGTGGTCAACCTTGGCAGCGCCGTTTTCCAACACCTAACTTGCGTGGTCGATTCCTCCCAAACCCGAAGTCTCCAGAAGCTCTATGAGCTATCAAAATGAAGCTCTACGAGTCTACTTTCATTTGGTGACTGTGGAGTTTACATTGCATTCATATCTAGGAAGTTCTTGATCATTTAGTGAAGGTGGGTCGGCTGCCGTCGTCCTCCTTTCTCTCCTCTTTGATCCTTCGATTGAGGTAGGTTTCCTTAACCAAAATCAGCTTATGAATATATCAAATTATTCCTCTTGACGAGATCTTTCCAATGGTGGTAAAAGCCCCAATTTTCATTAGGTATCCAAGGAGATATCGTGGGTTTTCTAAGGTGCTATCCAATTCGTTCTTCAGTCTAGGGCTTTAAGTTCTCTCTTCAATTGCTCTTCGATTGAGGTAGGATCTAACATCCAAACTCTAATTAATATACATGAATGTAATCAACATCTTATTAGCTTTCATTTGGCGTAGAAAGCCCGAAATTTCATTGAGCATATTTAGAGAATGTTGGATCGAAGTAAGAGCATGTTTAGGCTTGATTTATGGTATGTTCTTCAAGTAGAAGCATGATTTTCGGGCTGTTTTTGAGTTGGATATCTAGATACACATATGGCATATCATACATGGTTAGAATCAGCATTAAGTTAGCTTTCTTTTGATATAAGAAGCCCCAAATTTCGTTATATATATTGAGAGAACCATACGATTTAGTAGAAGCATGTCAAGAACTAGGTCTTCATGTGTTCATCATAGAATAGGTTGTGATTCATTTGATTTCTGTTGAAATTCGTGTTTCAAAACTCTTATTTTATGACATTAGTATGTCTATTAAGAACCCTAGACCATGTGGTTAAGATCCCAACTCATTTAGACCCCAAATGGATGAGTTCTTGCATTTTTCGGAAGCCACGTTCAGTTCTGGAAGTGCAGGGGTCGACCCATGGGGTCGACCCATGCTGCCCAGTGTGGGGGTCGACCCATCACCCAGGCAGGCTCCTGGAGTTCCAGGGGTCGACCCAATGGGTCGACCCATGCCTGGAAATTTCCAGGGGTCGACCCACGTGCTGTTTGACCCGAAAATGTTGGTTTTTGAACCGAGGATCGATCCGGATCATTAGGGGATCGACTCATTCAACTTAGTACAATTGAAAACTATATTTTTGAGGATCTAATGACCTATTCATGTACCCCTTTGATTTCAATTAACATTGGTCCCTACATGCAAACATAGTGTAAAAAATGCCGTTTATCATCTTCATTTCAACGCATTCAATAATTTAATAGAAACCCATATAATTAGTGGTTAATTGTGTAACTAAATTTCTGTTAATGCATGCTATTTCACTCCTGTGCGAGCTTGTTCTTTACCTTATCCTTGGTATATGAACTTGGTAATTAGGATTAAGCTAATTGTTAAGTTGCTGAATAGTCATTATTACCCCAGTAGAATGGATTGCTTACACACCTGAGCGGTACACTGTCAGCCGTTCTTTCTTGACCCCGTGGACCAAGTTTTGGTCCAATTCTTGTAATGCGGCCCAAAGTGACCGTATAACTGAGTTTTTGTTTTAGTGAATCCAAGGACAAGTTAGTCCTTAAATCTCATACTTGTGGTAGTAATTCCTCTGATTAAATTGGCCATATAACTTGACTGAATGTCTAGACAATCGTGGAATCTTGTATCCAATAAATCGATGCCAACGCACCGTAAGGGCCCGGTCTGGTCCTGGGGAGAGCGCCCGAAAGTTAGTGAGCCCATGGGATGTTAATGACATGGTGAGGCATTGCACCGAGTACTTGACTAGCTTGTTACGTCTATGACATGAAAAATCTCTTATTACTCTTGGTACCTGATCGTGCTTGAAATGATGTTTAAAATACTTGCTTGTTGGCCAATTCTCAATTCTTTATTACTATCTCTTGTTGTAAATTCTTGGAATTGTTATCTTGTTATCTCTTGTCATCATTATATTTCTTGACCTTGCAAGAGCATTGCATTTCGCTGTTTATTGTATCGTCTTTTATCTCTTTTATTTAGCATGGCATATGAAAGATGTAATTAACTTGTTAATCACGTAAACTTGCATGTTATTTCCTACTGAGCGTCAGCTCATAGTTGTTGTTTCCCCCCTTTCCAGACTATTCAGGTGACGATGTGCATACCGATAGGGAAGGGCAGGAGTGATATCTCTTGAGTGTACTTGTAGTAGATGCCGAGTTGGCATGGTTGGTTACCTATCGTTATTTCCTTAGAGTTGTGTTAGCACTTGTTACTCTTGGAGTCAGTTATTGTATTAGAATTCAGATTAGAATTCATGTTTGATCGTGTATTAGCAGTGTTGGTTATTGTAATGATTTGGAATCATCTTGATCAATAGAGTTGTATCTTTCCTTAGCATTGTGTAATTGTTTAGTTTAGAATATTTATTTTCTTTCTAGCTAGTTTCTAACTGTACGTCCCGATATTCCGCGTCGGGGCATGACAGTTTAGTTGGTATCAAAGCCCTAGGTTTCACATTCCTAGGTTTTCCTAAGTTCTAGGTTTTCTAAGTTTTAGGGTCCTATGATAACCCCTAACCTTGTTAAGTCTAAGAACCCGACCTGGTGAGATTGGGTAGAAACTTGGGTTAAGTTCGTATCTTAATCGTGTTATTATCTATCTTATTGAACCTTAGTAATCTATTCCTCGTGTAGGCCATTGCAATGGCAGCAGACCGTGCGGAATGGAGGAACTTGCAGCGTACGGTTTAAGGCCTTACGCAGGCTTTACAGCAAGTGGCTCAAGCAGGAGCGGCACACCATGGCACTGGTGACTTATATCGGAACTTCCGAGGAATGAATCCGCCGAGATTTGGAGGCTCGACTGACCCTGATGAAGCCGAGCACTGGCTAGATGAGATGGGAAGGATATTCGAAGTGATGCAATGCAGCAATCAAGAGCGTGTCCTTCTCTCAAGTTTTCAACTAGAACGAGATGCACGTACTTGGTGGGATTTTATCAAGGCGACTCTTGGTGATCAGCAAGTTACATGGGAAGAGTTCGAGGAATTCTTCAACAGCAAGTATTTTTCTGACCGAGTACAAGAGAAGAAAGCGGTGGAGTTCGCAGCTCTGAAACAGCGAGGTCTGTCCATGGCAGAGTATGAGGCTCAATTTTCACGGCTTTCTCGTTATGCTACACACCTTATTTCCACCGAGAAGATGAAGGCAAAGCATTTCCTCAATGGGCTGAAGCTACATTATATCAATCAGTTGGCACCGAAGGAAATCTCCACTTATTCCGAAATGGTGAGGAAAGCTCAAGTTCTAGAAGATACTCTTGAGATGACGGAGAGAATCCGTGGAAAAGGTGCAAAGAAGGAACTACCTACGGGTTCCGGGAATGTCAAACCCGGGTATAGCAGGAAGAGGCCTATTAGTGGGCCTGGTTCATGGACTGGATCTGGATCGTGGAAGGGCAAGATGCCGAGGCAGGAAGACAAGAAGCTTGGCCCTGTTGTTACATTCAAGGGCGTGTGCAACTATTGTGACCGTCCGGGTCACAAGATGGAGGAGTGCTGGTGCAAGCTAGGCGCCTGTTTGCGTTGTGGAAGCAAAGAGCACCGTATCCCTAACTGTCCTCTTATATCAGAGCAAGCTACACCGGTGAAACCTCAAGTCTTCAAGAAACCACAAGGCAAGCTTCAAGCTTTGCATGCAGATGAAGCAGGAACCGCAGAGGACGGTGGACTCGTCGAAGGTACACTTATTATACTCGACAAGACAGCATTTGTTCTTTTTGATATTGGTGCCACACATTCCTTTATTTCTCGGAGATTTGCTAAGTCTTTAGCTATGGAACCTATTTTGATGAATTCTCCGTTAGAAATATCAACACATATTGGTACTAGATCAGCAATCTAGTATTTCTATCCTTCTAGTACGGTTATGATTGGTGAACAGAACTTTCCAGCTGATTTGATTTGCATGGACATGAAGGATTATGATGTAATCCTAGGAGCGGATTGGTTGGCTAGATATGAGGCTAATGTTCACTACAGTTCTAGCTCCGTGTCTTTTACTAGACACCCTAGACTTTCTTTTGTGGGAGTTAAGCACCATAACTTCGTATCCTTTATCTCGGCTCTTCGAGCTGATAAGCTGATGAGACAAGGATGCGAGGCTTTTCTGGCCTTTGTCTGTGCAACCCCTGAATAGCAGATTGAGATTAAGGACATTTCTGTTGTCCGGGATTTTCTTGATGTTTTTCCCAAAGAACTACCAAGACTTCCGACTAAGCGGGAAGTTATCTTTTCTATTGATCTCTTTCCTGGCACATCTCCTATTTCCAAGGCTCCTTACTACATGTCTCTTGCGGAACTGAGGGAATTAAAGCAACAGTTGATGGAATTGCTCGAGAAGGGTTTCATTTGCCCTAGTACTTCTCCTTGGGGAGCCCCTGTATTATTCGTTAGGAAGAAAGATGGTTCGATGAGGTTGTGCATCGATTATCGGCAATTGAACCAACAGACTGTGAAGAACAAATATCCATTGCCGAGGATTGACGAATTATTTGACCAGATAGCGGGAGCTCAGTATTTTTCTAAGATCGATCTTCGATCTGGATATCATCAGTTGCGGATTAAGGAAGAAGATATCTGTAAAATAGATTTCCGCAGCAGGTATGGTCATTTTGAGTTTGTCGTTATGCCTTTTGGTCTAACGAATGCTCCAGCAGCTTTCATGCAGTTGATGTACGATGTATTTCGGCCCTATCTTGATCGATGGGTCGTGGTATTCATTGACGATATCTTGATTTATTCCATGAATGAGGAAGAGCATGCTGAGCATCTGAGGATGGCATTGCAACTGTTGAGAGATCATCAGCTATATGCCAAGTTCATTAAGTGTGAATTCTGGCTGCAAGAGGTGTCCTTTCTAGGACATATCATCACGAAGGACGGTATTTCTGTTGATCCTTCGAAGGTAGAGGCAGTGAAGAATTGGGATCAGCCTACCAGTGTGATCGAAGTTAGAAGTTTCCTAGGCCTGGCAGGCTACTACAGAAGATTTATCCAAGATTTCTCCAAGATTGCGGTACCTATGACAAGATTAACCCGCAAGGAGAACAAGTTTGATTGGTCCGATGATTGTCAACAAAGCTTTCAGACTTTGAAGGAGTGTTTGACTACTGCACCTATATTCGCTTTACCTTCTGGTGAAGGAGGTTTTGTGGTATACACTGATGTTTTAGGCATTGGTTTAGGCTGTGTACTCATGCAGCATGGGAAGGTGATTGCCTATTCTTTTAGGCAGTTGAGGAAGCATGAAGAGAATTATCCTGTTCACGATTTGGAACTGGCAGCAGTCATGTTTGCCTTGAAGATATGGAGGCACTACTTGTGTGGAGAAACATTTACAGTGTTTTCAGATCATAAGAGTCAGAAATATTTGTTCTCTCAGAAGGAACTCAACATGAGGCAGCGAAGATGGTTGGAGTACTTGAAAGACTTCGACTTCTCGATTGAGTATCATCCTGGCAAGGGCAATGTTGTGGCAGATGCATTAAGCAGGAAGCCTGTGGCTAGATTATCAAGTCTCATGTTACATGAGTGGAAGCTATTGGGACAATTAGCTAGTCTGGATCTGAATGTTGATAATGATCGGGTTATGATTGCACAAATTTAACTTAAGCCCGAATTGTTGATGGAAATCAAATCTCTGCAAGATAATGATCCCGAGCTAGTAGAGATCAAGGGAAGCTTGAGCAGCAGACCTGACTTCATGATGGTTGACGATGGAAGATTATTATTCCAGGGTAGAACTTGTGTACCTGATGAAGCTGGAATAAAGAACAAGATTCTGGAGGAAGCACATAGATCCAGATATACCATTCATCCTGGAGGCACTAAAGTGTTCAAGGATTTGAAGAGATCTTTTTCGTGGCCGAACATGAAAAGAGAAGTTGCAGACTTCGTGAGTAGATGCTTGGTTTGTCAGCAAGTTAAGGCTGAACATTTCAGACCAGCAGGAAAGTTAAAACCACTTGACATACCCCAATGGAAGTGGGAAAGCATTGGCATGGATTTCATTATGGGTCTACCTAGGACTCGTGGTGGATTTGATGCAATATGGGTGATTGTTGACCGATTGACAAAGTCAGCTCATTTCTTACCCATTAAGTCCAAGTGGACAGTTGATGTATTGGCTGCTTTGTATTTGAAGGAAGTGGTAAGGCTCCATGGCATACCAGTCAGTATTGTGTCTGATCGAGACCCCAGATTTACTTCACATTTCTGGAAGGGACTACAAGAGTCTCTTGGTACTCGCCTGAATTTCAGTACTGCTTTTCATCCACAGACCGATAGATAGACTGAAAGAACCAACCAGATAGTGGAAGATATGCTCAGAGCATGCATGATTGATTTCGGAGGCAGTTGGAGTGATCATTTGGCTTTAATTGAATTCGCCTACAACAACAGTTATCAATCCAGCATCCAGATGGCTCCTTATGAAGCATTGTACGGGCAAAGCTGTCGTTCCCCGTTGTGTTGGGATGAGATAGGTGAGAAGCAATGGCTTGGACCGGATCTTATTTCAGAATCATCACAGAACATCCGTGTCATCCGAGACCGGTTACAGGTAGCCCAATCAAGACAGAAGAGTTATGCCGACACAAGGAGAAGGGCATTAGAATTTCAAGTTGGCGAGCATGTATTCTTAAAGGTTTCTCCTTCGAGAGGGATTCGAAGATTTGGCATTCATGGCAAGCTAAGTCCGAGGTATATTGGTCCATTCTAGATCCTAGATAGAGTGGGAGAAGTAGCTTACAGACTGGCATTACCACCGCAGTTGTCTGGCGTACACAATGTTTTCCATGTGTCTATGTTACGAAAATATGTGTACGATCTCACTCATATCATTCAGCATGTGGATTTTGAGTTAAAGGAAGATTTGACCTATGAAGAAAGACCTATCAAGATTCTAGACTGGAAACAACAGCAACTCCGGAATCGGTCTATACCGATGGTCAAGATTCAGTGGAGTCGGCGTGGAACCGAAGAAGCTACTTGGGAATCTGAAGATACTATGCAGAAGCGGTATCTTGACTTGTTCTAGGTGAGCAATCTCTTTCCCTATCCTCCGTATTTAGTGCAGTGAATTTGGAGGACCAAATTCTTTAAGTGGGGGAGGGTGTAATACCCCAAATTATTTTGGAAATTTAATTAGAATTTTTTGAATTTATTTGAAATTATTTGGAATTATTTGAATTAATGAGAATTTATTCGTAATTAATTAGATTAATTCTTTAATAAATAGTATAAGTCACTTTTCAACTATTTTATAAAAATCCATAAAAATCATATTATTGTGTAATCTATTTCGTTTAACAATTTTATCTTCTTCGACTAAGCCTAATAAAATCATTAACTAGACCTAATCAGTGGATTAAGTCCGATTTCCACACTTACCTACCCAATAGTGAACGCAATAGTAAACCTCATGTTAAAACACCAAATTAGAGCTTAATACTCAACCAAATGAGCTCATTTTGGTGGCAAATGAAAGGTCATGATCTAAGAATCAATAGCCCTCTATCAATCGAACCTAAACCTAACCCTAACACATGGTGGCGGCCGAGTTTTGGAGTGGTCAACCTTGGCGGCACTATTTTCCAACACCTAACTTGCGTGGTCGATTCCTCCCAACCCCGAAGTCTCCAGAAGCTCTATGAGCTATCAAAATAAAGCTCTACGAGTCTACTTTCATTTGGTGACTGTGGAGTTCGCATTGGATTCAGATCTAGGAAGTTCTTGGTCGTTTAGTGGAGGTGGGTCGGCTGCCGTCTTCATCCTTCCTCTCCTCTTTGATCCTTTGATTGAGGTAGGTTTCCTTAACTAAAATCAGCTTATGAATATACCAAATTGTTCCTCTCGACGAGATCTTTCCAATGGTGGTAAAAACCCCAATTTTCATTAGGTATCCAAGGAGATATCGCGGGTTTTCTAAGGTGCTGTCCAATTCGTTCTTCAGTCTAGGGGTTTAAGTTCTCTCTTCGATTGCTCTTCGATTGAGGTAGGATCTAACATCCAAACTCTAATTAATATACATGAATGTAATCAACATCTTGTTAGCTTTCATTTGGCGTAGAAAGCCCCAAATTTAATTGAGCATGTTTAGAGAATTTCGGATCGAAGTAAGAGCATGTTTAGGCTTGATTTATGGTATGTTCTTCAAGTAGAAGCATGATTTTTTGGCTGTTTTTGAGTTGGATATCTAGATCCACATATGGCATATCATACATGGTTAGAATCAGCATTAAGTTAGTTTTCTTTTGATATAAGAAGCCCCAATTTTCGTTGTATATATTGAGAGAACCAAACGATTTAGTAGAAGCATGTCAAGAACTAGGTCTTCATGTGTTCATCATAGAATAGGTTGTGATTCATTTGATTTCTGTTGAAATTCATGTTTCAAAACTCTTGTTTCATGACCCTAGTATGTCTATTAAGAACCCTAGACCATGTGGTTAAGATCCCAACCCATTTAGACCCCAAATGGATGAGTTCTTGCATTTTCCGGAAGCCACGTTCAGTTCTGGAAGTGCAGGGGTCGACCCATGGGGTCGACACATGCTGCCCAGTGTGGGGGTCGACCCAATGGGTCAACCCATCACCCAGGCAGGCTCCTGGAGTTCCAGGGGTTGACCCAATGGGTCGACCCATGCCTGGAAATTTCCAGGGGTCGACCCAATGGGTCGACCCACGTGCTGTTTGACCCAAAAATGTTGGTTTTTGAACCGAGGATCGATCCGGATCATTAGGGGATCGACTCATTCAACTTAGTACAATTGAAAACTATCCTTTTGAGGATCTAATGACCTATTCATGTACCCCTTTGATTTCAATTAACATTGGTCCCTACATACAAACATAGTGTAAAAATATGCCGTTTGTCATCTTCATTTCAATGCATTCAATGGTTAAATAGAAACCCACATAATTAGTGGTTAATTGTGTAACTAAATTTCTATTAATGCATGCTATTTCACTCTTGTGAGAGCTTGTTCTTTACTTTATCATCTTGAATCAGCTTGTTGGCAAATTGTCTTAATGCAAATGATAATAGATAATCCTTGGTATATGAACTTGGTAATTAGGATTAAGCTAATTGTTAAGTTGCTGAATAGTCATTATTACCCCAGTAGAATGGATTGCTTACACACCTGAGCGGTACACGGTCAGCTGTTCTTTCTTGACCCCGTGGACCAAGTTTTGGTCCAATTCTTGTAATGAGACCCAAAGTGACCGTATAACCGAGTTTTTATTTTAGTGAATCCAAGGACAAGTTAGTCCTTAAATCTCATACTTGTGGCAGTAATTCCTCTGATTAAATTGGCCATATAACTTGACTGAATGTCTAGACAATCGTGGGATCTTGTATCCAATAAATCGATGCCAACGCACCGTAAGGGCCCGGTCTGGTCCTGGGGAGAGCGCCCGAAAGTTAGTGAGCCCATGGGATGTTAATGACATGGTGAGGCATTGCACCGAGTACTTGACTAGCTTGTTACGTCTATGACATGAAAAATCTCTTGTTACTCTTGTTACTTGATCGTGCTTGAAATGATGTTTAAAATACTTGCTTGTTGGCCAATTCTCAATTCTTTATTACTATCTGTTGTTGTAAATTCTTGTACTTGTTATCTTGTTATCTCTTTTCATCATTATATTTCTTGACCTTGCAAGATCTTTGTATTTCGTTGTTTATTGTATCGTCTTTTATCTCTTTTATTTAGCATGGCATATTAAAGATGTAATTAACTTGTTAATCACGTAAACTTGCATGTTATTTCCTACTGAGCGTCAGCTCATAGTTGTTGTTTCCCCCCTTTCCAGGCTATTCAGGTGACGATGCGTATACCGATGGGGAAGGGCAGGAGTGATATCTCTTGAGTGTACTTGTAGTAGATGCCGAGTTGGCATGGTTGGTTACCTCTAGTTATTTCCTTAGAGTTGTGTTAGCACTTGTTACTCTTGGAGTCAGTTATTGTATTAGAATTCAGATTGGAAGTCATGTTTGATCGTGTATTAGCAGTGTTGGTTATTGTAATGATTTGGAATCATCTTGATCAATAGAGTTGTATCTTTCCTTAGCATTGTGTAATTGTTTAGTTTAGAATATTTATTTACTTTCTAGCTAGTTTCTAACTGTACGTCCCGATATTCCGCGTCGGGGCGTGACACTATGTTGGGGAGCTAGATCGGGTAGATACACGACTAATGAAGTCGACCTCCGCCATTTTGTTGATTTCGACCGAATCTTGGAGTTCCAACTCATGGTGCATGCGCCGCTGTGGTTGTTTGACTGGAGTGGCTGAGAGAGAAATAGCTAGCTCATGCTCCACTATGGAGGGGTCTAGCTATGGAAGCTCCTTGTATGTCTAGGTGAAGCAGTCTTTGTATTTGAGCAGGAGTTGCTTGTAATCCTACCTTTCTGCTTCGGTGAGGAGAGCACTGACGAACGTTGGCTGCTGGGCTTCATCTTCACCCAAGTTGATTTCAACGAGTTCATCAACGGTTGCTTGGCCACCGTCCTCCAGCTCGGGAGGGGCAGGTTGGAAGTCGATGAATTCATCGTCATCGGTGTTGGCTTCGTTTATTTCTCGATTTTCAAAGCCACGGGTTGACACCGATGGGACTGGAAAGTTGTTGTTGCTGGAATCCATCAAGGATTGATCTGGACCGCTAGCTTCTTGCCAGCAGTTGTCGACTGGTGCTGTGAGGTTTCCTTAGAGTTACTTGCTAAAGCTGGCAACCCTTTATGGCTAGTGTCCTGGACACCTTCCTCATCAGGAGAGTTTGTCGAACTGAGTCCTTCGACAAGCTGGGTGGCAGGAGGAGCTTCTTCAGACCTGATATTTTCGCAGGGAGGCGAGGAGGATTCCTCGACTGCTTGTACTGGAGTGCTGGCTTTGATGGGGATGGAGATCAGGTTCTTCTCTTCCTCATCCCTGGAGCTGTCAAATTTTGCCTCGACTTTAGCCTGGTCATCGACTGGCTATATCAAGCTGACGACGTTGACCGTGTGGTAGACACGGTAGTCCGGGTCTTGGTCGTAGCCGAGTCCCCTGGTATCCTTGTGAAAGGATGGGGGTTGCCCCCAGGCCTAGGAAGGGGTCCACAGTTGGTGAAAATATCTCCGCTACGTGGAAGCTTGCCATTGAGGGATGTGTTGCTTCAGACACATCTACCGAATGTGCGGCGGAAGGTTGTCCAGTACTTGGATTGCTTCAGGGGTATCATCAGCTCATTTGGACCAACCGAAGTCGTCATTTAGTGAGGCTTGAGGGACCATGTCTCTCTTATAGAAGACAATGGGCTTGTCCTTGTTAGCCTTTTTCTTGTTCCTACGTTGTTGCCTGAATGTAACGACAAATGTCGTTAGCAACTCAACCCTATGCTCTTCTGATGCACATGGGAGTTTGATACAGTCTGGTGGCAGGCATATGCTTTTGTCGATGGCTTGGCCAATAATGTTAGCCTCGAAGTCAATTTTGCGCCTCTCGGGGCGGTCTGGGGTTGACTTGGAGCTGAGGCGTAGCCAATGAAGCTTGACCTTTTCTTCGTCAACGGAGAAGAGATCATCATCATCTTCCTTTGAGAGCCAGCCATTGCTTTTACTTTTGATCAAGGGATATGGACTGATTCCCCTGAAGTAGAGTGCAGCATCGGCGAGATTGCATTCTACTAGAGTGAATGGTGACAGGTCTGCGAAGATTGTGTGTTGTTCCCCATCCTTGGCATACTTGATGCATTGGTGGAGAGTTGACGGGACAACCCGATTTTCATGCAGCCAGGGTCTGCCCAGTAGCACTTTGTAGGATGTGTTAGCATCGATGATGTAGAATGTAACCTTGGAGGTGAAATCATCGAGCACCAGATCGACATCCACTTGGCCGAGGACATCCTCGGTGTCTTCGTTGAAGCCAGATATCTTGACCGCTTGAACCTTTTGGAGGTATGGGGTCAGATATAAAGTCTTGAATGGTTTGAGTGGCATGATGTTGACAGCAGCGCCGATGTCCACCAGGATCCGGTTTACCTCATGCCCATCGACCTTCCCCTTCATGTAGAGAGGAAAGTTGTGGCACGGAGGGGAGAGCAGCATGTCTTTCTCCATGAAGGACATGGTGGTTGTGAAGGCTTCATATGCCGCCACCTTCATCTCTGTGGCATGTGCTTCATAGGCTTCTAGCTCTTGGAGTATTTTGATAAGAGTTTCTCTTAGCTCTTTACTCCAAGTAATGGCTTACCGGATTGTAATGCTGGCAGGAAACAGCTTCATCTAATGGGGGACCTTTCGGTCGGCTCGAGCTCGAGCATCCTCCAATGTTGGTAGTCTGTCAAGTAGGGCCTTCTGTGGGCTGCTGCGCTGCTCCCCGTCAGGGAGTTGCACTGCCTTGCCTTTGCCACTGGGATCAGACTGACTCTGATTACCTATGGACTCCTGGAATAGGGGTGCCAATGATGGCTCTTTGGGGAGTGGCTGGCGAGCTAGCTCATCCCTACCGGACAGTCCTGCTTGTTCTGCGGAGGAGAACAATGCCGGTGCAAAGACTGGGATGCTAGCAGTTGTCCCCTCGGTGTCGGAGGGGTCGAAGATGCTGCCCCCATTCTGAATTTCTACCTCCAGAATGGGGGCGGGTTTCTCCCCTCAAAAGAGGATAATTCACTCCGGGTCGAAGGTGGACGGGTGAAGAGGTAGCTCGGGAATCCTCCCACGCCCTCTACCGCATCCCCGGCCACGACCTCGGCCGCGGCCGGTGTGTTCTGGAGCTGGCTGTAGCCCGAGCGGGGCGATGGTTCTTTGTCTGGTTCGGGAAGCCACTGGCTCACCTCGTCGGGAGGCGTTGATGTAACCAGGGGGTGGAATGGCTACCATGTTGTAGGTGATGCCCCGCAGCATTTCCTCCAACTGCTCTATTATGGTCCCCTTGTCTTTATACAATAAGGAGAGTTCTTCTGGTATAAGAAGCCTTTCGCCGTCCTTGATCTTCTAGATCATCTCCTGGACGCAGCTTCTGAGGCAGGCTCGCTTCTGCATTTCTTCCCACGGGATGTAGCTATCGAGCAGGAGAGCACTAGTGGGACGAGGGCGGATGTACTCCTCTTGGTCATCGATGAGCCATTGTAGCCTTTGGATAGGCATTGGCTCGGTTGGAGACTGTAAGGCGGCTACTTGCTCAGCTTGTTTCTTGAGCTACCTTTTGAGGTTCTTCCTCCTATTTCTTTGCGATGGCTATCTCCAGGGGAGTAGGAGGGAGAGGTGCTAGAGCTGGAGTTGATAAATCCCCGTGAGGATATCTCCGAGCTAATGTCTTGGCAGGGTGAGGTCGACGGCTTTTCTTTGCCCAGATTTCGATCCAGGTAACTTCCGCTTGTTGTATCTGGAAGGTGGCGTTGATTGCCTGCTCAATTACCTCAGGTGGTAGATCCTGGTATGCTGGGATACTGGGACTGGCATCCAAAGATATGTGCGCAGTCTGATGCCTTACCCGCGGTGGCAAAGAAGGCTTGTGGTAGGCCTGCATACTGGTGCTGGCATCCGAAGATGTATGCGCAGTTTGATGCCTTACCTGCGGTGGCGAAGGAGGCCTATGGTAGGCCGGCATACTGGTGCTGGCGTCCAAAGACGTATGCGCAGTTTGATGCCTTACCCGCGGTGGCGAAGGAGGTGTCTCCTGATGTGCTGGTATACTGGGACCGGCGTTCGAAGTCATATGCGCGGTTTGATGCCTTACCCACGGTGGAAAAGGCTTTTGTTGAGATGAGGAATGGCAGACGTGCTTGGCGTCTTGCTCTTTAGCCTTGTCTTTACAATCTGGCTGGGAGCAAGGTCTGGCGATAGTCGAAGATGTAGTAGGGTATGGCCGCTACGGGTAGTTACCCTAACTTTGCGCGTCGACTGGGCCTCGTGATGGAGGGCCCGACTTACGAGCCAAAGTCGCTAAATGCTCCGAAGATGTCTTCTTTATGATCTGGACTGGGTTGCAGGGGATGCGGAGAGGTCCCGATGGCTCGCTGGCCAAAGGGACGCGATACGATCGCGCCAGGACCTCACCCTGCTTTTGCTTCCCCTTCCCATCTCCTGAAACCGGAGATGGAGGTATGGTATGAGGGGAGCGATAGGAACTTGGGGCGCCCATCATCGTCTCACTCACCAAGACATCCTCTCGGCCGAGAAGGACTCAGAGGAGCCTAGCGGTATCCACCCTGGAGAATGGGAGAGACTCCCGCTCTTGCCAGGGCCGCCATTGCACGGCCGAAGTGGCAGGGGCTGGTCGGCTGGTTGTCGATGTCTGGGCGTCTGGAGGAGCTGGGGTGCCCGGAGGATGAATGAAATTGACCGAGAAATCACTCGGCTCTGCCTCTTGGCTGGCGTCCCGCTCCCTACGCCTTCTTAGGCACTCGAGGGCCTCTCGATTATCAGTTCGAAACTCAAGCCATTGTGGGGTATGTTAATAAGGCAGCCCATGCCCATTTGCTTGAGGAGGTCCTGGTTGCTCTGGTGCATTTCTGGTGATGCTCATGGTCTCTTCAACGGCTTCTAGAAGCCTCAGAGTCCCCATAGAGTTCCCTTCAGCATCGATCTGCTCCCACTAGATCTGTTCATGGATTAGGTGCTGAACTTCCTCGCACGATTCGATCGTGTGGCAGATTCTGGCATGAAAAGGGCAATACTACAGATGACTGAAGTCCCATTGGGTGTAGTTTGCCAGCGGATCGCGGGACATGATTTACCCCCTCTCGATGAGGACATCGAAGAGTCGCCGGGTTCTTTCTCTTGGGAAGGAGAGGGGTATGCAGTCCTGCCAGGGTCTCCACCCTGGATACCATAGTGAGCACTCGCCTTGGCTGGTACTGGGCTCTTTTGTTTCGTTGTCAGAGAGAGAGAATGTCACCATCATGTGAATCACGTTAGCTGTGTAGTGAATCACACACATTGCCTTGGCTGGCCTAGACCACGGGTGTGGCTGCGGGGGATCGACGAGACCACTCTTCATTTTAATGAGGCCGTCTCGGATCAGCTTCTGTGCCTGAGTCTTAAAGACGTGGCAATCTTAAAGTGGATGGCCTAGTATGCGATGATATGGGCAATACCTAGGGTCGTCAATTTTCTGGGCCTCGTCTGGCCTGCGAGCTTCTAGCAGCTCGATGATCTTCTGGGCCATGCAGAGGTCAAAGAGCATCTTCATGTGTTCCTTTTTAAAGGAGAAGGGTGTCTTCATACGCTCTGAAAAGGAAGGAGTAGCTGGCTTGTCCGCTAGCTTCTTGTCAAAACCGCTTGACTCGGCATCCTTACTGGCTTTGGCGATGAGGGTGAACTCAATGATGTTTACCTCCTTACAGGGTTGGCGTTCTCGCATCTGCTTACCCTTAGCTGAAGTGTAGCCTGGGTTATCGCGAAGAACATCTCTATTTCGGCGGCGGCCGAGTTGAGATGGTCAAATCCTTTGATATTGGTGCCGAGAAGCCTTTCATTGACCTCGGCCGCCAATCCCCTACGGCATATGGTGATGGCATCCTCTTGGACTAGCGGGTTGATACACCTCATGCTGAGGTCTCGCCATTTCTTGATGAAGTCTAGGGCACTCTTGCCCTTCTTCTTCCGGAGAGAATATGATGTGGGACGGACACGGGAGATGACACTATTAGGTGCCACCCTCGGACTCTAGATGAAGGCGCAACAAGCAGCACACACCAGGGAGACACTAAGCCCGACACTACGAGCTCCTAGTGGCAAAACGTCGCTAACATAAGTGGAAGCTCACTCGTCGTCCCAAGCGAGGGAAAGCGCGGATCGTGCGCGGTTAAGGAACCGGCGGAGGTCAAGGGTAGTCCGACTCAACTTCCGGACTCGGATCTAGTCACGGGACGGGTCACTCTCACTCTCACAGCGGTGACATGGACACACGGGCTAGTACCTACACTCTCGGCAGCGGCAAAAGACCGTATACTAGCTAAGCAAATGAACGCCAAGAGGTTCGGACCATTACCTCCACGCACCCGGCGTGGCGAAGACAACCCCGGCCGAATTACGGATCCCCGGTTAAACAATTTTACAACAGTACAATGATTTGACCCACTCCACGCAGGGAGGTAAAAGGTCACTTGTGGAGCCCGGGAATCACGCAACTCGGGTTGACGGGCAGCATCTTGATGTCGCCCGGCGGTGCCGAACTCCGCATTTTTGTGCTTTCCGAACGGCGGGTTCTGCGGGCCCGTGGGGCCCACGGACGGCGCTGTCCTCCGGATCTGCGGGGGTGGGACCCACTATGATGGGGACCCCTGGTGGCGCACCTCTACGGACGGTGGTTGGCCGGGAACACCGATCGGGGGTCGATCGGCCCCGATTCCCAATTGTTGAACTAGCTGCCCACAGATTTTGATTTCTGTTTTCCGGCGTGCGCTCCGGCGAAAACGGACGCTGCGATCAATCCCGACGTCGGATCGGGACACATAAGCTATCGTTGGAAAGCTCTCTTCAAATTTTTCAATCTAGACCCAGAGAGATCTGCTGGATCTGGTCGGATCAGAATGTTAATGAATTTACAAGTCCCTGTTGTACAGTAACCGAAACCTTAGATTTACAGGGTACTTGTCTGAGAACCACCATTGACCGCCTAGTAAACCTCCGATTCAGCTCTTGAGCGCTTCTTCAAAGTTGTAGGAAATCAAACCACGGAACTGGGACTATTTTTAGAATTTGATTTGGAGGTGGTGGTGATTTACTATGATTTTTGAAATGACTTGTAGTCGGATCTGGGAACAGGGGGACAGAACTATAGCTGGGACTGAGAACGATTTTTAGAAAATATGAAATGGACGAACCAACAATTAAGAAAAATGGTGGATGAAGGGGTGGATGGGTGGAACCTCTAGTAAAATTGGGCGAACCAAAATAAATCAAAAAGTGGACCTAAGACATGAAACTCTGGGCGGGGATGAATCTGGACAGAACTCTGGTAGAACTGAAATGGAAGAGTGGACGAAAATCAAAAAATATGAAAAGAGATCTGAATGGCAAACCAAAATTTATGGGGCGTCCTTGACACCTCTGGAACATCCACTAAAAGTCTCAGATCTATCGGAGCTCAGGGCTGAGAGATGAAATTCGTGGAAGCTTCTGTAGTACTGCGCGGGTAGAACTCCGTTGACGGCGATGGTGGTGCGGTGGCGGCTCATGGCGGCGTCGGCGATCGTCGGAACCGATACACGAGGCATCACACCTCAGAATGGAAGCCTTCACAGCTTCAAGGGGGAGAGGGAGCGGAGAGGGGGGGGGGCACCAGCCCTTGCTCTTGAATTTCTTTGAATCAAATGGCATTAATTCTACTTAAATAGAAAATACAAGCTTAAATAGGTTACATCTCACATCCATCCACAACCGTAGGATATAGGAGTGGGAGATGAAGGGCTGGGATGGCATGAGACACACACACACAAAAAACATTAAAAATTTTAAGGGGGGGCGGCCCTTGGACCAAGGAGGTGGAGGGTGGACTTGGTAGGTGGGGTGGGTGGCCAACTTGGACTTTCCAAGCCACTTGTCCCCCACTTGGCCCACCTATCTAGAAGCCTCTATTTGACATGTTGACTGACCCCACTTGGGGCCCTAAGGCTGAGGTGGATCAATGGGAGGGGCCCAGGGGGTCCCGTGGGGCCCAGGGGTCCCACTTTACAAATAAGCCCCTCGAACTATCTAAATTACACACTGAGGAAAGAAAATAAAATACATTACACACAAATAAAAATCCCCAAAAATATGATAAATGCTATGACTCAGTGGGGAACCTCCAGACTGTCTCCGAGCCATAGGGATGCTGAGGTGGCTCGAGTCGTGCTCCTCGTGCGGTACCGGTGGCTCGCCGGCTCGTGTCTCGCATGCGCTCGGGTGTCCGCACCAATTCTCCCCGGGTGGGAGAAACTCGACCCTGTCGAGTAAGGGTCTGCATCGCTCCGGTATCGCTCCAGAAGATCCGGATCAATCCGCTGCAACTCTCCATGTGTGATCCATGTGTCCTCAGTAGCGGGCCGTCCTCTCCATCGCACTAGGTAGCGCGGGTAAGATCCACTCCTGGTAACTGTCACTTGCTCGTCCAGTATACGATCTATATGCTCACGCTGCCATAAAAAAGGGGCTGGAGGCGGAAGTGGACACTCAGGTGTGGGATCACTCTCAAGGGGAGGAGATGGCTCAAAAGGCTCACTAGGGATCACCGTTGGGTCCCTATATGCAACAAGATCCGATACATTGAAGGTAGAGCTTATACCATATTCCTCGGGTAGGTCCACAACATACGCATTTTATCCAACGCGTTTCAACACTCTAAATGGACCGGCTCCGCGAGCTTGCAACTTCTTAACGGTTCCAGAGGGAAACCGTCTAGGTCTTACCCTGATCATGACATATTCGCCCTCTTGGAACTCTCGGTGGTGTCTAAGGGCACCGGCTAACTCCTTGTACCGTGCATTGCTGGCCTCACTCATGCAGACTCCTAACATGCCTAGCGCTAGACTCGGCAGACTCACTATGCACTCCTAAAATGCTTATCAAAATAAAAACACACGGATGCACACACAACCCTAAACAACCCTACAGTTAGTCCGACCCAATCATATGGAAGGTGGTCCAGGACATCCGAATGTGTGCCATGCATGCATTTGACATAACCGGAGGTTAATGTCATGGTGGACTCCTAGACATCCTACGATGCACCAATCATGGACATTGGGTTTGGATGTGGGAAATCCGGGAGGTTTGGGTGGTTTAGGTGGGCCGGGGAAACCAAAGTCTTCATTACCCCCAAATGACGGTTCGGACCTATTGCCATGTAAAGGTTGCCAGGCCCGAGTAGGAGGGGTGTGATAGTGGACTTCCTTAAAGAGGTGGAATGGAGGTTGTGGGCCAAAGGGCCCATGAAGAAAGGGATCGAAGGGATCAAAGAATGTGTGACCCCTCGATATGGATTCCCTCATTTCAAGGTCCCATGTGTGGAATTCTAGAAGGTGTTGATGGTTACCTTCATCCGTGAAGGGAGATGAGACGGTGGGGGTATGATGGTGGACTCTCTCGAAAAGGTGGAGTAAATATGGTGGGTCACGGGGTCCATAAGAGAATGGGTCGAAGGGATCATAGAAGGTATGACCCCTCGGACTAGGCTTCCACAATTCACTGTCCCACATTTGGAAATCTTGGAGGTGTAAATGATCACCTTTATTCATTGTGAGAGGTGGGACGGCAGTCATAGGTAGAAAGTAAGATTCCTCCCTTGGGCAAATGGGAATGAAATCGGGCTCGGCCGGCATAAGGAGGAGTAGAAGAACCTCCGTGGTAACATGACCCATGGTGTACACGGAGGTGATGGACCCTAAAGCGGGATGAGTGAAACTACGACCTGTGGGTCGGTCGAAGCCTGGAGCCAACAAGTGCGTAAATGTCCACTGCCGGTCTAACCCTTTAAGAAGGTCATCCAATGTATCCACATAGTGACTAGACCGGAAAGTGGTGTGAAATGAATTGATTGGCACCAGAGGTAGGATAGGGTCCATAGATGGGAGGGGAGATGGGGCCAGGCCATTCTTAAGCCAGCTAAGGAGTGGCTCAGCTATAAGTAGCTTTCCCGTTAGAAACACGGGTAGCTGTGACTGAGGTGACTCCGAATAAAGATCGAAGAGTGAGGTTTCTCCAACCCCTTTATCCCCTAGGGCTAGAGATGTCCGAGTGGGACACTGTCCGGCAAAGTGGCCAAACCCCTGGCAGCGATAACACTGTTGTCGTGATCCTCTACGCTCCTTGATAAGTGGACCCTTACCCTTATCCTCTTGACAGACAGGGGGTGTAGGCAATGGAGCTCTCATGGGTGGGGGAAGAGGATCCACCAAGATGGGGAGAGGACCTCGGGATGGCACTCTAGATGACACTGGATTGGGACTACCGGTTGCTACCTCCTTAGGGTCTTGCTTGGTTCTATCTCGGCTAGGAGGTAGGCAAGGGGGAAGCAGGGACTCAATATAATCACACTTCCTATCAACCTTATCCAAAATGATTTGGAAGAGCTCGGCAATGGTGGGGTTTGGAGTAGGAGCGATGTGATGGACTCCCCCATATGAAGTCGGCCTAGTCATGGACCTAGGCTCTTCTACATGCGCGACGCGTTGCCTCCGATTATGGCCCACTTGGGTGGAGGTGATTGGGTGGGGTTGGTTGGAGGTGACCAGGCCGGGTAGGAAGACCTTCCTAAGTTCGTCCTTCATCTCATGCCACGACTCAATGGGCCTTTGCCTCCTAACCTCTCTCATGTGCTCAATGCTATCCCATTTCCAGGCGGCTTTGTTGACAAGCCTCTCTCGGGCAAAACTAACTTGCATGGCATCAGACATGGTGTAACATTCAAGATATTTGTCCATGGCGGCCTCCCAATTGAGGTAGTCGCCCGGATCATCAGAGCCATAAAAATTAGAGGCTTCGGGCCTACGAAAGGGGAGAGGATGGTTGCCAAGCCCATGAGTAGACCAACGGCCATATGGCCCGGGTGATTGGGAATCCATGGGAAATTGGGGGGAACTACATGTTGAACATGCAGACTCTTGGACAAGACCGACTGACTCTTATTGGACTACACATGAACTAGGAGACACAAACTGATGCAAACACTCACAAAAGGATGCACTTAGACCTAACCAATATCCGGTACGTGGCGGAGATCACTCGCGCAAGTACGCTACCTTCCCGATAGGCATAACCTAATGTTCGGGCAACGCCTTTTAATATACCGGGCTATTGGGTGAAATGCAATTTGAAACACTCTTTATTTTGTTGTTTTGAAATGATGATCCTAGACTCGACTTATACTATGCAAGACATATGCAACGACTACCCTAGACTCAACCTGGCTCTGATACCAAACTGATGCGGGACGGACACGGGAGATGACACTATTAGGTGCCACCCTCGGACTCTAGATGAAGGCGCGACCAGCAGCACACACCAGGGAGACACTAAGCCCGACACTACGAGCTCCTAGTGGCAAAATGTCGCTAACAGAAGTGGAAGCTCACTCGTCGTCCCAAGCGAGGGAAAGCGCGGACCGTGCGCGGTTAAGGAACCAGCGGAGGTCAAGGGTAGTCCGACTCAACTTCCGGACTCGGATCGAGTCACGGGACGGGTCACTCTCACTCTCACCGCGGTGGCATGGACACACGGGCTAGTACCTACACTCTCGGCAGCGGCAAAAGACCGTATACTAGCTAAGCAAATGAACGCCAAGAGGTTCGGACCATTACCTCCACGCACCCGGCGTGGTGAAGACAACCCCGGCCGAATTACGGATCCCCGGTTAAACAATTTTACAACAGTACAATGATTTGACCCACTCCACGTAGGGAGGTAAAAGGTCACATGTGGAGCCCGGGAATCACGCAACTCGGGTTGACGGGCAGCATCTTGATGTCGCCCGGCGGTGCCGAACTCCGCGTTTTCGTGCTTTCCGAACGGCGGGTTCTGCGGGCCCGCGGGGCCCACAGACGGCGTTGTCCTCCGGATCTGCGGGGGTGGGACCCACTATGATGGGGACCCCTGGTGGTGCGCCTCCACGGATGGCGGTCGGCCGGGAACACCGATCGGGGGTCGATCGGCCCCGATTCCCAATTGTTGAACTAGCTGCCCACGGATTTTGATTTTTATTTTTCGGCGCGCGCTCCGGCGAAAATGGCCGCTGCGATCAATCCCGACGTCGGATCGGGACGCATAAGCTATCGTTGGAAATCTCTCTTCAAATGTTTCAATCTAGACCCAGAGAGATCTGCTGGATCTGGTCGGATCAGAACTTTAATGAATTTACAAGTCCCTGTTGTACAGTAACCGAAACCTCAGATTTGCAGGGTACTTGTCTGAGAACCACCGTTGACCGCCTAGTAAACCTCCGATTTAGCTCTTGAGCTCTTCTTCAACGTTGTAGGGGATCAAACCACGGAACTGGGAATATTTTTGGAATTTGATTTAGAGGTGGTGGTGATTTACTATGATTTTTGGAATGACTGGTGGTCGGATCTGGGAACAGGGGGACAAAACTATAGCTGTGACTGAGAATGATTTTTAGAAAATATGAAATGGACGAACCAAAAATTGAGAAACATTGTGGATGAAGGGGTGGATGGGTGGAACCTCTAGTAAAATTGGGCGAACCAAAATAAATCAAAAAGTGGACCTAAGACATGAAACTCACGGCGGGGATGAATCTGGACAGAACTCTGGCAGAACTGAAATGGAAGAGTGGACGAAAATCAAAAAATATGAAACGAGATCTGAATGGCAAACCAAAATTTATGGGGTGTCCTTGACACCTCTGGAACATCCACTAAAATTCTCAGATCTATCGGAGCTCGGGGCTGAGAGATGAAATTCGTGGAAGCTTCTGTGGTACTGCGCGAGCAGAACTCCGTTGACGGCGATGGTGGTGCGGTGGCGGCTCGTGGCGGCGGCGGCGATCGTCGGAACCGATACACGAGGTGTCACACCTCAGAATGGAAGCCTTCACAGCTTCAAGAGGGAGAGGGAGGAGAGAGGAGGGGGGGCACCAGCCCTTGCTCTTGAATTTCTTTGAATCAAATGGCATTAATTCTACTAAAATGGAAAATACAAGCTTAAATAGTTTACATCTCACATCCATCCACAACCGTAGGATCTAGGAGTGGGAGATGAAGGGCTGGGATGGCATGAGACACACACACACAAAAAACATTTAAAAATTTAAGGGGGGGGGGGGGCGGCCCTTGGACCAAGGAGGTGGAGGGTGGACTTGGTAGGTGGGGTGGGTGGCCAACTTGGACTTTCCAAGCCACTTGTCCCCCACTTGGCCCACCTATCTAGAAGCCTCCATTTGACATGTTGACTGACCCCACTTGGGGCCCTAAGGCTGAGGTGGATCAATGGGAGGGGCCCTGGGGGTCCCGTGGGGCCCAGGGGTCCCACTTTACAAATAAGCCCCTCGAACTATCTAAATTACACACTGACGAAAGAAAATAAAATACATTACACACAAATAAAAATCCCCAAAAATATGATAAATGCTATGACTCAGTGGGGAACCTCCAGACTGTCTCCGAGCCATAGGGATGCTGAGGTGGCTCGAGTCGTGCTCCTCGTGCGGTACCGGTGGCTCGCCGGCTCGTGTCTCGCATGAGCTCGGGTGTCCGCACCAGAATAGAGCTCGGCCAGGGAGATCTTACGCTCGGCCTTCTGGAAACAGTCGAGGAACTTCTTCTGGAGATCTGTCAAGTCGATCACTGAGTTGGGATTCAGGCTAAAATACCATTGAAAGGCCATTCCCGTGAGTGAGGTGGCGAAGTAGCGGAGGAGATACGACTCGTCAAATGCTAGCTCTCCCATGGCCGTAATGTAGTAGGCCAAGTGCTCATGTGGAGACCCTTGCCCGTCGAACTTCTATAGCTTCGGGGGATTGGCATACTCCAGAGGAAGCTTTTTCAACTGGTGATGGAGCATGTAGGGTACACTATAGAAGTCTATAGTCGGGCCCTTCCCCATATTGGGCGAACTTTGTCTCAACAACCTGCTAGATCATCTAGCGTTGCACCATGAGATTTTCGAGTACTGGTGTATTGGATGCTCGCGGATGAGCTTTGACTGGGGGTGTGCTGAACCTGACTACTGTCGGGGTTTGGGCAACTGCCGCTGAAGTGTTGGCACCATTGCGCCCCACTAGCAATGTCGGTGCTTCGGCCGGAGGCCGAGCAGGTTGCTGAGGGTGAAGGTCCCATTCCTGAAGGAGGCCTTGCAGGAGGGCTTTCAAATGTTGGTTCTCCTTCACGAGAGTCTCGAGGGTCACCTCTTGAACTTCGTTTGCCAGAGGATCATTGTTGGTTGGGTATGCGTTGATAGGTGAGTCACGGTCCTTGGCTGGAACTTCTTCAGCGTGTTCTTTTGCCTGTGGTCTGGCAGAAGTGCCGATGTGGCCCGATGGCGCCGGAGGTTAAGTTTGATGGTGAGGCCTCCTGAGCTGGATAAGAGGATGGTTCGGGTCATCGGACTGAGTATCAGGCTGGTGTCGAGCGGTATAACACACGAACACCTGAACTGCGTCGTTGATGAGCTGAAACGTCCGCTTTTTCTGGGAATGCTTCTTAGAGCGGACTGGTGTCCCCAGCCTATCCAAGACCGAGGGCCGTTGTGGTGGAGCCTCCATCATGGTTTCGACCTGAGGAGAACTCGAGACTGAGTGCTGGCAGGCCCCGGAACGAGCCCTTCTTTGTTTCTACTTATTTAAGCGGGGGATGCTGAGTGGCTGGGTGTCGTCAGACTATGCCAATGTAGACGCGGCTGCGTCCCACCCTACGGCACTCCTGAGCGCTCGGAAGGGGTTCTTGGTACACGCCCTCCGAACAGCTTGAGCCTCTTCTGGGGTAACCCAGATTCTTCTTAGGCTAAGTTGTTGATCTCCCTTGTCGTTGTTCCTTCGACGAAACTCGGGAGCCTAGGTATCGGGCTGGTGCAGATGCCCCCGAACTACTGTCGAGGCGCCTGCTTCTCTAAGCTCCGCTTTATCCCCTCGCATCCTCCATAAAAGGCTAAAGTGGTTGGTGGTTCAGACCGTAGGGATGGTCTGCTCCTGTGGTATGATTAGTTCACCTACATTGGGACTGGAAGACGGCCGTGGGGCCCTTGGTCTGGGAGGAGGGCGCAACCCCTAAGGGAGTTCGCCTCCCGGGGGCACGGCCGCGCCCGGGGTGAACTTCCCCCCAGGCGAGCCGTGGCCCCATGGGGTGGTCCCAGGGGTCTTTTTTTGTCGTCTGGGGTTGTCCTTTGAAGGGCGGGATGCGTCGGGATGCTGGGATTGGCTCGTGGGGCTTGTTGTCATCGTGTTGTTGTTGTCGCTCGCAAGGTGTTCGGGGAAATTCCCGACACACCTCGGGTTGTTCATCGGCTTGGGTAGGTGATCGGCGGGCCTTACATTTTGGCCTTGGGCTGAGGGCAGGGGCTCACAGGAGCCGAGAGAGGGCTTTCCAGGCATGTGGGTTCATCCTTCATGGCGTATGCCGTGTAGTACGGTGGGTTGGCGGGGAGCCCCGGGTCGGCCCGGGAGCTGAAAATACATGGCTTGCCACCGTGTGTCTGAGGGTCGGGGGTGGCCCCGACTTGTTGGAGAGTTGTCATAGGACGTGGCTGGAGGACTGGAGCTTGGTTGGCCCACGGCTTGTTGTAGAACGGCTGGGATATGCACGCCCGCGAGGTGTTCGGAAAAATTCTTGACACGCGTGTATCGGCCGCATACGTGTGCTATGGGATTTTAAAGCCTGTGGTTGACCAATATAAGTCTTCCTTTGGCTTCAGAAGGCTGGATGGCGGCATCTTGGGCGTAGATCCTGGCCTCGTTGCTTGGTGCCACGTGTCGTGGCCTGTGGTCAGGGTGCCCCTGGGTTGGCCTGGGTGGCTGGGTTGAATGCGGCTAAACCCATAAACTGAGTGTTCGGGGGTGGCCCCAATCAATTGTTGATGTTGCCTTGGGTCACGGCTAGCTGGTTGGGACCCTTGGCTAGGCCCGATGTGCCATAGGAAGGGCTGGGTAGCCTATGCTTCAAAGGTGTTCGGGAAAATTCCCGAACCCTTATTTCTTAATATTTTGTTGGGAAATTGTCTGGGTACAATAGTGATCGTAAGATTAAACCTACATGGATGGGTTAAAAAGTGGTAACCTAAATAATAATTCCTTCCTACTAAAATTGTCTATGTCGAACGATGTGAGAAAATGGTCGGGCTTATATTTAATGGTGATTAGCATTGAGTTAGTGCAGGGAAATTGTCAGTAGATTGGTGATGGATGTATCGTAGAATAGTTGGCGGGGTGGTGTCTAAGGAGTTCAAAGATAGAGTATCAAGTTTCATTGATTTTGTATCTGGAAATGCAAGTGTAATATATTGCAAGGGTCGTATCCGATGTCCCTTTGCAAAATGTAAGCACATGAGGTTCTATTCAACATACGACGTTGAGCATCATTTATACCATAAAGGGTTTATGCCAGATTACATGAACTGGTTTGAACATGGTGAGACCTTTTGGTGGTACGAGCAAGCCAATGTTAAAGGTATAACCACGTACGTGGATATGGTTCTCGATGCAGCAGGTCCTGAATTGCGTTGTACAGTTGGCCCTAGAATTCATGTTGATCAAGAACATGGATATAGCGAAGAAGCGCCAAATGACATAGCTGGAAGATTTTATAAATTATTAAGGGATGTTGATCAACCATTGTGTCCTGGATGTCAGAATCACACTCGGTTGTCTGCTGTATCACAATCGTTGTGTTTGAATTCAAGATTTCACATCAGTGAGAGCTATTTTGACTGTCTCCTCCTCACCATCAAGAGCATGTTACCTCGATACGAGAAGTTGCCTGAAAACTTCTACCGTGCCAAGAAGATGGTCAATGATCTAGTGCTTAGATATGTAAAAATAGATGTGTGCCCTAATCATTGTATCTTATATTACAAAGAGGATGCAAAGAAAACATAATGTTCTATTTGTAATATTGCTCGGTTCAAAACTAACAGAGGGGGCAACAAGAAGTAGAAGGATGTATCTTATAAGTCATTGCCATACTTCTCTCTCATGCCTAGACTTCAACGGTCCTATATGTCCTCAAAGACAGCTCGATATATGGCATGGCACTAAAAGATTTCACCGTGACGAGAACCTAATCAGTCATCCTGTAGATGGTGAAGCATGGACTCACTTCAACAGTGCTCATCCAACCTTTTCAATGGAGTCGGGCAATGTCAGACTTGGCTTATGCACGGATGGGTTCAATCCATTTAGAGGCTCATTTACTCCTTAATCTTGTTGGCCAGTATTCATGACATCATATAACTTTCCACTAAGTATGGGTATGAAGTGAGAAAATCTCTTTTTATGATTATTGATTCCTGATCCCAAGAATTCTAGAAAAAACTTGGACGTTTATCTCATACCGTTGATAGTGTTAATATTGGGTGTCTGTTGGGTTGTTTTATTTTTACCATGGGTATTTTATTGTACAAGTCCTATCGGGCGTGCCAGACTTGTTGGGTTGTTTTATTTTTACCAGGGGTGTTTTATTGTACAAGTCCCACCAGGCGTGCCAGACTTGTTCGATGGGATTTTTTTGTTGGGTCAATCAACCAGTTAATTAATAAATAACCCACTGATTAGTTGACCACATAGGCGTGCCAGTCACATGAGTGACGAGTTTATTGTGCGCTCATTCTGACCCTTGTAGGGCGAGAGTGAGATTCGGGTCGAGATCAGCAGTCCGCCATACCATAAATGTTATGGCATTAATTACATCCCCCATAAGGGAGAAAACTTTTGATTAATTACCGAGATAGCGAGCCGTTCGAGGCCGAAACAATATGCGAAAGGATAAACATGACGAGGTCACATGAAATGATTTTATCTATCATGCAAGAGACTTTGTACACAACTCTCTTACGTCTTAAAAAGTCTTACAAAAAGGACTCATGGACCCTACCATTATATTATAATAAATTTAAGAATGACATGTTATTTTTAGGTAAGTATTTAATGCACAACGTAATTTTAATTGAATTAAGAATCATTAAATCTCGAAAAAAATGTCAATTTATATTTTATTACTAATTTAAAAAATTTAATATTCCACATTTATTACATTATAATCTTATTAGAAGGGAGAAGGATATATATATAAGATTTAATTACATTAAAGATATGTAAAAGATAAAAGAATGAGTATATATGTAATTTCGGTTCTTTTAAGGGGATTGAGAAATGGCCAAAACTCAATTGACGCCTCTTTGTGCAGGCGTATCTAACGTAAAAAGTCACTTAATACAAGTCGTTATTTATAAATTAGTGAAAATAAAATAAAGTATATAGCTAAAAGAGTTATAGGGATGATAGGGATATATACATAATAATAGTCTTTTGGAAGGTTAAGGAGAAATGCCAAAATGAAATTGACGCCATTGCCTTGGGCGTGTATTACAAATGAGACGACTTAATGAAAGTCGTTATTTTATTCTAAAATGAATAGTGCCCATTTTTGAATTAAAAAAATTTAGAAAACTAATTATATGAAAAAATAGAGAAAAATGGAAAACTCATACCCCTAAAATTTCCCATCAAGATCATATCAAAAACAAAAGATAAAAATCTAGAAAGATCGTTACACCTTAAATTAACAAATAGGGAAAGGTGAATGACGCCTCCGAGCAAGTCGTCATTTAATTTTTGATGACTGTGCATACAAGCGTCATTTATTGAAATAACGCCTCAACCTGTGGCGTCATTTTCAAACTAAACCTGTTAGTATTTGGTTCGAACAAGGATGTTATCCGGGTAAGTTTTGATTAGGAAAGTATCAACACGTGGATATTTAAGTTTAATCAGGAGTCTACCTAGAAGTTTCAACTCCAATCAAACTCCTAGAACCCATTAGGATTCTTTTCCCTATAAATACCATCCCCTCCATCGAAGCCATGTTGACCCTAAAGACGCCCTGCTGCTACTCCTCTGCCATGGAAGTTCTTCTTCATCTTCCTCTTGCTGTCAATACTGTGAAGGGAGGACGCCGTCTTCTGCTCCTTCGACAGTGCTTCACGTATTGCCGTAGGTTGCTTCTGCCGTGGGTGTACGTGAAGAACGTGAAGTTCTTCATCCTTCATTCTTCTTCCTTGTTGCATGAAGGATTGAAGGCCATTGATTTCCTTACCATAACTGCTGCCGCTGATTGCCTTCGACCGTTGAAGCAAGAAGAACAAGCTGCTGTGTCTTCTTCCTTCTACGCGGTTACTCTATTTCAAACAGGGTATCGTTTGTGATCAAATCTTCATATATATTCTTCACGTTCCATCAACCAGATCATCACCAAGGTAGGTTTTCTTAAGACTTAGCAAAATCCAATAATTATTAAGTGATTATATGCATATAGGTCTAAAGGAGTTACAGATTTCGTTTTCCAGAATGAATTTTCTCCGTTTACTACATGATTGAAACTGACGACCCAAGATAGGGCGTCATTTAAAATCAACGACCGTGCAAACAGTCATCTTTTTCCTAGATAGTTAATAATTGTACAAAGTTTAAAATTTAGTAACTATGAACTCTTACATGTACACTAATGCATTACTGTGTCCATAAATTCCTGTTATTTTTCCCTATCTGTTCATGTCTTTAGAATCTTGATCAGGCATACTCCAAAAATCATGTGTCTGTGATTGTACCTGCGGGTGTAAATCATATGACAAAGAATTGGCGACCCATATTAGGTCGTCAATTGAATGAACGCCCCTGTAAACGGGCGCCAATTTAGTGATAAATTGTGAAATTATAAGAATGGTTATAATGTTCCTGGATATGGAAATGAAGACATATACACTACCCTTTAATTTGTTATATGACGCCCCTGACTAGGGCGCTATTTACTAAATTGAAGCCTTCATGAAAGGCGTCATTTTTATAATAATCAAAATTGGAAAATGTTTATAGATATTAATCTGGATGTAACGACTGAGTGAACAGTCGTCATTTATTGAACTGACGACCCTGACAAGGGCGCCAATTCATAAAATAAAGACTTAAACCCAGACGCCAATTGACTGATTTCCTGATTTTGTGGCTTTTGTAACCCTTTTACAGTGGGTTAGTTATTAGGCACTATATTCCATTCCGTGAATATAGTCCCATGTTTCACGTTGTTTTATCGATTACCCACTATTTCTCGGTGATAGATGAACTCTCCATAGGACATTCCGTTCCTTTGGATCAGTGACTTTATCAAGGAGACCTCCGTAGGACTCCGCTAGCCTTGGATTCCCTCGAGGCAGCCGAGCTGGTTGTACCCTTAAAACTTATGTCACTATTTGATTACCATGTCACTCTAAAGAAATATCGTATACCGGCCCTCCTGACTTGCTAAGAGGATGTCATGAGAATACTCTAAATAAATGAAATGGGAAACCATGCCATTAGTGTTCTTATGAATTATGTGCCATACTTGTGGACCTCAATTCTATCTAGCGTATCATGTCCAAGAACGAGCGACCATCGCTATATGAGCGCTTATTCTTATTATCATGGCACCCAATTAGGGTGCCAATTCCACCTAGTTTTATCGTTAATCGTAATTGTACCGTTATTATTATCTTTATACATCATGTTCAATCCTTGAAATTCTATTCCACAAGATCTACCTTAAAGTCCCTACAAGCTTATTCCATTGAAACTCTATAATGGCTATAACCATAGTGGATGTCGAAAAATACACGATCAATGCCTGCGCATATAAGGGCCCGATCTGGTCCTGGGAGGAGCACCTGAAAGTACTAGTGCCCATGGGAGTTGTAATAATCACGGTGTGGCCTTGCACTGAAGTGCATGACTAGCTTGATTAGACATTCCACCATCTCATACTCGACTTGACATGACATGACTTACGTGACCCGACAAGGGTATTTTTATACTTGCTTGAAACATGATAGCCAATTCCTGACGTGACATGATGAATATACTTGCTTGAATTTCTTGAAAGACATGCTAGTTCACTCAATTATCTCTTGTTATACTCTCTCTCTCTCTTGTCATTTTACGCAAACATGCATAACTTTATTGCATTCATGTAACATGTAAATGACTTAAAGTAAGCTAGCTCTTGAGATATAATTCCTACTGAGCGTTCGCTCATCCAGTGTTTTCCCCTATTTTTCAGCTAAGTCCGATGACGAGACTCAATCGGATGGGGAAGGTCAAGAGTAAAGAGGTTAGAGCTACTCCATCTATCCAAGCGTCTACTAGTTTTATCTTCCTATATTTTTGAGTCAATCGTTGTACTTTTCCCTTTATTGAGTCTTAGCACTTTCATTAAGTGGATTGTAATAGAAGTACTTTTGAGGTTGTGATTGAATAAAGGATTGGGTTATCTTTACTTTTGCGCACTCTGTCTTTGTGTTGAAAACACTAACGCTCTGATTGACATGATCGATATAAACTCGTCACGCGTCTCCGAGTTCATTCCGCGCTCGGGGCGTGACAGTTTTTGTGGTATCAGAGCCTAGGATATTCAATTTGTAATACCCCATTTTTAAAAATCTGAAATTTAATTGAAATAAATGAATTTCGAAATTGAATATTTAATTCCTTAGTAAATAGAACTAGTGAAATTTCGACTTCCTTATAAAAATCAAGAAAAATGGTAAATTGGTAAAGGACCATTTATTTAACAACTTTGTATTCTATAGTCGACCCAACAAAAATATGTAATTAGGTCTAATTAGTGGATTAAGCCCAAAATGCACACTTACCTAACATTTACCTAACATTAGCTTAAACCGTAAAATTAGAGCTTAATACTCCACCAAATGAGCCCAAATCGGTGGCAAATAAAAGGCCACGATCTAAGGATCATTTTTCCTCTATTAATTGATCGAAACCCCAGCCCTAAAACGTGGTGTCGGCCGAGCTTTGGTGAAGTCAACCATTGCGGCGCCATTTCAAACCCTTAACTTGCCCCGTCGAATTCTTCCAGCACCGAAGGCTCCAGAAGGTGTATAAGCTATAAAAATGAAGCTCTGCAACCCTAGAATCCTTTGGTAGCAGTGGCGGTCGCAGTGGAGGTCGATCAAGGGAGATCTCGGGAGTTTAGTGGAGACGTGTCGGCGTCTGTTCTTCTTCCTTTCTTCCCTGATTGAGGTAGGTTCTCTTGGGCTCAAACCGCAAGTAATATATCAAAATGTTCAGCATCCAGTCCTCTTTATTTTGGTATATGAAGCACTAAATTCTATTAGGTATTCTGTGCGAATTTAATGGTTTAGTAGAGGCATGTCAGAATTAGGGCAGAACCTGTTCCCCTTTGATTTCAGTAGTGATTTCAGGCTGTAAATCTTAAATTGATCCATGTATCTTGTAGAGTTTTTCGTGCTCTTTCCATTGATTATAAAAGCCCTAAATTTTATGGATCATGTTTAGAGAATTTCTGATATGAGTAGGAATATGTCTAGACTTGGTTTTTGATGTATTCTTTTGAGTTAAATCGTGATTTCGAGTTGTTAATCGTGATCCCCATATAGCATATCATATATGGTTGGAATCAGCGTGGAGTAAGCTTTCTTTTAATATATAAGGCCCCAATTTTCATTGTGTATATTATGAGAATTTTGTGATTTAGTAACAACATGTCCAAAATAGGATTTTTAGTCTTCCCGCCCTTGTAAATCGTGATTTCAGAAAGAAATTATGAAATTGACCATGCTATTAGGTAGCATTTTTCATAACCTTTTCAAAGGTACCAAAAGCCCCATGTTTCAAGTCCATTTCCATGAGTAATTAGTGTTTTAGATCAAACCCCATAAACCCTTAACCTTCCGGCGTTCATCGGACGTGGAAGGGGTGACCGAAATACACCAAGAGTTGGACGGTCTTACGATAGACCACACATCCTGGATGGACGGTTCCTGAAGGACCACACATCCTGGGATGGACGGTCCCAAAGTGACCACATATCTAGATGAACAGTCCAAAAGTGACCACATATCTAGATGAACGGTCCCAAACTTACCACATATCCCCTGGCAGGATGAACGGCCACCCAGACGACCACATATCTGGAGGGGCTAGGGATGGGCGGTTCTCCCCTGACCGCCCAACCCTTGGGCGGTTCCTTCCTGACCGCCCAACCCAATGGACGGTCCAGACTTGGCCGCCCAACTCCCTGCAGTCTAGAATTTGCCCCTGTTAGCCCAGTAGATGTAAGGTTTGTTCCGAACCGTTTATCTATACAGTAAATGGCTTAGTATGAACACTTAATGATTCATGTTAGTAACTTAATTCGTAATTAGTAAGTCAGAAACCCATCTGATAAGTGGTAAATTATGCAAGTAAATTTCTGTTAATTGCATGCTAATTATCCATACATGAACTTGTTCTTCATCATTTCCATCCCGATTCACCTTATTGGCAATTAAGTTAATGTAAAACTTAATCCTTGATATATTAACATGGAAATTAGGACTAAAACTGAATGTTAGGTTGCTGGATAGCCATTATATTCCATTAGAATGTTTTGACCAAATTGCGGACTTCTAGTAAGTCATTAGGCCTATTAGTCGTGTTAACCTAGAACTTACCACCGGACACTCCATCCGGCAGACTTACCATCATCTTGGGATCTCTATATATCCCTGTCAAGAACATAATGAACCACCAGATTATCGATTTACGTGATTGAATCGCTGATTTATTAGTCTTGGATCGAATTGGGCTAAGAGAGGCATGTGCGGCCCGTAGTGGACCGTATATCCTCATAGGCGGCCCAATAGCGACCGCATATCCGTAATACGGCCCAGTAAGGACCGTATATCTTATTCCTGGGTCTTAATGTCTTCTGGACATTCGCGCCCCAGTATTAACCGTATATATATTGAGCGGCCCTTGTATGACCGTGTATATGACAATTTTCCGGAAAGTGATTATTTCATGAATTTCGAATTGTGTGAGCTAACCAAGCCTATGTAGGCTATGTTTTTCGTGATTTGACCTATTGTTAGATCTATTGATCATCAATTATACTCCTTTGGGACAATTATTCCTCTCGGTTAAGGAGCTTATTGTTTGGACTCCTAAAGAATCATTATTCTTATGTCCTTTACCTTGTCTACATGAACTTGACCTTGGAACTCTTGGCCATTAAATATTGTGGATGTCTAGTCCCGTGGGATCTACGATCCAAAAAGAAATCAATGCCAAGGCAAATAAATGAAGGGCCCAGTCTGGTCCTGGGAGGAGCACCCGAAAAGTACTTGATCCCCGGGGATGTGAATGATTAGGTGTGGCATTTGGCACCGGTAGTATCTAGCGTGTTGGGTCTACGACATTCCTCATTCTCGTGAAACTTGCTATTCATGCTTAAAGTATGAAGTACTTGCTTGCTTGCTTGACATGACTCGAAATTGACTTGTAAATGGCCATTCACTAGAAAATCTTGTTAATCTTGCTTGATATCTCGCCATGCAACTATTTCTTCCATTTAATTATCGTTACTCTTTCTATCTTAGTGATTATTTAGTTCTGCTTATTTTCTCACATTAATCATGCATATTCATTAATTGGTTAATCACTTAAACTATGCCTGACGATAGAGTATAATTCCTACTGAGCTTCTTACTCACCCCTACTTCCAATCCTTTTCAGGTAACGCGGTCAACGGTACGTTGCAAATGGGAATCGGATCAGTGTGATCGAGTGAACCTGGAACCTAGAGATCAGAGTCTATCTTTTTATCTTCTTGAGTCTAGCTAGTGTCGTGAGTCTGGTTATTTCCTTTTGTTCTTTCTTCCCTTAATTTGAATCTAATACTGTTAAGTGATATTTCTAAATGTTAATAAGAGCTCGTATTTTCAATGTGTGTCTGTGGCCTCCTTGTGTTTAATTGTGGTTATTTATTTTCACTCTTGCTATCATGACTGTTAACTACTACGTTCCGAGCATCCCTTCCCGCTGCTATCGGTTCGGGGCGTGACAGAGTGGTATCAGAGCCTCCGTTGCCTGAGTCCTTGAATTTTGTCCAAGAGTATAGGTTTCCCTACGTCTTAAGACCCGTGTCATCCCTTGTAACCTGGTGAGATTGGGTAATATCTTGGGTTAAGTAATAAAATATATGCAAGATTGCATTGTGTTACGCGTAAGGGTAATGAAAAATGTTAACCATATAACTATTTTGCAGGTCTCTAAGTCATTATTAAAAATGAAAGCGAGTGGGTCTATGGGTAAGCTAAGATTCGGTTCCGCTAGAGGCTGGCGAGTCTGTCATAAAGAAACCTGACGTAATAAGAAGAAGAAGAGTAGTATTATGCAAATGAAATGTTTATATTGTCACAAACTTGGTCATCTCGCGAAGGAGTGATGGCGAAGGAGCGGAGCATGTCTGCGTTGCGGAAATCAGGATCATAAAATGGCTAACTGTCCTAAGTTACTTCCACAAGCAAAACTACAAAAAAAATCGGAACCAACTTCTACCGAATGAAGAATTATGTAATGTATTATTCCCTTTTATCCCTAGCTATAGCTAAATTCTTTCGTCATTAATTGTATAATTATCATGTTATTTTGATAGATAAGATCATCTTAGTTCAAATATTTAAATAGTTAGTAATACCCGACGAATTTTGGGACCAAATTCCTTAAAGTGGGGGAGGATGTAATATCCCAGTTATAAAATTTTGAAATTTAATTGAAATAAATGAATTTCGGAATTTAATATTTAATTCCTTAGTAAATAGAACTAGTAAAATTTCGACTACCTTATAAAAATCTAGAAAAATGGTAAAATGGTAAAGGACTATTTATTTAACAACTTTGTATTTTGTAGTCGACCCAACAAAAATCTGTAATTAGGTCTAATTAGCGGATTAAGTCCAAAATGCACACTTACCTAACATTTACCTAACCTTAGCTTAAACCGCGAAATTAGAGCTTAATACTCCACCAAATGAGTCCAAATCGGTGGCAAATGAAAGGCCACGATCTAAGGATCATTTCCCCTTTGTTAATTGATCGAAACCCCAGCCCTAAAACGTGGTGTCGGCCGAGCTTTGTTGAAGTCAACCATTGCGGCGCCGTTTCAAATCCTTAACTTGCCCCATCGAATTCTCCCAGCATCGAAGGCTCCAGAAGGTGTATGAGCTATAAAAATGAAGCTCTGCAACCCTAGAATCCTTTGGTAGCAGTGGCGGTCACAGTGGAGGTCGATCAAGGGAGATCTCGAGAGTTTAGTGGTGACGTGTCGGCGTCCATTCTTCTTCTTTTCTTCCCTGATTGAGGTAGGTTCTCTCGGGCTCAAACCGCAAGTAATATATCAAAATGTTCAGCATCCAGTCCTCTTTCTTTTGGTATATGAAGCACTAAATTCTATTAGGTATTCTGTGCGAATTTAATGGTTTAGTAGAGGCATGTCAGAATTAGGGTAGAACCTGTTCCCCTTTGATTTCAGTAGCGATTTTAGGCTGTAAATCTTAAATTGATCCATGCATCTTGTAGAGTTTTTCATGCTCTTTCCATTGATTATAAAAGCCTCAAATTTTATGGATCATGTTTAGAGAATTTCCGATATGAGTAGGAATATGTCTAGACTTGGTTTTTGATGTATTCTTTTGAGTTAAATCATGATTTCGAGTTGTAAATCATTATCCCCATATAGCATATCATATATGGTTGGAATTAGCGTCGAGTAAGCTTTCTTTTAATATATAAAGCCCCAATTTTCATTGTGTATATTGTGAGAATTTTGCGATTTAGTAACAGCATGTCCAAATTAGGATTTTTAGTGTTCCCGCCCTTGTAAATCGTGATTTCAGAAAGAAATTATGAAATTGACCATGCTATTAGGTAGCATTTTTTATAACCTTTCCAACGGTACCAAAAGCCCCTTGTTTCAAGTCTGTTTCCATGAGTAATTAGTGTTTTAGATCAAACCCCATAAACCCTTAACCTTCCGACGTTCATCGGACGTGGAAGGGGTGACCGGAATACACCAAGAGTTGGATGGTCTTACGATAGACCACACATCCTGGATGGACGGTTCCTGAAGGACCACACATCCTGGGATGGACGGTCCCAAAGTGACCACATATCTAGATGAACGGTCCAAAAGTGACCATATATCTAGATGAACGGTCCCAAACTGACCACATATCCCCTGGCAGGATGAACGGCCACCCAGACGACCACATATCTGGAGGGGCCAGGGATGGGCGGTTCTCCCCTGACCGCCCAACCCTTGGGCGGTTCCTTCCTGACCGCCCAACCCAATGGATGGTCCAGACTTGGCCGCCCAACTCCCTGCAGTCCAGAATTTGCCCCTGTTAGCCCAATAGATGTAAGGTTTGTTCCGAACAGTTTATCTATACAGTAAATGGCTTAGTATGAACACTTAATGATTCATGTTAGTAACTTAATTGGTAATTAGTAAGTCAGAAACCCATCTGATAAGTGGTAAATTATGCAAGTAAATTTCTGTTAATTGCATGCTAATTATTCATACATGAACTTGTTCTTCATCATTTCCATCCCGATTCACCTGATTGGCAATTAAGTTAATGTAAAACTTAATCCTTGATATATTAACATGGAAATTAGGACTAAAACTGAATGTTAGGTTGCTGGATAGCCATTATATTCCAGTAGAACGTTTTGACCAAATTGCGGACTTCTAGTAAGTCATTAGGCCTATTAGTCGTGTTAACCTAGAACTTACCACCGGACACTCCATCCGGCGGACTTACCATCATCTTGGGATCTCTGTATATCCCCGTCAAGAACCTAATGAACCACCAGATTATCGATTTACGTGACTGAATCGTTGATTTATTAGTCTTGGATCGAATTGGGCTAAGAGAGGCATGTGCGGCCCGTAGTGGACCGTATATCCTCATAGGCGGCCCAATAGCGACCACATATCTGTAATACTGCCCAGTATAGACCGTATATCTTATTCCTGGGTCTTAATGTCTTATGGACATGCGTGGCCTAGTATTAACCATATATATATTGAGCGGACCTTGTATGACCGTGTATATGACCGTTTTCCGGAAAGTGATTATTTCATGAATTTTGAATTGTGTGAGCTAACCAAGCCTATGTAGGCTATGGTTTTTCATGATTTGACCTATTGTTAGATCTATTGATCATCAATTATAGTCCTTTGGGACAATTATTCCTCTCGGTTAAGGAGCTTATTGTTTGGACTCTTAAAGAATCATTATTCTTATGTCCTTTACCTTGTCTACATGAACTTGACCTTGGAACTCTTGGCCATTAAATATTGTGGATGTCTAGTCTCGTGGGATCTACGATCCAAAAAGAAATCAATGCCAAGGCAAACAAATGAAGGGCCCAGTCTGGTCCTGGGAGAGCACCCGAAAAGTACTTGATCCCCGGGGAGGTGAATGATTAGGTGTGGCATTTGGCACTGGTACTATCTAGCGTGTTGGGTCTACGACATTCCTCATTCTCGTGAAACTTGCTATTCATGCTTAAAGTATGAAGTACTTGCTTGCTTGCTTGACATGACTCGAAATTGACTTGTAAATTGCCATTCACTAGAAAATCTTGTTAATCTTGCTTGATATCTCGCCATGCAACTATTTCTTCCATTTAATTATCGTTACTCTTTCTATCTTAGTGATTATTTAGTTCTACTTATTTTCTCGCGTTAATTATGCATATTCATTAATTGGTTAATCACTTAAACTATGCCTGACTATAGAGTATAATTCCTACTGAGCTTCTTGCTCACCCCTACTTCCAATCCTTTTCAGGTAACGTGGTCAACGGTACGTTACAAATGGGAATCAGATCAGTGTGATCGAGTGAACTTGGAACCTAGAGATCGGAGCCTGTGTTTTTATCTTCTTGAGTCTAGCTAGTGTTGTGAGTCTGGTTATTTCTTTTTGTTCTTTCTTCCCTTAATTTGAATCTAATACTGTTAAGTGATATTCTAAATGTTAATAAGAGCTCGTATTTTCAATGTGTGTCTGTGGCCTCCTTGTGCTTAATTGTGGTTATTTATTTTCACTCTTGCTATCATGACTGTTAACTGTCACGTTCCGAGCATTGCTTCCCGCTGCTATCGGTTCAGGGCGTGACACAATTCCTAGGAAACCCAAGTCAAAGGATAGGTTTAAACTTTTAACCGGTGAGATTGGGTAGAACCATGGGTTAAGTTAACTTAGAATCAAAACCTGTGAACCTAATCACATATTAATATAGTTATTGTAATTATAGGACAATGGCTGCCGAACGTGCCCTGTGGCGCAACATGCAACGCACTCTGTAAGGCATGACCCAGGCACTTCAACTGGTGGCACAAGGAGGTGCACATTGTGGAGCAGGAAATCTCCACCCAAGCTTCAAGAACATGAACCCTCCTAAGTTCATGGGATCCACTGATCCGAATGACGCCGAGCACTGGATCCGGGAGACCGAACGTATCTTTCGAGTTATACAATGCACGGACCAAGAGAAGGTCTTATTTGCAACGTTTCAATTGGAAAGGGACGCCCGCTGCTTGTGGGAGTCGGTAGAAGCCACATTAGATCAAGGACAAGTTACTTGGGAGGAGTTTGTTGAACATTTCAACAATAAATATTTTTTAGACCGAGTCCAGGAGAAGAAGGCCGCCGAGTTCGCCGCACTTAAACAACGATCTTTGTCGATGGCTGAGTATGAGGCACAATTTTCTAGGTTGTCTCGATATGCTAAACATCTACTTACTACCGAGAAGATGAAAGCTAGGAGATTCCTAAATGGGCTCAGGCCCCAGTTTATCACGCAACTGGCCCCGATGGACATACAAGTCTATTCGGAGATGGTACGACGAGCCCAGCTACTAGAGGATGCCACAGAACTATCTGATAGGATCCGTGGGAGAGACAAGAAGGAGCATGTTACTAGCTCGGGCACTTTCAAACCCAATTTCAACAAGAAAAGGCCAAGTAATGGAGGAGAGTCTTCTCAGGAGAAGAAAGTCAAAAAGATTAACAAGCCGTTCTCCATCACCACCACACCTTCAAAAGTGGTGTGTAAACATTGTGACAAGGCCGGACATAAGACCGAAGAATGTTGGAGGAAACTAGGAGCTTGTCTCCGTTGTGGGAGCCATGATCATCGGATTCCCGACTGTCCCCTACTCAATGATCAAGCCGGTGACGGAAAGCGCCTGGTGACAAAGAATGCACGTCTCCAAGCTATTAAGGAGACAGAACAAGACGAAGGTGGACTAGTGGAAGGTACATTGAAAGTTTGTTCCAAGTCTGCATATGTATTATTTGATACTGGTGCCTCGCATTCTTTTATTTCTAAGAAGTTTGCTAATCCATTACCCATGGAATCGGAATGGATGAAGTTAGTTCTTGCAACTGTTGGGTTCGGTGCTATGTATTCAGAGGGGGGGGGGGGGGTGAATGAATCTACCCTTTAAAAATTTCTCCCAATTAAAAGCTAATGCTCACAACTGAAGAATTAACGCCTAAAGGAATGAATTAAACTTCAGATCTAATCCTGTCAAAGGACTCTTGATACCATAATCAAACACACAGTGTGCGATCAAAACATATCGTCCCTATGCATTCATCTAGCGGAAGCATATAAGAAATCAAACCACTGCATATAGTGTTTTTAGGTGGTTCGGTCCTCCAGACCAACATCCACCCCACACTCAAACCCGAGTGTGGATTCCGCTGACTCACAGCTTGAACCGCTGGGCCTCACAGCTTGCCATACAACCGCTGAGCCTCACAGCTTGCTGTCCGAGGTATCCACCTCACCCCGCTGAGCAACACAGCTTGCTGTCCAGAGGAATTCTCCTCTGTAAAACCGCTGACTAACAGCTTGATGAAAGGTAAAAGAGAAAACAAGAAATAGGAAACAATCAGCGACTGAAAGCTGAAAAATGAAGCACAAACAATATGGCTCTCAACAGAGCTGACTGGCCTGGATTTGATCCACGGTCCAGTAGAGAACAAACTTCAGATAGCTGACTACTTCTTCTTCTCAACTCTTGATCTCTCTTCCTCTTTCTTTTTCTTCTTCTTCTTTGCTCTCGATCTCTCTTCCTCTTTCTTTTTCTTCTTCTTCTCTGCTCTCGATTTCTCACTCTCTTTCTTTTTCTCTTCTTCTTCTTCTGGATCGTGCAGGCTATCTTCTCTCTGTCTCTGCCCTTTCTATCACGATCAGTCTTCTTCTGAGGAAGAAGGCTTCCTTTTATAGCAGCAGCAGGTAGGGTGTGTGGTCTCCAGAATTCCCGCCCAGAGAGTTCCTCCACGTGTCAGCATTTCAGCAGGCTTCAATACACATGTCACGATCCTGGTACTCCTATTATCCTCGGATCACGTGCCCTCCTTAACCTCACGAAGAGTACCTGTCAATCAGTCAGATATAGTTATCAGTTTAAGACAACAATACCTTGTACAAACTTCATTCATGCAAGCAAGATAGTGCATGGCTGTACAGACTTGGTCGAGTGAACCAATGGAGGTTGTATAGACTTTGTGTATGCTTGAAGCATAGAATGCAATGGCTAAGGTTATGAGTGTATAGACTCTGCATGCGTGCTACATCAATGTGCAGACTTGCTGACAATGAGTGTGCAGACTCTGCGTGCAATGTATAAACATTGTGCAGACTTAGAATGCAGTAATGTGCAGACTCTGCTTTGAACGATGCACAATGTATAGACTTGCTAAGGCACTGTGTGCAGACTCTGCGTGCGATGTGCAAACAATGTTCAGACTTGCTAAAATGATGTATGAGCATAGCAGCACACAATGTGCAGACTTCGTGCAATGCATAGACTTGTTAAACGATGCACACACATAGCTGCAATGTATAGACTTGTTAAATGATGCACACACATAGCAGCAATGTACAGACTTGTTAAATGATGCACACACATAGCAGCAATGTATAGACTTGTTAAACGATGCACACACATAGCTGCAATGTATAGACTTGGAGTGCAGGCAGACGATGTACAGAGACGCTAAGTGAGACGCTGTACAGACTTTCAGCAACACACGATGTACAGACTTTCTAGGCATGAAGGCAACCGCTGTACATACTTGGTAGGGATGAAGGCAACCGTTGTACAGACTTCGTGTGCAATGGCCAAACAATGTGCAGACTTGATGAACATGCATGAGCAAGTGGCGATGTATAGACTTGGGTGGCATCCCGAGGTTGATAGATTGCATCCTTATCAGACTTTCATCCATAGGGAAGATAGGCGGGATGCCTTGTATTACAACACCCCTTGGCTGTTCGTGCTTCTTCGCTCGCATGGACTTTCAGTGGGAGGCCCCAGTGAAGCTATTCTGGACCGGTCCCTTCATATCTCTTTCAAGTATGCTAATAGATGGGGACTGGACCATCTGAGCTTATATTATCACCTGTCTTCTCGTGGCCACATAGACTTGGCATTGTTGGCCGATCAGTGTGAGAAGATAGGAGACTTATGTTGGCTTATTCGCGAGGCAGCTTCGAGAGACAAAGTGCCCTCACTGTTCTATTGTCCCCTTTTCCCTTTCTATACGGGGCCAGCAAGTATGTTCTATTTCTTTATTTCGGCCAGCTTCTTTTCTTCGTTGTAGCATATATCATTCTCACCTTCATGAGTATGCAGTCCGACCCACTTTGGAGGAGACTCGACACTTTAGGGAGCTGATAATAAAAGCTCAAAAGCCAACATATTTCGAGACTCCCGAGCCGGCCTCAACCACGACACCACTGCCTCCTAGTGACTCGCGGAAGCAAACCAGATCCCAGTTGAGGGAGGCTATTGGGAAGGCCAAAGCGGCAGTGCCCCGAGTGACACGGGCACGTCGGAAGAAGGCTGCAGAAAAGGAACCAGCAACCGTCCCTCCTCCGGTTGTATCTTTTGAAGAGTTCGAGGCTTCTCGTGCGCTGGAGCCTGAAGCTGAAGGTAAGCTCTTCATTCTTTTTTAGTTCATTTGCTTATTCTAGCTGCTTCGGCTAAATCCTTCTTTGCAGTTGCCGGCACGGTTGCTGCGGTCGTTGGACTGGAGGTAGCAGCATGTGCCATGACTGGAGAAAGGGCAGGGGAAGTCCCTGTAGCTCTTGTAGAGAGAGATCTACCTTCCCCGACGCCCAGGCAGGAAATGGAAGGATATTTATAGTCTGTTCACGGCGCCTCGGCGGGCCATCATGTCTTCAGTTGGCTTGACTACTTCTTGCTTTAAATTTCAGTTGAGATACAACCAACATTGCTTCCCGAAGCCAGGGCTTTGGAGGAAGCTGCTGCTGGGGAGCAAGCCGAGCTTGTCCCTGAGATTCCTTCAACTGACGCTCCCAGTGTGGAGTCAGTGGAGGAAGTCCCCACTGAGGGTGATGTCCTTCCCAGCAAGATGTCCGCTCCGATGGTGGAGCGCCAAGAACGAGCAGAGGATTCATCTTCCTCTGAGCAGGTCGATTACGGCGGTGGCTCTAGTGACGAGGAGTTCCCACCGGTTGATACAGAGACCGAGGATGTCGGGGCATCTTCGGCTTATGAAAGTGACTATACAACCTTCATCCCACCCCAGTTGACATGGAGTGGTCCTGGGCCGTCAGGGTCACTTGTAAGTGAAGGGGCTAGTGCCACAGAGGCCGCCCTTGGAGGCTTGAGCTTAGTGCCGGCTGAGGTGAGAAATCTCCTACTATCTACACGTTATTGCTTTTCCCTCCTTTTATATCAGTTGTTTGATATATATATATCTCCGGTGCAGACTGAGGTGGTGCTACTGACCATAACGGTGCAAATACCTCTCCCGGCTCTAGGTGCGGGTCACCCAACCTTCCCTCCAGTCTTGCGGCCTATCGCTCTGTGATATCCCAAAGACTATGTGGTAGCAGCGGGTCCAGAAGGACCTGGGGTAATTGCGAGAACTGACGAGTCTGCGGCAGTCGTGGAACCTTAGCTACTTGAAGCTGCACGACAGTTGGCCCTGGAAAAGAGTGGCCCTCCGAGGTCGAGGCGGGAGAAATTGTTGAAGAAGAAGCTGAGACTTCAGGGGCCTTGGCTCTTATTGTAGAAACTGGCCATATGGAGGTCGGCCAAGCCAGGGGCGAGGAGCAGGTATCCTCGGCTATTGATGCTCCCATTGTAGCTCCATCTCAAGAGACTGACATGGAGGTTGCCGTCATCGAAACTTCGGCTATCGCATCAGCTGCTGGCACTGGTTCTTGTGCGAGCGCCTTGTAGATCATGCCGTCATCATCTTCTGAGGCCAGTGACGATATCTGGGCTGCCGTGGATAGTAGAGTAGACTTCGAGCTTCCCGAGACGTCACCACTTGGTCTTCGGTCATCCAGTGACCTAGTGTGGCAATTCTTAGGGACCCTTCAGTAGACCATAACGGCCAGCAGAGATTTGACTTATGTTCAGCTGAGGGGCTTGGTGGAGCATCTGTCCCGCTCGCTGCTAGCTTTTGGCTGCCCCATGGATGACTGGACGCCACGGGTAGTACTGCTGTTGAAATACGTGAATAGACGGGAATTTCTAGGCCGGGAAGTAGCTGATCAGCTGGCGGCCATAGCATTGAAGTGGGCTGAATGCCGAACGACTCTCGTCTCCCTAAGAGAGACTGCGGCGCAGATAAGGGACGCAGCCAGCACCTCTTCGCAACGCCGAACTTTCCTTGTGGCCTGGATAGCGGAACTCAAGTTGAACTTTCCAGGGCAGAGGCTGAGCTTCCAGAGACCGAGCGCCAGGAAGTCCAGAGGGTAGAGGAAGCAGAAATGGCCGAAGGACAAGCTGCTTCCCTTGAAGAGAAACTATCCCAGCTGGGGGCCGTCGAGTCTCGATTGCAATAGCTGACCCGCCACCCTTACTTGGGTATTCTAGAGCGGGAGGACATCTTCCGACGCACGCTGCGATAGTCCTTTCTATTTGTCTTTTTATTTAGTGGACTTCATGTACCCCGGGGTATGCCCCGTGTAACATGTATCTTGTTGCTTCACAGGAGTGAAATATCTTCATTTGCTACTAAATGATGACTTCATTCATTTTTTTTATTATCCTTTTCCTCTTTCTTTTTTTATTCGCCAGCTAAATTAGTCTAAGTGGATAAGGCAGGAGAACGCTCATGCCTTTAGCGAAGGGGTGAGGTGTTCGCTCCACCGCGTCGTAACTATTCTCGGGGCCAAGCAATGGCTAATGTAGGCCGAAAGTCCGAAGGACAAAAAGTGTAGAGACCCCCTAGGACCGGGAAATAAGGTTAGAAGGCTTGTCAGCCAAACTCGCTGATGGTGACGGAAACTGAGGGTAGGGTTTATTCATCGACATTGGCTACATGTCGAAGCAAAGGGGGCTTATTGGTCAACGAGGATGAAAAGTCCAGGCTAAGGGAAGTGTTGACCAGTCTTACCGATGGTGACAAGGGTCGCCAGGAGGTTGACTGATATTGCCGATGGTGGCAAGGGTCGTAAGGAGACTGACCGATCTTGCCGATGATGACAAGGGTCAGAAGGATATTGACCGATCTTGCCGATGGTGACAAGGGCCAGAAGGAAGTTGACCGATCTTTCCAATGATGACAAGGGTCGCAAGGATATTCAACGATCTTGTCGATGGTGACAAGGGTCATAAGGAGGCTGACCGATCTTGCCGATGATGACAAGGGTCAACAGGAGGCGGACCGATCTTGCCGATGGAGATATGGGTCAGAAGTAGGTCGACCGATCTTGACGATGGTGACAAGGGTCGCAAGGAGGTTGACCGATCTTGCCAATGATGACAAGGGTCAGAAGTAGGTCGATCGATCTTGTCGATGATGACAAGGGTCGCAAGGAGGTTGACCGATCTTACAGATGGTGACAAGGGTCAGAAGCAGGTCGATCGATCTTGCCGATGATGACAAGGGTCGCAAGGAGGTTGACCGATCTTGCCGATGATGACAAGGGTCAGACGTAGATTGGGAACTTTTAAAACATCACTTTACTGACTTAAGCACCCTTTGGGGTTTTCGCCGAAGCCAGCCCCCTCTTGTTTTTGCCCACGCGCCCTTTCAGGTTTTCACGTGGCGGGGTACCCGATTTTGCCTGTGGTTGCCCTTTCGAATTTTCGCCACAGCCAGGTTATGGCCATTTTTGCCCTTGTCCTAGTGTAGGACCAAGGCATGCGAGACACCTCTGGTTTAAGTCTCATTTTGTTCTTTTTTTTCTTTCTTTTTTTTTGGTTCACGGAACGAATCCGGGATGAGCACGCGCATGCTTGTTGACAATGGATGAGGGCTCCGTGTTAGTGAGATGTCGACTAGCCTTACTGATGCTGGCAAGGGCCGATCATAGGTTTGTTCATCGACACTGGTTTGAATGTCGAAGCAAAAGTAGATTCATTAACAAGGATGGAATGTCCAGGTTAAGGGAATACTTACCGATCTTGCCAATGGCGGCAAGGGTCGAGAGGAGGTTGACTGATCTTGCCGATGGTGGCAAGGGTCATAGGGAGGTCGACCGATCTTGCCGATGATGACAAGGGTCGAGAGGAGGTCGACCGATCTTGGCGATGATGACAAGGGTCGAGAGGAGGTTGATCGATCTTACCGATGGTGGCAAGGGTCATAGGGAGGTCGACCGATCTTGCAGATGATGACAAGGGTCGAAAGGAGGTTGACCGATCTTGCCAATGGTGGCGAGGGTCACAAGGAGGTCGATCGATCATGCTGATGATGATAAGGGTCGCAAGGAGGCTGATCGATCTTGCCGATGATGACAAGGGTCAGAAGGATATTGACCGATCTTGCCGATGGTGACAAGGGTCAGAAGTAGGTCGACCGATCTTATTGATGATGACAAGGGTCGCAAAGAGGCTGACCGATCTTGCTGATGATGACAAGGGTCAGAAGGATATTGATCGATCTTGCCGATGATGACAAGGGTCAGAAGGAAGTTGACGAGAAGATCTCCGGTAGGGTTCAGGATGATTAACCCTTTCGGAGCCTCATTGGGATGGGGCTAAAAGGGAACCTTTGAGTTACCACATTACTGACTTAAGCGCCCTTTTGGATTTTCACTGAACCCAGCCCCCTCTTGCTTTTGCCCACGCGCCCTTTCGGATCTTTCCATGGCGGGGTACCCGATTTTGCCTGTGGCGCCATTTCAGGTTTTCGCCACAGCTGTGTTATAGCCATTTCTGCCTTTGTCCCAATGTAGGAACAAGGCCGGCGGGACACCTCTATTTTAAGCCCCCTTTTTTGTCTCTTTTTTTTATTCACGTAACAAGAGGACATTGAGGGGGGTTGGCTAGGACGCGAGGCCTTGCGCCGAGAAAGGTGGTTTATTTGTTAGCAAGGAGGCAATGCTAACGCAAGGGATAGATTTGAGCCGATTCGGGCGTCAGGCCCGCAATGGCAATGTTGTAGGAGGGTTGGCTAGGACACGAAGTCTTGCGCCGAGAAAGAGGGTTTATTCATTAGCAATGAGGCAATGCTGACGCAAAGGACAGATTTGAGCCGATTCGGGCGTAAGGCATGCAATGGCATTGTTGTAGTAGAGTCGGCTAGGACACAAAGTCTTGCACCGAGAAAAAAAGGGGGTTTATTCGTTAGCAAAGAGACAATGCCAACGCAAGGGATAGATTTGCTCCGATCCGGGTGTAAGGCCCGCAATGGCAATGTTGTAAAAGAGTCAGCTAGGACACGAGGTCTTGCGTCGAGAAAGAGGGTTTATTCGTTAGCAAGAAGGTAATGTTAACGCAAAGGATAGATTTGTGCCGATTCGGGCGTAAGACCCGTAATGAAAATGTCATTTTTTATGTCATTATTTATATATATATATATATATTAGAGCTCGGCCAGGACGGAGTTCCACTAGGCCAAGGTAGGTAGAACTCAGCCAGGGCGGAGTGCCACTAGACTAAGGTAGGTAGAGCTCAGCCAGGGCTGAGTGCCACTAGACTAAGGCAGGTAGAACTCAGTTAGGGGGGAGTGCCACTAGACTAAGGTAGGTTGAACTTAGCTAGGGCGGAGTGCCACTAAACTAAGGTAGGTAGAACTTAGCTAGGGCGGAGTGCCACTAGACTAAGGCAGATAGAGCTCGGCCAGGGCAGAATGCCACTAGACCAAGGTAGGTAGAACTTAGCTAGGGCTGAATGCCACTAGAACAAGATAGGAAGAGCTCGGCTAGGGCGGAATGCCACTAGACCAAGGTAGGAAGAGCTCGGCCAGGGCGGAATGCCACTAGACGAAGGTAGGAAGAGCTCGGCCTGGGCAGAATGCCACTGGATCAAGGTATGAAGAGAACTTAGCTAGGGTGGAATGCCACTAGACCAAGGTAGGAAGAGCTCGGCCAGGGCGAAATGCCACTAGACCAAGGTAGGAAGATCTCGGCCTGGGTGGAATGCCACTAAACCAAGGTAGGTTCTGGTCATCCTGAGAATGCCGGTTGAGCTGTGTGATACAGCTTCAAGTGTTTTCCATTAAGGGGAGAGAACTGGATGACTCCCTTATGATCTACAAGGACGTACGCACCCCCTTCATATACTCGACAGACGACGTATGGTCCAACCCAATTTTCAACCAATTTCCCTTTGGGATTAGAGGCCATCACTTCTCTTCTTTTGACCATCACCAGGTCACCTTTCTTGAATTCTCGACCTTTGACCAGCTTATCGAAAGCATGGGCCATGCGAGCTTGGTAGAGTTGAATATTTTGCTGCTCGCGGAGACGCTTTCCTTCGAGCTCGGCAAGCTCTTCCAGTCTTCTTTCTATATTGGTCTATTCATCACTAGCCAAACCACGCTGGATGGTGACTCGCAGTGAGGGGACTTCCAATTCAATCGGCACCACAGCCTCCGACCCATATAAGAGAGAGAATGGCGAACAGACGGTTGGGGTTTTATAGATCGTACGATAGGCCCACAGCGCTTCGTACATTCTTTCTTCCCAGTCCTTTTTGTTAGACTTGACAGTCTTTGCTAGTAACGTGCATAGTGTTTTATTGAAGGCTTCTGCAAGTCCATTGGCTTGAGGGTTGTAGGGGGACGAGGTCCTCCAGTCAATCTTATATTTATCAGCCAACCGATAAACTTTCTGGTTTCTGAAATGGCTACCATTATCAGAGATAATTCGGCTGGGAACCCCGAATCGGAATATTATATTCTACCGGAGGAATCTTACGACCAATTCTCCCATTACATCTCTTAGCGCAACGGCTTCTGCCCATCTGGAGAAGTAATCTGTGGCTACTAAGATATATCTGCACCCTAACGAGGATGCTGGCAGTGGCCCAACCACGTCCGTGCCCCATTGGGCGAATGACCAACTTGGTAGGGTGGGGTGTAGCGGCACCGGCGGTCTCCTGGACACGTTGGCGTGCTCTTGACATTTTTGGCAAGCTTTAGCAAACTTGCAGCAATCATCAAACATGGAGGGCCAATAATAGCCCAATTTCTTTATTTCAATTTTCATCTTCGGCCCGGTCTGGTGTGATCCAGTTGACCCGACATGGACTTCTTGCATTACTTGCCCCGCTTCTGCTTAAGATCAGCAACGGAGCAGGACTTTCCTTCGGGCATCGGCCATTATTCGGAACATGGTCCCGCTTCGCATCTCGTAAGAGTCCTTGATCCTTAAGAGCTTCATTCTTTGTTCCTTTTCCTTCGGGAGCTGTTGGTGCTAGAACCAACGTAGAAGATGCTCCCGCCAATCGGGCTGCTGAACTTCTTCTACAGTTGCCGCTTCATTCTCTTGTTCATCTGCCAGATCCCCTGTCATACTGGGGAACTGGCGACGGTTGATCACGGCTATATTTAGGCTTGTGTCTGGCGGGATTTCCAAAGAACTAGCCAGCTTTGCAAGGGCGTCTGCCTGAGCTTTCTGTCCCCGATTAACATGCCTGATTTTGACGAAGTAGAATCTCGCCATCAATCGGAGGGCCAGTTGATAGTAAGGGAGGATTTCTTGCTTCCGCACCTCGAACTCTTCCTCCAGCTGTTTTATGACTAGCATGGAATCTCCGAATGCTTCCAACATCCGGATCTCCATAGACAGAGCAATCTGCAACCCGATGATGAGGGCTTCATATTCTGCTTCATTGTTGTGCATGGATTGTTTATTGAGCAAGATGTATATATAACTTCTCCTTCGGGAGACTTTAGGACTATGCCTACCCCCGCACTGACTCTGGTTGACCCAGTAGCTGAGGTGTCAATTCTGGAAGCGCCGTCAAAATATAGCTGCCATAGAGAGGGCTGCACCTGGCCGACCTCTAGGGTTTCATCTTCGGGAAGCTCTGGTTCCAGCGGGCAGTCTTCAGGTACTGGATACTCAGTAAAGAAGTCTGCAATAGCTTGGCCTTTGACGGCCTTTTGTGGTATGTAGGAGATATCAAACTCCATAAGGATCACCGCCCATTTGCCCAAATGACCTTTGAGCGCCGGTTGGGACATGATATACTTTAGCGGATCCGCCTTGGAGATCAGCCTAATCTCATGTGACAGCATGTAGTATCAGAGTTTCTTGACAGCGAAGACCAGTGCCAAGCAGATCTTCTCAATGTGGGTGTATTTCTCCTCAATTCTGACTAATCTGCGACTGAGGTAGTAGAGGGCTTGCTCTTTCCCTTTTTCATTGTTCTAGGCTAGCATTGCCCACAGAGAGTTATATGTGGCTGCGATGTACAAAACCAGCGGCCGTCCTTTCACCGGTGCGCCCAGCATTGGAAGAGTCTTCAGATAGTCTTTGAGCTTGTCGAAGGCTGTCTGGCAATCTTTGACCCAATAAAAGGGAACATCTTTCATCATTAGCTTGTGAAAGGGCTGGCATCGCCCCGACAAATTGGATATGAACCGCCGGATGTAAGCCAGGCGGCCTTGAAGAGATCTCAGCTCGGAGAGGTTCCTTGGTAAAGGTAATTCCTGAATTGCTTTGATCTTTGCAGGGTCTATTTCAATTCCTCGGTATCTAACAATGAAGCCTAAGAACTTCCCGCTCGACACTCCGAACGCACACTTCATAGGGTTCATTTTCAATTCATACTTCCTTAGCCTCTGAAAGACTACTCGGAGGTCCTACAGATGGTCTTCTTTCTTTCTGGTTTTGATTACCAGGTCATCTATGTAGCACTCGACCTTATGGTAGAGCAGCTCATCAAATATTCTAGTCATCGCCCGCTAATAGGTGGCGCCGGCGTTCTTTAAGCCAAATGGCATCCTCTTGTAGTGGTAAATGCCCTTGGGAGTTCAAAAGGCAGTGTAGATCTGGTCATGTTCTGTGATCCATATTTGGTTGTAGCTGGACAACCCATCCATGAATGATAGGGCCTCATGACCGGTTGTTGCATCTATCCTGACCTCCGTTATTGGCACTGGAAAGTCATCTTTGGGGCATGCTTTATTCAGATCTCCGAAGTTAACACATATCCGAATCTGTCCATTCTTTTTCTTCACGGGCATATGTGGACGCACATTTTATTAAGTTCGTTGGTTATTTGTTTGTTGGGTTTATTAAGTGCGTGGGCGTGCCAGTCACAAAGTGACGATTTATTGTGCGCTCGATCTGACTAATCAGACGATTGTGTGGTTCGTGTCGGGACTAAGAACCCGCCGTACCGTGAAGGCTACGACATTGATTACATCCCCTCGGAGAGGGGAAAACCCTTGATTGATTGTCAGGAAAAGGGGCCTCACAGCCTAGAGAGAATACTAATGATGCAGGAGGATAGTGAAAGATAAACTATGCTGGAAACCCGTATCGGGACGTGAATGTTGAGACTATGTCAGCCACTCATGGGCCACTTCATGTTCGGGCGAAGGTCCGTGTTTGTAGCGTAAGAGACGGTAACAAAACCGCGCAGATGTCTACCACGAACAAGGCAAGTTTAATGAGAATGCGGGATTGGATCCCGGTAGGGGCGGGTCAAGTTGATAGACTATTGGCCGGAGATGATTTCAGACTATGGCCATGTCGGAAATTCCGTAAGCCACGTCCGATACCATAAGGCGTCGTTGATTTTCTCTTTGCACCCAGTCCGAGGGAGTGAATTATTAAGTGCATAGCCCGAGCTCACTAACGTGCGCCCTCGCACGGGGTTCGACCTGCCTAGTCAGGTCGTGGGGGTCAAGGGGGCAGCGCCCCTTGTGGGGGTTTCCGGGGGCAGCACCCCCGGAACAAAATTTTAATCGAAGCACGGGTAATAGAGTTCCTTTCATTATTTTTTATTTGGTATTGATCTTTGCATTTTTTGTTTGAACCTTTCTCCCTTTTATTATTATTATTTACCTCCCCCTCTTTATATAAAAGAGGTGCGCCGGTTAAATGGATATGAAGGAAGAGAGGAGGGGCGCGCCGGTTAGATGGATATGAAGGAAGAGAGGAGGGGTGCGCCGGTTAGATGGACACTAGGGGCGCACCGGTTTAACATGATGCAAGGGGGGCGCGCCGGCTATGGAGGTGTAAAGGGGGCGCGCCAGGTTAAGTTAATGCCAAGGAGGGAGAGGGGGGCGCGCCAGAATAGCCTAAGAAGAGGGGGGCGCACCGGTTTGAGCTCCGGAATTCCAAAGTGGATTTGAGTGTGGAGCTAATCCGGCGCAGGGGGGGGTAGCGCGCCGGATTAGCCCACGCCGGATTAGGGGGGCGCCGGGTTAAGCCGTATTTCATTCTGTTTGTGCTCTGTTTATTCTTTCTATTTTCGTTCTTGTTTCTTCAACCTTTAGACTGACATTTTGATTGGTTTATTCACTTGATTGATGGGTTAAGTTGATAGAGAAGGTGGTTAAAGCTCTTTAATCATTTATTAAGATGAACGAGCATGAAGATTGAAGGGACTCAAAAGTTCAGGCTAAAAGTTGTTCTTTCCCCCACAGAGCTAAGTATGTTCGTCTGCTCTCGTGTTCGGAGAACTCATACTGTTCGTCTGTTGCTTGAGTGTTCTCATCCTGGCGAAATTTGGACAGCACCTCCCCTGGACTGGGAGTTGCCAGAGAGCAATAAGGAACACCAAACGGATAACTCCGGGGTGCACCTCAAATCTGGACCTTATGTCGGTCCAATAACCCAAATGTGAGTGTTGGAAAGCTCGAGGACCGGCCTTCGAGAGCTCTCACCACTCACGGGTGATGACTTCGTGGAACGGGACAGATGTAGGCCACAGGTGGCCATGAATGTTCACCCTTCGAACTGGTTCCCTCAGAGTTCATGCCATAGAAGGGCAAGCTTCTGAGGACCCCAGGTGATGTTGAAAACTGGGAGGGAGAAAACGGAAGAAAAGGGGAAGAGGTGAGAGCAATAGAATGCCATTTACGCCCACAAGAGTCACTCTTTTATTCATCCTCAAGGGGAAAGGAGATCTACCCCCAAAGCACGGGGGATAATACAACGGAGAAGATAAAAGAGAAGCTAAGTGTTGAGGTGGGGGAAATAAGATACATCGGTGGGGGAGAAGGAGGAACAGAGCACAAGCTCTTCCTCCTCTCTCCCCTCTCTCTTTCTCACCGTCTCTCTTTTTCTTCTTCACCTTGCAGATGGGGATGGATGTAGCTTCTTCTTCTCTTCGGACGTTGGGAACCTTAGCCGAACCAGCCAGCCCTCTCTTCTTCGAGCTCTCTCTTCTTCCTCTTCTCTCTTCTCCTGTTCCCCTCTATTGGTCCTCCCTCTCTATCTCCTTTTTCTTGATCATCCTCTTCCTCGGCTTCACAATGCTGCCCCTTATATATATCAGCCAGCCTGGGAGCATTCCTGCCATTTCCACCTCATCCGCAACGAAGTCGGGAGTTGACTGGCTGTGCTGGACGCTGTTCATTTTTCCCGTACCTTGCTGCTCGTCCGAGGATGGGACGCTCAGAGATCTGCCGGAGCTTGCCTTGCTGCTACTGCTTGTGTGCTGTCGAACGAAGGTAGGAGCAGAGTCATGGGCATTGAATGTCCTCTGCACGCCATAATGATGCAAAATAGAGCATCGGAATGTAGATGGGACGGCTTGTTTGCGCGCCGGATTAAGGTGAGATGCAAGGGAAAGGGTGCGCGTCGGTTTAACCCATATGAAGGGGAAAAGGGGCGTGCCGGTTTAACCCATATGACGGGGAAAAGGGGCGCGCCGGTTTAGCCCAAGATGAAGGGGGCGCGCCTATTTAACCCAAGATGAAGGCCACGCCATTTTAGATGAAGGCCACGCCGGTTTAACCCAAAATGCAAGGAATGAAGAGGAAAGGGGCGCGCCGGTCTTAGTGGCGCCGTTTTAAGCGCTTATCGCGCTGGTTTAAGTACCGAACGGATTCTTTTCAAAGTTGAGGCCGTTTATATGAATGTTGGCATTCCCGGCATGTTCCGGTTACGATGTATGGCCTCCGTAATATTCTGTTCGTAGCCTCCGGGACTCGGTCCCAGACATTGCGTGACTTTCGGTGCGTGCCGAGACTGTGCCGAAGTTCCTGACTTTTCTCTGATTCATGTCTCGGCATGGCCGGTCGGAGCCTTGTAGCTGTATCATCTGCTTAGGGGGCTTCCTTAGCGGGTAGCGGACAACCAAGTGAGTTCTCGTCCTGATCGGGTGAGGCATGAGGTTTATTCGGCAGTTCTATCTTCGACTCGCGCTCTAATGTGTAGACACGAATGTCGCCATGATCATCATCATCATTTTTTGGCATCCACAGCATAATATTGGCCAGCCACATGGTATATTGACTTTCTTCAACGAAGCCCACGTCAATGAGCTTGTCCACATCTTTGCATATTTGAGTGATGAGCTCTGACCTCATGCGCCGTGGCGGTTGCTTCACCGGTTCGGCTTCAGGGCTTATTGCTAGCTCATGTTGTGAGACTACGGGGCTCAGTCCTGGCATCTCCTTGAAGGTCCAGGCAAAGCAATCCCGATATTCTTGCAATACCTGGATGTACAGCTTCTGTTGTTCAGTAGATAGCTGGGCGCTGAGGAAGGTCGGCCTATGGTCATCCTCATCTCCCAGGTTGACTTCTATCAGCTCATCGACTGTGGCTTGGCCTCCATCTTCTATCTCCGGGGGTGTCGGCTGAAGGTCGATAAAGTCTAGAATATCATCTTCAAGGTCGAGGACCACGATCTCTTCATTCAATTCTACTTGAACTTCATTAAGGATCTCCGCCTCAGCAAGAAGCGGCTATGTGAATGGTTTCATCTGCGAACCCATTGCAGTCGCAGCTTCGAGGGGTGAATTAACAGCTTCATCCCCCCTTTGGGTTGCCATGTCCTCAGTAGGGGTGGCACTTTTCTCTTCAGCAGCATGCATCTCTTGCTCGGCTTCGACAGAAGTCTCTCCGCTTGGCATGAGAGGTGCTGGAATCATCATTAGCAGAGATCCGCCAGAGGGAGATGTCCCTGTTTCTTCAATATCTTCGGCTTCACTACTACTGGTCGTGTCAAATCTAGCTTGAAGAGCCGCTTCTTCAGGATAGGCTTGCTCCCATCATCGGCAAGGAGCCATGGTCTCTGTTTCTGGGTCTCTTGATCGAGCCGGTTTAGCATATTCAGCTTCTGCTGGGTATTCATCAAAAGTTGCCCCCAGCGGGTTGTTTTCAGCAGGATAGAAGGTGGAGATGGTATCCACCTCATAGCGCCCACTGTAGTAATACTCTTCAAGGGTAAACCCTAACCCTGGATGCTGAGAAACATGTCTCATTTCTTTGTCCAGATTTACGGGATACCACATTTTCTGGAATGCTTCTTTGTCCTTGCGCGACTGGTTGGAGGGGATGTGCTACTTCTGGAACATCCTGGCCATCCGACTCATCGTGAATGCCAGACCCTGAACGGGAGCTAGCGGATTCTCTATGCCTTCGGGTAGACGACAATCAGTGTCTTCCCGGGTAGGATGCCCCTCAGCAGTATAGAACAAACTGCTGGGACCATCTATCTGTGTCACTTCCCAAGCTTTGAAAGACTTGACAGTTACATTATCGAGGCCAGGAATTGGCTTGGTAAGGCCTTCTAGGACTCTTATATGGTCGTGCTGCTGACCGACCTTGGCTTCATTAGCTTCAGGGTATATATCGGGAGGTACTATCCTGCCCACGTCTCCAGTGACGGTAATATGAGAAACCGCCTTGGGCTTGACATATCCGCGTGGCGGCGGTGGGAACCACTTGTCGCTGGAGGTGCTTTTTGGTGTCCCCGCAGGGGTCTTGGCTTCAGGGGTCCCTTGGGACCGTTCTGCATACAGATGAGCGTCTGCCAGGTGACACTCGGACACTTCGAATGGGTGGAGATCGGCAAATATCCTCTCTTCCTTCCCTTCGAGGCTGTATTTGATGCATTGGTGGAGCGTGGATGGCACCACAATATTTTCATGTAGCCAAGGATGGCCAAGCAGCGCCTTGTACGAGGTGCGGGAGTCGATGACATGAAACTGCACCTTTGTAGTAAAATCTGCCAGAGTGAGTGTGAATTCTGCTACACCCAATGATACTTCACACTTTTGGTTGAAGCCAGCGATACACATCTCTCTAGCTTTATCGATGCGTACATTAAAGTGGTGCCTCTGGTATGTTCTGTATGGCAGAATGTTGACAGCTGGGCCTGGGTCAACCAAGATCCTGTTCTGTTCCTGTCCATTTAGGTGCCCCCTCATATAGAGTGCCCTATTGTGGCTGATAGTGGGGAGCAACATGTCTTCGTGAGTGAAGGTCATGCTGGCCTCTGGCAGTGCTATAGCCAAGCAGGTTTCATATTAAGTAGGCGTCTGCAAAGCAGTGATAATCGCCTGTCGGGTCTCTTCACTGAGAGAGAGAATTTCCCAGACAGTTAATCTTGCCGGGAGCTTCTTCAACAATTTGACTACACGGCTTCCTACTCGGACATTTGACAGCTTCATTTCATCTGCCCACCTGGGCTTGGAGGAGTCTTGGACTGCGGTCCCTAACGGCCCTACCTCATTAGGTTCAGATTCTGCACCCTTTTGCTTAATGCAGTCTTCTTGTTGCCCTTCATCGGTTATTACCGGGCGAGCTTTATCCGCATCCGGAGCTTCAGAAGACTGCTGGGGCTACGGGCAGGTATCCGCGGTTGCAAGTTCGGCATCCTGATGTAGTTGCATTCCCTTGGACATTTTCAGAAATTCCAGGAAGGAAGGAGTGGTAGCACTGCCCCCATTCTGGCTACAAAGGCCTGACGGAGGAGGGATTTGGACCCCTCTGACCTCCCGGGGAGGTATCTTGTAGAGTTGCTCTCCCCTGAATATGATGTTATGGTTAGCAGGCGGCTGGGGCCCCCATTTTTGGCCTGACCGGGTTGCATGTGCTGCGGAGGCTGCTTCAGCCTAGCCTGCCCTGGTGGCGGGTGCAAAGCCTATTTTTTCCTCGTCCTCTTCACCCGACAAGTTGAAGAGAACCGAGAGAGTATTGTAGAACACAATCTACTTTTTGTTGACCTTGGCGATCTTTCTTTTCTTCCTTTGTTTATTTTTCTTCTTTTCTTCAAGTGGTGCCTGCCCCCAGAACAGGCTGCCATCCTTGTCAGATGCTGTGTCAGCGTGCTGCTCCTGTTTGAGTGAAAGCTGCTCCAATTCTTGCCACGGGACATGATCCCGTACCATTAGGGGTTCTAATTCGGGCTGTACATATTCATCTAGCCCATTAATGTATTCTTACAGCCGCCGGGCATCCTGATTGATCTCCTTTACCGTTGGTAGTGGAGTCTGTCTCCTCCGATTGTGTGTAGGTATCCTGATGACTGCAGGTGGGTTGGTCCACACAGGTGCTACCACCGGAGGGGTAGGTCATGGTGTGATGCCACGAATATGTGCCCCCACTTTTGAGCGAGGTGCCATCCTTTCCTTGTTCTTTGCAGGGACTTGCAACCATCCCTGTTGTTCTTCTATGGGCGCCAGGAAACAGAGTTCATAAGTGCGTCGAGTGTTGGCTTCAGAGATCTCCTCAGGCAGTGCCTGGTACACCGAGATCATATTGGCTACGGCCCTCCTTAGAGGAGCCTCATGAGGTTGTAGAGGGTCGACCCTATACTCTCCCAGGTCAATTTCATCTTTCTTCACCATGCCTTCATTAATATATTTGAAGACATAACAGTCTTCAATTGGGTGCCCAACATCTGGTGATAGGGGCAGAACCTTGGACTGTCTTTTCGATTCAGGTCTTCCGTCCTCTTTGGCTCAGTTAAGGTGACCTTATCGTATTGGGTTACCCAATCAAATAGAATTCGGGTCTTATCCTTTGGAAAAGAAAAGGCCTTCTTCATTTTATCCCTTAGTGAGGGACCTTCTTTGCCATCTCTAGCTTTAACAGGCTGCGGGGTGTCTGCCTTATTGCCTTTATCCTTCTGCTGTTCAAATGCTTTAATATCAAGGGCATTCGCTTCTTTAGGCGCCTGGCGCCGCTCTACTGCCTTGCCTTTTTGTGTAGCAGCATCAGCTGATGCAGGGGCAGGTCTGGCTAGGAAAGCTTCGACCTCAGCCATGATGTTGTTCAATTGGTCGAACGATCGGATCTCTATTCCTATCATCTTCTCCAGGACCTCTCTCTTGAGATTTTGTTTGCATATTTATACAGTGCCCTCCTGATGCGGGGGCCGCTTGCACCTCATTCCGAGGTTTCTCCACCTCTTGATATAATCAAGGGCTGTTTCATCTGCACTATATCTTGTTGAGTAGAGTTCGGCCACTGTGACTTCCCTCTCTATAACATGGAATCTTTCTCTGAACTTCCTCTGCATGTCCGACCAGTCGCTGATCGACCCAGCCGGGAGGCTAGAGTACCATTCAAAAGTGAGCCCTGTCAGCGAGGACCCAAAAAATTTCAGCAAGTATGACTCGTCGGTGGCTAGATCACCCATGACGGTCATGTAGTAGGCGACATGTTCATTCGGGGATCCCTTCCCATTGAACTTATCGAATTTTGGCGGCTTGCTAATCCCAGGAGGGAGCCGCTTAGCAGCATGGTGCGGAGGGTATGAGACCCTATATCAATCAAATGCGACGTAGCCGCATTCACTTCTTTCTGCGAGCTTCAGCTCAATCATTCTCTCCACCATCATTTTGTTCATGACGGTCGGATCAACCTATTTTGGGTAGAAATGTGCTGGCTGTAGGTACGGGGTGACCAGGGTGGTCGCCTGCGGAGAGGGACGCAGCATTGGAGGTGTCTGGTGCGCCTGTGGAAGCACTGGCGGCATCAGCGACGGTGGTGGGCATTGTTGAGTTGTTGCCACGCTTGGTTCTACCGACTGGGGAGCGGCATAATGTGGAGAGGGGTTGGCGGCTCCCCGCGATGATTTGCCTTGCATCTCGAGCTGTTTAGAGGCTGAAGACTACTCTGTCTTCTCCATCATTTGCTTCTTCAGCAGCTCTATCTCCTGGCGGTACCTTTGAAGTATCATTAGTACTACCGGGTCCATAGCTGCAGTGCTGGGGATAGCTTTTATTGTCTCCCCAGATGCACCCTCAGGCAGGATGTCGACTAGAACATCTTCTTCTTCTTTCGCTGTCACCAAATTGGCGGTCAGGACAGCAGGTTCATTACATTGTTGGGCATGGGCTGGGGCTTGCTTCCCTCTAGCTGCTGCCAGCAGTTCTCTTGCAGCTTCTACTCTCCGAGTGCTCGGCCCTGGCCGACCGGCTAATCGAGCCAGCTCGCAAGGATCTTCTGGAAGCCTTCCATATTGGCCAGGTGTACTAGCCATGTTTGTCACGCCCCGGACCGATAGCAGCGGAACGTGTCGTTTGCTCAGAACGTGGCAGTTAAACAGTCGTGAATAATCAAGAGCAATCGCATAAGTCCAAATAATTTGGAGCAATAATAAAAGTTTATTTCTATTATAAGTGTCTTACAATCTAAAGTCCAAAATTTGAAGACTCAACTACATCACTATGAAAGAAAAGGAAATGACGCTCCAACAGACTTAGACAAGATAACTAAATAAGAGACACCATGCTAGACTCAAGAAAGATAAAAGACACGGGTTCACTAGTTTTCGAACCTCGCTTGCACACTTGTCCCTCCCATGTGAGTCTCGGTCTCGCTAGCCACCTGAATACCTGAAAAATGTTAGAGTAAACAGGGTGAGCGAAAGCTCAGTAGGAATTATATCTCAAGAACAAGCTAGCTTTAAGTAATTACATGTTACATGAATGCAAGGCTAATATATATGAATGATCGTAAAAGTAGAATGCAAGTATATCGATTAAACCGAGATATGAAATTTCTAGTAAAACGAGAAAAGCAAGAGTTAAAGATAGTATCAATCATGAGATGTTGGCTATTTAGAGTTCTAGCAAGTACCACGATGAGTCACGCACGCAAGTAATATCATGTAAAGTCATGAGAGAGAGAGAGTAAGTGGAATGTCTCTAGAACGACGAGTACTTCGGTGCAATGCCACACCGCGATCATTACAACTCCCATGGGCACTAGTACTTTCGGGTGTTCCTCCCAGGACCAGATCGGGCCCTTATATGCGCAGGCATTATATAATGTATTTTTCGACATCCACGATAGTTATAGCCAATGTAGAATTCCAAAGGAATGAAACTTGTAGGAATTTAAGGTAGATCTTGCGGAATGTATCGGAAAACTAGGTGGAATTGGCTCCCTAGTGGGTGCCATGGCGTTAAGAATAAGCGTTCATATACACATGAGCGCTCGTTCTTTGTACATGAAAAGGTAAAAGAATTGGTGTCTACGTGGAGGCATGCAATCCAAGATGATTAGCAATGGCATAGTTTCCCATTCCATTAACTCAAGAATTAATCTCAAGGCGGCTATTTAGCATACCATGAGGGCCGGTATACCATGTTCTTAGAGTGACATGGCAATAAAAGTGTTATGGGTTTTAGTGGTACAACCTGCTCGGCTGCCTTGAGGGAATCCAAGGCTAGCGGAGTCTTATGGAGGTCTCTATGATAAAATCACCAATCCAAAGGAACGGAATGTCCCGTGGAGGGTTCCTCTATCACCGAGAAATAGTGGGGCAGTCGATAAATCTTCGAGAAACATGGGACTATATTCACGGACTGGAATATAGTGCCAAAAACCATCATAGCCAAGAATTTTTAAATCCAGTTCCACATTAAGTGTAAAATCTAGAATTCTTTTAAATCAAGTTTAGCATCTAGTGTAAATAAAACTTGGAATTCCTTCAAATCAGGTTCGACATTCAGTGAAAACAGATCTTGGAATTCTTTTAAATCGAGTTTAGCATCTAGTGTAAATAAATCCTGGAATTCTTTTAAATCAGGTTCGACATTTAGTGAAAACAGATCCTGGAATTCTTTTAAATCGAGTTCGACATTTAGTGAAAACAGATATTGGTATTCTTTAAATCAAGTTCGTCATTCAGTGTAAATAGATCTTAGATTTCATTTTAATTATGAATAGTGCCATTTTCTAAATAAATAAATTTTTCAGGAACAATTACATGGTCAGGTAGAGAAAATTAGCAGGAATCTAGAACTATAATCATGCATCAAATTAGGTGTCATGATTCTCTGTTATTAAAATTTTAAAGTGTGTAATTATTAAATGGCTAATCAAAATAACGACTGTGTATGCAGTCGTCAGATCAAATAGCGCCCTTTACAGGGTCACTATTTCTTTAAACATGAAGAAAATCCCGTAAAGCCATTAAACTCCAATTCTAATAAACCTATATGCATGCATGGATTTATTATAAAAATGGTTTTGCCAAGTCCTTGAGAAAACCTACCTTGGTTAATGATTTGGAGGCTAGAACATGAAGAATGGTGGTGAAATAACCAAAAATTTGATGCTCTATTTCTGCAAGAAGAATAACGGCAATAGCAGCAATGGCCAGCAGGGAGGAAGAAGCAGAGGAGAAGATGCTTCCTGCGTCCCTTCTTGTTGCAGACAACACGTAGGAGGAAGAGGAAAAAGAGGATGATGCCCTCACCCTTCCAATGTAGCAGGAGGAATAGGATGAAGTGGAAAAACTTCTTTATGTTCTTCACGCTCGCAGCAGCAAGACGTTTGTTTGAAGAATAAGAGCTAACAGGTTGGCTCAGTGGAGGGGTTGGTATTTATAGGGTTTTAGGAACCCAATGGGCTTGGAGTTCGATTGGGACTTAAAGCTCCTATGTAGAATCCTTACTAACCATAGATATCCTTTCCTAACCCAAACTTACCTAGATAACATCCCTGTTCGAACCAAACACCGACGGGTCCCTTTTGGAAATGACGTCTCAGGTTGGGACGTTATTTTAATAAATGACGCTTGTTAACATAGTCGTAAATTCTTTAATTAGCGCCTATTTGTATGTCTTCAATTAAATGACGACTTGCTCGGAGGCGTCATTCACCTTCTGGCCTATTTGTTATAAATTAACGTTAATTTAAGGTGTAACGATCTTTCTAGATTTTTATCTTTTTTTCTTGATGTGATCTTGTTGGAAAATTTTATGAGTATACATTTTTCATTTTTCTCTATTTTTTCGTATAATTAGTTTTCCAAAATTCTTTAATTCAAAAATTGGCACTATTCATTTTAGAATAAAATAACGACTTAGTTTAAGTCGTTTCCTATGTAAACGACACCGGCACACATTGGCGTCATTTGAGTATTACCATTTCTTCTTAACCTTCAAAGGACCGATATTGTATAAATATCTCTGTTATTTTATAATACCTTTAACTATATACTTTATTTGACTTTTGCTAATTTGTAAATAACGACTTGCATTAAGTTGTCTTTCACGTTGGATACGCATGTATACCAAGAGACGTCAATTGTGTTTTTGACCTTTTCTCAATGCCCTTGAAAGGATCGATATTGCATAAATGTCCATTCTGTTATCTTTTACTTATCTTTAATGTATTTAAAGCATATCTTTATACCATTTCCCCTTCTAATCTAACATAATATAATACAATGTGAGATATTAAAATTTCTAAATTACTAATAAAATATAAATTGATGTTTACTACGAGATTTATTGATTCTTAATTCAAATAAAATTGTGTTGTGCATTAAATTCTTACATAAAAATAACCTGTTATTCTTAAATTTATTATAATATAACAGTAAGGTCCATGAGTTCTTTTTGTGAGACTTCTTAGGATGTCAGGGGGTTGTGTACCGAGTCTGGCCTTGATTATTTACGTTGTATTATATTTATTTATAGTGCATTATATATATATGCACATATTTATGGATGAGTGGGTTAAGACTTAAGGGCCCTTATTTGTGTCAATATGTTGTTATCTATTTTTTCCAAAGCTTGTTATTTGTCATATACGTTTTCTAAAGGCCCTTACAATGTGTGTGGGTTTCATATATCTTGATATATATATATATATATATATATATATATATATAAACCTATATGTTATTTACTAACCCTCATATACCTATTAATAATTTGTATGTATATAGGGATTTTATTCCTCATAATTTATTTAACTTTTATTAGTCCTTGTTGTCCTGGGTATCAGAGGCAGGTTCGATCCGAGCAACCTAAAGGAATATCACTTGGACATTTATTTATTTGAATAAATTTTATTTATTAAACATTATATACTTATTTGTAAGAATATGTATTAGGTATAAGTTTTCTTCCTAAATATTTATTCTTATTTCAAAATTACCGGGCGTTACACCCTCCCTCACTTAAAAGAATTTTGTCCCCAAATTCACAGCATCTTCCATTCCTAACAGAGAATTAGCTATAACTTATTATGAGCTTATACAGGTAAAGAAGAAATCTTATGGAAAAGAGCTAGTTTAGGATTACGGGTGAGGGGTACCTTCCACAACTTCTCTCTTGACAAGTTTGGCCATAGCTTGAGTTTCTCTTGAAAGCTTCTTAGTTAGAATAGGGCATTCCGCTATCTTATGGTCTAAGCTTCCGTAACGCAGGCATGCTCCCGAACTCCACCAAAACTTCTTCGATTGGTGACCATATCTTCCACAAGATTTACACTTACCTTGCGAGTGATCTGTCGAAGTTCCCTCCTTGTTACACTTCTTACATTTCTTGCACTTCTTACATTTTCGTGAACTATCACCCTCGATTACACTTTTCCTGGTCATGGTGAAACTCCCGAGATTGTTGGCTTGATCTTTCCCTTCAACTCTCTCTTTTTCTTCCACTGTCTTCTCTAGCTCCTGGACTCTCCTAACAAGGTCTGCATAAGCTTGGACATCCACTAACATCATCTCATGAACAAAGCTTGGCTTAGACGCTTCCATTTTATCTAGGTTCCTGCAAGGATAAGTGGAGAGATAATTTATTGACTCAAGAATTAATGTTAATTAAATATAAATATTTTATCTTTCTTTTATAACTTTAACCCCATGTTCTACCCATCTCTCACGGAACTCCTATAGGATGACCGACAAGGATACTTAACCTATCTCTTGGACTTAATGTCCTAAGGAGTTGAATGCCGAAGCTCTGATATGACTGACAGTGATACTTGACCTATCATTGGAACCTAATAACTGGAGGATATGAAAGCCGAAGCTCTGATATGACTGACAGGGATACTTGACCTATCATTGGAACCTAATAACTGGAGGATATGAAAGCCGAAGCTCTGATATCACCTCTGTCACGCCCCGAACCGTTAGCAGAGGAACGTGTCGTTTGCTCGGAACGTGGCAGTTAAACAGTCGTGAATAATCAAGAGCAATCGCATAAGTCCAAATAATTTGGAGCAATAATAAAAGTTTATTTCTATTATAAGTGTCTTACAATCTAAATTCTAAAATTTGAAGACTCAACTACATCACTATGAAAGAAAAGGAAATGACGCTCTAACAGACTTAGACAAGATAACTAAATAAGAGACACCATGCTAGACTCAACAAAGATAAAAGACACGGGTTCACTAGTTTTCCAAGCTCACTTGCACACTTGTCCCTCCCATGTGAGTCTCAGTCTCGCTAGTCACCTGAATACCTGAAAAATGTTAGAGTAAATTGGGTGAGCGAAAGCTCAGTAGGAATTATATCTCAAGAACAAGATAGCTTTAAGTAATTACATGTTACATGAATGCAAGGCTAATATGCATGAATGATCGTAAAAGTAGAATGCAAGTATATCGATTAAACCGAGATATGAAATTTCTAGTAAAACAAAAAAACCAAGAGTTAAAGATAGTATCAAGCATGAGAGATTGGCTATTTAGAGTTCTAGCAAGTACCACGATGAGTCACGCACGCAAGTAATATCATGTAAAGTCACGAGAGAGAGAGAGAGTAAGTGGAATGTCTCTAGAACAACGAGTACTTCGGTGTAATGTCACACCGTGATCATTACAACTCCCATGGGCACTAGTACTTTCGGGTGCTCCTCCTAGGACCAGATCGGGCCCTTATATGAGCATGCATTGTATAATGTATTTTTTGACATCCACGATAGTTATAGCCAATGTAGAATTCCAAAAGAATGAAACTTGTAGGAATTTAAGTTAGATCTTGCGGAATGTATCAGAAAACTAGGTGGAATTGGCTCCCTAGTGGGTGCTATGGCGTTAAGAATAAGCGTTCATATACACATGAGCGCTCGTTCTTTGTACATGATAAGGTAAAAGAATTGGTGTCTACGTGGAGGCACGCAATCCAAGATGATTAGCAATGGCATAGTTTCCCATTCCATTAACTCAAGAATTAATCTCAAGGCGGCTATTTAGCATACCATGAGGGCCGGTATACCATGTTCTTAGAGTTACATGGCAATAAAAGTGTTATGGGTTTTAGTGGTACAACCTACTCGGCTGCCTTAAGGGAATCCAAGGCTAGCGGAGTCTTATGGAAGTCTCTATGATAAAATCACCGATCCAAAGGAACAGAATGTCCTGTGGAGGGTTCCTCTATCACCGAGAAATAGTGGGGTAGTCGATAAAACATCGAGAAACGTGGGACTATATTCACGGACTGGAATATAGTGCCAAAAACCATCATAGCCAAGAATTTTTAAATCCAGTTCCACTTTAAGTGTAAAATCTGGAATTCTTTTAAATCAAGTTTAGCATCTAGTGTAAATAAAACCTAGAATTCCTTCAAATCAGGTTCAACATTCAGTGAAAACAGATCCTAGAATTCTTTTAAATCGAGTTTAGCATCTAGTGTAAATAAATCCTGGAATTCTGTTAAATCAGGTTCGACATTTAGTGAAAACAGATCCTGGAATTCTTTTAAATCGAGTTCGACATTTAGTGAAAATAGATCTTGGAATTCTTTAAATCAAGTTCGTCATTCAGTGTAAATCGATCTTAGATTTCGGTTTAATTATGAACAGTGCCATTTTCTAAATAAATAAAATTTTCAAGAATAATTACATGGTCAGGTAGAGAAAATTAGCAGGAATCTAGAACTATAATCATGCATCAAATTAGGTGTCATGATTCTCTGTTATTAAAATTTTAAAGTGTGTAATTATTAAATGGCTAACCAAAATAGCGACTGTGTATGCAGTCGTCAGATCAAATAGCACCCTTTACAGGGTCACTATTTCTTTAAACATGCAGAAAATCCCGTAAAGCCATTAAACTCCAATTCTAATAAACATATATGCATGCATTGATTTATTATAAAAATGGTTTTGCCAATTCCTTGAGAAAACCTACCTTGGTTAATGATTTGGAGGCTAGAACTTGAAGAATGGTGGTGAAATAACCAAAAATCTGATGCTCTGTTTCTGCAAGAAGAATAATAGCAACAGCAGCAACGGCCAGCAGGGAGGAAGAAGCAGAGAAGAAGATGCTTCCTGCGTCCCTTCTTGTTGCAGACAACCCGTAGGAGGAAGAGGAAAAAGAGGATGATGCCCTCACCCTTCTAATGTAGCAGGAGGAATAGGATGAAGTGGAAGAACTTCTTTATGTTCTTCACGCTCGCAGTAGCAGGACGTTTCTTTGAAGAATAAGAGCCAACAGGTTGGCTCAGCGGAGGGGTTGGTATTTATAGGGTTTTAGGAACCCAATGGGCTTGGAGTTCGATTGGGACTTAAAGCTCCTATGTAGAATCCTTACTAACCATAGATATCATTTCCTAACCCAAACTTACCCAGATAACATCCCTGTTCGAACTAAACACCGACAGGTCCCTTTTGGAAATGACGTCTCAGGTTGGGACGTTATTTTAATAAATGACGCTTGTTAACACAGTCGTTAATTATTTAATTAGCGTCTATTTGTACGTCTTCAATTAAATGACGACTTACTCGGAGGCGTCATTCACCTTTTGGCCTATTTGTTATAAATTAACGTTAATTTAAGGTGTAAAGATCTTTCTAGATTTTTATCTTTTTTTCTTGATGTGATCTTGTTGAGAAATTTTATGAGTATACATTTTCGATTTTTCTCTATTTGTTTGTATAATTAATTTTTTAAAATTCTTTAATTCAAAAATTGGCACTATTCATTTTAGAATAAAATAACGACTTAGTTTAAGTCGTTTCCTATGTAAACGACGCCCGCACACGTTGGGGTCATTTGAGTATTGCCATTTCTCCTTAACCTTCAAAGGATCGATATTGTATAAATATCCATGTTATTTGATAATACCTATAACCATATACTTTATTTGACTTTTGCTAATTTGTAAATAACGGCTTGCATTAAGTCGTCTTTCACGTTGGATACGCCTGTACCAAGAGGCGTCAATTGTGTTTTTGGCCTTTTCTCATTGCCCTTGAAAGGACCGATATTGCATAAATGTCCATTCTTTTATCTTTTACTTATCTTTAATGTATTTAAAGCTTATCTTTATACCATTTTCCCTTCTAATCAAACATAATATAATATAATGTGAGATATTAAAATTTCTAAATTACTAATAAAATATAAATTGATGCTTTCTTCGAGATTTATTTATTCTTAATTCAAATAAAATTGTGTTGTGCATTAAATTCTTACATAAAAATAACCTGTTATTTTTAAATTTATTATAATATAACGGTAGGGTCCATGAGTTCTTTTTGTGAGACTTCTTAGGATGTCAGGGGGTTGTGTATCGAGTCTGGCCTTGATTATTTATGTTGTATTATATTTATTTATATTGCATTATATATATATGCACATATATGTGGATGAGTGGGTTGAGACTTAAGGGCCCTTATTTGTGTCAATATGTTGTTATCCATTTTTCCCAAAGCTTGTTATTTGTCATATACGTATTCTAAAGGCCCTTACAATGTGTGTGGGTTTCATATATCTTGATATATATATAAACCTATTTGTTATTTACTAACCCTCATATACCTATTAATAATTTGTATGTATATAGGGATTTTATTCCTCATAATTTATTTAACTTTTATTAGTCCTTGTCCTGGGTATCAGAGGCAGGTTCGATCCGAGCAACCTAAAGGAATATCAGTTGGACATTTATTTATTTGAATAAATTTTATTTGTTAAACATTATATACTTATTTGTAAGAATATGTATTAGGCATAGGTTTTCTTCCTAAATATATTTATTCTTATTTCAAAATTACCGGGCGTTATAATGTTACAGGTGAAGATCTGCATTCTTCTCCTTTGTCGACGAACCTTCCTTCTTACATGCTCCGGGAAGGTTAATCTCTCAAACATAGAGATTCTCTTTCTTTCTTCCCACCGAGGGGCGGTCTCATCGGCTTCAACATCGAAGCCATCTTCGTAGCCATTGTCGTCGACCAACGATGTCATCCTTCTTTCTTCTTCTTCTTCAACTGCCGTAGGTGGGCAGTAGTGTTCTTCATCCACGACTACTTGTAGTAGCCGATGTTGGCCCAGCGAGGGGTTGCCTAGAGCCCTGAAGGAATTCCTGACCATGTTGGTCATTTCTTCTTGCCTCTGTCCCTGATGTAGGACTGGGGATAGTTGTCGACCTCCGATGGGAGGGATATAAGCAAGCTGGGCTCGTCCGACGAGTTGCTGGAATCTTCTTCCCACTGTAGGGATGGTGGCTTGTCTGGCGCAGGCCCTAAAGCTTTCACGGCATGGAGGGTCCACAACCGTCTCCTCATTAATTGGGGCCGAGCCCCTTTCCTTCTTCATTCTCATTCCGTCACGTATAGGGCGGTGACGGGTTGGTGTGACCTGGTTGGCGGGCTGGGTCTTTTTAGGGACCCAAACATGCTTGAATTTCTTCAGCCTGGGAGCCAGCTTCTCACGGCCATGGTGGCCGGCTTCTTCTTTCTCAGCTCTCCTTCCCGAGAGGGCTTGGTATGAGTTGTGGATAGGTACGGCAGGGACGACCCGATCCGGGACCACCTGAGCGTCACGTCCGTCTAGGAAGATGCGAACTCCACCAACTAGCATAGACTTGCCGGATATAGAGAGACATCCGGTGACAGGAGCAGTGTTCCGTCGGAAGCCTCTAGGCTAGTGTCCTCTGACATTCTTGGTAGGGATGGGGCGGGCCCCATGGTTGACGTGGTGCACCAGGCAACTGGCGACCAGAGCAGGACTCTTGAGCAAGCCAGCACAGCATAGAACCTTCAAAGCTTCGACCTTCTTCATAGCCTCCTCGGCAGGTTCCAAGGACTCCACTTGAAGCATGTCAACAAAGGCCAACCCCAAAAGGTTGGGGAAGCCTACAGCAGCAGGGAATGATCCCAAGACAGTGGGTACCGCCAGGTACCCGTGCTAAGCATGGCCGACGATGATCGCAGGGCCGAAGGTAACAGCAGCAAGACCTGATGATGCCATTGTGTGCCTGCCATATAAGACAAACAAACGATCAGTGGTCTTTGGGAGGGCCTCGGGGCCCGCATATCTCGGCAAAGAGATGAAAGGTAACATTGGTCCCACCGGGCATGCCAGACTTGTTGGGTTATTTTATTTTTACCAGGGGTATTTTATTGTACATGTCCCACCGGGCGTGCCAGACTTGTTGGGTTGTTTTATTTTTACCAGGGGTATTTTATTGTACAAGTCCCACCGGGCGTGCCATACTTGTTGGGTTGTTTTATTTTTACCAGGGATATTTTATTGTATAAGTCCCACCAGGCGTGCCAGACTTGTTCGATGGGATTTTTTTGTTGGGTCAATCAACCAGTTAATTAATAAATAACCCACTGATTAGTTGAACATACAGGCGTGCCAGTCACATGAGTGTCGAGTTTATTGTGCGCTTATTTTGACCCTTGTGGGGCGAGAGTGAGATTCGGGTCAGGACCAGTAGTCTGCCATACCATAAAGGTTATGGTGTTCATTACATCCCCCATAATGGAGAAAACCTTTGATTAATTGTCGAGATAGCGGGCCGTTCGAGGCCGAAACAATATGCGAAAGGATAAACGTGACGAGGTCACATGAAATGATTTTATCTATCATGCAAGACAAGCATGGTTCATTAAGTTGGAGACCCTCGATCTGTGGCGGAGGACATAGGTCCAAAGATTTCCGATCGGGCATAACCCAATCTTCCGTCAATGCCATTTGATATACCCGAGGGTCTATGCGAGCGTGCATGCATGATATTTATGGTTATGCTAAGCATGGGAAAAGAGTTATGAAAATCAACAGTGATCAATCAAATTTATTAATCTCCGCCAAGGGAGACGAGAGTGGTGATATAAGCATGATAACGAAAGCATGATGCCACGGACATGATAATAAAAGTATGATAATAAGATGATTCGGACCTGAATAGCCCTCCTCTTATTTGGTATGTTATTGATTAGGGTTAATTAATCCCGGCCGTGGGAGGCGAAGATCGCTCCGAGGACGGATGAGTGATTAGAATAGTGTAATGGTTTAAAATCGGTGCGACCACGCGTAGGGATAGGTTTCCCCGGCGCGGCCAAGCGTAGGCAAATGATCGTAATCCGGCGCTGCCATAACAAGCATTAAAACGGCGCAGTAGGCTTGGGGCACGCCGGTTTAGGGCACACCGGGAACGAGTCATTTGAAATCAAAAAAATATGAGTCTAGTGCTATTCCGGCGCGGGGGGGGGGGGGTACCGCACCGTATTAGGGCACGTCGGATTAAGACCACGCCATTTTAGCTGATTTTTGATGAATTTTGAAACTATTTTGGTTTATTAAGGTGTTGTTGAAGATTTGAAGGTTAATTGGGCTGATTGCTTGATTAATTGAAGTCCAGGACTCTCCAGGAGTGAAGTTATGTGTCAGTGCGAGGTTCATACTCGAGCACGGCGGTTTATTACCTGAGAACTTATGCTTTATTAAGACCAATTCACTGGAGGAAACTTTATTGATTAAGAAACCTGACAGAATTTTGACAGCATCTCCCCCATCCCAGAAAGGTTGCAGGGGAGAAACGGGGTCATACTCAAGTGTGGAGTAAGCCCCTAATCAGCCGGTCGACACGGAGGCAGCCAGCAGAACCCAATCGGACAGGAAACCCCGAGGACTAGCCTACGAGGGGCACCATAGTTCTGTGGGTTTAGCGTAAGCGGACAACGCGACTAATGAGGGGGGAGGTCCCGAAGACTGGCCTACAAGGGATACACGACCCATAGTCAACTCATAATCCGGCAAAGAGACGGCCAATAGGGATGAGAGGCCCCGGGGATTGGCCTACGAGGGGCATGCAACCCGTGACCACCACAACGTCCCTGGGGACGGTGGGTTCGATATCGGGCCAAGCCCTATCAATATTCACCTTACAGCCCATAGGGACATCCATCACTCGTAGATGGGGGCCCTTTGACCAAATGGTGGTTATAGGGTATCAAAGGGGTATGTCCCCCCTCCCCAGAATATTGAAGCTACTGCTCTCGGAAACAGTGAAACCCAGTGATCATAAATCATGTATGAGATAAGAGGATTAGCAGATTAATGCTCACAAGGGTTAACGGGTCAGTATTGCGAACTATAACAATCAAGATATAGAAACCGTCGTCAGAATCATTAGCATATAATGGATGCGGGGACTATAGAGATGACCCCGTTCACTCTGGACTATGGAGAAGTGCATAGGGGTGTCGATGGGGTCGACCTCGAAACAGGAACCGGCAGAGATGTACACACGAGCATGTCTCTAACCATGAAACCCACAATATACACACGGCAAGGCACGGCTATTGCATTCGAAAGGAAGAGCCCCCGGGGAGGTGGGAGTGATACCAATGTAGCTCGTATGGCTCCCGGGCATGTTCGATTCCGCGAAATATAACTCAGCAATCGCACACACAGAGTGATCGAGCATGCAGACTAAGAACGGAGCAGGAAAAAAACATACAAGATATAACATCATTCATTCCACTGATGAGAGATGAAAGATCGGGCATGTCATAAGCATTCGGCCCGCCGGCGTAGTCGCTCGGCGGCCGCTTCATTGATTCCAAAGAAGGGATTATAGAGGGAGTACAGAGAGAGCATGAACAGATGGTGAGCGGGAGGAGGATGGGCTCGTATCATCACCCCTCCCCCCCCTCACTTACACGACGGCAGAAAGGGGAAAACAGAGGGGGGATCTTCGAGAAGCAATCCACAGAACCCACCTAAAGTTCACCGGCAAAACCATAGTATCAGACTCTCCTTCTCCTTCTCTGACTTCGGAGGGCTTCAGGCGGAGAGGAAGACGGCGGCGAGGGGAACGCCCGGTGAGAACCCTGCTTCTCTCTCAAGGAAACCCTCTCTCCCTCTAAGGTGATTGGCTTTTCGGCTCTCTCCCTCTCTCGAGCAACCGCCAGTAGAACTCCTTAATTCGCCTCTTCTCCTCTCTTCTCTATCTTTTAGTGGAACCCCGTGGCCATATATATAGGAACATGTTGCAAAACTTAATCCGGCGCCAGGAATGGCGTGCCGGGGAAGGGGACTTCACAACCTCTCGCGTGTCGGAATAGGAGGCTCTCGAAGCTTTTAGGCGTGCTGGTTTTGAGGGCGTCGGGTAAGAGGGGCGCGCCGGTGAAGGGCGCACCGTGTTAACATCTCCCGCTTGCTGCGGGTTAGCCGGTGAGTCTCGGGATGGTTCTGGAAGTCACCGTGACCGTTCATCTTGCCGTCGTTCTTCGAAACCTTGGCGGGAAGCCTTGTTGAAGCTCTCAGGACGACGTATAGCCTTTCTCGGAACCTCGAGTATTTTTATTTTGAACACGTGGGTTTTTCGCTGACATGGCTTTCGGTACTATGATTCATGCTGCTAGCTCAGCCTGGCTTGTGTTCAAAGCTTCTTAGAGGGTGGAATAACACTCGGGATAGTTCCGCCTTGACTGGGTGATCATTCAGACACTAACGAACCCAACTTGGCGAGAAGCCGTACCCGTGCCGGGCAATCAGGATCTTCTACCGACAGAGCCTTCGATCTTCCATTCTGAAGAGCGAAGGGAGTTCTTTCATCTCAGGAGAGTCTTTCATGAGGTGGCGGGCCACCGGGTAGACCGTTGTCCTTGGTCGGACAACGGGTATAGGGTATGCGACATGATGGAGTCGATGCCGGTTCATTGGGCAGGCTTGGTCGCACTGCCAGTTGGTTGTGAATTCATCTCGATTCTCCTGAGGTGAAGTCCCCGATGTTCATACAGGGTGACCTGAGGCTCTAGCAACTTGAGAGGGCTTCAATATGCTGATATCCATCGGCTCCTGTGTTTCAGTGGGCCGTGTCATTCGTCTTTGAGGCTTGGTCACCGTTTAATCATATTTTGAGTGCCAACAGTGTCCTACCAGCCAATTTCGGGTCGGATAGGCCCAATAGTTGTACAATCTTTTTCATCATTAATAAAGTGGTATTTTAGCATAAATTTGTAATTGTATATTACTCTACGATGTTCCTAGGATATGTGGTTGTAATGTCAACTCGAGATGGGATCTCGATCATGAGACTGACTTTACATGGACGCATACCTTAAAATTATCCTTGGTTGGAGGGTAATCACTCGGGGACTTTGATTACCTATTAAACCAGTACCCATGATGTGTGGGTGAGCAGTCTCATGGTCACTGGTGTGGGGCACCAACACATATCTGTAGGTGTACGTCCTGGGAGGAAGTACACTGGACTGATCCGTCATTGGATCTTCAGATGGTTGATTATACCTAATGTCAACTGAATATCCAATTGTCTCAGTAGCATCGTTGGTCCTTTGACCTGAGACATTGATCGGATCTTACATGAGGACTGGAATAGTTTGATACTTGGCTAAGTGACTTTAACCTTAAGTCATGAATTGCCAAGTCATTGACCATATCGGGATACGAGTGAATATCATCAATGGTCAAGAGGGGATCACTTATTGTCAGGTATATATCAGACAATTAATGGGTCAAGACACTGACGCTCCATTAAATCTCTGGCCACGGTTGTGTGAGTTCATTTGGGATAGATGTCATACACTTATAGGAGGTCATGGTCGAATGGCACGATCATGGGGTTTGACAGTTACCATACCCTTGATCAAACCAGACTCATAGAAGGAGCCAGGGATTATAGCGATTCGGCAACTATAGACAAACAGGTACTAGACAAGGTCGTTTGAACCCGACGTCCTCTGGGATCATCCGGATTTACTTGACCCAACGTGATCATAGGTGCGGAATAAATTAAACTATTATTCATCTCTAGTAGAAGTGAATAATAAGTTTAATTTACTTCTAATTGGGAATTAGAAGTTAATGGGCCTTAAACTAGAGTGATTATAGGCCTAGAGGATCACACACATAAGATTCTCGGATGACGGGGTAGTATTGTAAATGTATATATATTAAAAGCCTTATGTTCTTTTGGGAAAAGAATAATTAAAAGGGCTTTACATATGTATACACAATAATACAAGGCTATGTGCACAATATATGTGGTTAGGGGCTCTTTTGGAAGGAACCCAACCCACATATATAGGTGTTACATGGATTTTTCTTTGACCAGGCACAAGAAAGAAAGACCATAGTGGCCATTCTCTTTTTGTCACGTCCCGAGCACGGAAGATACTCGGATATGCGCGACGAGTTTATATCAATCATGTCAATCAGAGTAGTAGTGTATTCGACACCAAAACAGAGATGCGTAAAATAGAAAGATAACCCAATCCTTTATTTCATAATGAATAGACTATTACAAATCCAATACTCTATTCAAGGAAAAGTACATAGTTGACTCAAGAAAATAGGAAAAAGACTAGATGACACTTGGAAAAACTCTAGCTCTTTCACTCTTGACTTTCCCCATCCGATTGACTTCCCTCGTCGTCGGAATTACCTGAAAAGTAGGGAACACACGGAGTGAGCGAACGCTCAGTAGGAAATTATATCTCAAGCGCTAGCAAGGGGTTTAAATAATTACATTTTTCATGAATGTACTATAGCTATGCATGCTCGTATAAAACGACAAGATAGAGAGAAAATTTATCAATAAGACGGCAAGATGAACTAGTCATGAGCTTTCAAGGAAAGATAACAAGATATTCAAGCAAGTACTCTTTAGCAAGTCATGTCAAGAACTTTGGCTATCATGTATCAAGCAAGCAAGTAATTACCCTTTCTCGGGTCACGCAATTCATGTCAAGTCAAGTACGAGTCAAGTACAAGATTTGTGTGGAATGTCCAATCAAGCTAGTCATGCACTCGGTATAATGCCAGATACCTTATCATTCAACTCCCATGGGCACAAGTATTTTCGGGTGCTCCTCCCAGGACTAGATCGGGCCCTATATGCGCAGGCATTTATCATGTATATTTGACATCCACTCTTGTATATATACATATAGCCAATATGGAATTTCAACAATTTAAGCTTGTAGACACGTAGGATAACTTTGAGAGAATGGAGTCCAAAAATACGACATTGGACATAGATAGGCGATAACAACGGTATAATCACGATGAACGATGAAACTAGGTGGAATTAGGTTCCCTTAACTCGAGTACTATGACAAACAAGTATGGACATTCTTTATATAGAATTGAGGTCCACATGAACAGTACATCAAAGGTAAGATACCCTCATTCTTATTATAGAATTGAGGTCCACAAGAACATCAACAAATGGCATGATATCATCATCCCATTAAGAATTCTCATGATATACTCTTTGCATATCATAAGGGCCGGTATACCATGTTTCTTTAGAGTGACATGGCATTCAATAGTGTAATAGTTTTTAGGGTACAACCAGCTCAGTCGACCTTGAGAGAATCCAAGGTACGAGGAGTCTTACGGAGGTCTCTATGACTAACTCGCTAGTCCAAAGGAACGGAATGTCCAATGGAGAGCTTGTATGTCAATGAGAGTTGAGGGTGATCGATAAAACATCATGAAACGTGGGACTATACTCACGGAGTGGAGATATAGTGCCGATATACATCTATATAGATATACTGAAACCATCGGTTATCAGAAACAGAGTAAAAACATTTTTACAGGAAAATAACGACTTAAGTAAAGTCACTACTTAAGTAGTTAACGCCTTCAGTAAGGGCGTTTATCTATTTTACATTTTTGTAAAATTTCAATATTTCTGTATTTTACCAAAAATGCGCCCTTATAAGGGGCGTTTAATTAAATTTGACGACGTATGTAATGGCCGTTCATTCTTTACCTCTATTTTTGCAGAATATATATATTTTCAGTAATTTATCGGAAACACGCCCTGGACAGGGGCGTTACTTTTCAATTCACGCCTTGAACAGGGGCGTTAGTCAAGTGAGAGACGACCTATACAGGGTCGTGTATTTCAAGAATTTACAATTTTTCAAGTATTGAAATTTTCAGAAAACGAGATATGGTCATGACAGGATAATATCAGGATTAATGATCATGCACTGGTTTAGAATCATGTTTAAGTGAATATTGGACTAATTAACATGGGTAATTATCAGGTAATTAAATTAACGTCTGTGTACAGGGCGTCAAATCTTTTGAATTGACGACCTTGTCAGGGTCATTTATTTAAATAGCGCCCTAGTCTGGGTCGCGTATAAAATTAGCGCCCTTGGAAAGGGCGTTTCTTTCCAACAATAGAACCTTTAAAACTCGTGAAAACTATATGCATGAACTAATATATATGGTTTAATATAGCTATTATGGTGATTTGGGCTACATTGCTTGAGAAAACCTACCTTGATGATGATAAACTGACGGATGAACAGATGTAGGTTCTGGGAAAAACGATACTCTGTTTTATAAATAGAGTCTTTTTGAAGCTTTCGATCCTAACAGCAGCAGCAAGGGTAGTAATAGGTTGCAGATGAAGAACCCTCAATTCTTCAGTAGGTTATGATGACTCCTACAGAGAACATATATATGCAATCATTAGTATTATTTTCATAATACTTGACTGAAGGTGGAAGAAAGAAGAACTTACCCTTTCGTTCTTCACAACGTGAATCTTCTTAACCTGTAAGAAGAGAAGACGAAGAACCTTTTAATGTTTTTCATACAATCGTAAACAGAAAAGAAGAAGAAAGAACCTTGGTTCTTCACCTACCGTAGAATAGTCCGAACGCCAAATAGCGTTCACGGTTCAAGCAGTAGGTTATTTATAGGATTTAGGTGATCCTAATAGAGTTAGTGTTCGATTGGAAGTAACACTTCCATGATAGAGTTATTACTATATTCGAACTCTTTCTCATAGTTATCAACTTACCCTGGATAGACTCCTGGGTCGAACGAAACTCAAACTAAATTAACGACCTAGGTCAGGGCGTCGAATTTAAATTGACGCCTGGTCAAGCGTCGTTTCTTGTTGAAACGCGTCCATTCAAAGGACGTTATGCAAACCTGCCCTTTTTATTTATTTTTGGTCGTTTGAAATTTGACGCCTTATTATTTAGGCGTCCTTTCTTTAATTCACGCCTTAGGTGAGGGCGTTTTCTTGTAAAGTAGCGCCTATATCTAAGGCGTTATTTTCATCAGGGTTTAATTATTTTTATTCCAAGCTCTTTCGTTTATTTACTAAATCTTTTAATCCATTTTGATTTATTTTATTTATCAGGGTTGCTACACCCTCCCCCACTTAAAAAGAATTTGGTCCCCAAATTCCATATCATACATTTACATATGGAGAGTGTAGAGTGTGTACCTTCTAAAATAAGTCTGGAAATTGCTTCATCATAGATTTCTCGGTCTCCCATGTAGCTTCTTGTTCTGAATTCTTATTCCATTGTACTTTTAGCATGGGAATAACCTTATTCCTTAGGGTACGTACTTCTCGATCTAAGATCTTCATAGGCTTCTGTTCATATGTGAAATCTTTCTGGATTACTAGGTCTCCATATTCAATAATATGTGATGGGTCATGTACATACTTCTTCAACATAGATATGTGGAACACATCATGTACTTCGGACAGTTGAGGGGGCAATGCGATGCGATAAGCAACCTCGCCAACTCTTTCTAGTATCTCAAAAGGTCCGATAAATCTTGGGGTAAGCTTGCCTTTAACACCAAATCTTTGTATTCCACGTCCAGGCGATATCTTGAGAAATACATGATCTCCAACTTGGAATTCGAGATCTCTTCTTCTTGTGTCAGCATAAGCCTTTTATCTAGACTGAGCAACTTGCAGTCTTTCTTTGATCAATTATATCTTCTCGGTAGTGTCCCTTACCATTTATGGACCTAACAGTTGTTTCTCTCCAACTTCGTCCCAGCATAAGGGTGATCGACAACTCCTTCCGTATAAGGCTTAAAAAGGTGCCAGTTGTATTTGCCTGGTAGCTATTATTGTATGCAAATTCGACCAGAGGCAAGTGATCATGCCAGTTTCTATCAAAATCAGTGATGCATGCTCTAAGCATATCTTCAACTACTTGATTTGTTCTCTCGGTCTGACCATCCGTTTGAGGATGAAAGGCTGTACTAAAGTTAAGCCTTGTTCCCAACGAACGTTGTAGTCCTTTCCAAAAATGAGAAGTAAAACGGGGATCTCTGTCAGACACGATTGAAACAGGAATACCATGTAATCTGACTATTTCCTTGATGTATAGTGCAGCTAAGACATCAACTGACCATCGACTCTTGATTGGCAAGAAATGCGCTGATTTAGTCAATCGATCAATGATAACCCATATTCTATCATGTCCTCTTTTTGATTTAGATAAACCCATGATGAAATCCATACCAATATCCTCCCACTTCCATTTAGGGATATCTAGAGGATGTAGTTTTCCAGCAGGCTTCTGGTGTTCCGCCTTGACTTGTTGGCATGTGAGACAGCGTGATACGTAGTCCGCTATTTCTCTTTTCATGTTGGGCCACCAAAAATTTCTTTTCACATCTTGGTACATTTTGGTAGATCCAGAATGAATCGTATACCTTGATCTGTGAGCTTCATCTAAGACCTTCTTTTTCAATTCTGGGCAGTCTGGTATACAAGTTCTATTCTTGAACATTAATCTTCCATCAGAAGTTAGTTGGAAATCCGATTGTCCTTCTAATCTGCCCTTGATTTCTACTAATGTAGGATCGTCATCCTGAAGTGCTTGTATCTCAGATAATAAATCTGACTGTATGCTTATATGAGATAATGTGACACATCTAGGATCCGTGTCCATGCTTATATTGAGTTCAGAGAATTGTTCCAGCAATTTCCATTCTTGAATCAGACAATTGGCTAACAGTGCTCTCGGCTTTCGACTAAGGGCATCAGCTACATGATTACCCTTTCCGGGATGATATTGTATATTGAAGTCGAAGTCCTTGAGATATTCCAGCCATCGTCTTTGCCTCATATTTAGTTCCTTCTGTGAGAAAAGATATTTGAGACTCTTGTGATCGGAGTATATAGTAAACTGTACTCCATAAAGATAATGTCTCCATATTTTGAGTGCAAATACTACCGCGGCCAATTCTAAGTCATGGACAGGGTAGTTCTCTTCATGCTTCTTTAATTGACGAGAAGAGTAGGCTATAACCTTCCCTTGTTGCATTAGAACACACCCGAGGCCAATGCCAGAAGCATCAGTGTATACCTCGAACTTTTCTCCTTCAATTGGCAATGCTAAGATAGGAGCTGTAGTAAGATGATTCTTGAGAGTTTGGAAGCTTCTTTCACATTCCTCATCCCATTCATAACGGATCTCCTTGCGAGTTAACCTCGTAAGTGGCAGGGCGATTTTTGAGAAATCCTTGATGAATCGCCTGTAATAGCCGGCAAGTCCTAAGAAACTTTGGATCTCGCTAGCATTGGTCGATTTTTCCCAGTTCCTTACAGCTTCAACCTTTGATGGGTCTACAGACAAGCCATCCTTTGATATAACATGTCCGAGAAAAGTCACTTCTTCAAGCTAGAATTCACACTTGCTAAGTTTTGCATATAATTGGTTTGTCCTCAATATTTGTAATGCAATCCTCAAATGTTCCTCATGCTCTTCCTTGGTCTTGGAATAAATCAATATATCATCAATAAAGACCACCATGAATTGATCTAAATAAGGCCTGAATATACTATTCATTAACTGCATAAAGGCAGCAGGGGCATTCGTTAGTCCGAAAGGCATAACAACAAATTCATAATGGCCATACCTGCTTCTGAATGCGGTTTTATGAATATCCTCGTCCTTGATTCTTAGTTGGTGATATCCGGACCTAAGATCAATTTTGGAAAAGTACATGGATCCTAAAATTTGATCAAACAATTCATCGATTCTCGGCAGTGGATACTTGTTCTTGATAGTGAGATGATTCAATTGTCGATAGTCGACGCATAACCTCATGGATCAGTCTTTCTTCTTTACAAATAATACAGGCGCTCCCCACGGGGAAGTACTTGGTCTAATGAATCCTTTCTTAATGAGTTCCATCAATTACTCCTTTAACTCCTTGAGTTCAGCAGGTGACATCCTATAAGGTGCCTTTGAAATCGGACCAGCACCAGGGACTAAGTCAATGGTGAAGGCCACTTCTCTTTGCGGGGGTAATCCCGGCAAATCTTCCGGAAACACGTCCAGAAATTCTTGTACCACTGGAATGTCTTCTAACTTAGCTTCCTTAGCTTCTTTAACTGTGACAAAGGCAAGGAAAGGTGTACATCCTTTCCCGATGAGCTTGCTAGCTTGGAGAGCTGAAATAAGAGGGTTTTTGCTCCGACTCTTGGGGTTAGTAAATATTAGTTCTGGGAATTCCTTGAATGTAACCTTGCTATTGCGGCAATCAACCGTTGTCTGATACTTGGATAACCAATCTGCCCCTAGTATAACATCATACTCTTTCAGATCTAAACATATGAGATCAATAGGGAGATTTTGACCATGAATCAATACCTCGCAGTTTTGGTAATGATGTGTAATATCAGTCTCATCATCCAGAGGAGTAGATAAAACTAACTTTATCCATTCCGGTTCTAGGGGTAATGGGTCAGTAAACTTTTTAGAAACAATAGAATGTGATGCACCAGTATCAATTAAGACATATGCATTCCTGGAACAAACTTTCAATATACCTTCCACTAAGCCGCCTCCTTCTACTTGCTCGGTTTACTTCATTGCATGAAGACGAGCATTCTTGGTTACTGGGCATTTTCCGTCATCGGCTTGATTATTTAGTAGTGGGCAATCGGGAATCCGATGCTCACGACTCCCACAACGGAGACATGCTCCTAGTTTCCTCCAGCATTCTTCTGCTCTATGACCCGCTTTATCACAATGTTTGCACACTGTATTTGGAGAGGTAGTGGTGATAGAGAAGGGCTTGGTCTTCTTGAACTTTTGGTCTTGTGAGGATGCTCCTCCATTGCTAGGCCTTTTCTTGAAGTTGGGTTTAAAAGAACCCGAACCTGTAACTTGTTCCTTCTTTTCCTTATCACGAATCCTATCAGACAGTTCCGTGGCATCTTCTAATAGTTGAGCTCGGCGTACTATCTCCGAGTAGACTTGAATGTCCATCGGCGCTAGTTGAGTAATAGCTTGGGGCCTGAGCCCATTAAGAAACCTCCTAGCCTTCATTTTCTCGGTGCTAACTAGATGCTTAGCATACTAAGACAATCTACAGAATTGGGCCTCATACTCGGCCACTGACAAGGATCGTTGTTTTAATGCGGCAAACTCTGCAGCCTTCTTTTCCTGAACTCGGTCCGAGAAATATTTCATGTTGAAGTGTTCAACGAATTCTTCCCACGAAACCTGATCTTGATTTATAGTAGCCTCTATTGCTTCCCACCAGCATCTAGCATCCCTTTCTAACTGAAAAGTAGCTAATAAAACTTTATCCTGATCCGTGCATTGCATAACACGGAATATAGGTTCTATCTCCCTAATCCAGTGTTCAGCGTCATCTGGATCAGTAGAACCCGTGAACTTGGGTGGGTTCATGTTCTTGAAAGTCTGGTGGAGACTTCCTGCTCGTTGTCCACCTCCTTGTGCTACTTGTTGCAGCACTTGAGTCATGCCTTGAAGGGTACGCTGCATGTTGCGCCATTGAGCACGTTCGGCAGCCATTATCCTACAATTATAATAACTAGATTAATATGTGCTTGTATTTAAAGACTCATATGCTATGTTAACTTTAACCCTTGGTTCTACCCAATCTCACTGGTTGAAGGTTTAAAACTTATCCTTGGACTTGGGTTTTTCCTAGGAATTGAATACCCTAGGCTCTGATACCACAAAAACTGTCACGCCCCGAGCGCGGAAGATACTCGGATATGCGCGACGAGTTTATATCAATCATGTCAATCAGAGTAGTAGTGTATTCGACACCAAAACAGAGATGCGTAAAATAGAAAGATAACCCAATCCTTTATTTCATAATGAATAGACTATTACAAATCCAATACTCTATTCAAGGAAAAGTACATAGTTGACTCAAGAAAATAGGAAAAAGACTAGATGACACTTGGAAAAGCTCTAGCTCTTTCACTCTTGACTTTCTCCATCCGATTGACTTCCCTCGTCGTCGGAATTACCTGAAAAGTAGGGAACACACGGAGTGAGCGAACGCTCGGTAGGAAATTATATCTCAAGTGCTAGCAAGGGGTTTAAATAATTACATTTTTCATGAATGTACTATAGCTATGCATGCTCGTATAAAACAACAAGATAGAGAGAAAATTTATCAATAAGACGGCAAGATGAACTAGTCATGAGCTTTCAAGGAAAGATAACAATATATTCAAGCAAGTACTCTTTAGCAAGTCATGTCAAGAACTTTGACTATCATGTATCAAGCAAGCAAGTAATTACCCTTTCTCGGGTCACGCAATTCATGTCAAGTCAAGTACGAGTCAAGTACAAGATTTGTGTGGAATGTCCAATCAAGCTAGTCATGCACTCGGTATAATGCCAGATACCTTATCATTCAACTCCCATGGGCACAAGTACTTTCGGGTGCTCCTCCCAGGACCAGATCGGGCCCTATATGTGCAGGCATTTATCATGTATATTTGACATCCACTCTTGTATATATACATATAGCCAATATGGAATTTCAACAATTTAAGCTTGTAGACACGTAGGAAAACTTTGAGAGAATGGAGTCCAAAAATACGACATTGGACATAGATAGGCGATAACAACGGTATAATCACGATGAACGATGAAACTAGGTGGAATTAGGTTCCCTTAACTCGGGTACCATGACAAACAAGTATGGACATTCTTTATATAGAATTGAGGTCCACATGAACAGTACATCAAAGGTAAGATACCATCATTCTTATTATAGAATTGAGGTCCAAAAGAACATTAACAAATGGCATGATATCATCATCCCATTAAGAATTCTCATGATATACTCTTTGCATATCATAAGGGCCGGTATACCATGTTTCTTTAGAGTGACATGGCATTCAATAGTGTAATGGTTTTTAGGGTACAACCAGCTCAGTCGACCTTGAGGGAATCCAAGGTACGAGGAGTCTTACGGAGGTCTCTATGACTAACTCGCTAGTCCAAAGGAACGGAATGTCCAATGGAGAGCTTGTATGTCAATGAGAGTTGAGGGTGATCGATAAAACATCATGAAACGTGGGACTATACTCACGGAGTGGAGATATAGTGCCGATATACATCTATATAGATATACTGAAACCATCGGTTATCAGAAACAGAGTAAAAACATTTTTACAGGAAAATAACGACTTAAGTAAAGTCACTACTTAAGTAGTTAACGCCTTCAGTAAGGGCGTTTATCTATTTTACATTTTTGCAAAATTTCAATATTTCCATATTTTACCAAAAACGCGCCCTTATAAGGGGCGTTTAATTAAATTTGACGACGTATGTAATGGTCGTTCATTCTTTACCTCTATTTTTACAGAATATATATATTTTAAGTAATTTATCGGAAACACGCCCTGGACAGGGGCGTTACTTTTCAATTCACGCCCTGAACAGGGGCGTTAGTCAAGTGAGAGACGACCTATACAGGGTCGTGTATTTCAAGAATTTACAATTTTTCAAGTATTGAAATTTCCAGAAAACGAGATATGGTCATGACAGGATAATATCATGATTAATGATCATGCACTGGTTTAGAATCATGTTTAAGTGAATATTGGACTAATTAACATGGGTAATTATCAGGTAATTAAATTAACGTCTGTGTACAGGGCGTCAAATCTTTTGAATTGATGACCTTGTCAGGGTCATTTATTTAAATAGCGCCCTAGTCTGGGTCACGTATAAAATTAGCGCCCTTGGAAAGGGCGTTTCTTTCCAACAATAGAACCTTTAAAATTCGTGAAAACTATATGCATGAACTAATATATATGGTTTAATATAGCTATTATGGTGATTTGGGCTACATTGCTTGAGAAAACCTACCTTGATGATGATAAACTGACGGATGAACAGATGTAGGTTCTGGGAAAAACGATACTCTGTTTTATAAACAGAGTCTTTTTGAAGCTTTCGATCCTAATAGCAGCAGCAAGGGTAGTAATAGGTTGCAGATGAAGAACCCTCAATTCTTCAGTAGGTTATGATGACTCCTACAGAGAACATATATATGCAATCATTAGTATTATCTTCATAATACTTGACTGAAGGTGGAAGAAAGAAGAACTTACCCTTTCGTTCTTCACAACGTGAATCTTCTTAACCTGTAAGAAGAGAAGACGAAGAACCTGTTAATGTTCTTCATACAATCGTAAACGGAAAAGAAGAAGAAAGAACCTTGGTTCTTCACCTACCGTAGAATAGTCCGAACGCCAAATAGCGTTCACGGTTCAAGCAGTAGGTTATTTATAGGATTTAGGTGATCCTAATAGAGTTAGTGTTCGATTGGAAGTAACACTTCCATGATAGAGTTATTACTACATTCGAACTCTTTCTCATAGTTATCAACTTACCCTGGATAGACTCCTGGGTCGAACGAAACTCAAACTAAATTAACGACCTAGGTCAGGGCGTCGAATTTAAATTGACGCCTGGTCAAGCGTCGTTTCTTGTTGAAACGCGTCCATTCAAAGGACGTTATGCAAACCTGCCCTTTTTATTTATTTTTGGTCGTTTGAAATTTGACGCCTTATTATTTGGGCGTCCTTTCTTTAATTCACGCCTTAGGTGAGGGCGTTTTCTTATAAAGTAGCGCCTATATCTAAGGCGTTATTTTTATCAGGGTTTAATTATTTTTATTCCAAGCTCTTTCATTTATTTACTAAATCTTTTAATCCATTTTGATTTATTTTATTTATCAGGGTTGCTACACTTTTCCTCCCCTATCTCTCATGTGGGAAGTCTCCCGCTCTCCCACGGTTCTCTCTCTCGCCCTCTTCCTCGTTGATCTCTCTCTCTTCCTCTCAAGAGAAAAAGATTAAAGGATGAAAAGAAGGAGTTTTGAGGATCCGTGGTTCGTGCACACGCGGAGGAAAAGAACGGGTGGGCACCGTCATTGCACGAGAATCGGTGTCGGTCTACTCAAGAAGTAGGACATCTGTGTGGCTCTTCGTTCGAGAAAATCTGTATCGAACATTGCAAACATCGTCATTCTGCGCAAGGTAAAGATATGTAACCATATTTTGGTGTAGCACCCCTAATTTTTCTAGAAATTTTTCAAGAATTTTCTAGGATTAAAATATAATTATTAAGCAATTAAGGAGAATTAAGGATTTATTAAATCCATTTAAAGGTCCTATATTTACCAATGGGCAAAGCCTAACTCAAATGGGCCCAAAGACCCAATTCCAAGGCTTTTAGACCCAAACCCATTAATAGAAACGTAAATTAGGTAATTTATGGATTTAAATGGGATATATACATCAATTTAGAGGATAAATGAGGAATAATATGAAAATCCAAAAATTTTAGATTTAATGAAGCCTGGCGGTCTATCGCGCGACCGCCAGACCCACCTAGCGGTCAGTCTATGACCGCTAAGTAACCCAATTCCGTGAATGGAAGAAAGCTTAAAAAGCTTGGATCTTTGGCGACCTAATCACCTTGGATCGAATCTACTTGGCATAGATGACTTTCTAGAAGTCTCTAGGGATTAACTCTACTCCAATTTAGGACTCTAGGTTCGTTCAAATCCTCAAAACCCTGTCTAACCCTATAAATAGATCCCAAGTTTCACATGTGCGACCCTTACTTTTGGCTCACGTGGAACTAAGGTAAGGAAGCAGTATTTGAGGTTAGTTCTTTAAAAGATTCCGTTCATTATAGTAAGGTCTAACTTTCTCAAATTTTTGTTCTAGGAGATCAAGCCTACAAGGAGTTAGAGGCCTGCAAAGACGCTGGTTCAGATAAGTAACCTAGGAACTTGTGCGAACAACCCAGGAAGATCAGCAGATTAGAAGTCCTAAAAGAGGTAATTAGAAGATGATTCTTTAGACTTATTTGTTCCCCTTAGTACCCTCTTTCTACCCTCTAATTTTCATTATCATAGGTAAAGGGAATCAGGAGTTAGAAAGGCAATAAGTTGCTGGTTCGGTTCTGAACGAGCAGAAACTAGGGTCAACTTCCAGCGCTAAATGTGAAGTCTAAAGCCCAGAACAGAGGTAGGCTATCTCATGAAAAGGCTAGAATAACGTGTTAGGAGGAAAATCCCTCTTGTTTCATGAGTTTTCATGCATTGTACACGTTGTATTTAATATTTTGTTATCACTATGCAAATACGTTTAACATAGCACGCATGAACTTTGCCTTAACAACAAAAAGGATAAATTCTAGTTGTTTCACTCAAACCCATGCATCTCCATATGATTTTATCAGGCCATATTTTACCTATTGGCATGTTTTATCATATATCTATTTGCCCTAGATTAGACATATTATAGTTTTTGTTGTTGCTTACAGTAGACAGGAGGAAATGGTCTTCTTGAGACTGCCTGAGATCTCTAGCAGCCCTACGATAGACCGCTAAGGCCCAAAAAATGCTTTTCCCCCAACCATTTTCATTTTATGAGTTTTTGTATTTATGTTAACCCGAAACATAATGCATAATAGCCTTATTTATCATATGGTAAGCCTAGATAATTAGGTTTTATCCTTGTTTTAAGTGTTATATCTTTAAACTTGGATCTATGGATGGTTTATTCTAGTAGATTTCTTGTGTCACCAATGCTTAGAAATTACTTTAACTTATGTTAGTTTCATGCCAAACACTATACCCTTTTATTAAATCAATATTTCAAATCATTGATGAATTTGTTTTACTGGTGGATTTAATCGCTGTTTTACATGATCTTTCTTATCTACGAGTCATATTCTTAAGTACATGGCATGTATTCCGGTATGATGTCATTAGTTACACTTGCACATTAAGCAAACAAATCTTGGACTTATGATCCTCTCCGTTGGATATTCCTTCCACCGGACTAGGTGATCTTGTTTCGAGGCCTCCGTAAGACTCCGCGAGTCTGGGATCCCCACTAGAATACCGAGCTAGTTGTACCCTCAAAACCCAATTGTCTAGAAAGTACTTTACCTGTGTTTTATTTGTTCTGGACCTTAGCGGCCCTATGGACGACCGCCAGAGGTACCTAGCGACCATTTACCTAACCGCCAAGGACGCGTAGCGGCCCTTCCTTGACCGCATGGTTCCAAGTTCATTTGTTTCATCGACTCTATTTCTAAACGGTCCAGTCATGACCGCATCGATCCGAATATGGTCCAGTAAACGATCGCTATTTCCAAAAAATGGCCATGATATGACCGTTTGATGCCTAAGTATTGATTAACCCAAGGTTTGACACAATGGTTGATTTTCCTATTGTTGGCCCAGATAGAGATGGCGGACAAGAAGGGGGGTTGAATTGTCCCCTTGACCTAGATGGCGGATTTAAAAATTCTCTTTACTGAACACAGTGGAAGTAAATATCAACTACTTGATTAGCCTAAACACATATGAGATTTAACAGGTTCTCTCAATCTTTTCGATCTTGCTCGTAATAACAATGCAAATGTTAGAGAATTCAAGTTTAACAAAGAGTAAATAGTGATTAACAAGGAGATTAAGCTCAAATACAAATAACGGAGGTAGCAATGTGTGATAGCGTAGTGAGATAAAAACCTATGTATTGAACCTGTGAAGGGAGATAAAAGAAATGGCAAACACACAGGCAAAACCACAAGACACAGATTTTTAAGGTGGTTCGGGACCACGATGGGCACCCTACGTCCACCCCTCACCCAATCGGGTGAGGATTCACTACACGCTACTTTCGTAGCACCCGGGGATGAACCCCAACCACACACACACGCTACTTCTGTAGCAATATCCACACACACACGACGGGGAACACACCCCGGACAATAAGCATACACCGAGACGCAGCTCCGTACACGATCCACAAGGGACGAACAATCACACACACACAAGCCGCAATGCCCGTGGCACAATAACTCCACAACCGTTCACCGACGGTTCACACACTCACAGACATGATGTTTAGAAACGAAGGATATGATCAATATAACGTTAGAAACCTAAAGAGATTGACTCCAGTAAGCACAAAAAGGATGTATTCCTATCGAAGAACAAGGGCTATAGAATGTCTTCTCTATGCCACGGGTCGGAGGGTAGCCGGATTATGACATTGAGAGTGTCCTCTTGATCCCCTTGATGATCCGCTCCTTTTCTTCTTTTTCCACGAGCTCCCAATGTCGAGGGATGTAGATCGAATCTAGCGTGGAAGCTTCCTTGAGCTCTCTTCTTTCTCTCCTACAACAAATAGAACAAGGTTAGCCAAAGGAGATAGTTAAAACCCCAAATTCGTATGTTATATATACAAGAGGGATGAGTTGTGCAAAAGACCACAATACCCTTGCAAAACCCTAGCAAAACCACCCCAATATGTTCATTAATAACCCAAGGGTATTAGTGTAAAATTTCAGCCCAATCGGAGGTCATTTGGATGGGTTTCGGCAATTTACGAAAAAGCCGCGCGGACCTGCGAAACAGGGGGGGTCGACCCACTTTCAGAGGGGGGTCGACCCATCTACTCCCAGAAGCTATTTTTTAGCATATTTTACAGGGGGGTCGACCAACTTTGTGAGGGGGCTCGACCCACTTTCAGACAGGGTGCTGAAAACACCCTGTTTAGCCCAGGGGACGACCCATTAGCATGGGGGGTCGACCCACTGACCCAGAAACTTGATCAAAAGGTTTCTAAACAATTTCCAAACATTCTAAACATGCAACCCAATAGATTAAAACAAGAATTGCATTAGAAAGTAAGTTCTCACCTTGTCATTCATGATTTTGAGAGCATAACCTGAAAAACTCAAAAACTTCATCTTCATGATGCATGAAACACATTTAATCTAATAATACCTCATAGAAGGTGTTCAGAAAACAACCCACACGATTACCACCTCTTCAATGCATTTCAACCTTGATGAACCTGCACATTAGTATGTTGAAAGTGCAACTATATGCACAACTGATTCAAACATTTCCAAACCATATTTTTCACAGGTTCACCTTTCAAATACAATTTATTCAAGCCAACATGAATTAGATGAATTGAGAGCAAACTCAAATCTCCACTTTGTATATGCATGAAACTGAATGTATAGACTTGGAAACTTGAAGGCACAAGACAATGTATAGACTTGGCAGAAGGCCAATGTATAGACTTGGATTGAAGGCCAATGTACAAACTTGGTGGCTTGAACCAATGTATAGACTTGGCTGATGAAGGCCAATGTACAGACTTTGAAATATGAAGCCCAATGTATAGACTTGAAGTATGAAGGCCAATGTATAGACTTGGTGGCCAAAGGCCAATGTACAGACTTGGCTGATGAAAGCCAATGTACAGACTTTGAAATATGAAGCCCAATGTATAGACTTGAAGTATGAAGGCCAATGTATAGACTTGGTGGCCAAAGGCCAATGTGTAGACTTGGATTATGAAGGCCAATGTATGAAACAGAATGTATGGACTTTGAGTATGCATGAAACCCAATGTCAAGCATTTATATGAATTCATTAAAAGAGTCATGACCCAAATTGTGAACATGATATAACCAAGTTAGATAGCATGGTTAGAGGGTCTTAAGAACATCCAATAACCTTGGATCAAAAAGAATAATAAAAAGTATGTTAAGCAGAAATCCACATCAAGTGTCCCATATAGGACATGCATGAAGGCACCAATACAAACACCAACATCAAGGATGTGTGCATGAAGGATCATTGTGTTTGAACCACCTGCAAAACAAGATATCATAGTGTTAGTTTGTTTTACCATCAGGATGCCATAAAACATAGACAATCAAGATTTCCACTTTGAAGTAAACACAAAACAAGTAAACACAAAACACACGATATATTGGAATCCTCAAAACCATTGTCAAAGATAACGAGGGGACGCACAGAACCCAACAATCTCCCCCTTTTTGATGATGATAATATATTGTGATAATTTTAAAGTTCTCTCCCCCTTTGTCATTAGCAAAAAAATGGGGTTAAGTAACGTGAAGATGCATCTATGCAAACTTAAATGTGAAATGAAGTATGCAAGTAAGCAAACACGCAAGCATGCATTGGAGTTAAGCACACATACAGTACTATAGCTCCCCCTTAATGGGGTAAGGGGATAGCAAAAGAATAGTTCATTCAAAATCAAAATGTGAGATATGAACCATAATCAAAAAAGGTAGTGCATTCATATATGCAAGGTACTACATAAGCCATGATAAGAACAAATTCAAGATATACAATCATCACAAAAATACCCAATTGAAATTTATGTAAATGAGCAATGAACTTCAAGTTTATGGATATTAGCAGAGTTTCTAGAAAACACTAGAGGGTTATTTCCTTCCTACAATTCCATTTTGATCCTCGACTATTGGTAGCTTCGCTCAACCCCTTTTTATTTTTCTTTTATTGGATTTCACTGTTCGGCACGAGTCACCTCATGTGTCTCAATGGGGTTTCCCGGCTTACTAGGATTCATCACAAAATGTGGATTTTGTTTCACCTTTCGACGCGAGTTTCCTCATTTATTTCAGTGGGGATTCCCGGCTACTCAGTTAGACATACCACTTATTTAAGCATGCGGGGTAGGCAGCTTTTTCCTCACGATTCTCTCAATTTTCATGTAGAAATTTGTTTCCCATGAAGTGTTAAAAAGAATTTCTGAAATCCTTATCAATCAAAGGCATATGCATCATTTTGGAATAATGTATGGGTAATTGCTTTGGATGTAGAAGATGAATTTACCTATACACAGTTATGACTCACCCTAAATGTATGCACAGTTGAAATGAATCCTCCTCCTTTGTATATGTCACTTTTCACAAATGATTAAAATCACTGCATTTTATATAGCAAGGAGGTGAGGTCTTAGAAGATTTGCAAGGAATTGTGTTCTAAAATTATATACATGCATTCAAGCAAGGATATAGCAAACTATTCAAACAAAGTGATTTTCGATACGCGGTGGGGAACATAGGTCCGAAGACCACCATCATGCATAGTGAGAGCTTCCGGCTAGACATAATCCAACCTTCCACAAACACTATTTTATATACCAAAAAATCATAGCAATCAAGCACACGAATATGAGGAATATGCAAATGTATGCAAGCAAGTGCAAATGTATGCAAGTGAGGATGTATATGATATGTGCAGCATGTTTTATGCAACTTAAGCATGTGATCTATGTATGCACAAGTGAGTGATTATTTACAAAAAGTAAGTAAGAGTTTGAAAACTCTATGCACAATGAGAAGCATTCAAACCAAATTTTATTTACAAGAGTTGATTATAAGTGTGAAAATAATTTATGAGAAGAGTAAAGCATTTGAAGACAGAATTTATTCACATGGAGTGAAAACAGAAGTGATCAAGTCATTCTGACATGGAACTCAAAAATTCTCAAGATTTCCAAAAGATACCATAACCAGTGAACCAAGTTGGAAGAATTTTTCTCAATACATAAATTTTACCTTTTTCAGATTTTTTAAAGAGAACCAAGTGAGATAAAGTTTCAAAACAAATCATTTTCTTCCTCACCTTGAGATCCCAATGTTTATTAATTTCTTCGACCTCAAGGTATCCCTGCAAAATAGATTCTCAAGTTGGATGTTTAGGTACCCAAACCATCTTGGGTCCCGAGGGGTTAGTCCTAACATGAACAAATGTATTTTTCTTATTTTTCCTTTCATACCACTCATCATCGATTTTCATTGTGGAACAATCATCCATAGAATGACCATTCGTCTCACCACAGTAATAGCAGTAGAAAGATTTTCTTTTCATGGATAATTTCTCATCATTTTTCATTAAGGAACAATTATCCATCATGTGTCCTTGTTCACCACAATAATAACATGAAAAGTTCTTGTTGGCAAACCATTCATCATCATCTTTCTTAACGAAGCAATTTTCAAAGACATGACCATGTAACCCACAATAGTAACAATGAGTGTTGAGGTTTTTCATTGTGGATTTCTCATGATCTTTGGAACCAATATCATTTTCCACTCTAGATTTCAAAGCCACCTCATCATCAAACTTCATTAAAAGGCAATCATACATTTCATGGCCAAATTTGCCACAATAGTCACAAAAGACATTCCTTCTTTTTCTTGGTGCATGAACATGTTTAACGATTGAAGTCTTTTCATGCACATAAGAGCATTCAACAACATCTTTTTATTTTTTATTTTTTTTATCACACGAATACAAAGATTTATTTAAGGTCTTGATTTCATTTTGTAGATTCAAGATTTGTAAATGAGAATTGGCAATCTCTTGTTCACATGAAACAATTTTCTCATTTAACAATGAATTGACGGTTTTGTAACTTGCGCCATCTTGTTCTAGAACATGAGAATTTTGATGATCATTAATAATCACACTTTTTCCTTTTTTAACCTTTTCAAGATTTTTCAATCTACTCTCAAGCAATGAAATTTGAATCAACAAAGCACTATTTTCATTTTGGAGTTTTTCAAATGAATTTTTATTCATAGAAGTGTGTTTTAGTTCATTCATTTGAAAACTCACATTTTCACCAACAATTTTGTTCAAGGCTTTATCACATTCAAATTTATCATTTATGTTCTTGAGGCTTTCAATTTCCTTTCTTAGTTCTTTCAACTTTTCAGATTCAGCATTCAAAGTAGCTTTTCCATTTTCCAAAAGAAGCAGTTTTTCAGATATAGCGGAATTTAATATTTTCAGCTTTTCATTGTCTTCTTTTATTTGTTGAAGTTCCAAAATTTCAGTCTTTAAAGATTTGTTTTCAGTTGTTAAACATGAAATGGTTTCTTTATGATTGTCCACCTCATAGACAAGTGACTCAACTAGCTTTTCAAACTCAATGCATTTTTCACATGAAGAATTATCAACACACAAGCTTTCAATTTTCTTTTTGAGTTTTTGATTTTCAAATTTTATTATTTTATGTCTTTCAAGCAACTCATCATAGGCATCCATTAATTCTTCAAAACTTAATTCATCATCAGAGTTTGAGTCAGAAGATACCTCCTTGGATTCGAGGCCTGAATGATCATCCTTGCTATTAGCCATCATGCAAGCATCTTCTAGCCCTCCTTCATGAACCTTGATCAGTTGATCCATGATTTCTTTGATCGACCTACAATCACGAATAAACGAAAATTTGTTAGAGTCAATTGCAGCTTTAAGAGCATTCAAAACAAAAAGATTATCAGAATTCATTTTCCTATGTTCATCAGTCCACCTTAGTTCATTTTTGGGTAAAACATGTGGACCATGAGAGATTAATTTTATGAGTTTCGGATCAATCCCAGAAATCTAAACACACAATTTTCCAAGCCATGATGTAAAATCAAAACCATCAAAGACAGGAACTAAATTCAGACTAGCCATCATAAAAAGATCTTTTCTCCTAGACCGTGAGGTCCGCTGAATAAAAATCAGAGACAGGGCTCTGATACCAATTGTTGGCCCAGATAGAGATGGCGGACAAGAAGGGGGGTTGAATTGTCCCCTTGACCTAGATGGCGGATTTAAAAATTCTCTTTACTGAACATAGTGGAAGTAAATATCAACTACTTGATTAGCCTAAACACATATGAGATTTAACAGGTTCTCTCAATCTTTCCGATCTCGCTCGTAATAACAATGCAAATGTTATAGAATTCAAGTTTAACAAAGAGTAAACAGTGATTAACAAGGAGATTAAGCTCAAATACAAATAACGGAGGTAGCAATGTGTGATAGCGTAGTGAGATAAAAACCTATGTATTGAACCTGTGAAGGGAGATAGAAGAAATGGCAAACACACAGGCAAAACCACAAGACACAGATTTTTAAAGTGGTTCGGGACCACGACGGGCACCCTACGTCCACCCCTCACACAATCGGGTGAGGATTCACTACACGCTACTTTCGTAGCACCTGGGGATGAACCCCAACCACGCACACACGCTACTTCTGTAGCAATATCCAGACACATACGACGGGGAACACACCCCGGACAATAAGCATACACCGAGATGCAGCTCCGTACACGATCCACAAGGGACGAACAATCACACACACACAAGCCGCAATGCCCGCGGCACAATAACTCCACAACCGTTCACCGACGGTTCACACACTCACAGACATGATGTTTAGAAACGAAGGATATGATCAATATAACTTTAGAAACCTAAAGAGATTGACTCCATTAAGCACAAAAAGGATGTAGAAAGAAATTCCTATCGAAGAACAAGGGCTATAGAATGTCTTCTCTATGCCACGGGTCGGAGGGTAGCCGGATTATGACGTTGAGAGTGTCCTCTTGATCCCCTTGATGATCCGCTCCTTTTCTTCTTATTCCACGAGCTCCAAATGTCGAGGGATGTAGATCGAATCTAGCGTTGAAGCTTCCTTGAGCTCTCTTCTTTCTCTCCTACAACAAATAGAACAAGGTTAGCCAAAGGAGATAGTTAAAACCCCAAATTCGTATGTTATATATACAAGAGGGATGAGGTGTGCAAAAGACCACAATACCCTTGCAAAACCCTAGCAAAACCACCCCAATATGTTCATTAATAACCCAAGCGTATTAGTGTAAAATTTCAGCCCAATCGGAGGTCATTTGGATGGGTTTCGGCAATTTACGAAAAAGCCGCGCGGACCTGCGAAACAGGGGGGGTCGACCTACTTTCAGAGGGGGGTCGACCCATCTACTCCCAGAAGCTATTTTTTAGCATATTTTACAGGGGGGTCGACCCACTTTGTGAGGGGGCTCGACCCACTTTCAGACAGGGTGCTGAAAACACCCTGTTTAGCCCAGGGGACGACCCATTAGCATGGGGGGTCGACCCACTGACCTAGAAACTTGATCAAAATGTTTCTAAACAATTTCCAAACATTCTAAACATGCAACCCAATAGATTAAAACAAGAATTGCATTAGAAAGTAAGTTCTCACCTTGTCATTCATGATTTTGAGAGCATAACCTGAAAAACTCAAAAACTTCATCTTCATGATGCATGAAACACATTTAATCTAATAATACCTCATAGAAGGTGTTCAGAAAATAACCCACACAATTACCACCTCTTCAATGCATTTCAACCTTGATGAACCTGCACATTAGTATGTTGAAAGTGCAACTATATGCACAACTGATTCAAACATTTCCAAACCATATTTTTCACAGGTTCACCTTTCAAATACAATTTAATCAAGCCAACATGAATTAGATGAATTGAGAGCAAACTCAAATCTCCACTTTGTATATGCATGAAACTGAATGTATAGACTTGGAAACTTGAAGGCACAAGACAATGTATAGACTTGGCAGAATGCCAATGTATAGACTTGGATTGAAGGCCAATGTACGGACTTGGCTGATGAAGGCCAATGTACAGACTTTGAAATATGAAGCCCAATGTATAGACTTGAAGTATGAAGGCCAATGTATAGACTTGGTGGCCAAAGGCCAATGTACAGACTTGGCTGATGAAAGCCAATGTACAGACTTTGAAATATGAAGCCCAATGTATAGACTTGAAGTATGAAGGCCAATGTATAGACTTGGTGGCCAAAGGCCAATGTGTAGACTTGGATTATGAAGGCCAATGTATGAAACAGAATGTATGGACTTTGAGTATGCATGAAACCCAATGTCAAGCATTTATATGAATTCATTAAAAGAGTCATGACCCAAATTGTGAACATGATATAACCAAGTTAGATAGCATGGTTAGTGATGTGAAACGGTCTACCTAGGATGGTAATGACCCTTAGACCTATGCATCCACAAGCATACAAGTGAATATGAACCCTGGGACGTACTTCGCAACACAATCTCAAAGCAAGCGATAATTGCAACGTTTTCAACACCACGCTCACACGCGTCCCCTTGGTGACTTGGTGATACCAAGAGAGGGTGATGGGACAAGACCCTAGCTGGTTAGGAACCAGCACCGTTATGTGTTAGCCCTCCCGCAAGTGTGGAGCCCTGATTCGTGGGCGGCCGGGTGCCTTGGGGGCACTAGGACTCTCTTTCTCACTCATCCACGATGGCCACTCAAGGGTGGTGGCAACGGGACCGGGCACTCTCGTTCTAACCAGCGGATTGCAGCGTGAATATTAAATAAGCAGAAAGACGAGGGAGCAAGGGTGAGAGAATACCTGACCGGCGTGAAGACGCCGATCCCGCTCGGAGACGAGGGCGAGCGAGGAAGTGTGTTCCCCGCACACTGCGCCGGTGACGCTTGAACCTGTTTATTACATTTACCACGTCCCACAAGTGGGGAAGAGGGATGAATTATTACACCAAACACTACCTCCACGCAGGGAGGGGCTTTAAGCCGGCCAGGCGGGGGATGGGAATCGGGTAAGAGCTAAGGACGGTGGACTGTGCTGTTCTGTCCGCTTGCTGAAGTTCTGACCCCTGATCGCTGTTCGGGGCGTAGTTCCCGCTCCAGAATTTTGCCGGTGACGTGGCTGGTGGGGTTCTCTTCTTCACTGGACCCTGGTCGACTGTGAATTTTCTGAGAATTTTGTCTGGCCGCCGCTGACCGTGGTGGCGGTACGAACAGGGATGAAGATTCTGGTACTCTGATCAATCTGTCTGCAACAGCAGGTTGCCGGTGGTGCTGCGGCCGCTCCCAAGCTCCGATTCACGAACGGCGGGTGGCGTTGGAACCGTCTGGGGGTCTACTTTCCAGAAAATCTGGTCTCGATGTTGTCTGAGGTCGGTGGAGACGGGGAGGGCCAACAGAATGCTAACTGGTCGGAGCAGCCTGACTGGGACAGAACCGACTGACCTGTGAGAAAGAAGGGATAACTTCGTCCCTCGACCTCGGATGGCCGTTCCGCTTGCTGTTCCTGGTCCCAGACTTGAAGGGGAGAAAATTTGATGAAGAGACCCGTGTCAGATTCTGCCGCCGGCGGTCGTGGGAAGCTCCCTTCTCCGGCTCAAGTCCACTGCAGGTCTTGTCTTGCGCAGTCGGGGGAGAACCGCCACTGTGAACAATCCCGAGCTCGGATCAACGCGAAATCGCCTCGCCTGCGAAGTAGACCCCGAGCTCTTTCCGTGGATGGGTGGTACGCCTTCAGAAGATGCCGGATGAGCCCCGAACAGACGTGATCTTCAGGGCCCTTTTCTGCTGCCAGCGAACTAACTAGAGAGGGGGGGTGAGGGGAGGGAGAGGGTGAAGTGAAAATGGAGGTCTTGGCTAGTGTTGGAGTTGTAGGGTGATGGCAGGAGGGGGAGGAGGTGTGAGGGTGGTGAGGAGGTCGGATCTGGTGTGGGGGATGGGGCAGGGGGTGGAGAGGCCGAAGCTGGTGGGGGTGGGGGTGTGGTTCGGCCAAGGCAAGGAGGTAAGGTGTGGGAGATGGTGTTTGCGCAGCCAGCCAAGGGGGGGTGGCTTGGGTCGCACCAATGCCTTGAATGGGGTGTGGGGAAGTGGGAGGGATGCTTGGGGGAGAGGAAGGGGTGTATTGGAAGTAGGAAAGGTGTATGGGGAATGGGAAGGGTCACTTGGGAAGAGGGGGGAAATGAATGGAGTTAATGGCCTAGGGGAGGTGAAGGGGTGGAGGGGGTGAGGTGGCAGCTGAGGTGGCAGGTGGGAGGGGAGGTGAAGGGGCTGGTTCGCCCAAGGTTGAGGGGGAGAGAGAGAGGAGGAGAGAGAGAAGGGGCCGGCCCCTTTAGGAGAGGGAGAGAGTGAATGCTTAGAGAGAGAGAGAAAGAGGGAGAGAAATCTCAATGTGGACTCAAAATTATCAATTCTTCATTAACCTCTTCAAGTGGGGATTGGGGTCCTTATATAGGAGACCCACAATTTACATTAAGTCCTCACATTGTGGACTAATGACAGAAGATCAAGGGTCATGGGAAGGGGCGCCCATGGGCTTGGCCAATGACTTGGCCCAATAAGACATACTAGCCCATTAACTCACTTGGCCACTTAATGAAGACCTTAGACTTAGGTAAATGATTAACTTACTTAGGTACTAGACTCAATAAGAGGGAAAATTACATAGATAAGACTCAAGAAAATGAGAAAATTACATGGCTGGACTCAGAAAATGATGGCGAACAAAATGGCAAGCAATATGATCCTCGGAGAAATGTGAAGGGGTAATTGATGTCCCCATCATACTCCCGGGGTGCGAAGGACTCGACTCCGTCGAGTAAAGACCGTCCCTGCTGCGATACTGCTCCAACAGGTCGGGCGCAAGCTGCTGGAGGTCTTCCCTACTCACCCAGGCGTCGTCCGAGGGTGGACGGCCCTTCCACCGGACCAAGTACCTCTCATGGACCTTGTTCCTCGTGCTGGTGGTCTGTTCATCCAATATTCGCGCCACAGTATCACGCTGGTCCCTCAGGTTTGGGGGGAGCTCTCGGGGGTGTGGGGGCACTCTCAAGGGATGGATCAGGCTGGATATCCTTACTGGGTGCCATCGTGGGGCCCTTGTAGGGCACCAGGTCCGCCACATTGAATGTGGGGTTAACTCCGTACTCCTCTGGGAGATCTAACACATAAGCATTGGTGCCACGGCGTTTCAGCACCCGGAAGGGACCAGTCCCATGTGCCCTCAACTTTGAGGCATTCCCTGGGAATAACCTCTCAGTTCTCACCATCACATAGTCACCAATGTGGAACTCCTGGTGGCGGTGGTGTGAATCAGCTGCTTTCTTGTAAATTTCATTGCCTTTGTTGATGTTGTTGCGAATATGCTCATGCATCTTTATGGGTGTTGACTCACTAGGAGATAATGGGGGTCCTGGACAGCCAAAAGTGGACCTATCATGCAGTGGTGCTATGCAGTTTTTGATGGACTTCGGGGAACCCGGGTATCCGAGAGTTGACCTATCATGCATAGATGTGATGAGGACTTTCATGAACTCAGGTGGACCGGGGCAACCACTGGTAGCTCTATCGTGCATGAGATGGATGAAGAGTGGGGGGGGACCAACATACCCAAATGTAATCCGGTCAAGTTTTGAGCCTAAACTGTGTGTGACATGCGTGGGAGGGTTGGGCTCGTGACCCTTGTTGAATGATGTGACATGCCAAGATGGGTGCTTCCTAGAGATGATGACCATGTGGGTGGGTATGGGGTGGTCTTTAAGCTCCCATTTGTAAGGGTCGAAGGGATCATAGTAGGTATGCATCACGGGGTGGGACACTACCTTGTTCCCTAGGTGTATGGTTCCCTTAGTGTGGACTAGGTTTTGGAAGAGGTGTGTTGGTTCTAGCATGGTAGGTGAGGGTAGGAGGGAGTGGGTGGTGGGTAGGTATTGGAAGGGGTCAAAGGGGTCATAGAATGTGTTACCCTGAGAGAGGTGCTCTATCATCTCAAGGTCTCTATGTGAGGGTGAGTCCTCCTCCTCAAATGTAGTAATTGAACCGAAGTTTGAGGAGGGTTGGTTGGTCATGATTGGAGGGCTTGGCATCCTACCCAAAATAAATAACTCCAATTCGCGGATAGCATTGGGCTCTTCGGGTATGGGGAGGGATAAAAGTAAGTCGCTAGTGTAGCCACCTACAGTGTAAATGGAAGAGATGGACCCGACGCATAGATGTAGGAGGTCAACGCTCCTTGGTTGGTCAGCCATTGTGGCCAACATGTCTGTCAACCCTATTTGCCAAGCTAGGCCCTTAAGAAGGTCATCCCAACTCTCAACCTCATAGGAGGATTGGATAGTGGTGTGATAGGAGGAGAGAGGGACTATGGGGAGGTGTTGTCCCACGGGAGGGTAGGCAAGGGCCATCATCTCTCTAATTGGGCTACCCCTCAACCAGCTAACAAGGGTCTCTCCTAAAATAAGCCCGATCCCATCTAGAGAGGGTGGTGTAGGGTGAAGGTTACCATGTGAGTTCTTTTCTTCAATTTGGACAGGTGTGGTCTCCATGTTGGGGGTTGGGTCCAGGGTGTTCACCACTTTGGGGTTGGGTATGGGCTCCTCCTCCAAAGAGGTGAGGGAATATGTTAGGGGTGGGGTGGTGATGGTAGGTGCATGGCGCACCCAAGGTGATGAGCAAGGTCGGAATTGGGTTGGGGTTGGAAGTGGAGGTAGTGGGAGTCTAGGTTGGGGTAGGTTTGTAGTTGGGAGTGGAAGGTGGGTTGGGAGAAGACAGTTGGATAATGGAGGGGCATCCCTTATAGGGGATAATGGATGGGTAGTAGTAGGGGCTACGGGGGTTTGGGGAGTATGGGTCTCATGGGGAATAGTGAGTTGGGGGGTGGTGACCGGTGCGGGACTAGGTGGAGGGGTGGGCACGAGATCTACTTGGGTTTGAACGGTGAGGGTTGTGGAAGTGAGTTTTAGTTGGGGAAGGTCGGTGGGGATTAGGTTTTCCTGACTTGACTCTTGGCATTGTGCCTCAAATTCTTCCTCCCATTCAAGGGGAGATTCATGAACTTCAATCACTTCCCCAACTCTTTGGGGTGGAGGGGTTGGGTAGGGATTTGTGGGTTGGAGGGTGGTGGCCGTCATGGGCTTAGGTGGATGAGAGAGGACATGGGTGTTGTAGAATCGGAAGGCCCCCGGAAGGTGTGACGGATGCACAAGGCAAGTCCGACGTGTCGGGTCAATGGTGGCATTCCTTTTATCTAGCCATCTCCTTCCTAGGATTATGCAAGGTCCCGCCATAGTGCCAATTTGACACCAAGCTCCATCACAGTACATGGTCTTCCCAAACCATTTATGGAATTCAACGAAGACTCGGTCTCCGTCGTGCACGATTTGTCCGGCCCTAGAAAGAGAGGCAACAATATCGGGAGATACCCAATTATCGGGCTCTAAGTCAATGAAGTCAATTTCCGTAGGTTCTCCACTGGGTAGGTATGCAAGAAATATGATTGGGAGAGGGATCATGTGGTCCGTAGACTCTTTGACAGTGGGTGGTGGACTATGCATGTGACGATCTGTCGGAGACTCTAATGCAATCGTTCCCATGGACTAGACTTGTAGAGACAAGTCTAAAACTTGCTCTGATACCATTTGATGTGAAACGGTCTACCTAGGATGGTAATGACCCTTAGACCTATGCATCCACAAGCATACAAGTGAATATGAACCCTGGGACGTACTTCGCAACACAATCTCAAAGCAAGCGATAATTGCAACGTTCTCAACACCACGTTCACACGCGTCCCCTTGGTGACTTGGTGATACCAAGAGAGGGTGTTGGGACAAGACCCTAGCTGGTTAGGAACCAGCACCGCTATGTGTTAGCCCTCCCGCAAGTGTGGAGCCCTGATTCGTGGGCGGCCGGGTGCCTTGGGGGCACTAGGACTCTCTTTCTCACTCATCCACGATGGCCACTCAAGGGTGGTGGCAACGGGACCGGGCACTCTCGTTCTAACCAGCGGATTGCAGCGTGAATATTAAATAAGCAGAAAGACGAGGGAGCAAGGGTGAGAGAATACCTGACCGGCGTGAAGACGCCGATCCCGCTCGGAGACGAGGGCGAGCGAGGAAGTGTGTTCCCCGCACACTGCGCCGGTGACGCTTGAACCTGTTTATTACATTTACCACGTCCCACAAGTGGGGAAGAGGGATGAATTATTACACCAAACACTACCTCCACGCAGGGAGGGGCTTTAAGCCGGCCAGGCGGGGGATGGGAATCGGGTAAGAGCTAAGGACGGTGGACTGTGCTGTTCTGTCCGCTTGCTGAAGTTCTGACCCCTGATCGCTGTTCGGGGCGTAGTTCCCGCTCCAGAATTTTGCCGGTGACGTGGCTGGTGGGGTTCTCTTCTTCACTGGACCCTGGTCGACTGTGAATTTTCTGAGAATTTTGTCTGGCCGCCGCTGACCGTGGTGGCGGTACGAACAGGGATGAAGATTCTGGTACTCTGATCAATCTGTCTGCAACAGCAGGTTGCCGGTGGTGCTGCGGCCGCTCCCAAGCTCCGATTCACGAACGGCGGGTGGCGTTGGAACCGTCTGGGGGTCTACTTTCCAGCAAATCTGGTCTCGATGTTGTCTGAGGTCGGTGGAGACGGGGAGGGCCAACAGAATGCTAACTGGTCGGAGCAGCCTGACTGGGACAGAACCGACTGACCTGTGAGAAAGAAGGGATAACTTCGTCCCTCGACCTCGGATGGCCGTTCCGCTTGCTGTTCCTGGTCCCAGACTTGAAGGGGAGAAAATTTGATGAAGAGACCCGTGTCAGATTCTGCCGCCGGCGGTCGTGGGAAGCTCCCTTCTCCGGCTCAAGTTCACTGCAGGTCTTGTCTTGCGCAGTCGGGGGAGAACCGCCACTGTGAACAATCCCGAGCTCGGATCAACGCGAAATCGCCTCGCCTGCGAAGTAGACCCCGAGCTCTTTCCGTGGATGGGTGGTACGCCTTCAGAAGATGCCGGATGAGCCCCGAACAGACGTGATCTTCAGGGCCCTTTTCTGCTGCCAGCGAACTAACTAGAGAGGGGGGGTGAGGGGAGGGAGAGGGTGAAGTGAAAATGGAGGTCTTGGCTAGTGTTGGAGTTGTAGGGTGATGGCAGGAGGGGGAGGAGGTGTGAGGGTGGTGAGGAGGTCGGATCTGGTGTGGGGGATGGGGCAGGGGGGTGGAGAGGCCGAAGCTGGTGGGGGTGGGGGTGTGGTTCGGCCAAGGCAAGGAGGTAAGGTGTGGGAGATGGTGTTTGCGCAGCCAGCCAAGGGGGGGTGGCTTGGGTCGCACCAATGCCTTGAATGGGGTGTGGGGAAGTGGGAGGGATGCTTGGGGGAGAGGAAGGGGTGTATTGGAAGTAGGAAAGGTGTATGGGGAATGGGAAGGGTCACTTGGGAAGAGGGGGAAATGAATGGAGTTAATGGCCTAGGGGAGGTGAAGGGGTGGAGGGGGTGAGGTGGCAGCTGAGGTGGCAGGTGGGAGGGGAGGTGAAGGGGCTGGTTCGCCCAAGGTTGAGGGGGAGAGAGAGAGGAGGAGAGAGAGAAGGGACCGGCCCCTTTAGGAGAGGGAGAGAGTGAATGCTTAGAGAGAGAGAGAAAGAGGGAGAGAAATCTCAATGTGGACTCAAAATTATCAATTCTTCATTAACCTCTTCAAGTGGGGATTGGGGTCCTTATATAGGAGACCCACAATTTACATTAAGTCCTCACATTGTGGACTAATGACAGAAGATCAAGGGTCATGGGAAGGGGCGCCCATGGGCTTGGCCAATGACTTGGCCCAATAAGACATACTAGCCCATTAACTCACTTGGCCACTTAATGAAGACCTTAGACTTAGGTAAATGATTAACTTACTTAGGTACTAGACTCAATAAGAGGGAAAATTACATAGATAAGACTCAAGAAAATGAGAAAATTACATGGCTGGACTCAGAAAATGATGGCGAACAAAATGGCAAGCAATATGATCCTCGGAGAAATGTGAAGGGGTAATTGATGTCCCCATCAGTTAGAGGGTCTTAAGAACATCCAATAACCTTGGATCAAAAAGAATCATAAAAAGCATGTTAAGCAGAAATCCACATCAAGTGTCCCATATAGGACATGCATGAAGGCACCAATACAAACACCAACATCAAGGATGTGTGCATGAAGGATCATTGTGTTTGAACCACCTGCAAAACAAGATATCATAGTGTTAGTTTGTTTTACCATCAGGATGCCATAAAACATAGACAATCAAGATTTCCACTTTGAAGTAAACACAAAACAAGTAAACACAAAACACACGATATATTGGAATCATCAAAACCATTGTCAAAGACAACGAGGGGACGCACAGAACCCAACACCTATGATCCTAGGTGGTCTATGATTATCTAGAACCTAACACTTTCTTTCCTTAGCTACCTAATGAATTATGGAATTTAATGAATGTACCGTTATGCTCCATAATTCTTTCCGTGGCGTGACCTTGTCCTTAATGCATTCTTTGAATTCTCATGTTCAAAATTGAAGCATTCTTACCTTGACATTGTTGTCATAAGCTTATTATTGAATTGTTACATTATGGGCCGGACTTTATTGTTATACTCATGGAAGTAGCTGGATTTATAATGTGAAGATGCAAATCAGGCAATGATTATATCCAAGGGCTCCATGGTAGTCCCCTCGGCTGATTGTCGGAAACGTATTGAAAACCATGGGATACGATGATACTGACGTCGCATTGCGTTGGGAGTACTTTCTTTTATAAATGAGTGAAATCCACGAGGCTATCTAGTGAAATTACATTTTTGTGTGATAAGTGACTTTCTAGTGCATAGCCTTTATGGTTATAAAAAGTGCATTCTCATTACATTCTTATTCGTGAAAGGCCAAACTTACATTCTTGTTGTATACTTACTCCAACATGCTCGCATATCTCTTATATTGATCATGTCTCGTTACTTGTGTTGTTACTTTAGTTTATACCGCATGTTTTACCGTATTTCATGTATCTTTACTCTAGAGCAAAAATGTTAATTACTTAAACATTGCCTTCATTGTGATACGAAGATACTTACTGGGCATGTGTGCTCATTCCCTACTTTTTTCCAATCTTTTCAAGAAATTCTAGCGGGTTAGAGTTAGATTATTCAAGTGATGGATCCGAGAGTGATTGATGGTTCGAGAGAAGCCATAGCTAGTCGAGTCAAGAGTCAATTATGTAATTTTCACTTTATTGAGTCCAGTTAGTCAGAAAGTCATTATCATGTACTTGATTATCACTATCAATAAAAGTTAGAGTTTTGTTCAATTATTGTGTCCATTCATCTTATGTGTGAATGATTTGCGCTCTGATTTTTATCGTCACTTGAGGCTTCTCTTGCCGACTGTTCACGTTCCCGATTGTTTCTGCTGCATAATCTCGGGGCGTGATAGTTAAAGTGGTATCAGAGCCTAGGCATAAGTACGTCCTAGGAAAATATCATGTCATAGACTAAGTCCAAGGTTTAAGGACCCACACCTATGAACTAAGGAAATAATTTCCCACCTACGTGAGATTCGGGTAGAGCCGGGATGAGATAGTTATTTAGAACTTATCTCTAAGTTAACTCCCTTTAATTCCATAGGAATTAACAAATCATTCCTTTTTCCTTAGGTACCTTATTCTTTCAATGGATCACCGTGTCAACTGAGATGAGATGCAATAAATAGTTGCGGGTCTTACCCAAGCCCTTCAGACTGTGGCCCAAGTTCGCGCAAAGGTTGGCGTAGGTAATATGCATGAGAATTTCCAGAGCATGAATCCTCCAAGATTCTCTGGTTCCTCCAACCCTGACGAGGCAGAGAATTGGATTGACGAAATGAACAGAATATTCAATGTTATCTAATGCACTGATCAAGAGAAGGTCTGTCTCACCACCTTCCAATTAAACAAGGATGCACGTACTTGGTGGAAGGTATTTCGGCACTGCCTCCAAATGCACCTCATACTTGGGAGGGATTTCTCACGCTCTATCGTGCAAAGTACTTCTCCGAACATGTCAAAGAAAGAAAAGCTACAGAATTTGCCTCTTTGAGGCATGGGATGATGACCATGGCGGAATATGAACTTCAATTCTCCCGTTTGTCTCCATATGTCCCTTACTTGATTAGCACCGATCTTCTAAAGGCTAACCGATTCATGGACGGTTTGAGGCCCATATTTATTAAACAAATTGGGCCTCAAAATATTCACACATATACGAAAATGGTCCAACGGGCACATTTATGCGAAAGAACCCCGAAAAAGGTAGAAAAGCTCTGGGGAAAGAAGAAAAGTCGAGTGGAAAACATGATAGGTGAGAGGATAAAGAAGAAAGGTTTAGCATCATGGAGGATGATGAATCCCATTATAACAAGAGGTCCCGCAATGGAAATGGTAATAGTAAAAGGAAAAGTAATGGAAAGAGGAATGGCAATGGCAACGGCAATGGGAAGAATAAAAGAGCCAAGGAGGAGGAAGAAAAGCAGGTCATGGTGACTTGCTCCTTCTGTGAGAAGTTCGGACATACTGTCGAAGAATGTTGGAAGCGTCTCGGCACTTGTCTTAAATGTGAAAGTCGGGAGCATCGCTTGTCCATGTGTTCTCTCATAAAGGAATAATCTTCAAGGGATAACAATGGACGCGGGTGACGAGGCCGACTAAATGCCATCGTGGATGATGAAGGTAAAACGATTGAAGGTATTATCTTGACCTATTTACATATTAGCATTGCCTTAAATATCGGCCCAACTAATTAAACAGACTCTCCATAAAACTCATGCATTGAATTTGGGGAACAAATTCTTTTTAAGTGGGGGAGGGTGTTGTTGTGCCCCTATGGTCATTTGAATCTCATGGTTTTGATAATGGCTAAACACTATAAGTCATTGTTATTTTCCACTCCCATATGACTAACATACGCGATGCTTTGTTCATGACAGGTAAGCCAATGAATGGACATGGAATGGAGTGGAGATGGCAACAGTAAAAGCCCAATGATCGCACCCAAACAAGGATGCAAATCCCTTCTAAACGTAAGAGTCGACACTTCACATAGCCACGGTCGATGCACAATGAAGAATAGCCCACGTGGGGCCGTGCATACTTGGTTTCAACGTCCAAATGAAGAACACACTTGATTTCCATGTCCAAAGCTCACAGACTCAAGATTCTGCCAAGGTTGATGTCAGAGACATGAACGGGCTGCTAAAGGAGTTAAAGGACTGAGCTAAAGGGGTTAAGGAACCAAACGAACGAAATCTAGAAACTGCCTAGATTTTGATCGACCGCTGGTCCAGGGGCCGTCGACCGGAAATTCCAGGGACCAACTCTCAGCTTGTTTCTCAGTGGCGGTCGACCGCCAGAAGGCTCCGGTCGACCGCCAGCCCCGAGCCAACAAATGTTGACTTTGGTTTTCTCTCTGAGTGAAGCCATTCTCCATGGATTTCTTTAATCCTAAAGTAACTCAATCATCCACAAAACGTGGATCCATCTAGAGGATGTCTAAGGACCATTCAAATGGTATAAAATAAATACATGAGGGGTTAGAAACCCTAATGCCTAAAGGGGAACAAGGTGATACCAAGGGAGGCTAAAGGAGGAGATCCACGGGTACTGTAGCACCTCCGTGAATAGTGCTTCGGGATGGAGTTCTTCATCCATTCCAAGGTGTTTCAAGCTCATATCAAAGCAAGCAATCTCCAAGGAAGTGTAGAAGCAAGCAAGGCTATCAAGGTGATCTAAGGAAGCTGATTAAACAAGATTCTCAAGGGAGATCCAAGCTCCATCCATAGTCTTCTTCATCAACTCAAGAGCATCCAAGGAAGCCCATTCCACAAGGATGAAATAAGCCTTTGTTGGTGATCTACATCCATTGAAGCATCAGATTCAAGCTCCAGCAATTTTAGACAAGATCTATTTCATTCTAGCATATCTATATATCTTGTTAGAGCATTTGCATCTTGTTCTCTTTCCATTTTGTTCAAACAATTGAAAGTGAAGATCGTCCCTACCGGTGGTTAGTAGGAAGGCAATCGGAAGCTCTTCGATCTGCGGTGTTGACGTCCCTACCGGTGGTTTGTAGGAAGGCAATCGGAGGTTTTTCCGATCTACGGTTTGGTGCGTTGCACTAGTAAATCCTCACCAGGTTTGGTGAGGGGTGGACGTAGGACTGGGGATTCAGTCCGAACCACCTTAGAATCCTTTGTGTTGTGGTTTGCTTGTGCGATTGCTTTATGCTAGATGCATGCTGAGGTTTAATCTTTATATTACTTATTCATCTTGCTAAGTAAATCGTTGTGTGCTACGCTAAGCTAGTTATATTCCGTTGTAATTCTTTTTATCTAGCTTTAAAGATGGGTGTTCTGTGAAAAGAGGGGCATATCTATTCACCCCTCCCCTATAGATCCGCCATCCACTACTCAACAAGTGGTATCAGAGCCTAATCTCTCATTATGGGGTCCAACGACCTTGAGGGAAATGGTGGATCAGCGTCCAAAGGTTTTTTACCTGAAGGACATTCTGTGAATAGGCCTCCTTATTTTACTGGAACTAATTATCCTTATTGGAAACATCGCATGCAGGTGTTCATTCGCGCCTAAGACTACGAACTTTGGCGAGTGATCAGCAAAGGTCTGTATGAGCTTACAGATGATAAGGACTTGTGGACCAAAGAACAAATAAGAAAATCCACTATCAACTGGAGTGCTAAACACATCATGCAATGCTCACTCCATCCAGTAGAATTCTCAAGAGTTGCTACCTACGCAACTACAAAACAAATGTGGGACAAGTTAGAGGTAATTTACGAAGTAACCTCTCAAGTACGAGAAACAAAAGTCAACATTTTAGTTCTGAATATGAAATGTTCAGGATGAGGCCTGATGAGTCAATTCAAGATATGTATGCTTGCTTAACTCTGCTTACTAATTGTCTGACCAATTTGGGAAAGAAATATTCAGAATAGGAAATTGTGAGGAAGATTCTCAGATCACTGACTCCCACATGGCACACGAAGGCTACCGTGGTTGAAGAATCTAGAGATCTCGTAACTACTAAGGTAGATGAACTCATTGGGTCATTGATGACCTATGAGATCAACCTTAAGAATAAAGAGGCTGAGGTTCCTAAGAAAAACTCTATAGCTCTTAAAGTAGGACCCAGCGGTCAAAGCACTTCTGATGAAGGTGAGGCTTCTGCAAGTGAGCGAGATGAGGATGATGTAGCCATGCTCACACGTAAGTTCAGAAAATTTCTGAGAAAGGAAGGTTAAGAGCTTCATGAGAGGAAGGTCACAAGTAAGGAAAAGTTTCAAATCTAATTCTAAAAATTTTAAGAAAATTGACAAAATCATTTGTTATTCTTGCAACAAACTAGGGCATTTAAAAACTGACTGTCCTGAAAAATTCAGAAAAGCTGACAAATGGAAGGGCAAGAAGAAGAACAAGGCCATGGTGTCCACATGGAGTGACGAGGAAGAAAGTGATAGTGGAAATAGCTCCTCGGACAAGGAAAAAGAAGATCTTTGTCTCATGGCTAGAGGTGACGAAGAAACTGAGGTAAACTCTCCCTTTGAAAATTACACAATTGATGATTGGGAGGAAGCATATATACAGCTCATGAAAAAATATGACATGTACAAAAAGAAGAATAAATCATTGAAAATGAATATTAACTTGTTTGTGCATAATCATGATATGAATGATAAGACTGCTCTACTTGAAACTGAAATTGAAGATCTTAAGAAAATGATTGAGGATTTGGAAGTGGGAAGAAAAGAAATGGCTGACTTGAAAACTGAAAATGAAGACTTAAGAAATGAGATTGATAGCATGAAGCTAAAAATGCAAAGCTATGAAAAGGATAGCAAATTGAGTAATGAGAAGTATGAAGCTGTCAAACAAGTCAACACTCAACTTCTTCAAAATATTGAAAACGTACAAAAAGAGTTGAAGGATAAAAAATAATCTTTAGAGAAGTTTGTAGATGGAAGAGAAAACCTAGATGCACTACTAGGTACTAGAATGAACTTCAACAAGGAAAGATTGGGTTTTGAACCAACAAACAAAAGGCCAATTGGGTTAAAGACTGTCACATTTGTTTCTTCTTCTGATGCTTCTACCTCAAAAATAACATCCAAAGGAAAAGAAAAGGTTGAAGAGGAAGCCACTAAAATTTTCAAAAAGATTGTCCAAAAGCCTAAGAAAGGTCAACCTTCCCAGCAGCATAGGTCAACACTTGGTTGGCCATTACCTGCTCAGCCTTACAGATGTCACTATAACTGGATTGCACATTCATATATGCCAACACCACCTTGCTTTTGGGGAAATTGTGATTCTTGTGTTCACCAACCCTATAAGTTTCAATCTCCTAGGTGGCAAAATAATCACTTTCACCCAAAATCAACCAACGGCCTCAATGGTTTAAGAAGCAAACTTCCTCAAACTTCCACAAATTCCAACAAAGAGCCTCCAAACAGAAAATGAATGTCAAAGTTGAAAAGAAAAACCAAATCCCTGCACTAAGCAAAGAAAACGTGAATGCAAGACAAGTTTGGATTCCAAAAGAGATGGTATCATGTTTTGAAAATCTGAAGAAGTTGGTGGGACCCAAGTTTTGTTGGATTTCAAACCCCATTGCTTAATTCCTTGTGCAGGAGTGTCTTGCAGCCATGCATAACCGGTGGTGCCTTGATAGTGGCTGTTCAAGACACATGACTAGAGACAAATAAAAATTTTGTCTCTTAGAGGAGAAGGAAGGAGGACACGTCACATTTGGAGGGAACAACAAAAGAAAAATCATTGGAACAAGTAATGTAGGTAAGAACCTCTCCAAATCCATTGGAAATGTGTTGCTAGTTGATGGTTTGAAATACAATTTGCTTAGCATAAGTTAATTGTGTGATAAAGGTTATAAAGTGTTGTTTGACTCTCATGAATGTAAAATTCTTGAACCAAAATCTGACAAGGTAAAATTTTCTGGAAAAAGCGTCAACAATGTTTATATGATTGACTTAGATGATCCTGCTCACTTAAACATTTATATTGCTGCACAAAAAACTTGAGCTTGCATGGTTATGGCATCGTAGACTAGGACATTCTAGCTACAATGTCTTACATAAGCTTTTAAAGCATTCAATGGTGAACAATTTTCCTGAACTATCTTTTAAACAAGAAAATAAATTGTGTGATGCATGTGCCCTAGGTAAACAAACAAGAAAATCCTTCAAGGCTAGATCTGTAAACATGTCATCTAAACCACTTGAATTGATTCATATGGACTTGTTTGGTCCAACCGAACTGCTAGTTTAAGTGGTAGAAAATATGGATATGTCTTGGTGGATGATTATTCTAGGTTCACATGAGTTTTCTTTCTCATACATACAAATGATACTTTTGATGAGTTTCAGTCACTCTATATGAAGATAAAGCAAGACGGTGAGTTCAAAATCTCCAACATTCAATCTGATCATGGTGGTGAATTTGAAAATACTGACTTCTATAATCTTTGCAGGGCTGAAGGTATTTCACACCAGTTTTCTTCACCAAGAACACCAGAGCAAAATGGTGTAGTTGAAAGAAGGAACCGAACGCTCATAGAGATGGCAAGAACAATGCTTGCCAAACGGCAACTCCCAAGAAAATTTTGGACTAAGACGGTAAACTCAGCATGTTACATTATCAACTGCTTTATGGTAAGGCCACACACCAAAAAGACTCCTTATGAGTTGCTGAAAGGTAAAAAGCCATATCCCTCACATATGAAAGTGTTTGGGTCTAAATGCTTCATCCATAACAATGATAAAAGAGACTTAGATAAATTCGAGCCCAAGAGTGATGAAGGTATATTCCTTGAATATTCTGATAGATCTAGGACTTATAGAATTTATAACAGTAAGAGTCAAACTGTGGAAGAATCACTCCATATTTCATTTGATGAATATCATGATGATTCTAATAATAATAACTCTTGCAGGAAAAATGATGAAGACGGGAAATTCCTAAGCATGAAGGAAAAGAATAATTCTCCACAAGAAGAAACAAAAGAAGATGGTGAACTAGCTGAATCAAGCAGTTTAAGGGATCAAGCTCCAATAGAAGGTAATCATGCTATAGACATTAGAATTCTTAAGGATCATCCTTTAGAAAATGTCATTGGAAGCTTGAACGACCCACGTAAAACCAGGTCACACTTTAGAATTATGGAAGAATTAGATCATCTTACTCTTGTCTCCCAGATTGAACCCAAGAATGTTGATGATGCATTAAAAGATGAAAACTGGATAAACTTAATGTAAGATGAATTAAATCAGTTTGAAAGAAACAAAGTTTGACGTCTTGTTCCTAGACCATCATCACAATCTGTCATAGGCACTAAATGGGTATTTAGGAACAAACTCAGTCAGGATGGCAAGATAATAAGAAACAAAGCTAGATTGGTGGCTCAATGGTACAATCAAGAGTTTGGGGTGGACTTTGAGAATCTTTTGCCCCGGTAGCTACACTTGAAGCCATCAGAATTTTGCTTTCCTTCGCATGCTCCCATAAAATAAAGTTGTATCAAATGGATGTAAAAAGTGCCTTTTTAAATGGTTTGATCAAAGAAGAAGTCTATGTTGAGCAGCCCCTTGGCTTTGAGAACTCTAATCATGCAGATTTTGTATACAAGCTAGACATGGCACTTTATGGACTGAAGCAAGTACCAAGAGCTTGGTATAAGAGACTAAGCTCATTCCTCATTGAGAAAGGGTACACACGAGGTAAGATAGACCATACCCTTTTCACCAAGAAGCAAGGTAAGAACATTTTGATTGTTCAAATTTATGTTGATGATATTATGTTTGGTTCTACTAAATCTGAAATGTGTGAGGAATTTGTTAACGTCATGACTAGCGAATTCGAGATAAGCCCAATGGGAGAACTCTAATTTTTTCTCGATTTGCAGGTCAACCAAGGAGAAGATGGGTGCTTCATAAGTCAAGCTAAATACATCAAGGAGCTGCTGAAAAGATTTGACATGACAAACAAAAAAATAATTAAAACTCCTATGAGCACCTCAACATCATTGGATTCGGATGAAAATGGTAAATTAGTGGATGTAAAGATCTATGGAGGTATGATTGGCTCTTTGATTTATTTGACTGCATCCCGACCAGATATACATTTTAGTGTATACCTTTGTGCTAGATTTCAAACTAGTCCTAGAGAATCCCACTTGACTACCGTCAAACGTATACTTAGATATCTTGCCAGAACTCAAGATTTGGGATTATGGTATCCGTCGTCATGTGATTTATCTCTTATATCTTATTCTGATGTGGACTACGCTGGATGCAAGCAGAATCGCAAGAGTACCAGTGGCTACTACAAGTTTCTGGGTAGGTGTTTAGTTTCTTGGGCCTCCAAGAAATAACACTCGGTTGCTCTCTCAACCGTAGAGGTAGAATAGGTTGCTGCGGGGAGTTATCGCACCCAAGTGTTGTGGATTAAACACCAACTCTAAGACTACTTAGTGGATCTTGGTTGTGTCCTGATTCTGTGTGATAACACTAGTGCTATCAATATTGAGAAAAATCCAGTCCAGCACTATAGGACCAAGCATATTAAGATTAGGCATCACTTCATTAGAGATGAGGTCTTTAAGAAGAACTTTGAACTGTATTTTGTTAATACATTAAATCAGATTGCTGACATCTTCACCAAGCCCTAGTGTAATGACAGGTTTACTACACTCAGAAGGGAGCTTGATCTTTGTAGACCTCAGGCCACTAAAAATCTAAATGATGATCTTGTTCAATTTAGTTATGTGTTTTTACAGATTGGTGTCCATGTATTGTTTATATGTAAATATGTCATTTTGCGTATGGTGTAGCATTGCATGTAATCATGATGCATAATAAGGTTAAATTTATGCTCACGATGCATTGCATGGTTTGTGTAGCATCATTCTTGCATGGCCATGGTATATTAAATGTTGATGTATGGAAAGGCAGGTTATGCTTGTCTAGAAGCACTCAATATGCGTGTGGTTTCACCTCCATCAAGTATCATGCGCCACTATCGCATATAGGCCATATAGTAAGGGGGAGATGTCTCTTTGAAGCATTCATGCATATGTTTCATCTTCATTCTGTTGCCATTAATAAGTGTACAACCATGTGTTAGGTCATGCATTTCATCTCTGCTAACTTCATGTTTGACCAGGTCAATCCCTACATGGGACAAGTCAACCTCTCCTTGACAATTGTCATTGCACTTGATTGAAAAAACATAACTCCTTGAGTACATCCATTGCATATCCTTAGGGGGAGTCTTGCTACTTTTCTTAACCTTTTGCAATCTGAACTTCAATGGCCTCCAGTTTGAATAAGAGATCATGACACAGACAGAACAATGGCGTAAGAGCTTTCTATTATATGAACTGATGATTGTGCATCAAATGAAAATGGTTCAAATTTAATGATTTCTTTGAAGTTCTGATATATTTTTGAAATCATCTATGTTCCGTGGTGTTAATAAACTTTAACTAGAGATTGTATGTTGTGCCTTGAATGACTATCCTAAAATCTGAAAATTCAAACATCATTGCAACGTTGGTTGAAGTTGCTAAAGCTTAGTATTGTTGTTAAATACCTTGATGAGCTGGAATTCGTGAAAATCAATTTGACATAGCAATGATATTGTTGCACAGAGAAATATGTCACGTCCTCAAAACAAGTGACGAATGATATGTCATGATGTGTCCATGTTATCTCTGTCTTAATTAATTTGGACTCTAGGCAGAGCACTGGCATAATTGCTGAGAAATATATCTTCTCATCAAAGAAATGAGATCAGATATGTCATGACGTGACTTTACTATCGTTGTTCATTCTGAAGCATAACAGTCAGTCTTACGAAATACCTAGGAATACTGGCGTCTAAACAACGTGTATTCTTACGGATAGGAGGCATGTACTAGACTCGATTGCTCGTAAAATATGAGTCATGTGCATAAAACTTCAAAAGATCATGCAAAACAATGCTTAAATGATAAAATTCCATGCTTTAGTCATGCTTGTTTAACCTCAATACTAGTTTGTGCTACTCCCAATGATGTTTTTGAATATGAATGTATAAGACAAAGGAAGGTTCACCACTACCATGATATGCACTTTTGGTTCATTTCTATTAAAATATGGATGTAGCTACTTTTCGAACTCTATTGTTGATTTCAAAATTCATTAACTTTGAACCATGTATACTCATTAAGGCATGTTTCAGATTTGCATATAATGGTTTGCTCTTTAGTCTAATTCCACTCTGCTTGCCTTGTCCCACCCTTTTGCTGTTGTCAAAGGGGGAGAAGAACCTTGGGTGAGTCATTTATGCACGGAAGGGTTTGTGAGCCATTTTGTGAGCCATTTATGAACGAGGGAGAACCTTAATTAGGGAGAACCTTAATGAGCCATCTTTGAAAACTTTGTGTTGTGAGCCATTGAGACATACCATTTGTGCTTGTGAGATTTGTTGTCAAAGGAGCGCATTGTCAACGGGGGTGCATAACATAACATACATTATGAGATTTGTGAGACAGGGAAATGAGATATCATGCATATACATATGGGGAGAGCAACATTCGTTCACATGCCCATTCATAACTTGTCAGCATTCACATGAAACTGATTCATCCATGCATATCTGTTACTTTGTATCTTGAGCAGCATATGTTGTCAAATCATCACTCTGTTTGCCTTCTTATATATTACTGCCATATAATGACTCACAGTGTTGCCATCATCAAAAAGGGGGAGAATGGTGTTCCCCTATGGTCATTTGAATCTCATGGTTTTGATAATGGTTAAACACTATAAGTTATTATTGTTTTCCACTCCCATATGACTGACATACGTGATGCTTTGTTCATGACAGGTAAGCCAATGAATAGACAAGGAATGGAGTGGAGATGGCAACAGTAAAAGCCCAATGATTGCGCCCAAACAAGGATGTAAATCCCTTCTAAACGCAAGAGTCGACACTTCACATAGCCACGGTCGATGCACAATGAAGAATAGCCAACGTGGGGCCGTGCATACTTGGTTTCAACGTCCAAATGAAGAACACACTTGATTTCCATGTCCAAAGCTCACAGACTCAAAATTCTACCAAGGTTGATGCCAGAGACATGAACGGGCTGCTAAAGGAGTTAAAGGACTGAGCTAAAGGGGTCTAGGAACCAAACTGACGAAATCTAGAAACTGCCCAGATTTCGGTCGACCGCTAGTCCAGGGGTGGCCGACCAAAAATTCCAGGGACCAACTCCCAGCCGGTTTCTTAGTGGCGGTTGACCACCAGAAGGCTCCGGTCGATCGCCAGCCCAAAGCCAACAAATGTTGACTTTGGTTTTCTCTCCGAGTGAACCCTTTCTCCATGGATTTCTTTAATCCTAAAGTCACCCAATCACCTACAAAATGTGGATCTGGTCGAGAGGATGTCCAAGGACCATTCAAATGGTATAAAACAAACACATGAGGGGTTAGAAACCCTAATGCTTAAAGGGGAACAAGGGGATACCAAAGGAGGCTAGAGGAGGAGATCCACGGGTATTGTAGCACCTCCGTGAATAGTGCTTCGGGCTGGAGTTCTTCATCCATTCCAAGGTGTTTCAAGCTCATATCAAAGCAAGCAATCTCCAAGGAAGTGTAGAAGCAAGCAAGGCTATCAAGGTGATCTAAGGAAGCTGATTAAACAAGATTCTCAAGGGAGATCCAAGCTCCATCCATAGTCTTCTTCATAAACTCAAGGGGATCCAAGAAAGCCCATTCCACAAGGAAGAAAGAAGCCTTTGTTGGTGATCTACATCCATTGAAGCATCAGATTTAAGCTCCAGCAATTTCAGACAAGATCTATTTCATTCTAGCATATCTCTATATCTTGTTTGAACATTTTCATCTTGTTCTCTTTCGATTTTGTTCAAACCATTGAAACTGAAGATCGTCCCTACCGGTGGTTAGTAGGAAGGTAATCGAAAGCTCTCCGATCTGCGGTGTTGACGTCCCTACTGGTGGTTAGTAGGAAGGCAATCAGAGGTTTTTCTGATCTGCGGTTTGGTGCATTGCACTAGTAAATTCTCACCAGGTTTGGTGAGGGGTGGACATAGGACTGGGGATTCTATCGGAACCACCTTAAAATCCTTTGCGTTGTGGTTTACTTATGTGATTGCTTTATGCTGGATGCATGCTTAGGTTTAATCTTTATATTACTTATTCATCTGGCTAAGCAAATCGTTGTGTACTATGCTAAGCTAGTTATATTCGCTACAATTCTTTTTATCTAGCTTTAAAGAGGGGTGTTCTATGAAAAGAGGGACAGATCTATTCACCCCTCCCCTCTAGATCCGCCATCCACTACTCAACAGGTGTAACACCCCTAATTTTTCTAGAAATTTTTCAAAAAAATTTGTGATTAAAATATAATTATTAAGTAATTAAAAAGAATTAATGATTTTATAAATCTATTTAAAGGCCCTATATTTTCCAAAGGGCTAAGCCCAACTCAAATGGGCCCAAAGACCCAATTCCAAGGCTTTTAGACTCAAGCCCATTAATAGAAACATAAATTAGGTAATTTACGGATTTAAATGAGATATATACATCAATTTAGATGATAAATGAGGAATGATACAAAAATATAAAAATTTCAGATTTAATGAAGCCTGGCGGCCAATCGCGCAACCGCCAGACCCACCTAGGGGTCCATCTATGACAGCTAAGCAGCCCAGTTCCGTGAATGGAAGAAAGCTTGAAAAGCTTGGATCTTTGGCGACCTAATCACCTTGGATCAAAGCTACCTGGCATAGATGACTCTCTAGAAGTGTCTAGGGATTAACTCTACTCTAATTTAGGACTCTAGGTTCGTTCAAATCCTCAAAACCCTAGCTAACCCTATAAATAGATCCCAAGTTTCACATATGCGACCCTTACTTTTGGCTCGCATGGAACTAAGGTAAGGAAGCATTATTTGAGGTAAGTTCTTTAAAAGATTTCATTCATTATAGTAAGGTCTAACTTCTCTCAAAATTTCGTTCTAGGAGATCTAGCCTACAAGGAGTTAGAGGCTTGCAAAGACGCTAATTCAATACAAGTAACTCAGGAACTTGTGCGAACAACCCAGGAAGATCAGCGGATTAGAAGTCCTAAAATAGGTAATTAGAAGATGGTTCTTTTGACTTATTTTTTCACCTTAGTACCCTCTTTCTACCCTCCAATTTTTGTTATCATAGGTGAAGGGAATCAGGAGTTAGAATGGCAAGAAGTTGCTGGTTCAGTTCTGAACGAGTAGAAACTCGGGTCAACTTCTAGCCCTAAATTCGAAGTCTAAAGCCCAGAACAGAGGTAGGTTATCTCATAAAAATGTTAGAATAACGTGTTAGGAGTAAAAGCCCTCTTGTTTCATGAATTTTCATGCATTGTACATGTTGTATTTATTATTTTGTTATCACTGTGCATATACATTTAACATAGCATGCGTGAACCTTGCCTTAACAATGAAAAGGAAAAATTCTAGTTGTTTCACTCAAACCCATGCATCTCCATATGGTTTTATCAGGCCATATTTTACCTGTTGGCATGTTTTATCATATATCTATCTACCCTACATTAGCCATATTTCAATTTTTATTGTTGCTTACAGTAGATAGGAAGAAACGGTCTTCTTGAGACCGCTTGAGAAACCTAGCAGCCCTACGATAGACCGCTAAGGCCCATAAAATGGTTTTCCCCCAATTGTTTTCATTTTCTGAGTTTTTGTATTTATGTTGACTTGAAACATAATGCAGAATAGCCTTATTTATCATATGGTAAGCCTAGATAATTAGGTTTTATCCTTGTTTTAAGTGCTATATCTTTAAACTTGGATCTATGGATGGTTTATTCTAGTAGATTTCATGTGTCACCAATGCTTAGAAAGTACTTTAACTTAAGTTAGTTTCATGCCAAACACTATACTCTTGTATTAAATCCATATTTTAAACGATAGATGAATTTGTTTTACTGGTGGATTTAATCGGTATTTTACATGATCTTTCTTATCTATGAGTCATATTCTTAAGTACATGGCATGAATTCTGGTACGATGTCATTAGTTACACTTGCACATTAAGCACACAAATCTTGGACTTATGATCCTCTCCGTTGGATATTCCTTCCACCGGACTAGGTGATCTTGTTTCAAGGCCTCCGTAAGACTCCGTGAGGCTGGGATTCCCACTAGGATACTGTGCTGGTTGTACCCTCAAAACCCAATTGTCTAGAAAGCACTTTATGGGTGTTTTATTTGTTCTGGACCTTAGCGGCCTTATGGACGACCGCCAGAGGTACCTAGCGGCCATTTACCTGACCGCCAAGGATGCCTAGCGGCCCTTCCTTGACCGCATGGTTCCAAGTTCATTTGTTTCATCGACTCTGTTTCTAAACGGTCCAGTCATGACCGCATCAATCCGAATACGGCCTAGTAAACGACCGCTATTTCTAGAAAATGGCCCTGATATGACCGTTTGATGTCTACGTATTGATTAACCCAAGGTTTAACCCGAGGGTTGATTTTCTATGATCCTAGGTGATCTATGATTATCTAGAGCCTAACACTTTGTTTCCAAAGCTACCTTAATGAATTATGGAATTTAATGAATGTACCGTTATACTGCCGAATTATTTCCATGGCGAGAGCTTGTCCTTAATGCATTCTTTGAATTCTCATATTCAAAATTGAAGCATTCTTACCTTCCCATTATTATCATAAGCTTATTGTTGAATTGTTATATTATTGGCCGGACTTTATTGTTATACTCGTGGAAGTAGCTAGATTTACAACGTGAAGATGCAGATCGGGCACTAATTGTGTCCAAGGGCTCCATGCTAGTCCCCACGGCTAATTGCCGGAAACGTATTGAAAACCATGGGATACGATGATACTAGCATCGCATTGTGCTGGGAGTACTTTCTTTTATAAATGAGTGAAATCCACGAGGCTATCTGATGTGACACCACCTTGGGGGTGATATTCACAAGACCAAAAACCCCTAGGACCTAGCAAGTAGGCAATGCAACGGACCGGCAACTTCACTCGAGTGGACTCACCCGCTTGGCGCACACTAGGGCCCGTAGGCAAACCGGGATGGTGGAGAGGGCCCGAAGTCGGACCTCGCATTTCCAGGGATTTGGCTAGCTTGGGATGGACCCCTAAGGGTCTGGGATGCCCAATTCCGTGGGCGGCCAGCATGCCAAGGGCGTGGGTTGTAGGGTCTCACTCTCAACTCACTCCGCGGTGGTCGCTCAATTACAAGCAAATTCAGGATCGGGCACTCTCTTACCGCCGACGGAGCAACCAAAAACAATACTAAACTAAGCAATTAAGGGGCCAGCAATGATAAGTGTTCTGAAGCTCACCTGATTGGCGTGAAGACATCGATCCCGATCGAAGACGAGGGCGAGTGGGGAGGTGTGGGTACGCACCCGCACACCGCGTCGATGCCGCTTGACCTGAAAATTTATAGAGTACACCACTACTCCTCGCGCAGGAGGGTGGGACAAGGGGTTGGGGTTAATGTGATATAGTCAAACACTACGTCCACGCAGGGAGGGGCTGTAAGCCGGCCAGGCGGGGTGGGGAAACTACGATAGAAAAACCGAGTTGTCGAGCTTCGTCGGCTCTGTCGGCTTCAGGAACAACTTAACAAGTAGTTGATGTTGGCGCCGCCACAGGCTCAGCCGAGCTTAGAATTAGTCTAAATTAGCGCCAAAACTTTTCAGACTAACCCAGGATATCGCATGAATTTTATTGGAATTTCGTGACGATGTCGCTGGCCGAGGCAGAGCCCGGAACAGGCCTGGTCTTCGCTAGTTTTGGTTGCTCCCAGGGTGATGCATCTGGAAAACGGGGGCGCCACAAACTGTCCCGTACTCTGTTGGCATCGATACTGGCACCGTTACGATCGTGGTCGAGTCTTCTTTTAGTTGGGATCAACAGCGCCATCGGCAGATGTCAGAGTTGATCGTGAAGGCCCGAACAACAGGGATGTGTCGATTCTGGCTCAGGAAAACTGACCAGACGCACTTGGAATGGAAAATTTGTAACTTTTGATGCCGAGGTCTAAACTTAGCTCTGCTTCTTGGGGATGGAAGAGGACTTGAAGGAGAAGCCCTCAGCCAAGTTTCGTGCCCGGATCTGCAAGGGAGTGGCCGTGGTTGAACTTGATCTAAGGCTCTGTTCTCTGCCTGAGTGGTTCTGCGTAGTCGAGGAAGAATCACTCTCACGGGCAGCTCGGTGCTTGGACAATGACGTAACCACCTCGCCTGGAAAACACTCTGGACGACCTTTCCATAGATATAAGATTTGCCACCAGAATGATCGGGGAAGGGCCGGAGACGATGCTACTTCCAGGACCCCAGCTTGCTGCCTGCGAACTGCTGCTAGAGCTGCAACCTACCGATGGGAAATTGAGTAGGACGAGGGGCGAAATGGGGGTGGATGAGTGTGGGGCGAACCCTGGCTGTGAGGGGGTTTGGGAGGGGGTGATCCAAGGTGAGGGAGTGGAAAAATGGGGGCTGGAAGGAGGTCTACCAGGTGGAGGGAGGGGAAGCTGCGAATTTGGTGTTGGGAGGAGATAGGGAGGGAGTATTTGGAAATGGGTTTAAGGGTGGGATTAATTTCTAGTCTTGGGGGTGGGAAGAGGTGTGTGGGAAAGGGAAAAGGATGCTTGGGGAGTGGATAATTCTCCCTTGGGCGATTAGAGAGGTGCTTGTGGAAGGGGAGTGGGTGGTTGGTGGTTGGAGGGTGGAGTGGGGATAGGTGGAGGATACCTTGGGGATGGGGTGGAGTAAAGAGAGGGGTTGTGGGGAGTTGGAGTGGCTTTAATGGAGGGGGAAGGGAGAGAGAAAGTGGTTGGGAGGGGAGGAGAGAGAAAGGGGCGCCCCCTCTTGGAGAGAGAGAGTGAGAGAGAGGGGAATCCACCCCTCAGAGAGAGAGAGGGAGAGAGAGATGGAGAATCCACTCCAATTGCACTAGAACACTCAATTTTTTGATTGACCAAAAGATTACATATGAGGGAGTGGGGTGGCCTATTTATAGGCACTCATATTTTCCTAGGACTAAAATGACCCTGACTAAATAACTAATGACCAAAGTAGTCCAAGGGAGGGCGCCCCTGGGCCAAGCCCACTAGTTGGGCCCAATAGACAACTTAATTAACCACATGACTCAAGACTTAGTTAAATTACCCTTATACCTAGGTACCGAACTCAAATAAAGGGAAAATTACATAGTTTATGACTCAAATAAAATATAAAAATTACATGGATAGACTCAGAAAAATGTGAAGAATACAATGGCGCAAACCGTCGATCTATCAAAGCTTCGCAAAATGTGGAGGGGTAAGTGATGCACGCATCATACCCCCAGGGTGGGGAAAACTCGACCCCATCGAGTATGGGTCCACCGGGGAGGTGGCACACCAACGCAGCTCCAGGCGAGCCACGATCTCCGAACTCAACCCTACGTCCGTAGCCGGGGGACAGCGCTTCAGCTTCTCAAGGCGGCTCGGACACAACCTCATGCTGGTGATGAGATTTTGCTTGCCTAGTATTGCCGTTAGGTGCTCACGTCAGGCTCTCAAGCCGATTTGTGGTGGCACTACGAGGGTGTCTCTCGCAAGGATAGGTGTAGGCTCAAGGTACTTACTAGGATCCACCGCGGTTCCCTTAGGTGTCGGATCCGCCACGTGGGACGTGGGGGTGAATCCCTAACCCCGTCGGTAAATCCAATCCATAAGTCGGACTATCAAGACCACTCAGAACTTGGGAATGTCCAAGTCCTCGTGCCCTCGATATAGGGGTGGCCCTAGAGTAGAGCCACTCCAATACCATCATCATCAGATTGCCTACTTGAAATTCCAAGGGGCGCTCATGAGCTTTTGCCTGCTTCTTGTAAATCTCATCGCTCGTTGCTTGATGCTTGCTTGGATGCATATGCCATGCACTATGATGCAGTGTGAGTGGGAAATGTGTGGTATGCAAAGGTGGTCCAGGACAACCACATATAGACCTATCGTGCATTGATATTATGAAGACTTTGAATGATTTGGGACATCACCTCCCGTGCCCACACTCACGGCTCGTCTCCTCACCCCGGAAGCGTCCGACATGGTCCAGTCATTTGTCTTGAGTCATATTATGTATTTCCTCATTTTTATTTGACTCATACCAGTGTAATTTTTCTTTTATTTGAGTCATGTACCTAGGTTAATGATTCATCTACCTAAGTTAAGTGTCATAGGGTTGATTAGATTAGTTAATGGGCCTAATTCATTGGGCTAAGCCCAGGGGCGCCCCCTACCCCCTTGGTTATTTGTCATTGTTGCAAGAGTCAGAGGCTTTTTGTAAAATGTGAGTTGCCTATATATAGAACCCCATTCCCCCCCATTTGAAGTTAATGAATGAATATTTGAATTTTCTAGTGTCCAACTTAAATCTTCTTCTTTGGGTGAGAAGCCCCTATCCCCCCCTCTCTCTCTCTAAGGGGTTCGCCCCCTTCTCTCTCTCCTCACCTACCAACCACTTTCTCTCTCCCTTCTTCCTCCATTAAGACCTCTCCAACTCCCCACAACCCTCCTCTTTACTCCACCCCATCCCCAAGATAGTATCCACCTATTCCCACTCCACCCTCCAACCACCAAACACCCACTACCACTTCCCAACACAATCTCCCTCTCCCCAACACAATCTCTTCCCTTCCCCACACAATCTCCCAGTCCCCAAGGTGAGTTTGAATCTTTCCCTCCACTCCTCCCTCCCCATTTCCATGCCCTAGGCCGCCCCCAACAAGGAGCCACCAGATCTGGTCGCCCCCCACTCTCCCCCTCCATCAACTTGTTCTTCCTCCACCTCCCCTTCCCACCTCCACCTAGTGCAGTGTACCAGCAGCCTCCCTGCCCCCTCCCCTCCCCAAACCCTTCTAGCTCCACCATAGCTCTCATTCCATACCTCCTCCACATTCCCTCCCACCATTCCACCACCTCCCTTCACCATTTAGCACCATCACTACCCCATCATAAGTCTACTTGGAGCTACAAAGAAGGTTTTATTCGCAGCTGAGGATCTGCAGAGGACCAGCAACTTGCAGAGGTGACCCCGACTTTGTCCAAGCGTCCCTAGAGGCCCAAGTTGTACCGTCGAAAGCGTCTCCCTGTCTTCTTCGCAGCGGCCGTAGTCTTAATCCAATATGAGCTCGTGGCTGCCCGGGGTAGCCGATCTCCCCAGACTGCGCATCTGCTTCCTAATAGTCAACCTGAAGCAAGTTACAGAGGCTCCCATGGCCAACTTCTTGAAGCTCTAAAGGAGGGCCTTGGCTGAGAGTTTCTAAACCAAGTCTACTTCTAGTATCAAGAAGCGGAACCCCGTTCGGCATTCGGAGCTATGATTTCTCATTTTTCTCCCCCAGGTGCGCAGTTCTGTCCCCTCTGGGACTGAACCGACCCCTGTCCACTGTTCAGGCTCTCCCAATCTGCTCCAACATCTTCTAGCATCCCCGCAGGTCTCGTTTCGAAGAGGACTTGACAAAGATTCCAAAGACTCCAGCCACGCTTGATTCAGATATCGGGAGCGCTCGTGCAAGCCTCTTCTTTCTGCTGCTATGGTACCGTAGCAGTAAACACCATAACTAAGGGTCCCTATTCGCGCCCCTTCCTCGACCAGGACCTCAACCAGGAAATTCCACAAAAATTAGACGTCATCCTGATCCAACCATGAAGATTTTCCTACTGGTCTCATCGATAACAAAATTCGAGAGTGGCCGCAGCAGCATCAACTTCAACTATCTATCCCCTGTTCCAGAGAGCGGGCAGAACCGACGTCTTCCATCCGTTCGGTTTCTATTTCAGCTTTTCCCCTCCCCGTCTGGCCGGCTTAAAGCCCCTCCCTGTGGGAGGTAGTGTTTGATTGTAATTTTGGCTTCCCTTCCACAAGTTCAACCCCCTTGCATGGGGCGTAGTGGTGTAAAACTTTGAACATGTTCAAGCTACACTGGCGCGGCGTGTGGGGAACCCACGCTTCCCCGCTCGCCCACGTCTCCGAGCGGGACCGGTTTCTTCAAGCCGGTCTAGTAAGTGCTCTATTCCTTACTCATATTTGGTGCCTTGTTCTTTCAATATTAGCTCAGAGCTCTGCTGGCCCATGAGAGTGAGTGCCCGGTCCGCAAGCCCCATTGCTTCGGGTGGCCGCCGTGGAAGAGAGTGTAACCCGTGCCCTTGGCACAACGTCGGCTCCATTGAATTGGGCCTCCATATAATTGGGAGAATCCTTGGCCTTGCTGGCCCTCTACCAGTAAGGGCCCAGCCCTCACAACCTCCACTCGGCATCACCGAGTTACCTCGGGTCTTGGGTGAGTGTCGGGTGAGTGGCCGCCGATATCAGTCCGTTTCGATTGCGAATTGGGCTTGCTTGTTTAGGTCCAAGGGTGTGTCACATCAAGTGGTATTAGAGCAAGTTCTCAACTTGTCTCTACAAGTTGGTCCTAGGGTGCATTTGCATTCATCACCCGGTGCATCAACCTTGCCCACTAGCATGGCTACTTCATATTGGTCACATATGTCCCACTCGGTCCTCCACAAGGGTCCAATTGACACCCATTTGGACATAGTCCTATTTGAGGACCTTATCTTTGACGGGTACCACCCTAGTGCATATCTAGAGTGGGAGGAAAGCATGGACAAATACTTTAAATGGACTCCAATGACTGAACCCATAAGAATCTACCTTGCCAAGAGTCGGCTTGTGCGCCATGCCAAGGATAGGGGGTAGCTCATTGAACGATTAAGGAAGGTTATTGTTGTCCCCGGTAGATGGCAATCAAGAGGGGAGGGGTGAATTGATTGACAATAGAAATTTTACCAACAACAATTTTTGCAAAAGATTAAATTGATGGACAAGAAACAAAGCACACTCTTCTCACCCGTTGATGCTAACACACGAACAACGAAAATATAGGGAATCCCTAGACAATCGAGATTTGAACAAAACTCCGCTCGACAAGAAGCCCACTCGTGAAAGAACGTAGAATCAAACCACAATGAACACGAGGATTTTAGGTGGTTCGGGTTCACAACAGTGTCCCCTACGTCCACTCTCAGAGAGTGAGGATTGCTTCCACTATAGAGTGAAAACCCACACACACACGCCGTGAAGCACACAGCCACACACACACACACGTGCGCTGCGACCAGCAAACGCACACACACACACATAGTATCTCATTCAAGAAATATTCAGATATACAATGATCCTTCAGAACTGAAATAGAATGAACAAAATGTATGTAATAAAGATCTTGAGGTCACCAAAAATCCCCTTTTTGACGATGAGCAGGCTGTGGTTCCTCGTTCCCTGGAGAAGGTTGCAAGATGTAGACGAATCGTCAAGAGGAAGCCTGGATGATGATGTGCAACTCGAGATCCTAGTTGCCTAGATTCATATCAAGATGAAGGCCTTTGAATCCGGCTCGAGCTACATCATATGTGCAAGGAGCTTGGGTAGATTTCGTGCTCATGAGCCCTCTCCTTTCTTTCTTCTGCTGCAAGCACGCAAAACCCCAAAAGGATAAGAGAATGTTCTATTCGATTCACTTTTTAGGTCGCCCAATGATGGGTTTTATACCCCCAGGGCTGGGGGACACCTGTACTATGATAGGAGCCTCGGATCTCACACTTTTAGGGCAAAAGCTTAGAGAAAAAGTAGCATTCGTACGGGTTCGAAACGTGTTCGGCGGCGCCCAAACTGAATGGGTCGACCCTTATGGTCGACCCTCGTAGACCTTCAAAGAGATCCCAAACAAGCTTAGATGATGGTACAAGGAGGGGTCGACCCTTGGGGTCGACCCTCGTGGTGCCAAGCCAGAACCCGAACAGATTTGAAAAATAAACCGCCCAGGGGTCGACTCTTGGGGTCGACCCTCGCGACCAGCCAAACAACAACCCATGCGGTTTTGAGAAAATAACGCTCACAGGTCGACCCTTGGGGTCGACCCTCGCCGCTGGGTTTAAGGAACCCGTGCGGGTTGGAAAAAGAAACAATCAGGGTTCGACCCTTGGGGTCGACCCTCACGGATTGGTTTAAGGAACCCGTTCGGGTTGAGAGAAACAACACCTGGGGGTCGACCCAAGTGGTCGATCCTTGTCCCTGTACATCACAAAATGAAACTAAAACCAAGACTAAGTGCTATGAACATCAAGGGGGTTCACCGTTAGGATCACCCTATTCAAAAGAATTATTTCTAAAGCATGAAGGAGTAAATACAAGATCAAAACTAACTAAGATCAAGACCATGATGAATTACCCCTTGGGATCAACACAAAAGGAATCTATCATGTATAAACAACTGAATAGGTGAAATGAGGTTGGGATAGATCTCACCAATCGACCTCGAATCTCTCAAACAACAAGGCTCATTCCTGAGTTCTGTAAAACCACAAAACTAGAGGTAGAGTGGATCTTTAACAACTTCAACTCATAACAATCACTTAATTTGGATTCTCTTGAACATGCAATCTTCATCCTTCGACTGCACTAGTGAAACATGACTTAAGGAGAGACAATAATCAAATGCAAGTTATATATATACTAAGGCAGCCCAAAAGAAAACTCATTCAAATTTATTCAAACATTCATTCTAGACTTATATAGTGTTTGGTCATCATCAAAATCTAATCAAGTAAGAGCTATCACACAAAGGGGGTTCAACAATCTCCCCCTTTTTGATGATGACAAAATACTATATGCTAGATTTTAGGATTGACAAGAAAACTTTTATTTACAAAATTTCTGAATCAACACATCAACTCAAAAAGGATTTAACAAGAAAACCTCCATATACATAACCATGTGAACTCAAAAGGATTTAACAAGCTGAATGAAATCAAGGCCACACACCAAAGGTAAGGGAACCCCAACATAACATCAAACCACAACCACAATGTTAAATGCACATTCTTTCCATGCACCAACCTGAAACATTTAAGAAGCTTCACAGCATAAAACACAAGGCCTCATCCAAATACTGTAAGATTGACCAACCAAAGGCATCATCCATAGTTTCAGCCGACAACAAGATTTTAGGACAAACAAAGTCTGAGTTCATGAGATAAAAAGCAACTACAATGCTGACATATGCAATGTCATGAGATGCAACCTCGCTAACTAGCATGATTAATGAAAACACACATGCATGCAAGCACACATCACACATAGAGTTTTAATTAGCCAGGCACACACATATTACAAAATTTCTCCCCCTTTGGCGTCATCAAAAAGGAGAGGGTGAACACATGGTAAGAAGTGTGCCATGCCGGTGGAGCGCAATCATCTAGTCCGAATCTGGAGTGGGTGGATCTGGTGAACGTCTAATGTAATTGACGATTTCTTGAAACAGAGTGGTCTGATTGTTCAAAGCTTGCTTATTTGACTCAAGAAAAGTGGTAACCCTTTGAAATGTCTGAGTGTATTCCATATGGGAAAGCTTCAAATCTGAGATATCCTTGGCTAGAACATCCATTTTCTCCCCAAATTTGTCTAAACGACCATCAATGGAACCCAGTCGGTCTGTTCACATCTGAACCACCTCAGAAGCAATCCTTTCAGCATGACCATCTTGCGGATAGTTGCCATCATCATCTTCAGAAATGACTGCACGTTCAGAACTCTTCAAGGTTCGAACCAAGACACCATCTATTAGTTCATAGTTCATATTATGGAAAATAGTGTGAATCGAGTAAATGTCGGCAATTCGAATGGTCTGCAAAGGTTCTTTTGACACATCAAACTGCAAGTGCTCAAAAATGGCAGATAATGGAGCCGCATATGGAAGAGTCTGATTTTTATGCTTCATGCTTGAATACATATGATCTAGCATAATGGCCAGAAAATTAATGGGAAGACCACTCATAAGACAATAGAACAAGAACATGTGAACCTTTGTTACTTTATCATGACCTCCTCCTCGAGGTAGTAAAATAGTGGTTATCATGCGATGTAAAATATGCAGCAAAGGAGGGAAATGATTTGTATTCAACCCAGCAGTCGTTCTCTCACCCATTTCCTCGGAAGTCATCATTTGATATACAACTTCATCTGGCATAGGAATGTCTCCAAATGTGTATCATTCACAAGGCAATCCAAGAGCATCACCAATGAAGGCTGGTGTGAGCTTAAACGACTGGGCATTCACTATTGTATATTGATTGGTTTTCGTGAAAGATAGATTGCTCTAAAACTGATGGCCCAGATGTGGATAAAAATGGCGATGCACTGACATAAACACATCCAAATTCGGCTGGCTGCAAATTATATCTACAAGACTTGGGAGATGTTTGTAAAGATTTCTGAAATCTGCCGCCCGAGGGCGAAGTACCTTCCTGTCAAACACTTTACTAGATGTCTGATCTCGTTTGGTGGATAAGAGTTCTTTGCCCTTCGACCTTTGTTCCCAAGCAGAGCTTGATTCGGCTTCTTTGCGAGGAGGACGCCTCTTTGGGGCCATCTAGATCACAAGACAGAGAAGAGCCCGGGATGGAGTTGTAGATCTCGTTGGTTCGAAAAGGGGATGCTCTAACCGCAGATAAATCGACTCTCTACACACCAAGGCTTACCTCAGATGAGATCAAAACAAAGGAAGCAGCTTTGAGATGCAAGGAAGGGGGGCTGCGAGTTGCCATCGGTTGGAGCTCATCTGATCAGATCTGGGAGGTGTAGGGTTTGCAAGAAAAGGTTTTTAGGGTTGAAGGAAGTGGTGGCAGGTTGTAGAAGGGGCTGGAGATGTTTTATAGGCAAGAGAGGGGCGATTTGAAGGTTGAAGACCCCTTTGCGAGCCGGTCCGGACGTGGTGAATCCGCCGGACCAGAATGGGTCAACCTGCTAGGTCGACTCCTATTACTCCGAGCCCCAGCCAGAACCGGGTGACGCGAGGGTCGACCCCAAGGGTCGACCCTTCCCCTGTACTTCTACAAAAATAGCATTAAGTGCAAAAGAAGTCCAAGGAAAGCTAGCCTCTAATCCTCAATGATAAATTCATGTTAGAATCAAGGGAAATTGAATGTTTTGTGGTTGAAATCAATTGGGGAAAACATTTCAAAGAAATTTAACATCACATTAGACAGTTATTGTCCAACTCTCCCGATTTCAGATTTTGAATGATTTTGCTCCTTGGTTGGCATTTCAATTGTATTCAAGGTAACATCGGCCATAGAAAAGGCAATGAAAGTGTGTGTACATTATAAATAGAAGGAATTCAATTCACACCCATGATGATTATTCGCACAAATTGATTTTATGATTTTCAAGCAATATGATGCATATGCATGATGAAGGAGACTCACTAATGCAACTCAATAATGCAAGTGCGTGCACGACACAATGATACTTGGTACGATGGCAGAGTATTGTCTCAAGCATAATGAATGCTTCCAGATGGACTTAATCCATCTTTCTACAATTCACCATTTTATATACCAAGACTTCTTATGAACACTTATGCACAAAATGAAAGTAAATGTCGTATGCACACAACGTAGTTATATGATGCAAATGATCATGATTCAGACTCCTCTATCCTACAAACCCCTAGTTCTCTCCTAAATGATGTGAACTTGTATTCACTTAGAGGTTTGGTAAAGATGTCGGCAATTTGTCGGTTTGTTTCAATGAAGCTAATTTCTACATCACCCTTACTCACATAATCCCTAATGAAATGATGTCTAATTTCAATATGCTTCGTGCGAGAGTGATGAACAGGGTTTTTTGACAGATTTATGACTGAGGTGTTATCACACAAGACTGAGGTGTTCTTAAAAGAGATGCCATAGTCAATCATTTGTTGTTGAATCCAAAGCACCTGGGCAACACAACTACCTACAGCCATATACTCGGCTTCGGCGGTTGATAATGCCACTGAATTTTGTTTCTTAGAGGCCCATGAAACCATGCATCCCCCAAGAAATTGGTAGTACCCGCTGGTGCTTTTCCGATCTACTTTACAACCCGCATAATCGACGTCAGAATAAGCAATTAATTCAAAACTCAAATTACGCGGAAACCATAAGCCCAAGCTAACTGAACCAGCAATATATCTAAAAATCCATTTTACTGCCGACATGTGTGATTCTTTTGGATTGGACTGAAATCTCGCACACAAACACACAGCAAATTGAATGTCGGGCCGGCTAGCAGTTAAATATAACAATGATCCTATCATGCTTCTGAAAAGTTTTTGGTCCACGGTATTACCTTTTTCATCTTGATCAAGTTTGATTGAGGTTGACATGGGTGTGGGTTGAGGTTTCACCTTGCTGAAATTGTACTTTGTGAGCAAGTCTCGAGCATACTTCCTTTGGCATATGAAAATGCCATCCACCATTTGTTTGACCTGCAAGCCCAAGAAGAAGGTCAATTCTCCCATCATACTCATCTCAAACTCACCTTGCATAAGTTTGGCAAAATTCTCACTCAAGGTGTTATCAGTAGAACCAAATATAATGTCATCGACATATACTTGAACAATTAGAACTTTCTTACCATTTGCTTTGGTGAACAAGGTTTGATCAATGTTACCATGTTTGAACCCATTGTCGACAAGGAAAGAACTCAGCCTCTCGTACCAGGCACGGGGAGCTTGTTTCAACCCGTAAAGCACCTTGTCCAATTTGTAAACATAATCCGGATATGCGTGATCTTCAAATCCTGAAGGCTGCTCCACATACACGTCCTCATGTATGAAACCATTCAAAAATGCACTTTTCACATCCATTTGAAAGAGTTTGATATCATAGTGGCATGCAAATGCTAAAAGAATTCTTACGGCCTCAAGTCTTGCCACTGGGGCAAACGACTCATCAAAGTCAATTCCTATTTCTTGGCTATAGTCTTTGGCTACTAGCCTGGCCTTATTCCTAATTACCACTCCTTGATCATTTAACTTGTTTCGAAAAATCCATTTGGTTCCGATCACAGAGTGGTTTTTAGGACGTGGCACAAGGAACCACACTTTGTTCCTTTGGAACTGGTGTAGTTCATCCTGCATAGCTAAGATCCAGGAATTATCCTGTAAGGCTTCATCAATAGAGTGCGGTTCAAATTGAGAGAACAATGCAAGATAATCCAAATTGTCAACTTCCCTGGATGAAGATCGAGTTTTCACTTTATCTTCTACATTACCAATCACATTCTCGGGAGGATGGCTTTTGTGGAAAGTCCATTGCCGAGGAAGCTACTGTCCTTGTTGATTTTCATCATCCTTATTTTCTAATCCTTCTCCTTGAGTTGCTTGATCTTGCGCTACCTTTGGTGCGATCTCTTCACCAGTTTCTTCTTCTTCATCCTGCAAATTTGAATTTTTGTTAGCACTCATGCTGCATGATTCATCTATAATGACATGTGGGCTATCCTCTACTACAAGAGTTCTCAGGTTATAAGCCCGATAAGCTCTAGAGGTAAGAGAGTACCCAAGAAAAATTCCACGATCACTTTTTGCATCAAATTTGCCCAAATCAGATTTTCCATTATTAAGAATATAGCAAATTGATCCAAATGGTTTCAAATGAGAGATGTTGGGCTTCTTACCTTTGAAGAGTTCATATGGTGTTTTTCTTAAGATAGGTCTTACCATGGCTCGGTTTATAATGTAACATGCTGTGCTCACGGCTTCTGCCCAAAAATATCTTGGTAAGTTATTCTCACTTAGCATCGTCCGAGCCATCTCAATGAGTGTTCTATTCTTTCTCTCTACAATGCCATTTTGTTCTGGAGTTCTTGGTGCTGAAAATGTATGCAAGTACCCGTGCTTCTTGCAAAATTCATCAAAGTCAGTATTCTCGAACTCCTTACCATGATCACTCTGAATTCTCTTGATGGAACATCCTTTCTCAATCTCCACTTTCCTGCAAAAACCTTCAAACTCCATCAAAGTATCATTTTTATGTGAAAAAAATTACACCTAACAAAATCGTGAGAAGTCATCTACAATAACAAACCCATATAACTTGCCACCTAGACTGTGAGTTCTACTAGGTCTGAACAAATCAATATGAAGAACTTCAAGGGGACTAGTGGTTGTCACATCATTCTTACTTTTAAAAGAGGTTCTTGTTTGCTTACCTTTGTTGCACGCCTCACATACTTTGTCATGTTCAAACTTCAGCTTTGGCATCCCAACAACTAAATCATTTCTGGACAACTTTGTAAGAACATTAAAACTGGCATGCCCAAGACGGCGATGCCACAGCCAAGCATTATCAGAGTTATTTCCAACTAAGCAAAGATTATTGTGTGAAGTATCATCTAAGTCTATCATATATACATTGTTTTGTCTAACCCCTATAAACATTATTTCCTGTGTAATTTTATTTACAACCGTGCAGTGCGTGGAGTCAAAAATCACATTGCACCCTTTATCACAAAGTTGACTTATACTAAGTAAGTTATGATTGAGACCTTTAACCAACAAAATATTTTCCATACTGTGAGGAGATCCCTTACCAATCTTACCTTCTCCGATGATTTTTCCTTTGTCCTTGCCCCCGAATGCAACTAATCCACCATCCTTTTCTTTGAGGTCTGCAAATATTTCTTTGTTTCCCGACATGTGTCACGAGCATCCACTATCAAGGTACCATTTGTTTCTTTGAGCCTTCATGCAGACCTACAAAACATCAAGACAAGAAGACTTCTATGATTTTGGTACCCAAGCTTGCTTGGGTCCACATCTGTTAGAAGTTCTTGATCTATTCAATTGTATCATTTTTCTTGCAAATTGTTCCTCGTCAGCCAACATTAATCTGCATGTATACATGGTGTGGCCATACATTCCACAATAAAAGCATGAAACAACCTTTTTGTTAACATTCCTTTTCTTACTTTCATTCATGAATGATTTATGAACCGGAATGTATTTCTCACTCTTTTTATGTGAAGAGCATGATGAAGATGAAGCATTAGCATTCACAAAGGAAGTTTGAGTTTTGTTTTCAAAAGCTTTCTTGTGGCATGGCTCACATCATGCCTTTCCTTTCTAAAATTCACTCTCATTCCTAGCATGGTGTCTAGATTTTGCTTTTCTTTGACAAATTTAGCTAGTGATTCTTTTAGATCTTTCACCTCACCCATTAAAAGCCCCTTTACTTCTTCAAGTTCCATTTTATCCTTTTCCAAGGCTTGCACTTTAGCATTCACTTCTTCAATGACTTTCATGGATTTTTCATCATTTTGTTGATCTTCTTTTAAGCATGTTAGTTTTTCTTCAAACAAAATGACTTTGGAATTAAGCATTTCATTGTCATAAGATAGTGTTTCAAGATTGGATGATAATTTAACACATTTCAGACATGAAGATTCATTTGATATGCTTTGGTCAATCTTTTTCTTCAACATCCTATTTTCAGACTTTAACTTTTTACATTTTTCATACAAAGCTTCATAAGCAATTTCCCATTGTTCACATGAGAGATCTTCAGTTTCAGAATGTACCTCATTGGAGTCTTCATCATTCGCCATTAGACACAACGTTTGGACAAGCTCGTCCAACTCATCTTCCGATTTATCTTTGGTGTCATCCTCATCGCTCCATGTTGCCACCATTGCCTTGTTTTTCTTGAACTTCTCTTTCTTGAACTTTTTCTGAAGTTCGGGACACTATCCACGCATGTGCCCTAGTTTTTTACATTCATAACAGATTATCTCTTCCTTCTTGCTATTTTCTCCCTTCTTGGCTATCATTTTCTTTGGTGCTCTTCTAAACGGAGTTCCTGCTCTTCTAGATTTCTTGATGAATTTTTTGGCCCTTCGCGTTATCATGGCCACCAACTCTTCATCCTCACTATTTGAAACAGATCCATCTTCACTTTCATCTGAGCCTTGGAGGTTGGTCTTCAAAGCCATGCTGGAGATTGGCTTCTTTTTCTTAACGTCTTCCTCATTCCTTTTTATATTCAGCTCGTAGGTCATCAATGATCCAATTAGCTCATCAAGTGTCAAGGTACTAAAATCCTTTGAGTCTTCTATGACCATGGCTTTCGTGTGCCACTATGGAGAGAGGGACCTTAATACCTTCCTTACTAGATCCTGGTTGGAGTAATCCTTCCCAAGTGCTTTCAATCCATTTGTTATCTCCAACAATCTAGCAAACATCTCTGAGATACTTTCATCTGGCTTCATCATGAACAATTCGTAGTCCCGAACGAGTAGATTTGCCTTGGTTTCTTTCACTTCCGAAGTCCCTTCATACATCAAGCGGAGTTTATTCCACATGTCCTGCGCAGAAGCACACATAGAAATTCGTGAGTACTCATTGGGGTGAATTGCACATTGGATTATATTCATTGATTTGAATATAGCTATGCATTTCTTGACATGTTCTTCTCCCCACTCTTCCTCTTTTGGAGGCAATTGATAAGGACCATTACTGATAACGTACCAAATTTCAAATTCATGGGCCCTCAAGAATACATACATCTGATTCTCCCAATATGTGTAATTTGACCCATCGAAGAACAGTGGTCTATGTATAGAGTGCCCTTCGGGCATCAACCCCTTGTTTGCCATTTACTGGATCTTACTCTTAGATCGTGAGATCAGTACAAAATAAGAGACCGAGCTCTGATACTAATTGTTATCCCCAGTAGATGGCAATCAAGAGGGGAGGGGTGAATTGATTGACAATAAAATTTTTACCAACATCAATTTTTGTAAAAGATTAAATGGATGGACAAGAAATGAAGCACACTCTTCTCACCCGTTGATGCTAACACACGAACAGCGGAAATAAAGGGAATCCCTAGACAATCGCGATTTGAACAATACTCCGCTCGACAAGAAGCCCACTCGTGAAAGAACGTAGAAGCAAACCACAATGAACACGAGGATTTTAGGTGGTCAGGGTTCACAACAGTGTCCCCTACGTCCACCCCTCATAGAGTGACGATTACTTCCACTATAGATTGAAAACCCACACACACACGCTGTGAAGCACACAGCCACACACACACACGTGCACTGCGACCAGCAAATGCACACACACACACACGGTATCTCGTTCAAGAAATATTCAAATATACAATGATCCTTCAGAACTAAAATAGAATGAACAAAATGTATGCAATAAAGATCTTGAGGTCGCCAGAAATCCCCCTTTTGACGATGAGCAGGCTGTGGTTCCTCGTTCCCTGGAGAAGGTTGCAAGATGTAGACGAATCTTCAAGAGGAAGCTCGGATGATGATGTGCAACTCGAGATCCTAGTTGCCTAGCTTCATATCAGGATGAAGGCCTTTGAATCCGGCTCAAGTTGCATCATATCTGCAAGGAGCTTGGGTAGATTTCATGCTCATGAGCCCTCTCCTTTCTTTCTTTTGCTGCAAGCATGCAAAACCCCAAAAGGATAAGAGAATGTTCTATTCGATTCACTTTTTAGGTAGCCAAATGATGGGTTTTATACCCCCAAGGCTGGGAGACACGTGTACGATGATAGGAGCCTCGGATCTCACACTTTTAGGGCAAAAGCTTAGAGAAAAAGTAGCATTCGTACCGGTTCGAAATGTGTTCGGCGGTGCCCAAACTGAAAGGGTCGACCCTTGGGGTCGACCCTCGTGGACCTCCAAAGAGATATCAAACAAGCTTAGATGCTTGTACAAGGAGGGGTCGACCCTCGTGGTGCCAAGCCAGAACCCGAACATATTGGAAAAATAAACCTCCCAGGGGTTGACCCTTGGGGTCGACCCTCGCGACCAGCCAAACAACAACCCGTGCGGTTTTGAGAAAATAACGCTCAAGGGTCGACCCTTGGGGCCGACCCTCGCGGTTGGGTTTAAGGAACCCGTGCGGGTTGGAAAAAGAAATGATCAGGGGTCGGCCCTTGGGGTCGACCCTCGCGGCTTGGTTTAAGGAACCCGTGTGGGTTGAGAGAAACAACACCCGGGGGTCGACCCAAGGGGTCGACCCTTATCCCTGGACATCACAAAATGAAACTAAAACCAAGACTAAGTGCTATGAACATCAAGGGGGTTCACCGTTGGGATCACCCTATTCAAAAGAATTATTTTTAAAGCACGAAGGAGTAAATACAAGATCAAAACTAACTACGATCAAGACCATGACGAATTACCCCTTGGGATCAACACAACAAGAATCTATCATGTATAAACAACTGAACAGGTGAAATGAGGTTGGGATAGATCTCACCAATCGACCTCGAATCTCTCAAACAACAAGGCGCATTCGTGAGTTCTGTAAAACCACAAAACCAGAGTCAGAGTGGATCTTTAACAACTTCAACTCATAACACTCACTTAATTTGGATTCTCTTGAACATGCAATCTTCATCCTTCGACTGCACTAGTGAAACATGACTTAAGGAGAGACAATAATCAAATGCAAGTTATATATATACTAAGGCAGCCCAAAAGAAAGCTCATTCAAATTTATTCAAACATTCATTCTAGACTTATATAGTGTTTGGTCATCATCAAAATCTTATCAAGTAAGAACTATCACACAAAGGGGGTTCAACAGTTATGAGGTAAGAGCCTATTAACACATGGGAAAACATGAAATCCGAACTTAGGAAAGTGTACACTCCCCGACCTTCTCCCTTCTACTCAGATCACCATAGCCCAAGGAGCCCTTTGTTGTGCCCCTTAGGCACAAGCATGTGCTATGTGTTTTGATGATAGCAATGCTGTCTTGTTTTGATGATTGCAACATAGTGAGTGCATTATGATATTATGTTTTCTTTATGATGATGGCATGTTGATTTGAATGCTTGAGTGTGTTATATCTGATTCAGTCTGTGGTGATTGCATGAGTGTGTCATGTAGCGTCAGCGCTGTGAGCATTCTCAAGTATGCAGCGTCAACTCTATAAGTCTACACAGTGCTTCAGCAAGTGTGTACATCGCTTAGTGTAAGCATGGCAAAGTCTAAAGTCTATACATTGCTGCTTTGCATTGGACTTAAAGTCCATACATTGACAAGCCTGTACAATGGCTGCAGCATGCTCGCAATATGTCTATACATTGGACTCTCATTCAAGCCTATACATTGCATTGGCTAAAGTCCGTTTCATTTAGAGTCTAAGGCAATGTCCATACAATGGACTTGAAGTGTGTACATTGAGCGTCTCACTTAGCGTCTAAGGCAAAGTCTACACATTGGTTTTCATTCGAAGTCTGTACACCGGGCATCTTCAAATTGAAGTCTGTACAGCCAATGCACTTAACTTAAGTCCATACACTGGAAGCTCTTCATTTGATTGAGTCTATACATTGTCCTAGGCTAAGTATGTACAGTGTCTCATTCATGCTTTGATTAATGAAGTCTGTACATAAGTCTTCACATTCTAAGTCTGTACAGCCGTTGGGTTTGGACTCAGAGTCTGTACACTTGATTCGCCCTTGAATTGGTCAAGTGTGTACACTCCTTCACTGTAGCTTTCACATATCCAAAGTCTACACATCGTGAAAGTCTATACATTTTTCACTGACCTTCGTTCAAGGCAAAGTCTATACATTGAGGTCTTTCCCTACGGATCATAAGTAAAGTCTGTACAGCGTGAAGTCTGTACATTGGGTTCAACGCTTCGAAGTCTGTACACTGCTTGAGCCTCAACAAGTCTGTACATCGCCTTTAGCGTTTCAAGTCTATTCATTGGCTCAAGCTTCCAAGTCTGTACACTAGTTCAAAGTATACACAACGCCTCTTTGATTCTAAGTCTTTACATTCGTTTTAAGGCAAAGTATGTACATTGCCTTCGTGCTTCAAAGGCTGTCGATTGAAGAGTCTACACACTGATTGTTCACACGTTCCTGCAGTCTGAAGTCTCTACATTGCTCTCGCCTGTTTTTCATCTAAGTATCATTAAGTCTATACATTGCGTTGTGTATACTTTACATTGCTTTCACCTTCACAGCAAAGTCTATACAATGCAATGCATATACTTAGAACTAATGACTTCGTTTCATCTGTCTGACAGGGACTGAAGAGGCTAATGAACCCCTTAACGCAAGAGGGCTGAAGACATCTAATTTCAACTGCTGGAACACACCAATGCGTCAACGCCTTGATCAAGTGGTGTGGATGCAGTAGTTCAAACAATCAAGAAAGAAGCTTACTGGATTACTCTGGTGCGTCAACGCATTCATCAAGTGGCGTCGACGCAGCAGGTTGATGGATCGACAAGGTGACCAGAGAGTGTGAGAGGGCTGAAGCCATCTAAGTTCAGATGCTGGAACACTAATGCGTCAACGCAGCATGATGAGAGCGTCGACGTAGCACGCCCATCTGCTGAAGACTTGATCACTGGATCATCAATGCGTCAACGCCACGGGTTGGAAGCGTCGACGCAGCAGTTAAAAAGGCTAGGCTGTTTGTTCACTGGAACGCATCCATGCGTCAACGCCATTGCTAGACAGCGTCGACACAGCCATTGAGCCTGATAGGCATCTAGCTCGGAGATAGTTTAGAAGGTTAACGCTGGAGTTCTTAGCCTCCACGCAGCATGCAACCAAGCCGAACTATTAGTTGCAGAAACACACCACTGCGTCAACGCTTTAGCCTAGCAGCGTCAACGCAGCATGTGTATCCGCCAAATACATTGATCACTGGACTGCCGATGCCGATGCGTCAACGCAGCAACCTGCTGGAGTCAACGCAGCAGACTTGAGTTTCATAGGTTGAAGATCTCTGAAGGCTGCGTCAACTCCTTGGAGCAAGTGGGTTGACACCATCTAACTCCAGTTGCTGAGCGTACTGGTGCTGGGCACGTGATCTGAAGATAAGAACAGCGTCCAGATGAGGACACGTGTACTGACAGCCTGCTGGATGCTGCCACGTGGTCCAAATTCTTAGGGCGGGAACTGTGGAAGCCACACGCGCCCTGGCTGTTGCTGCTGCTAGTATATAATGGAGCCTTCGTCTTCAGATGGAGGCTGATCGTGATCGAAGCCAGAGAGCAGAAGCTGAGAGAAGAAAAAGGGAAAAAGAAGAGAGAGCTTCCATGATCCAGCAGAAGAAAAGAAAAAGAGAAAGAGAGAAAAGGAGAACAGAGATCGAGGGAAGAAGAGAAGTGCAGCAGAGAAGAAAGAAAAAGAGAGAGAGTGAAGAAAGAGAGTGAGATCGAGGGAGATCTGTGCTTGATGGACCGTGGATCAAATCCAGGCCATCCAGCTCTTTAAGAGCCACATTGTGCTTCATTGTTTACAGCTTTCAGATTACTGTTTATTTCCATTTTCTGTTTTCTATTTTACATCTTCTTCAAGCTGTTAGTCAGCGGATTGCAGAGGTGTTGCCTCTGGACGGCTAAGCTGTATTGCCCAGCAGATTGCAGTAGAGGATTCCACTGGACAGCAAGCTGTGTTGCTCAGCGGGGCGAGGAGGATTCCTCGGACGGCAAGCTGTGTTGCCCAGCGGATGTAAGGCAAGCTGTGATGCCCAGCTGTTCAAGCTATGAGTCAGCAGGAAGCCACACTCGGGTTGAGTGTGGGGTGGATGTAGGTCTGCTGGACCGAACCACCTAAAAACCCCTTGTGCATTGTGGTTTGTTTTGTTCTATTGTGCTTCCGCTAGATGAATGCATAGGGGCGCTCCATGTGTTTGGCTTCTGGTTGAGCAGAATAGTTAATTAGTCTTCTTAGAGTGTTTTAATTTGTCAAGAGAGCGAAATTCTAGTTGAGCTATATTTTGTCTAAATCTGTCTTGTTAGCACTCTAGTGATCTTAATGTGTGTTTGTTTAGTTCCGCATCTGCCCATTAGCATTTAAGCTTGTCTAGTTTGCGAACTAGTAATTCTAGTGAGCATCATATTTTATTTGGGTGAAAGATTCTTAAAGGGCTATATTCATTCACCCCCCCCTCTGAATACTGCATCGAACCCAACACCCTTCAACTCCTCCATCCCCACCTGGCCAACCCAAGACCCCAATCACCCAATCCCCACTGCTTCCCACCTCTTCCACCACTACATCTACACCCTACCTCTAAGTCCTCACCACAACCATAGCTCCACAAGCCCAAGTGGACTCCGTGTCCACCCCTCCACCAAGGCCCATGATGGCCACCACCCCCCAAACCAAAACCCCTCACCAAATCCATGCCCCACAAGCCCCCTTAGTCTCCACCACTACCCCTCCATCGTCCCCCAGAAGAGACACACCTCCGAAGACCAGCCAAGCCAAGACTCCTCACCCAACCCATCTCCCACTCCCTACCCCAACTCTACCATTTCGTAGGCCCCCACTACTTCCCCTCCCCATCCTAGCACAAGTCCACCTTTACCCACCACCCCGGGTGCACCATGTGCCGCCCATCATCACCCCACCTATAAAGGACCTTCTCACCTTTTTGGTAGAGGAACCCATGATCCCCACAACTGACCCTGTAGTGGTAAACACCCGGATCCACTCCCCACCTTGGAAGAAACTCATTCCCAAACCAAGGAAGAAATCTCGCCTTTTACGCCATCCCCTCTAATTGGGAGTGAACTTATCATAAGTGGGACCTTGGTTAGATGGCTAGAGGAGAACCTGGCTCACCCTATCCTACCCCATGCCTACCCTCCTATGGAGCAACACCTCCCCATAGCGCCCTTCAACTCCTATCGCACCACCATCCAATCATATTACCAAGTGGAGACTTTGGAGGATCTCATTAAGGGTTTAGCTTGGTAAATGAAGTTGACCGGCATGTTGACCATAGTGGCCAACCAACCTAGGAGCCTTGACCTCCTACACCTATGTGTCGGGTCCATCACCTCGGTATACACCATTAGTTGCTACACTAGTGACCTCCTTCTATTCCTCCCCACACCCGATGAGCCCAACCTTCTCCTAAATTTGGAGCTTCTTATATCGGGTAGAAAGCCAAACACTCCCCTCATGGCCGACCCACTCACCAAGAACTTTGGCCCAATTATTTCATTAGAGGAGAATGACTCACCACCATTTGAGGATCTTGAGGACATAAGGCCCCTCCCCCTTGGTAACCATTTTCATGATCCCTTTGATCCCTTCCAATGGGAACCGTAGAACCCATGTGACCCAACCACCTTACCCACCCCCCCTTTCCTACCTTCACCCACCATGTTGGGTCAAGCTCACCTCATCCATAACCCATGTAACACCAAAGGAGCCATAACCTTAGGCAACACTCACCTAGAGATCGAGGAAATGCCCCACCCCATATCCACCTTCCTAGACCCCTTCGACCCTTTCACATGGAAGTTTAAAGGTCGTCCCACATCTATGCACATGGAAGTCACCTTTGGGATAAGCATGCATATGTCTAGGCTTACCACACCACTTGGCATGAACACTATGTTGGGTCCATTCATTCACATCACCCACATGTCAAGTAGGAAATAAGAGTGGTCCATATTCGGGTGTAATGGTCCTCCTTCATTCATCATGGGTCGTAGGCATAATAGGAGTATTCATGGATGTCCGGGACCCCCGGCATTTGTCACCCCCATACATGACCGGATCACCTATGAATGCCCCGGTCCTCCCCATTCCATCAAAGTCTTCTTAGCGTCAAAGTATGATTGGTCTACTTTTGGTTGCCCAGGTCCACCCATCACCCCTAGAATGTCAGCATTCACAAAATTGCATGAAAACCTTAGCAAGCACATCAGCAAGGAAAATGAGATTTATAAAAGGCAGGCTGACTCCCAACAGCGTCACCAAGAATTCCACGTGGGTGACTTTGTGATGGTGAGGATGGAGAGGCTCTCCCTAGGAGCCATCTCCAAATTGAGGCCTCGTGGGGCTGGTCCCTTCCAGGTTCTGAGCCGCATTGGCACTAATGCCTATGAGTTAGATCTTTCCGAGGAGTATGGAGTAAGCCCCACATTCAACGTGGTCGACCTAGTGGATAAGGGTCCCACGGTGGTACCTAGTGAGGATATTGAGCCCACTCCCCTCATTGAGAGAGCACCCACCCGTGAGAAGAGTCCACTAGCCAGGATAGCCCAGCGTGAGCAAATTGAGCGAATATTGGATGAACAGGTCACTGCCACCAGGAGCAAGGTGTATGAGCGCAATCTCATCAGGTAGATGGATCGCTCTCATTCGGAAGACTTGTGGGCGGTACCACTTCTACACCCTCCAAGGAGGGAAGGACTATTACTCGACGGAGTTGAGTTCTCCGCACCCCGGGAGTACGATGGGGACATCACCTCTCGTGCCCACACTCACGGCTCGTCTCCTCGTCCCGGAAGCGTCCGACATGGTCTAGTCACTTATCTTGAGTCATATGTTGTATTTCCTCATTTTTATTTGAGTCATACCATCGTAATTTTCCTTTTATTTGAGTCATGTACCTAGGTTAATGAGTCATCTACCTAAGTTAAGTGTCATAGGGTGGATTAGATTAGTTAATGGGCCCAATTCATTGGGCTAGGCCCAGGGGCACCCCCTACCCCTTGGTTATTTGTCAATGTAGCAAGAGTCAGAGACTTTTTGTAAAATGTGGGGTGCCTATGTATAGGACCCCATTCCCCCCATTTGAAGTTAATGAATGAGTGGATATTTAAATTTTCTAGTGTCCAATTTAAATCTTCTTCTTTTGGGTCAGAAGCCCCTATCCCCCCCTCTCTCTCTAAGGGGTTCACCCCCTTCTCTCTCTCCTCACCCCCAAACCACTTTCCCTCTCCCTTCTTCCTCCATTAAGACCTCTCCAACTCCCCACAACCCTCCTCTTTACTCCACCCCATCCCCAAGATAGTCTCCACCTATCCCCACTCCACCCTCCAACCACCAACCACCCACTACCACTTCCCAACACAATCTCCCTCTCCCCAACATAATCTCTTCCCTTCCCCACACAATCTCCCAGTCCCCAAGGTGAGTTTGAATCTTTCCCTACACTCCTCCCTCCCCCTTTCCATGCCCTAGGCCGCCCCCAACAAGGAGCCACCATATCTGGTCGCCCCCCACTCTCCCCCTCCATCAACTTGTTCTTCCTCCACCTCCCCTTCCCACCTCCACCTAGTGCAGTGAACCAGTAGCCTCCCTGCCCCTCCCCAAACCCTTCTAGCTCTACCATAGCTCTCATTCCATACCTCCTCCACATCCCCTCCCACCATTCCACCACCTCCTTTCACCATTTAGCACCATCACTACTCCATCATAAGTCTACTTGGAACTACAACGAAGGTTCTGTTCACAGCTGAGGATATGTAGAGGACCAACAGCTTGCAGAGGCGACCACGACTTTGTCCAAGCATCCCTGGATACCCAAGTGGCACCGTCGGAAGCGTCTCCCTATCTTCTTCGTAGCGGAGGTAGTATCGACCCAATATAAGCTCGTGGCTGCCCGAGGAGCCGATCTCCCCAAACTGCGCATCTGCTTCCTGACAGTCAACCTGAAGCGAGTTACAGAGGCTCCCACGGCCATCTTCCTAAAGCTATGAAGACGGGCCTTGGCTGAGAGTTTCTACACATAGTCTACTTCCAGTATCAAGAAGCGGAACCCCGTTCGGCATTCGGAGCTGTGATTTCTCATTTTTCTCCCCCAAGTGCGCAGTTATGTCCCCTCTGGGACTGAACCGACCCCTGTCCACTGTTCGGGCTCTCCCAATCTTCTCCGACATTCTCTGGCATCCCTGCAGGTCTCGTTTCGAAGAGGACTTGACAGCGATTCCAACGACTCTAGCCACGCTAGATTCAGAGATTGGGAGCGCTCGTGGCGGCCTCTTCTTTCTGTTGCTGTGGTACCGTAGCAGTCAAAACCAGAACTCAAGGTCCACGTTCACGCCCCTTCCCCGACCTGCGCCGTCAACCAGGAAATTCCACAAAAATTGGACGTAATCCTGATCCAACCTCGAAGATTTTTCAACTGGTCTCATCGATAACAAAATTCGGGAGTGGCCGCAGCAGCATCAACTTCAACTATCTATCCCATGTTCCAGAGAGCAGGTAGAACCGACGTCTTTCATTCGTTCGATTTCTATTTCAACTTTTCCCCTCCCCGCCTGGCCGGCTTAAAGCCCCTCCCTGCGGGAGGTAGTGTTTGAATGTAATTTTGGCGTCCCTTTGCCAAGTTCAACCCCCTTGCATGGGGCGTAGTGGTGTAAAACTTTGAACAGGTTCAAGCTACACCGACGCGGCGTGTGGGGAACCCACACTTCCCCGCTCGCCCACGTCTCCGAGCGGGGCCGATTTCTTCAAGCCAGTCGAGTAAGTGCTCTATTCCTTACTCATATTTGGTGCCTTGTTCTTTCAATATTAGCTCATAGCTCCGCTGACCCGTGAGATTGAGTGCCCGCGGGTCCGCAAGCCTCATTACTTCGAGTGGTCATCATGGAAGAGAGTGTAACCCGTGCCCTTGGCACAACGTCGGCTCCATTGAATTGGGCCTCCTTATAATTGGGAGAATCCTTGGCCTTGCTGGCCCTCTACCAGCAAGGGCCCAGACCTCACAACCTCCACTCGGCATCACTGAGTTACCCTGTGTGTTGGGTGAGTGTCGGGTGAGTGGCCGCCGATATCGGTCTGTTTCGATTGCGAATTGGGCTTGCTTGTTTAGGTCTAGGGGTGTGTCACATCACTATCTAGTGAAATTACATTCTTGCATGATAAGTGACTTTCTTGTGCATAGCCTTCATGGTTATGAAAAGTGCATTCTCGTTACATTCTTCTTCGTGAAAGGTCAAACTTACATTCTTGTTGTATATTTGCTCCAACATGCTTGCATATCTCTTATCTTGATCATGTCTCGTTACTTATGTTGTTACTTTGGTTTATACCGCATGTTTTATCATATTTCATCTATATTTACTTTAGAGAAAAAATGTTAATTACTTAAACATTGCCTTCATGTTGATACGAAGATACCTACTGGGCATGTGTGCTCATTCCCTACTTTTTATAAATATTTTCAAGAAATTCTAGCAGATCGGATTCAGATTATTCAAGTGATGGATCCGAGAGTTATTGATGGTTCGAGAGAGGCCGTAGCTAGTCGAGTCAAGAGTCAATTATGTAATTTTTGCTTTATTTAGTCTAGTTAGTAAGAAAGTCATTATCATGTACTTGATTATCACTATCAATAAAAGTTAGAGTTTTGTTCAATTATTGTGTCCATTCATCTTATGTGTGAATGATTTGTGCTCTGATTGTTATCGTCACTTGAGGCTTCTCTTGATGACTATTCACGTTCCCGATTGTTTCCGCTGCAATATCTCGGGATGTGACATTTGGGTTGGGTATTTTTGATTGTATCGATTAGGGCACGGTTCTTGGATTCCAAGGGGGCCCGGGTTTTAGAATAAATTTTTATTTTTCGTTGTGCAACCCGAACTCGGGCATGTGGAATCCTTACAGATAGATGAGTTGAAAATGGTGTGGATTGATGGTGCTGTTACATATGATGCATCTAGGAAATAAATTTTCTCCATGGAGGCTGCACTGATGTGGACGATAAACGACTTCCCTGCATATGGAATGTTATCTGGCTGGAGTACACATGCAAAGTTTGCATGTCCTTATTGTATGGGAGATACTAAATCATTTATATTGAAGTACTGTGGGAAATCATGCTGGTTTGATTGTCATCGGCGGTTTCTAGCGACCAATCATCCTTTCCATAGGTAAAATGATGCATTCTGCAAGAATAGAATGGAATTAGATAAAGCAAATTTAGATCGGTGGTCTGGCAGATAAATGACGGCACAAGTACAAAAGTTGCCTAATAGAGTATGGTTGTGTGGCAGCACAAGACATCTCCCCGAATTTGGAAAGGAGCACAAGTGGGTGAAGAAAAGCATCTTCTAGGAATTACCTTACTGGTCCACTCTTCTTGTCCGGCACAACTTGGATGTTATGCATGTTGAGAAAAATGTATTTGATAATGTGTTCAACACCATCATAAACATAAAGGATAAAACAAAGGATAATGTCAAAGCACGCATGGACTTGAAAATGCTTTGTAAACGTTTAGAGCTAGAACTATGTCACGCCCCGAACCGAAAGTAGCGGAACGTGTCGTTTGCTTGGAACGTGACAGTTAAACAGTCATGTCAATCAGAACATAGTCATAAGATAAGATATAATTGAAGAAAATATAATTTCATTTCAAATATAAGTTTCGCTCTGATCGATGCAATCTTTCAGCATAGAATCATATTTTAGGGGCTATTTTTATGATCTTCAATTAATTTTTATTTTAAATGGATTGGACATTGTTTAACGGTGGCGAACAGGGCGCTGGGCATCCGTGTTCGCGTGATCCAAAAAAAAAGGTGAAAGGGTGGGGGGCAAGCGAGCATGCATGGGCGCGCGGTGCCTTTGTGTCCAGCGCATTTTTTTCTTTTTCCATTTGATTCTTCAACCCGGTTCATTGCTGATGGGAATCAACATCAGGCACTAATATTTTATTTTTACATTTGTATCCTTTTGTTTGTATTTATATCCTTGGGTAATTGGGTTTGTAATTCTAAGGCATTATAAGTCAATTTGTTAGTCTTTAGGAATCTTTGGGTTTCTTTGAAAAAGGCCATGTTGGCCCGCCGGGACCCCCACCTTATTTCCCATTGGTTCACCTAGGCTCTAGGGCCCATGTGGAGCTGGTTCAAAGTCCAAGGTGGGCTTAGACCAAGACTTGTCAAAGTTGGACCAAGAGGAAAAATGGCATTTTTCTTCTTGCCCACTTGGAGAGCCCCCCCCCCCCTTTGTTGTATTTTTTTTTATTTTGGTCATTTGACCACATGAGGGATTAATTATCATATCCCTTGTTTACCCCTCCCAAACCCTAGATCTAGGGATAGTTTAGGTCATTTATACAGGTCTATATAATCAATGTATTTTCCATATTTTGGGAATTAATGAGAAGAAATTATTGGAAATTCCAATTGCCCAAGGGCGCCCCTCTCCCTATCCCCTTGCAGCTGTGAAGGTTGCCCTAATCTATGGTGTGAAGCCATATTATGGGAGTGATGCCCACCTCTACTACCTCCGCTGGATGCGACTTCCAGCCACCGCCGTCCCTGCCTCCGTTCGTGCCGCCGTCGAGCCGCCACAACCATTTCTTTACCCTGATGTCCAGGATTCCGAGATCTAGGATAGAAGCTAATTAAGAGAAAAGGTTGGTCCTTCCAATCCGTGTATCTGATGATCTTGAAATTTTGAGAGATCATCCCCCTCTTATTTGGCCATTCCCAATTTAAATTTCGTGTCAATCCGCCATCGTTTGCTATTCTTCTGAGTAGTTTAGTTCCACCCCTGACAGTCTGCCAACCAGCAGATCTGCGGGATAGTATCTTGTTCCTCTATCTTTCCTGCCCCCTTAACCATCTCCAAAAATTCCCAAACAATTTGAGCACGTCCCACACATCCCCCTCTATCCACCATAAAATCCCCAAAATCCAGGTCCACCCCTTCCATGTCAGTCAAAATCCATTTTCAGGCAGGGCCTATTCTGTCCTGACAATCTGTAATTTTAAGCTAGAAATAACTACAACCCACAGAGTTTTTCATTTCCAATCCGTTTACTGGATGGATTTAAGATAATTATATGTTGTAGCCCTTGGAGCCCTCTATCCAACGGTGCCAATCTCACCTCAATCCGACAACTGATCTGGGCGGAATAATTCTTTTCGCCGGGTCGCACAAACTTGTTCCGTGAACTGGCCAGCGAAGGCAGCAGCAAGTTAATTCTTGCAAAATTACTTTAGCGTCGAGTCAGCTGCCGCCGATCTCGAGGAATGAAGAGGAGTCTTCCACCGACGTCCCAGCCAGCCGCCGTGATCAGAAGGTGACCGGAAGCCGCCATCCCACAAGCCGAGTTCAGTTGCTGTCTAGCGAGTCAGAACAGTATCGAGTCGGGCCAGCAGTCCGCCCCCGGTCCGAGAGCCCTTTCAGCTTGCTGCCCGTCAACCCGAGACAGCTACTCCTGTGTCCCACTATAGTCCTTTACCTCCCTGCGTAGAGTGGACATAAAAATTCACTTTTGTAATTAATTACATTTACTGTACCGGGAGTTACGGTCTTGGCTGGGGTCGTCTTCCCCACGCCCGGAGCGTCGAGGTATCGTGTCCGCTCCCCACTTGGCATTTGCTTATCTCATATTTTTTCATATGCCGCTGCATGAGTGTGTTCGGATAACTAGCTCGATATTTTTATCACCGCTACAAGAGTGAGTGCGAGACCCATCCCGTGACTCGATCCGAGCACACGGAAAAGCTGATACCTGAGACTCATTGCCGGTTTCTCAACCGCGCACATCCACACGCTTCCCTCGCTTAGGGACGTCTACAAGCTACAGTCCCAGGTTTGCGTCCCATCCCGCATCAAATTGGCATCAGAGCAAAGTTGAGTCTAGGGTAGTCAGTCTAAGGTTTCATATTGCATTCCTATACCTGGTATATCAAAAGGTGTTCCTGGAATGATAGGTTACGCCTATCGGGAAGGTAGCATACTTGCGTGAGTGCGATCTTCGGATCAAACCTCTGTCACGTACCGAATACTGGTTGAGTCTAGGTTTGTAGTCGAGTCTGCATTCCAATTTTACATTATTATTTTAGGGTCGTGTCTAGTCAGTTTGTCTTGCACCAAGTGTCGGCATGGCCATCCTATAGCTCCCCCATGTCCCATGGATCCCCAAAAGCCCACATCATATGAATGGTGGCGACACACCCAAGGATGGGGAATCCAACCGCACCACCTCCGTAGGACCGAAGCCCCGGACTTCTATGGCTCCACGGTCTCGAGTGACTACCTAGAGTGGGAAGTCGCTATGGGAAAATACTTTGAGTGTTACGTTATGTCCAATGCCATGTAAGTCAACTTTGCCACAAGGCGGCTTTTTTACGAAGCCGTCGAAAAATGGAGGGACATAGATTACTTGAGGGAAATTAGGAGGCAATGGCCTATAGAGTCATGGCGTGAGATGAAGGGCGAGCTTAGAAGGGTCTACCTACCTGGCCCAGTCACCTCCAACCGACCCCACCCAATCACCTCCAACCAAGTGGGTCATAGTCGGAGACAAAGAGTCCCACATGTAGACGAGCCTAAGCCCAATACTAGGCCGAGTGATTATGGGCGCGTAAATCCCGATACCCCTACTCCAAATCCCACCATTGCCGAACTTTTAAAAATCATGTCAGATAAGGTGGATAGGATGTGTACCCAGATTGATGGACTCCTACCCGATTATAGGGAGGTCGTAGCCGGTAGCCTCAACTCGGTGCCACCCCAAGAACCTCTTCCCCTCAAGGAGGACATTCCTTCTCCGCCCGTGAGAGCTCCTTTGCCACCACCCTCACCTTCCGATCTTTATTTGGAGCCACCTCATTTGGAGCCTCCTCGGCCAGAGCCACCCATGCTTCTATCTGGGAAGTTAATCATCGAAGAGCCTCTTCTTAGTTGGCTCAAGAATGGCTTGGTCCCTAGACCACCTTACTACCCACCCATGGACCCCACACTACCATTAGTGCCAGTCAACTCATTCCATACCACATTCCGGTCTTGTCACCATGTTGATACATTAGATGACCTTATTAAAAGATTAGACTGGCAATAGAAGTTGATGAACATGTTGGCCCCAGGCTTCGACAACTCCATAGTCGTAGCTTCACACATCCGGTATTGGGGTCCATTACCTCTGTGTGCACCGTGGGTCATGTCACCATGGAGATCTTTTTGCTCCTCCCCATTCCTGATGAGCCTAATTTAATTACACTTATTCCGAGGGAGGAACCATATTTTCTACATATGACCGTTATCCCACCTACCACAAAAGATGAAGGTGATCATTTACACCTTCAAAAATTTCAAACTTGGTACCGTGTCATGAGGGAACCAATCTCGAGGGGTCACACATTCTTTGATCCCTTTGACCCCTTTCCTAGTGAGCCCCTGGACCCACCATATCTACGCCACTTCTACAGGGAAGTTCACTATCACACCACTACCCCACCAGCCAATCCGCCTACACTCCGCAAGGAGCCCGTTCATTGGGGTACGGAAGACGGTGCATTCAACCCTCCTGGCCCACCCAAACCTCCCAAATCCAAAGGGTCGTCTATGCATGAGTGGTGCACTTTGGGATATCTAGGAGTCCATGATTCTACCGACATTTGGTTGCGTCTTGTGTATGCATGGCACACATTCAAATTTCCTGGTCCACCATTGCATATGTATGGGTTGGTCTAACAGTAGGTTTGTTTTAGGTCATGTGTGAGTCCGTGTTTTTCTTTATTTGTCCAATTTGTCAAGAGTCTATACATACAGGTGTCGAGCATATTAGGAGTTGCATAGTCCGTCTCATGTCAGCTCGCGATGTTAGTCCCTTTCGAGTGTGAGGCAAGTCGGGTCTACTGCGTACGTTGTAGACTTGCTGGAATTTGGGATCGGCTCTACCTCAATATCTCAGATCTAGTCACATATAGGGACTCTGCGGTGATTCCTAGTGAGTCATTGAGCCGTCTCTTTCCTTTGAGAGTGACCCCACCCCGGAGTGTCCACCACTAGCCTCATTCCCACAACAGCATGTGCATATCGAGTATATACGGGATGAGCAGGTGACGATTACTTGGAGCGGAGCGTACTCCGTGTTAGTATATCCAAGTGATTTTGATGATAACAAACTCAGGGTTATATGTTTTATCACATGCCATATTTCAACTATCAAGTTCGAATTCAACACCTTTCAAAGCCTACTTCACCATGTAACAAGCAAGCTTATGTGTTTAAACCCGTCCAAATGCAAGAATCTGTGTTTTGGTTTCTAAACCACCCAGGCTAAGCTTAAACCCACTCAGCTTAACTGAAACCAAGCAGCCATAACCTGATTCTTTCATGTATTATATTACATTGGCTGACCTTTATTTTTTTTGTAGAAAATCAAGCCAGCAGTCGACCGCCAACCTATAGCGGTCAACCGCTTTTCCCAGCAACGAATGGACATTTCCTGTAACAATTTCGGTCGACCGCCCTTATGCACAGGTCGACCGCCAGCCTCGAAAAGCCCGTATTGTTGACCTTTTGTTCTCAATGTCAGAAGTCTCTCTTCAAGGATTTGTTTAATCCCAATTCCACCAAACTTCCCATGATTTGTGGATCTGGTTCCTAGCTTGTCTCTTGACTATTCAAGAGTTATAAAAACATCACATTGAGGCTTGTAACTCTAATCAATCAAAGGAGGCCAAGGGAGGCTATCAAGGGGAGATTCAAGATCTGGTACTGTAGCCGTCAACAGTGCTCTGAGAAGAAAGAGCTTCATCCATCTTCATCCATCTGCATCCATCTTCTTCCATCTTCAAGCAACATCTGGAGCAGATCAACCCCAAGCCAAGAGGAGATCAAGCTGCATCCAAAACCATCTTCACCAACTAAGGGGGAGCTTGAATCTGAAGTTTTCTTTTGTATTTTCCATTCCAATCTTACTGGGCTTTAATTTTTGTGTTCTTGTAATATTCAAACATCTGTGTGTGTGTGGATCTACGAAGATCCGTGTGTGTGTGAGAGTGATCTTCTTGTTCTTCATCCTTCTTTGTGGTTCGGTGCATGTGCACCTTCGTGGGAGTTCTGAACTCACACGAGTGTGTGTGTGTGTCTTGATCTTGTAACTTTCTACAAGATAGTGTGTGAATCCTCACGGTCGGTGAGGGGTGGACGTAAGTTGCAGTTGTTGCATCCAAACCACCTAAAAATCGTGGTGTTCTTTGTGGTTTGCTCTCTATCTCCTACCTCTAGTTCTGATCTAGCTTGTTTGCTTGTCGCATCGCTTTCTAGTTTCATTGTTTAGATCGTGATGTATTAACCCTTTTATGGGAGATCCTTGGTATATCAAAAGGTAGCTTCTGATCGACACAGTCAATCCTATCGGGAGGAAAATACTTTGTGTGAGAGGATCTTCGGATTTCTGGACTCCGCCTAGTACCAAGGAACTGCTATAGGGGTTGTTTTAGCTAGTTTCACCTTATATTTCTTCTGATCTATTCCTGTCTGTTGTTTGTTCTTCATATATCTTTTAAATTTTTAAAAAGGACTTAAAATCTGTCATCACCCAATTCACCCCCCCCCCCTCTTGGGTGTCATTGATCATGGGACTTCAATTGGTATCAGAGCTAAGGCTCTATCTTTCACAGATCTAACGATCTAGAATGAGATCCGGATCAATGGCAAACAAGGGTATGATGCCCGAGGGTCACTCCATTAACCGTCCTCCTTTCTTTGATGGCTCAAAGTACTCGTACTAGAAGAATAGAATACATGTTTTTCTGAGGGCTCAAGAGTACGAAGTTTGAAGAGTTGTGGACAAGGGTCCTTACAAACTCGGGGATGATGAAGAAAAATGGACACCCGAGGAAATTAAGAAATGCACTATTAATTTCAATGTTATGAATATTATACAATGTGCAATACACCCTAACAAATTCTCTCGTGTTTCTATGTGCAGCTCGGCTAAAGAAATGTGGGACAAACTACGGCTCATATATGAGGGGACGTCCGAGGTCAAGGAGACCAAGGACAACCTTCTGCTCCGAGATTATGAGCTCTTCAAGATGAAGCCCGAAGAGACAATTTTAGAGATGTTTGCAAGGCTAACTGAGATCACGAATGGTCTCAAAAGTCTTGGGAAATATTACACTAATTCTGAGCTCGTAAGAAAAGTGCTAAGATCCCTCCTTCCTGCGTGGCACACCGAAGCCACCGTCATTGAAGACTCCAAGGATCTATCCACACTCACTCTCGATGAACTCATAGGGTCACTAATGACCTATGAGATAAATGTGAAGAGGACAGCCGAGGAAGATATTAAGAAGAAGAAGGTGATTGGATTGAGAGCTCATCAATCCGTTGATGACTCCCAAGAAGAAGATTCTAGTGACGGGAGCAACGAAGAATAAGAATTGTCTATGATCACTCGCCAAGTGAAAAGATTTCTGAGGAAGAAAAGGAATTTCTAAGACAACTTCAGAAAGGGGCAAAGGAAGTTTGTTAGGGTGCTAGGCCCGGATATAGAGGGGGGTGAATGTATCCTTCTATGTATAATGGCCAAATAAAAACTTGGAAGCTAGAGATAGACACAGAATAGAACCAATTTGATTCAACTCAAATACAAACACTTGGAGCGTGCCTATCCAAGCATCTAGCGGAAGCAAATCAAGCAATCTGATGAACCAGTTGAAAATCCTTTTAAACAAAAGAGCAAATATGTAACTGGCCCCCAAATAACCAACTAGCGGAAGCAGCACTAATGAGAATAAGAAATCTCAAGACAATCTGTGAAGGGTGGTAGGAGATATGGAAGAACACACTACAAGCAAACCACTGCTCAAAGATTTTAAGGTGGTTCGGTCCTCAGACCTACATCCACCCCTCACTCCCAACCGAGTGAGGCTTCACTAGCAAACGCTAGAACCAAGCAGACTCAGTCTGCAAATAGTTGCTGCCACACAGCTTGACCAGGGGAACAGCCTCCCCTCTTCCTCCCAACCGGAGGGACACCCAAGTGACTCCCAGCCACTTGGAAACTAGAGGTCGAAGACCTCTCTTCCTCCAGACCAGGAGGGACCACTGGACTTGCAACCACAAGCCCAGAACCGGAGGACTAGCCTCCCTTCCTCTAACCAGAGGGCAACCCACAAGTGACAACCTGTCACTTGCAACCTGGAGATCAGATCTCCCTTCTCTTGAACCAACAGGAGGAACCCGATCTCCAATAGGGCAATCGGAAGAACAAAGATGATCAGAAAATAAAGAAAAATAATAAAGGAAAATAATACAGCAATCAAAAAGCTGTAAAACGAAATGCACAATGTGGCTCTCAACGGAGCTGACTGGCCTGGATCTGATCCACGGTCAAGTGAAGACAGATCTTCAAGCAGCTTCTTCCTTCTTCTCCACGAGCTCTCTCGCTCACTCTCTTTCTCTCTTTCTTTCTCTTCTGCTCTCCAAATCTCTCACTCTCTATCTCTCTTTCTTTCTCTTCTACTCTCCTAATCTCTCACTCACCGCTCTCTCTTCACGGCTTCTCTCTTCTATCTCTTCTTCCTCACTTTTCCTTCTTTTTCTCTTATTCTGGATCGAAGGGCTTTTTGCTCTTCAGGCTTTTGCTTCGATCAACCTTCATCTGAAGACGAAGGCTCCATTATATACCAGCAGCAGCAGGTGGGTAAGGTGCAGAACGTGTGTGCCTCCCACGCTTCATCCAGAACCTTCTTGCCACGTGCCCTTATAGCATTGGTTCCTTTAGTATCGGATCACGTGCAGCCCAGACACCGGTGTATGTTCTTCCTCCGACCTGCAAGGAGATAAAAACCATTAACACTGAGGGCCACAAGAACTAAAAACTGCATGAGGTATGTGATAGCAATACGAGATGCACTTTACTGAGAACGACACGAGATACACAAGATTATTACAGTACGAGACAATGAGAGAATGACACGAGGTCAGATGCAAACAGCACGAGGTAAAAAGAGAACGACACAAAGTATCACTGTAACAAAACAAACATTACAAAGAGAACGACATGAAGTATCACTGTAACAAAACAAACATTACGAAGAGAACGACACGAGATACATAAAAATAAAGCTAACACCACAAAGAAAACGACACGAAGTATCACTGTAACAAAACAAACATTACGAAGAGAACGACACGAGATACATAAAAATAAAGCTAACACCACAAAGAAAATGACACGAAGTATCACTGTAACAAAACAAACATTACGAAGAGAACGACACGAGATACATAAAAATAAATCTAACACCACAAAGAAAACGACACGAAGTCGGAAGAGAACAGCACGAGGTGAGAAGGAAATCTCACGGAGTGAAAAAAGGTAGACAGACACGCGATCAGAAGGAACTAGGACGAAGATAGAAATAAACAATCACGAGGACATAAACATAAGAATAACACGAGGACACGAATACAAAAGCAACACGAAGACATGAATACAAAAACAACACGACATAACAAACTCGCTCGAACTTACAAACGACTCGAAGATGAGGACGACACGGGTTAAAACCAACTCGAGGACGAAAACAGGAACCGACACAAAGTGTGGTTTCAAAACAAGAAAGACACGAGGTCTAGGAAAAGCAACACGAAGATAGAAATAACAAAGAAATGACTCGAACTAAGAACGACATGGAGACAACACAGTTAGACTCGACTTGAGATGAGGTGAAGTCTGTACAGACATGAATGTTCACATTGTATAGAGTTTGAAGCAAGTGACCGAGGTGATGTGTAGACTTTACCCAATGTACAGACTTGGTGGTCTTGAACGTAGGTAAGGCAACGCAATGTATAGACTTGCTCAAACGAGTGAACAGGTCAATGTACAGACTTGTCCAATGCATGAAGCACAGTCCAATGTATAGACTTGATGCCTTGAAGGTAATGTACAGACTTGATAGTGCAATAAATGGACTTTGAAACGCAGAGGCTGTACAGACTTGCCTAAGACGCTGGGTAAGACGGTGGATGTATAGACTTTGAATGAGACACACAGAAGGACGATCCAGCGTATAGACTTTGAAGAATTAGGGGTGACAAGGATGGAGCGACACGAGGTGGTACAGAAAATAGCATGAGGTGCTGCAGTGTTCAGCACGCGCTGGAACAAAACACGACATGAAGACAACCAACAAGCATTGTTGGAACAACACGATGTTGAAAAAGGCATCACGAAGTGAAGTGAACACAACCAACACAAAGAATGAAAGGAACAGTACGGACATACAAGGTACTACCTCATAGCAGTTTTCCTGTTAATCATGGAAATTTCAAATGCATAACATTACGCAAGATATCTGATTAAAATGAGAATACTTACCCTAGTGATGCTCATCATTAAAACACTAGGGAAGTCACAAACAAGAAAGTTGTGAATAACAAGGCATGTTGTACAGACTTCAAATAATATGCATCAGACAACTGTGTATGGACTTGAAGACCCTTAGCCAATGTATAGACTTCAGGTGGAGACCAATGTGTAGACTTCTCGTGAAACCCCAAAAAGCAGACTTGACGCTGTACAGACTTTCCAAAGAAAACGTAACGCTGTACAGACTTGAACTGAAGACCAATGTATGGACTTCAAAACAGATGCTAAGGCCAAGAGGAGGGTATAGACTATCACGATGTATGGACTTGGTGATCTTCAAAGCACAATGTCCAGACTTTGCCACTGTATGGACTTGAAGAAATAGTGCAACGTATGGACTTGATCTCAAGAAATGTAAGCGAAGTACACACTTAGCCAATGTGTAGACTTTGCCTTAGACGCTAAATGAGACGCTAAAGTCTGTATAGACTTAGCCTAAGATAATGTATGAACATATCAGCAGAGAAGCAATGCACAGAACAGAAATCAAGAACAGAAATCAAGCACAAGCCAATATATCACAGCATGACTCAAGCATACACATGCGTTCTTCACAATTCAGACATGGCACACTTATGCAATCTCCCACAGAAAAGGTCAGACATATTCAAGACAATGTGGTGACTCATTCATGTTGCTATCATTAAAACATCACATCATCAACAAGGCACAAGGGGCACAACAATCTCCCCCTTTTTGATGATGGCAACATAATGAGTCACACTGACTCATCAAACTATTCTCCCCCTTTGACATAATCAAAAAGATGGGAAATGGTTTGATAGTCAAATGCAGCACAACAATGCAGAGAATGAGTCAAGGTTCTTTAGAATGAAGATCTCCCTTATGACCATGAAACAGTACTCCCCCTATCAACATGCATGATTGACTACTCTCCCCTTAGATGATAATAGATCATAACTCCCCCTGAAGCACTGGAATGGACTCTGGTTATCCAATAAATCAATCTGAAGTCAGCCATTACAAAGAATCTGAATTCTGGTGAAGATACCACAGAATCAGAACTTATTGCAGAACAAATGGAAGATTCCAACAGTGTGGAGAGTAATACAGTCAGGAATCAATCTAAATTCGACCATCATAAAGATTCTGAGGTTCAGAAGGCTGCAAGTGAACAAGGTAATAATGGGAGTGGCACCTCACATTTATATGGTCAGAAAAATACAGATGGAATCAGTCAACTAAATAGATGCCACTTGATATGCAAGTGATGCATGACATGGAAGCTCCCCTTCAATAAGTGGAATCTATGAGATAGATGAGAAGGAGACCACAGGGGCAGACAAGGAGAAGTTCAGGTCAATGATCTAAGGAAAGTGAGCAGAAAGGTTTTCAAGGAGATATCAATCTCATAAATCTAAAACATAATTTTTCAAAGTCTTCCATTATAGGGACTTATGAATGAGCCTTTTGAACAGCATGGTTTAAACATGATGTATGCAGAGTTTATCAATAAAATTCTGTATTGATATCTAAAATCATGTTTTAATAAAGATGAACCAAGCCCTCATATTTATCTTGATTAATCTCCCTTTCTCTTACACAATCAAATCTATTGACTTCTTTCAGAATTACATGCACTAGTATTGAGGTCAAGCAATTATGAAGTCATATGATTTTGTCTAGGGCTGTAGCAATTTGATTTTAGCATCAATATTTAGATATTTCAATTTGTTCAACAATTTTCCATGCTACAAATTTTACGAGCAGTCTAGTTCAGTTCACACCTTGTAACTAGAGGATATACCTTGATCAGAGGCCAATATCCTTAAGCACTTAGTGTGACTAACTGTCATGCTATATATGAACAGAGATAGCATTTACACATCATGACACACTCCAAATCATTTCTTGATGAGTGAGTTGTATTTCTCAGTGTGCAAGCCATTGCTCTGCCTGAATTTCAATGAATTCTTAATCAGAGTTAACTAAGCCACCTCATGACACAGTCCTTTGGACATGTGTTTCTCAGTGACCAATGTCATTGCTCTGACAGATATTACCCTTTAGACATTTCAGAAAACTTCATTTGCTTCAAATCAATAATAGTTTCATGTACTTAATCAGTTGAAGTCATGCATTCAAAAGTGCAGATTTCAGAGGTTTTCAAGACACAGCATAAAACAGATGGTTAATGTTTATTAAACATGCTTCAGATATTTTTAAGAGATTTTAAAGTCAAACCTTGAGTACATTAAACTTAAACCACCTGAGTTATTTCAGATATTCATAAAAACGTATAATAGAAGATTTCTAGTTCAAAAGTTTTCAGATTTATGATCGAGATAGCCCATTGAAATCTTCATGAAGGACTGATAGAATTCTGATACCAAATGATACTAATTGTTATCAATTGATAGGAGAGATATTGAAGCTTAAGATTTCAAAAATAATCACGGCTTGGTCAAAAGGAATCAATGAAAGGATATGCAATGAATTTTCACATGAGTATGCATTTGACAACCTATATGCAATGCATTGACTCCCCCTAACACTATACATTCAGACAATCTTTTTGGCATTTTTTCATGAAATGTAGTGCAAGTAACTACATGCATGCAAAGACTCAACATTGAATGCTATGCAAGGATATGCAACTTACTCCCCCTGAAAACATGCAATGTTTGCACTGAAAACTGAACATATGAAACCAATTGATATTGTGACATGTGCACAATCAGACTGTCCTATCAGATTTTTCAACATGGGCAGCATGCATGGATCAAATTTTAGCTGATCAGATTTTTTTCAGAAATCAATGGACAGATTTCAAACATCATTCAGATGCAGTTCAGATTTTTTCAATGTACAATATATTCAAATCACATATATGCACTTCAGATGAGGAGAGTTCAGAGGTATCAATTCAGACAATGCAGATGAAGAATGATTATGCAAAAATAGATTTAGTATGTCATGCAGTAGAACTAAAAATAGGAAGTGCAAGAATTTTACCTGAAAGACTCAGGAAGGGGTTTTCATTCTTGAGTGCCTTGGATCATTACCCCTTTTTATTCCAGTCCCAAGGCACACCTGCATAGCAATGTTATTTTGCACAAACAGGTACCCAAGAAGTCTTGGGTCCTGACAAAACAGTATTACTCCTAGCAGATTTTCTCAGCACATTTCTAGGAGCAGTTTTCAGATCTGATTTATGCACATTCTTGTTAGCATGAATTCTATGTGCATAAGCATGAGATTTCTTGTTAACAGAATAAAAATTCTATTTACCAAAACCAGTTTGGTTTTGATATCCTGCTAGCCAACAGGTTGCAGCCCTGTGACCTGGCTTCCCACAGTTATAACATGAAAGTTTTGCAAATTGTCTTACAGGGAATTTAGCATGTTTAAGATTCACGTTTCTACCCTGAGCATGCCAACAATTAATGGCTCTGTGGCCATGCTTTCCACATTCAAAGCATGAAATAGAATTTCTTTTAAAAGAGCCTGACCAGCATTCAGATGTCTTGTGACCAATTTTGTTGCAATTAAAACAGATGATATGCTGGTTCATTGAAACAGATTTTTTTTTATTAAAAACATGTTGGTTTGTAGGGAATTTAGCATGATATGAATAAAAGGTTTTCTTACCACTAGCAAACCAGCAATGAGCAATTGAGTGTCCTAATTTGCCACAATTAGAACATGTGACACTCCTTTTCTGAGGTGAAGAATTTTTATCATGAGATCTCCTAGCATTCTTATCATCCTTCTCCATCAACTTACACTCATGCATCAGATGTCCAACTTTATGACAGTAATGACAAATAATCTTCTTTTTAGATGCATGTGAGTGTGTGTGAGGACTGTGATCAGCAAACACTGATGGACCCTTGTTATTCATTTTCTGTTCTCCAGTCATTTTCTGATTTTTATCCTGTTTCTCTGTTTTCTTAGCCTTGTACTGAATTGGAGATGAAGTAGAAGGCTTTTGTTGTTCAGAAGATTTGACAAAGACAGTTTTGAGGTTGGCTCCATCAACCTTCCTCATGACTGGATTGTAACCCAGTCCTTCCTTTTTAAAATTAATTTTTGTTCCCAACTTTTTCTGAGCAATGGGCTGTTTGTCATTAGAGGTGGTGGCTACATCTGAACCACTTACAAAAGATGTCATAACTTTGTTCTGAAGTTCCTTCTTGTTTATCTTATTGTAGCCCAGCCCTTCCTTCCTAGGGTTGATTTTTATACCTAGTAGCTTGTCTAAGTTTTTCTGCCCATCAACAAACTTAGACAAGGAAACTTTCAAATCTTGAATTTCATTTTCTAAAGAGGAAATATGTAGCTCATAACTGGCAATCTCTTGTTCACTGCAATTCACACAATCAGTTAACACCTTGTTGGCAGTTTTATATTTTTCAATTTCATTTTCCAGATTGCTCAGTTTATCAGAATTTTCAATACAAACAGTTTTTCCTCTTTCCAAAGTAAGAAGTCTTTCAGACATGCCACTGTTTAACAGCTTCAATTTTTCAATTTCCTTCATATCTTTTTGCTATTTTTCAAGATCTTTCTGTAATTCTATGTTTACAGACTTTATGACATTAAGTTTTTCAATCAGCAATTTGTTCTCCTGTTTAAGTTTCTCTGATTTTTCTTCATTTTCTTTGGAGAACCCTCTAAGAGAATCATTTTCTGATTTTAGCTTGTTTAGATCAGATTTAACACATTCAACTTCTTTCAGCAAATCGTTACTCTGAACAGACTCATGACAAGTTTGGCTAAGCTTCTTCTCAAGTTCAGAGTTTTCTTTTACATGATCTTGATTCTCAATTTTCAGCAATGAAATTTGTTTCTTTAGCATTTGAATATCAGACATGCAAGTATCATGAACATTTTTTAGTTCAGCACAGTTTTTACATGGAGAATTGAAACTGTCTGACCTACTATTCTTCTTCAATTTTTTGTATTGTTTTCTTAACTGTTCATGAGATTCAAATAATTCAGCATATGCATTCTCCCAATCTTCTAGAGAAAAATTCTCGAAGACATTTACCTCATCATCATCATCTTCTTCATTTTGATTGCTGCCTTGATCGCTGCCACTTTGATTGCTTCTGTTGACCATCATGCAGCTATCCACATCTATCTCCTGAATTCGCTTCAGTGTATCCAAAATATCTTTAGCCGAACTGCAATCAAAGAAACATGAATGGAAAGCTCTATCAATAGCTGCCTTCATCAGATTTATAGCTATCTGATTTTCTTCATGCTTAGACTTGTGACTGTCAGTCCATTTGGACTTTTTCTTTGGTAGTTCATGAGGACCGTGTGAAATTACTTTCCACAGGTCTGGATTCACAGATTTAACATAATTCTTTAGACTAGCGAACCATGCATTAAAATGCGTACCACTGAAAATCGGTGGATGAACCATTGAAAACAAATAAAATTAATGCAATAGGAATATTGATGCACTAAAAACAAATTAGCATCGAAAACCAGAGATCGAATATGCAGGTCGTTGGACCTTGTATGTAAACACCGCTCTGATACCAACTGTTAGGGTGCTAGGCCCGGATACAGAGGGGGGTGAATGTATCCTTCTATGTATAATGGCCAAATAAAAACTTGGAAGCTAGAGATAGACACAGAATAGAACCAATTTGATTCAACTCAAATACAAACACTTGGAGCGTGCCTATCCAAGCATCTAGCGGAAGCAAATCAAGCAATCTGATGAACCAGTTGAAAATCCTTTTAAACAAAAGAGCAAATATGTAACTGGCCCCCAAATAACCAACTAGCGGAAGCAGCACTAATGGGAATAAGAAATCTCAAGACAATCTGGGAAGGGTGGTAGGAGATATGGAAGAACACACTACAAGCAAACCACTGCTCAAAGATTTTAAGGTGGTTTGGTCCTCCAGACCTACATCCACCCCTCACTCCCAACCGGAGTGAGGCTTCACTAGCAAACGCTAGAACCAAGCAGACTCAGTCTGCAAACAGTCGCTGCCACACAGTTTGACCAGGGGAACAGCCTCCCCTCTTCCTCCCAACCGGAGGGACACCCAAGTGACTCCCAACCACTTGGAAACTAGAGGTCGAAGACCTCTCTTCCTCCAGACCAGGAGGGACCACTGGACTTGCAACCACAAGCCCAGAACCGGAGGACTAGCCTCCCTTCCTCTAACCAGAGGGCAACCCACAAGTGAGAACCTGTCACTTGCAACCTGGAGATCAGATCTCCATTCTCCTAAACCAACAGGAGGAACCCGATCCCCAACAGGGCAATCGGAAGAACAAAGATGATCAGAAAACAAAGAAAAACAATAAAGGAAAATAATACAGCAATCAGAAAGTTGTAAAACGAAATGCACAATGTGGCTCTCAACGGAGCTGACTGGCCTGGATCTGATCCACGGTCAAGTGAAGACAGATCTTCAAGCAGCTTCTTCCTTCTTCTCCACGAGCTCTCTCGCTCACTCTCTTTCTCTCTTTCTTTCTCTTCTGCTCTCCAAATCTCTCACTCTCTATCTCTCTTTCTTTCTCTTCTACTCTCCTAATCTCTCACTCACTGCTCTCTCTTCACGGCTTCTCTCTTCTATCTCTTCTTCCTCTCTTTTCCTTCTTTTTCTCTTATTCTGGATCGAAGGGCTTTTTGCTCTTCAGTATTTTGCTTCGATCAACCTTCATCTGAAGACGAAGGCTCCATTATATACCAGCAGCAGCAGGCGGGTAAGGTGCAGAACGCGTGTGCCTCCCACGCTTCATCCAGAACCTTCTTGCCACGTGCCCTTATAGCATTGGTTCCTTTAGTATCGGATCACGTGCAGCCCAGACACCGGTGTATGTTCTTCCTCGGACCTGCAAGGAGATAAAAACCATTAACACTGAGGGCCACAAGAACTAAAAACTACATGAGGTATGTGATAGCAATACGAGATGCACTTTACTGAGAACGACACGAGATACACAAGATTATTACAGTACGAGACAATGAGAGAATGACACGAGGTCAGATGTAAACAGCACGAGGTAAAAAGAGAACGACACAAAGTATCACTGTAACAAAACAAACATTACGAAGAGAACGACACGAGATACATAAAAATAAAGCTAACACCACAAAGAAAACGACACGAAGTATCACTGTAACAAAACAAACATTACGAAGAGAACGACACGAGATACATAAAAATAAAGCTAACACCACAAAGAAAACGACATGAAGTATCACTGTAACAAAACAAACATTACGAAGAGAACGACACGAGATACATAAAAATAAAGCTAACACCACAAAGAAAATGACACGAAGTCAGAAGAGAACAGCACGAGGTGAGAAGGAAATCTCACGGAGTGAAAAAAGGTAGATAGACACGCGATCAGAAGGAACCAGGACGAAGATAGAAATAAACCATCACGAGGACATAAACATAAGAATAACACGAGGACACGAATACAAAAGCAACACGAAGACATGAATACAAAAACAACACGACATAACAAACTCGCTCGAACTTACAAATGACTCGAAGACGAGGATGACCCGGGCTAAAACCAACTCGAGGATGAAAACAGAAACCGACATGAAGTGTGGTTTCAAAACAAGAAAGACACGAGGTCTAGGAAAAGTAACACGAAGATAGAAATAACAAAGAAACGACTCGAACTAAGAACGACATGGAGACAACACAGTTAGACTCGACTTGAGATGAGGTGAAGTCTGTACAGACATGAATGTTCACGTTGTATAGAGTTTGAAGCAAGTGACCGAGGCGATGTGTAGACTCTACCCAATGTACAGACTTGGTGGTCTTGAACGTAGGTAAGGCAATGCAATGTATAGACTTGCTCAAACGAGTGAACAGGTCGATGTACAGACTTGTCCAATGCATGAAGCACAGTCCACTGTATAGACTTGATGCCTTGAAGGCAATGTACAGACTTGATAGTGCAACAAATGGACTTTGAAACGCAGAGGCTGTACAGACTTGCCTAAGACGCTGGGTAAGACGGTGGATGTATAGACTTTGAATGAGACACACAGAAGGACGATCCAGCGTATAGACTTTGAAGAATTAGGGGTGACAAGGATGGAGCGACACGAGGTGGTACAGAAAATAGCACGAGGTGCTGCAGTGTTCAGCACGCGCTGGAATAAAACACGACACGAAGACAACCAACAAGCATTGTTGGAACAACACGATGTTGAAAAAGACATCACGAAGTGAAGTGAACACAATCAACACGAAGAATGAAAGGAACAGTACGGACATACAAGGTACTACCTCATAGCAGTTTTCCTGTTAATCATGGAAATTTCAAGTGCATAACATTACGCAAGATATCTGATTAAAATGAGAATACTTACCCTAGTGATGCTCATCTTTAAAACACTAGGGAAGTCACAAACAAGAAAGTTATGAATAACAAGGCATGTTGTATAGACTTCAAATAATATGCATCAGACAACTGTGTATGGACTTGAAGACCCTTAGCCAATGTATAGACTTCAGGTGGAGACCAATGTGTAGACTTCTCGTGAAACCCCAAAGAGCAGACTTGACGCTGTACAGACTTTCCAAAGAAAACGTAACGCTGCACAGACTTGAACTGAAGACCAATGTATGGACTTCAAAACAGATGCTAAGGCCAAGAGGAGTGTATAGACTATCACGATGTATGGGCTTGGTGATCTTCATAGCACAATGTCCAGACTTTGCCACTGTATGGACTTGAAGAAACAGTGCAACGTATGGACTTGATCTCAAGAAATGTAAGCGAAGTACACACTTAGCCAATATGTAGACTTTGCCTTAGATGCTAAATGAGACGCTAAAGTCTGTATAGACTTAGCCTAAGACAATGTATGAACATATCAGCAGAGAAGCAATGCACAGAACAGAAATCAAGAACAGAAATCAAGCACAAGCCAATATATCACAGCATGACTCAAGCATACACATGCGTTCTTCACAATTCAGACATGGCACACTTATGCAATCTCTCACAGAAAAGGTCAGACATATTCAAGACAATGTGGTGACTCATTCATGTTGCTATCATTAAAACATCACATCATCAACAAGGCACAAGGGGCACAACAAAGTCCACTCAAACCAAGGGTGGGTCGAGCAAGCCGAATAACATCATATGCTACGAATGCAAGAAGCCCGGGCACATGAGGGGAGAGTGCTCAGATCTGAAGAAAAAATTCAATATAGATAACTTCAGAAAGCCCAAGGCCATGGTCACCACATGGAGCGATGAAGAGGATGAACCATCCGATGAAGAGATACAAGAGATTGTGGAGAGCCTGTGTCTCATAGCACATGAGGATGATTCAACCGAGGTAAATTCGGACCCTGATTTTATTTCCAATGAACAGTGGGAGTCTGAATATGAAAAATTGTATACTAAATATAAGAAAATTAGATCTAAAAATAAAGCTCTCAAAATAAAAATTGATGATTTGTCACATGAAGATATCTTTGTCAGGTTTGAAAATTTGGAACAGGAATGGTTTGAGGTAACTGAAGAAAAAGAGAGTTTGCTGCAAACAATTTCAGATATTGAAAGAACCAAAAAAGAGATTTCATGTAAAATGTTTGAAACTGAAAAAGTGTGTGAAAGACTGAAAAAGGAAGAAGAAATTTTGAAATCCACAAATTCAGAACTCGAAAGGAAAAATGGGATTTTGAGTGAAGAAGTGGCTGAACTTCAGTCCACTTTATCTAGGTTTGTTAAAGAGAAACAAAATCTAGATAACTTGTTGTGGGTTAAAGTTAACTTCCAAAAGGAAGGTTTGGGGTACACTCCTCAAAATAAAAAATCTTTTGAGCATAAGATCACCACATCCTTTGTTCATGAAAAAGATAATAACCATGATTCATGTTCCAATTCTAAACCAAAACATGTCCAACCCAAACCACGACAATTTTAAAAAAAGTTTGCACCTATTAACTGTTATCATTGTGGTAGATTTGGTCGTGCTATAGTAAATTGCTGGTTCAAACAAAGGCCACCAAGAAATCATATTTTTGGACTAACTCCTATGGACCCAAACGAGTTTGGGTACCAAAAATAATTGCATGAGAATCTTTCCTTCTTGCAGATGTGTCTTGAAGCCAGGGGGAGCAAATGGTACGTGGATAGCGGCTGCTCAAGGCATATGACATGGGATAAGAAGGTGTTCTCTACATTGCAAGATAAAGATGGAGGTTCAGTTGTCTTCGGAGGCAAAGATAGAGGTAAAATTATTGGGATTGGCAACATAGGTAAGAATTCTAAAATTCTTATTGAAGATGTGCTTTTGGTGAAAGGTTTGAATCATAACTTGCTGAGCATAAGCCAACTATGTGACAAAGGCTTGAAGATTATTTTCGATGAAACCCATTGCCTTGTCATAAATAAAACTTCCAATGAAATGAGATTCATCGGCAAGAGGAGCAACAATGTATATACTATTGATATTAATGATGTTTCCTATAATGATATGTGTTTGGTAGCTAACAATCATGATAATGCATGGCTATGGCACCGAAGACTAGGTCATGCTAGTTTTGGAGTTATCTCCAAATTATCTAAACATGACTTGGTGAATGGTTTGCCAAAACTAAAGTTTGAAAGTGATAAAATTTGTTAGGCTTGCACAAAAGACAAGCAAACACGCATATCCTTCAAAAATAAGAACATTGTTTCTACCTCCCGGCCTTTGGAATTGCTGCATCTCGATTTATTTGGCCCAACTAGGACATCCAGCCTAGGAGGGAAATCCTATGGTTTCGTGATTGTTGATGATTATTCCAGATTCACTTGGGTGTTATTTCTATCCAATAAAAATGATGCATTGATGGAATTTCAAGTGTTTTACAGGAAAATCCAAAATGATAGAGGGTACCTTATCACCACTATCCAAAGTGATCATAGTGGCGAATTTGAAAATCGTGAGTTTAGCAATTTCTGTGAAGAGCACGGGTATACACACAACTTCTCATCACCAAGGACGCCCCAACAAAATGGAGTGGTGGAGAGAAAAAATAGAACATCGATAGACATGGCACGGAACATGTTAAGTGAAAACTCTCTACCAAAATATTTTTGGGCTGAGGCGGTAAGTACAACATGTTACATCATCAACAGGGCAATGGTAAGGCCCATTTTGAAGAAAACTCCATATGAGCTCTATAAGGGTAAGAAACCGAATATTTTCCATCTTAAACCCTTTGATTGCTCATGTTTCATCCTGAACAATGGTAAGTCCAACCTAGGTAAGTTTGATGAGAAAAGTGATAAAGGAACCTTCCTATGTTATGCACTTAATTCTAGAGCCTATCGAATGTTCAATAAACGAACTTTAGTTGTTGAAGAAAGTCCTCATGTAATTTTTGATGAATCTGAACTAAAACTAACTACTCAAATTGTGGATGCAGGAGAAGCCCCCAAAGATTCAACCAATGCTGGAACATCTAAAGTCAAGGATGAACCAAAGGAAGGAATACCCAGCAAGAGTGAAGAATATGAAGATCCTTCAATCGAGACACTGCAAGAGCAGCAAGTGCAGCACCGTGATTTGCCAAGCATCTCCACATTCTTAAAGGATCATTTAGTTGAAAACATAATCGGTAACCCTCAAGATGGGGTAAGAACCAGAGCCTCTCTAAGGATAGTAGAAGAGGAAGATTTGATAGCCTTAATTTCACAGGAAGAGCCTAAGGATATCCATGAGGCTCTCTAAAATGAATCCTGGATCCAGGCTATGCATGAAGAGTTGCACTAGTTTGAAAGAAATCAAGTGTGGACTCTGGTGCCACGACTTAAGAATCAATCCATTATCGGAACTCGATGGGTTTTCAGGAATAAGTTAAATGATATGGGATTGGTTGTTAGGAACAATGCCCGGCTTGTGGCCAAGGGGTATAGCCAAGAGATGGGTATTGATTTTGATGGGTCATTTGCACCGGTTGCTCGTCTAGAAGCAGTCCGGATTTTATTGTCTTATGCTTACTCATCTAACTTTAAATTATTTCAAATGGATGTTAAATCTACGTTTCTAAATGGGTATATCAAAGAGGATATTTTTGTAGGACAACCTCCAGGTTTTGAAGACCCCAAACATTCACAACATGTGTACAAGCTCCTGAAGGCTGTGTACGGACTGAAGCAAGAACCAAGGGCATGGTATGAACGGCTCACGTCATTTCTGATTGAGAATGATTTCAAGAGAGGTAAGATTGATCAAACACTTTTCACAAAGAAATCAGGTAAAGATATATTGGTAGTTCAAGTGTATGTGGATGATATAATTTTTGGAGCTTCTAATAACGTGCTATGTGATGAATTTCTAGAAATCATGCAAGGTGAATTTGAATGAGCCTAATGGGTGAACTAACATTCTTTCTTGGACTGCAGGTGAAGCAAACACCTGAGGACATGTTCATAAGCCAAGCCAAGTACACAATGGAACTTTTGAAGAAATATGGGATGGCTGAGGCAAAACCTTTGTCAACTCCAATGACAACAACCTCAAAGTTAGACAAAGATGAAAATGATAAAACAGTAGATCCCACACTGTTTTGAGGTATGATTGGATCACTACTGTATCTTACAGCATGCCACCCTGACATTCAATTCAGTGTATGTCTTTGTGCCCATTTTCAGTCATGCCCTAAAGAATCTCACTTATCGGCTGTAAAATGCATTTGTAGATATTTACTTGGCACAATAGATTTTGGCTTGTGGTTTCCCATCGGTAGTTCTTTTGATTTGATTGCATACACCGATGCGGATTATGCTGGATGCATTATAGATTGTAGAAGTACTAGTGGGTACTGTCAGTTTCTTGGTGGGTGCCTAGTCTCATGGGCCTCCAAGAAATAACATTCAGTAGCTCTTTCAACGGCCGAGGCTGAATATGCAGCCATCGAAAGTTGTGGAGCCCAAGTACTTTGGATCAAAAATCAACTGATTGATTTAGATATTGAGATGAAATGTGTGCCAATTTTGTGTGATAATACCAGTGCAATCAGTTTGTCTAAAAACCCTTTTAAACACTCTATGATTTGATTGCATACACTGATGCGGATTATGATGGATGCATTGTAGATCGTAAAAGTACAAGTGGGTACTGTCAGTTTCTTGGTGGGTGCCTAATCTCATGGGCCTCTAAGAAATAACATTTAGTAGCTCTTTCAACGGCCGAGGCTGAATATGTAGCCGCCGAAAGTTGTGGAGCCCAAGTACTTTGGATCAAAAATCAACTGCTTGATTTAGATATTGAGATGAAATGTGTGCCAATTTTGTGTGATAATACCAGTGCAATCAGTTTGTCTAAAAACCCTATTCAACACTCTAGAACCAAGCATATTGTTATTTGTCATCACTTCCTGAGAGATCATGTAGGTAAAGGGGTCTTTGAATTGAACTTCATTAACACACACAATCAGCTAGCTGACATTTTCACCAAACCCCTAAACCAGGATCAATTTAACAAGATAAAAAGAGAACATGGGATGTGCAAGGGTGAGAGCATTCATGCATAGGTCTGCACTTAAGTTAAGTTCTGCATCTGTAGAAACTCATATGCATCAAGGGTAGAAAAACATGCATACTATCTTTACTTTTTGCTACCTTGTGTGTTTATATACACTCCTGCATGCTTGAATGTAATTATATGTATAGCCCTCCTTGAAAAACTTTCTAAGGCCAGATATTTCTTGGATAAACTATTGTGGACTCAGTGATGTCAAATCTAACATAACTTTTGAGGGGGAGTTAGAAACTTTCCTCAAACTTGCATCTATTCTCTTCCCTCTACTTCATGACGTTGGCTCTTTTCAGAAAGTCGGTTGTTAGTCCCCCCCAATTTTCAAGAAAAAAAATTAAAAAAAAATAAATTAAAAAATAAAAACTAGGGATTCTAAACTAGCGGTCGACCGCCAGCCCCGCAGCGGTCGACCGGTTGCGGCGATAGGCCCGACCGGGTTCCCGGCCGAGCCAACTTATAAGGGGGTTTAACACCTCATTCTTTCATTTTATCACCCTCGTTCACCCTCCACCACTTTCCCCTAACCCTAGAACCCATTTTCTCCACCTCCCAAGCTTCTAAACCTCATTCTTTCTCCATCCGCACAAGATCCGGCTTGTTCGTCACATTTTCGAGACGAACTCCATTTGGCTGTTCGTGCATTCGTGGAGTTCTCACCTTGGTTCCCGTCAGTGGAGAAGGCTTTTGCTAGCCCCTGGAGTGTCCGTAGATCTTTCTTCATTCCCCGGGACGAGAGTCTTTCCTTCAAGGGTTTTCTATCGGGTTCTAGTTCAGGATGCCGCCTAGACGAAGCACTCGCCGTTCTGCCCAAGGGGAAGGGAGTGGACAGAGACGTGAGGCACCCGCTCCTCCACCACAGTAGGCCCCGGCACCGCGTCGAGCTCCTAGGTTACTTATTCGAACCATCATTGACCCCCGATTGGTCGATTTCAATGAGGTGAATGAGCTCTTGCCCGATACATATGCAGTCTTTGCAATGCAGCCGAGTTGGACTGATTTTGTCACTAGGTATAACCGTTATTACCCTAACCTAGTACAGGAGTTCTATGGGAACTTGGTTTCAAGGAATGATGAGCTATATACTATTATTCGAGGTGTTGAGCTTCACATTTACCCCGATCTATTTGAGAGGAGCTTAGGGGTTGCGGCTAGAGGAGCCAACATGGCTTATGGTCATGGGAAGGTTGAAGATACTTTTATTGCCATGACCAACTGTGATTACGTGCATGGTGTCAGTGATTTGATTGAGTTAAATGCAAATTACTTCTCACCACTGCAGCGTGTCTTGCACCATATGTTTGCCTCCCTTACTTATCCCAAGGTTGGCAGCAGAAATGAAGTCACAGAAGTTCATATATTTCTATTCTACCATGTCATGGATGGTATACAACTCAACATGGGTCGCCTCATGACGACCCTCATTGGACCTTGCAGAACAAACCGGCAGCGATCTTTGCCATATGCCTCACAGTTGACCGGGGTGTTCATTCATGCTAGGATTAATTTGGCATAAGAACAATTTATCTATGTTCGCCAGAATGATGTCTACAATAAGCATAAGATCTACAAAGACATGGGCTATTACTATGGTCCCGATAGTGAGCTGTGTCGGGATGTGCCTACATATGAAGACGAATATGACAATAAGGATGAACAGGAACCACAGCACCAGCAGGTTCAAGGGAATGTACCCCTTCCAGTTCAGGCAGAGGAGAAGCCTGTTGAGTTATGGTTTTAATTATTGTTGTGATTGTTAACTAAACTTAATGTGTGATTAAGTGATGATAACTAAAATTATGGTTGATTGCTCATGCTCATGTTATCTATGTATGACTGAGATGTCAAATGGCAACGGTTACATGGTCTTGATCCTTGGTTTACATATGTTGGTTTTACAAGAGGCAAGAGGTTTCATAACCTTTTTAATGTGAACAAGCATGGTATTAACCCTGACTATCTTGCTTGCAGGACTAAACTCATGGCAGTCACCGGGTGAACCATACGTGTGGATACTCACCCTACTCCTCTACAATCTAAAACAGGTGGTATATGTCATGTATTGCCAAAGAACCATTGGTGAGACTCTTACCTTGTCTTAGCATCGATCTTACCATGTGTATCTCATATATCTCTCCTTAATACACCTCATTCATGCATATTAAACATGAAACCCTTGTGGCCATCGTGCGCCCTCGCCTGGGAATCGACCTGCTCAATCAAGTCGCGGGGATCAACCTGCCCGGTCAGGTCGCGGGGGTCAAGGGGGCAGCGCCCCTTGCAGGGGTTTCCGAGGGGCGGAGCCTCCGGAACAAAATTTAGAATTGCTCAAATGGTTTAGACGTTTCAAATGCATAAAACAAGTGAATCCAATCCCAAAATGCATGGATTTGATATGGACATGAAGCCCTTGAATTATGGACATGTTTCTTTGAGCTAACACTTCAATTTTGCTGGTATAGGTCTTTCCGGTCGACCTATACACCTTGGCCGGTCGACCAGAATTGCCAGAGCCTAAAAATTCCAGATTCTATAGGTAGCGGTCGACCGCCCCTAGGCGTCCGGTCGACCGGTTTTCCCAGCAACCAAAACTTCGAAACCTGTAAAATTTTGGTTCACCGCCCCATGACCGCCGGTCGACCGCCAGCCTCGAACTGCCCATTTTGTTGACTTGTTGTCACTTCGAGGAAAGCCCTTCCTCTTACTATTGTTTAATCCCAAAGCCACCAAACCCTCCAGATTTAGTGGATCTGGTTTGGGGATTGTCCATAGACTTTTCAAGGGTTATAAAACCTCTCCTTGAGGTCATAAACCCTAAGAGACTCCAGGAGTAGAAATCAACAAAGAGAGAGAGATCAAGGTGGCTCAAGGAAGAGGTGAATCATTGTAGCCATGAACAATGATCCGTGGGCAAAGCTTCATCCATAGCTGAGGGTTCAAGATCCATTTCGAAGCCTTCATCCTCCCAAGAACTGAAGAAGCAAGAAATCAACAAGGAGAGATCGAGAGGAAAGCTATCAAATGAAGATTGCTGCAACGTTCATGAACAACATTCCTTTCAACAAGTTCATCATCCGATCGAAGCCGTTCTAGCATCAACTGAAGCCATTCAAGCATCTTCTCAAGCCAAGGAGTTCCAATCAAGCAATGGTCTCAAGAAAAGCTTAAGAGAAGGCTGTCCAAGTGAAAGAAGAAAGAAGTACTGTAGCAGTGAACAGTACTTCGTGCAAGAAGATCTACATCAAATACAAGGCCATTCAAGCTGAGTCTCAAGCCATTCAAGTAAAGAAGGAATCAACGCAAACATTCGGAGCATACACTCAGGGGGAGCCTAAATCAGGAGCATTCTAAACTGTGCCTTATTGTGTTTCAAGTTCATATTCATGTTTTGTATAAACTGTGAACTTGTGTGTGTGTGTGCATCATTGTTGGATCCATGGTCATGTGTGTGCGTGTCATTTTTGATTCGTGTGTGCATAGGTCTTTTGAGATCTGCGTGTGTGTGTGATTTTATCTAGATCTTAGTGTTTGTGTGTGTGGAGTGTTGCACTTGTCGCAACGTATGTGTGTCTTGTTGATCCACTTGTTGGATCGTGTTGGAGACCTCGTCTCCGTGTATGTGTGTGTGTTGGGGTGCGTCCCCGTGTGTATGGGCAGGCGTCGTCCGATGTGTGTGTTTGGAGCGTCATCTTCGTTTGGGGTTTTATCCCGGATGAAGCCTCACTGAGTTTGGTGAGGGGTGGACATAAGATTGCCGCTGTTGCATCCGAACCACCTTAAAATTGTTGTGCATTGTGGTTTGAGTTGTGCATGTGTGTGGTTTGATTGTTTTATTTCGTTACATGCTCGTGTGGGAACGGAGAGTTTGAGAGAATCTGTTTAACCACTTTCAACATCCTAATTAGTGTTTATCACATATTTGAAAAGGCCAAAAGTTTCCTTAAAATTTGTAAACACCCAATTCACCCCCCTCTTGGGTGTCATTGATCGTGGGACTTCAAAGCCTCCTACACCCCCATGTCATCCCATGGATGCCGACCTGTATCCTCCACCTTCACCGCAGCATATGGATCCGAAGATGTCACCTTCTTCTCAGTTTTATCATGGAGAGTCCTCCACTCAGGGAGCTCGTCAGCCATCTTGGGTAGACTATGAGGTTTTGGACATGCGGTTCACTGGATTAGAGACTCGTGTGAATACTTTTGGGGAGGGACTTTCTGCTCTCGGGGATCGCGTAGACACTATGGGACATGTGGTTGACACCATGTCAGGCCGCATGGATTCCTTCTCCACAGCTCTGGACACCCTTTCCACTCATATGGCTACACTCACCACTCGTATGACCAGCCTCACCGACAGTGTCGCCGACTCAAGCCAATCATTTCACATCATGAACCAAACTCTTCTTAGCATGTCTCGCCGTGATGCGCTCGTGACCTCTCCATTGGCCGTATTCGAGACACTCTTCATGCTCAGGTTCATGATCTTGCAGACATCTGCCATATCCTTGGACACCAGCCCTCTCTTCCAGAGGATCAGCCACCTCCGCCTGCAGATGCACCATGAGGATTTTTCCTTTCTTCTTTTCTCCCTCTAGCTTGCTATCCTTTGGTTTTTAGTCACTTGGGTCCCCCTTCGTCTATTCCACTCCTTTTTTGATGATGGCAAAGGGGGAGAAGTAGTTGTGCAGGGCTTTATATATTTATGTATGTCCGTGTGTGGTTGTGTGTTTGCATGCTTGACATGTGAGGATCATGAGTCTTTTATGCATTTGTTTAGTCCTTTGAGTCTAGAGTCGTGCATTCACTTTTGCACCAAATGTATCTTATCATGAAACGATGAATTGAATGCAACTGGTGTTTGATCTCAAATGGTTGGCTCGTATATCTCATTTCTCTTCTAATTGGCATATACATGTTGAATGGTTTGTATTCGCTGGCGTAATAGGACGTAAGTGAAGTGCTTTGACTTCGAACCTTGAACTCAATCTTCAACTTTGCTAAAGGCACGTTCATGCATTTCAAAACCCCTTCATTTTTGTCATCATCAAAAAGGGGGAGATTGTTGAGTATATCCAAGTGATTTTGATGATAACAAACTCAGGGTTATATATTTTATCACGTGCCATATTTCAACTATCAAGTTCGAATTCAACACCTTTCAAAGCCTACTTCACCATGTAACAAGCAAGCTTAAGTGTTTAACCTCGTCCAAATGCAAGAATCTGTGTTTTGGTTTCTAAACCACCTAGGCTAAGCTTAAACCCACTCAGCTTAACTAAAACCAAGCAGTCATAACCTGATTCGTTCATGTATTATATTACATTGGCTGACCTTTATTTTTTTTGCAAAAAATCAAGCCAGCGGTCGACCGCCACCCTATAGCGGTCGACCGGTTTTCCCAGCAAAGAATGGACATTTCCGATAAAAATTCCGGTCGACCGCCCTTATGCACAGGTCGACTACCAGCCTCGAAAAGCCCCTATTGTTGACCTTTTGTTCTCAACGTGGGAAGTCTCTCTTCAAGGATTTGTTTAATCCCAAAGCCACCAAACTTCCCATGATTTGTGAATCTGCTTCTTGGCTTGTCTCTTGACTATTCAAGAGTTATAATAACATCACATTGAAGCTTGTAACCCTAATCAATCAAAGGAGGCCAACGAAGGCTATCAAGGGGAGATTCAAGATCTAGTACTGTAGCCGTGAACAGTGCTCCGAGAAGAAAGAGCTTCATCTATCTGCATCCATCTTCTTCCATCTTCAAGCATTATCTAGAGCAAATCAACCCCAAGTCAAGAGGAGATCAAGCTGCATCCAAAATCATCTTCATCAACTAAGGGGGAGCTTGAATCTGAAGTTTTCTTTTGTGTTTTCCATTCTAATCTTGCTGGGCTTTAATTTTTATGTTCTTGTAATATTCAAACATCTGTGTGTGTGTGGATCTACGAAGCTCCGTGTGTGTGTATGTGAGTGATCTTCTTGTTCTTCATCCTTCTTTGTGGTTCGGTGCGTGTGCACGTTCGTGGGAGTTCTGAACTCACATGAGTGTGTGTGTGTGTGTGTGTGTGTGTGTGTGTCTTGATCTTGTAACTTTCTACAAGATAGTGTGTGAATCCTCATGGTCGGTGAGGGGTGGACGTAGGTTGCAGTTGTTGCATCCAAACCACCTAAAAATTGTAGTGTTCTGTGTGGTTTGCTCCCTATCTCCTACCTCCAGTTCTGATCTAGCTTGTTTACTTGTCGCATCGCTTTCTAGTTTCATTGTTTAGATCGTGCTGTATTAAACCTTTTACGGGAGATCCTTGGAATATCAAAAGGTAGCTTCTGATCGACACAGTCAAACCTATCGGGAGGAAATACTTTGTGTGAGAGGATCTTCGGATTCCCGGACTCCGCCAAGTACCAAGGAATTGCTATAGGGGTAGTTTTAGCCAATTTCACCTTATATTTCTTCGGATCTATTCATGTCTGTTGTTTGTTCTTCATATATCTTTTAAATTTTTAAAAAGGACTTAAAATCTGTCATCACCCAATTCACCCCCCCTCTTGGGTGTCATTGATCACGGGACTTCACTCCGCGCTACCTAGTATGGTGACAGATCCATAGGAGCCACACGAGCAACCGCACCCCTTACTTGACGGGGTTGAGTTCTTCCCACCCGGGGAGAATTGATGGGAATCAACACCGGGCACTAACATTTTATTTTTATATTTGTATCCTTTTGTTTGCATTTATATCCTTGGGTAATTGGGTTTACAATTGTAAGGCATTATAAGCCAATTTGTTAGACTTTAGGAATCTTTGGGTTTCTTTGCAAAAGACCATGTTGGCCCGGTGGGACCCCCACCTTATTTCCCATTGGTCCACCTAGGCTCTAGGGCCCATGTGGGGATGGTTCAAAGTCTAAGGTGGACTTAGACAAAGACTTATCAAAGTTGGACGAAGAGGAAAAATGGCATTTTTCTTCTTGCCCACTTGGAGATGGTGCCCCCCCCCCCTTTTGTTGTTTTTTTTATTTTGGTCATTTGACCATATGGGGGATTATTTATCCTATCCCTTGTTTACCTCTCCCAAACCCTAGATCTAGGGATAGTTTAGGTCATTCATACAGGTCTATATAATCCATGTAATTCCCATATTTTGGGAATTAATGAGAAGAAATTGTTGGAAATTCCAATTGCCCAAGGGTGCCCCTCTCCCTCTCCCCTTACAGCTGTGAAGGTTGCCCTAATCTATGGTGTGAAGCCATATTCTGGGAGTGATTACAACCTCTACCACCTTCGTTGGATGCGACTTCCAGCCACCGCTGTCGGCGCCTTCGTTCGTACCGTAGTCGAGTAGCCACAACCATTTCTTTATCCTGTTGTCCAGGATTCTGAGATCCAGGACAGAAGCTAAGAGAAAAGGTTGGTCCTCCCAATCCGTGTATCTGATAATCTTGAAATATTTAGAGATCATCCCCCTCCTTGTTGGCCATTCCCAATTTAAATTTTGTGTCAATCCGCCACCGTTTGCTATTTTTCCCAGTATTTTAGTTCCACCCCTAAGAGTCTGTCAATCAGCAGATTTGCGGGATAGTGTCTTGTTCTTCTATTTTCCCCGCCCCCTTAACCATCTCCAAAAATTCCCAAAACATTTGAGCACGTCCCACCCATCCCCCTCTATCCACCATAAAATCCCCAAAATCCAAATCCACCCCTTCCCTATCGATCAAAATCCATTTTCAGGCAAGTCATGTTATGTCCTAACACTCTGTAATTTCAAGGCAGAAATAACTACAACCCACAGATTTTTTCATTTTTAATCCGTTTACTGGATGGATGTGAAATAATTATATGTTGTAGCCCTCGGGGTCCTCTATCCAACGGCTCCAATCTCACCTCGATCCAACATCGGATCTGGGTGAAACAATTCTTTTCGTTGGGTCGCGCAAACTTGTTCCGTGAGCAGGCCAGCAAAGGCAACAGCAAGTTAATTCTTGCAAAATTACTTCAGCGTCAATTCAGCCGTCGCCGATCTCGGGGAACGAAGTGGAGTCTTCCACCGACATCCCAGCCAGCCACCGTGATCAGAAGGTGACCTGAAGCCGCCGTCCCACAAGCCGAGTTCAGTCGCTGTCTAGCGAGTTGGAACAATACCGAGTCGGGCCAGCAGTCCGCCCCTTGTCCGAGAGCCCTTTCAACTTGCTGCCCATCAACCCGAGACCGCTACTCCTGGGTCCCACTGTAGCTCTTTACCTCCCTACGTGGAGTGGGCACAGAAATTCACTTTTGTAATTAATTACATTTACTGTACCGGGAGTTACGATCTTGGCTGGGGTCAACTTCTCCATGCACGGAGCGTGGCGGTATCGTGTTCGCTCCCCACTTGGCATTTGCTTATCTCGTATATTTTCGTATGCCACTGCATGAGTGTGTTAGAATAACTAGCTCGATATTTTTATCACCGCTGCGAGAGTGAGTGCGAGACCCGTCCCGTGACTCGATCTGAGCACACGGAAAAGCTGATACCCGAGACTCATTGCCGGTTTCTCAACCGCGTACATCCGCACGCTTCCCTCGCTTGGGGACGTCCGCGAGCTATAGTCCCAGGTTCGCATCCCGTCCCGCATCAATTGCGCCACGAACGTGTGTGACGTGCATCCTAGCACATTGTGCCTTTCTGTTTTTATCTCTACATGATAATTATCCATTTAAATTCAAATTCAAATTTTAAAATCTGGTTGACAGAGATAATTATGACTGTTTGTCAAGATAATTCTCTTCTCAACTTATTTTTAAATTTTAAATTTTGAATTTAGTTACTTGTGATAATTATCACTTAATTTGAGATAAAAGAGTAATAATTTAAGATAATCATGAGAAATTTAATACTTTAATTTTTAAATTATTAGATAATTATTAAATGCAAAATTTAAATTTTGTTGAAGATTATTATACAAATTAAATTTTTTTGAATTTTTAATTATTAGATAATTATTAAATTTTGGATTTTGAATTTTTGTTGAAGGTAATTGTTAAAAATTCTTATTTTGAATTTTTGATTATTGGATAATAATTAAATTCAAATTTTGAATTTTTTAAAATGATAAATGAGGATAATTACATTATTTATATTTATTTTCAAATTAAATTATTGAATACTTAATTTGAATTTGAATTTAAATAACTATCTTATGTAAATATATTTTTAAATTTAATTATTGAATAATTGAATTTAAATTTAAATAATTATCTCAATTATTTGAATTTGATTCAAATATGCATGTCACTTCTATAAGTGATGGTTTTATGTAAGCCTTGCTTCGTGTTGCTTTGTATTGCCTTGCTTATGTGTTTTAATTTTAGTTAATTCGACCTGAATTTTTAAAATTAAAAAAATCTAATCCTTTTTGTTTGTACATCCCACTTTTCAATCCAAATGTAATGATTATTTTAAAAAATAACCCTTTGCTTGATTGATCTGAATGTGTGGATTGACGTGTGATCATGGACATAGCTGATGTTGTTGTTTGGGGCATGCGAGCCTCCCTTCTCCCTTTAGTGTAATTCTTATGTAATTCTACCTCCCTCCACTAGTTGTACTCGCCCTGAGGGCTTTTGACATTTTTTGCAAGTAATTTAAGTTTTTTCGGCCTCTGAGCCGTGTAAAATTTGTAATTTATGCGATATCGAAGTTTGAAGGCATGGAGAACAAACAACGAGGATGATCCAATTACTTTGGAAGCGAGCTAGCTGTCTTGGTAGTATTAGGCTTATGGTCCATTATCACTCACGTTTTAATTTTTGCATTGGATGCATTTACTTTGTGCAAACTACTAGGTATAGTAAATATATTGGATATATTTATATTACCACCTTGGGTTAGACCAAGATAAAATCAAATTCCTTCGCAATTTAACTTTAGATCTCATAAGCGTAACTCTAGGAGTCGTCGTGGCCCTCCACCATTATGGGGTGAATGAATGTCTTCATCTCATGGATTTTTGTGCTTTCCACAAGGTCCGTGGTCTGGGGGCAGAATTCAACTCCAAGGCTAGGCCTCAATAGGGTGAGGAATTAAACTTGACCATGTTGTGCTTTCCACAAGGGTCGGGTCATGAACTCATTACTATGTAGTAATGGTGGTAAGATCTAACCGAGAGCATCCTTTGTTGTCCTTTCCACAAGGGGATGACTTCTCGAGGGCTGAAAGCCAGATATTGCATTGGATGCAAGTGCTTGTTGATTGCCCTTGAGATGGCGTATGGCTTCTTGTGCTTTCCACATGGTCATATCTTAGTCTCGTTGGGATTCCGACCTACTAGGATAATTCCGTTGATCCCCCGTTCTATATACTGAGGGTTATATAGTTCGATCGAAAAATAGTGGGACTAACTAAGATAGAAAATCACATGTAAGTTAGAATTTGAACATATGCTAAGTTGTCTTTTATTTCTTATCTATATCACCATGTTGTCGTCCAACCCTCTCCGTGGCATCTTAGATACCAACAAGCTGACTGGACCAAACTTCTCGGATTAGCTGCACAATTTACGTATAGTCCATACCGCTGAAAAGATTGTTTATATGTTAGGCAGAATTCATTCTGAGTTAGCTCTTGATGCTGATGAGGGCGATCTGATGATTTATGCCAAATGGTCAGAAGATTCTTCTCTTGCCCAGTGCTATATGCTGGCCTCTATGGCTTCTAAGCTACAAAGGAAGTTTAAAAATACTGATTGTAGAAACCATACTTCTTAACCTATGCCATCTCTTCAGGAAGCAGGGTAGGATAGAGAGGTATGATATCTCCAAGAAGATTTTCAGGACCCGGATATCAGAGGGTGCTTCAGTACAGGCTCATGTACTAAAATGATGGAGTGGAGTGAGAGACTCAATACACTTGAGTTCAAGTTAGATCTTGAACTGTGCATTGATCTTATTCTCCAGTCATTGCCTGAGTCTTTTTCTCCTTTCATCATAAACTTCAGCATGAATAGGATTGAAGCAACTCTCCCTGAGCTGCTCAACATGTTGAAAAGTGCTAAAGGGACTATGCAGAAAGATAAAATATCTTCTATAATGGTTGTTGGCCGGGCCAACAAGAAAAGGAAGGCTGCCTAGACATCCACCAAAGGGAACGGAAAGAAGAAGGCCAAGGATAAGGAGATCTTCAAAGGTGATAAAGGAAAGGGCAAGAAGAATGAAAAAGAGAACAAGTGTTTTCGGTGCAGACAGATTGGACATTGGAAAAGGAATTGTAAGGCAATTATAAATGAAGGTATTTTTGTCATAGACCTTAATTTGTCAGATATGAAATCCACATCATGGGTATTGGATACTGGATGTGCATCTCATATCTGTAACGCTTTGTAGGTGCTGGCAAATAGGAGGAGGCTAGACAAAAAGAAGATTGAGCTGAGGATGGGCAATGGAGCTTTGGTTACTGCTAAAGCCATTGGGACTGCACGCCTCAATTTACCTTCAAGAGTCATTCTGGAGCTGAATGACTGCTATTTTGTTCCTGATATTATTAAGAACATTATTTTAATCTCTAGTTTGAATAACATTGGATATACATTGACTTTTAATAACACTGGGTGCTCTATTATGAATAATGGTTTAGTGATAGCCAATGGTTCATTAGTCAATGGTCTTTATGTATTAGATACATGTTCTAATGTTATGTAGGTTTCCAATGCCAAAGAAGTGAATCCTGCATACCTCTGACATTGCAGGCTTGATCACATAGGTGAAAAGAGAGTCTCTCACCTACACTCAAATGAGTATTTGAACTCATTCGAATACATGCCATTTGATACATGTGAGTCTTGTCTCATGGGGAAGATGACCAAGGCTCCCTTTAGTGGACATGGTGAGAGGGCTGCTAACCTTCTCAAGCTCATACCCTCGGATGTGTGTGGATCCATGTCCATAAAAATAAAAGGCGGTCACCTCTACTTCATCTCTTTTATTGATAACTTCTCGAGATATGGCTATGTGTATTTAATGAGACATAAATCGCAAGCCTTTGAGAAGTTTAAGAAATACAAGAATGAAGTAGAGAAACAGATTGGCAAAAGTATTAAGGCTCTTCGATCAGATCTGGGAGGAGAATACCTTAGCCATGAATTCACTTCTTACCTTAAGGACAATGGGATTACTTCACAGTGGACTCCACCGTATACACCACAACACAATGGTGTATTCGAGAAGAGAAACATGACCTTTTTAGACATAGTCAAATCCATGATGTCCATGTCAGGACTACCCTTATCTCTCTGAGACTATGCCTTAGAGACTGTGATCTATTTACTGAATAGGATCTCAAGTCAATCTGTTCATTCTATACCATATGAGATTTGGAAGGGTAGGAAATGAAATTTTAATCACACTAAAATTTGGGGGTGTCCTGCCCATGTGAAGAGGAACGATTGTGATAAGCTTCAGTCTAAAACCGATAAGTGTAGATTTGTATGATATCCAAAGGAGACCTTTGGATATTATTTCTATCACCCCCCTGAGCAAAGGGTCTTAGTGGCTAAGAGAGCTATATTTCTGGAAAGGGAATATATAGTCTAGAAAAAAAGTGGGAGCCAGATAGAATTGGACGTGGTCCAAGAACCACAAACTAAGGACACTGTCTCATTGGCTGAGACAATATCGGTTGATCCTATTCAGAGTTAAACACGGGCACTATGGAGATCTGGTAGGGTACCAAGAGAACTTGAGAGATATGTTAGACATGTCTCAGAGTGGTCCTCTAAGGTATATGTCAATGAGGATAAAGATTCTCAATCCTACTAGGAGGCGATCCGTAGTGCAGACTCCGAGAAATGGAAGGAGGCATTGGATTCAGAGATCCAATCCATGTACACCAACCAAGTTTGGAATTTGGTTGATGTACCCTAAGGGAAAGTCCCTATCGGCTGCAAGTGGATATTCAAGAGGAAGATTGGTATAGATGGATGCATTGACACATACAAAGCTTTATTAGTGGCAAAGGGGTATCGTCAAAGACAAGGCATTGACTATGACGAGATATTATCGTCAGTGGCCATGGTTAAGTCAATCAGAATCCTCCTTGCCATTGCTGCATACCTAGATTATGAGATTTGGCAAATAGATATGAAGATAACTTTTCTTAATGGACATATGTCAAAAGATGTGTACATGGTACATCTCAAAGGATTCACCTCCAAGCTTCATCCTAATAAGGTATGCAAACTTCAGAGGTCCATTTATGGATTGAAGCAAGTATCTCGGAGTTGGAACTTGAGATTTGATGAGGCTATCAAATCTTTTAACTTCATTCAGAATGAAGATGAACCCTGTGTTTACAAGAAGGTCAGTGAGAGCTCTGTGACCTTTTTGGTCCTATATGTTGATGACATCTTACTCATCGGGAATGATGTAGGGATGTTGACATTAACTAAGTCTTGGTTGTCCAAGACCTTCTCCATGAAGGATTTGGGAGAAGCATCCTATGTGCTGGGTATAAGGATCTATTGAGATAGATCTAAAAGGATGCTAAGGTTATCCCAATCAATGTACATAGACACTATCCTCAGAAGGTTTAAGTTAAAAATTTTCAAGAGAGGTCTCATTCCCATGAGACATGGAATTTGACTATCTAAGCGGATGAGCCCTAAGACATCTGAGGAGGTGGCACATATGAGTAAGGTGCCCTATACTTCGGCCATAGGATCGATCGTGTATGCAATGCTATATACGTGGCCCGATATTACCAATGCTTTGAGCATTGTCAGTAGATATCAGGCAAATCTAGGCGAGGAGCATTGGAAGACAGTAAAGTGCATCCTTAAGTACTTGCGAAGGACTAAGGATCTTGTTCTGCTTTATGGAGGAGAGGATCTACACTTTAGAGCTTATACAAACTCTAGTTTCCAGTCAGATCTAGATGACTATAAATCTATGTCTGGATTTGTATTCATGTTGAATGGAGGGGCAGTCAGTTGGAGAAACTCCAAGTAACATACGACTGCACACTCGACGACGGAGGAAGAATACATTGTTGTGGCTAAGGCTGCTAAGGAAGCCATCTGGATGAAGAAATTCATCTTGGAACTCGACGTAGTGCCCCAGATATCAGCTCCCATCTCATTATTTTGTGATAATAATGGGTCCATCGTCCAGGCAAAGGAACCAAGGTCTCACCAAAGGTTAAAGCACATTCTGAGGCGCTTCCACCTTATTCGGGAGATTGTTGATCGTGGTGATGTAATGGTAGAGCGTGTACCATCTGAAGATAACATAGCAGATCTACTGACTAAGTCTTTGACACAAATTATGTTTGAGCGCCATCGGGATAAGATGGGCCCCAAAGATGTGGGCAATTTGCCATAGTTCAAGTGGGATATTATTAGTATTGGATGTCCTACGGGCCAATTTCGGGTCGGGTAGGCCCGATAGTTGTATAATCTTGTTCATCATTAATAAAGTGGTATTTGAGCGTACATTTGTAATTGTATATTGCTCTACGATGTCCCTAGGATATGTGGTTGTAAAGTCAACTCGAGATGGGATCTCGATCATGAGACTGACTTTGCATGGACACATACCTTAAAATTGTCCCTGGTTGGAGGGTAATCACTTAGGGACTTTGATTTCCTATTAAACCAGTACACATGATGTGTGGGTGAGTAGTCTCATGGTCACTAGTGCGGGGCGCCAACACATATGTGTAGGTGTACGTCCTGGGAGGATGTACACTTAACTGATCCACTATTGGATCTTCAGATGGTTGATTATACCTAATGTCAACTGAAGATTCAATTTTTTTAGTAGCATCGTTGGTCCTTTGACTTGAGAGATTGACCGGATCTTACACGAGGACTGAAATAGTTTGATACTTGGCTAAGTGACTTTAACCATAAGTCATGAATTGTCAAGTCATTGACCATGTCGGGATACGTATGAAGATCATCAATGGTCAAGACGGGATCGCTCATTGTCAGATATATATAAAACCTTTAATGGGTCAAGACATTGACGCTCCACTAAATCCCTGGCCAGGGTCGTGTGAGTTCATTTGGAACGGATGTCATACACTTATAGGAGGTCGTGGCCGAATGGCACGATCATGGGGTTTGACAATTACCATACCCTTGATCGAACCAGACTCATAGAAGGAGCCAGGAATTATAGCGATGCGGCAACTATAGACAAATAGGTCCCAGACAGGGTGGTTTGAACCCGACGTCCTCTAGGATCATGTAGAATTGCTTGACCCAACGTGATCATAGGTCCAGAATGAATTAAACTATTATTCGGCTCTAGTAGAAATGAATAATAAGTTTAATTTACTTCTAATTACGAATTAGAAGTTAATGGGCCTTAAACCAAAGTGACTATGGGCCTAGAGGATCACACACATAAGATTCTCGGATGACGGGGTATTATTGTAAAGGTATATATATTAATAGCTTTAAGTTCTTTTGGGAAAAGAATAACTAGAAGGACTTTACATATGTATTCATATTAATACAAGGTAATGTACACAATATATGTGGTTAGGGGCTCTTTTGGAAGGAACCCAACCCACATATATAGGTGTTACGTGTATTTTTCTTTGACCAGGCACAAGAAAGAAACACCACGGCGGCCATTCTCTTTTCCTCCCCTATCGATCGCGTGGGAACTCTCCCCCTCTCCCACGATTCTCTCTCTTGCCCTCTTCCCCTCCCTTGTTGATGTCTCTCTCTTCCTCTCAATGAAGAAAGATTAAAGGAAAAAAAGAAGGAGTTTTGAGGATCCGTGGTTCATGCACGCGGGGAGAAAAAGAACGGCTGGGCATTGTCATTGCACGAGAATCGGTGTAGATATACTCTAGAGGCCGGACATCTGTGTGACTCTTCATTCGAGAAAATCTGCATCGGGCATTGCGGACAACGTCGTTCCGCGTAATGTAAAGATCTGCAACCCTATTTTGGGTTGGATATTTTTGATTGCATTAATTAGGGCACAGTTCTTGGATTCCAAGGGGGCCCGAGTTTGAGAATAAAAATTTATTTTCCGCTGTGCAACCTGAACCCGGCCATGTGGAATCCTTAAAGATAGATGAGTTGAAAATGTTGTGGATTGATGGTGCTGTTACATATGATGCATCTAGGAAACAAATTTTCTCCATGGAGGTTGAACTGATGTGAACGATAAACGACTTCCCTGCATATGGAATGTTATCTGGCTAGAGTACACATGCAAAGTTTGCATGTCCTTATTGTATGGGGGATACTAAATCATTTATATTGAAGTACGGTGGGAAATCATGCTGGTTTGATTGTCATTGGCAGTTTCTACCGGCCAATCATCCTTTCCACAGGTAAAACAATGCATTCTGCAAGAATAGAATGGAATTAGATAAAGCAAATTTAGATCGGTGGTCTGGCAGATAAATGACTGCACAAGTGAAAAATTTGCCTAATATAGTACGGTTATGTTGTAGCACAAGACATCTCCCCGAATTTGGAAAGGAGTACAACTAGGTGAAGAAAAGCATCTTCTGGGAATTACCTTACTGGTCCACTCTTCTTGTCCGACACAACTTGGATGTTATGCATGTTGAGAAAAATGTATTTGATAATGTGTTCAACACCGTCATAAACATAAAGATAAAACAAAGGATAATATCAAAGCGCGCAAGCACTTGAAAATGCTTTGTAAATGTTTACAGTTGGAACTGTGTCACGTCCCGAACTGTTAGTAGCGAAACTTATCGTTTGCTCGGAATATGACACTTAAACAGTCGTGTCAATCAGAACATAGTCATAAGACAAGATATAATTAAAAAAAATATAATTTCATTTCAAATGTATGTTTATTACAATTTGGACCCAATAAAAGAAAGACACAATAAAAGAAAAATTACAAGAGACTCTTGACTAGACTAATCTTGACATAGACACAAGATAACTAGAATCGGAGGTTCATCTAGGTTGTCGGAGCACTCTTGACTCTTGCCCTTGTCCCTCTTGTTCGTTCTCGTCATTACAATGGTCATTACCTGAAAAATATTCAAAAATACTAGGTGAGCGAACACTCAGTTGGTCTTAATATCTCAAGCTTCAAGCTAGCTTTAAGTAATTAACAATTTAACATGAACATGCAAGTTATGCAAGGTATCGTAATCGAGAACTATAATGGCACGAGCTAGATTAATAATCTGGAGGTAATATAAAGGAATGTAGACATGACAATAAATAAATCTCAAGTGCTATAAAGACAATAGATAAACGAGACAATAATTCCAAGAACATTCTTGACGAAATAGCAAGCTTTTCAATAAGGGTTTCAAGAGCATTATGTGGAGACAATAACAATCATTTCAATAAGGTATTCACTTTCACTCGAGCAGATCACGTAGCTTTCACTTTATAGGATTGGCCATAAGTATAAAAGAGTTCAATTATTCTAGTAGCGATCACTTGTGGAATGTCATAGATCAATTTTGCTTTTGGTTGGTGCAATGCCACACCTGATCAATCATGATACCGGTACACGTTTGGACTTTGCGTCGCCCCAGGGATCAGATCTGGACCCCGTCACTTTTATGTTCTAGCATTGAGTATCTATTTCTTTGGACCCATAGCCCCTTTTATGTTCTAGACCAATTCCACTTCAATTAATGGCCAAAGAGTTCGAAGGATCAAGCATGTAGGAAACATTAGGGTAGATTTCATAAAGCATAGAGTTCAAGGACAGAACTTGAACAAGCATGATATACCGATAAATCGCAGGAGAAATGATGACATATGATGAAACTGGGTAATTGGAGTCCACTCAGTCGTTATCAATTACAGAAACAACATCCACTGCAGTGGTCGCTCATTACTCTAAACAGAGCAAGCTTGACGAAATAATGTCTATATCCAGATCGCTAAATTAGTAATGTGCGCCCACTGGCTGGCCGCCAATTCTATTTGGCGTCCCCGTCCAGGTCGTAAATTCCAGACAGAACATAGACTTCTCAAAGAGGCCAGAAACAGCGCTATATGATCACTAAAGCATCACGTTTCTTCATAGTAACGTGACAAATAAGGGTTCCAAGATTTTTAGGATACAACCAGCTCGGCTGTCTTGTGAGAATCCAAGGCTAGCGTAGACTTACGGAGGTCCCAATGAAAAAAGTACCGGTCCGAAGGAAGGAATATCCTGTGGAGGGTCCAATCATCACCGAGAGTTGAGTGTGTGAGCGATAAAGTAAAACATGGACCAAGTCTCGGATATGAGATAGTGGTGCCAGAGATCCAACGGTCAAGGGATCAAAACACGAGTGGAACGCATTCACAGGAAATCAGCGCCCTGGCAGTGGTCGCCCATTAAAATTGGTGTCCACTGACTAAACGATGTTTTAGTAAATTTGTGTCCTTAATCAAGGCACACATTCTTCTTATTTTTCTTAACATATATATGGTTTTCAAGAATAGCACCTTTCCAAACGGGCACATATTCTTTTCTTCAGGGGGCTCAACCGGGCGTACATTCCTTACTAATTTCAGCATATTTATCATTTTACAGAAATTATAGGAAATAGCGCCTCTTTAAGAGGGCGTAGGTTCTGGAATGTGCAACGGTTTATCTGGTCACACTTTCATTTATTATTTCCTTTACGACCAATTTGCACCTGTGTACACGGGCGCAGGTTTAAATAGGCGACAAGGCTCTAGTCACCCATTCCTTTTAATGTTTTATACTACAACGCATCCACTGGATACGTTTACAGATACAATGGTACAATATTTCCACATTTTACTGTTCATTTAGGAGATGAACGGTGCCACTTTCTATTCAAGAAGATTTTCAGAAAACTAAAGACATGGGAAAATAGAGAAAATGATAAGGATTCCAGAAATATGCATGACGTGATTTTTCAGTGCATGGTTCCATATTTAGTCAATTTTTAAACATGCTGGTAATTATTAATTCGTCAAAAGAATTTACGTCAGTGTCTTAGGCGGATATTAATGTGCGACCAGGGCACAGGTGCATATTCTAGAATCTGCATCTAAGTCTCAGGCGCAAATTAAATAAATGCCACTACAATCGTCGCATTTTCCTAATCACGTAGAGCTGCTACAAAACACGTACTAAACATGTAGAAAGGATGATATATGGCCTATCTAGCATGAAGATTCACACGTTTTGCTTGGGAGATTACCTACCATTGGATGCATTTAACAGACGAAGAAGTCACATGGAAGAAGATAAAAAATAGCAACTGCAGCGGCAGGTACGAGTACGTGGAGCAGAGAAAGAGAACACTCACAGCAGCAATAGCCTTGTCCTCCAATGAAGAAGGAAGAAGACAAAGATGAACAACGGCTACAGCACAACAACTGTAGTAGGTCCACGTAGCAGACGAAGAAGATGCGAAGAAGCTAGCTCTGCTTCTTTTCAACGTAAGGCAACGGTAGCCATAGCAACAGCTGCACGCTTGACAACGTTAGGAAAAGAAGAAGATGACGGACACATGACAAAGGGAAGATGGAGGTAGCGTTGAGTAGCAAGACTGACAGCACGAATCAATGGAAAAAGGCTCCATCGATCACCCATGCAACAGTAGTCTGGGCTTGATCGAATAGGTGGGTATTTATAGAAGGAGAACTCCCTTCGTGCATAAATCCTAATGGGACTTAAATTTTCTCCATGCACAATCCTAATGGGTTTAACTTTCCCTAGATCGATCTCACCCTTTCCACATTCATAGTCGCCTTTCCTAGTTAGACTAAAACCCTAAATCCTCCATGCAAGGGTTCGACGTGAGCAAGTTATTGGGTTTAACCCCACAAACCTTGTTATAATAACATTTATGTGTATGCTCTTTTAGAAGCCCATTTATCATAAGGTCTTGGTTTCTACTATAGCCCATCAATGGTTCTAATTCTCAAGGAGGCCCATTTGCTTAATATTATCTGGATTGGGTTTTAGCCCTTTTTGGAGGATTCATTTGTAATGGATTTTCAAAGCCCACCAATCGATACTAAGGCCCATTGAGTTTTAGCTTTATGGTGGGGCTTTAATCCTTTTGAAGGAATTCATTTATAGCCTTTTAATTAATATTTAGGCCCATTATCTATCTAGGCTATTTTGATTATCAAAATTTTATTTTCCATATTTGTTTTACGACTAATATTAATATTTCTTCTTTATTAAATTTTCGGGGTGCGACACCCTGCCCCACTTAAAAGAATTTGGTAGCCAAATTCACATGATTTTCTTTCCAGAGTTGGGCACAATCACCATATTGAAAACATGTGTTCTAGCTAGATCCACTCCCATCTTATGCTAAGTACTAATATCACCATATCCAATTCATGGAATTATGAATAAGATGGTTTAGAGTTACCTTCCAATGCTTGAAGCCTACCCTGCCGCTTTGGTCTACCTTGTGGTTGCTCTTGCGGCACTTTCTCCTTTAAAAGTGGACAACATGCGATTCTATGGTCTTCACTTCCGCATCGAATGCACTTTCTGAGTTTATACCAACACTCTTCCGATTTGTGCCCTCCTTTCTTGCAATGTTGACATTTTTCATTTGCTAGGACAACTTGTTGATCATCATTTTGGAGTTTCTTGTCCTTCCAGGAACCGTTACCTTCATTGGACCTCTTCTTGTCATTCACGGGTTCCCCATTCTTGTGTCCATTTGCTAACTCCTTCCTGACAATTTTTCCTTTGACTCGTTCCATCATATCCATAGCATCTTGCAATAGTTGTGCCTTCCTAACCATCTCCGTGTAAGTTTGAATTTCTAACGGAGCTAATTGTGGAATAAGCACCACCATCAAGCCATTCATAAATCTTCTTGTTCTCATCTTTTCCGTGAAGACTAAATGAGGTGCATATTGGGCCAATCTAGAAAACTTCGCTTCATAATCCGCTACCGATAGACTACGTTGTTTTAGTGCCACGAACTCCATTGCCTTCTTCTCTCGAATTCTTTCCAAAAAATATTTCTCGTTAAAGTGTTCTAGGAACTCATCCCATGTGACTTCATCATTGGGCAAGATCACTTCCACGGATCCCCACCATGCTCAAGCATCCTTTTCTAGTTGATACGTTCCTTATAGTACCTTCTCTTGGTCGGTACATTACATAACCCTGAAAGTTCTCTCTATTGCTTGTACCCAATTCTCCGCTTCATCCGGGTTGGTAGACCCACTAATTTTAGGGGGATTCATCTTTTGGAATGTTCGATGCAAATCCCCGGCTCCATGTTGGACTCCACCATGTGCAACTTATTGTAATGCTTGGGTCAACTCTTGGATGGTACGCTGCATCTCTCTCCATTGAGGTCTCTCGGCAGCCATTTTAGTCTACAAAACAAGTTTTAAAATCATAAATACTCATCTCTTGACATTAATTTTAACGTAGATAAGTCATATTTTATTGGTTAGCCCATAGTTCTACCCAATCTCATGGGATTCCTATAGGATGACAGACAGGGATGACTTAATCAATAACTTGGACTTAATAACCTAGGGGTTTAAAAAGCCTAGGCTCTGATACCACCTTCAGTCATGCCCCGAATCGATAGCAGCGGAACGTGTCGTTTGCTCGGAATGTGGCAGTTAAACAGTCGTGTCAATCAGAACATAGTCATAACACAAGATATAATTGAACAAAATATAATTTCATTTCAAATATAAGTTTATTACAATTTAGACCCAATAAAAGAAAGACTCAATAAAGGAAAAATGACAAGAGACTCTTGACTAGACTAATCATGACATAGACACAAGATAACCAGACTCGGAGGTTCATCTAAGTTGTCGGAGCACTCTTCACTCTTGCCCTTGTCCGTCTTGTTCGTTCTCATCATCACTATGGTCATTACCAGAAAAATATTCAAAAATACTAGGTGACCGAACACTGAGTATATCTTAACATCTCGCACTCTAAACTAGCTTTAAGTAATTAACAATTTAACATGAACATGCAAGTCATGCAAGGTATCGTAATCAAGAACTATAATGGCACGAGCTAGATTAATAATCCGGAGGCATATAAAGGAATGTAGACATGACAATAGATAAATTTCAAGTGCTATAAAGATAATAGATAGACGGGACAATAATTCCAAGAACATTCATGATGAGATAGCAAGCTTTTCAATAAGGGTTTCAAGAGCATTATGAGGAGATAATAACAATCTTTTCAATAAGGCATTCACTTTCACTAGAGCATATCATGTAGCTTTCACTTTATAGGATTGGTCATAAGTATAAAGGAGTTCAATTATTCGAGTAGCGATCACTTGTGGAATGTCATAGATCAATTTTACTTTTGGTTGGTGCAATGCCACACCTGATCAATCATGATATCGGTACACGTTTGGACTTTGCCTCGCCCTTGGGATCAGATTTGGACCCTATCACTTTTATGTTCTAGCATTGAGTATCTCTTTGTTTGGACCCATAGCCCCTTTTATGTTCTAGACCAATTCCACTTCAATTAATGGCCAACGAGTTCCAAGGATCAAGCATGTAGGAAACATTATGGTAGATTTCATAAAGCATAGAGTTCAAGGACAGAACTTGAACAAGGATGATATACTGATAAATCGCATGAGAAATGATGACATATGATGAAACTGGGTAATTGGCGTCCACTCAGTCGCCATCAATTATAGAAACAGTGTCCACTGTAGTGGTCGCTCATTCCTCTGAATGGAGCAAGCTTGACAAAATAGCGTCCATATCCAGGCCGCTAAATCAGTAATGAGCGCCCACTGGATGGCCGCCAATTCTATTTGGCGTCCCCGTCCAGGTCACAAATTCCAGACAGAACACAGACTTCTCAAAGAGGCCAAAAATAGTGCTCTATGAGGGCTAAAGCATCACGTTTCTTCAGAGTGACGTGACAAACAAGGGTTCCAGACTTTTTAGGGTACAATCTGCTCGACTACCTTGAGGGAATCCAAGGCTAGCGTAGACTTACGGAGGTCCCAATGAAGAAAGTATCGGTCCAAAGGAAGGAATATCCCGCGGAGGGTCCAATCGACACCGAGAGTTGAGTGTGTGAGCTATAAAGTAAAACAGAGATCAAGTCTCGAATATAAGACAGTGGTGCGAAAGATTCAGCGGTCAAGGGATCAAAACACGAGTGGAACATAGTCACAAGAAATCGGCGCCATGGCATTGGTCGCCCATTGAAATTGGCATCCACTGACTGAACGATGTTTCAGTAAATGTGCGTCCATAATCAAGGCGCACATTCTTTTTATTTTTCTTAACATATATATGTTTTTCAGGAATAGCGTCGTTCCATACGGGCGCACATTCTTTTCTTCAGGAATTTACGCCTGTTCAACCGGGCGTACATTCCTTACTAATTTAAGCATATTTATCTTTTTACAAAAATTATAGGAAATAGCGCCTCTTTAAGAGGGCGTAGGTTGTGGAATGTGCGACAATTTGTCTGGTCACAGTTTCGTTTATTATTTCCTTTAGGACCAATTTGCACCTGTGTACACGGGCGCATGTTTAAATAGGCGACATGGCTCTAGTCGCCCATTCCTTTTAATGTTTTATACTACAACGCATCCACTGGATACGTTTACAGATACAACGGTACAATATTTCCACATTTTATTGTTCATTTAGGAGATGAACGGTGCTACTTTCTATTCAAGAAGATTTTTTGAAAACTAAAGACATAGGAAAATAGATAAAATGGCAAGGATTCCAGAAATATGCATAACATGATTTTTAGATTCATGGTTCCATAGTTAGTCAATTTTTAAACATGTTGGTAATTATTAATTCGTCAAAAGAATCTACGTCTAGGTCTCAGGCACAAATTAAATAAACGTCACTACACTCGTCGCAATTTCCTAATCATGCAGAGCTGCTACAAAACACGTACTAAACATGCATAAACGATGATATATGGCCTATCTAGCATGAAGATTCACATGTTTTGCTTGGGAGATTGCCTACCTTTGGATGCGTTTAATGGATGAAGAAGTCGCATGGGAGAAGATAAAAAATAGCAACTGCAGCGGCAGGTACGAGTACATGTAGCTGACAAAGAGAACAATCGTAGTAGCAGTAGCCTTGTCCTCCAACGAAGAAGGAAGAAGACGAAGATGAACAACGGCTGTAGCACAAAAACTGCAGTAGGTCCGCGCAGTAGAGGAAGAAGATGGGGAGAAGCTAGCTCTGCTTCTTCTCGACGTGAGGCAACGGTAGCCACAGCAACAGCTGCACGCTTGACAACGTTAGGAAAAGAAGAAGATGTCGGACACAGGATGGAGGGAAGATGGAAGCACCGTCAAGCAGCAAGACTGGCATCACGAATCAACAAAAAAAGGCTCTGTCGATCACCCAGGCAACAGTAGTCCAGGCTTGATCGAACAGTTGGGTATTTATAGAAGGAGAACTCCCTTCGTGCATGAATCCTAATGGGACTTAAATTTTCTCCATGCACAATCCTAATGGGTTTAAGCTTCCCTAGATAGATCTCACCCTTTCAACATTCATAGTCGCCTTTCATGGTTAGACTAAAACCCTAAAGCCTCCTTGCAAGGGTTCGACGTGAGCAAGTTATTGGGTTTAACCCCACAAACCTTTTTATAATAACATTTATGTGTATACTCTCTTAGAAGCCCATTTATCATAAGGTTTTGGTTTCTACTAAAGCCCATCAGTGGTTCTAATTCTCAAGGAGGCCCATTTGCTTAATACTATCTGGATTGGGTTTTAGCCCTTTTTGGAGGATTCATTTGTAATGGATTTTCAAAGCCCACCAATTGATACTGAGGCCCATTGAGTTTTAGCTTTATGGTGGGGCTTCAATCCTTTTGAAGGAATTTATTTATAGCCTTTTAATTAATATTTAGGCCCATTATCTATCTAGGCTAATTCTATTATCAAAATTTTATTTTCCATATTCGTTTTATGACTAATATTAATATTTCTTCTTTATTAAATTTTCAGGGTGCTACAAACTGCATAATAGAAATAGAAAACCTATTAAACTGAAAGCAAGTTACCTGCTTGGTGACGGACAGATTAAGGAGGTATGTTAGTGGCTAAAACAATTGAGATTTCCAGATGGATATGTCTCTAATATTGCACGTTGTGTGAATGTTAAAGAAGGAAAATTATGTGGAATGAAAAGTCACGACTGTCATGTATTCACACAAAGGCTGTTACCTATAGCATTTTGTGACTTATAGCCTAAGTCTATATAGGGAGGTATGGTCGAGTTAAGTTGCTTCTTCAGGATTTTGAGTGCATCAGAAATTAGGCTTCGAGATGTGCTCATATCGAAGAGAATGTATTGATAACAATTTGTAAATTAGAGAATATATTTCTGTAGATATATTTCTCCTCCCGTCCGTTCTTCTAATGCCTTCCCAATGTCTATCTTACCATATCCAACACGGGAAATGAATGAAGAAAGAGGGAGAGGGAGGAATGAAAAACATGTGATCGCCACCAAGGCGTCGAACGTGATGAACACGCCGTACCTTGGAAAGAGGGAGAGGTAATCGCCTGACCTGTAGCTCTGGAGAGATATACTGCTCAGTGAGAACTACCTATAAGTTGCATGGTCTCACAATAGACCGCGTAAGAACGCTGCAGAGGATGCGGGATGAAGCACTCCTGGCAGTTGAACGGCTCTATCACGACCGCAGGAAGAAGAAGGACGGTCCAGGTAGCACCGCACGTCTCCTTGAACGGATAGTAGTGAACCGCGCAAGACCACCATGCCAGAAGTCACAAAGGGTCCAACCTCCACCCTCTCCGACCGGCCAGAGGGGATGGGCCTCGTGCTAGGGATTGCTGACCTGCAAAAATGACGTGAAGAAGATAGAAGAAACCCAAGATTAGAACTGAAAAGCGTAGTAGATGCCAAAATAATAAGAAATGAACATGAATAAGTGGAAAGGGGGATACCTGGGGGATTTTAAACCCCTAGGGTGTCATAAACGTGGGTGGGTGTGTGCATGGCAATGAAGGTGAAGAAAAACATGGGGAAAAAGTGAGAAGAGTGATGCATGCAATAAAAAAAATGGACAAAACGTATCAAACACGCAATACTTTAAAACTAGACTACTCCCTGAACCGGAGGCTTATATGGATGTGGAAAGCCTCCCTCCTTGATGCTAGGTCGCTCATGAATGCGGCAAGGCTTCGCCATCGACCAAAAATCTCTCCCCCTTTTCAAACCCGGCCTTTAGGGTGTATTTATAGAGCCTAGAAAGCCAGCCCCAAAACTAGGGTTTAGAAGTATTTTCAGGTCGAGATAATCAAAGGAAAATCATAGATAATCAAATTATCTCTTATCCAGTCAAAACGGCACTCAAAATGGTTCATTATCTGTGGAGAAAATGATGGAGAAGTTAGGGATAAAATCACGGATAGAGAGAGAAAATCTGTTGAAATTCAAAAATCGAACGGATGAACGGTCTTACGATAGACCGCTCAACGAGATGTGCGGCCATGTCCTGGCCGTCCAACCCCGTCGGTGGAAATTCAAAATAAATCATAAATAATCCAAATTATCCATCAAACTGACTGAAATCCTCGGCGTTGCACTCTCACACATGAACAGGTCAGATGAGACCGTTCAACAGTTGAGTGATAAGTGTGTATTTTTCCTTTTTAATTCATAATTATTCACATTTTTATGAGCTTAAATTATGATCAATATACACTTCAAACACTTACTGTTAATTTTCAATCAAATATTTAATTTTCTAAAATTAAATAAATTTTAATCACAATTTTTATGTATTTATGCAGGCACGCAATACGAGGAAAACTCCAAGAAAAAGAAAAAAAAAGAAAATAAAAGTTATATGTGAAAATGGGCCAAAAGCCCAAGAAGTTGTTCAAAAAGAAAAGAAAAAAAATAGAAAAAAAATAAAATTATTTACTATTTTTTAGAATTTTCTAAATGATATATATACTAGATATATATATATATATATATATTATATAAAATAAAAAAAGAGTTTAAAACCGCCGCCCCCCCCTTCCCGCCTTCGCCGCCCGCGCCATTGGCACGGGCGACGACGTCGGCGAAGGGGCGAAGGGGGCGGGGGTCGTGGCAGCCGAGGAGCGACGCGAAGGCGGAGCGGAGGCGACGCGTGGCGGGCTTCGGCGGGCTTCGGGCGACGCGTGGCGAAGGGGGAGCGCGGGCGCGTGCGCCGCGTGCGACACGCGGCGACCACAGGCGGGGTTCGGCTCACAGCGGGCCCACGGCGCCGGCCGCCTAACCCGGTCGGCCGGTCGGCGCAACGCGCCGGCAGAGAGAAAATGAGAGAGAAAGAGAGAGAGAAGGAAAAGAAGGCCAAAAAAAATGCCAGAAAAATCCGAAAAAAATCAGAAAAAATTGGCAAAATGTGCAGCACATTCCAGCCTACCAATTTAGGTCAAAATTAGGTGCACTTGAGTTGTTTCACATGAGAGGGGGTGTTATGTGTTGCCCTATATAAAGGGCCTTCATGTGTAATGGAACTAGTTAGTTGTTAGAGAGGGAGAGTTAGAAGGAGAGATAGCATAAAGATTGTGAAGGTTTTTCATTGTATTCTTGAAGTTCTTCATTGTAAGTTTTAGTAGAGCTCCATAGGAGGGTTGGATCTTGATGTTTTACAAGCTTTTGGTGTCACCTTTGTAAGTTGATTTAATATTAATGCAAGGTTCTTTTTAAGCATTCAGTCTATTCTTGGTTCAATTACTTATTGTTGTGATCTCCATTTCAAATTCTTGTCTTCTTGAAAGTTGTTCGTTTTCAAGTGTTCTTTAACTTCTCTGTTTAATATTTCTTTAAATTCATCCAAATTCATAGAGTTAATACCTATTTTCTTAAGTGCTGTCCTGTGCATTTACTGTTCATCCATGGTGATATCTTCTTCCATTTCTTTATTTTGAAGTCTTTCTAGTCCTCAAATAACTCTGACTTCTTCATAAGCGTTCTTCGTCTCTTGTAGATCTAAGTTTTATTTTTCTTGCACTTTGTCAAATTCCTCTTCGTTTGAGCTCTAGAATTAAGTTTTCAAGGTGCTATTTTTCTGTCAATTACTGTTCATCCGAACCAATAGGTCATAATTTTTCAAGTTTTTCCTTATCTTCCTTTCATTTTTTGTTTCTATGTTCTTCATAAAAGTTCTTCATCTTTTCATTCTCTACAACTTTCATGTTTTCCATTTTATCTAATTCCTTCTAGATTTCAAATTATTCTTTACCTTCTAAACCTCTATTTCAATAGATTTCTGTTATAATTGTCACTTGTGCTTTCACTTGTGTTTTGTTTCAATTTCAATCTAAACCTTTTCTTCACGGTTTCATCACACATACCCAAAGCGGTAATTCTTCTTCAAATCCTCTCACGGCGTCGACTTCCTAGGCGGAGCGATCTTCATCAAAGGCTCGGCGTGGAAACGACGGCATTCTTCACTCAATTGGCTAAATTTCCTTTACTTATCTCTTGTCATTTAAAGTTGCAATTTCAATTCCACTTAGTGATAATTGCACTCAAAACACAAAATTTGTTTTTCCAAACATAAGGGTATCTCCAACTTGAACTAAAATCAAACTTCTCTCCCCGTGGGATTGACCCGTATTCACCACTGTACTCGTATTTTCAAAAATCATTCGAGTGAGTGAGTGCGGTTATAAATTTTGAAATTTATGTGGCACGGCATTTTTAAACGACTACTGTCGACCGCATCAAATTTTTGGCGCCGTTGCCGGGGAGTGAATTATGTTGATAGTTGGATATTCTTGTGTTTGGTGTATATATGTGAATATTAATTTTGCTCTTTTTACTTGTGCAGGAAAAAGAAAAAATTTGAAAATCAAAGAAAGAGGAAAATCGGACCTACAATCCTCAGAAAATGAAGCGTCGATGAAAGCCCGGAAGCATCGCTAAAGGGCCGAAAACATTGAAACAGGTTCTATTTTTCCGATTTCTGAAAACAATCCTTACAAAAATCTGAAAATTTCTTGAAAACTCTATAAAAATCAAAACAATCAAAAACAAAAGATATTTTTATGCTGGTTAGCTATGTTCATTAATTAAAAATAAAAAAAAAATACTTGTATCAAAAATCCAAAAAAAAAATCATTTCAAGATTAGAAACCACACATCATGTTTAGGACATGCATCATTTAGCATAGAATTTTTCTTTGTTTAATTTCTGTCATTGTATTTTGAAGATTGCGATGGGCAATGTACGTTCTACTCACCATATTCTGGCATTCATTTTGCATAAAGAACCCCTTGTTTGAACTTGTGGTGCGCATTTTTATTTCAAAATTTTCTAAGGGCACTACCTTTAATAAACATAAGGTGGGGATTTCATCACCCTTCCTTAGCCCACAAACCACAGTTCCCTTGCATCTCTGCATTACCTACGCCATAAATAAAAGTCAGTAAACGTTGGCCCTAAGATCACACTGTGGTTCTTGTGTTATTTGGGTTTACTCTCATATGAAAACCGATGCCTAAGGCAAGACGGTCAGACGGCAAACGCCTTAAGCGGGTTAGTGGTTTGGCATAATAAGGTCCCTACGAAAGTAGGGGGAACCTCCCACTTCCCCACCCCTTACCTGGCTGGTGGTCATATTTAGGGTAAACTTACGTTTCACTTTAATCACTTTGTGAAACCCTACTTGTAGGTCTAGGGCACATCAAGGTCATTAGGGTAATTTGTGTGCTAACTTGTTTATTTTTGCATAAAAGCACAACAAAATCAAAAAAAAAAATTCATTAAAAAAAAACCATCACTCTTTCTTGGGTCGTTTGCATTACCACATCTAAATTTATTCAGGCCCATTACTAGATTCTTTCATGTTCAACTATGCGGGCTATTTGAATTCCAATCCTTCATTTGCCCCTTATCATCAAACTCCTTCACTCTTCCACAATGGGGTTCACAATTCATCTTTTACCCAAGAGCCATATCAATTGTCATCGAATTCTTCCACCTCTTTCTCTCACACAAATCCATATCCTAGGTGGGAAAACCAACAATCATCCTCTTGGGCACCCTATCAAGACCCCATTCAAAGTCCTTCAAACCCACACTTTACAGATTGGGCTTCATATTCCAATGATCCTTACAATCAAGCTCATTCTCAAGGTCAACCCATCTACTCTTCACCACCTCAGTATCAGGCTGATTTCTATTCTAATTACCCATCACAGTCTGAGTACAACCCCACCTATTCAACTCCTCCAAAGTCTGATTTTGAGGATAGGTTTAATCAAATGACTCAACTCATTTTGTCCAATCAGCAGTCCCTTGAAGCTCAAAGCCAAATCATTCAAGCCCAAATTGATCAACGTGATAGAGAGTTAGCAATGGACCTACATGCTCGCCTCACCACGGAAAATCTTGAAAATCAATTTCTTGATTATGATTATAATATCAGCTTGAATGAACTATCCATCAATCCTCACTTCAACAACTCTCCCATCATTTTTGATAATGAGGATAATATGGAGCAGCTATATCAGGAAAATTGGGGAGAAGCTAATAAATCCCAAATTGTATTGACCAAGGAAAATAATGAAGAGTCTAAGTTGGGGGGAGAAGAAGGGAATAATGAAAATCATAATTGGGCTAAAACATCTGATGACTATTATGACCCAGCCCAACATGCAAATCATTCCCCCTAACTGAAGATCATCCACCTCTCTTGCATTTCCCTCATGTTGACAAGCAAGCACTGGCTCCTCAAATTCCTTTGTAGGAGGGGGAATATGATCATTCATCAGTTCATCACCGTCATGAATTTCATTGCCATCAAATTCTTCAATCTCCTCAAATTGTCTAGGTTCTTCATTCAAATCGTTTTGACAAGATCTCTCCATAATTCCTTCGTCTTCTAAATTAAGATTAATCAGAGGGTAATGCTCTTGGGGAATCATAGAGTGATCATAGTCAGTGGGAAGGACTTGATGAGGATTATGTTTAGAGTAATCGAAGAATTGATTTCCCTCAATGATTTTGACTTCCTCAGTAAGCCTATTGATTTGCTGTTGGAGGAATTGACTGAGGAGAATGAATTGATCATCAGAGATATTAGCTGAGGGTGGAAGAGATGAATAGTGAGGAGGGGAGAGGATGAATATATTGAACCTCATCACAAGTCTCTCCCCAACCATGATGAACTTCTCTTTGAAGATGGGAATGGAGAAGAAGTGGAGATGGTACACGACTTTGATGAAATATCCTTGAAGATGGGAAGGAAGAAGAAGTGAAGATGGATCTAGAATTGAATATTTATTTGAATAATGAAGTTGGGGTAAATGAGGAATTGAATGATTTGAATGTACCGCATGATACTCTCAATCTAGAGGAGAGGATATAGCTTATGCCAATTCTTGACCACGGTGATTCTTTTGAAGTTCTTCCAACCGACTGGTCTACTCTTGCTCTACATGATGATCCCATAGCCTCTAAGGAGGAACATTTCATAATTGATGACATGATTTTTTCCAATGTTCCTCCTCTATTCTCTGATTGGGGTGGTCCGTTTGTGATGCCTCCACCTCGATACATGCTTTGCCCTTGCACTCACCAGTCACATTCGTTTTCTTTAGGGCATGAAAAAGACAATTTTGGCAAGGATAAAATTCTTTGGTGGCTCATTTTAAAATCAACTTGTTGGTTGTTGAGCTACAGTGCGTCTGGCTGAAGATGTTAAATTTAGCGCTTTTTGGGAGGCAGCCCAACATCTTCACAGGTTGGTGTGCAAATAAATGGCTTCTTAGGAGACAACCTAAGTAAATTCTGTGTGATAATCAATTATTTTGGGAAATTAGATGTGTTTAGGGATTTGAGTGGCCAAAAAGAAGAGAGAACCAAGCAAAAAACATTTTTATTCAAACTCTCAACAACAGGAACAAACAACCAGAGATTACAAAGTTTAAGGACGCCGATCCGCGGGGGCAGCAAAGAAGCTACTGACACGAAAGCCACGCTCTCGTGCTCTTTGATAGCGCTCCTCGCCATCCTTCAGCCATTGATCGGCAAGGCCGAGACTGGTCTTCAGTTCAAATATTTGGGCCTCTAGGGCCTTCTTCTCCTCTTTCTCGGCCAACCTCTTAGCTTTATCTCTGTCCCTGTCCCTTTCTCTTTCAGCCCGTTCTCTCTCTCTGTCTTCTCTCTCGAGCTGAAGAGTGATCCTCAGCTCCACAGCGTCCCTAGAAGAGTCCTCATCAGGACGACGCTGTAGTTCCTTCTCCAGCTCAGTTATTCGAGCTTCCATTTGGGTGGCATGCGCAAGTGCCTCCTGTGTTTCCTTCTCCTGCCATACATTTCATCTCAGGCAAATAGCAATGCTTGCACAAGGGATTTTAAATAGTGACACCCTCACCTATGCAGAAAGCATCCCTTCTGCCTCCGCAGTCCGTTGTGTGGCATGAGCGAGCTGCTCGTGGAGTTGATCCAGTTTTGAAGTAGGAATCCATAAACTGGAAGAAACGCCATCTGCCCCAATCGCAGATGAAACTGCATCGAGCTGGGCACGCTGTAACACATATGAGATGACATTAAGTGGATAGCGTCGTGAATCTCAAATCATACCTGGGGTGTATACAAAACACTTACTGATGAACCGAGAGCCGCTCGGGTGTCACTCAACTCTTGCTCAGTGACCGCCAGGCGAGCTCGTAAGTTCATTATTATGGTATCACGGGCATCCTACAGGTTATGAATTATGAGTTCACACAAACAAAAAAAAAATCAAAAAAAAAACCAATGAAAGAAATGAAAAAGACAAAAACATGGTTTCTTAACCTCTATAAGCCCTCCAGGCTGGAGCCTCTCTGCATACATTGCCCTATAGAGGCGTAGGTAATCCTCGCAGTCTTGTGCTTCAGATTCCACGAGCGTGTCACCCCTTTGCCAATCTTCATATTGTTCGGGGAAGCGCACCCTCCAATCGACACAGGTTGCCGGTCCACGCGTCTGCTTTCCGACGCTGGGAGATATGGTCATATCTACCCATTCCTGGGCCAGCCCTAGGGTCCTCATAGCTAGTCTCAGTCTGAGGGGCTCAATTTTATTCAAACAATGGAGCTAGAGGTCCTGTCCGAACCGGGCGTGGCTTCCAGTAACCCACGGCTGGTCAACATCGACCATTTTCAAGAAAGGCCTCCAATTCACCTTTGATGGGTTGTACGCATCTTCTTGGTTAGCTAAAAAAAAGGGTGATCAAACAAAACAAACCAAAGAAACGGGAGAAAAAGGTATCATACCATCGCTGCAGGGAACTCTTGCAACTCCCGCCCTACCACCATCAGTTGATAAGATAAAGGTGCTGTACTCATGATGGGTTGCCACCGTCTAGCAAGCGGGACCGTCAGTGGCCGGCAGTGACGAGCTCTCCCCATTGGAAGGTAATAGTAGCTCCATAGCTACACCATCATGGGTCATTAATATCAACAATATCAAGAAAACAAAGGGCATAAAACAAAATAATGAAAACATTCTTTACCTGGATGAAGGGCGTAAACCCATTGAGTGTCATCTCTCGGTCTGCCCTTTGTGACAAACCTGTAAACAGATGAGCCAATACAGCAGCGCCCCAGGTGTATTGTCCTACTCTCTCCAGGTCTACAAGCAGCTCTAAGAAGTGACAGTGGATACTGTCACCCTTGGAGCCCAATAGCAACTTGCCCAAAAGAAAGAGGAGGAACCTTCTAAGATCCATGTTGGTCCTCTCCCAGTTGCTGGTATCCACGCAATACACAGCTCGGGCACCTCTTTATGCCCTTTCCATAAATTCTTCAAGGGACTCGTCATCACGCGGACGCATGTCAGTAAGCCATAATGCCTCCATGATAGATGCTTTAGCTACTGACCTATTCTTCCTGCCGTCTAAGTCCATCCCCAATAGCTTGTGGGCACCTTCTTGGTAGTCCGCGTAAGTCACGCTAGTCACTGCTTCTCCGTCTACTTTGAGGTCCGTAATCCGGACCATGTCTTCTAGGCTGGGTACCATGTGCCCCCACGGCATCAGAAATGCTCGACTTGCCGGATCCCATCTTTCACGTAATGCTTGAATCAAGGCAAGGTCGAGCTTGATCGGCTCGATTCTCAGAAAGGCCCCGAACCCCATCACGTCTAACCTTGCCTTCTGAAAGGCCGGGAGACCTCGATAGGCCGCCACTACCAGCTCCCACGATATGTGCGATCTCATCACAGTCTGAACATACAGATGAAGTGAGAAATGGGAGCTTTGCAACGGAAAGAACGAAGATGAAAGCATGAAGTAAGGAATGCAAAGAGCCACTTACAAGTTGTGATAGGGTCCTCTCCCTCGATTGTCCTTCAACTTCTAAGAATCTCCTGGCACTGCTGCCCGATCTGCTCCTCTTCGAGGAGCGAGAGGACTCACCTTCTGCTCTGACGCTCGATTCACCCTCCATTCTGACAGTTGAGCAACACTCACTACTTCCCTTTCCCACCTTTCACTCCTCAACTCTACTCTCAAGCCTTCGATGTGCCGAAGATAAGAGGAAAGGGTGGTATTTATAGGATTGGAGAGACGGTGATCGGCATCTGTCCTCGTCACCTTTAGCAACAGCCTTGGCGACAAGTCCTCCTCCCTTTACTCTCGCGCCCACTCTACCATGTGGAGTGACCGAGCCGAAGGCATGCTTTATTAACTTTCTGGCCCAAAGATTCCATGTGTTCATTGTCCCGTTGTGACTGCTTTTCGCAAACACATGAAATAAGGGGACATTTATGCGGAAACTCTGGATCCGTGACCCATGATGAAATCCATAGTCGATTCCCTTTGTAACTCATGGACATGGTAAGTTCCCTTCCTTCTGTGCTAAGCAATGGCTTCTGGGAGGGAATCCAAGATTTTATGATTTGACGTTTTGTTTGAGTGTGTGTTTCAGTTGATCGGCCATGCGGAGAAGGAGCCTTCATCATTTCGCCCCACCCATCAGGTTGTATCTTTCCATCCCAACTATATTATCTGTTTACCTATTTTCTAAGCTTTCTACTGCATCTGCCATTGAGGACAATGTCATTTAAGTTGGGGGGGGGGGAGATAAAAAAAAATGGTTGCTCTCTTGTCTTGTCCCGCTAAATAACAATTTTTCCCATTTGGAGTCTTCTGATTCATGTCTCATGAAAAGTGATTCTGGAATGGCAACGATTAGGGAAAAGGATGATGAATAATTTCTTTACTCTAGCCATGGAAAATTGATTTAAGAATCTCTTTAAAGTTCAGATGCACTTTCAAAAAATAAAATCACGTTGCATGCTAATGAAACAAGAAGGACAAGCCTTCTGTTATTTTAGACAGACTGTCTGATATTCTGCATTTTCTGAAGAAGAGATCTGTTAGAAGCTTTCTGCCATACAAAAGTATGAGAAAAAAAAACACACACCATGAAAAATGTTCCGATTCTGAGTAACCGGGCCTACTTCACTTAAGACGTGTTGAGGTTCGCGTCAAAAGGAAAAGGGAACTTTGATCTGTGGCACCGAGCCTACTTTACCTAAGACGTGTTGAGGTTCGCGTAAAATAGTGACGGGTAGTGCAGCATCATGTGTGTATATAAAAAAAAGGAGAAAAAGAAAAAAAAGGAAAAGAGATCCCAAAAGGGACAAATGAAATAAGGCAGATAAAAAGCTATTATGCTTAGAGCTCTGATTAAGAAGTGCAGAATTGAAAGGCATTTGTTCGGAATAATAACTGGAGGATGCAATTGTCTCTACTATGAATTTAGTATTCCACTTGCACAAGTGCTACTGAATTTTGATTAGAATTCTTGATCATGTTCTTAAGGCTAGTCTGTGGTAATTATTCCAGATTCCTGATCTTTAGTTGACTCTATGAAAGATGATCTAGCAATGAGGCATGATAATTTTAACTCTTGTTGGTCCTGAAATTCTTCATTAATTGCATTGCTAAGGGACTAGCAATGAGTAAGTTGGGGGGTGTGATAAGTGTGTATTTTTCCTTTTTAATTCATAATTATTCACATTTTTATGAGATTAAAATATGATCAATATACACTTCTCACACTTACTGTTAATTTTGAATCAAATATTTAATTTTCTGAAATTAAATAAATTTTAATCACAATTTTTATGTATTTATGCAGGCACGCAATACGAGGAAAACTCCAAGAAAAAGAAAAAAATAAAATAAAAGTTAGATGTGAAAATGGGCCAAAAGCCCAGGAAGTTGTTCAAAAAGAAAAGAAAAAAAATAGAAAAAAAATAAAATTATTTACTATTTATTAGAATTTTCTAAACGATATATATACTAGATATATATATATATATATATATATATATATATAAAAAATAAAAAAAGAGTTTAAAACCGCCGCCCCCCCTTCCCGCCTTCGCCGCCCGCGCCATTGGCACGGGCGACGAGGTCGGCGAAGGGGCGAAGGGGGCGGGGGTCGTGGCAGGCGAGGAGCGACGTGAAGGCGGAGCGGAGGCGACGCGTGGCGGGCTTCGGCGGGCTTCGGGCGACGCGTGGCGAAGGGGGAGCGCGGGCGCGTGCGCCGTGTGCGACACGCGGCTACCACAGGCGGGGTTCGGCTCACAGTGGGCCCACGGCACCGGCCGCCTAACCCGGTCGGCCGGTCGGCGCAACGCGCCGGCAGAGAGAAAATGAGAGAGAAAGAGAGAGAGAAGGAAAAGAAGGCCAAAAAAAATGCCAGAAAAATCCAAAAAAAATCAGAAAAAATTGGTAAAATGTGCAGCACATTCCAGCCTACCAATTTAGGTCAAAATTAGGTGCACTTGAGTTGTTTCACATGAGAGGGGGTGTTATGTGTTGCCCTATATAAAGGGCCTTCATGTGTAATGGAACTAGTTAGTTGTTAGAGAGGGAGAGTTAGAAGGAGAGATAGCATAGAGATTGTGAAGGTTTTTCATTGTATTCTTGAAGTTCTTCATTGTAAGTTTTAGTAGAGCTCCATAGGAGGGTTGGATCTTGACGTTTTACAAGCTTTTGGTGTCACCTTTGTAAGTTGATTTAATATTAATGCAAGGTTCTTTTTAAGCATTCAGTCTATTCATGGTTCAATTACTTATTGTTGTGATCCCCATTTCAAATTCTTGTCTTCTTGAAAGTTGTTCGTTTTCAAGTGTTCTTTAACTTCTCTGTTTAACATTTCTTTAAATTCATCCAAATTCATAGAGTTAATACCTATTTTCTTAAGTGCTGTCCTGTGCATTTACTGTTCATCTATGGTGATATCTTCTTCCATTTCTTTATTTTGAAGTCTTTCTAGTCCACAAATAACTCTGACTTCTTCATAAGAGTTGTTCGTCTCTTGTAGATCTAAGTTTTATTCTTCTTGCACTTTGTCAAATTCCTCTTCGTTTGAGCTCTAGAATTAAGTTTTCAAGGTGCTATTTTTCTGTCAATTACTGTTCATCCGAACTAATATGTCATAGTTTTTCAAGTTTTTCCTTATCTTCCTTTCATTTTCTGTTTCTGTGTTCTTCATATAAGTTCTTCATCTTTTCATTCTCTACAACTTTCATGTTTTCCATTTTATCTAATTCCTTCTATATTTCAAATTATTCTTTACCTTCCAAGCCTCTATTTCAATATATTTCTGTTATAATTGTCACTTGTGCTTTCACTTGTGTTTTGTTTCAATTTCAATCTAAACTTTTTCTTTACGATTTCATCACACATACCCAAAGCGGTAATTCTTCTTCAAATCCTCTCACGGCGTCGACTTCCTAGGCGGAGCGATCTTCATCAAAGGCTCGACGTGGAAACGACGGCATTCTTCACTCAATTGACTAAATTTCCTTTACTTATCTCTTGTCATTTAAAGTTACAATTTCAATTCCACTTAGTGATAATCGCACTCAAAACACAAAATTTGCTTTTCCAAACATAAGGGTATCTCCAACTTGAACTAAAATCAAACTTCTCTCCCCGTGGGATCGACCCGTATTCACCACTGTACTCGTATTTTCAAAAATCATTCGAGTGAGTGAGTGCAGTTATAAATTTTGAAATATGTGTGGCACGGCATTTTTAAACGACGACTGTCGACCGCATCATTAAGCGGCCAAAGACAAACCGTTCTAGCCTTGTCGGTGATAAATAGATAAATTGGATAATTATCTGAGAAAACCACCAAGCGCAGGACTCTGAGAGATGAGCGGCTACCATCTGTCTGTCCATCATGTTGAACGGCTAGAGGAGGACCGCATAAATGCTTGTCGGTGGAAATTCAAAAAATTAACCAAAATATTCCAAAATAGATGGACAGTCCATAGGCAACAGCACATTGATTGGGCGGCCAGGGATGAACCGTACATGTACATGGGTGTTGAAACTCATAGAAAAGCCCAATCAACCAAAACTAAGACCCGTTAAGCCCTGAACCAACTCAGACCTAACCAGGGAGGGAGGCTACCCATAAAATTGGCCCAAAACATGCCTGAAAACAGTCCCAACGAGTGATGGACAACTCAAGGCATCAACAAATGGGAGTAAGAGGAACGACTCAACTTATCGGCAAAAAATGGGTGTCAACAATTTCCTCATGTATTCTTTGATTCGATGGAGCACTTGATCATTCACCTCCCTTACAAAGCTAAAGTTGGTGGGCTAGTCCAGTTTCGATGGATGTATCCATTTGAGAGGTATTTTTACTTAAATATAATATCTATCTTCTTTTAATTGTTACATCTGCACAACAAGTATGTGATTTTCATTTGAATTATTAATTGTCTTAGGTGCATGCATGAATTAAAAAAAAAGTTCACAACAAAGCACTCGTGGAGGGTCCAATTAGCGAGGCATACATTACGGAAGAAATATCAAACTTTTGTTCAATGTATTTTGAACTTGAGGTACGTACTCGTCGTACTCGACCGCCTCGTACTGATGATGGAGGAGCACTTGTTGTGTCAGAGCGGCTATCCATTTTCAAGTATCTAGGCTCCCCTGTACCGACAACCACTCTGGGAGCAGGTATGTCTATTAAAGTTTTATGCTATATAGGTTCTTTGATAATATGTGTGTTTATGTCATTATTTAAATTTTACAGGGGGCAGTGGAGGGGATCTGGAGGATTCCCTGTACCGGCGACGACTTTGGGAGTAGGTATGATGATTTAATGATTCTTGCTATAATTGTTTTTCACAATATATGTGCTTATGTCATTTAAATTTTAGAAGGGGTAATGTTAGGGGATCTGGAGGCTCTGATGTACTGGTGACGACTTCGGGGGCATGTATGTCTATCTATTATAGTTTCCTGCTGTATATGTTTCATGAGAATGTGTATGCTTACATCATCATGTGGGAGAGGCTCTTTAGGACTGTGACAACTTATACCACCGCCCTCGTCTAGCCATTCAGGTATTTATTCATTCAGTCTGATTATAATTCAATAGTTATGTAAATATGGAAAATACAAATACTTTATAGTTATCTTTTTCACTTGTACTTTGCTTCTAGGGCACGATGACGTACCTACGCCATCTGTCCCTGTGGAAGACGCTATAGTGCGTGCACTGATGACGGCCGTGAGGTGATCTATATTGATCATGCTCAGAGGGAGTAAGTATCTTCCAAGGGATTGCATTCGTTATCTATCCATCATAATTGTAACTACCACTATGTATATGATTTGTAAATGCAGGAAGACATTTGTTCCTACTTTGGAGCATGTGGCCTGGTTAATTTTCGATCTACTTAAACGATTTGTTCCTGAGGGGGTCCTTTAATGGAAGGATATATCGGTCAACGTGAGGGATGCAATGTTCAACTTTTCATTTGAATATAATGATGTAACTTTAATATATAAGCATATTTTTTACTGGCGAAGTATCGCTTTAGCCGTCCCACTAACAAGGCTGTAGTGCGACGTGTATGGGAGCACGTTGCCAAATAAAGAATGAGTGATACTTGGAATAAAGCCCGGGCCCAGGTGAAAATTGTTGTGTCCCCAGGTTTTGGTGATAACACACCATGATTTATTGTTGTTTTTATGATATCTAATCAAATTCTTCAAGTGGTGTAAGACAGATAAATCTTACTTCAATCAGTACAAGCATCAAGTCATAAAAGAGATGGAAGTGTCAGCACTTCTATTATGAAGAGTCTGCACCTCTGAAGTAAATGGCTCTGGGAAGCTTTAGAGTGTTGACACCACAGAACAACTTCGTGAGCATTCAAGCTTCTATTTGAAAAATTCTTGTCTCAGAAGAGTCGACACTTATGAGAAAAAGAGTCGAGTCTTCTAGTGCAAGACCTTAAGAAGAGTTGACACTCCAGCACCTCAGCCCTCAAAGCACTAGGAGCTCAGCTTGAAGAGTCGACACTCCTTGTGACTAGTGTCGACACTTCTCACGTCGTCTTCAACAACAAATTGGATCCCCTATTTCCAGTTCAAATGGGTCTTGGATCCCATCTTTCTGGACCCAACGGCGCTGGATCTGAGGCAGCATCGAATGGGACAAGCCTTCTCTGATTGGGTCGAAGGTTGTTATCAAGAAAAGGTTTCTAGAAGGCTGGAGGGATTATTACATCTAAAAAGGGGATTTTCTATGCCATGGGGGACCATAGAATCATCCTCCTTTGTGTGCGCATGTCAGACACGTGCTGCTGCAAGTGGTGAAGCGTAAGGTGGCCAAAAGACCACCAGGGGCATTCATCCAGGAGTGAGACGAGGCCCAGGCTGCTTGAGTAAGAAGGATCTAGGAACAGTAGAGAGGAGAGCGAGCACGAACCAGATAGGAGGCAGAGGGCGTGGGTGCTGCGAGGAAGTTGTGTGAGGAAGTGTAAAGCTTCCTCATCGAGAAGAATCTTGGAGAAGAGTTGAACGTGGAAGAGGAGTGCTTCCACACGTGTACCAGCCAGCTTCCCATCTGCATTTGTCTTTGCAAGGGGGGACTGCGTCATCTTCGTCGGCCAAGAGACTTCTCACTTCATCAGACAGATTCTTTTGGATTTGAGCTCTCATTCATCTATCTGATCTACTATGTGTTTTATTTTACTTTTCTTTTTTTAATACTTCAGATGTTATTCTGTTTGTTTACCCTATGGGCTGTAGGAAGACGATCTGAGGGTGTTCAGATCATGGGTTTAGGCTAGTTGTCCCCACAAGCTGTTTGACAGCAGAGTGTAGCGTGGTTACGCAAGGAAAGCCTCACATGATTGTGTGAGGGGTGGATGTAAGTCTTTTGACAGAGACCGAACCACTTAAAATTCATTTCTAGTGTGGTTTGCTTGTGCCTCCATGTGTATGCACTTAGATAGATGTATGCTCTAGGACCTATACTCCTGGTTCAGTCCAGCATCTGTGTTTGAGTTAGGGAGCACCTCATTTTTAATCCTTAGTGTTTCGTATTAACTGCGAATAGAAGGGGTTGATCTATTCGCCCCTCCCCTCTAGATCCGCCAATCACCATCTAACAGATGGTATCAGAGCCTGGTCTCTCTGTATGTGGTCTAATGACCTTGAGAGAGCTCGTGATATGGCCTCTAAGGGTCCTATGCCCGAAGGGCACTCTATAAACAGACCTCCATTCTTTACAGGGACTAAATATCCCAATTGGAAAAACTGTATGCATGTCTTCATTAGAGCCCAAGACTACGAAATCTGGAAGGTTATTAGCAAAGGGCCATACGAGCTGCCTGAGGATGAGGATACCTGGACCAAAGAGCAGATCAGACGATCAACTCTGAATTGGGGCGCGCAGCACATAATTCAGTGTGCCCTTCATCCGGTCGAGTACTCAAGAGTCTCCACATGCAAGACAGCAAAAGACATGTGGGATCGTCTTGAGGTAACATATGAATGGACATCCCAGGTACGTGCGACCAAGGCCAATCTCCTAGTGTCTGAATATGAAATATTTCGAATGAAACCTGAAGAATCAATTTCAGACATGTATGCTAGGTTAACTATGCTTACTAATAGCTTGACAGAGCTAGGTAAGAGCTACAGTGAACATGGGATCGTGAGGAAAATTCTCAGATCATTGACTCCTGCCTGGCATACAAAAGTCATCGTGGTCGAGGAATCCAAGGATCTATCAACCACCAAAGTGGAGGAGCTAATAGGGTCTTTGATGACCTATGAGATAAATTTGAAGAACGAGGAGGAAACCGAGGTAAGTAAGAAGAAGCCTCTGGCTCTCAAGGTAGGGCCAAGCTCTAAAGACATGTCAGAAATTGAACATTCCTCAACCAGCAATTCTGACGAAGATGAAGTTGCTATGCTGACGAGGAAATTCAGGAGATTTCTAAGAAAAGAAGGTAAAGGCTTCACAAGGATGAAGCCACAGGTAAAGAAGAGTTCCAAACCAAAATCTAAAAATGCCAAGAAGTTTGATAAGTTGGTTTGTTATTCTTGCAGGAAACCTGGACATATTAAGTCTGAATGTCCAGAGGGAATCAAGAAGAAAGTGCCTAAATGGAAGGGAAAAAAGAAAAAAGCCATGATATCTACTTGGAGTGATGAAGAGGAGGAGGAAAGTGAAGAGAGTTTCAATGAAGATGAAAATGAAAACTTATGCTTAATGGCAAAGGGAGACAAAGATGACGAGGTAAGATCTCCTTTCGAGCAAGCATATTTTGAATTGATGGATAAGTATGAACTATATAAAAAGGAAAACAAAGCTCTCAAGAAGAAAATAGAATCTTTTGTGCATGATCAAACTTCAAGTGATAAAGTTGTGTCTCTAGAAATTGAAAATGAGGATCATAGAAAGATGATTGAAAATCTTGAGGAAGGAAGAAAAGAATTGAAGGATTTAGAAGATGAAAATGAGAGTCTTAGAGAGGAAATTGATGTGCTGAAAATTAAAATGCAAGACTATGTGAAAGACAATAAGCTGTGTAATGAAAAATGTGAGGCAATAAAACAAGTAAATGTTCAACTTCTGAAAGACAATGAAAAACTTCAAAAGGACCTTGTAGACAAACAAACTTCTTTGGAAAAATTTGTTGATGGAAGTGAGAATCTAAATGCCTTGCTAGGAACTAAGATAAATTTCAATAGAGAAGGGCTTGGATATGATCCATCTAAAAAGAAGACTCTAGAAATGAAAACCATGACATTTGTATCATCATCTGAAGCATCAACTTCTAAAACTACACCTGGAAAAACTCAAGAAATGGCAAAGAATAAAGGAAAAGAAAAAGTTAGAGAACCATTTAAGAAAAACACTAAAACACCTAACAACCATAACCAGAAACCCCAAAAGGGTCAGCACCAAACTCCTCCCGAGTCTGCACAACACAAGGATAGAAGAGAATTCGACCCTAGGACAGGTCAACACTTCCCCCAAGGTAGGTCGGCACCAGCCTTGTCAGCCAGTAGATATTTTCCTAGATACACACAGACATGTCGACCCTTCCCTTACAGAGAGTCGACACTTTTCACTTCCAAAAGTAGTTATAGGGGAGACGAGTGGCAAACAGGTCGACACGTGTGGGACAAGAGGTCGACACTTCAGGGAAATAGAAGCCGTTTTGGGGAGTCCGGGTACATGATAGGTCAACACTTGCCTTTTTACAGGTCGGCACTTCCTTCTCCCATGGGTAGTTATGAGCCGTATCGTCCCAGGTTTGCCAAATCCTCATACCCTATGCCTTATAACACCTTCTACTACTATACACCAAGCAATTGGAACACATGGAATAAGAATCAATCCTCCTTTGGCACGCATAAAACCCCTAAAGGTCAAAAAGGAGAAAAAGGATATGAACCTAGAAAGGAAGAGTCAAAACAACCAAACAAGCAAACAAGCAAAGCTAATCTAAATGTGAAAAAGGTTTGGATTTCTAAGTCCATGCTATCTTGCTTTGATGAGATGAAAAGATTATGGGGACCCAATTGTTCTTGGGTTCCAAACATTGTCACTTAATTCCTTATGTAGGAGTGTCTTGCAGCCGTACATAATCGTTGGTATCTTGATAGCGGCTGTTCAAGACACATGACAGGGGATAGAATGAAATTTTGCCTTTTAATTGAGAAGGAAGGTGGACATGTCACGTTTGGAGGGAACAATAAAAGAAAAATTATTGGTACAAGTAAAGTTGGTAAGAACCCCTCCAACTCAATTGATAATGTCCTGCTTGTTGATGGCTTGGAATACAACTTGTTGAGCATAAGCCAACTTTGTGACAAGGGTCACACTGTAGTATTTAACTCTCATGAATGTAGGATCCTGCACCCAAATTCTAATGAAACCAAGTTTTCCGGTAAGAGAGTCAATAATGTGTACATTATTGATTTAGATGACCCTGCACATGTAAATCTTTGTCTTGCTACTTCCAAAACTGATTTAGCATGTTTGTGGTATCATAGACTAGGTCATGCTAGTTACAATGTACTTCATAAATTGGTGAAGCACTCTATTGTTAAGGGTCTGCCTGAAATAAAATTAAAAAAGAATGCTAAAATTTGTGATGCATGTGTTCAAGGAAAACAATCTAGGAAGTCATTTAAAAGCAGAACAGAAAGCTTATCTTCTAAACCACTTGAACTAATTCACATGGACTTGTTTCGTCCAACTAAAACTGTTAGCTTAAATGGAAAGAGGTATGGTTATGTTCTAGTAGATGACTTCTCTAGGTTTACATGGGTGTTTTACCTTGCTCACAAAAATGATGCATTTGATGAGTTTCAAGCCCTTTATATGCAGGTCAAGTAGGAAGGTAAGTTTAAAATATCCAACATACTTTCATATCATGGTGGAGAGTTCGACAATGCTCATTTCGATAGTTTCTGTAGGACAGAAGGGATAAATCACAGATTCTCATCGCCAAGAACCCCAGAACAAAATGGTGTAGTTGAGAGAAGGAATAGGACCTTGATAGAGATGGCTCGCACAATGCTCGCTGAACGACAACTTCTTAGAAGGTATTGGGCAGAAGCGGTCAACACTACTTGCTACATCATAAACCGATCCATGGTGAGACCCTTCACCAAGAACACTCCCTACGAGTTGCTGAAAGGTAAAAAACCATCTCTATCTCATTTAAAAGTTTTTGGGTCTAAATGTTACATTCATAATAATGACAAGAGAGATCTAGACAAATTTGAGCCAAAAAGTGATGAAGGTATCTTTTTGGGATACTTAGATAGGTCTAGAGCCTATAGAGCCTATAACAAAAAGACTCAATGTGTGGAAGAGTCACCTCACGTCACCTTTGATGAATCTAATGATGAAAATTCTTGCAGGCAAGATGATGATGGGGAGTTCCTAAATGCAAAGGAAAAGAAGAACTTCCACAAGAGGAGACACAACGAAATGAGGAGCAATGGGAATCAAGCAATGCTCGGGTCACTGATACAGATAGACGTAACCCTCAACCTGAAATTAGAGTATTGAAGGACCATCCTTTAGAATATATTATAGGTAATTTGCATGACCCACCTAGAACTAGGTCTCATTTCAGAATTGTTGATGAAATTGAACAACTTGCTCTTGTGTCTCAAACAGAACCTAAAAATATTGAAGAAGCGTTAAAAGATGAAAATTGGATAAACTCCATGCATGAAGAACTAAACCAGTTTGAAAGGAATAATGTGTGGCATCTAGTTCCCATTAAGACCCCAAGAGAAAACTGTCATAGGAACAAAATGGGTCTTTAGGAATAAATTAAGTGAAGATGGCAGAGTTGTAAGAAATAAAGCTAGGCTAGTGGCTCAGGGATACAATCAAGAGTTTGGCATATATTTTGAAGAGTCTTTTTCCCAAGTAGCCAGACTAGAAGCAATTAGGACTTTGCTTGCATTTGCATGTGCTCATAAGATTAAATTATAGCAAATGGATGTAAAAAGTGCTTTTTAAAATGGCTTGATAAAAGAAGATGTATATGTAGAACAACCCCCTCGTTTTTATTGCTCTCAATTTGAAGATCATGTTTATAAGCTGCACAGAGCATTATATGGGCTAAAGCAGGCACCCTGAGCTTGATATGAAAGACTGAGCTCATTCCACACTGAGCAAGGCTACATGATAGGTAAAGTAGACTAGACACTATTCACTAAAACATAAGGTAAGGACATCTTACTAGTCCAAATTTATGTAGATGACATAGTGTTTGGGTATACAAAACCCCAAATGTGTAAGAAATTTGCCAAACTTACGACTAATGAGTTTGAGATGAGTTTTGTTGGGTCCCACAGTGTAGTGGCACGGATCTAGAGGGGGGTGAATAGATCCCTCTCTAAAAAATTAAGATCAATTTAATCAACTTGAACGCCTCTCAATACCTCCTCACTAAATGTTTGCAAATGATGAGATCATACACGGAGAATTAGCAAATTTAACTAACCGTATACATAGACAAATCTAGCATCGATGAGCAACATGATTAGCAATCCATCCTGTGAATGATGATAGAAGATAAGGAGCGCACACACAATCAATCACAAGTGCACATCAGTTTTTAGGTGGTTCGGGACCACGACGGGTACCCTACGTCCACCCCTCACCACCTCAGTGAGGCTTCACTAACACACTACTCAAGGTAGCACACGGGGACGAACCCCAATACACCACACGCTGCACGATGATAGCAAACCACACACACGAGCATGAAGCTCAACACGCTGCTCCGCAGCACACACACACACTAGGACGGGGAACATACCCCTGTAGTGAGTCCACACTTGGAGACACCGCTCCGAACACACACATAATCATTTTCAGTTTAAGGAATGAACACAGATATACAATGCAAGCACAATAGGCATCAACTAAACAAAGGATGACTGCAAATAGAGACATGAATTGGTTAAGTAGACCCCTGGTAGGAAGATGATGGAGTTGATTTCTTCGATGACTAGGCTTCTTCTTCTTTCCACTCAATCGATGGTTGAGGCACATAGCAGATTCCTTAACAACTTCATTGTTGCAGCTTGAAAGGTGGACGACCTCATGTTCTTCCTCAACTCAACCCGTCTTCAGCTCATCGATGGTTTGGAGGAGATGCAGCTTTTCCGTTCAGCAAGATAACCTCAGCAGGGTGGAAGATGATCGTCTTCAGCCTTGAATCACGCTCAGAACACCAGGAAGGGAGGTAGAAGCAGTTACGACCTCGTCTTCCTGCAAAACCCAAAATAGATAAAACATGAAAACCCTTTCTCTCTCTCTGAATAAACCCTACCTCAATCCATATATACCCAAGGAGAATGAAGGGCCACCTGGATGGGATATTCCCCCATGGACCAATCATGGAGGGGCACATAATGATAGGACAATGCTAGGGCATCGGCCGCCGCACGAACTGGCGAGTTTTCCGGTCGTCGGAAAGTGTCGACTCATAGAGTCGACACTCGTGCTCGGCCAAGGCATGAAAGTCAGCCAGACAGAGTGAGGCGAGGAAAGTGTCAACTCATGGAGTCGACACATTCCGCCTAAAACATTAAGAAACACCCAGACAGAACGCCTCAGAAAAAATGTTGATGCATAGAGTCGACATTTGTTCTCGGGTGAGTCTGAGAATCACCCAGAATGAACAGCTTGATAAAAAGGTCGACTCATGGAGTCAACTTTTTATCTCAAGGTTCAAAAACTTAAAGAGGGTCGGGCTTAAAAGCTCATGGCCCTGGGATAAAGTGTCAACTCAATGAGTCGACAATTCTCCTGACATGAGCATCGTTAAAAAAACACTCAAAGGGGTTAACCAAATGACATGAGACATTAAGGATCAAGATGAAAGTGATGGAGTTAATCAAAACTTATCCTAAATCATGATCTTACCAACTAAATATGGATAGGGAATACCTTGAGATTTGTCCATCCAATTTTCACCACATTCATACTTCCAACCGGGCAGTCAAGCAACCGAGGTGTATTAGACACATAGGAGTGTCTTGAATGATTATACCACATGGATCTTCAAGTTGTTTCCACCAAATATCTCTGTCAGTTATATGCAATAGAAGTCAGTCATCCAAGGTCTTTAATTCCAAAAGAGAATGAAAGTCTAGGTCACATTAACACTCAATGTTTGAACTAAATCCCTTTAAACTACATGATAGCTATGACAACAACTTAAATGCCATTTTGAATCAACCAGGGATGAGTTAGATGAGTTTGACCCAATTTGTTCGGAGTCTATCCTTTCTCAACTAATTCATGTAAACACATCAAAACCCATGTCAGTTAACTTCATCAGATGACCTTGAAGTAAAATACCCATTTAGCTATTGCATTAATATTCCACTAAGCATCATTCAATCAAATAGAAATGATAAAATCATTTCAGATCCCCAAAAAACATATGCAATTTTTTACATGGAACACAATCACATGGTATTTAGATCATCATCAAAATTCCTTAACACACGGTTGTGCACAGGGTTCAACAATCTCTCCCTTTTTGATGATGACAATTACTATGTGCAACAAGGCAAAATAGACTTGGTGAATAACATGTGTTTCAAGGAATTTCAACTCACATCAAGCATCCTAGACATGAAAACATGTTTAATATTCCAATCACATTCATTCTAGAAATGCAATCCATAGACATTGAACAAATTCACCAAGCTGTGGTCCATTGGATAGCACATTCATCAGAAGGAATTAATGCATTCATTCAACAAAGGAAATTCAAGCATCAAAGGAAATTAAGGTTCAAAGGTGGATTTCCTATCCATAATCCACAAGTCATAACATGTCCACAATACTCCACAAAACTAACATAAGATACCCATGACATGAATAAGCACAAGTTCAACAATTCATCTCCCTCTTTGTCATCAACAAAAAGAAGTGGAAGGGGAGAGGTAGTCATGATGCAGTCAAGTGAATTAGAGTTCCAAGGATCAAGGCCTCAAGGGGAGGCAAGAGGTGTTGGAGGACGGCGAAGATAGTTTGACAAATCATCAAACTTGGAGCACTAAATTCCTAACGCAGTGTGCAAGGAGTCAATGGGATCCGCCATAGCTCTAAACTTCTGAAGATATGTTTCATGATGGAGCTTCAATTCTTTGACTTCCTTTGTGAGCACATCCACTGATTCCTTTACATTGCAGACTTCATCACCTAATTCATCAATCTTGGTGTGCAGTGATGTATCAGTTGAAGATGCAGGCTGTGAGACTCCAGTTGTTCTGGCAGGTACTTCTTGTTCTTCACCTTCACTTTGATCAGAACCCGTTACCGGGGCTTTGCTTTTCTTTGAACGAAGAGTACGGACTAGAATACCATTTCTCAGCTCATATCCCATATTGTTGCAGATTGATGGAATGGTGTAAATGTCAGCATCACGAATTGGATGACTGACCTGTTTGCTTAAATCAATGTGCAAGTACTGAAAGTTTGGGGTTAATGCAGCACCATAAGGCAAATTTCTGTTCTTTGATTTTCTACAGCTGGTTATGTATTCCATTATCACATCGGGGAAGTTGATTGGTTCTCCACTCATAATTTGAACAAATAGAAATTTTTGCCTATCTGTCACTTGTTCCCTTGACCCTGATCTAGGCAGTAAAATAGTGGTCATCATGTCGTGTAATATCCTTTGAAGTGGTGGAAAATTTTTTGCATTTAACTTGGGTACACAGCCTTCTGCTACTATCTCATCAGTCATAAGCTCATAGGCAAGCTCTTCTGAATATATAGCTTCCCCATAAATCATGGCAGTATCATAAGGCATATTAAGGGCTTTTCCAATTAATTGAGCAGTCAATGGAACGGGGTGCCCATCCAGTTCTGTGTGTAGTTCATCATTCTTAACTACCATGTTTCCATAAAATTGATGGATAAGAGAATGATAGACTCTCCTATGTTCTGACATGAAAGGAATCAAGTTGGGTTGCTTTCTCAAAAGTTCAACTAACTTTGGCAGAGTGGTTTCAATACTTCTGAAATCAACAGCACGGGGACGCAATACCTTTCGTTCAACCATCATCTTGGTCTCTGCAGCTCTCTTCTTTCTCTGAGCTTGGGCTTCCTTATCTCTGCGCCGTAGTTCCGTTTGAATGTGGGGTTCTTCTCTTTCTAACAATGTTCTCTTCTTGGGGGCCATTTTTCCAACTCGGATAGCTTGAATGGAAGCAGATGGAGGGAGAGTGTGCAGCTCGGTGACCACTTGAACTGATGCAGGTGTTCCTCAGAGTAGCTCGGCCTCCACAGCAAAGGCTCCAGATGGATGCGGTGAAAGATGACGCCGCGAATGCTTTAGGAGGACGAAGAGGAGCGGATGTCACCGCCCGCCGGAGGGTTTCTTGAGGATAAGGGGCGCAGACGAAGTGAAGTTTAAGGAAGAGGAAGACTGGAGAAGAAGGACCGCGGAGGCTCTGGGGAGAGGAAGATCGCCTGCGGCTTGGTGTGAGGGATGGAGGAGGAGAGGGTTGCGAAGAGGTTTTAGGGTAGTGGAAGAGGATAAATGGGTTTTAGAAGGTGAGCACGGTGGGTTTAAGGTGGAGGGTTTGAACAGGTTCAACAAAAAGAACCCAAGTCACCTTGGGTTCGAGCCAAATCAAGTGAATGGAGTGAGGAAGAAACCCAGCGGTCCGATTCACTAACCGGGATCCGAAAGAAAAGTGTCGACTCTTATGAGTCGACACATTTTTGAAGCACTTATGTCCCGTGAGAAAAAAAAGGACACAGGGATAAAAGTCGACTCTAGGGGTCGACTTTTCTTCTGCAACTTCTAAAATCCAAATGAAATGAAAGGAATTAAAGGCCAGATGAGCACAACTTGAAATCCAAGAAATTATAAACCCAGATTGGGCAAAATGTGAGTTGTTTAACTGGAAAAATGATCTTGGACAAGGGAATTCAAGTAACCACAATTGGATAACCAATACAATTGAACATGCAAGCATTCATCTCCAATATCCATCACCGTTCATTGTAACTGAAATATTGCAAGGAATAGACCAAATTTGAACTAAGGACTTTTCATCCTCATGAAATAGCAATAAAACCAAGATTGCTTACCTTGACCCAAGGGAAGCTGTTACCTTAAATCCTTTCTATTAGACAAACTAGTTAACTCATGATAAAGCACATTAGAGTCACCCAATGCAACCTACTAACTCTGTGCATTACAACTCATAGTCAGTGCAATTTGAAGCAAGGTCCGTGCAATAGACATAATGTCTGAGCAGTAAATCAATATTCAAGATAGTCCAATCATAATTTGTTCTCCATTCAGCACAGAGACAAATTCAACATTGAGACAATAATGGAAATCCTTTTAGCAAAACTCTTTGTAGTGAAATTCATGGAAACACAAGTTGAAGACATGACATTTTAGGGTTAAGACATGAGATTTCATAGATGTATTCACATGATCAGAAGGACTTTTCATGGGGGTTCACACAATCATGATCAACTCATGCACTTCAAGCATACACGCAGGCAGTCAAGCATATATAGATATAAAATCAAGCATGAGGGTCCCTTAGGGACAGGTATATAAAGAATGCAACTGATTTTAGCATGATGTCCATGAACCATATTAACAGGGTTGTGCTTACAAGTAGATGTACTGCATAACCAATGAAAATCAACTAATTCAGGAAATACACTCACACAATCAAGCTCAGATTCAACATGTGAACAATGAGGAATGACTTTCAAAACAATATGGATAATCACATGTTCTAAGGAACACTAACAAGAATCTCTCCTCCCTACATCTCCATACACAGTGCTCGACTTTTGGTAGCTTCGCACATTCCCAAACAAATTTTTATTTTTTTTATTTTAAATAACAACATGACTAACCTTTTGATGCGAGGGATGCCCTTTGTCTCAGGGGCAATTCCCGGTTACTCGGTATTGTCACTTGTGATAATGTAGATAAGACACTTTCCAATGTGAGTTTCCTCCTTTATTTCAGGGGAGATTCTCGATGTACTCGATGTCAAATCACACTTATTCAATTTTTGGTGGGACTGACAGCTTTTTCCTCATGAGTCACTAGACTTTAATGTAGGGGTTTAAGATTCCTTAAAAGTGTTGAGTGGAATAACTGAGATCCTTATTGAATGAAGTCAGTTGTCTCAAGGTTCCATATGGAGTGAATGATTGAACAGATAGTAGTAGATGAATTAGTCTACTCAAGGTTATGTCTCCCCCTAAGTGTATGCACGATTGAAAACAAAATTCCTTTTTAATATGTGCCATGAAGCATACATGCCTTGATCAATGCAAATTGATTTATCAAGGTTGTTCGGTCATAGAAGGGTTCAAAAAGTAAAGGGTGTATATGATATACACTCAAGCATGTCAAAATGGCATATTCAAGCAAGTTGATTACCGGTACGTGGCGGAGGTAAAGGTCCACAAACCCTACTCACGTATAAAGAAAGCTTCCAGGTGGACGTAGTCCACCTTTCCACTAACATCATTTTAGATATCGAAAAATCATGGCATTCATGCACACAGGGATATGAATATATGCAAGTCTGTACATCAAAGTGACAGATGACTGAATTTTATTTTTATTAAGAAGTGTGCAAAAAGATGTGATACGTATAAGATGTAAAATGTGTGTGCTCTATGTGTAAAGTTCAACTTTTATTCACAAAAAGAGACGAGTGTAACTATAGAAAGCTCTATGCACAACTGCAAAATAATAGTTATTCACACAAAGAAAACATGAGTGAAAGCCATTAACCTCTGTGAACAATTGCAAAAGATTGTTATTCACACGTGGAAGTGAGAGTGGAATGTATTACCACACAAGCTCATCAAATTTTTTGCCTTGGAGGATTTTTATTCTATTGACAAATTCTTCCATCTCAAGGCACCCCTGCAAAACAAAGTTCTCATTTTGAGGTTTTGGGTACCCAAGCCATCTTGGGTCCCTCGGGGTTAGCTGCACCACGACTGGCTGCTTTCCACATTTTCCTAGCAATCAGATTGTCAAAGTGCAATAAAGAACAATCATCCATAAGATGTCCCACACGACCATAGTAATGACAGTGCACACGTTGATTCAATTTCTTTGGTTGGACATTAGCAGTGGGCTTTTGTGCATGTATGGGGGGTCTATGACTTTGAGTATGAAATTTGGGTTTGTCATTTAACAACCAACAATTTTTCATCGTATGACCCATTTTTCCACAATGAAAGCATTCAACTTTCTTTTTCTAATCAAATTGAAATTTAATGTCATGCATCCTACAAGCATTCAAATCATCCTCTTTCATCAAACCACAGTCATGCATTAGATGTCCAAGCTTATCACAATAGTGACATGATTGATTGTTTTGTTTTGGAGCTTGGTGTTCCACATTAGATTTCTTTGCATGCATATTAGGCTTTTGTTTGACCGAGGAAGGAATGTTTGATGTATTGGAGGAGCAAGAAGCATGCACAAAGGAGGTCTTGGTTTTCAAATTAAATGCTTCCTTATTACTAGAATTGTATCCTAGTCCTTCCCTTTGGAAGTTCACCTTAGTTCCTAGAAGTTTGTTCAGATGCTCCTCCCCACTAACAAATTTACCCAAGGACTTATTCAAATCAGAGATTTCAAACTGAAGTGATGCAATGTGAAGTTCACATGAGATAATTTCATTTTCACAGGAAATGACTTTCTCATTCAGAGTGGCATTTATGATTTTGTGAGATTCTATTTCCTATTTTAGAAGACTCACATTATCACTTTCTTGTGCAACCATTGAGTTGCCTTTTTCAAAAGTCAGAAGTCTTTCTGGCATAGTCATATTCATCAGTTTAAGGTTTTCAAGTTCAGCAGTTCAGTAGTTCATTTTCTTTTTCAAAGTTTTCAAAGCACTTCAATCTGCCCTCGAGTAAAGAGATTTGAATAAGCAAGGCATCATTGTCCCCATCTAGTCTCTCATGTTTATCCAAAAGGCACTTGGTATCTATTTTAGAGTCAAGTAGTTTCTCAAAGAGTTTTTCATCATTGGATAGAGAATCTAACTTGCTCCTTAGACTTTCTTTGGTTTCCTTAAGCAATTAAACTTTACATGCCAGGTGTTCATTTTCATTTTCCAATTTTTCAATTTTTAAACTTAGATCAACGCACTTTTCACAAGAAGAATTGTCATGCATATTTCCATTAGGCTTCTTCTTCAATGCTTTATTTTTACACTTCATCTTTTTATATTTTTCTGATAATTCTTCATAGGCATTTACCAAATCTTCAAACGACAATTCATCTTCATCGGATTTGGAGCTTACCTCCTCAGCACTCTCATCACAAGTCTGATAAGTGTCATCAGCCATTAATCCTTTATGTCCCTGCTTCTCTTGAGCTTTCACCAACCGGTCCATGAGCTCTTTTGCACTTCTGTAGGAGGAAACGAATGTAAACTTGTTAGCATTCACTGAACCTTTCAACAAACTCAAAATTTTAGCATTCTCTTGATCCTTTAATTTATCTCGGTTGGACCACTTGGTCTCATCCCGAGGCAACTTATGAGGACCATTATGAATTAGCTTCCATAAATTGGGATTGACAGAATTTATGGCTCTACACAATTTTCCCAACCATGAATTAAAGTCATCACCATGATAGACAGGTAAAGAACTCAATGAAACAATATCTGAAGAAGTATTCATCATTCAAAACTACACTAGGATCCCTCTGAAGATCGTTTGATCTAGGATAACAGAGCCGGGCTCTGATAGCAATTGTTGGGTCCCACAATGTAGTGGCACGGATCTAGAGGGGGGTGAATAGATCCCTCTCTAAAAAAGTAACATCAATTTAATCAACTTGAACGCCTCTCAATACCGCCTCACTAAATGTTTGCAAATGATGAGATCATACACAGAGAATTAGCAAATTTAACTAACCGTATACGTAGACAAATCTAGCATCGATGAGCAACATGATTAGCAATCCATCCTATGAATGATGATAGAAGATAAGGAGCACACACACAACCAATGACAAGTGCACAACGATTTTTAGGTGGTTCGGGACCACGACGGGTACCCTACGTCCACCCCTCACCACCTCGGTGAGGCTTCACTAACACGCTACTCAAGGTAGCACACGGGGACGAACCCCAATACACCACACGCTGCTCGACGGCAGCAAACCACACATATGAGCACAAAGCTCAACATGCTACTCCGCAGCACACACACACACACTAGGACGGGGAACGTACCCCTGCAGTGAGTCCACACTCGGAGACACCGCTCCGAACACACACACAATCATTTTCAATTTAAGGAATGAACACAGATATACAATGCAAAAACAATAGGCATCAACTAAACAAAGGATGACTGCAAATAGGGAAAGGAATTGGTTCAGTACACTCCTGGTAGGAAGATGATGGAGTTGATTTCTTCGATGACTAGGCTTCTTCTTCTTTCCACTCAATCGATGGTTGAGGAACTGTTGACACCTGGAAAATGAACAAGGGTGGAAGCACAATTGAAAAGAGGGTCTGACCAATAGTGAAAGACCAATGATGAAACTCGTCAACCATTCACCCGGCTAAAGCCCTTGTCGGCCAAAGCTGATGTCCGGTGCCGATGTCATTCAGACGGCAGCGCCGATAAAGCCGCAGTCACTCGACTGATGAGACCTCCCAGCCCTTTAAGAAGAGCTGTACTACTGCTTCGTCCAAGAATCCACGGATGATATGTCAGGGTAAGCCAGATGTCAGCTTACTGATGGATGTAATATGAGATAAAGATGAAGCCGGCACCGGCAGATAAAGATTGTCAGGGCTCCTACAAAGTCAGAACAGAAGAGCAATCCTCTCCACAGATCACACACCCGGCCGAAGTCTGTCAGACTGAAGCTGATGCCCGGTCTTGTCACCGCTCAGATGACAATGCCGATAAAACATACCCAGTTTTGTCGTCATTCAGACGGCAATACTGATTAAACCTCAGTGAGTTCACTGATCAAGCCTCAAGACGATCTCAACAAAGTCATGTCTCTACTAAAGGTGGGCCTTATTCGGTTCTGATGAAGATTAATTCAAAAGAAAGCATAAAGAGAAGCCTAAGGCACGTATGAGGCCTGAAGGCACTAGATGGGCCGGCCATTTGGGCTCCTGTTAATGGCGCCGGGAGCCTCAACAGGGGGCGACTTATCACGCCGGGAGATGTCTCGAATGGAACAAGCCGCACCGACTGCCCTCCACCGAGAGGACAGAGGGATGAGAGCTATAAAAGCAAACCCTCTTTGAAATGGGGAGGGGATCGGAAGCCGGGCCATCGATCAAAAAGAAAGAAAAGAGAAGAGACCAGAGAGAGAGAGAGCCTCCTCCGCTGAAAAAGAAAGAGAGAAGAGACCGATCCCCAGGGAAGAAGCTCCAGGTGGGCATCCGGGGGAGGGAGAGGAGTCAATGCTCCGCCCTCCCCCCCCCCCCATGTTTTCTTGTCTTCTGCTTTATGTAATCGTTTCAAGCTTTATCTTGATTCATGCGATGTAGCCGAGATATCTCGGCATCTGTTTGTTCCCCTTCCCCTCACTCCTGCCTTGTAATCGGCTTGAGTATTAGAGTGGTGTATGGTCTGGGCTTTCCCACTGTGTGTCTTCCCCGATGGGCATCGCCAAACGAATGGATATATATGTATGGTGGGCTATAGTTTAAGCCTGATTTTTGCTTCCTCTGAAACTCTATTGCCCTTCCCCGCGTTCTCTGTAAATCAGCTGCATGATAATCCGATTTACCTGTTTCTTCTCTCTGCTTCTTAGCACCATCAGTGCTCAGCCCAGAGCCCGGGACAGACTATCCCTTGGCTGCTGGGATGAAGCTGTGTCATACAATGGTCAAGCTTGAGAAACTCCGGGGTTCTAAGCGTGCGTGCTTCATCCGTCGATGTCATCTAAGTCGCCTCTGGGGCCAGAGACAGTCATCTCTTGGCTCCCAGGGTGACGAATGACCAGATCAAGTATGTCCCCAAGCTCTGCGTGACAATGGCGATGGACAGGGGCATTCAGACTCCGGCTTCCCAGATGCCTCTCGAACCCTAATACTCCTTTGAATTCTAGACCTAATCCAACTCAGAGTGGATGCCTTGAGCGGTCTAGAGCCCATAGAATCCGTCAGTTTCTGCCCAAACCACCATTAAAACCAAAAAACAGAGTACCGTAAAACCCTGAACCCCTCTCGGTGCCCTCACCATTTCGGCCTCCAGAACAGTGAAACGGATGAACAGCCCTCGGCGCGGGTCTTCCCGCGCCGATAACCCTATTCCTCACTTTGGCATTCGCTTCCCGGCGCACCGAACAGTAGCCCAGGAGGTTTCCTCCCGGCGCGAAGCTTCCTGCGCCGAGATCCCTTTGGCATTCGCTTCCCGGCGCACCGAACAGCAACCTAGGAGGTTTCCTCCCGGCGCGAAGCTTCCTGCACCGAGAGTTCCTTGGCATCTGCTTCCCGGCGCACCCAATAGTAACCCCTGAAGGACTCTTCCCGGGGCGGTGATTTTGGCGTCGAGAACCCCCCTTTTTTTAAGCCAAAAACCTCTCTCAAATCTTTAAGCCCTGGCTACTATTAAAAAAACCCTAAAAATACCCTCGTGAGCTGCTCAACAGAACCCCACTCTCTGTCAAGGGATGCCTTGGGCCGTCATATGCACCTCTGGGACGACAACTAGTGGGAGTAACTCCCCTTTTTCTACGTGGTTTCTCGAACTTGATCGGCTTTTGTAAACCTCAAGACCAAGGAAGCTCTGCCACTGCATAAGCTTCTACGGTCACAAAAGGTATATCAATATATTGCTCCAAGCACACACGGGCGCCAGGGGTTCCATACCCCTCTATTTCTTGGCTTTCACCCCGACATTCAGTGGGTGATCGTCTATCATTCTCTGGCAAATGTTAAGTCCAGGGGAGATGCTGTCAGAATTCTCCCAGGATGCCTGAGATGACATGAAACTCATCCCCGGGACCTTATCTATCAGTGGTGACAGAGGCTCCCTATACCTTATTGTTCCCCGCCCAATCTTTCTATGTTCCCGGCCTTCCTTGGAACCTATACCGAAACAGATTGAAGTCCAGTGAGTTGAGCCATTCTGATGCCCCAGGGCCCACTTGCCTCTACCCTAACTAACATGAAACCCAAAACAGAGCATCGCAAGCTCTGATTCTCGTCCCGACGCCTTTGTGCCTCTCGGCTTGGCCTACAGTGAACCGGATGAACAGCTCCCGGCGCCACTCCTTCAGGCGCCGAGAACCCCCAGGTACATCTCCTTCCCTGCGCGCCGGGAGCCCCCATACCCTGGCCTTCTTCCCTGCGCGTCGGGAACCCTCTTTGCATCCTCATGCGCCGAGAACTTAACCCCCTTTGCATCCTCATGCGCCGAGAACTTAACCCCCTTTGCATCCTCATGCACCGAGAACCTAACCCACTGGCATTCTTCTGGCGCCAGGAACCTGTATGCACACCCAATCTGCCCCAGGAGCCTATTCCTACATACAATTGAAACCCCCCCCATTACTTCAACTCAGTTCATCCGGGGATGCCCATGAGTCATCATATCTGGTCCGGGGACAAATTTAAAAGGAAACTAGATCCCCTTATCCTCCGCCATCGGATTTATAAACGACCCCTTTTGCTCGTGTGGATTCTGTCACTGCATGAGTCCCGCTAGCTTTCCGAAGGGGAGATCACATATTACCCTATAGTCCGTATATATGGATCGAGAGGCTCGACCTCTTTCTTTCTCTCGGCTTTCACCTCGACACTCCGTGGGTGATAGCCTATTTCCCCTTGGGCATAATCCAGATTAAGGGGAAATGCTGTCAAAAGGTTGATCGATGCCGTGAACCTCCATCGCTGTCATGGCTCAGCCTGTCCGTGATTGATATCCTCCTTTCCCTCTTTCCCCCAAGTCTAGTCGTTTCGAACCGCCGGTTCAGCGTTATAGTCTGTTTCCGTGATTGATGTCATTATCCTACCCGCCTCCCTGGCCCTGGTATGAAGTTTAAAATTAAATATGTGAACATCTGTTCGCCTTTCGAGGCCTCCTATTTCGGCGTTTAATCAAGGGTTGTCCTTCCTAGGAAGGGCGTAATTAACGTCATAACCTTTATGGTATGACGGGCTTCTGGTCCCGACTCGGACCTCACAATCGACTGACCACGTCAGATCGAGCGCACAATGAAATCGTCATGCATGTGACTGGCACGCCAATAAATCCACCGATAGAATATAAATAAATAAACAAATAAATAAAAATAAATAAGAAGATAAAAAAAGAAAGAAGAGAGAAAGAAAAAGCCGCGTTCCACAAGTCTGGCACGCCCGGTGGGACCTGAGTCTCCCTTCATCTCTACGCCAAAATAGGAGGCCCCGCGGGCCCCCCCTCAAAATTCTGATTCCGTATGCTTCCTTATTTTCAGGAAACTGCAATGACGACTCAAATCGCGCCTGTATGCTTCGACAAGCAACCGGTGGACATGCATGTCCAGGAGGGGTACCTGGCGGTACCACTGGCGTTCGGTTCGTTTCCCCCAGCTGTCGGGCTGCCCAACTGCTTGGGCGTTGTATACACCGACCTTCTACAGGTCGATAACGAGGAGCAAGGCACTGCTGCAAGCGCCCCGGTGAAGACCGCTGACCGCAAGGATGGCTTACCGAAGAAAACGGCCCCCACGGCCGTCGCCTGCTACGTCCATCATGTCCAGAAAAGAGACATGGTCCCCACTGCTGCCCAGAAGGGGAAGAAAACCAACCGGAGGAGCCGATCTATCGCTGTTGATCATCGCCTTTCCAATTCTGGAAAGACGATAATGATGGGTGCTATTAGGGCGAACCTTGACGGTCGTCCCAGGGGAGTCCGGTCGGACAGAATTGTCCCAACCATCCCAACTAACAACAAATTCCAGGTTTTGGCCACTAGGAGGGCCAACTGGGAGGCTGCTGAAAAGAAGCCGCTGGCGCCCAAGCCAGCAAAATACAAACAGGTCTGGCGACCGAAGAGGATCCAAAGCTGGGCCCCAGCTGAAGACAGAGAGAACCTTACTGATGTCACTGTTGCCCGCCTCAGAGCAGGGGGTAGAAGGGAGGCGAAGAAAGATGAAAGAAATGCTACTGCTGTCTACCCCAGGACCCGGGGGAGGAGAGATGAGATTGAGGGTCAGGAAAGAGATATGACTGCTGTTCGCCCCATGACGAGGGGCAGAAGATACGAAACCAGGGAAAACTTCACCACCACCCATCCCATGGCCAGGGGCAAGAGATGGGAAGAGAAGATCCACAATGCTGCTGCCAACCGCTGTCAAGTTGGCAATATGAGAAGAAGTGAACCAGTCACTATGGTTACTGCAAGAAGATCAGGAGCCTGTGCCAGACAGGCTGATATCTTCAAATATCCCAGGGCCGAGCATCTGAATGCTCGGGTGACAAGACTGGCCTGGCAACAAAAGGGCCAGGACAGACTGATGCTCCAACCTGAGCCGCAAAGGCGCGACCCAGAGGAGACAAAGCAAGTAGTCCAAGACTACTTCCACTACCTAGGGAGCTCTGCCCTAGGTCAGCAAAGACTATCCCGTGCCTTGGGCACCAGGGATGATGAAGAAGAAGAAACCTTCCAAGAAATGATGATCGGAGCCTCCTCCTCCGATTCGAATGACTATGAAGAAGGCCTCAGGGCCAGATATAATGAAGAAGACCTGCACGGGGAAGAAGACAAAGAAAGAATATCGGTCTTTGACCGGCTCAGATATCCTAGCCAAATAAAAAGAAAGGTCTACAGGCGAAAAGGAAAGATGCAAATCTTCGCCTGCAACATGGCTGGACTGGCCAGGGGGCAAGATATACTACCAACTCAGCCAGATGAATTGCTCAGGCTGGCAACTAGACCTGGTCCTGTCACAAGAAGAGGCCAGGCCGCAAAGGATAAAATGAAAATTGATGATGAAGCCCGCAGGATTACCACTATGACAGTTAATGTGGTAACAACAGAAGATGGAGATAACCCCTTCGTTGATGATGCTGAAGGGACTTCTGAAGATATACAAATCCCATCAACCATGGATCCCATGATCCAGATGATGTTCAGAAGATACCAACAGGAGATAAATGCTCTCCGAAGACAGCTCAATGAGAGACAGGAAGCTACATCAGTCTCAAAGCAAGCTGAACCTGTGGGGCAGACATCCAGCTCAGCAGAGACGGCTATTCCAGCTAACCCCCTCCTAGCTGATAAGGGCAAAGCACCAAGCCAACCTGTTCCACAGCAGACAGTGGCTCAGCCCTCTGTGTCCCAGACACAGCCTACCGCGCCCATCTTGCGCGCCACTGTGATGACAACTCCTCACAGCCAGCAACAAGCCCACTTCTTTCCAGAAGATATAGATCCAGCTGTAGCCCACAAGCAGATGATTGAAAGAATTGTGGAAATGAAGCTTTCAGAAAAGACTGGAGATGATACTAGTGCCTATGATGTGTACAGGGTACCATATCCTCCCCAGTATGCTGCCAAAAGACTGCCTCCAGGCATCAGTAAGCCGCCAAAGTTTGAGAAATTCAATGGCCAGGGCTCCCCTAGGGAGCATATAGCCTACTACACTACAATTATGGGCGACCTAGCAGTCGATGAAGCTTATCTGCTCAAGTTCTTTGGCTCATCCCTCACTGGGTTGGCCTTTGAATGGTACTCAAGCCTGCCAGCTGGGTCAGTGGCTGATTGGCCTGATATGCAGAGAAAATTCCGCGACAGATTTCATGTCACGGAAAGGGAAATCACGATAGCAGAACTATATGCAACCAGGCAGAAACAAGATGAGACTGCACTGGACTACATCAAAAGGTGGAGGAACTTAGCCATGAGATGCCGAAGGCCTCCTCATCAGGAAGATGCGGTGCAGATATGCAAGCAGAGCCTCAGGAGGGAGGTGCTAGAAAAGATGATCGGTGCAGATGTCAGAACATTTGACCGATTGAACAATATAGTGGCCGAGGTCGAGACGTTCTTGTCCAAGCGTCCGACCGCCAATGCTCCCACTATGCTGAAGGGAAAATCCAATGAGCGACGGCCATCACACTCCGAGGCCAACACCGTCGATTTCAGAACCTTCGAGCAACAGAAGGGGAAGAAAGGGGCAGATGAAGCTCCCCCGCTGGCAGATACAGCAGAAAGGAAGGATAAAGTCTCTCTGAGAGACAAGATGAGAAAAGCATATTCCTTCCCGAAAGATAAGACGGCCGCACTATTCAACTGGGCATATAAGTTCAATAAGGTAACATTGCCTGAACCCAAAAGGCCAGCAGATGCAGCAAAGAAAGATGATCCGCTGTTCTGTCCATTTCACCGCGCGCTGGGGCACGCAATTGAAGATTGTTATGTCTTCAAAGATATCATGGAAGGAATGGTCAAGAAAGGTGAGCTGCAGCTGGGAGATTACCAGGTAAAGCCGCCCCATCCACATGAGCCTCCACCCTGGAGAATGGCTGCCAATATGATCTCAGTCTACCAACAGCTGCCCAAGGAGGCCGTTGAAGAATGCACCAAGCATACCTATGAAGCTTGCTTCCTCACCCCGCAGAAAGATCAGGAAGGATGGCAGATGATACCCATAAAAAGCAGAAAGAAGACTCCTGCAGCCAGTACCAGTGGAGCAGTTATTCGGGGTGTTACACCAAGGCCTGAGCCGCCTCCGATAAAGCCAATATGGCATACAACTGAGACTGGACCAGTCATCCGGATCCCTACTCACAACGGAGGAGACAAACTCCCCTCCCTACACATAAAGAAGTAAGCCCTGCAGCCAGGCGTCTGCAGCAATATATTAATGAGCTCGATGAGTACGAGAAGAAGAAGCCCAAGCATCTGCTAATGAAGGACTGTATACTCTGGGAACAGCTCGAAGAATCGAAAATCAAAGAGCAGCCAGAGACAGAACAAGAAAAAGCTGAGAATGAGCCCTTCTGGGGGCAGGAGCCAGCAAAGCCAAATTCCCAAAAGAAGAAGAAACGGCCCAAATCCAAGAAAGGAAAGAAGGTCACGACAGTACAATGTAACACTCTGTCGGTACTCTTTTCCTTGCCCGGGGAGGATGATGAGCCGGAAGCATCCAACGCTCCGCTTGAAGCTAACCATGTTGAAGCCTCAACCTCAGCTCATGCAACACGTTCTGGGAGAAGATGGGGGCGCCCACCACCAGCCAACCATAATATCATGTTCAGAGGGGAGCAACCCTATCAAATCCCGGAACCAGAGATACGAGGTGCCCAGGTTCCTCCCCCTGCCAGTCTGTACCAAGACCAAAAGAAGGCAGATGAAGCCCCTTCATTCCTGGAGTTCCTGTCCAGCTTAGAGAATGAGCAACCGGCTCATACTGCTCCAGCTAAAAGCAATAAATGCCAGCAGACAGCAGCTAGAAAGCAGAAACAGCATGAAGAAAATGAAGGAAGTAACCCTCTACCAAAACCAGGGGCAGTCGCTACAGAGGAAGCCTCCCGGGAGACCGATGAAGAAGATAAAATTGGGACTGGGCAGCCAAGGCCACAGGCACCACATGAACCTCCAAGACCCCGATGGGCAGAGGAGATGAGACTGTCTAATGTCCGGGTGGGCAATCGAGTCATGAAAATGCTGAAGAAGCTCCCTACCAGATTCTCCATCTGGGAAATTCTCTCTCTGAGTGAAGAAGCTCGCCAAGCAATTGTGGATGCCCTGCAGTCCCCGGCACAATGTGAAGCACTCTTGGCAGAGGTGAATGCTGGGCCATCAGTCACATTCACAGAGGATGATATGCTAATCCCAAATTCCGGCCATAATAGACCGCTATATATGAGGGGTTCCCTGAACTGTCAGCCGATAAGCAGAATACTGATAGATCCAGGGGCTGCTGTGAATATTCTCCCATACCGCATCTATCAGAAATATTATTTTGACCTGCAGCTCACCAAGGTCAGAGACATGAAAATTGCAGGATTCAACCAGAAATGTGAAACACCTCTCGGGGTGGCTGATTTCAATCTCACACTGGGCGACCTCACTACAGTGGTACGATTCTATGTAATCGACTCCAACACCACATATAAGGCCCTGCTGGGAAGACCGTGGCTGCACGAATATCAGATAGTGCCATCCACGCTACACCAATGCATAAAATATTGCCATGAAGGAAAAGAGGAAAGGGTGTTTGCAGACCTACATCCCTTCGAAGTGTTCGAGTGCCATATGCTCGATGCATCCTACTACACCGAGGTGTCACAAAGGGATAAAGGAAAAGAAACTGTGGTCAGCCAAGAAAAGCCGGCGACGAAAGCAAGAAATTGGTCTCCGCCGCCGCCAAAGGGCTACATTAAAAAGCACGGGGTGTCTCACATCTCTTATGCTGGTGATTTTGCTCGGATCACTCCTCCTGGCATACACCCAGATGATACTGAAGAAAGATGAAAGAAAAATACACACAGGTGGAAGTTCCTCAGGGTCTAGTCAAGCCCATAGCCAGCATAGAATACCAGACAGTGCTGCCCCTAAAGACTATGGAAATCCCTCGCTTCGGCGAACCCCCTATCATATTCTACACCGGGGAGGCAGTCGAAGAAGATGATCAAGATTGCATGGCCCCTGAAGAAGCTGCAAACCTGATGGTACCAATTACGGGCCTGGATTATACTACCCAACGGGTTTCACAAATGTTCTCCAAGATGCAAATGCCATCGATACAGCCTGCTGCTCAGAAGAAAGCATTCGAGGAGTTATGGGATCCGCCTCGAGATAGCAAGGAGCTGAGGAAGATCACACAGCACCCGGGACTGGGTTATACCCTGCAAGAATACTATGAAGCCGAGGTGGATGTCATCTCAGCCTTCTACCCGAATGAAGATTCCCCAGAAGTAGGGTATGATCAATACCCCTTTGAAGATGAAGAGATTATGTATCAATCCATAACAGACAATGAAGCCCAAGACAACCAGCCGGAGGCAAGGATGTCTGATGAGACCAAGAAGGGTTGGTGCTGGGAGAATCCATCTTGCAAAGAGGATCTGTTCCAGGCCGAAGCACAATTTGACACGGGAACCCCGGATGAAGACCAAGTAGCCAGAGAGCTGCAAGAGTGCCTGGAGTTTGGGCGCATTCTAGAAGAGTTCCGAGCTCTACATAATGATGGCCTCTCAGGGGAGCCCACATCAGAAGAGCCTCTAAGCACGGAAGACTCCACTTCGAAGTTTTCCGCTGAGCCAGTCACGTCCTCGGGGCAGACTGGACAGAATCCGGCCATATTGGCCTTATACGATGCACCAGCATCTGCTGATGATCAGTGTGATGAAGCAGAAAATCATGAGAATGAAGAAGATTATATCCCGGGAGGCTTTATCGATTTGCAAGAAGCCCCACCCGAAGTTGAGGACGGAGGCCAGGCCACCGTCGATGAGCTGATAGAAGTGAATCTGGGGTCAGCAGATGAGCCAAGGCCTACGTTCCTCAGTGCATTGCTGGAGCCAGCTGTCAAAGAACAGTATATTCAGTTTCTGAAAGAATTCCGAGACTGCTTCGCATGGACATATGATGAGATGCCGGGACTGAGTTCTGATGTGGCACAGCACCGATTGGCGATAAACCCAGAGGCAAGCCCTGTGAAGCAGCCTGCCAGGAGAATGCGTCCCGAACTGATAAATCAGATCAACAAAGAAGTCGACAAGCTGATCGATGTGGGCTTTGTTGAAGAGAACCAATATACTACATGGCTGGCCAATATAGTGCCCGTGAAGAAGAAAAATGGGCAGATCAGAATATGTGTAGATTTCAGGGACCTGAATAAGGCTTGCCCGAAAGATGATTTCCCAGTGCCAATCACTAAAGTAATGATCGATGCAACCACTGGCCATGAAGCCCTGTCGTTCATGGATGGGTCATCCGGATACAACCAGATCTGGATTGCTGAAGAAGACAGAGTGCACACTGCATTCCGCACCCTGAAGGGGATATTTCATTATAAAAGAATGCCGTTCGGCCTTAAGAATGCCGGCGCTACCTATCAAAGAGTTATGACGAAGATCTTTGATGATTTGCTCTTCAAGAAAGTGGAGTGCTACATTGATGACCTGGTGGTGAAAACCAGCAGAAAGGAGGATCATCTGCAAGACCTAAGGATAGTGTTCCAGAGGCTGCGCAAATATGAACTCAAGATGAATCCTATGAAATGTGCCTTCGACGTGTCCAGTGGAAAATTCCTTGGGTTCATTGTCCATCATAGGGGCATTGAGATCGACCCATCCAAGATTAAAGCTATCCAGGAGCTCCCTCCACCAAGGAATCTCCACGAGTTAAGATCTCTACAAGGGCGTTTGGCCTATATCCGACGATTCATATCGAATCTGTCGGGGAGATGCCACCCTTTTCACAAGCTCATGATGAAAGATGTGCCGTTCCTCTGGGACGATGGCTGTCAGGAAGCCTTTGAGAAGCTGAAAGAATATCTCAAGACCCCTCCAGTGCTGGGGGCACCTATTAAGGGCAAACCCCTGATACTGTACATTGTAGCCACACACTGTTCCCTGGGGGCAATGCTAGCGCAGATAAATGAAGAAGGCAAAGAGCAGGCTCTATACTACCTGAGTAGGAGGTTGATCAGAACCGAAGAAAGCTACAGCTACATAGAAAAGACATGCTTGGCACTAGTCTTTGCCGTTAAAAAGCTCCGGCACTATATGCTGTCACATGAAATCAGATTGATATCTGCAGCAGATCCACTCAAATACATATTGACTCAACCAGTACTGAAAGGCCGGTTGGGCAAATGGGCAGTAATTCTGATGGAATTCGATATCACATATATACCCCAGAGGGCAATAAAAGGACAGGCCGTGGCCGATTTCTTCGCAGAACATCCTGTGCCAGAGAATGATATGTTGGGGACTGAGTTACCCGATGATGAGGCACTAGAAGCCTGCCAAGCTCAGTCAACTATGTGGCAGCTATTCTTTGATGGAGCATCTAGAACAGAGACGGACTCCGATGGAAAGACCAGAATACGGGCCGGAGCCGGTATTGTGCTGAAATCGCCGGAAGGGGAGGTTGTGCATACTTCCTGTTCTATAAACAGGCCCTGCACTAATAATGAAGCCGAGTATGAAGCTCTGATAATCGGACTGCATATAAGCCTCAACATGGGTATCCAGATGCTTCAGGTATTCGGGATTCAATGTTGATAATAAAGCAAATCCAAGGTGAGTTCGAAGTGCGAAAGCCGAGTTGAACCCCTACCACCAAAAAGCTGTGCGCCTCATGGCGAAATTCTATCATATTGAGCTCAAGCATGTGGGCCGTGCACATAATGCCCAGGCTGATGCATTGGCAAAGCTAGCCAGCTCAATAGCAGTCCCACCGGATGAGACACTGAACATTGTTGTTATAAATCGGCGGCAAGTCCCCAGCATGCTAGAAGGCTGCCCCGAAGAAAATGAAGTCGCCACGATCAGTACAGAACAGGCATCTGATTGGAGACAACACCTGCTACAATGGTTTTTACACCAACAGCTGCCACAGAAAAGAGAAGAAAAGATGAAACTTCTAAGGATCAAAGATTCTTATGAATTCAGAAATGGAACTCTGTTCCGAATAATGGCAGATGCACGCAAGAAGATTTTGCTCCGCTGCCTGTCCACTGAGGAAGCTTGGCAAGCAATGAAAGAAATACATGCTGGGACGGCAGGTGCTCACCAAGCTGGCCCTAAGATGAAGATAGAAATCAAGAAGCTGGGCTACTATTGGCCCACTATGTTTGAAGATTGCTGCAAGTTTGCGAAGTCATGTCAGAAATGTCAGGAGCATGCTGTTGTGCCTAGAAGGCCACCTGCCGTTCTGCACCCTACAGTCCCTAGCTGGCCGTTTGCACAATGGGGAACTGATGTAGTCGGCCCACTACCGACCTCCTCGGCCGGACATAAATACATACTGGCAATAACAGATTACTTCTCCCGATGGGCGGAAGCTATAGCATTACGAGAAGTGACTGGTGAGCTGGTTGCCAGATTCATCAAGCAGAACATTATCTTCCGGTTTGGGATCCCCAGCCGGATAATATCTGATAATGGAAGTCATTTCAGAAATCAAAAGATCTATCGGCTTGCCGAGAAGTATAAGATCGAATGGAGGACTTCCACTCCTTACAATCCACAGGCAAATGGATTGGCAGAAGCCTTCAACAAAACGTTATGCACCTTGTTGGCTAAAGTCGTCAGTTCTAATAAGAAGGACTGGGAAGAAAAGATGTATGAAGCTCTGTGGGCATACCGCACGGTCTTCAAGACACCTACAGGGTGCTCGCCATACTCACTGGTATACGGCTCAGAGGCAGTAGTTCCGCTAGAGCTGGAAGTCCCGTCACTCAGAGTGGCTGTCCAATATGACCTGGCCCATGGCGAACAAACCAATGCAGAAAGAAGATTACAAGAATTGGCTGAATTGGAAGGGAAGCGCCTCCAAGCTCAGAAGAATATCCAGATGTATCAGGCCCGCATGGCCACTGCATTCAACAAACTCGTAAAAGGACGAGAATTTAAGAAAGGTGACCTTGTCATGGTCAAGAAAAGAGAAGTCATGGCGTCCAACCCAAAAGGAAAGCTAAATCCTAATTGGGAAGGTCCTTATGTGATATATAGGGTCTACGAAGGAGGGGCCTACACGGTTGTTAACCATCGAGGGGAAATCCAATTCTCACCACTCAACGGTAGACACCTAAAGCTGTATCATGCTGCCCAACCAATATTCCCCGAGTAATCGGGAAAAGAGCTACCTTTTCCTTGGTCTAGTGGCACTCCGCCCTAGCTGAGCTACCTCTTCCTTGGTCTAGCGACACTCCGTCCTAACCAAGCTACCTTCCCTTGGTCTAGTGGCACCCCGCCCTAACCAAGCTACCCTTCTCCCTTGGTCTAGCGACATTCTGTCCTAACCAAGCTACCCTTTTCCTTGGACTAGTGGCACTCCGCCCTAACCGAGCTACCTTCTTCCTTGGTCTAGCGGCACTCCGCCCTAACCAAGCTACCCATTTCCTTGGTCCAGCGACACTCCGTCCTAACCAAGCTACCTTCCCTTGGTCTAGTGGCACTCCGCCCTAACCAAGCTACCCTTCTCCCTTAGTCTAGCGATATTCTGTCCTAACCAAGCTACCCTTTTCCTTGGACTAGTGGCACTCCGCCCTAACCGAGCTACCTTCTTCCTTGGTCTAGCGGCACTCCGCCCTAACCAAGCTACCCATTTCCTTGGTCCAGCGACACTCCGTCCTAACCAAGCTACCTTCCCTTGGTCTAGTGGCACTCCACCCTAACCAAGCTACCCTTCTCCCTTGGTCTAGCGATATTCTGTCTTAACCAAGCTACCCTTTTCCTTGGACTAGTGGCACTCCGCCCTAACCAAGCTACCCTTCTCCCTTGGTCTAGCGACATTCTGTCCTAACCAAGCTACCCTTTTCCTTGGACTAGTGGCACTCCGCCCTAACCGAGCTACCTTCTTCCTTGGTCTAGCGGCACTCCGCCCTAACCAAGCTATCCATTTCCTTGGTCTAGCGACACTCCGTCCTAACCAAGCTACCTTCCCTTGGTCTAGTGGCACTCCGCCCTAACCAAGCTACCCTTCTCCCTTGGTCTAGCGACATTCTATCCTAACCAAGCTACCCTTTTCCGTGGTCTAGTGGCACTCCGTCCTAACCAAGCTACCCTTTTCCCTGGTCTAGCGGCACTCCGCCCTAACCAAGCTACCTTCCCTTGGCTTAGTGGCATCCTGCCCTAGCCAAGACACACCATTTCCTTGGTTTAACGGCACTCTGCCCTAACCAAGCTACCCTTTCCTTGGGTTAGTGGCACTCCGCCCTAACCAAGCTATCCCTCATCATGATCTAATGGCAGTCCCACTTGTCACCCTCCCAAAAGAGGGGAAGAGAGAATAAAAAAAAATAAGAAGAAGAATGAAAATAAATAATAAAAATGGGGTTAAAAAATAGAGATACCCCGCCGGTCTTATTCGGGTTTTCCGAGCAAGGGCAGAAATGGCTAAAACCCAGCTGTGGTGAAAACCCGAAAGGGCACTGCAGGCAAAATCGGGTACCCCGCCACGTGAAAACCCGAAAGGGCGCGTGGGCAAAAGCAAGAGGGGGCTGACTCCGGCGAAAACCCGAAAGGGCGCTTGAGTCAGTAATATGGTGATCCTAAAAGAAACCTCACCTCCCGTCATAGACTTCTCGTCGATCAACTGGCACCTTGTCCGATCAACGATCGAATCCACCCAGTACGGACCCTACGTCTGTCTTGATAAAATCCGCATTCCTTGCCCAAAGTCCCATCATGATGAAACCAGCTGTTGATCGATTGGCGCACTGCCCGGTCAATGATAAAACCTATCCGGCTTAGACCTTACGTCTATCCCGATAAAACCTATGAAATCCTTGCGTTGGTATAAACCCAATACCGATGATGAAACCAGCTGTTGATCGATTGGCGCACTGCCCGGTCAATGATGAAATCTATCCGGCTTAGACCTTACGTCTATCCCGATGAAACCTATGAAATCCTTGCATTGGTATAAACCCAATACCGATGATGAAATCAGCTCTTGACCGATTAGGCGCACTGCCCGGTCAATGATGAAACCTATCCAGTGTAGACCTTACGTCTATTCTGATGAGATTCATGAGATCCTTGCATTGGTATAAACTCGATACCGATGATGAAACCCACCTTTGATCAATGGGCACCCTGCCCGATCGATAAAAGAAACCCGTCCTATTAAACTTGCATCTCTTCCTGTCCCACCGTGATGAAACCTACCCAGTTTAGACTTTTCGTCTACTCTGATGAAACCTATAAAAATCCTTGCATTGGTATAAACCCAATACCGATGATGAAACCCGTTGCTGATTGATTGGCGCATTGCCCGATCAACGATGAAACCTACCCAGTTTAGACTTTTCGTCTACTCTGATGAAACCTATAAAAATCCTTGCATTGGTATAAACCCAATGCCGATGATGAAATCCGTTGCTGATTGATTGGCGCACTACCTGATCAGTGATGAAACCTACCCAGTTTAGACTTTTCGTCTACTCTGATGAAACCTATAAAAATCCTTGCATTGGTATAAACCCAATACCAATGATGAAACCCGTTGCTGATTGATTGGCGCATTGCCCGATCAGCGATGAAACCTGTCCAGTTTAGACCTTACGTCTATCCTGATGAGACCTATGAAACCCTTGCATTGATGTTAGCACCCACATCAATGATGACATATGCACAAACTGCGCCCATCAGTTATAGAATCAAAGTTTCAATAAATAAAAAAAAAGAGAAAAAAGAAAAGGAGAAGAAAAGAAGAGATAAAATGGGGTTAAGAATAGAGATACCCCGCCAGTCTTGTTCAGGCATTCTGAACAAGGGCAAAAATGGCCAAAAACCCAATTGTGGTGAAAACCCGAAAGGGCACTGCAGGTAAAATCGGGTACCCCGCCACGTGAAAATCCGAAAGGACGCGTGGGCAAAAGCAAGAGGGGGCTGGCTCTGGTGAAAACCCGAAAGGGCACTTGGGTCAGTAATATGGTAATTCAAAAAGTTATGTGCCAACCAGCACACTACCTTCGCCTGTCTTCATTGGTAAAACCTTCCATCGGTCATCTGGCTCTACGCCCCGCCGATGATAAAAGCCTTTCTGGGACAAACCTTACGTTTGCCCTGATGAAATCCACATACCCCCTTTCGCATGTCCCACCAACAATGAAACCCATCACCATTCTGATGAAACCTATGCATTCTTGGCAAAGCCCCACCAATGATGAAACCCTGCCAGTTTAGACCTTTCGTCTATCCTGATAAAACTTAAACTCTTCTTTGCTTCGATATAAACCCAATATCGATGATGAAACCAACTGTTGATCGACCGGCACCTCGCCCGATCAATGATGAGGCCCTGCCAGTTTAGACCTTTCGTCTATCCTGATAAAACGTAAACTCTTCTTTGCTTCGATATAAACCCAATATCGATGATGAAACCAACTGTTGATCGACCGGCACCTCGTCCGATCAATGATGAAATCCTAGTCAGTTTAGACCTTTTGTCTATTCTGATAAAACTTAAACTCTTCTTTGCTTCGATATAAACCCAATATCGATGATGAAACCACCGTTGATCGACCGGCACCGCGCCCGATCAATGATAAAACCCTGTCCAGTTCAGACCCTACGTCTGTTCTGATGAAAACTATGCCCCCTTCAAATGTCCCACCTGCCATAACCTCTACCCAGTCTAGACTTTCCGTCTATTCTGATGAAACCCCTTCTTTCACATTCCTGCAAATTGTCTCCCTCATAGCACATATTGCCAAGAGGGACGTTTGCTGGTACCAACACAATCCGGTTTAAGCACCTCTTCGGATGCCCGTCACGCGGTGGAGCGAGTTCCCCATCCTTTCTCTGAAGGGGTGGACGCTCTCCTGCTAGATACGAGCCATTCACATGAGGGGTTGCTAAAACCACTACCCCACTTCCCCGAAGTGATGAAACCACATGGTAAACAAGATGGATACACATGAAGCCAAAAGATTTCTTTTCATTACGAAGTGAGTACATAAGGGGCCCCGAGGGGACGCTGTGTCACAAAAAAAAAAGGGGGAGAGAAAGAGATGGGAAGAGAAGAAAGAAAAGAAAAGAAAGTGAAGATAATTCATGGCCGCCGAAAGATATCTTCAAAGGCCAGAAGACCAACATAGGGGGCGGCTCTTAACTCATGAAGGCGCGCTTCCTCCTCCTGAAGCCTCATGGACAGGTCCTGGAAAGACATCACCCGACCCTCCAGTAAAGCCACCTCCTCGGTGGACTGTGGCCGAATAGAAGATAATTGCTGCAGCTCGGCCCAAAGTTCAGTGAGTTCCGCCTCCAAAACGGCTACCCGTTTCTGGATAGCCTCCTCCCGCTGAATAATGCTCTGTAGCTCGGCCTGGCGTTCATCAAGTGTCAGCGTCAGCTTTTCCACCTCAGATTTGCATTCTGACCTCTGCAACTTCAACGCCGTCAGCCTGTCAACCATGGTCCGTGCTAGGAAGTCTCTCCGATGCACGAATTTCAACAAAAGCAAGACCCGCTGAGCCCATGTGTCCAAAGGGCACCCCATGGCTTGCAGGCCAGCGGTGAGGCGATTGGCGATTTCCTTCAGCTGTAGATATGTCAAGCCAGGCTGAGACTCTACTAGCTGGCGTAACATGTCCAGATGCTGCCAGACGAAGCCGTCAGGAGAAGTAAAGCCAAAGGAAGCAGATGCGACGACCTCAAAGGTCACCTCTCCGTCAATATCTGCCCATAGTCCAATGCCCGCTTGGGAGGACGAAGAAGGCAAATCTGCCGAAAGAGCTAGCCGGTATCTCTCTGTACTCCCCTGCTGGGCTGAAGACTCCTCCTCTGCTGCTGCCTCGGGAGCTACACCTTGAACATCCGCGGGAGGAGAATCAATGAATAATGGGGTTATCTCTTCAATGGAGGCTGCACCTTCAGCTGCTCTTTCTGGTGATGGGGACAGAGGTGCCTTAGACTGTGCAGGTAGGAATTCGGACTCTGTAGCCACTATGGCAGGAATTGCTAACTCGGGCGCAATTGACATTACTGTGGCCGGTATGAAAGCGGAGCTTCTGGCCGGATCTGCTTCAGCCCTAAGATCTGAAGCCCTGGCAGGGATGACACTTTCTTCTGTAGCCCCCAAGTCTAATGAGGCCAAGTCTGTCGAGGACTGTATCCGCACTGGCACAGGGCGAATGATCTCAGGAGCCCCCGTGCAAGTTAAAGGCAGAAAAGGAACAATAGCCCAATCTACAAGGGAAATGTCCATGAAGGATGTGGAGGTGGCCAAGGTAGCAGCGACAATACTCTGAGACCAAAGCAAAGCGACCTTCAGCACTAAATAAAAGAAACAAATGAAGCAGCATACATAAAGAACAACCCACCTTTGAAGCAGGGTCCGCACCCTCGAAATGGGGCGAAAGAGAAGAAAGCTCCGTGGCCGAAATGGCGAGTGGTGGAGTTATGTCAATCTCAGTATCGAGCCCGGCAAACTCCTCCTGAAATTCTTCCTCAGAGGATAACACCGATAGTTTGGCGGGTCGAAGAGACGGAACACCTTTCGCAAGTGCAGGAGGGGCTTCTGACTTGGAAATACCTTCCCCTTCGCTGCCGCTGAAATCTACTTCCTCCTCATGGGAGACGACCTGGGAGCTGCCCGAAGATATTTCCACACTAGCTATATGCCGGGCCGGCACCTCTAAAGCATGGCGGGATGTAGAGCGAGTGATTATGCGTCTGGCCGGAATAGTACTCTGCTTTGGCCGAGTCTTGTGACCCTCCTGTGGTCGAGGCAGCTCTTCCGTCATCATCATGCCCTCGGCTTGCTCCCCGACTGCCACTGCTACAAGAAAAGAAAACTTCTGAGAAGTATAGCAAAGAAAACAACGGAAGTATGAAACAGATGGAAAAAGCACATTTACCCTCCTCCTCGCCAACCGGGGTGGGAGAAGGCAGTCTTATGTCCGTCTCCACAGGCGCTTCAACCTGCTCCTGGGCTGTATCAGATAAAAAGAAGCTCAGCCTCAAAGAACTCCCTAGGAGATTGGTCAAGATGACAAAGGAAGTTCTAGCTACAAGCTATCACCGTCACCTTCGGCAGATGCCTGTGCGGCCTCCCTCTGAGATGCGAATGCGTCAAATGAAGGGATATCCGGAAGAGGGGTTCCAGCTTCCTTCGCAGTCGAAACCGACTTCCGGGTCCGAGCAACCTTGGCCTTCTTGGCCTTGGCGACTGTAACCTTCACCACAGAAGGCTTCCTCTTCTTGCCCGGAGGCAGGGAGTGGTCGTAGGTGCTGCTTCAGGAATTTCAAAGTAGGCAGGTTTCTCAGCTTGAGCAATTATCTTCCTGTAAAGCCCCTGTCGCTTTATGTCTGGTCTATCTGTGCGAGACACGAGAAAGACAGTCATAGTCAACATATGCAGAACATGACAATAAGAAGAAAGAAGCCATGATCAAACAAACAAGGAGCACACCTGCTGGGCCGTCGTAAAATGTGGAAAGTGGCCAATACATATAAGCTACCTCCTTTGATCGGGAGGCGGCCTCCTTCACAAGCCAGCATACATTGCCAATAGTCTGACACTTCTCCGTCAGGGCAGCCAAGTCCTTATGGCCATGGAAATCAAGACAATAAAATAGGCCGAGGTAATCTATGCACCAGGCGTCAACATAATGGAAAGAAACAAAAAGCTGCTTATTTAGAATGACAGCTACCGGGCTCTCCACTGTCAGCCCGTGGACATTTAATAGTACAAAAAGCCAGGAGGTGTGCTGATAATATGACTGGGTGCGGTCCTCCCTCCGCACAAAGGCCCTGTAAGGATGAAACCTGTCTGCCGGACCCCTCCAAGAAGTAGCCTTCGAGAGTGGTTCCTCCGGGGGGAATGGATACTGCACTTCCAAATGAGTGTCCCCTATGTGGCCCAGCTGTCTCAAGTCTTTGGTGAAAGTGTCTACATCAACTTCAGAAAAGACAAGAGTGGGTAGTTCCGCACCCGCCTCCTTCAAAGACCGACGGGCAGCGATATAAGCTTCTGCCTCCCTCTGGTGCTGGGAATAAAGCCTCCTCAGATGGACCTCGTCAATGTCAAATACAGGCCCTGATTGCCGCTTCAAAAAGGAGCGCTCGGCCACATCCCAGAAAGCGCCTCTGCCATCTTTATAAAAATTGGTGCGTATGTTCCACCACTTGATATAGTCTGATGAGACCCGAGGGAGACGATTGGAGACAGTCGGGACCCTGAAAGTTGTGTCTTCCCGACGATGAAAGAAATCCCACCATATCCGACCGTCGCCGACAATACTAGACCCGTGCTTGGCCCGGCTCTCCAGAGGAAACTGAGCAGCCGATGGAGGGATATGCTGGTCGTAACCAAAATTTCTGCCAAAGCGGAAGGGATAATAGGGCTCCAAAATGAGCAGGCCCCCCTTCCTGAAAACTAATACACTGGGCCGTATGGCCATGGCCCACCTCACCAATTCTGGTTCTAAAAGAGGCCGGGTGGCAACGACCCCCGAAACAGGATGGACATAAGCCTCCACCTCCTCCATTTTGCACTCCCTCTGAGGGTCCACCAAGGGAGCTGAACCTGCTGCCAAGCTCCAAAAGTGAATGCTGCCAGGTGCGTCTACAGGCACTCTTATTAGCCTACCCCTCATCTTGAACAGCTGTTCTGAGAAAGGACCAGGTTCAGCGCTAGCAAACTCAATCATACGAGGGAGCAGTGTGTCTGACTGCAAAGTTCTCGGGGCCAGCTCTGGGAAAATACTGCAAACCCAGGCATTGAAGAAATGAAAGGGACCCACGGTCCTCGAAGAGCGGGGAGTCCGATGTCTATGCAAGTCCCCCAAGGATTTGTAAACTAAACACAGAGCCACTGGGCACAGAGACAATCGCATCCCCCAAGCCATCTGGCAGGCCGGATATATAGCCTCTGGTCTAATAATCGTCTCGTCCCCTTGAGGGAGAGCGAAAGTGCATAGCCAAAAAGTCAAATAGGCTGCACAATGGGTGATGGGATCAACCCCTGCTGGGTTCGGGCCATCCGCGTCTGTCCGGCGCAATGAAGCTGGCAGTGCTGACTTGTAACGGGGGGCCCTGACCTGTTTACCGGAAGTTAGCCCTACGGAAGGAAAGTATGCGTACCTCAAGGGACCCCCGAAGAAATATTGTATCCACTGCCCCACACGGACTCTCAGTCGGCTGCTCTTTTCCCGGGCTTGATAGCCTTTGGAGGACCCCCTACTGTAGGCCAAACAGATGGACCGGTAAGCTTTCATCAGATACCGGTATGCATAACCGAAAGAATAGCTGCCCTCTCCATTAGAGGCGTCCTTGATGGAATCGTCCAGGCAGACCTCCTCATATGGCTCCCCGTCCATGGGTAGGCCAGAAAGCTGCGATAAACTCCAGAGGTCGAGGGATGTCTCGCCTTCCGCTGTATAGAATGTATTGAACTGCGGGCAGAACACTTCAAGCATGCCGCAACACAATCCCCGAGAGACGGGATAGCGGAACCTGGAGGCAAATACACTGTGGTATACTCCAGCTCTAACCAATAGAGGGGCATACTCCTTCAAAACATATTCTGTGAACTCCACTGCTCCAACCCTAAAAAGATGGGCGTCTGTCAACTTGGCATCTCCAAACCAGCCGGCAGCCAGCTGATATTTAAACTGAACGGCCAGGCAGTTAAGAACAAATGGCTCGTCTCTATAACCCCACTTCGTAGGCGCCAAAAAGAGTCCGAATGAGGTCTTCTCTCGGTGGACACGGCCGGTGGTATGGTCCCACCTTGCAGGGGCGAATTCTGGGGCCCGGGTCAGCATCTTCTTCTCGGGTTCTAAATCGGAAATGCCCAGCACAGCATTCCAGTCCCTTTGTTCACCTGGGAGATATATGGCTCGGGCTCGATAGACAGAGCCCTTCATGCTGTCTCTATCGGCAAGTATTGCCGCTTCCACGGAACGGGCAATAAGAGCATCCCGCATTCCGCGTATGGTGAAAGTCCGAACAAACGGCAGCAAATGACGATCCTTCGGCAAGTCCGGGCGGTAGTCAGCAGCTCTCCTGAATTCAGTACCTTCCAGGGAAGAATAAACTCCAGCGGTCGGTACGGTGTCAGTTTCAGAATCGGAGGATTCGTCGACACTAGCAATCTGGTCATAGCCAAAGCTCAGGCTGTATACGTTCAACCAGTTGACTTTGGCCCGAGATATGTCCGGCTGAGCCGATGAACTTGTTCCAACAGCTCCGGAAGATGCAACAGCAGAACTGGAAGCCATGTCAGCACCTGCAATCAGAGAAAGACAAGAAAGGAAACATCAGAAAGATGAATGGGCACGAAACAATAAGATAAATAAATTCTCAACAAATTTCGGCAGCATCTCCTCTTGTCCGAGGTATGCCCAAGAAGAATAGGGAGTCACCCACCAAGAGGGAGTGATCCCGAGCATAAAATGGGACTCAATCCCATATATATAGCGGACCTACCCCGAAAAATCGGCAAAAGGGGGGGGGGGGGAAATGACGCTCTCGGGGGGGGGGGGGGGGGGAAAGCACACAGCTCACCGCCACCGCCGAAGTGAAGAAAGAGAAAGAAGAGGAGAGAATGAGGAAGAGCAGGGCTTTCGGCGCCTTAAATAGGGCCCGAAGCCGAGGGGCTCTCGGCGCGGCCAAATGCGCGCCGAGAACTCCCCGGCCGAGAGCTCCCGTCGGCCAAAGGGCGCGCCGAGAACTCCCCGGCCGAGAACCCCCGTCGGCCAAAAGGCGCGCCGACAGCTCCCAGGCCGATAGCCCCTGTCGGTCGTAAAGCGCGCCGAGAACCCAAGGACGAAGCCCATGCGCCTGTCCGCGCCGAGAAGCCCATGCGCCCACTCGCGCCGATATCCGTCGCGCCGGGAGGTTCATGCCGAGAAGCTCCGAAATGCTCAAAATAAAGAAAAAACAAAGATGAAAACATCAAAATGAAAGATGGATATGTAGAAGGTTACTACAGCGACATGATTAAGTTGAAAGACAAATTGAGGAAGATACCCTCGAATGATGAAAGTCACCCGCAGGCCCCGTGCCGCTTATTCTGCGCTTACGCCGCCCGCAGGTGGGGGGCATTTGTTGACACCTGGAAAATGAACAAGGGTGGAAGCACAATTGAAAAGAGGGTCTGACCAATAGTGAAAGACCAATGATGAAACTCGTCAACCATTCACCCGGCTAAAGCCCTTGTCAGCCAAAGCTGATGTCCGGTGCCGATGTCATTCAGACGGCAGCGCCGATAAAGCCGCAGTCACTCGACTGATGAGACCTCCCAGCCCTTTAAGAAGAGCTGTACTACTGCTTCGTCCAAGAATCCACGGATGATATGTCAGGGTAAGCCAGATGTCAGCTTACTGATGGATGTAATATGAGATAAAGATGAAGCCGGCACCGGCAGATAAAGATTGTCAGGGCTCCTACAAAGTCAGAACAGAAGAGCAATCCTCTCCACAGATCACACACCCGGCCGAAGTCTGTCAGACTGAAGGTGATGCCCGGTCTTGTCACTGCTCAGATGACAATGCCGATAAAACATACCCAGTTTTGTCGTCATTCAGACGGCAATACTGATTAAACCTCAGTGAGTTCACTGATCAAGCCTCAAGACGATCTCAACAAAGTCATGTCTCTACTAAAGGTGGGCCTTATTCGGTTCTGATGAAGATTAATTCAAAAGAAAGCATAAAGAGAAGCCTAAGGCACGTATGAGGCCTGAAGGCACTAGATGGGCCGGCCATTTGGGCTCCTGTTAATGGCGCCGGGAGCCTCAACAGGGGGCGACTTATCGCGCCGGGAGATGTCGCGAATGGAACAAGCCGCACCGAGTGCCCTCCACCGAGAGGACAGAGGGATGAGAGCTATAAAAGCAAACCCTCTTTGAAATGGGGAGGGGATCGGAAGCCGGGCCATCGATCAAAAAGAAAGAAAAGAGAAGAGACCAGAGAGAGAGAGAGCCTCCTCCGCTGAAAAAGAAAGAGAGAAGAGACCGATCCCCAGGGAAGAAGCTCCAGGTGGGCATCCGGGGGAGGGAGAGGAGTCAATGCTCCGCCCTCCCCCCCCCCATGTTTTCTTATCTTCTGCTTTATGTAATCGTTTCAAGCTTTATCTTGATTCATGCGATGTAGCTGAGATATCTCGGCATCTGTTTGTTCCCCTTCCCCTCACTCCTGCCTTGTAATCGGCTTGAGTATTAGAGTGGTGTATGGTCTGGGCTTTCCCACTGTGTGTCTTCCCCGATGGGCATCGCCAAACGAATGGATATATATGTATGGTGGGCTATAGTTTAAGCCTGATTTTTGCTTCCTCTGAAACTCTATTGCCCTTCCCCGCGTTCTCTGTAAATCAGCTGCATGATAATCCGATTTACCTGTTTCTTCTCTCTGCTTCTTAGCACCATCAGTGCTCAGCCCAGAGCCCGGGACAGACTATCCCTTGGCTGCTGGGATGAAGCTGTGTCATACAATGGTCAAGCTTGAGAAACTCCGGGGTTCTAAGCGTGCGTGCTTCATCCGTCGATGTCATCTAAGTCGCCTCTGGGGCCAGAGACAGTCATCTCTTGGCTCCCAGGGCGACGAATGACCAGATCAAGTATGTCCCCAAGCTCTGCGTGACAATGGCGATGGACAGGGGCATTCAGACTCCAGCTTCCCAGATGCCTCTCGAACCCTAATACTCCTTTGAATTCTAGACCTAATCAAACTCAGAGTGGATGCCTTGAGCAGTCTAGAGCCCATAGAATCCGTCAGTTTCTGCCCAAACCACCATTAAAACCAAAAAACAGAGTACCGTAAAACCCTGAACCCCTCTCGATGCCCTCACCATTTCGGCCTCCAGAACAGTGAAACGGATGAACAGCCCTCGGCGCGGGTCTTCCCGCGCCGATAACCCTATTCCTCCCTTTGGCATTCGCTTCCCGGCGCACCGAACAGTAGCCCAGGAGGTTTCCCCCCGGCGCGAAGCTTCCTGCGCCGAGATCCCTTTGGCATTCGCTTCCCGGCGCACCGAACAGCAACCTAGGAGGTTTCCTCCCGGCGTGAAGCTTCCTGCACCGAGAGTTCCTTGGCATCTGCTTCCCGGCGCACCCAATAGTAACCCCTGAAGGACTCTTCCCGGCGCGGTGATTTTGGCGCCGGGAACCCCCCTTTTTTTAAGTCAAAAACCTCTCTCAAATCTTTAAGCCCTGGCTACTATTAAAAAAACCCTAAAAATACCCTCGTGAGCTGCTCAATAGAACCCCACTCTCTGTCAAGGGATGCCTTGGGCCGTCATATGCACCTCTGGGACGACAACTAGTGGGAGTAACTCCCCTTTTTCTACGTGGTTTCTCGAACTTGATCGGCTTTTGTAAACCTCAAGACCAAGGAAGCTCTGCCACTGCATAAGCTTCTACGGTCACAAAAGGTATATCAATATTGGTGAGGACACGCGCCACACTTCACGACGGAGTACACGGATCTCGTCGGCATCCCTTTGGCTCGGCGATCACTTGGCGGACGAGCAGAGTTATCTTTAGTTATTTATGCTTTAGGCCATGCTGGGCCTTGGTTTAGTCCCTGCGTGGACACTTTTATTAGTTGTGTGGACCTTTGTAGGCCAATTGGGGCCAATTAGGCTTTAGTTGGGTCTTTTTATGCTTATTAGGTAGGAGATAGGGCTATTGGGCCACTTTCTTGGTTCAAGCCTTGGCCCATTTGGCATGGCTGCCTAACCCAAGGCTTGGCCCACCTAGGGTTAGGGTTTTGGGTGCCCCCACCTCTTTCCCTCCTCTTGGAAGGTGGCAGCCGCCCCTCTCCTAGATTATAGGAAGAGGGGTGCGCCCCCCCCCCCTTTCCCTTCCCCATCCGATCCCCCCTCTCTCCTTTGGCCGCCCCCATCCCCCAATCCACTCCTACAATCAAGGAGTGGTGCGCACCCCCCCTTTCCCCCCTTGCCATGTTGCGCACCCCCCTTTCCCCCATGCCATGTGCGCACCCCCCCTCCCCTCCCTCTTGGCTAGGGTTTCAACCCTAGCATTCCCCCTCCCCATATAAAACATCTCATGTATTTTCTTTGGAAGATTTTTGAATAGAATTGAAAAAGCATTTGCTGAAGGTGGCTGCGCCCCCTCCTCTGTTCCTCCTTGCTCTTGCGACGGGAGCAAACCCGGGGTGTGACTCCCCATCCCTCGGTGCGACGCCGAGGGCCCCTTTCTCTTCTATCCCTTCTCAAGTTCTAGTTCGGTGCGCCCGGACTTCTCCTCCAAGAGCAGCGACAACCAACCCCTGTTCTTGAAGACCTTGGGCGACCAGCCCATTTTTGGGTGACTCTTCTGCGAGTCGCCAACGCGTGTGAGGTGGTTTCGCCTCATTTGGAGATCGGCATCACCCGTGGCGATTTTCTTCGTGAGCACGCGCAGGACCCCCTCTCCCTGCGAGCCAGATTCTGTCCGCCCCCTTGAAAAAATCCCACAGGACGGACGCCTACGAGTTTGGATGTGGGATCTTCACCGGTCGTACCTCTCTTCGTCCTCTGTCCAACGCCGCCGACCTCGCCTCGTTCCGACGTCCGAGCTGTTCGTGGCGTCCCTGCCCGTGAGGTCGCGCAGGTCTGCCCTGTCCACCCGGCGCCAGGACCACCGGCGGATTCCAGAGCCTACTGCTCTCAGCCACGACCAGATCTGATCGAACCCTTCGATCGGGGCCTGCTGCTCTGCGTCCTCTTCGTCCTCCAACAAGCGGAGCTCCGTTCGCTCTTCGGGTCTAATTCTTATTAATTTTCCCGGTCGAGCGTGCAGTTCTGGGAGCAGAATCCAGTCGCAACTTGCAGGTGCGCCCCCGGCTTCCACGGACGGAATCTGCATGCCCACTTTGGCCGAGGCTTCCTCCCGTGACCTAGCTATGCGCCATCACTGACGGCGCCTCAATCGGATCCCGGACCAGGTCGTGGGAGCTTTCACCGCGGAGTCACGCATTGCTGCGAACCTGCCGACCACCGTTCGGGTCCTCCTCGCGGTCAACCCTTCACCGAGTGCCGCCCGTCAGCCCGTACATCGGCAGCCCCGAATCTCTTTGTGTAGCCTGTTATCTCCCTGCGAGGAGTGGGCGTTGGTGGTCGAGGTTGTATTATTGTTCGTCCTTGTGTATCGGGGTTGTCGATCTCGGCCGGGGTTTCTTCCCCACGCCTAGGCGTGGAGGTACGCGCAACGCTCCCTTTGTTGGCATTTGCTTTACTAGTATACTTTCTAGCATGCCGCGTGAGGGTGTGTAGGGTCCTAGCTAGCTTATTATTCACTGCGTGGTTGTGAGTTGAGAGCACCCATTCCGTGGCCCTAGTCGAGCGCCGAGCTCGGACTAGATTCCCATAGGCGCACGGCGGCTCCTTAGCCGCTGAGATCCCTACGCTTCCTTCATAGGGACGGCTGTGGGCTTGGATTTCTTGTTGAGAGACGCCTCCACTCGGAGGAACGCTACGGAGGTCAGCCGCCCGGCTTTCCTTTGGCGTGCGAGTGCTGGCCGCACTTGTTGCATTCGTAGGTCTTAGCCCATTTCGGTCCCGTCCCGCATCAAAGTGGTATCAGAGCTTAGGGAACCAGTTTGTTCTAACAAATTGGGGTCTTAGGTCTTTTGAGTCTTTAGGTTGTCTAGGGTGCATTAAGTCTCTTAGTTCATCTAGGTAACCTACCATTGCATTGTCATTTTAGGTTTGTGTCTAGTTAGAGTTTTATTCTTGTCTCGTTGAGTCTTGCATGTCCAGCTCACCGCCAGCCCCATGGTGGTTCCTCGAGCCCACATGTCAGATTGGTCATCCCTGGTGGTCCAATTCGAGGCTCTTATGGCACGACCCCTAGGTGTCGCCCCTACCACTCAGTCGTCGGGAGACCCGATCCCTATGCCGATGACCGAGTCGTTTCAGCGCCCTGTCAAGTCCGTGGCCATCCTACCTAATGGGTTGCATACGGAGATCGACTTCATCAATAGGGTTCCATCTAATCATGTCTCACAGGACATTGTAGAGTCTCTCTCAAAGACTGGGGAGATTGTTCTCTGCGATGGCTTAGCTTTTATCGAGTTTCAACGGTGGTTTGGCCCCGTTCAATATTACAATGGTGCATGGTGCAAGATCGGCACACTTGCTGGTCCATGCATCATCTTAGGGCAAACTTGGTTGGAGGAGAGAAGAGCGACCATCGACCTGGACAGGAGGACCTGCACCTTACACCCATCTCACCTTCCAGGCGAGTTCGTCTTCCACGACGGCGTTACGCCGACCACCTCCGTGTCGCTAGCCACCCACCCCGAGCGATCCACTCCGCCTCTTGTTCCAGTGACTTACGAGGCTGAACAGGAGTTGGCTGAGGAGTACCTAACTGGGGTTGAAAAGTTAGAGAGTGACCCCATGGAGCACCCAGTCGTGCCTGAACCTTTGGAAGTTAGGGCCGACACTCTCGGCCTGAGACCCTCGACTGAGAGCCAGGGGCCCCTCCACATCATAGAGGACTCTGTTTCCATTCCCGAGGGAGATGCTTCACCCTTAGACCCTCATATAGAGCCATTCTTACCTTCCGAGGGTGAACTGGTTATTGGAGAGTCTTTAGCTAGCTGGTTAAGGAAGGGCCGAATTCTAGATGCCCCGATCCCTTGCTACCCATCCATGGAGCCAGCTCTCCCAATTGTACCCCTTGACTCCTTTCACACCACTTTTCGGTCCTTCTGCTTTCTTGAAAATGTGAAGGGCTTCCTTAGGAGTTTAGATTGTCAATGGGAGTTGACATATATGTTGAACTTAGGGTCTGACCAACCCTATAGTCATAGCTTTACACTCCCTGCTTTGGGGTCTATTACCTCGGTCTATACCATGGGACATATCACCTCTGAGGTCCTTTTACTCTTTCCCATTCCCGAGGAGGTTGACTTCGTCCCCTCTTATGGTATCACGGTCCCGAGGGAGGAACCTTGCCTTCCTTACCTTCCTCATGAGCCTCTTGCCCCATACATTAGAGCGCCTGAAGGTGATCATCTGCACCTGGGCGAATGTCGCACATGGGCAAGTATTGTGAAGGGACCTGTCGAGAGGGTTCATCATTTCTTTGACCCATTCGATCCCCTCCCTAGTGAGCCTCTCGACCCATATTCTTTTCCCCACCTCGTCGAGGAGGTCCACTATCATACACCACCTAGGCCTTCTAGTCAACACCTCACCTTGCAGGCATCCAGATGCCCGAGCTTAGGAGGCCAGGGACACATGTCTCTTCCCCATGTTTCACCATGTCCATCGTCATATAGGGGAGATGTCATGAGTAAGCTTGGGATTATTCATCCTCCTGAGTCTACCCTATTTAGTAGGACACATGTGCATGATAGGTCATACTTTGGTTGTCCAGGTCCTCCCCATGTTGTCAAGTCTAGTAGGAGTCATAGGCATGCTAGGTCTGTGTTTGGATGTCCAGGACCACCACTGCATTCACATAGGTATGAGTCAACACAGCTAGTTCGGAGTCTGCATCATCACCACCTCGAGGCCAGCAACGCACGTTATAAGGAGTTAGCTGATGCGCATCGACGCACCCGTGAGTTCCGAGAGGGAGAGTACGTCATGATCAGGGTCAGACCTGAACGGTTTCCTTCGGGGGCCGTGAAGAAACTCCAGGCCCGCGGTGCTGGACCCTTTCGAGTCTTGAAGCGAATCGGGTCGAATGCGTATGAGATTGAGCTGCCAGACGACTATGGGATCTGTTCGACGTTCAATGTCTCAGATATGGTGGCATATCGGGATCCCGCGGTGATTCCCAGTTAGCTTTTTGGGCCCTCCCCTCCTGTTGAGAGTATTACACCTTCTGAGCGTCCACCTCTTCCAGCCCCATTACAGAAATGCGAGCATATAGATTGTATACTGGATGAGCAGGTGACCACGACCAGGAGCGGAGCCTACCAACGCTTCCTAGTGCGTTGGAGAGGGCGCCCTACGACAGACGACGCCTGGATCACACGTGGAGATCTGGAGAGGATCGACCCGAACCTGCTGGAGCGCTACTGGAGCGACCAGGACCCGTACTCGACAGGGTCGAGTTCTTCCCACCCGGGGAGAATTGGTGAGGACACGCGCCACACTTCACGACAGAGTACACGGATCTCGCCGGCATCCCTTTGGCTCGGCGATCACTTGGCGGACGAGCAGAGTTATCTTTAGTTATTTATGCTTTAGGCCATGCTGGGCCTTGGTTTTGTCCCTGCGTGGACACTTTTATTAGTTGTGTGGACCTTTGTAGGCCAATTGGGGCCAATTAGGCTTTAGTTGGGTCTTTTTATGCTTATTAGGTAGGAGATAGGGCTATTGGGCCACTTTCTTGGTTCAAGCCTTGGCCCATTTGGCATGGCTGCCTAACCCAAGGCTTGGCCCACCTAGGGTTAGGGTTTTGGGCGCCCCCACCTCTTTCCCTCCTCTTGGAAGGTGGCAGCCGCCCCTCTCCTAGATTATAGGAAGAGGGGTGCGCCCCCCCCCCTTTCCCTTCCCCATCCGATCCCCCCTCCCTCCTTTGGCCGCCCCCATCCCCCAATCCACTCCTACAATCAAGGAGTGGTGCGCACCCCCCCTTTCCCCCCTTGCCATGTTGCGCACCCCCCTTTCCCCCATGCCATGTGCGCACCCCCCCTCCCCTCCCTCTTGGCTAGGGTTTCAACCCTAGCATTCCCCCTCCCCATATAAAACATCTCATGTATTTTCTTTGGAAGATTTTTGAATAGAATTGAAAAGGCATTTGCTGAAGGTGGCTGCGCCCCCTCCTCTGTTCCTCCTTGCTCCTGCGACGGGAGCAAACCCGGTGTAGCAACCCTAATAAATGAATAATTGAAATGAATTAAAACATATATATTACAGAAGTAATATATATATAAAAGGAATAGGGTTAATTGGACGAAATAAAACAAATTAAAAATAACGCCTCTTATTAAGGCGTTAATTTATAAAGAAACGCCTCTACCCATGGCGTGAATAAAGAAAGGACGCCCACACCTACGGTCGTCAGTTCTCACGCGACCAAATGGGTAAGTAAAAGAAACGCCTCTATCTTGGGCGTGTTTTAAAACAAGAAACGCCCTTTTTCAAGGCGCTTTTTAAGAAACGCCCTTATGCAAGGCGTTAATTAAAGAATACACGCCCTTACCAAAGGCGTTAATTCCATTCGAGTTCCGTTCGACACGGGAGCTTATCCAGGGAAGGATTATGTTAATCCAGTAAGTATTTAATAGGGCAAGGACTCTATATTGGAAGCATTACTTCTACTAGAACACTAACCTTAACAGGACGTCCAAAATCCTATATATAATCTTGATCGAACAAACCCTAAACCTATTTGGACGATCGAACCGCACAGGTACGTGAAGAACATATCTTCTTCTTCTTCTTTTCCTTATGAACGAAATAGCAGTTCATATAAGTTTCTCTTTGCTTCGGTTACATGAAGAACTAATAGTTCTTCATCCTCTTTTCCTCTTACAGGTTGAGGACGCAGCAGCATAAGTGAAGAACAAGGTAACGTTCTTCTAATCTCCTCTGTTCTGATAGGTGAAGAAATTAATAAATGTTTCTTCTTCTGTTCTCGTAGGAATTACATGACCGAAGAACTAGAGCTCCTCTTCTCACAGTTTAAATCATCAAATTATCATAAGGTAGGTTTTCTCAAGTTACTGTAGCCCAAATGAAATTAATGCAAGATATATATATATATAAGCATGTCATGCATATGATTATTATAGTCTTCATGCGTTTTCTGAAATATTTTGAAAGAAACGCCCTTGATTAGGGCGCTAATTTAAAAGAAACGACCATGCTAGTGGTCGTCAATTTAATATTTGACGCCCTCTACGCAGGCGTTAATTTCATAAGAATCGCATGTGATTAATAATTGATCCTGTTTAAAAATTACAATACATATGAAATATTGATTTTTAATATCTTGCATGAACTCTGTGAATTCCTGTTGAATTTTACTGCCATGACATGTCTCCTGTCTCTCGAAATATTATTTATTAAAATATCGTAAATCCCTTGAAATTCACGACTTGGATAAAGTCGTTTTCCATATTCTAACGCCCCAGTACAAGGCGTGAATCTGAGAAGTAACGCCCCTTCCTAGGGCGTGTATCTGCTAAAATCCTGAAATTCACATATTCTGTAAAATGGAATTAGAAAGTAACGCCCCTTCCAAGGGCGCGTTTTTGATAAATTTCTGAGAATAATTATATCCTGTCGAATATGTAAATGATGAGACGCCTGCCCCTGCAGTCGTCAACTTTGAAGAAACGCCCCCAGGAAAGGCGTGTTTTTGATAAATTAATGAAATAATGGAAATTCTGCAAATTGGCAATACATGTAAACGCCCTTCTGTTAGGCGTTAATTATTTAATACACGACTTTACTTAAGTCGTTATTTTACTGTAAACTGATTTTATCCTGATTCTATTACCGATGGTTTCATATTATACATATATATATATATATCGGCACTATTCTCCACTCCGTGAGTATAGTCCCACGTTTCATGTTGATTTATCGATCACACTCAACTCTCATTGACATACAAGCTCTCCATTGGACATTCCGTTCCTTTGGACTAGCGAGTTAGTCATAGAGACCTCCGTAAGACTCCTCGTAGCCTTGGATTCCCTCAAGGCCGACTGAGCTGGTTGTACCCTAAAAAAAACCCATTACACGATCCTTGCCATGTCAATCTAAAGAAACATGGTATACCGGCCCTTATGATTATACAAAGAGTATATCATAAGAAATTCTTGATGGGATGATGATATCATGCCATATCGTGTCATTCTTGTAAACCCCAATTCTATGATAAGAATGAGGGTATCTTGCTTGATCTAATGTTCATGTGGACCTCAATTCTATATAAAGAATGTCCATATTGATTTGTCATGGTACCTAAGTTAAGGGAACCATATTCTACCTAGTGTTATCGAACTCGTGATTATACCGTTATTATCGCCATTCTATGTCCTTTGTCATATTTTGGACTCTATTCTATCAAAGTTGTCATACGTATCTACAAGCTTGATTATTGAAATTCTATATTGGCTATATAAACAAGAGTGGATGTCAAAACACATGATAAATGCCTGCGCATATAGGGCCCGATCTGGTCCTGGGAGGAGCACCCGAAAGTACTTGTGCCCATGGGAGTTAAAATGATAAGGTATCTGGCATTATACCGAGTACTTGACTTGCTTGATTGGACATTCCACACACATCTTGTACTTGACTTGTACTTGACATGAAATGAAATGCGTGGCCCGAAAAAGGGTAATTTACTTGCTTGATACATGATAGCCAAAGTTCTTGACATGACTTGTTAAATGTACTTACTTGAATATCTCGAATAAACTTGTTATCTTGTTGGACGTTCATGACTAAGTTCATCTTATTTCTTTGATATTACATTCTCTCTATCTTGTCGTTTCATGCGAGCATGCATAGCTTTATTGCATCCATGAAAATGTAATTACTTAAACCACTTGCTAGTACTTGAGATATAATTTCCTACTGAGCGTTCGCTCATTCCGTTTGTCCCTTTTTACTTTTCAGGTAAGTCCGACGACGATGGAAGTCAATCGGATGGGAATGGTCAAGAGGGAAAGTGATAGAGCTTCTACAAGTGTTGTCTAGTCTTTTCCATAGTTTCTTGAGTCAACTATGTATTCTTTTCCTTTTTATTAAACAGAGTATTGGATTTGTAATAGTCTATCCATTATGAAATAAAGGATTGGGTTATCTTGCTATTTTGCGCATCTCTGTCTTTGTGTCGAATACACGACCACTCTGATTGACATGATTGATATAGACACGTCGCGCATCTCCGGATATCTTCCGCGCTCGGGGCGTGACAGTCTTTGTGGTATCAGAGCCTAAGGTATTCAATTCCTAGGAAACCCAAGTCCAAGGATAGGTTTCAAAACCTTTAACCAAGTGAGAGTGGGTAGAACCAAGGGTTAAATGATCAATGAGTCCTTTATAAGATCATAGGGATATAATACTAACTTAGCTATTGTAATTGTAGGATAATGGCTGCCGAACGTGCTCAATGGCGCAACATGCAGCGTACCCTTCAAGGGATGACCCAAGTGCTACAACAGGTAGCACAAGGTGGTGCTCCACGAGCTGGAAGCTTACACCAAGCATTCAAGAATATGAATCCCCCGAAGTTCATGGGATCGACCGATCCAGACGATGCTGAGCATTGGGTTCGGGAGATTGAACGTATATTCCGTGTCATGCAATGCACGAATCAGGACAAAGTCTTATTAGCTACTTTCCAGTTAGAAAAGGATGCTAGATGCTGGTGGGAGTCGATTGAAGCTACTATTGACCCAACTCAAGTTACATGGGGTGAATTCGTTGAATATTTCAACGCCAAATATTTCTCTGATAGGGTCCAGGAAAGGAAGGCCGCCGAATTTGCCGCATTAAAGCAAAGATCTTTATCGGTGGCTGATTATGAAGCACAGTTCTCTAGACTGTCTAGATATGCTAAGCATTTAATTGGCACGGAAAAGATGAAAGCCCGTAGATTTCTTAATGGGCTTAGGCCCCACTATATTACTCAACTGGCGCCTATGGACATCCAAATTTATTCTGAAATAGTGCGCCGAGCTCAATTGCTTGAAGATGCCACGGAACTATCTGATAGGATCCGTGGGAAAGACAAAAAGGAGCAAGTCACAAGTTCGGGTTCTTTTAAACCCAACTTTAAGAAGAGGCCCAATAATGGAGGTTCTTCCTCTCAAGATCAGAAGTACAAGAAATCCAAGCCTTTCTCTATCACCACTACCCCTTCAAACGTAGTATGCAAGCATTGTGACAAGGCTGGTCACAAAACAGAAGAATGCTGGAGGAAATTAGGAGCATGTCTCCGTTGTGAGAGTCGTGAACATCGGATTCCCGATTGTCCATTAATGAATGACCAAGACGGTGAGGGTAAACGCCCAGTGACAAGGAACGCGCGTCTTCATGCAATCCAAGAGACCGAACCAGAAGAAGAAGGCGGATTGGTGGAAGGTACATTAAAAATTTGTTCCAAATATGCACATGTCTTATTTGATACGGGTGCATCGCATTCCATTATTTCCAAGAAGTTTGCTGACCCATTACCTCTAGAACCAGAATGGATGAAGTTAATATTGTCTACTCCTCTCGGAAACGAGACGGATATCACACATCATTACCAAAACTGTGAGGTATTGGTTCGAGGAAAGAATTTTCCTATTGATCTTATCTGCTTAGATCTAAAAGAGTACGATGTTATACTAGGAGCAGATTGGTTATCCAAATACCAGGCAACGGTTGATTGCCGGGATAGCAAGATTGTTTTCAAGGAATTTCCGGAACTGACTTATACTAGTCCTAAGAGTCGAAGCAAATCCCCTCTTATTTCGGCTCTTCGAGCAAGCAAGCTCGTCAAGAAAGGATGTGTATCCTTCCTTGCTTTTGTCACTAATAAAGAAGCTAAGGAAACCAAGATAGAAGACGTTCAAGTAGTACGAGAATTCCCAGACGTATTTCCGGAAGAATTGCCGGGATTACCCCCGCAAAGAGATGTGGCCTTTACCATCGACTTAGTCCCTGGTGCTGGTCCGGTTTCAAAGGCACCATATAGAATGTCCCCTGCTGAACTCAAGGAGTTGAAGGAGCAGTTGATGGAACTAATCCGAAAAGGGTTTATTAGACCAAGTACTTCCCCGTGGGGAGCACCAGTCTTATTTGTAAAGAAGAAGGATGGATCCATGAGATTGTGTATTGACTATCGACAGTTGAATCATCTTACTATCAAGAACAAGTATCCACTGCCGAGAATCGATGAATTGTTTGATCAGATTTCAGGATCCAAATATTTCTCCAAGATTGATCTCCGGTCGGGATATCATCAATTAAGGATCAAGGATGATGACATTCACAAGACCGCATTCAGAAGCAGGTATGGCCATTACGAATTTGTTGTTATGCCTTTTGGACTAACAAATGCCCCTGCTGCCTTTATGCAGTTAATGAATAGCATATTCAGGCCTTACTTGGATCAATTCATAGTAGTCTTCATCGATGATATATTGATATATTCTAAGACTAAGAAGAACATGAAGAGCATTTGAGGATTGCATTGCAAGTCTTAAGGACAAATCAATTATATGCTAAACTCAGCAAATGCGAGTTCTGGCTTGAAGAAGTGGCTTTTCTCGGACATGTCATATCCAAGGACGGTTTATCTGTGGATCCGTCAAAAGTTGAAGCTGTGAGAAACTGGGAGAGACCCACTAATGCAAGCGAGATCAGAAGTTTCTTAGGTCTTGCAGGCTATTATCGGCGATTTATCAAAGATTTCTCTAAGATCGCCGTACCACTTACAAGATTAACTCGTAAGGAGATCCGATATGAATGGAGTGAGGAATGTGAAAGCAGTTTCCAAACTCTCAAGGATCATCTCACCACAGCTCCGATCTTAGCCCTACCAATTGAAGGAGAGAAATTCGAGGTCTACACTGATGCTTCTGGCATTGGCCTCGGATGTGTTCTAATGCAACATGGGAAGGTCATAGCATACTCTTCTCGTCAACTGAAGAAGCATGAGGAGAATTACCCCGTCCATGACTTGGAATTGGCCGCGGTAGTATTTGCCCTAAAGATATGGAGACACTATCTCTATGGGGTACAGTTTACTGTATACTCCGATCACAAAAGTCTCAAATATCTATTTTCACAAAAGGAGCTGAACATGAGACAAAGACGTTGGCTAAAATATCTCAAGGACTTCGACTTCAGTATACAATACCATCCCGGAAAGGGTAATTATGTGGCTGATGCCCTTAGTCGAAAGCCGAGAGCAAAGATAGCAAATTGTATGATACAAGAATGGAGGTTACTTGAACAATTCTCCGAGCTCAATATAAGCTTAGACACGGAATCCAAATTTGTCACACTATCCCATGTAAGCATACAGTCAGATTTGTTATCTGAGATACAAACACTTCAGGATGATGATCCTATGTTAATAGAAATCAAAGGCAGATTAGAAGGACAATCTGATTTTCAACTAACTTCTGATGGAAGATTATCGTTCAAAGATAGAACTTGTATACCCGATTGTCCGGAATTAAAGAAGAAGATCTTAGATGAAGCTCACAGATCAAGATACACTATTCATCCTGGATCAACTAAAATGTACCAAGATGTAAAGAGGAACTTTTGGTGGCCCAATATGAAAAGAGAAATAGCGGACTATGTATCACGCTGTCTCACATGCCAACAGGTCAAGGCGGAACACCAAAAGCCTGCGGGAAAACTACATCCTCTAGATATTCCTAAGTGGAAATGGGAGGATATTGGTATGGACTTCATCATGGGTTTGTCTAAATCTAAAGGAGGACATGATGGAATCTGGGTTATCATTGACCGATTGACTAAATCGGCACATTTCTTGCCAATCAAAAGCCGATGGTCGATTGATGTGCTAGCTGCACTATACATTAAAGAAATAGTCAGGATACATGGAATTCCTGTCTCAATCGTGTCTAATAGGGATCCCCGTTTTACTTCTCATTTTTGGAAGGGATTACAACATTCGTTGGGGACAAGGCTCAACTTTAGTACTGCTTTTCACCCGCAAACGGATGGTCAGACCGAGCGAACTAATCAAGTTGTTGAAGATATGCTGAGAGCATGCATTATTGACTTTGGAGGAAGCTGGCATGACCACTTACCTTTAGTTGAATTTGCATATAATAATAGCTACCAAGCTAGTATCCAAATGGCACCTTTCGAAGCCTTATACGGAAGGAGTTGCCGATCTCCCATATGTTGGAACGAAGTTGGAGAAAAATAACTATTAGGTCCAGACATGGTAAGGGATACAACCGAGAAGATACAAGTAATCAGAGAAAGATTACAAGTTGCTCAGACAAGGCAAAAGGCTTATGCTGATACCAGGAGAAGAGATCTTGAATTCCAGGTTGGAGATCATGTATTTCTTAAAATATCCCCTGGACGTGGCATACGAAGATTTGGTGTTAAGGGCAAGCTTACGCCAAGATTCATCGGACCATTTGAGGTACTCGAAAGAGTTGGCGAGGTTGCTTATCGCATCGCGTTGCCTCCTCAGTTGTCCGAGGTACACAATGTATTTCACATATCTATGTTGAAGAAATATGTACACGATCCATCTCATATTATTGAACATGGAGATCTGGTGATCCAGAAAGATCTCACATATAAACAGAGGCCCTTGAAGATATTAGATCGAGAAATACGAGCTCTAAGGAATAAGGTTATTCCCATGCTTAAGGTGCAATGGAATAAGAATCCTGAACGCGAAGCGACATGGGAGACCGAGGAATCTATGAAGAAACGATTTCCCGAGTTATTCTAAGAGGTATATGTCCTACACTCTCCACGTATAATTATATATATATATTGAATTTGGGGACCAAATTCTTTTTAAGTGGGGGAGGGTGTAGCAACCCTAATAAATGAATAATTGAAATGAATTAAAACATATATATTACAGAAGTAATATATATATAAAAGGAATAGGGTTAATTGGACGAAATAAAACAAATTAAAAATAACGCCTCTTATTAAGGCGTTAATTTATAAAGAAACGCCTCTACCCATGGCGTGAATAAAGAAAGGACGCCCACACCTACGGTCGTCAGTTCTCACGCGACCAAATGGGTAAGTAAAAGAAACGCCTCTATCTTGGGCGTGTTTTAAAACAAGAAACGCCCTTTTTCAAGGCGCTTTTTAAGAAACGCCCTTATGCAAGGCGTTAATTAAAGAATACACGCCCTTACCAAAGGCGTTAATTCCATTCGAGTTCCGTTCGACACGGGAGCTTATCCAGGGAAGGATTATGTTAATCCAGTAAGTATTTAATAGGGCAAGGACTCTATATTGGAAGCATTACTTCTACTAGAACACTAACCTTAACAGGACGTCCAAAATCCTATATATAATCTTGATCGAACAAACCCTAAACCTATTTGGACGATCGAACCGCACAGGTACGTGAAGAACATATCTTCTTCTTCTTCTTTTCCTTATGAACGAAATAGCAGTTCATATAAGTTTCTCTTTGCTTCGGTTACATGAAGAACTAATAGTTCTTCATCCTCTTTTCCTCTTACAGGTTGAGGACGCAGCAGCATAAGTGAAGAACAAGGTAACGTTCTTCTAATCTCCTCTGTTCTGATAGGTGAAGAAATTAATAAATGTTTCTTCTTCTGTTCTCGTAGGAATTACATGACCGAAGAACTAGAGCTCCTCTTCTCACAGTTTAAATCATCAAATTATCATAAGGTAGGTTTTCTCAAGTTACTGTAGCCCAAATGAAATTAATGCAAGATATATATATATATAAGCATGTCATGCATATGATTATTATAGTCTTCATGCGTTTTCTGAAATATTTTGAAAGAAACGCCCTTGATTAGGGCGCTAATTTAAAAGAAACGACCATGCTAGTGGTCGTCAATTTAATATTTGACGCCCTCTACGCAGGCGTTAATTTCATAAGAATCGCATGTGATTAATAATTGATCCTGTTTAAAAATTACAATACATATGAAATATTGATTTTTAATATCTTGCATGAACTCTGTGAATTCCTGTTGAATTTTACTGCCATGACATGTCTCCTGTCTCTCGAAATATTATTTATTAAAATATCGTAAATCCCTTGAAATTCACGACTTGGATAAAGTCGTTTTCCATATTCTAACGCCCCAGTACAAGGCGTGAATCTGAGAAGTAACGCCCCTTCCTAGGGCGTGTATCTGCTAAAATCCTGAAATTCACATATTCTGTAAAATGGAATTAGAAAGTAACGCCCCTTCCAAGGGCGCGTTTTTGATAAATTTCTGAGAATAATTATATCCTGTTGAATATGTAAATGATGAGACGCCTGCCCCTGCAGTCGTCAACTTTGAAGAAACGCCCCCAGGAAAGGCGTGTTTTTGATAAATTAATGAAATAATGGAAATTCTGCAAATTGGCAATACATGTAAACGCCCTTCTGTTAGGCGTTAATTATTTAATACACGACTTTACTTAAGTCGTTATTTTACTGTAAACTGATTTTATCCTGATTCTATTACCGATGGTTTCATATTATACATATATATATATATATCGGCACTATTCTCCACTCCGTGAGTATAGTCCCACGTTTCATGTTGATTTATCGATCACACTCAACTCTCATTGACATACAAGCTCTCCATTGGACATTCCGTTCCTTTGGACTAGCGAGTTAGTCATAGAGACCTCCGTAAGACTCCTCGTAGCCTTGGATTCCCTCAAGGCCGACTGAGCTGGTTGTACCCTAAAAAAAAAACCCATTACACGATCCTTGCCATGTCAATCTAAAGAAACATGGTATACCGGCCCTTATGATTATACAAAGAGTATATCATAAGAAATTCTTGATGGGATGATGATATCATGCCATATCGTGTCATTCTTGTAAACCCCAATTCTATGATAAGAATGAGGGTATCTTGCTTGATCTAATGTTCATGTGGACCTCAATTCTATATAAAGAATGTCCATATTGATTTGTCATGGTACCTAAGTTAAGGGAACCATATTCTACCTAGTGTTATCGAACTCGTGATTATACCGTTATTATCGCCATTCTATGTCCTTTGTCATATTTTGGACTCTATTCTATCAAAGTTGTCATACGTATCTACAAGCTTGATTATTGAAATTCTATATTGGCTATATAAACAAGAGTGGATGTCAAAACACATGATAAATGCCTGCGCATATAGGGCCCGATCTGGTCCTGGGAGGAGCACCCGAAAGTACTTGTGCCCATGGGAGTTAAAATGATAAGGTATCTGGCATTATACCGAGTACTTGACTTGCTTGATTGGACATTCCACACACATCTTGTACTTGACTTGTACTTGACATGAAATGAAATGCGTGGCCCGAAAAAGGGTAATTTACTTGCTTGATACATGATAGCCAAAGTTCTTGACATGACTTGTTAAATGTACTTGCTTGAATATCTCGAATAAACTTGTTATCTTGTTGGACGTTCATGACTAAGTTCATCTTATTTCTTTGATATTACATTCTCTCTATCTTGTCGTTTCATGCGAGCATGCATAGCTTTATTGCATCCATGAAAATGTAATTACTTAAACCACTTGCTAGTACTTGAGATATAATTTCCTACTGAGCGTTCGCTCATTCCGTTTGTCCCTTTTTACTTTTCAGGTAAGTCCGACGACGATGGAAGTCAATCGGATGGGAATGGTCAAGAGGGAAAGTGATAGAGCTTCTACAAGTGTTGTCTAGTCTTTTCCATAGTTTCTTGAGTCAACTATGTATTCTTTTCCTTTTTATTAAACAGAGTATTGGATTTGTAATAGTCTATCCATTATGAAATAAAGGATTGGGTTATCTTGCTATTTTGCGCATCTCTGTCTTTGTGTCGAATACACGACCACTCTGATTGACATGATTGATATAGACACGTCGCGCATCTCCGGGTATCTTCCGCGCTCGGGGCGTGACACCCGGGGTGTGACTCCCCATCCCTCGGTGCGACGCCGAGGGCCCCTTTCTCTTCTATCCCTTCTCAAGTTCTAGTTCAGTACGCCCGGACTTCTCCTCCAAGAGCAGCGACGACCACCCCCTGTTCGTGAAGACCTTGGGCGACCAGCCCATTTTTGGGTGACTCTTCTGCGAGTCGCCAACGCGTGCGAGGTGCTTTCGCCTCATTTGGAGATCGGCATCACCCGTGGCGATTTTCTTCGTGAGCACGCGCAGGACCCCCTCTCCCTGCGAGCCAGATTCTATCCGCCCCCTTGCAAAAATCCCACAGGATGGACGCCTGCGAGTTTGGACGTGGGATCTTCACCGGTCGTACCTCTCTTCGTCCTCTGTCCAACGCCGCCGACCTCTCCTCGTTCCGACGTCCGAGCTGTTCGTGGCGTCCCTGCCCGTGAGGTCGCGCAGGTCTACCCTGTCCACCCGGCGCCAGAACCACCGGCGGATTCCAGAGCCTACTGCTCTCCGCCACGACCAGATCTGATCGAACCCTTCGATCGGGGCCTGATGCTCTGCGTCCTCTTCGTCCTCCAACAAGCGGAGCTCCGTTCGCTCTTCGGGTCTAATTCTTATTAATTTTCCCGCTCGAGCGCGCAGTTCTGGGAGCAGAATCCAGTTGCAACTTGCAGGTGCGCCCCCGGCTTCCACGGACGGAAACTGCGCACCCACTTTGGCCGAGGCTTCCTCCCGTGACCTAGCTACGCGCCATCGCTGACGGCGCCTCAATCGGATCCTGGACCAGGTCGTGGGAGCTTTCACCGCGGAGTCACGCATTGCTGCGAACCTGTCGACCACCGTTCGGGTCCTCCTCGCGGCCAACCCTTCACCGAGTGCCGCCCGTCAGCCCGTACATCGGCAGCCCCGAATCTCTTTGTGTAGCCTGTTATCTCCCTGCGAGGAGTGGGCGTTGGTGGTCGAGGTTGTATTATTGTTCGTCCTTGTGTATCGGGGTTGTCGATCTCGGCCGGGGTTTCTTCCCCACGCCTAGGCGTGGAGGTACGCGCAACGCTCCCTTTGTTGGCATTTGCTTTACTAGTATACTTTCTAGCATGCCGCGTGAGTGTGTGTAGGTTCCTAGCTAGCTTATTATTCACCGCGTGGTTGTGAGTTGAGAGCACCCATTCCGTGGCCCTAGTCGAGCGCCGAGCTCGGACTAGATTCCCATAGGCGCACGGCGGCTCCTTAGCCGCTGAGATACCTACGCTTCCCTCATAGGGACGGCTGTGGGCTTGGATTTCTTGTTGAGAGACGCCTCCACCCGGAGGAACGCTACGGAGGTTAGCCGCCCGGCTTGCCTTTGGCGTGCGAGTGCTGGCCGCACTTGTTGCATTCGTAGTCTTAGCCCATTTCGGTCCCGTCCCGCATCAAATATATTGCTCCAAGCACACACGGGCGCCAGGGGTTCCATACCCTTCTATTTCTTGGCTTTCACCCTAACATTCAGTGGGTGATCGTCTATCATTCTCTGGCAAATGTTAAGTCCAGGGGAGATGCTGTCAGAATTCTCCCAGGATGCCTGAGATGACATGAAACTCATCCCCGGGACCTTATCTATCAGTGGTGACAGAGGCTCCCTATACCTTATTGTTCCCCGCCCAATCTTTCTATGTTCCCGGCCTTCCTTGGAACCTATACCGAAACAGATTGAAGTCCAGTGAGTTGAGCCATTCTGATGCCCCAGGGCCCACTTGCCTCTACCCTAACCAACATGAAACCCAAAACAGAGCATCGCAAGCTCTGATTCTCATCCCGGCGCCATCGTGCCTCTCGGCTTGGCCTACAGTGAACCGGATGAACAGCTCCCGGCGCCACTCCTTCAGGCGCCGAGAACCCCCAGGTACATCTCCTTCCCTGCGCGCCGGGAGCCCCCATACCCTGGCCTTCTTCCCTGCGCGCCGGGAACCCTCTTTGCATCCTCATGCGCCGAGAACTTAACCCCCTTTGCATCCTCATGCGCCGAGAAATTAACCCCCTTTGCATCCTCATGCGCCGAGAACCTAACCCACTGGCATTCTTCTGGTGCCAGGAACCTGTATGCACACCCAATCTGCCCCAGGAGCCTATTCCTACATACAATTGAAACCCCCCCCCATTACTTCAACTCAATTCATCCGGGGATGCCCATGAGTCATCATATCTGGTCCGGGGATAAATTTAAAAGGAAACTAGATCCCCTTATCCTCCGCCATCGGATTTATAAACGACCCCTTTTGCTCGTGTGGATTCTGTCACTGCATGAGTCCCGCTAGCTTTCCGAAGGGGAGATCACATATTACCCTATAGTCTGTATATATGGATCGAGAGGCTCGACCTCTTTCTTTCTCTCGGCTTTCACCTCGACACTCCGTGGGTGATAGCCTATTTCCCCTTGGGCATAATCCAGATTAAGGGGAAATGCTGTCAAAAGGTTGATCGATGCCGTGAACCTCCATCGCTGTCATGGCTCAGCCTGTCCGTGATTGATATCCTCCTTTCCCTCTTTCCCCCAAGTCTAGTCGTTTCGAACCGCCGGTTCAGCGTTATAGTCTGTTTCCGTGATTGATGTCATTATCCTACCCGCCTCCCTGGCCCTGGTATGAAGTTTAAAATTAAATATGTGAACATCTGTTCGCCTTTCGGGGCCTCCTATTTCGGCGTTTAATCAAGGGTTGTCCTTCCTAGGAAGGGCGTAATTAACGTCATAACCTTTATGGTATGACGGGCTTCTGGTCCCGACTCGGACCTCACAATCGACTGACCACGTCAGATCGAGCGCACAATGAAATCGTCATGCATGTGACTGGCACGCCAATAAATCCACCGATAGAATATAAATAAATAAACAAATAAATAAAAATAAATAAGAAGATAAAAAAAGAAAGAAAAAGCCGCGTTCCACAGGCACGCAGCAGATTCTTTAACAGGTTCCTTGTTCTAGCTTGAAAGGTGGACAACCTCACGTTCTTCCTCAACTCAACCCGTTTTTAGCTCATCGATGGTTTGGAGGAGATGCAAATTTGGTCCGTTCAGCAAGATAACCTCAGCAGGGTGAAAGATGATCGTCTTCAGCCTTGAATCACACTCAGCACACCAGGAAGGGAGGTAGAAGCAGCTGCGACCTCGTCTTCCTGCAAACCCCAAAACAGATAAAACATGAAAACCCTTTCTCTCTCTCTGAATAAACCCTACCTCAATCCATATATACCCAAGGAGAATGAAGGGCCATGTGGATGGGATATTCCCCCATGGACCAATCATGGAGGGGCACACAAAGATAGGACCGTGCTAGGGCATCGGCCGGCGCACGAACCGGTGAGTTTTTTGGTCACCGGAAAGTGTCGACTCATAGAGTCGACACTCGCGCCCGGCCAAGGCATGAAATCCAGCCAGACATAGTGAGGCGAGGAAAGTGTCGACTCATAGAGTCGACACATTCCGCCTGAAACATTAAGAAATGCCCAGACAGAACGCCTCAAAAAAAATGTCAACTCATAGAGTCGACATTTGTTCCCGGGTGAGTCCTTGAATCACCCAGACAAAACAGCTCGATAAAAAGGTCGACTCATGGAGTCGACTTTTTATCTCAAGGTTCGAAAACTTAAGAGGGCCAGGCTTAAAAGCTCATGGCCCTGGGACAAAGTGTCGACTCAATGAGTCGACACTTCTCCTGACATGAGCAAAGTTAAAAAAACACTCAAAGGGGTTAACCAAATGACATGAGACATTAAGGATCAAGATGAAAATGATGGAGTTAATCAAAACTTACCCCAAATCATGATCTTACCAACTAAATATGGATAGGGAATACCTTGAGATTTGTCCATCCAATTTCCACCACATTCATACTTCCAACCAGGCAGTCAAGCAACCGAGGTTTATTAGACACATAGGAGTGTCTTGAATGATTATACCACATGGATCTTCAAGTTGTTTCTACCAAATATCTCTGTCAGTTATATGCAACAGAAGTCAGTCATCCAAGGTCTTTAATTCCAAAAGAGAATGAAAGTCTAGGTCACATTAACACTCAATGTTTGAACTGAATCCCTTTAAACTACATGATAGCTATGACAACAACTTAAATGCCATTTTGAATCAACCAGGGATGAGTTAGATGAGTTTGACCCAATTTGTTCGGAGTCTGTCCTTTCTCAACTAATTCCTATAAACACATCAAAACCCATGTCAGTTAACTTCATCAGATGACCTTGAAGTAAAATACCCATTTAGCTATTGCATTAATATTCCACTGAGCATCATTCAATCAAATAGAACTGATCAAATCATTTCAGATCCCCAAACAACATATGCAATTTTTTACATGGAACACAATCACATGGTATTTAGATCATCATCAAAATTCCTTAACCCACGGTTGTGCATGGGGTTCAACAAGTTTAATGGGTGAGCTGAAATTCTTCCTTGGTTTACCGATAACTCAAAGCAAAGAAGGGTGCTTCATTAGCCAGGCCAAGTACATCTCGGAGCTACTCAAGAAATATCAAATAAAGAACCTCAAAGCTCTTGCAACTCCAATGAGCACCAACACAACCATGGATGCAGACTTAAAAGGGAAATCAATGGATGCCAAAGTTTATCGATGTATGATTGGATCACTTCTCTATCTTACGGCATCCAGACCTGATATTCAATTTTGTGTTGGAATGTGTGCTAGATTCCAATCTGATCCTAGAGAATCTCACTTGAGCGCCGTCAAGCATATCTTTCGATACCTTGCCGGAACTCAAGACTTAGGGATTTGGTACCCTGCATCCTGTGCCTTTGAACTTGTCTCTTATTCAGATGCAGACTATGATGGATGTAAATTAGATAGAAAAAGCACAAGTAGGTATTGCCAATTTTTGAGAGGATGTTTGGTATCTTGGGCATCCAAGAAGCAACACTCTGTTGCACTCTCTACTGTAGAGATAGAATACGTCGCTGCAGGGAGTTCTGGAACACAAGTGTTGTGGTTCAAACATCAGCTCCAAGACTACCAAATTGATCTTGGTTGTGTTCCCATATTGTGTGATAACACTAGTGCCATAAATTTGTCAAAAAATCTAGTCCAGCACTCTAGGACCAAACATATTGAAATTAGACATCATTTCATTCGTGATGAAGTAAATAAAGAAAACTTCAGATTGGTATTTGTGGATTTACAACATCAACTTGCTGATATCTTTACCAAACCTCTTAGTAATGAAAGATTTTCATATCTTAGACGAGAGCTTGGATTGTGTAATCCTTTAAATGCCGTCTAGTCTGTTTGACATCATGAATGAATATGACTGTCTTGATCTTGGCAACTTGCTCATAAGATGCATGATTCAAATATAGGAGTATGCTTGGTCTCAATAAATCTTACATTCAGGGGGAGCTTGCTCCTTGTGTGAATGATGCTACATTTTAAATATACTCGTCTGGTGTTTGCTCTCTGTGTGACTATATGGCATATAAAATGGTCAATTGTGGAAGGATAGGTTTGACATGTCTGGAAACTTTCACCATGCGTGAGGAGTCCTAGGACAAACCTCCGCGAGGTACCATGTGTCATCATTGCATGATAGGATTAGTACATAATTATATGTCAAAGCTTGCATTGCATGAAATAAATGTCTCTCTCTCTGTCAAATGCAAAAAGAATGATCCATTGGTCTCTAAACTTATTTAGAGCATACACAAGCTGGATAAGAAATCTATCAGAGGTCTGTCAGGATTGACTGAAGCAAATATCAACTCTTTGAATGCAGTGCAGACTTGAATTCTCTGAGGACTTGACTTTTATGGCAAATAGGTCGACACTTCATTCTCAAAGTGTTGACACCTCAGTTGAATCAGCTGGAAAATAAGCTTCTGTTTTGCATCAGGAGGTCGACTCTTTTCGGAAGAGAGGTCGACACCTCACTGGGTAAGCATTTCCTGCCTGCATGCTCAGTCGTGCTAGCGTCGACTCTTCATCTAAAACAGGTCGACACCTCTCTCTACCTCAATGTGATTTAAGGCGTCTAACCCGTTCATTTCTTATCTCAAATCCCATCATGAACCTCCAATTGTTTTGTCAATCTTTTTATCATATATAAAGGTTGCTCTTACGGGTCTATGTGATCATTGGTCAGTAATCCAGGGGGAGTTAAATGGATTCCATGCCTAATACATCCTGTGTTTGGAAATTGTATGACTTACCTCCATTCTTAATAATGGATCAGATGGTTTATTGTTTATAACTCTAATCTTTGTAGTAAATTGTATGGCAAGTGCTTATCTTGTAAATCAGAATAGGATTAAAACATAACTTGAAAGTAATTGTCCATATCCATGTTCTATCTTTCTAAAAGTCAAAAGTAAGAGGGCTTTACTGATTGAAGAATGTTGAATGAGTATTGTCCTTAAACACAAATACGAAAGGAGCATCGGAAAGAGAATACGCCTCTAACAAAAAAAAAAGGGGTTTTGTAGAGCACTGATTTGGTTACCGAGAAACTAGGTGAAACCTATGTCATGAAGTACCAAGTTATCTATGTTTCATAAATTAAGATGTTAATAAATATCATGATAGAGCAATGGCATTACAGTGTCGAGTGAATGGGATCATTTCACCTAAGACGTGATTTGTCTCATGTAAAAAGACACTACAAGTGCTACCTCCGTTCTCAAAAGGAGAAGTAACACAGTTATCACAGTGAGTAGCTGGGGATTCTGACCTCTGATCAAGGTATCTCCTCATGTCAAAAAGTGTGAATTAACCAAAGTTACTCATGAATTACTTTAAAAAAAAATATATATATATATATATATATATATATATATATATATATATATATTTGGGGCTAACTCTATGCTTACATACAATGGTTTATGTTTAATTTCAATACTTGCCCATAATCATCTCAGTTTAGTCCAATGAAATTGATGAGTAAGGTGGATAGTTGTTGGCAGAGCAAAATGCTTTATTGATTAATGTTTTAATCCTATCCCATTTTCATAACCAGTAATTCTAAACAATCTTACTACAAATTTAAGGTTTATAAGCTTTAAACCATAATAGCATAATAAATGGGGGGGGGTATTTCAGTTTCTTTTAACTAAAAGGGTGTGAGATATCTAACTCAACTAGTTTATTGGCCATTTGACAACGTTTGACCTTGGGTTTTTTAAATACATTTCATATTCTTTTTAACCCACCGCCTTTTCAATTTCTACACTTCGATTCACTTTCCTCACCGCTTGTGCCCGACAACATCGCACGAACCTGTGGCGAGCTCCTCTCCAAGGGTCGTCACCTGAAGGCCCTTTCTCTGCCCCTCTGCTGTGAGCATTCATCTTCCCTTTCTCTCTGTCTTGCTCCTTTCGCCGCAGCCTCCTTTCATTTTTTCTTGCTCTATTTTCATCCATGGTACCACCGGTCACCAGAGGAAAAGGGGAAAACCCAACTACAGTAGGGAAGAAAGCCCCCGCTTCTGAGTCTATCAGAAAGGAACGAAGAACAAAGAGACTTCACGACCGGCCAGATGCACAGACAATGCCTCAGAGAACCTCAGCTGTCGTCCGTGAGCCTTCGCAATAGTAGAATCCGCCAGCTAAGAAGCAAAAAAAATCCGCCAAAGAGAAAAGAGCTGTCGTCTGCAAACCTTCGCGAGAGCAGGAACAGCCTGCTAAGAAGAAGAAATTTTAGCAAACGAGAAAGGGAAACAAAGAGAGGAATCCTCTCACTCAGATGCACCAGATATGTAACGTCGGGTAATTTTGAAGGCTAAATAGGAAAAAAAGAATATATTTACGGTTTGAAATATATATATATATATATAATCTATAAAGGATGATATTTATATATTCTTATAAATAGTTAATAATGTTGAATAAATAAAAATTTGGGTATATTATTATTAGGATAAAACAAATGGCTAGTTAATTTTCATTTTTGAATAAAAGTGAACATGATGTGACACAACCTCGGACCTAATTTAACAAGTACAACCACAAGGCTATGAAGCCTACGCAAGCGGACCTTCGTATGGCACACACACTTAACCCGGGGGTAACTCGGGGATGCCGAGTCGAGGAAATGGGACAAGCCCCTTGCTGGTAGAGGGCCAGCAAAGTCTAAGTCAAACCTCCCCTTGAGGTGCGGATATTCAACTCAATGTGTTAGCCTTGGCCGAGGGACGCGGATCACTCAGTCACACCCACGGGGGTCGCACAAGTGCGGTGGAGCCTTAAGATCGGGCGCTCTCTTCCTTACCGACGGCGCAATTGGAGAATATTAAATGAACAAGAATAATTGAGAGCAAGGGACGAGTTCTCACCTAGCCGGTTTGAAGAAACCGACTCCGGTCGGAGACGGGGGCGAGCGGGGAGGCGAGGGGAAGCACCCGCACGCCGCGTCGATGAAGCTTCAAACCTGTGAGTGTGAATAATACATGAACTACCCCCATGCAAGAGGGGGGATCTCGGGGAAGAGAAGCTAATGAATATACTCAATACGACCTCCACGCAGGGAGGGGCCTTCAGTCGGCCAAGCGGGGAGGGGAATTCGAGCTAGAAGTGAAGAGAGGGAAGTCGAAGCCGAATCTGCCCGCTGACTGTGTCTCAGGATAGACCATCAGGTATTTGGACACTGTGGTCAGCCCCGAATTTTGTTGCAGACGAAACCACTTGGAGATTCTTCGTAGTTGGATCTGGATGATGCTTGAATTTTTTAAATTTCTTCGGGCACCGCTGCTGGTCGGGGTAGGGGCTTGAATAGGGTGGCAGACCCTCAGATCTGACAGCTTCAGGTTCCCAACAGCAGGAAGCATAGGTTGCCACGGTCGCTCCCAAGCTCAGAATCTGGTGCCGCTAAAGTCGTTGGAACCGTTGAGGAGTCTTCTTTGAAGCAAGACTGACAAAGATGCTAGCTGATGTCAGGGTCGACCGGTAGGCTCTGAACACTGAGGAGGGGTCGGTGCAGACTAAGTGGAAGCAGAACCGAGCACCCGAGGGAGAAAATTGATAAATTTTAGGTCTGGTCGCCAAATGGGGCTCTGCTTCTTGGAGATGTTATAAGACTCATAGTATAAGATGTTTGAAGAAGAACTCTTGATCCGATTCCCAACACGATCGTCGCAGTTGAGCTTCTAATCCGGCTATGGTCTCCTGCCAGGGGGGATCTGCGCAGATGTGGGAGAATGGCTCTCCTGGTCGATCTCGAACTCGGAATGGGACGGGACCACCACCGTTGCGAAGAAGACAGGAAGATGCTTCCGTCGGTATATGGTATGCCACCTGAAGCTCCCAGGGGACGACGGGGTGGCCTCTACAACCTGTGACCAATCTGCTGCCTACAACCAGAACTTGAGAGGGTGGAGATAGGTAATGGGGAATGGGATAGATGGGAGGGGAAATGAGGTGGTTGTGTGTAGGGGCAACCCCCAGCTGTGAGGGGGTCTAGGAGGGGGGGTTTCAAGGTGTGGGAAGGGGAGAATGGGGGCTGGAAGGGGGTGTTTGCTATGGGTGAGAGAGGAGCTACAAATTTGGGCTCGGAGGGAGAGGGGAAGGTGAGGGGGGCACAAGTGGGTGGAGGGAAGGTGAGTTTGAATTTTCCTTAATGAAGGGTATTCAATGGTGGTCTTGGGGATGGGAGGGGTTGTGTTGGGGAAGGGAAGGGGTGCTTGGGGTAGTGGGAAGGGTGCTTGGGGAAGTGGGTGGGGTAGTTGGGGGTTGGGAGGTGGAGCTAGGATTGGTGGAAGCTCTCTTGGGACTAGTGGAGTAATGGGATGTGTGGGGAAGGGGAGTGGCCTTTAATGGGGGTAGGTGGGAGAGTGGTGGTTGGGAAGGGAGGAGAGAGAAAATTTTTGAAATTGGGTGTGGAGGAGAGAGAAATGGGAGTGAAAGAGAGAGATTAAGAGAGGGATGGATAGGGAATCTCTCCCCTAGGGTCTCTCACCCAAATAATGGAATCTCTCCACTAGATAAGAAGTTTGAACTCTCAAAATGGCAAGTATTTCATTCATTGATTCATTACCTCCAAATGGAGAGAGTGGGGTCCTATTTATAGGGATCCCACAATTTACAATAAGACCCTGACTTTTGACACATTGACTAATAACCAACAAGATAGGGGTGCCCATGGGACAAGCCTAATGAATTGGGCCCAATAGCTAACTAATAAACCTAATGACACTCAAACCTAGGGAAATAAGTACAAGACCTAGGGACATGACTCAAATAAAAGGGAAATTACAATGATATGACTCAAATAAAATAAAGAAACATACATTGGACTCAAAATAAATGACTAGACCATGATGTACACCTCCGGGGTGACGAGAATGGTCGATAGTGTCAGGACGGATGGTGATGACCCCATCATACTCCGAGGTGCGGAGAACTCGACTCCGTCGAGTAAGAGGTGGTACCACTCACATGTCTTCCGAAAGAAGCCGATTCTTCCACCTAGCGAGGTAGAGCCCGTTCACCTTGCTCCGAGTGATGATTACCTGTTCATCCAATATTCTCTTAAGTTGCTTACGTCGGGCTCTCTGGGCTGATGGTGCTCACATGGGGAGGGGTGGGTGCTCTCTCAAGGGAGGAAGGGGGCTTGAAATTCTCACTTGGTGCCACCGTGGGTCCCTTGTGTGGCACAAGGCTTTCCACATTGAAACTGAAGTTAACTCCGTATCCCTTGAGGAGGCCTAACTTAGTAGTGGGGCTAATGCACCTCAAAACTTGGAAGGGGCTGATCCCACAAAACCTCAATCTTGAGTTGTCTCTATGTGAGAGCCTCTCATTCCTCACCATCCCGGTATCACCCATTTGGATTTCTTGGTGACGCCATTGAGTCGGTCGGCCTTTTGTAGATTTCATGACTCTTGTTGATGCTCTTGCAAGGTTATCATGAAATTTTGTGAATGTTGTCTTTTTTGTGGGTATGGGTGGACCTGGATAACCATAGATGGACCTATCATGCCATGATGCCATATGGACCTTGATGAACCTTGGTGGGCCGGGGCAACCATATGTGGACTTGTCATGCAATGTTGTGATGAATGTCGGGGGACCCGGACATCCGTAGATGCTTTTGACATGCTTAAGACCCATGATGAATGAGGGTGGACCAATACATCCGAATATGGACCACTCATGCTTTCTACTTGACATGTGGGTGATATGAATGAATGGACCCAACATAGTGTTCATGCCAAGTGGTGTGGTAAGCCTAGACACATGTATGTTTTTCCTATGGGTGACTTCCATGTGTATAGGTGTGGGACAACCTTTGAACTCCCATTGGAAAGGGTCGAATGGATCTAAGAAGGTGGTCATCATGGGGTGGAGCACAACCTCATTACCTAGGGATATGTGGCCCAAAGTCATGGCTCCCAAGATGTAACCGGGTCTAAGATGGAGTGAATTGGGTCAAACATTGTGAGTTGATGTAGGGAAAGGTGGGTGGTGGATAAAGTGTTTTAGTCACACGAGTCTCTTGACTCCCATTGGAATGGATCATATGGATCATAAAATGGGTTACCTAGGGGGAGGAACTCCATGTCCTCAAGATCCTCAAAAGGTGCTAAGTCATCCTTCTCCATGATAGTTGGGCCAATGTTCTTCGAAAGTGGGTCGGCCATGAGTGGAGGGCTTGGCTTTCTACCCGAGATAAGAAGCTCTAAATCGAGGAGAAGGTTAGGCTCATCGGGTGTAGGGAGGAATAGAAGGAGGTCGCTAGTGTAGCAACCAATGGTGCAAACCGAGGTGATAGACCCTATGCATAGGTGTAGGAGGCTAAGGCTCCTAGGTTGTTCGACCATAGGGGTCAACATGCTAGTCATCTCTAATTGCCATGCTATGCCCTTGAGAAGGTCCTCTAAGGTCTCCACTTTATAGGATGCTTGGATTGTGGTGTGATAGGAGAAGAAGGGCACTATGGGAAGGTCTTGTTCTATGGGAGGGAAAACATGGGCCAGGATCTCTCTAATTGGGCTCTCCTTTAGTCAACTAACAATGGGTTCTCCTAAGATGAGCTCCGCCCCAACTAGAGAGGGTGGTGTAAGGTAAAGACCATCGTGTGAGGTTTCTTCTTCAACTTGGACTTGGGTTTCCTCCAAGGTGAGGGTGGGTTTGGAGTGCTCACAACTATTAGATCGGGTATGAGTTCTTCTACCAAGGAGGTGAGGGGGTCTTTTGGGGTGATGAGGGTTGGTGTGTGGTGCTCCCGGGGTGGAGGGTAAAGGGAAACTTGGATTGGGATTGGTAGAGTGGGGTTTGGGAGTGGAAGTAGTGGAGGCCTAGGTTGGGGTAGGATTGGGGTTGGAAGTGGAAGGTGGGTTGGGTGACAAGATTTGGGTTGATGGGTTTTGGGGGGTGTACCCTTTTTAGGGGACGATGGAGGGGTAGTGGTGGGGACCAAGGGGAGATGTGGGGTATGGGTTTGGTGAGGGATTGTGGTTTGGGTGGTGGTAGCCGTCATGGGTCTAGGTGGAGGGATGGACACGGGGTCCACTTGGGTTTGAATGGTGGTCCTTATTGGGGAAACCGGGTCGGTTAGGGGTCTCTTCCCCTTGGGATCGACCGGTTGTGGAGGGGGGGAAGTGGGGGCCAATTGAGTTTGGATAGTGAGGTTTGCGGAAGGGGGTTTTGGTTGGAGTGTGGGGACCCTTAGGGGATTTGGTGGAGAGGCAGATGCTTGGTTTATTTGGGCCTTAAGGGAGAGGACTTGGTTGCGAAGTGTAGTTATGATGGTTGAGAGGTGACTTATTGGGGTTGGTGGAGATGGAGACCAAAGGTCGGCCCCAAGTTGGTCGGGTGGGGATGGAGGAGTGGTAGTGCTCCTCGGTTTAGGGGTGCTTGAATAGGAGGGGTGGGAATGTTTGGGGATGTAGATTTTTCTAAGTTCTTTCTTCATATCATCCCATGAGGAAATGGGTTCTTGTTTCCTAACGTCCCTTAAGCCCACTATGTTCCTCCATTTTTCCTTGGCTTGACCCCGAAATTGCCCCATGGCAACGCAGACTCTTGCGGGTCCATAAACCATAGTTCTCTCAAAGTGTTTTTCCATGGTGACCTCCCACTTTAGGTAGGCACTATAGCATGATCCATCGAAGAGGAGATCCTCAAAAGAGATTATGTCAAATGGAGGGTTGATCGGTCCCTTGTGGGGGGTCGAGTGGGATGAATGTGACCAAAGAGAGGTAGCCACGTTGATGAATGCAAATATGCCCAAGGACTAGACTTAGTAGAGACAAGTCTAAAACTTGCTCTGATACCATTTGATGTGACACAACCTCGGACCTAATTTAACAAGTACAACCACAAGGCTATGAAGCCTACGCAAGCGGACCTTCGTATGACGCACACACTTAACCCGAGGGTAACTCGGGGATGCCGAGTCGAGGAAATGGGACAAGCCCCTTGCTGGTAGAGGGCCAGCAAAGTCTAAGTCAAACCTCCCCTTGAGGTGCGGATATTCAACTCAATGTGTTAGCCTTGTCCGAGGGACGCGGATCACTCACTCACACCCACGGGGGTCGCACAAGTGCGGTGGAGCCTTAAGATCGGGCGCTCTCTTCCTTACCGATGGTGCAATTGTAGAATATTAAATGAAAAAGAATAATTGAGAGTAACGGACGAGTTCTCACCTATCCGGTTTGAAGAAACCGACTCCGGTCGGAGACGGGGGTGAGCGGGGAGGCGAGGGGAAGCACCCGCACGCCGCGTCGATGAAGCTTCAAACCTGTGAGTGTAAATAATACATGAACTACCCCCATGCAAGGGGGGGGATCTCGGGGAAGGGAAGCCAATGAATACACTCAATACGACTCCACGAAGGGAGGGGCCTTCAGTCGGCCAAGCATGGAGGGGAATTCGAGCTAGAAGTTAAGAGAGGGAAGTCGAAGCCGAATCTACCCGCTCACTGTGTCTCAGGATAGACCGTCAGGTATTTGGACGCTGTGGTCAGCCCCGAATTTTTTTGCAGACGAAACCACTTGGAGATTCTTCGTAGCTGGATCTGGATGATGCTTGAATTTTTTAAATTTCTTCGGGCACCGCTGCTGGTCGGGGTAGGGGCTTGAACAGGGTGGCAGACCCTCGGATCTGACAGCTTAGGTTCCCAACAGCAGGAAGCAGAGGTTGCCACGGTCGCTCCCGAGCTCAGAATTAGGTGCCTCCAGAGTCGTTGGAGCCGTTGACGAGTCATCTTCGAAGCAAGACTAACGGGGATGCCAGCTGATGTCAGGGTCGACCGGTAGGCTCTGAACACTGAGGAGGGGTCAGTGCAGACTAAGTGGAAGCAGAACCGAGCACCCGAGGGAGAAAATTGATAACTTTCAGGTCCGGTCGCCAAATGGGGCTCTACTTCTTAGAGATGTTAGAAGACTCGTAGTAGAAGATGTTTGAAGAAGAACTCTTCATCCGATTCCCAACACGATCATCGTAGTTGAGCTTCCAATCCGGCTCTGGTCTCTTGCCAGGGGGGATCTGCGCAGTTATGGGAGAATGGCTCTCTTGGTCGATGTCAAACTCGGAATGGGACGGGACCACCACCATTGCGAAGAAGACAGGCAGACGCTTCCGTTGGTATATGGTATACCACCTGAAGCTCCTAGGGGACGACGGAGTGGCCTCTGTAACCTGCAGCCAATCTGCTGCCTGCAACCAGAACTTGAGAGGGTGGAGATAGGTAATGGGGAATGGGGTAGATGGGAGGGGAAATGATGTGGTTGTGTGTAGGGGCAACCCCCAGCTGTGAGGGGGTCTAGGAGGGGGGGTTTCAAGGTGTGGGAAGGGGAGAATGGGGGCTGGAAGGGGGTGTTTGATATGGGTGAGAGAGGAGCTACGAATTTGGGTTTGGAGGGAGAGGGGAAGGTGAGGGGGGCACAAGTGGGTGGAGGGAAGGTGAGTTTGAATTTTCCTTAATGGAGGGTATTCAATGGTGGTCTTGGGGATGGGAGGGGTTGTGTTAGGGAAGGGAAGGGGTGCTTGGGGTAGTTGGAAGGGTGCTTGGGGAAGTGGGTGGGGTAGTTGGGGGTTGGGAGGTGGAGCTAGGATTGGTGGAAGCTCTCTTGGGACTAGGGGGTGGAGTAATGGGATGTGTGGGGAAGGGGAGTGGCCTTTAATGGGGGTAGGTGGGAGAGTGGTGGTTGGGAAGAGAGGAGAGAGAAAATTTTTGAAATTGGGTGTGGAGGAGAGAGAAAGGGGAGTGAAAGAGAGAGATTAAGAGAGGGATGGGTGGGGAATCTCTCCCCTAGGGTCTCTCACCCAAATAATGGAATCTCTCCACTAGATAAGAAGTTTGAACTCTCAAAATGGCAAGTTTTTCATTCATTGATTCATTACCTCCAAATGGAGAGAGTGGGGTCCTATTTATAGGGATCCCACAATTTACAATAAGACCCTGACTTTTGACACATTGACTAATAACTAACAAGATAGGGGCACCCATGGGCCAAGCCCAATGAATTGGGCCCAATAGCTAACAAATAAACCTAATGACACTCAAACCTAGGGAAATAAGCACAAGACCTAGGGACATGACTCAAATAAAAGAGAAATTTCAATGATATAACTCAAATAAAATAAAGAAACATACATAGGACTCAAAATAAATGACTAGACCATGATGGTGATAACTCCATCAAAACATTTTCCCTAGGATCGAACCTACCTCTGATATCCAAGATAATGAACAAGAAGGAAAATAAAGTGATGAAAATTATAATGAAAACCCTATATGAAGAACTACTAAGACCTAGTGTATATTGTGCCTAGCCACACCAAATTAATGAGATGTAAAATACCACGGGGAAACCTGATAACCGTAAGGACCTTACACATGAAATTCGTTTGAGGTTAATGGGCCTTACGTATATACATATATATATAAATATACTCGTGCAAAGCTATCAATAGATATAAGCCGCGTTTATGAGGGTTAGTAAATAACAATTGGGTTTAGATATATGAATAATAAATAAAACCCTTAAATAATTATATAAGTCAAGAGATGTAAACCCTTACAAATATATGAGAAGGCCGAAGGAAAATACATAATTGATATATATATATATATATATATATATATATATATATTTAACTAATATAAATTTGCTACTAATCACCTTTCAGCTAAAAGCTCAGCCCAAATAAAAATTTAATTAACCTTAAAAACCATCAATCCCATGAGCTAATAGGTTTGGAGGATGAATTAATACATAGTGGGATTTGAGGACATACATATATTACTAATCTTATTAAGTAACATGCATGGGTCTCACGTATATGATATGGGCCTTAAGATTACATCTCACTTAATAAATTTAATGAGTCTTTTGTTAACCCAAAAAACATGCATGGGGGAATTACGAACCCACGTTTAAAAATAAACCCAAGAACCCTTGCGTAACAAGAGATTTGAGCCTTGGACATTTAGATATAAGGTTTGAGGATATCTAGTATGCATTGGGTGTCTTCAACGCATACCATGTTCAAATGGATTAAGGTCTTCAGTAGTTATAAGGTTACAAACCCACGAATGGGCTTAGCTTAGGTAAAAACCCACGAAGAAGTCTTGGGCTTCTCACGGAAAATCATGTTCGATCAGCCATGCATGCAAGGGTCTTAGGGTTCAGGACTAAACAGGGAAGTCGGCCGCTAATATAGAAGGATTAGGCTCAGCCAGGGAAATTTTCAAACCTATTAGGATATTTAAATCAATTAGGATACCATGTACGTGTTGGGAGTCTTAGAAACCTTATAAATATACTCTTGCGAACTAGCTAGCATCCTGTTCATGCTGCTGCCTCAAGCGTGAGATCCTCATCCCGAAGAGCCATCTTCCTCTACGTCATCTTCCTCCCGGTGCTGTCAAAGGTCGTTGTGAACAAGCCGCATCGTCCTCTCCTTCTTCCCCAACATCTGCATCCTTCGTTCAACCCAAGCGCGGTAGGTTATCTCTATATCTCCGACAAAACGGGTTAATAATGTAACATGCATACAAATCATGGTTAAATCTTTGTGTTCCATATTATTTTCTGGATTCTTATGTAGGTTTTCTCTCCCTAGACCCAACCTCTTAATAACATGCATTAGATTCTAATCTCATATTCACGTCCACGTTAATCTTTAGCATGGCTTCTTGTACTTCGTATTAACTGTGGTCTGCATGATTATCTTAATTGATTAGATAATCATAGTACATTAAAAATCTTATATCTATGTAATCACCCGTCTAAAAATCACAAAGTGCATGTGATTTGAATTCCCATTCTTATTATTACACAAATCTATTAGTCTTTTTTTTCATTCTCAAAAATAAAAAAGAAAAGAAAAAGGGAATGTGCGACCCCATGAATAGTCGCCCATTTCTCAAAGATACAAACTCGTAAACATCTCTATTGTCATTTCTCTTATTCTGGAAAAAAAAAAAGAAGGATTGTGCGACCCTATGAATAGTCGCTAAATCAGTTCAACCACGAATGGCATTAATTCATGTCAGGTTTAACCCCTTTCATCAAGTCCAGACCTGTCTTGCTTCAGCAAAGGAAGGAAATACGTGGTATGTTTATGCATGTCTTATTCACGTATTCTTGGTCATGTTTTATCTAATGCCGAATGTGTGACCATGTGAATAGTCACAAATTTGTTTATTTATTTAGTCCTGTTACGTTAGCCGCTAATTTTAATTTCAATAAAATGTATTCAAATCTTATAAAAATTCACATTTTTATGATTAAAGTTAGTAAAAAAAACTATGATATATATATATATATATATATATATATATACGTGATACTTATAAATATCTCTCGATTATCATGTATTTAGTCCTTTTAATTGTAAAATACTACTATTCATCACCTAAATGAACTGTACTGGCTAAAACTGTAAACCTATAATTGCGGTAGACAATTTACTACGGCCAGACGGTTAAAACCCTTGCCACTAGTTTGTCGTGTAAAAGCCTCTATTATTTAACCATTTATCAATTCTATACGCCTTGTTGCTAATGTTTTTTTTCATCTGTTATCATTTGTTTGATTAATAAATCAAAGTCACATCTTTGTCATAGACGCATATTAAACAACTAGCACCTCTTTACAAAGTTGCTAATTTGAAATAACTTTATTTTTGTTTGTTTAATCCTAGAATTGGCACCTTCTCATACGGACGCATATTCTTGTAGTGAGATTCCTTACATGTTTTGATCCTATACAGCTAGATCTTTTGGCACCATGGTCTCATGGTCGAGGCATGTCCCTGTTTTGATTTATCGCTTATCTTCCACCTCTGGGGGAGGTTAGTACCCTCCGCGGGATATTCTTTCCTTCGGACTGATACTTTCTTCATTGAGACCTCCGTAAGTCTCGGATAGCATTAGATTCCCTCAAGGCAGTCGAGCTGATTGTGCCCTCAAACCATAAAAAATTGTGTTCTATCGTGTCACTCTAAAGAAACATGACGCCCTAACCTTCATAGAGCGCTGTTTTGGTGTTCTATGAGAGTTCTGTCAATGTCTGAAAATTAGCGATCACCGCAGTGGACGCGTATTCTGTAATTGGTGGTGGCCTGAGTGGACGCCAATTTATCCATATTACCACACTTTGTGCTCTAATTTTCTGTCAAATCCTTTGAACTTGGCCGCTAAATAACGTCTAGTGAATATTGGGCCTTCAGCCGCATAATTGTTATTATCCAGCAGGACGAAAGTCATAAACTAATGATAAACGCATGAGAAAGACCATTGGCTCATGAGGTAAGATGAACTAATCACAAACCCATGAGGAAGACCACTGGCTCATGAGGTAGAACGAACTAATGATAAGCCCATGAGGAAGACCGCTGGCTCATGAGGTGGATCGAGTTATAAATAAGCCCATGAGGGAAGACTATTGGCTCATGCGGCACACTGAATAAATAATAAATAAACTCATGAGGTAGAACGAAGTAATGATAAGCCCATGAGGAAGACCACTGGCTCATGAGGTGAATTAAGTTATAAATAAGCCCACGAGAGAAGACTACTGGCTCATGCGGCACACTGAATAAATAATAAATAAACCCATGAGGTAGACGATTGGCTCATGAGGTGAAAGATATCATGACAACCTATGAGTAAAGACTACTGACTCATTAGGTAATTCTTGGCTGACTTGAGTGCTTGAAAATCCTGAACCTCTACCCAACAAAGGGTATTTACTTGATAATCAATTGTCCAATATCTCGTGATCTGATATGAAAATTTCTTGCACGATATATTTTGCAACTTAGTTCAACTTTTCGTGCTAGATATTTCATGTCTATCTTATTGCTATATTTTCTATATTTTATCGCATTCACTCATGCATGATCATAGTACATTGCATAAGATGTTAATTACTTTAAGCAAGTCTGGATCATAGAGATGTAATTCCTACTGAGCGTTCGCTCATCCAGTTTTATTCCAAACTTTTTCAGGTAATCAGGTGGCTAGCGAGACCGAGACTCACACGGGAGGGACAAGCGTGCAAGCGAGCTCTGGAAATTAGTGAACCCGAGCCTTTTATCTTTCTTGAGTCTAGCATGGTGTCTCTTATTTAGTTATCTTGTCTAAGTCTGTTAGTGCGTCGTCTCCTCTTCTTTCATTGTGATGTAGTTGAGTCTTCAAGTTTTAGAATTTAAATTGTAAGAGACTTATATTTGAAATAAAATTTTATTATTGCTCCAAATTATTTGGTCTTATGTGACTGCTCTTGATTATTCACGATTGTTTAACTGCCACGTTCCGAGCAAACGACACGTTCCGCTGCTATCTGTTCGGGGCGTGACAGAGGTGGTATCAGAGCATCGGCTTCCAATTCCTTAGGGCATTAAGTCTAAGAGATATGTTGAGTATCCTTGTGGTCATCCTATAAAAATTCCGTGAGAATCGGGTAGAGCCACGGGTTGAGTGTTAAAATATATTCACTCTCCAATTTAAAAATGTGCTAATCCTAAAATATATAAGAAATTAATGCTTGTCTTGTTTTGTAGAAATTTAACTCTCTAGCTAGATGGCAGCTGAGCAAAATCAATGGCGTGAGATGGTCCAAGGATTGACTCAAGCCCTCCAACAGGTGACTCATGGTGTAGCGGATCGTGGTGTGGGAGAATTGCACAGAACTTTTCAAGGACTGAATCCCCCTAGGTTTGATGGATCCACCGACCCTGAGAAGGCGGAACATTGGGTAAAGGAGATTGATATGATATTCTGGATAATGTAATGTTCAGACCAAGATAAGCTTCTATTGGCTACATTTCTGCTAGAAAAGGATGTTAGGGCATGGTGGGAGTCCGTAGAAGCAACATTGCCGGATAATCAAGTATCATGGGCAGAATTCTAAACATTTTTTAATGATAAATATTTTTTCGAAAGAATTAAAGAAAGGAAGGCCGCAAAATTTGCATCGTTGAAACAAAGGAGTGTGTCTGTGGCTGAGTATGAGGCCCAATTCTCAATGTTGTCTCGTTATACGCCTCATCTGATTATGACTGAAAGAATGAAGGCTAAAAGATTTATGAATGGGTTAAGACTTCAGCTCATTCTCCAGTTGGCGTCAATGGATATACAATCTTATCCGGAGATGGTTAAAAGAGGTCAATTGCCAGAGGATGTCTTAGAGATGATGGAAAGAGTTAAGGCTCAGAGAGAAAAGAAGGAGTTAGCAAGGAGAACCGAGACCAGTAAGAAGAGACCTAATGATAATAATGGATTGTCTAATGGCAAGAAGATAAAAGGAGCAGATATGCAGAATGGAGTGCCACAAAAGGGATGTAAACATTATGGGAAAAGAAATCATCGGTCGGAGGAATGTTGGTGGAAGTTAGGTGTATGTCTTCGTTGTGGAAGCAATGACTACAAGGTAGCAAGTTGTTCTCTTCCAAAGGATCAACCTCCGAAGGTTAAAAACCTCGATGGGGCACGACATCAAGGGAGGCTTCAATCTTTGAACGAACTAATTGATGGAGTAGCGAGAGGTACCCCTTAATTTTAAGCTAGTCCTATTTGTTTCTATTAGGAGAATATATTCCATTCATTACCCTTTTTAGCATATTGTTGGTAATTAAGGTCATGGTGTAATAATTTTAAGCTGTTTTGGAAGAAAAATACCATGTGAATTTGGGGACCAAATTCTTTTATGTGGGGGAGGATGTAACGCCCAGTAATTTTGAAGGCTAAATAGGAATAAAAGAATATATTTACGATTTGAAAAAAAATATAATCTATACAAGATTATATTTATATATTCTTATAAATAGTTAATAATGTTGAATAAATAAGAATTTGGGTATATTATTATTAGGATAAAAAAATGGCTAGTTAATTTCCATTTTTGAATAAAAGTGAACATTTTCTCTAGGATCGAACATATCTCTGATACCCAAGACAATGAACAAAAAGGAAAATAAAGTGATGAAAATTATAATGAAAACCCTATATGAAGAACTACTAAGATCTAGTGTATATTATGCCTAGCCACACAAAATTAATGAGATGTAAAACACCACGGGGAAACCCAATAACCGTAAGGACCTTGCACATGAAATTGGTTTGAGGTTAATGGGCCTTACGTATATATATATATATATATATATATACTCATGCAAAGCTATCAATAGATATAAGTCGCATTTATGAGGTTTAGTAAATAACAATTGGGTTTAGATATATGAATAATAAATAAAACCCTTAAATAATTATATAAGTCAAGAGATGCAAACCCTTACAAATATATGAGAAGGCCGAAGGAAAATACATAATATATATATATATATATATATATAAATATATATATACATATATATATATATATATATATATATATATAACTAATAGAAATTTGCTACTAATCACCTTTCAGTTAAAAGCTCAGCCCAAATAAAAATTTAATTAACCTTAAAAACCTTCAATCCTATGAGCTAATAGGTTTGGAGGATGAATTAATACATAGTGGGATTTGAGGACATACATATAGTACTATTCTTATTAAGTAACATGCATGGGTCTCACGTATATGATATGGGCCTTAAGATTACATCTCACTTAATAAATTCAATGAGTCTTTTGTTAACCCAAAAATCATGCATGGGGGAATTACGAACCCACGTTTAAAAATAAACCTAAGAACCCTTGCGTAACAAGAGATGCATGGGCTCAAAGGCCTTGGACATTTAGATATAAGGTTTGAGGATATCTAGTATGCATTGGGTGTCTTCAACTCATACCATGTTCAAATGGATTAAGGGCTTCGGTAGTTATAAAGTTACAAACCCACGAATGGGCTTAGCTTATGTAAAAACCCACGAAGAAGTCATGGGCTTCTCACGGCAAATCATGTTCGATCAGCCATGCATGTAGGGGTCTTAGGGTTCGGGACTAAACAGGGAAGTCGACCGCTAATATAGAAGGATTAGGCTCAGCCAGAGAAAATTTTAAACCTATTAGGATACTTAAATCAATAAGGATACCATGAACGTGATGGGAGTCTTAGAAACCTTATAAATATACCCTTGCGAACGAGCAAGCATCCTGTTCATGCTGCTGCCTCAAGCGTGAGATCGTCGTGCCGAAGAGCCATCTTCCTCTACGTCATCTTCCTCCTGGTGCTGTCAGAGATCGCTGTGAACAAGCCGCGTCGTCCTCTCCTTCTTCCCCAACATCTGCATCCTTCATTCAACTCAAGCGCGGTAGGTTATCTCTATATCTCAGATAAAACAGGTTAATAATATAACATACGTACAAATCATGGTTAAATGTTTGTGTTCTATATTATTTTCTTGAGTCTTATGTAAGTTTTCTCTCGCCAGACCCAACCTCTTAATAACATGCATTAGACTTTAATCTCATATTCACGGCCACGTTAATCTTTAGCATGGCTTCTTATGTTTCGTATTAACCGTGGTATGCATGATTATCTTAATTGATTAGATAATCATAATACATTAAAAATTTTATATCTATGTAATCACCCATCTAAAAATCACAAAGTGCACGTGATTTGAATTCCCACTCTTATTATTACACAAATCTATTAGTCTTTTTTTTCATTCTCAAAAATAAAAAAAAAAGAAAAAGGGAATGTGCGGCCACATGAATGGTCGCCCATTCTTCGAAGATACAAACTCGTAAACATCTTTATTGCCATTTTCTCTTATTCTGGAAAAAAGAAGAAGGATTGTGCGACCATATGAATGGTCGCTAAATCAGTTCAACCGCGAATGACATTAATTCATGTAAGATTTAACCCCTTTCATCAGGTACATCACCCATCCGATCATGTATAATTTATCTATATATATATATATATATATATATATATATATATATATATATATATATTATAAAAATGTGTGACCATGTGAATAGTCACAAATTTGTTTATTTATTTATTCCTGTTACGTTAGTCGCTAATTTTAATTTCAATAAAATGTATTCAAATCTTATAAAAATTTACATTTTTATGATTAAAGTTAGTAAAAAAAAACTATGATATATATATACATATATATATATATATATATATGATCCTTGTAAATATCTCTCGATTATAATGTATTTAGTCCTTTTAATTGTAAAATACTACTATTCATCACCTAAATGAACTGTACTGGGTAAAACTGTAAACCTATAATCGATGTAGACAATTTACTACGACTAGACTGTGAAAATCTTTGCCACTAGTTTGTCATGTAAAAGCCTCTATTATTTAATCATTTATCAATTATATACGCCGTGTTGCTATTTTTTTTCATCTGTTATCATTTGTTTGATTAATAAATCAAACTCACATCTTTGTCATAGACACATATTAAAGAACTAGCACCTATTTACAAAGGTGCTAATTCGAAATAACTTTATTTTTGTTTGGTTAATCATAGAATTGACACCTTCTCTTATGGACGCATATTCTTGTAGTGAGATTCCTGGCATGTTTTGATCTTATACAGCTAGATCTTTTGGCACCAAGGTCTTATGGCCGAGGCATGGTCCATGTTTTGATTTATCACTTATCTTCTAGCTCTGGGTGAGATTAGGACCCTCCGTGGGATATTCCTTCCTTTTGACTGGTACTTTCTTCATTGAGACATCCGTAAGTCTCCGATAGTATTGGATTCTCTCAAGGCAGTCGAGCTGGTTGTACCCTCAAACCCTAGAAAATAGTGTTCTGTCATGTCACTCTGAAGAAACATGACGCCCTAACCTTCATAGAGCGCTGTTTTGGTATTCTATGAGAGTTCTGTCACTGTCTGAAAATTAGCGACCACCACAGTGGACGCGTATTCTGTAATTGGCGGTGGCCTGAGTGAACGCCAATTTATCCATATTTCCACATTTTGTGCTCTAATTTTTTGTCAAATCCTTTGAACTTGGCCGCTAAATAACGTCTAGTGAATATTGGGCCTTCAGTCACATAATTGTTATTATCCAGCAGGACGAAAGTCCTAAACTAATGATAAACCCATGAGGAAGACCACTGGCTCATGAGGTAAGATGAACTAATCACAAACCCATGAGGAAGACCACTGGCTCATGAGGTAGAACGAACTAATGATAAGCCCATTAGGAAGACTACTGGCTCATGAGGTGAATCGAGTTATAAATAAGCCCATGAGGGAAGACTACTGGCTCATGCAGCACACTGAATAAATAATAAATAAACCTATGAGGTAGACCACTGGCTCATGAGGTAGAACGAACTAATGATAAGCCCATGAGGAAGACCACTGGCTCATGAGGTGAATCAAGTTATAAATAAGCCCATGAGGGAAGACTACTGACTCATGCGGGACACTGAATAAATAATAAATAAACCCATGAGGTATACCATTGGCTCATGAGGTGAAAGATATCATGACAACCTATGAGTAAAGACTACTGACTCATTAGGTAATTCTTGACTGACTTGAGTGCTTGAAAATCGTGAACCTCTACTCAAGAAAGGGTATTTACTTGATAATCAATTGTCCAATATCTCGTGATCTGATATGGAAACTTCTTGCTCAATATATTTTGCAACTTAGTTCAACTTTTCGTGCTAGATATTTCATGCCTATCTTATTGCTATATTTTTTATATTTTCTCGCATTCACTCATGCATGATCATAGTACATTGCATAAGATGTTAATTACTTTAAGCAAGTCTGAATCGTAGAGATGTAATTCCTACTGAGCGTTCGCTCATCCAGTTTTATTCCAACATTTTTCAGGTAATCAGGTGGCTAGCGAGACCGAGACTCACACGGGAGGGACAAGTGTGCAATCGAGCTCTGGAAATTAGTGAACCTGAGTCCTTTATCTTTCTTGAGTCTAACATGGTGTCTCTTATTTAGTTATCTAGTCTAAGTCTGTTAGTGCGTCGTCTCCTCTTCTTTCATTGTAATGTAGTTGAGTCTTCAAGTTTTAGAATTTAAATTGTAAGAGACTTATATTTGAAATAAAATTTTATTATTGCTCCAAATTATTTGGTCTTATGCGACGGCTCTTGATTATTCATGATTATTTATGATGGGGTCATCACCATCTGTCTTGGCACTCTCGGCCCTTCTCGTCACCCCGGAGGCGTACGTCATGGTCTAGCCCTTTATTATGAGTCCAATGTTGTATTTCTTTATTTTTATTGAGTCATATCGTTATAATTTCCCTTTTATTAGAGTCATGTATCTAGGTCTTTGGTTTATTTCCCTAAGTTTGAGTGTCATTAGGTTGTTTAGTTTGCTATTGGGCCCAATTCATTAGGCTAGGCCCAAGGACGCCCCCTACCCCCTTGGTTATTCGTCTTTGAGTCAAAAGTCAGGGTCTTATTGTAAATTGTGGGATCCCTATAAATAGGACCCCACTCTCTCCATTTTGAGGTAATGAATCAATGCAAAATTTCCAATTGAGAGTTCAAATTTAGTTCTAGTGGAGTGATTCTAATAGTGGGTGAGAAACCCTAGGGGGGAGATTCCCCACCCCACCTAACCTTCTCTCTCTTTCTCTTTCTCTCTCCATAGTTCGCCCCCCTCTCTCTCTCCTCCACTTCCCAACCACCTCCACCCTCCCACCTACCCCATTAAGGCTTCTCCACTTCCCACCACCCTCTTTACTCCCCTCCCCTAGTTCCAAGAGAGAACCCCCAATCCCCACTCCACCATCCAACCACCAACCACCCCCACTGATGTGACACACCCTTGGACCAAAATGAACAAGCACAATTTGCAATTCAAATGGACCGATAATGGCGACCGCTCACCTGATGCTCACCCAAGACCCGGGGTAGTTTGGAAATGCCAAGGAGAGGTTGTGAGGGCTGGGCCCTTGCTGGTAGAGGGCCAGCAAGGCCTAGGTTAATTCCCAAGGGTAATGGCAACCCAATTCAAGGGAGCCGAAGAGGTGCCAAGGCACGGGTTACACTCCTCACCCCACGGTGATCTCTTGAAGCAAGGAGCTCAAGGATCGGGCTCTCACTCTCACGGCCAGAGGAGTTTATGAACTAATATTAGAAAGAACAAGCACTAAATGGAGCTAGGAGTGGAGCACTTACTCGATCGGTTTGAAGAAACCAGTCCCGCTCGGAGACGTGGGCGAGCGCGGAAGCGTGGGTTCCCCGCACGCCGTGCCGGGGTAGCTTGACCTGCTCAAATTGTTACAACACTACACCCCATGAAAGGGGAGGGATCTAGGGGTGGGGGTCAGCTGATATTACATCCAAAACTACCTCCACATAGGGAGGGGCCTTCAGCCGGCCAAGCGGGGAGGGGTGACACCGAACTAGCGATCAACAAGGAAGCCGACGTCAGTTCTGTCCGCTGTCTGTGCTTCAGGACTGACTGATGGTTATCACGATGTTGTGGCCACTCCAGAATTTTTCCGATGACGAGACCACATGGAGATTCTTCGTAGCTGGATCGGGATGATGCTTGAATTTTTTTGATTTCTTTGGGCACCGCTGCTGGTCGGGGTAGGGGCTTGAACAGGGTGGGAGACCCTCGGTTCTGACAGCTTCAGGTTTTCAACAGCAGGAAGAAGAGGATGCCACGACCGGTCCCGAACTCAGAATCAGGTGCCGCCAGAACCGTTGGAACCGTTGACGGGTCCTCTTCGAAGCAAAACTAGAGGGGAAGCCAAATGTTATCGGAGAAGACCAGTGGGCTCTGAACTCTGATGAGAGGTCGGTGCAGACTGTGGGGAAGCAGAACCGCGCACCCGGGGGAGAAAATTGATAACTCCTGGTTTCGAATGCCAAACTGAGCTCTGCTTTTTGGAGAAGAAATAAGGCTCGTAGTAGAAGCTTTTTGAAGAAGAACTCTCGATCAGATTCCAAGCAAGATCATCGCAGTTGGGCTTCCACTCCGAATCTGGTCTCCTGCCAGGGAGGCTTTGCGCAGTCGGGGAAGAATGACTCCCTTGGGCGATCACAAACTCAGAACGGTATGGGACCACCGCCGTTGCTAAGAGGACTGGGAGACGCTTCCAACGATGGCTCTTGATCCTTCAGAAACATCCGGAGGAAACCGTGGTCACCTCTGTAAACTGCTACTCTTCTGCAGATCTGCAACTGGGAACTGTAGGTTGAAGATGACGGGGGGGAATGGGGTATATGGGAGGGGAAATGGGGGTGGATGAGTGTGGGGAAAGCCCGGGCTATGAGGGGGTCTAGGAGGGGGTGTTCCAAGGTGGGGGAAGGGAAGAATGGGGTCTGGAAGGGGGTCTAACAGGTGGTGGGAGGAGGAGCTACAAATTTGAGAAGGTGGGAGAGAAGGAAAGGGTATTTGAAAATGGGTTTAAGGGTGGGATTAAATTTTGGTCTTGGGGGATGAGAAGAGGTGTGTGGGGAAGGTAAAAGGGGGCTTGGGGAGTGGGAATTCTCCCTTGGGAGATGAGAGGGTGCTTGGGGAAGGGGAGTGGGTGGTTGGTGGTTGGAGGGTGGAGTGGGGAGTGGTGGAATCTCCCTTGGGACTGGGGTGGAGTTAAGATGGGTTGGTGGGGAGTTGGGGATGAGTTATTGGAGGGGGGGAAGAGAGAGAAAGGTGGTTGGGAGGGGAGGAGAGAGAAAGGGGCGTAGGTTTTAGAGAGAGAAAGTGGAGGAGAGAGAAAATAACTTATTAGAGAGAGAGGTAGAGAGAGAGGGGGGATAGGTGGGAATCACTCCCAAGGGTTTCTTACCCAACTAATGGAATCTCTCCAATAGGAAATTTGAACTCTCAAATGGCAATTTTCATTCATTGATTTATTAGTTCAAAATGAAGGGAATGGGGCCCTATATATAGGCAACCCACATTTTACAATAAGTCCCTGACAATTGACTCAATGACAAATAATCGAGGGAGTAGGGGGATGCCCTTGGGCCAAGCCCAATGAATTAGGCCCAATAGCTAACTAAACAACCTAATGACACTCAAACTTAGGGAAATAAACACAAGACCTAGGAACATGATTCAAGTAAAATGAAAATTATATAATTATGACTCAAAGAAAATATGAAAATTACATGAATTGACCCAGAAAAATGTGACGGACGTAATGGAACCATGCTGGCGGGCAACCGGGGTTTTGAAAATATAAGGGGCGAGAGATGCCCCCATCATACTCCCGGGGTGCGGAGAACTCGACTCCGTCGAGTAAGTGTCCTTCCCTCCTCGAAGGGTGTAGAAGTGGTACTGCCCATAAGTTTTCTGAACGAGACCGATCCATCCTCCTGCCGAGATAGCGCTCGTATACCTTGCTCCTGGTGGTAGTGACCTGTTCATCCAATATTCATTTAATGCGCTCACGCTGGGCTCTCTTGGCTGGTGGTCTCTCCTCACGGGTGGGTGCTCTCTCAACGGAGGGAATAGGCTCAATATTCTCACTAGGTACCACCGTGGGTCCCTTATATGGCACTAAGTCGGCTACATTGAATGTAGGACTCACTCCATACTCCTCGGGGAGATCTAACTCACAGGCATTAGCGCCAATGCGCCTCAAGACCTGGAAGGGACCAGCCCCACGTGGCCTCAATTTGGAGATGACTCCCGGGGAGAGCCTCTCCTTCCTCACCATCACAAAGTCACCCACGTGGAATTCTTGGTGACGCCGAAGGGAGTCAGCCTGCCTCTTATAGAACTCATTTTCTTTATGTGCTTGCAAAGGTTTTCATGCAATTTTGTGAATGTTGACATTCTAGGGGTGATGGGTGGATCTGGGCAACCAAAAGTAGACCAATCATACTTTGACGCCAAGAAGACTTTGATGGAATGGGGAGGAACGGGGCATCCATAGGTGATTCGGTCATGCATGGGGTGACAAATGCTGGGGGACCCGGACATCCATGAATACTCCTATCATGCCTACGACTCATGATGAGTGAAGGTGGACCACTACATCCGAATTTGGACCACTCATACTTTCTACTTGACATGTGGGTGATATGAATGAATGAACCCAACATAGTGTTCATGCCAAGGGGTGTGAAAAGCCTAGACACATGCATACTTTTCTCAAAAGTGACTTCCACGTGTATAGGTGTGGGACAACCTTTGAACTCCCATTGGAAAGGATCGAATGGATCTAAGAAGGTGGTCATCATGGGGTGGGGTACAACCTTATTACCTAGGGATATGTGGCCCAAGGTCATGGCTCCCAAGGTGTAACTCGGGTCATGGATGAGGTGGGTTTGGCCCAATATGGTGGGTGAGGGTAGGAAAGGGTAGGTGGTGGGTAAGATGGTTGGGCCACATGGGTATAGGAAGGGGTCAAAGGGATCGTGGAAATGGTTACCTAGAGAGAAGAACTCCACATCCTCAAAGCCCCAAAAATATGGGTCATCCTTCTCCAAGATAATTGGGCCATGGTCGTTAGTGGGTTGGCCGACCAAAGCACTTGGGATCTCAATGGTAGGGGAGTGGATCGAGATGGGTTCTTCCACCATAGGGAGAAGGAAAAGAAGGTCGTTAGTGTAGCAACCAATGGTGCAGACCGAGGTGATAGACCCATCACAAGGGTGGATGAGACTAAGGTTTGTTGGGTGGGCCGTCCCCAAGGTCAACAAGCAAGTCAACTCTAGCTGCCATTCTAGACCTTTAATGAGATCATCAAAACCCTCTACTTCGTAGTAGGATTAGATTGTTGTGTGAGGAGTGTGGATGGGCACTAGATGGTGGTCTTGCTTCATGGGTAGGTAGGTATGGGTCATGATTTCTCTAATCAAGCTCTCCCTTAGCCACCTAACAAGGGACTCTTCTAAGATGAATTCGGCCCTATCTAGAGGGGGTGATGTAGGGTGAAGATCCTCGTGCGAGGCTTCCTCTTCAATTGGGACATGGGTGCTCTCCATGGAGGGGATAGGTTCCCGAGGGGTATTTGTCTTCATGTGGCAAAGCGGGTGGACTACTTCTTCCAAAGCTAATGGAGTGGGAAGGTTCTTTGATGGTGGGGTGATGATGGCCAGAGTATGGTGCACCCGGGGTGGTGAACAAGGGCGAGATTCCCGCGGGTGGGAGAATACAAGGTTGTTGAATTTAAAGGTTCCCGAAAGGTGTGGCGGATGCACTAGGCAAGTCCGATGTGTTGGGTCGATGTCGGCATTCCTTTCATCTAACCATTTCTTTCCTAGGATTATACATGGACCCGCCAATGTTCCCTCTTGACACCAAGCTCCATCCAAATACATAGTCTTCCCGGACCATTTATGGAATTCAATAAAGACTTGGTCTCCATTGTGCACAATTTGTCCGGTCCTACAAAGAGAGGTAATGATATCGGGGGACACCCAATTTTCAGATTCTAGGTCAATGAAATCAATTTCTACGGGCTCTCCATTAGGTAAGCATGCATGGGATATGATTGGGAGAGGGGCCATGATGATTGGGGGGATAAATGCAAGGGTTGGATTGATGATGACTCCAATGCAAGCATGCCCTAGGACTTGACTTGTAGAGACAAGTAAATGACTTGCTCTGATACCAATTTGATGTGACACACCCTTGGACCAAAATGAACAAGCACAATTTGCAATTCAAACGGACTGATAATGGCGACCGCTCACCCGATGCTCACCCAAGACCCGGGGTAGCTTGGAAATGCCAAGGAGAGGTTGTGAGGGCTGGGCCCTTGCTGGTAGAGGGCTAGCAAGGCCTAGGTTAATTCCCAAGGGTAATGGCAGCCCAATTCAAGGGAGCTGACGAGGTGCCAAGGCAAGGGTTACACTCCACACCCCACGGTGATCTCTTGAAGCAAGGAGCTCAAGGATCGGGCTCTCACTCTCACGGCCAGTGGAGTTTATGAACTAATATTAGAAATAAAAAGCACTAAATGGAGCTAGGAGTGGAGCACTTACTCGACCGGTTTGAAGAAACCAGTCCCGCTCGGAGACGTGGGCGAGCGGGGAAGCGTGGGTTCCCCACACGCCGCGCCGGGGTAGCTTGACCTGCTCAAATTGTTACAACACTACACCCCATGCAAGGGGGGGGGATCTAGGGGTGGGGGTCAACTGATATTACATCCAAAACTACCTCCACATAGGGAGGGGCCTTCAGCCGGCCAAGCGGGGAGGGGTGACACCGAACTAGCGATCAACAAGGAAGCCGACGTCGGTTCTGTCCGCTGTCTGTGCTTCAGGACTGACTGATGGTTATCACGATGCTGTGGCCACTCCAGAATTTTTCCAATGAGAAGACCACTTGGAGATTCTTCATAGCTAGATCAGGATGATGCTTGAATTTTGTTGATTTCTTTGGGCACCGCTGCTGGTCGGGGTAGGGTCTTGAACAGGGTGGCAGACCCTCGGTTCTGACAGCTTCAGGTTTCCAACAGCGGGAAGAAGAGGATACCACGACCGCTCCCGAACTCAGAATCAGGTGCCGCTGGAATCGTTGGAACCGTTGACGGGTCCTCTTCAAATTAAAACTAGCGGAGAAGCCAAACGTTGTCGGAGAAGACCAGTGGTCTCTGAACTCTGATGAGAGATCGGTGCAGACTGTGGGGAAGTAGAACCGTGCACCCGGGGGAGAAAATTGATAACTCCTAGTTCCGGACGCTAAACTGAGCTCTGCTTTTTGGAGAAGAAAGAAGACTCGTAGTAGAAGCTTTTTGAAGAAGAACTCTCGATCAGATTCCAAGCATAATCATCGAAGTCGGGCTTTCACTCTGGATCTGGTCTCCTACCAGGGAGGCTTTGCGCAGTCGGGGAAGAATGACTCCCTTGGGCGATCACAAACTCAGAACGGGATGGGACCACCGCCGTTGCGAAGAGGACTAGGAGACGCTTCCAACGATGGCTCTTGATCCTTCAGAAACATCCGGAGGAAATTGTGGTCACCTCTGCAAACTGCTACTCTTCTACAGATCTACAACTGGGAACTGTAGGTTGAAGATGACGGGGGTGGAATGGGGTATATGGGAGGGGAAATGGGGGTGGATGAGTGTGGGGAAAGCCCGGGCTATGAGGGGGTCTAGGAGGGGGTATTCCAAGGTGGGGGAAGGGAAGAATGGGGTCTGGAAGGGGGTCTAACAGGTGGTGGGAGGAGGAGCTACGAATTTGGGAAGGTGGGAGAGAGGGAAAGGGTATTTGAAAATGGGTTTAAGGGTGGGATTAAATTTTGGTCTTGGGGGATGAGAAGAGGTGTGTGGGGAAGGTAAAAGGGGGCTTGGGGAGTGGGAATTCTCCCTTGGGAGATGAGAGGGTGCTTGGGGAAGGGGAGTGGGTGGTTGGTGGTTGGAGGGTGGAGTGGGGAGTGGTGGAATCTCCCTTGGGACTGGGGTGGAGTTAAGATGGGTTGGTGGGGAGTTGGGGATGAGTTATTGGAGGGGGGGAAGAGAGAGAAAGGTGGTTGGGAGGGGAGGAGAGAGAAAGGGACGCATGTTTTAGAGAGAGAAAGTGGAGGAGAGAGAAAATGACTTATTAGAGAGAGAGAGGTAGAGAGAGAGGGGGGGGATAGGTGGGAATCACTCCCAAGGGTTTCTCACCCAACTAATGGAATCTCTCCAATAGGAAATTTGAACTCTCAAATGAAAATTTTCATTCATTGATTTATTAGTTCAAAATGAAGGGAATGGGGCCCTATATATAGGCAACCCACATTTTACAATAAGACCCTGACAATTGACTCAATGACAAATAACCGAGGGGGTAGGGGGATGCCCTTGGGCCAAGCCCAATGAATTAGGCCCAATAGCTAACTAAACAACCTAATGACACTCAAACTTAGGGAAATAAACACAAGACCTAGGGACATGACTCAATTAAAATAAAAATTACATAATTATGACTCAAAGAAAATATTAAAATTACATGAATTGACTTAGAAAAATGTGACGGACGTAATGGAACCATGCTGGCGGGCAACCGGGGTTTTGAAAATATAAGGGGCGAGAGAGGCCCCCATCACCCACCTCTTTCTAACACACTTTTCTCACTTTCCCAAGCACTCTTCCCACTACCCCAAGCACCCCTTCACTTCCCTAGGCCATTTGAATTCAAACTCACATTCCCTCCACCCACTTGTGTCCCCCTCACCTTCCCCCTTCTCCCTCCAAGCCCAAATTCGCAGCTCCTCTCTCACGCACTGCAAACACCACCTTCCAGACCCCATTCTCCCCCATCCACACCTTGGAACACCCCCTCCTAGACCACTCATCCACCCCCACTTCCCCTCCCATATACCCCATTTCCCCCATCATCTTCAACCTACAATTTTCAGTTCGCAGGCAGCAGAGGAGTGCCCAGTTGCAGAGGCTGCCACGTCTTCACCTAGAAGCCTCAGAGGGCATACCATATATCGTTGGAAGAGTCTCCCAGTCAGCTTTCCAACGGTGGTGGTCCCCCTGACTTCCAAGATCATAGCTGCTCGGAGGTGGCGATCTACTACTACTGCGCAAGACTCCTCAGGTAGAGGATCAGAATGGGATTGGAAGCTCTACCACGGCAAATACAGTGTGAATCAGGATAAAAGTTCTTCTGCAAAGATTTTCTTCGACCAGTCTACTTTCAGAATCAAGAAGAAGAACTCCGATCGGCACCCGTTTGCAAGAGTTATCAATTTCTTCCTCCAAGTGCTCGGATCTGTTTCCTGTCAGTCTGCTCCGACCCTCCTTCATTGCTCAAGGTCTTCCCGTCTACTCCGACATCATCTGGCGCTCCCGTTGCTTGCGTTACGAAGAGGACTCAACCACGGTTCCAACGGTACCATCTTCGCACAAATTGAAGCTCTGGAGCGCCCGTGGCGACATCTTCTTCCTGCTGTTGAGAATCTGAAGCAGTCTAAACAGAAGAACTATACCTCGATTCGAGACTCTGGCATGACCTGCACCGGCAACCAGAGAAATCAGCAAAATTTTGACGTCCTCCTGATCCAGTTATGAAGATTTTCCCACTGGTTTCGTCATCAGCAAAAATCAGGAGAGGTCACAGAGGTACCATCTTCGACTGCTGGTCCCTGATTCCAGAACGTGGACAGATTCGACCTCGGGCTCTTTTCTTGCCTATAGTTCTAATTCACTCCTCCCCGCTTGGCCGGCTGAAGGCCCCTCCCTGCGCGGAGGTAGTTTTGATTGTAACCACACAATCCTCATCCCAAGATCCCCCCCCCCCCCTTGCATGGGGGTAGTTCATGTAATAATTACACTCGCAGGTTTGAAGCTTCATCGACGCGGCGTGCGGGTGCTTCCCCTCGCCTCCCCGCTCGCCCCCGTCTCCGACCGGAGTTGATTTCTTCAAACCGGCTAGGTGAGAACACGTCCCTTGCTCTCATTTATGCTTGTTCATTTAATATTCTCCAATTGCACCGTCGGTTAGGGAGAGAGCGCCCGATCCTAAGGCTCCACCATCTTTGTGCGACCACCGTGGGTGTGAGTGAGTGACCCGCGCCCTTTGGCCATTGCCAACTCATTGAGTTGGATATCCATTCCCCAAGGGGAGGTTTACCTTGGATGTTGCTGGCCCTCTACCAGCAAGGGTCTTGTCCCACTTCCTCGACTCGGCATCCCCGAGTTACCCCCGGGTTGAGTGTGTGCGCCATATGAAGGTCCGCTTATGTAGGCTTCTTAGCCTTGTGGTTGTGCTTGCATACTTAGGTCCGAGGAAGCATTGGTCTTGTGACTATCACCCCAAGGTGGTGTCACATCAGTTTAACTACCACGTTCCAAGCAAACGTCACATTCCGCTGCTATCGGTTCGGGACATGACAAGATACTTACTAGGTCAAGGATAGTGATCCCACTCAAATCTTGTTTTCTCGGTATGTTGATTTTTCTGACCATAAGATGCTCAATGATTTTCCTAAGCTATTAGCAATGTTTGAATTTCAAGGTTGGGTTCCATTCATGTGCAAACATATGGTCTATTACCCTAAGATTGTGCAGCAATGGTACCAAAACTTGCTCTGGATTGAAGAAAATGGTCAGCTGTGGACTGAAGTTGAAGGTGTTCTCATTCATGTCAAACCTCACCTATTTCAGAAGGCGTGGAATATTACCTATGATGGATTGAAAGAGAAGGAATTTTTTTATGATGTGGAGGAAGCATATGCTATTGCATCAGGGAAGCCTAGCAACCCTGATATTCATTTCACATCCATTAACAGCAACCAATTTCCTCCATTGCAACGACTTCTGCATCACATTCTTACCACAATTATTACACCACAAGGTGGAGGCAGAAGCAGACTAACTGAGACTCAAAGGTTTTTACTTTACTACATGTTCAAGAATATGAAAGTTTATCTTACAGACATAATTATGAATGTGATGAAAGGCTGCTTTGGGAAAAAGCAAAATCTGCCTTATGCTGCTCATTTAACTGTCGTGTTTATAAGGGCTGGAATCCCACTGGACAGTGAGACAGTAATCTCCATGCCAAGGTCTAATGTATATTGTCAGAGGTTCATTGAAAAATTTATGCATTTCAAAAAGAAAGGAGATAGAAATGTCAGAGATCTTCCTGGTTATGATATGCAAGCAGAACAAGCTCCAGTTCATGAAGAAGTACAGCCTAAAGAACCTCAAGACCAACAGGTACAACCAGTGCACTCTCTTGATTAGGCTGCTCAGGACACATACTTTTGCCCTGTAGTTTCTTTTGGCATACTTCCACCTTCTTCACCTCCAAGAGTATACATAGAGTCTGATGCGCCACCTGAGTTCCACACTCAGACATCTGCATCTGAAGAATCAAGACCAAGTTTAGATGATACTCTTAATCCAACTCTGATGAAATTTTTGCAAGTCCAATTTGCTGCCGTGAATTCTACAATTTTTCAGCTCAACCACAATCAAGAACACATGCGCACCCAGCTTGTGCACATTGAACTGCTGCAAAATAGTAGATGGGAAATACTTATGAAGGACAAGGCAAAGTTAGATAACAAACTGCATGACTTCATGATTTCCTTGATGCAAGTTTGTGAACGAGCTCGATCAATTATGAAAGAGCTGAAGGACATTCATGACGTAACAATGATGAAAACCACAGAGCAACTTACTCACTCTTATGATATTCGAGAAGAAATTCAAGGGATGTCCACCAGGTACGCAAAGCTACAGGATGAGACCCATCACATCATCTCCCAACTAAGTTTGCTCTGTTCCAAGTCAAACATTGTTGAGTATGAGATTCACAAAATGGCTGACAACATTAGTGGCTCTTCTCACTATACAGCTGGTTCTAGTTCCTTGTCTGAAATTCCAACTACGATGACAGCTCAATTTGACAATCTATGCAATATGTTGCAGCACTGGTTTGTCGATATAAATACCCACATTGAAACACTTCAAGCCTCTGTCAAGCAAACAAATTAGAAAATGGACACAAAATTTGCTGCTCTGGGGGTTACGGTTTCCAAGCTTCAACAGGATATTCCATCAGCTGTTCCATTAAAACAATCCGGTAGCTATGGCTCAGTACCTCTTTCACCACCACTTCAGTGAAAGTCACCCTTCTTGGCTGATGTCAAAGGGGGAGAGTTATATCCATGATTTTTTTGTATTTTACTGAGAAGAGACATGTAGTCTGAGTCTGCATGCATAGCACTCATAGTAATGACCTTATGTGAATGAATGAAATGACTGTTTGCTCTATGTCAAAGACTTCTTTTTGTCTGAATAAATTGTCTTTGAGCATTTGTCTTGATTATGGAATGCTAGGCATGCATGCAACAATAATTCATGGTTGTCATCACCAAAAAGGGGGAGATTATTGTGTCCCCAAATTTTGGTGATAACACACAATGATTTATTGTTGTTTTTGTGATATCTAATCAAATTCTTCAAGTGGTGTAAGACAAATAAATCTTACTTCAATCAGTACAAGCATCAAGTCATAAAAGGGATGGAAGTGTCAGCACTTCTATTATGAAGAGTATGCACTGTTGTGCCCCTTGTGCCTTAATGATGCTGTGATGTTTTGATGATAGCAACATTAGTGTCACCACATAAGATTGCATGATTAATCTATGATTGAGTGCTTGATCTGTATGCCTTGATGATGATTTAACTGATGAGCATTCAGTTGCTACTTTAGGTTGGTGCATTGTTCTATGCACTATTTTGCTTGCTGCATTGGGTCTAAACATGTCACACATCAGTTAAGTCAGTGCACTTATGTCTTGTCTAAGGCTAGTGCATTTTTGTCAGTCCGGCTGCTCAACAACCTCGGCGCATGTCACCGTTCATAAGCATTAAGGTTTGTGCATTCCACTCTCTGTGCATATAGTCTTGGCGAGTGTTAGGTCGGTGCATTGCTTATTCTGCGTCTCATGGTGGCCTGGAGTCGGTGCATGTGTGCGTCTCATTTAGCATCTCACACATACCTTAAGTTGATGCACATGAGCCTTTACGGTCGGTGCAATGCAATGTTTGCTATGGGCTAGCACTAGGTCGGTGCATTTTCTTATTGTTGTGCTCATTTTCATGCTAGTTGGTACACAGTCGGTGCACATCTCACCAAGGTCCGTGCACGCTTGCCACCTCGCATTCTCAGGTTTGTGCACGGTCTCATACTTGCATAATAAGTCAGTGCAGTTCATGGATACCGCATACACATAGTCGGTACAATTTATAGCTCCGCATTCACGACAAGTCTATGCATATATCTGCTTTGTTAACTTGAGTCTGTGCATACATAATCTCATGCTAAATCAAGTTTGTGCCCACCTCATAACCAATTCTGTGCATAAGAGATTCATGCATCTTAGTCCATGAAATGTCTGTAGTCTACATAGTTAGTGCATCCGTTAGTCTTGTGCTGCAAATAAGTCTGTGCATATGCAAGTGTGACAGTACTGAACTCGTGCATATAATACCCTATGTCTGTGTACATCTTTCGTGATTGAATGAAGTATGTGCATATTTTATACATAATTGAAAGACACTTATGCAATAGGTCAATAGCTCGTGTTCTTCGAGAAGGACACGTGATCCAATGATGATCCTCACTCAAAGATGCTGCCACGTGGACCCTGAAGCTTCCAGATTCTGACAAGTGGCAAGTGTCTCCTGAAGCTTCCAGGCCGGAGCGTTCCCTCCACACTCCTAGGGCAAGAGCTCGTCAACCTGACCTGATGGAGTATATATAGTCTGCTTCCTACAATCAGAAGGATATCTCTCAAAAGTAGTAGCATAAAAAGAGAAAGAGAGAGATCAAGAGCAGCAGAGAAACGCTGAAGAAGAAGAAGAAGACAGGAAGAGAGAGAGATCGAGAGTTTGAGAGGAGAAGAAGAGAAGCTTCATCTGAAGATTAGTCCCTACTGGAATCTAGATCAAATCCAATCCAGTCAGCTCCTTGAGAGCCATATCTGCTGTAATGCCTAGATCTTTGCTGGATCCTTTGCAGGTCTTGTGGGATCTTTGTTGGATCTTTCAGATCTCTTTTGGATTGGTTTCGTTGAGTTTCGGTTCGCTTTTGTGGCTTCCGAGTTGAGTTTAACGAGCCGTGTGGGTTTTTCTCACGTACTAGTTACGGAACCCTACAATGAGTTTGTTTGTCAATTCTCGAACTCGTGGATGCTACAACGACGATGTACTCTTTGAGCCGGTCGTTTCGACTATTTTTGCGTATTTTTCTGAATTTGTGCATTTTCGGCGCATTTTCAGAATTTTCAGAAATTAGGAAAATTTCCTAATTTCTTTTCTATTTCTTTTCTTTTCCTCTCTCCTCCCTTCTCATTTCGCCGCCGTCGCCTCTCTCTCTCCCGTTTTCTCTCCCGTTCGCCTCCTCGGCTCAGGCTGCAGACGGAGGACCTAGAGGCGCGTGTTGGGGACGTGATGGAGCTGGCTAGGTGCGCGATGGGGCGAGGATCGGATCGATTCTGGGGCGATCCCGAACAGTGGATTCAAAGCCGGTGAAATCGGTTCGCGAGTGGATTTCGGCGTGGTTTAGTCCTTTCGGGGCTCGGTTTCTTCGGTGGAGGTAGGGTGACTGATCCTTACTTCGTCCTCTCCGTTTTCCCTGCCATTGCACGACGTTCGGCTAGGAAACGGTCGAGTTTGGGCTTGGTTTGTCTAAATCATGATTTTTGTTGTTTTAGGCCGGTAAACGGTGACTGTTTGCGGCGTAGTTAGTTTCTAACTAATCGCTGGGATGTCAGGATCCCATCCACGTTGATTTCGTGTCGTTTGGTGTACATTCGAGGCCGGTAGAAGCCCGGGAACCTCGGTGACCCACTTTGGGTGGATTTGATGAAATCGCCCGGATCTTGAGTTTGTGAGCTTGCATGTGGGGTTTTTAGTCCCCTGATGTTGTTATTTGGCGTTTAGGTTTGTTCCCCCTGTGTTTCGGCGTGAATGGGGAGTGGAACGGGCTGGTTTGGCCGTTCCTCTATTTTCCCGCCGTGACCGATGTAACGATCATTCCAGTGGCCGTCACTTGTATATAACGGCCCTACGACTAACCGCTACTTCGTCTGAGGTTTTTGAGCTTTCTGGCTTCTAGGTGAGTGACGGCCCTAGGGGGGCGCGTCGCTTCCCTGTAACGCGCCTAGGTCTGCGCGTTCCCTCGCTTGTTGTTGCCTTGTTTTGGGGTTGAGTCGGTTGGTCTAACGCGCTTGACCCAGCGCGTTAGATGGAAGTGACGCGCCCTGCCTTGGCCGTTATTGTCCGTTTGACCGACGTTTGACCGTTGAGGCGGTTCCCATGACGGATGGGTTCCCATCCGTTATTTTGAGTGTAACGCGCCTGCCCCTGGCCGTTACATTCTCTTTTGGTCGACTGTGGGTGGCTGTGCCGTTGGTTGTAATGCGTCTGCCCCTGTGCGTCGTTTGGTTCTGGTGCGTCTCCCCTACCGCGTTGCTTGCTTGTAACGCGCTTGGCCTTGTGCGTTACTTGGCCTTGTTTTGTGTGTTTGTGTTTTAGGTTGGTTAGGGCGGTGTGTGACGGCTGTTCTCCCGACCGTCACTTGGTGTGTAACGGCCCTGGTCTAGACCGTTATATGCCTGTAGCAGTCTGGGGGTGGTGCGTTACATCCCTTGTGCTCTGATTTCCGTGACTTCGGTTTCGGCTTGTCTTGGCTTGTCCTTGTAGCCTACCCGTTGTCCCGTGGATGTCTTCCGACGTCCTATGAGGGTAAAGACTACGTTGTAAGGTGGCCAGGAGTCTTCTTTCTTGTGGTAGGATTCTCTGTCCTACTTTTGTGTGTGTCTTTGTCGGGTTCCCGTCGACTCGGTTTGACCTAGTGGTTGACAAGTGACCTTGTGTGTGGGTGTCTTGGCAGTTCTGTCCAGTTCGAGACACTGGTTCTGGATGCCTTGAGGTGTCGCTTTACCTCGGTTTGTGTGTCCAGCTGTGTCTGAGATTTTTTTGGTGTTCCCTCAGGTCTCCGTGTGTTATTTTCTACGGAGCGTGATTTTTCTGGCTTAGGATTAGACTGATTGGCAGCTTGTTCCGCTATCTGTGATGATCTTGCCTTTGAGTCATTCGACTCGGGATCGTTACGTGGTAGGTCTAGTTGCCTGGTCCTGAGTCTGTTGGCAGTGGTGGTACTGCCAGTGGTGCTTGGTGGTACGTACGACAGGGCTTTCCTTAGACTGTCTGTACTCTAGGACTTGTGTTTTGGAGTCTGTGCCTTGTGAACCTCCACTAGTCATAGCCTGTGACGTAGGGTTTTCTTAGTACGTCACCCACCGGGAGTGGTGGACGGGCAGTTCCCGTTACACTATTTTTAAGCTAGTTCCATGGGCCCCGGCCAGTGGTAGCGTCCTACCGAGGGGAATACTAGCTAGAGGCCTGGCCTAGGTACGGGTCAGTGTGTGCACACGTGGTCAGGGACTGGGGACTTGCGTCGACGGGCGTAGCCCTGACTAGTTACTTGCAGTTGTGGTGCTGCGGTCTTGTGTCCGTGAGGTGCCATTTTTCCTTGGAACGTCGTTGTTCCTCGAACCTGGTTCTTGGTGTGTCTAGTCTCCTCCGTGCTGCACACGATCGGGTAGACATGACACTTGTGGCGCAGTGTAAGACGTCAGTGGATGCATCTGGCTGTTCTTCTAGTGTGAGGGTACTCCTATCACTTGACCAGCGACTCTTGCGTTTCTCGGAGCCGATGTTCTCCTTTTTCGTGTCGGCTAGTCTTGGCCTTGTCCAAGATTTGCTACCCTGGCTGTGTGGTCTGTTCTTGGCTGTGTTCAAGATGAGCCCGGGGTTGCGTGCACGATGTTCCAATCGTGTAGGCCGTCGTGATTGTTTTAGCCGTCTTTGCAGGTCTCCGTCTTAGACCTGGTGTCGGGTTGGCAGATCGGTAACTTCTGACCTTGTTGGATCAGAGTCGCCCTTCTGCTGTTGTTTGGAGTAGCTTGGGGTGCCGAGGTTAGTTCGGCCGCCACTTGTCTGGCGCGGATTCTTCCCCTTTCTTGCTTGCTCCCTACTCCTATCTCCCGTCTGTTTACTACTGCCTGTAGCATAGTTTTACAGCTTTTTAGTGTAGCCTTTCCTGCTTTGCTGCACTTTCTGTTTCTATTGTTGCTTCTGTTGCACTGTGCATTTTCCAGTGGGGATCCGTGTGACCCCTACTGAGTTTCTGTTTAGAGACTCACCCCTGCTTTTCAGGTGGGTTTCGCCGTCTGCCTCTGTTGTTCTTGGTGGAGCGCGTTCGCTGTAGCTGTCAGCTATACCTGCGTCGGGCTTCCCCCGACTTCTGTGTACGTTCTTTTCTGTCAGACTGTACTTGTTGTCTTTCCTTTGGACTAGACTCTGGTGTATAATTGTAAATTTTGAATTATTAATGAAAATGTAATCTTATTTCTGCTGCTTTGGCAAACCATTCTAATTAAATTTAATTACTTGCTGTTATATCTGTCAGTTCAATGTACTACACCACAGTCCTTTTTCCCTTCGGCGCTTTCCCGCGCTTGGGAGGCCTCGCGGGTCCCATGTGGTACCACGTGTATCCGGTAGTCCTACCGGGTATACCAGGTATCCGGAATCCAGGTCGCCACAGTTGGTATCAGAGCGTTGTTGTATGAAGTACATGGGAATCTCAGATATATAGTTTCTAGAGTCGTGATGGTCCAGTACAGTCTCTTGCTGGCTTAGGTGTTGCAAAGGTTTATCGCGTTGTGTTCTATGTGTGGTCTTGTGCGTGCTTGGTTGGCACTATGCGAGATGGTTTTGCTCTCATCTGGATGTGACGAGGTGCTTCGTTTCGGTTTTAATGTTGGTCTCGATCGTGTTGCACTTGGCAGTGTTTGTCGATTGACATGAACCTGCAGTGCCTTGTTCGAGCTGTTTTCGGTGTTTTGCTCAGGTGGCTTATGACTTTTAGTATTGGTGTGATGACCATGCACGTTCTTACGTTGCTTTGGTTGTCCCAGCTTGAGTTTGCTCAGCTCCTGATGTGTTTTGCTTCTGTTGAAGTGCTCATTTAGATTCCGTGTTGGAGAAGTTGCTCAGGCGAGCTAGGATTTCCCTTCCTGGTGAGCTTTTGTGGTTGAGCTTCTTGCTTCCTGTCCCTTCTGGTGGAATCTTTTTCGAGGTTTGCCTTGGATTTGCTGTCTTAGTGATGCCTTTGTCCTGTGTCTGCTTAAGTGTGGACAGTCTTGTTTTGAGCCTGATCTACTCTTTGCTATACGGTTGCTTGGCTTTGGACTCCATGATGGTGTTAAGAGCTGCCGCGTACCGTAGTTGTCGTGCCGTGTCTAGCGGCCGGTGTATTGTGAAGGCTCATTTACTATTTCGGGACGTGAAGGTAAGCTGAGATTGATGCTTTCCTTGTGCTTTGTGCTGAAGCTGGTGCTCTTCTCCTATTGCACTTAGGCCCCTTGTGATCGGTTGTTCGCGGGATCGGTACTCATGGCGTGTTAATTGTGATCTTTGTTGATTGCGATGGCGCCTGGTGTGTGTTGAGGTGCGACTACCGAGGTTGTTCTGTTGCCTGTGCGCGTTGCTGAGTGCGCAGCGGAAGCGTGTGGGTTGGTTACCCACTTGTCGAGAGGTTTTTTTTTTCTTGATTTGACTTTGTCTTGGCTCCCTGTGCCTTGACATTGTTGTTGCCGTGCCGTGTTGTGTCGGTTGCCCGTTTGCTGTTGGCATTGGCATTGGCATTTTGTGAGTATTGGGGAATTTGTCGACATTCTTGCTGATTGAGTACCCTTTGCTCTGCATTTCCTTCTTGGTGTTGTACTCTCGAGGCGTGTTTGTAGTCCTTGAGCTGTTCGTGTACCTTGGTGTGACCCTGCTTGCAGTTGTGTTCCATGGTTCTGTGTGCTGTGCGGAACCGGAATCCTGCAGGTGCTGCCGTTGTTGTTTTGGCGCTGTTTCTTTATGATTTTGTGTCTCTGTTTGGACCTAGATGTGTCGGTTAGCTTGCTGTACTCTTCTTCCCTGGAGTTAGCTTGCGACTCGATCAGATGTAATATCTGAGTGAGGACAGACTTGTTGGTGCTTGTGGTCCAGTGTTGTCGTTGGCGCCCTGTGTGCCAGGTGTTCTCTGTTACCTTTGTCACTGGAACCGATGATGTGGTTGAGCTATCAGCTGTGAGGACTGTGTCTCCTTGTGTAATCTGCCGCTTGCCGTGCTATCGTTGTATTTTTCGGTGTTGGTTATCGGTTGTTGTGGCAGTCGTGTCTCCTGTTCTGTGAGGCGTAAATGACGTTGCCCTTGCTTCGGAGGTGTCAGATGTGTTCACTTTGGTGCCATGCTGATGCTGTGGACTTGCTGTCTTGGAAGCTAGAGTGTGTACCTGTAATTGTGATTTGACGGTGTTCCTCTGAGCTATGTTTCTTGAGATTTGTGTCGTTTATCATGGTTGTGTTGCTAGGTTGTTCTCCCTTGCTTTTCATTTGTTAGTCCTTAATTTCGAGGGTGAAATTTCTTAAAGGAGGGGAGGATGTAATGCTCTGGATCTTTGCTGTATCCTTTGCAGGTCTTGTGGGATCTTTGTTGGATCTTTCAGATCTCTTTTGGATTGGTTTCGTTGAGTTTCGGTTCGCTTTTGTGGCTTCCGAGTTGAGTTTGACGAGCCGTGTGGGTTTTTCTCACGTACTAGTTACGGAACCCTATGGTGAGTTTGTTTCTCAATTCTCGAACTCGTGGATGCTACAGCGACGATGTACTCTTCGAGCCGGTCGTTTCGACTATTTTTACGTATTTTTCTGAATTTGTGCATTTTCGGCGCATTTTCGGAATTTTTGGAAATTAGAAAAATTTCCTAATTTCTTTTCTATTTCTTTTCTTTTCCTCTCTCCTCCCTTCTCATTTCGCCGCCGTCGCCTCTCTCTCTCCCATTTTCTCTCCCGTTCGCCTCCTCGGCTCCGACTGCAGACGGAGGACCTAGAGGCGCGTGTTGGGGACGTGATGGAGCTGGCTAGGTGCGCGATGGGGCGAGGATCGGATCGATTCTGGCGCGATTTCGAACAGTGGATTCAAAGCCGGTGAAATTGGTTCGTGAGTGGATTTCGGCGTGGTTTAGTCCTTTCGGGGCTCGGTTTCTTCGGTGGAGGTAGGGTGACGGATCCTTGCTTCGTCCTCTCCGTTTTCCCTACCATTGCACGACGTTCGGCTAGGAAACGGTCGAGTTTGGGATTGGTTTGCCTAAATCGTGATTTTCGTGGTTTTTACGGTCGGCTGGTAAATGGTGACTGTTTGCGGCGTAGTTAGTTTCTAACTGACCGCTAGGATGTCAGGTAAACGGCGACTGTTTGCGGCGTAGTTAGTTTCTAACTGACCGCTGGGATGTCAGGATCCCATCCACGTTGATTTCGTGTCGTTTGGTGTTCATTCGAGGCCGGTAGAAGCCCGGGAACCTCGGTGACCCACTTTCGGTGGATTTGATGAAATCGCCCGGATCTTGAGTTTGTGAGCTTGCATGTGGGGTTTTTAGTCCCCTGATGTTGTTATTTGGCGTTTAGGTTTGTTCCCCCTGCGTTTCGGCATGAATGGGGCGTGGAACGAGCCGGTTTGGCCGTTCCTCTGTTTTCCCGTCGTGACCGATGTAATGGTCAATCCAGTGGCCGTCACTTGTATATAACGGCCCTACGACTGACCGCTACTTCGTCTAAGGTTTTTGAGCTTTCTGGCTTCTGGGTGAGTGACGGCCCTAGGGGGGCGCGTCGCTTCCCTGTAACGTGCCTAGGTCTGCGCGTTACTTCGCTTGTTGTTGCCTAGTTTTGGGGTTGAGTCGGTTGGTCTAACGCGCTTGACCCAGCGCGTTAGATGGAAGTGACGCGCCCTACCTTGGCCGTTATTGTCCGTTTGACTGACGTTTGACCGTTGAGGCGGTTCCCCTGACGGATGGGTTCCCATCCGTTATTTTGAGTGTAACGTGCCTGCCCCTGGCCATTGCATTCAGTTTTGGTCGACTGTGGGTGGCTGTGCCATTGGTTGTAACGCGTCTGCCCCTGTGCGTCGTTTGGTTCTGGCGCGTCTCCCCTGCCGTGTTGCTTGCTTGTAACGCGCTTGGCCTTGTGCGTTACTTGGCCTTGTTTCGTGTGTTTGTGTTTTAGGTTGGTTAGGGCGGTGTGTGACGGTTGTTCTCCCGACCGTCACTTGGTGTGTAACGGCCCTGGTCTAGAACGTTATATGCCTGTAGCGGTCTTGGGGTGGTGCGTTACATCCCTTGTGCTCCGATTTCCATGACTTCGGTTTCGGCTTGTCTTGGCTTGTCCTTGTAGCCTACCCGTTGTCCCATGGATGTCTTCCGACGTCCTATGAGGGTAAAGACTACGTTGTAAGGTGGCCAGGAGTCTTCTTTCTTGTGGTAGGATTCTCTGTCCTACTTTTGTGTGTGTCTTTATCGGGTTCCCGTCGACTCGGTTTGACCTAGTGGTTGACAGGTGACCTTGTGTGTGGGTGTCTTGGCTGTTCTGTCCAGTTCGAGACACTGGTTCTGGATGCCTCGAGGTGTCGCTTTACCTCGGTTTGTGTGTCCAGTTGTGTCTGAGGGCTTTTTGGTGTTCCCTCAGGTCTCCGTGTGTTGTTTTCTGCGGAGCGTGGTTTTTCTAGCTTAGGATTAGACCAATTGGCATCTTGTTCCGCTGTCTGTGACGATCTTGCCTTTGAGTCGTTCGACTCAGGATCGTTACGTGGTAGGTCTAGTTGCCTGATCCTGAGTCTGTTGGCAGTGGTGGTACTGCCAGTGGTGGTTGGTGGTACGTACGACAGGGCTTTCCTTAGACTGTCTGTACTCTAGCACTTGTGTTTTGGAGTCTGTGCCTTGTGAACCTCCACTAGTCGTAGCTTGTGACGTAGGCTTTTCTTAGTACGTCACCCACCGGGAGTGGTGGACGGGCAGTTCCCGTTACACGATTTTTAAGCTAGTTCCGTAGGCCCCGGCCAGCGGTAGCATCCTACCGAGGGGAATACTAGCTAGAGGCCTGGCCTAGGTACGGGTCAGTGTGTGCACACATGGTCAGGGACTGGGGACTTGCGTCGACGGGCATAGCCCTGACTAGTTACTTGCAGTTGTGGTGCTGCAGTCTTGTGTCCGTGAGGTGCCGTTTTTCCTTGGAACGTCGTTGTTCCTCGGACCTGGTTCTTGGTGTGTCTAGTCTCCTCCGTGCTGCACACGGTCGGGTAGACATGACACTTGTGGCGCAGTGTAAGACGTCAGTGGATGCATCTGGCTGTTCTTCTAGTGTGAGGGTACTCCTATCACTTGACTAGCGACTCTTGCGTTTCTCGGAGCCGGTGTTCTCCTTTTTCGTGTCGGCTAGTCTTGGCCTTGTCCAAGATTTGCTACCCTGGCTCTGTGGTCTGTTCTTGGCTGTGTTCAAGATGAGCCCGGGGTTGCGTGCACGATGTTCCAATCGTGTAGGCCGTCGTGATTGTTTTAGCCGTCTTTGCAGGTCTCCGTCTTAGACCTGGTGTCGGGTTAGCAGATCGGTAACTTCTGACCTTGTTGGATCAGAGTCGCCCTTCTGCTGTTGTTTGGAGTAGCTTGGGGTGCCGAGGTTAGTTCGGCTGCCACTTGTCTGGCACGGATTCTTCCCCTTTCTTGCTTGCTCCCTACTCCTACCTCCCGTCTGTTTACTACTGCCTGTAGCATAGTTTTACAGCTTTTTAGTGTAGCCTTTCCTGTTTTGTTGCACTTGCTGTTTCTGTTGTTGCTTCCGTTGCACTGTGCATTTTCCAGTGGGGATCCACGTGACCCCTACTGAGTTTCTGTTTAGAGACTCACCCCTGCTTTTCAGGTGGGTTTTGCCATCTGCCTCTGCTGTTCCTGGTGGAGCGCGTTTGCTATAGCTGCCAGCTGTACCTACGTCGGGCTTCCCCCGACTTCTGTGTACGTTCTTTTCTGTCAAACTATACTTGTTGTCTTTCCTTTGGACTAGACTCTGGTGTATAATTGTAAAATTTGAATTATTAATGAAAATGTAGTCTTATTTCTGCTGCTTTAGCAAACCGTTCTAATGAAATTTAATTACTTGCTGTTATATCTGTCAGTTCAATGTACTACACGACAGTCCTTTTTCCTTTCGGCACTTTCCCACGCTTGGGAGGCCTCGCGGGTCCCATGCAGTACCACGTGTATCCGGTAGTCCTACCGGGTATACCAGGTATCCGGAATCCGGGTCGCCACATCTGCGCTTTAGTGTTTACAGCTTTCAATTGCTGTCATTTCCCGTTTCTTATTTTCCTTTTTATTGTTATTTCAAGCTGTTTGTCAGCAGAGCAAGCTGTATTGCTCAGCTGTAGCAGAGGAGGATTCCTCTGGACGGGTTAAGCTGTAAGCCCCAGCGGTTACAGAGGTGTGGTGTCCTCTGGACGGCGAAGCTGTAATGCCCAGCGAGTCAAGCTGTGTGTCAGCGGATGGCTAAGCTGTATTGCCCAGCAGAAGCAAGCTGTGATGCTCAGCGGTTATAGGCAAGCTGTGAGGCCCAGCTGTTAAGCTGTATATCAGCGGGAAGCCACACTCTGGTTGGGGTGTGGGGTGGACGTAGGTCTGGAGGACCGAACCACCTTAAAATCTTCTATTCATCGTGGTTTGATTGTTTATTCTGCTCCGTTAGATGTATGCTTAGGAACGTTCATGATAGTCTGATCTTATATCTAGTGAGAGATAGGTTTGCACACCGTGCGTTTGATTCTGGTCTTGATAGAGTCTAGTTGATTAGATGAACTGAGTCGCTCTTTAGTTTATATGGAGTAGATCAGAAGTACAGTCTCTCTAATCTTCCTTTCATCTTTCAAAGGGTGCATCTAAGCTGATTAAGGCACCCGTGGGTTTTAATTCTGCATCTCTGTTTGTTATAAGTTTTAATTGGGCATAGTTTTCGAGAGGGATTCATTCACCCCCCCCTTTTTGAATCCATTGCATTGGTCCCATCAATTGGTATCAGAGCAGGTCTCTGTGTATTAGATCTAACGATCTACAGAGGATCCTACTACTTCCATGGTGCATTTCAGAGTGGATCTGGTTTTGTCGCTTTTGGTGCTTCAGTCTTTCTGAGTCGGTGTCTTGCTGTACTTCAGTTGATTCCGGTGCACTTCTCATTTCTTTCTATTGATTAATTCATCTCTCGATGGCTCATTCACAGATCTTCAGAGGTGATGCTTTTGAGCTATGGCTGAAAAAGTTGCATCGATATGTAAGAACAACCAATCCTGACTTGTGGAAGGTAATGACTCACGGTTCACACAAATTATCAAAAGATAAATCCAAATGGACCGAGGAGGACACATTGAAAGACTCTTTCAATTCTAGAGCATTGAACATGGTAAAAGTATCAATTGACAGAGCACTAATCTCATACGTCTCATCTTGCAGGTTTGCCAAAGAAATCTTGAACAAACTGAAGGATGGCAGCTGCAAAAATGATAATCGATGCATGATGGCTCAAGGAAGTGAACATAGCAGCAATCAAGATGAAGAACAGGACAATGATCAGGTAAACATCTTTGAAGACTATGCCCTGGATGATTGGATAGCTGCATATAATGAATTGCTAGAGTCTCATGATCATCTAAGAAAATAATATAAGAAGATGAAAAAGAAAATTGACAAAAATGATTCTAATTCATCTTGTGAAAAGTGCTTGAATATCAATGAATCATATGATAAATGTCTATCTGAGACTCACGTGAATATGAAGCAAATGTGCTTGCTGAAAAATGAAAACCAAGAATTTGCCAATAAAATTTCTGAATTAGAAAGTCAGTTAAAGCTGAAAACTTATGAATATCTGATAAACCTGAAAGAGTTGGAAAGGATTAACTCTGATCTGGAGAAATTGAAAGCTGAGAATGGAGAAATTCAGAGGAATAATAAAAATCTAAAAGCTGAAATAGAGAAAGTTAACAAGGAAGGTGTGCAGGGTTCCTCTCTAAAATCGATCTGCAACAAGTGCTTGGCTCTAAAAGAACGCAATGAAGATCTGTATGATGAAAATGAGGGGCAGAGAAAATTGATTGAATCTCTAAATAAAGAAAATAAAGAATTGTTGATTGAGAAAATTAAAGTTGAAGAAAGAGAAGATGAACTAATTGAAAGACTGGAATCTATATCCTGTAGTAAAGAAATTGAGAAGCTAACCAATGAGAATAATGAACTGAAAGAACAAAACAAAAAACTCAAGGTCCTAAATACGGTTATTTCAGAGAGGCTTCTGGCTATAGAGAGAGAAAGGTGCGCTAGTAATGAAATTGAAGCTGGAAAACTCGAGGAGGAAAACCATGAATTGAAAGCTGAAATTGAGAAGTTAAAACAATTAAACACTGGTATGTCTGAACAACTTCTCATATTAGAGAAAGGAAAAACTGCTTACAATGAAGAGACTAACATATTGAGCAGTCTGGAACAAGAAATTGAGAAGTACAAAACTGCAAACAAAGTCCTAAGTGAATGCGTTGATTACTGTGAATAGGAGATAGCCAGTTATGAACTTCACATCGCCTTTTTGGAAACTAAAATTCATGATCCGAAAAAATCAACATCCGAGTCTGCTGAAAACAAGATAAAAATGAAAGTTGTCATGAAAAGTGAGGATAATAACTCAAAAAGGGGGATAAGTTGCAGTTCTGATGTTAAGGAAACTATTAGAAACCAGCTATACACCATCTTCGTGCAAAATTCTGAAGTAGTCGGTACCACAAGTCAATCCCCAAAACAAAATGAAGACATGAAAACTTCTTCATCATCTGTCTTTCAATTTAAGGCTCAGAAAAATGAAAAATAAACAAAAGTTGTGAACAAGGGTAAACAATTGAACAAGAATGGTAAGAAAAATAAGGTCAAAAATGTCCCTACTTGTGTCTTGAAATCTGCTAGCTCTGCTACATCTGATGGGTCAATGCATACTGCTCATAACTCATTTACTTATTCGTATGCATTTGATAAGAGTGTTTCATGCCATTATTGTGGCAAGGTAGGCCACGTAATGGATGATTGCAGATTATTGATAGAAGATGAGCATGCAAGTGAAACATTGCATTCCAGAAATTCATTTGGTAGAAACCATGCTACTAGGAAGTCTGGTGCATCTTGTCATTACTATGGTAGGCATGGTCATCTCATGAATGCATGTTTCATCATGAAACAAAATGATAAAATGCATGCTAGGTCTTCTGGTAATCATCCTGGCCCCAAAAGAAACACGTTTGCTTCAAACCAGCACATTATTTATTTTAGTTGTAACAAACGTGGTCACAAAGCCATTGAGTGCTGGTCTGGATCTACTTGGGGTAAAAATGGTTCTAAAGGTAAGCACATCAGGTGCTTCGAGTGTGGGAAGCATGGCCATACAGTCGAGGACTGTTGGCATGTTTAGGAAAATTCTGTTAATCCCTATTTTGTCAAATTCTCTGCAAAACGACCTGTGAACTTTTCATGCTTTGACTGTGGTAAGCCAGGTCACAAATCTGCTGAATGTTGGCTGATTAAGAATAAGAAACAAAATGTCCATGTAAACAACAGAACATTTCATACTCAGGTTCATAGGTCTCATGCTGCTGTTGATGTGCATCATAGGACCAGAAAATCTGCTGTTTTATGTAGATATTGTGGTAAATTCGGTCACTTCATGACCAATTGTTATCTGATGGATTTTGATGACAATGTTGCTAAGAAACTGTTCATAACTCCTGTTAGGGCTAATACAGGACCTAAGGCTGCTTGGGTTCCTACAGGATCAAAATGATTACTTTACTGCAGGTGTGCCTTAGAATGAATAAAGAGGGGTCAATAAACCAAGGCACTCAAAAATTAAAAGACCCCATGGTCCTGCTCTTCAGGTCTGTTCTGAGCAATTACTTCGAATTCTGTCATCTGAAATTGTGAGTTTGAAAGGTTTGAATATCATGATGATTCGGTCTGTGCTGAATTGAAATCATCTGAAAATTTGAATTGCACATAATGTTTATGGTAATCTCCTTTTGATTGAATTGCATGTCTGTTTCATGAGCCTTCATCATAAAACCATGTGTTACGTTTTCTTTGTATACCATGCACTTAGTCAGGGGGAGATTGACTGCTTTCATTTAATTTTCATGCTGCTCATGTGTAGTTTTATTACATGTTGCGTCTAGACAGGGGGAGCATTCATGTTTCATCACCTCTTCACCTCGTGAACTCTTTCTATCTAGCAATCTGATCCATTCTCTGCACTTAGGTGGTTCACCTAAATTCTCTGTTGTCTCTACTTGCATGGCTGATCTATCTGTATTCTAGACTCAGCTACTGAAATTGATTCTACTCTGCATATATTTGATGCGCTTCTCTCCTGCTGTTATTTGCTCTACTAGCTTGTACTTATCCAACACTCACATGTTTTCAGGCTGGTCTGATTAATCTGGTTCTTGTTCTAGGAATGATAAGCTGTTTAGTTGCATTGATTGGACTGATCTGAGATCCTTATGCTGCGTACCATGTTTTAGTCTAAATTCTTAAAAGAAATTCCTATCATATAGGTTTAAGAATGTCTACTGATTCAGACTGATATAAGTCTAATGTATTCTCAGATTTGTATTCAAATGTATTGAAAGTATCTGAATGATGAGTTTTAATAAATTTTAACCAGCTGTGTCATGAATACCCTAGTCTCACCCATCTGTAATCTGAAAATGTGATATCAAGGCTACTTTGGTAGAGACACATAGAGTGAGTATTATTTTTAAACATTAACCTGAAAAATGTTGACTAAATGGAAAAATTGAATTCAGAGCAATGACTTGGTCACTGAGAAACTGGGTTCTCCATCAATGAAATAGAGTAAACCTATGTCATGAAGTGCCATAGTTATCTCTGGTGAAAATTTATTGAAAAATATGACAGAGCAATAGCATGTCTGTGTTGAGTAACTAGGGAGTCCGGCCTCTAATCAAGGTGTCTCCTCATGTAAAAAGACACTTCTATTGCTAACTCTGCTCTCAAAGTTGAGAGGCAATGAAAGTTATCACACTGAGTAACTGGGTCACTTCACTTAAGACGTGTTGTGCCTCATGTAAAAAGGTGTTGATCAACTTAAATTGCTCAGGAAAAATAATGTGCTAATGAAAAGAAAATATCTTGCAAAAACAGTCAACTTACATTCTAGTAAGGGTGTTTAATCTCAATTCTGCTCTGTGTGACTCTCACAGGAGTCATCGAGTTCATTTGAGTAAGATGGAAGGTGGTTGTTCTTGAGTATTGCTTGATTATTTGATTCACCTTTATTAAAACTTACGTTCAGATATGAGTATTGAATTTAATTGACAAATTTGATATACATCATGGTTAAATCAGTTGGGTCATGTCGGTTAATTCATAACCCCCTATGATAGGAGAATCTTTCCTTGTGAGGACTTATTACTGTGGTATCTGCCATACAATTTCCTCTGATCAGGCTCACCTCTGACAACTTATCATCATGCTAACTTACCTGTTGGAGATCCTATGCCTTGCTTGCTATTATTTACTCCTACCCTTGGCTACATCTACTTCATTTACATCATCAGTTTCACTCTCCACACTGTTGGAATCTTCCATCTTGTTTCAGTATCCCTGACGAATGACTCTTGTAACTGGTTCTGATTTTGTGGGCCTTTCACCTGCATTGTTCTGTCCATACAAATGTAAGGTGTGCCATAACCAATTTTGCTTCAGAATTCTCGTGGTGGTGGATTCCATATTGATTCATTGGATAACCAGAGTTCATCCCTGTGGATACATCATGTGCTTACATTTTCGATTCCTTTCATGCTGTCAGGGGGAGTTCTGGGCATTATATATATTCATGATTATGTCAAAGGGGGAGGACTGTATTTCAAAGGGGGAGAATAGGTTCATGCATCATATTATTTTTCACGCAAACTACCTTCTTTTTGCTGAAGTCAAAGGGGAAGAATAGTTTGATTTGTCGAGTCCGTGTGACTCATTGTGTTGCCATCATCAAAAAGGGGGAGATTGTTGTGCCCCTTGTGCCTTGATGATGCTGTGATCTTTTGATGATAGCAACATTAGTGTCACCACATAAGATTGCATGATTAATCTATGATTGAGTGCTTGATCTGTATGCCTTGATGATGATTTAAATGATGAGCATTCAGTTGCTGCTTTAGGTTGGTGCATTGTTCTGTGCACTGTTTTACTTGCTGCATTGGGTCTAAACATGTCACACATCAGTTAAGTCAGTGCACTTATGTCTTGTCTAAGGCTAGTGTATGTTTTTCAGTTCAGCATCTCAACAACCTCGGTGCATGTCACCGTTCATAGGCATTAAGGTCTGTGCATTCCACTCTCTGTGCACGCAGTCTTGGCGAGTGTTAGGTTGGTGCATTGCTTTTTCTGTGTCTCATGGTGGCCTGGAGTCGGTGCATGTGTGCGTCTCATTTAGCGTCTCACACACACCTTAAGTCGATGAACATGAGCCTTCACGATCGGTGCAATGCAATGTTTGCTATGGGCTAGCACTAGGTTGGTGCATTTTCTTATTGTTGTGCTCGTTTTCATGCTAGTTGGTACATAGTCGGTGCACATCTCACCAAGGTCCGTGCACGCTTGCCACCTCGCATTCTCAGGTCTGTGCACGGTCTCATACTTGCATAATAAGTCAGTGCAGTTCATGGATACCGCATACACATAGTCGGTACAATTTATAGCTCCGCATTCACGATAAGTCTGTGCATATATCTGCTTTGTAAACTTGAGTCCGTGCATACATAATCTCATGCTAAATCAAGTATGTGCCCACCTCGTAACCAATTCAGTGCATAAGAGATTCATGCATCTTAGTCCATGAAATGTCTGTAGTCTGCATAGTCAGTGCATCCGTTAGTCTTGTGCTGCAAATAAGTCTGTGCATATACTAGTGTGACAGTACTGAACTCGTGCATATAATACCCTATGTCAGTGTACATCTTTCGTGATTGAATGAAGTCTGTGCATATTTTATACATAATTGAAAGACACTTATGCAACAGGTCAGTAGCTCGTGTTCTTCGAGAAGGGCACGTGATCCAATGATGATCCTCACTCAAAGATGCTGCCATGTGGACCCTGATGCTTCCAGATTCTGACAAGTGGCGAGTGTCTCCTAAAGCTTCCAAGCCGGAGCGTTCCCTCCACACTCCTAGGGAAAGAGCTCATCAACCTGACCTGATGGAGTATATATAGTGTGCTTCCTACAATCAGAAGGATATCTCTTGAAAGCAGTAGAAGAAAAAGAGAAAGAGAGAGATCGAGAGCAGCAGAGAAACGCAGAAGAAGAATAAGAAGACAGGAAGAGAGAGAGATCGAGAGTTTGAGAAGAGAAGAAGAGAAGCTTCATCTGAAGATTAGTCCCTACTGGAATCTGGATCAAATCCAATCCAGTCAGCTCCTTGAGAGCCATATCTGCGCTTTAGTGTTTACAGCTTTCAGTTGCTGTCATTTTCCATTTCTTGTTTTCCTTTTTATTATTATTTCAAGCTGTTTGTCAGCAGAGCAAGCTGTGTTGCTCAGCTGTAGCAGAGGAGGATTCCTCTGGACGGGTTAAGTTGTAAGCCCCGACGGTTGCAGAGGTGTGGTGTCCTCTGGACGGCGAAGCTGTAATGCCCAGCGGGTCAAGCTGTGTGTCAGCAGATGGCTAAACTGTATTGCCCAGCAGAAGCAAGCTGTGATGCTCAACGGATATAGGCAAGCTGTGAGGCCCAGCTGTTAAGCTGTGTATCAGCGGGAAGCCACACTCTGGTTGGAGTGTGGGGTGGACGTAGGTCTGGAGGATCGAACCACCTTAAAATCTTCTGTTCATCGTGGTTTGATTGTTTATTTTGCTCCACTAGATGTATGCTTAGGATCGTTCATGATAGTCTGATCTTATATCTAGTGAGAGATAGGTTTGCACACCGTGCGTTTGATTCTGGTCTTGATAGAGTCTAGTTGATTAGATTAACTGAGTCATCTCTTTAGTTTATATGGAGTAGATCAGAAGTACAGTCTCTCTAATCTTCCTTCCATCTTTCGAAGGGTGCATCTAAGCTGATTAAGGCACCCGTGGGTTTTAATTCTGCATCTCTGTTTGTTATAAGTTTTAATTGGGCATAGTTTTAGAGAGGGATTCATTCACCCCCCCTTTTTGAATCTATCGCATCGGTCCCATCATGCACCTCTAAAGTAAATGGCTCTGGGAAGCTTTAGAGTGTCGACAGTTGTATCAGAAGTGTCGACACCACAAAACAACTTCGTGAGAATTCAAGCTTCTGTCTGAAAAATTCTTGTCTCAGAAGAGTCGACACTTATGAGCAGAAGAGTCGATTCTTCTAGTGCGAGACCTTAAGAAGAGTTGACACTCCAGCACCTCAGCCCTCAAAGCACTTGGAGCTCAGCTTGAAGAGTTGACACTCCTTGTGACTAGTGTCGACACTTCTCACGTCATCTTCAACAACGAATCAGATCCTCTGTTTCCAGTTCAAACGGGTCTTGGATCCCATCTTTTCTGACCCAGTGGCGCTGGATCTGAGGTAGCATCGAATGGGACAAGCCTTCTCTGATTGGGTAGAAGGTTGTTATCAAGAAAAGGTTTCTAGAAGGATGGAGGGATTATTCCATCTGAAAAGGGGATTTTCTCTACCATGGGGGACCACAGAATCATCGTCCTTTGCGTGCGCATGTCAGACATGCGCAGCTGCAAGTGGTGAAGCGCAGGGTGGCCAAAAGACTACCAGGGGCATTTGTCCAGGAGTGAGACGAGGCCCAGGCTGCTTGAGTAAGAGGGATCTAGGAACGGTAGAGAGGAGAGCAAGCACGAACCAGATAGGAAGCAGAGGGCGTGGGTGCAGTGAAGAAGTTGTGTGAGGAAGTGTAGAGCTTCCTCATCGAGAAGAATCTTGGAGAAGAGCTGAACGTGGAAGAGGAGCGCTTCCACACGTGTACTGTAGAAACCTGATAATTAAAAATGAGAAATAAAATTTTTAATTTCATAATGTAATTAAAATTTTCATGAAATAATCAAATTACATTTTTTTCCTATATGAAATAAGCTATTTTATTGAATGTACTTGAATTAACTAGAAGTAAATAGATATTAAATGCTTTAAACCTTATATAAAATATAGTAAGCCCAATAAAGATCCATGTAATGGACTAGGATCACAATTGGCCCATTGGATAATCCATAATTGATTGGATTTATGGATTAAAGGATTTATTAAAGGTTAATTAGACCAAAATTCGTAACATGTGTTTAATATGTAATTTAAGGGATTAAAATAACCTCATTTCTAGAAGTTTGGCACAAAAATCGACCCTTACCTAATAGCCCACCTTGGACCAGCCGTTTTTACATTGGTTTCACACCAAATGGAGGCTAGGTTAAGAAGAAAAATTAGAATTTTCTTCTAATTCGGAGTTGGAAAGTTTGGCATTATTAGGCAAGGAATCTTGACAAATTTGGCCAAGTTTTGGCTATAAATAGAACCCCATTCAACTCTCAAATCATCCATGGAGGTTAAGGTTACGCCGCTGCGAAGATTGGTGGAGATTTGAAGGAAGATTTGGAAGATCAAAGGGTTTTCTTATATTTGGAGATATTTCTTTAGATCCGTCTAAAGGTAGGTGTCTCTCATGATAAACTCTAATTAAATCATGCCATGTTGTTTATTTTTCTGTCCTCTTTCCAATGATAGCTCATTTATTAAATTCTGTTATGAAATGAACAAGTTATGGTCATTTTATTGGAGGGGTATTCCCGTTATTTCATCAGGTCCAAAACGTGCTATACCTCAATAGCGCGTTCTGAACGCTGGCCCAACATAGCACGTTCATATAGTTTTTTTTCCCGCCCTCCGACGTCAAATAGATATTTTTAAAAAAATCAATTAATAAATATATATTTCAGAACGCGCTACCCTCGGGTAGCGCGATCTGAAGCGTTCATGAATTGAATACCGGGGGTCAAAGTTTCAAAAAAAAATGTATATAATGTGCAGATCGCGCTAGTACTAGCTAGCGCGTTCTTCAGATCACGCTAGTCCAGGCTAGCGTGTTCAAAAATATATATATAAGGTCAGACAAAACAATTTCGGCTCGGCTCGGCTCAAACCCACATCCTATGCCCCTTGAGTCCTGACCCAAGGGTGAGCTCTCCAACATATAAAGTCATGCAAGTTTTTTAAACTTCCAATGTGGGACTAAAGATTAGTCACTACACATTATGAACACAATATGAATTATAACATTTGGAATCCTTAATAATTATAAGTATTTAGTCACCAAAAGTAAGAAAAGGTAATAGTAGCATATCTTAATTCTTACAGCATGTTAAAATTTTTTTGTAGACTGAAATTATTTTTACATGTAAAAATCTAATTTTAACCATATTAGTAAATTAATGCATGAAAAATATTTCCAACATGTTAAAAATGACTTCCGACATGATAAAATTATTTTATACATACTGAGATATAAAAAATATTTTCAGCAGGTTAAAATCTATTTAAAACTATTTTTTGTGCATGCTAAATCGAATTTCCTATTAAATAATTAGTAAATTGATGCATGAAAATTACTTCCAGCATGATAAAATTACTTCCAGCATGATAAAATTATTTCTAGCATGTTAGAATTATTTTAGCATGATAGAATTATTTTCAATATATTAAAACTATTTTTCAGCATGATAATTCTATTTTCCTATCAAATAATTAGTAAATAAATATAGAAAACTAATTTTCAGCATGATAAAATTTATGTTGTTATCAAAGAATTTTTGTAATCAGCATGGTAAACTTATACTTATCATCTTATCAGTAAGTTAATTATTTTAGCATGTTAAGTATTAATTTTACCATGTTAAAAAATTAATTTTTAGCATGTAAAAATTAAATCCAGCATGAAAGATTTATTTTTATCATCTTATCAGTAAAGTAACGTATGAAAATTATTTTCAGCATGTTAACATTATTTTCAACAGGTTAGAATTATTTTCGACATAAAAACCTATTTTCATAACCGAATTCAGATTTTTATAATAAATCACCGTTTTGGCCAAACTATTGCATTTCTAAATGTACAAAAAACTTTCTGTAAACATGCCTAAACACTTGTAAATCAAATGCACACATGATTAAACCATGGAATTAAATTAATTCTATTAAACTCTAATTACTTGAATTTTCTTCCTAGTTACCGTTCTTTCTTGAATTCCACGACTTAATGTCGTTAAACATGATGCCTTAAAATTATTATTCACTTCTCTTGTAACTTCTGAAATTTTTGTCAGACCTGTACTTTTTACAATGAGCTTATTCTTAAAATTCATTGGCCATAGTGTTAAGTGGATGTCTAAACGTACTTGGGATCTTATGATCCATTGACCCAATGCCTGGCATTAATGGGGCCCGGTCTGGTCCTGGGAGGAGCGCCCGAAAGTACTTGTGACCATGGGAGTTGATTGACCATGGTGTGACATTGCACCGAAGTGCATGACATGCTAGATTTTACGGCATTCCACTATTCGTACTCCTTTACTTGTTACTTGTTTACTTAAAAATTACAGGAATTACTTGACTTGCGTGAAAATGACCAATTACATGAAATTCTTTACTTGTTCAAAGTTATTACTTAAAAATTCCTCTTGATATCATATTATCTCAATTACTTAGAAATTCCATTCATGTTTATACACTTCCCGATACAAGTTAGAAAATTACTTAAATTGTTAATACTTAAAGATTGCTTGGTTCTTAGAGATATAAAATCATATTGAGCTTTTAGCTCACCCTACGTTTTGGTTAATTGTTGCAGGAAATGAAAATGAACAAAGGAATGGACAAGAGTGTAAGAGTGATTTTCCTTTTTACCTAAGTTTATGTAGATCATTAGTGTTTTTATAAGAATGATGTACTTTGAGATTGGAAGTTGTAAGTCACCTTTATGGCTTATCAATTAATGATGTAAACTTCATTTTGATGGAATAAAAGTATCATTTTCTCAGTCATTTCTATCTTCAGACATAAAATTGTACATGCTCTGATCGACACGCTTGTTTACAACTCGTCGCGCCCTCGATTTTCCGCGTCGGGGCGTGACAGTCTTTGTGATATCAGAGCCTAGGTTACATAAAATCCTAGGTTTCACAATTATAGGTTCATTCTTAAAACATAGTTTTCTCTCAAACATAGGTTCTAGATCAATATCTAGAAACTTGGATAAGGACTTAAACTTTCCCGATAAGTTTGGGTAGAAACACAAGTTAAGTTCTAAAGAAAAGATTTATCAAGAAATAAACACATGAATAAAATAATTAAACCTTGGAATTATAGTTTCAGGCTAATTCTCGCAAATGGCCGCCGAGAGAGCTCAATGGCGCGAGATGCAGCGGACCGTTCAAGGCTTAACCCAAGCCCTCCAACAGGTTGCTCGGGGAGGAGCAAACCGAGGAGCTGGTGATTTGCATAGGAATTTTCAGAGCATGAACCCTCCCAAGCTCGCTGGATCTACGGATCCGGATGAGGCTGAACATTGGATTAAGAAAATGGAGAGGATTTTTCGAGTCATGCAATGTGCCGACGAGGAAAAGGTCCTACTTGCTACTTTCCAACTGGAAAGAGATGCACGTGCCTGGTGGGAATCGGTCGAAGCTACTTTACCGCACGATGAAATTCTTTGGGAAGAGTTCGTGGAACACTTCAATAGTAAATACTTCTCCGATCGAGTACAAGAAAGAAAGGCCGCCGAATTTGTCGCTTTGAAACAAAGGGGATTATCGGTTGCGGAATATGAAGCTCAATTTTTGAGGTTATCTCGGTACGCTCCACATCTCGTGGGTACCGATAAAATGAAGGCACGAAGATTTCTTAACGGCCTTAAGCCATAATATATTACTCAACTGGCCCCGATAGATATCCAAATTTATTCTGATGCGGTACGGAGGGCACAACTCTTGGAAGATGCAACGGAGTTATCGGATCGCATCCGAGGAAGAGAAGCTAAGAGAGAGCAAGTTATTGGGTCCGGAAGTTTCAAACCTTCCTTCGAGAAGAAAAGGCCCAATGACGGACGAAACTTCATCAAGGACGGGTGTAATTTCAACAAAGGTGGACATAATTTTCAAGGAGACAAGAAGCCGAGGACATTCGGAAGCAAATTGTCTCTATATCGGCAACATCAAGGGAACTATGCAAATATTGCAAGAAGATCGGGCACAAAGTCGAGGAATGTTGGATAAAGCTCGGCACATGTCTTCGATGTGGGAGTCGGGAGCATAGGATCCCGAATTGCCCTCTTCTCAACGAGCAAGCTCCATCACCGGTAAAACTTCCTATTATTGCCAAAAAGCAAGGAAGACTTCAAGCTCTTATGGATGCTAAACCTACTGAGGAAGGAGGCGTCGTGGAAGGTACTCTTTCTGTGTACTCAAGACATGCCTCTGTCTTATTTGACACCGGAGCTACGCATTGATTTATATCTAGAAGATTTGCTGGTCTTTTACCTATGAAGCATGTTCCATTAGATTCTACACTCACTATTACTACACCTATTGGAACGGGAACGGAAATCAAACATTTCTATCCTAATAGTGAAATTCTAAATAGCAGTTATAACTTACTTGCTAATTTGGTATGCATGGAGATGGACGGATATGATATTATATTGGGTGCCGACTAGCTATCTATACATGGTGCTAGTGTCAACTACAAATTGGGTACGGTAACTTTTATGGGTTACCCCGACCTTCTATTTTCTGGCACCAGGCATTCCAAGCATATATCTCTTATTTCGGCCCTCAAAGCCGAGAAATTTTTAAGGAAGGGTTGTGCCGGTTTCTTAGTTTCTATCACTATGACCGAGCACACGGAACCCGTTCTAAAGGACATTCCTATCGTTCGGGATTATTCTAATGTATTTTCGGACAAGTTGTCTGGTATTCCTCCCGAGAGAGAAGTGGTTTTCTCTATTGATTTAATTTCGGGAGCTGCACTAGTTTCTAAAGCTCTATATCGGATGTCTACTGTTGAAATGAAGGAATTAAAGGAATAATTACTAGAGTTATTGGAGAAGGGGTTTATCCGACCAAGTACTTCACCTTGGGGAGCCCCGGTCCTCTTTGTTAAAAGGAGGGATGGTTCGATGAGGTTATGTGTTGATTATCGGCAATTGAATCAACTCACCATCAAGAATAAATATCCTTTGCCGAGGATTGATGAGTTATTCGACCAGATTTCTGGAGCTCGATATTTCTCAAAGATCGATCTTCGATCTGGTTATCATCAGTTGAAAATCAAGAAAAGTGATATTCACAAGACTGCATTCCGGAGTAGGTATGGACTTTACGAGTTCACCGTTATGCCTTTTGGCTTAACAAATGCACCTGCCGCATTCATGCAATTAATGAACAGCGTATTCAGGCCATACCTCGATCAATTTGTGGTTGTATTTATCGATGACATTTTGATCTACTCTAAGTCAAAGGAAGAACATGAAGAACATCTCAAGAAGGCCCTTCAATTATTAAGAGATCACAAGCTTTATGCCAAATTAAGCAAATGTGATTTCTGGTTGGAGGAAGTTTCTTTTCTCGGTCACATAATTTCCCAGAACGGTATCGTCGTCGATCATTCAAAGGTCGAGGCCATAAAGAACTGGGAAAGACCTACTAGTGTGACGAAAATCCGAAGCTTCTTGGTATTGGCTGGCTATTATCGAAGATTTATCATGGACTTCTCCAAGATTGCGGTATCTTTAACAAGATTGACAAGGAAGGAGAATCCTTTTATATGGTCCGAGGAATACGTGAAAAGCTTTCAAACTTTAAAGGATTGTCTGACAACTGCTCCTATTCTCACATTACCTACGGAAGGAGGAGGATTCGAAGTATATGCTGATGCATCTGGAATTGGCCTAGGTTGCGTATTAATGCAACATGGCAAGGTTATAGCATACTCTTCACAGCAATTGAAGAAGCACGAGGAAAATTATCCCGTACATGACCTAGAACTGGCAGCTGTGGTCTTTGCTTTGAAGATCTGGTGACATTACCTCTATGGCGAAGCCTTTACGGTGTATTCTAATCACAAGAGTCTCAAATATTTATTATCTCAAAAGGAGCTCAATATGAGACAAAGAAGGTGGTTGGTATATTTAAAGGATTTTGACTTCTCTATATAATATCACCCCAGAAAAGGTAATGCCGTAGCTGATGCACTTAGCTGAAAGTCGATGGCTTTATTATCGAGCATGATGGTTAAAGAATGGCATCTACTTGAGCAAATGGTAAATTTAAACTTCAATGTTGTCACGCCTCGAGCCTTTATTACAGCGGAAGACTCGCTCGGGGAGCGCGAACAGCCGGCGTGGTAAGTCTCCTGCAAGTAAGAACGACCAGAGCGCAATACAATCACACACATAAATGCAACTGCACCGAATTTAATCAAACTCCAACTTTATTTCATAAATGATCAATATTCGAAATACAACCACTTTCCATCATCTTTCATTCTACTAGACTCAAGAAATAGGAAAATTACATTGACTCAATCTAGACATTATAGACTTCCTAAGTCTTCGCTCATCTTTAATCACTCTCGGATCCGCTATTTGAATAATCCGAATCCAAACCCGACTCATTTTCATTTCCTGAAAAAGATTAGAAATAGGTAATGAGCACACTTGCCCAGTAGGTATCTTCGCATCAACATGAAGGAACTATTAAAGTGATTAATATTTTTGCTCTAAAGAAATAAGGTAAAATCATGCAATGCGATGATCACGCGGTTAAATCAAAGTAACAAGACAATCATATAAAATGGAATGAGAACAAGAATGAACTAGTAAGAATATAACAAGAACATGATATTGGTCTTTCATGAACAAGAATATATCGAGAATGTACTAGCAAGCCACCTAATCATCACTTTAGCATCTTATGCTTATGAGCCAGTGCTTCATGAATTTCTGTGGAATATCAAGCAAGAATGTCATGTCGTGTCGTGGATCTTCACTTATTTATAGAAATAGTACTCCCAACGTAATGCGACCCCAGTAGCATCATACCCCATGATTTATAAAATAGTATGTCACGTCCCGAGTGCGGAAGCTTACCCGCGGCGCGACAGTTCTTTATATAGAACCAAAGCAAGCTAGAAATTAAAGGATTCTCTTCCTTTGACAGAGTGCGCAAATATCTAAGTTTAGATTAACATTAATACAATAGGTTTGAGCTAATAATTATTATAACGTCCAAACTGAAATACAACACATTTATTCATTTAAAGCTTGAAATTACAACTGACACACTAAAGCCAACTTAACATTCTTGAAGGGATTACAATAACATAGTGGTAACTACTCTCATCACTCCGACTCATCCCCTTCTGTATTCTGGTCGGTCTCCAATTCACCTGAAATGTTAGAAAGCAACTAGATGATCGAATCACTCAGTAGGATTTACCTCTCAAATTTTAACATGCTTTAAGTAAATTACAAGTTCAGTTAATGCAAATAATCTATGCATGCAGACAGATAGATAATCAAGGAATTGAAAAAAATTCTTGATAAGAGCTGGATTCAAATTTCAATAATAGCAACATGTGATATCAAGCAGGGGATAACTGAACATAGCAGGAATTCAAGCAATAGTAAGCAAGGTAAATCGAAGCATATATAATAAGAATTGGCTATATATCAATTCATTCAAGTAACATTCGAGTCAAGTACTGCCCATTCGGGCCACGCAAGTATTGCCCATTCGGGCCACGCAAGTCAAACAAGTCAAGTAGAGAGAGAGAGGGGTGGAATGTCTCAATCGAACAAGTACTCCGGTGTAATGTTAGACACCGTCAAGATGGTGAATAAAACTCCCATGGGCACAAGTACTTTCGGGTGCTCCTCCCAGGACCAGACCGGGCCCTATATGTACAGCATTGGTCATGTTTTTGACATCCACTCTCATTTATCATTTATAGCCAATATAGAATTTCAAGGCTTGACCAGTAGGAAAATATAAGGTGGATTTGGAATGGAATCCAAGGCGTATTTATACGTAGGAAAACACAGAAAACTGTGCGAGACTGGTATATAGTAGGACAATTGATATTTTCAGAAGTGACATCCTTAAAGTGGGATGTCCTTCGTGGGAATTTACACGGTTCCTAGTGAATTGGCATGTGAATTGACGCTTGAGGGTTGGCAAGTATTTTAAAATTTTAACACATAATTATCCCGATTAGGTGCCCTAGGTTTACTGGTCCTTTATTTCCTTTAAATTTCATATATAGCAAATTGGCTAAATTATCTAACTCATTTTGATTGTCATCATTCATATCATTTATATTTCTTGACCTTACAAGACTAATTTATCTATATACGAAATCAGCAACTACAATTACATATGAACATCCCAAAGGGTATCCTTTAATTTCTGAATTTAGTCTGGGTTGACAGGGTTCTTAAACTGATTCAGTTTAATTAACATGTTATATAATTATATATGTACAGTTTCTGATTAACTACGGTAATTATACCATTTATTCCCATGCTCCGTATGTTATATATATATATGGATTAACTAACAGGTATTGTTTAATTGACTAACAGGAGTAAATATACAGTTTATCTGATTGGTTAACATGGGATTAAACTACTGTAAATTATCCGGATATGTGATGCTAAAGGATCTTCAATTAACAGAATAGCCCATTTAACTAACAGGTCAACCTAATCCAGACTAACATTTACTCTATTACAGATAATGCTAACACAGTGATATAACGATATCTCGATATATATATATATATATATATATATATATATATATATATATATATATATATATATACACTTGTTTTGCTAACAGGTAACTAACTATATCTTAATAGGTAATTACTGTAAGCGAGTGATATAACTCACAGATTAATAGTTTGCATGATTAGATAACAGGTAATTATTTTCCCCGGATATGTGATATATTATGATATATGTATATAATTTATCTAATTAACTATCTAACTGTCTGTAACACGGTTCAAGTAACTAAATAACAGGACGAATTGGTTACAGGAAGTTTTGGTTTGAATATTGTGAACTTGCAAGTGTCGACATTAAGTGTCGACATTTACGCATGGGCACTATTCATTTCTAGCTGCTGGACTATAGTACCGTGTTTACGGGAGGTTTTGGTGTAATGTAAAAAGGTTTAACATGTGTTTATATCATGAAAGTAACGTATCACTTCCTTATTTGATTTTTATATTTAATTTTTGATGGAGTTTGCCTACCAAATTTTGGGGTTAAGTTACTTACAATGTTTCCTATTTTTACATATAATCTTTTTAGAAAAATCCCTTTTAATTAAAAAGTGGCACTATTCATCCGTTACTATTCATACTATTCATGGCACCAAAGGTGTCGACACTTCAAATGAAGTGTTTCACCAAGGTGTCTACACCTTGAAATTCAAGTGTCAACACCTTTGTCGACACCTTTAGTATGCATATAGTTTTAATCAGTTTAATCTAATTAGATGTTTTGATTTAATATAAAATGGTTTAACTGTGTTTAGTTAAAAATTAATTACTATTCATGTGCTTTAATTAACCATAAACTAACCAGTATTAACTTAACTGCTAACTAACTGTCATACGTTGAACTAACAGTTAACTGTATTAACTGTTAAAACTATTTCTAACTGACACCCAAGGTGTCGACACTTGGTGTCTACACCTAGCAAGTGCAGGTGTCGACACCTCGTATGTGTCATTTGTTTAACTATTTAATCTTAACAGTTAACTATTAATTATATATATATCCTTTATCTAATTAACTAACAGATAACTAAAAACTGACTAGAATTATTATAGCTAACAGGAACTATGTTAACTAACCAGTGATATATATTTTATAGTTTAGCTAATTCCTTAACAGGATCTTCTAGTTAACCAACATGAGCATCTACTTAACTTAACAGTTTATATAGTTTGGCTAACTGGTTGACATGATCAGCTAATTAACTAACATGATCTGTTAATTAACTAACATGAATATCCAACAGAATTATTTAGTTAATCACGACAACTAATCAAGTTACACGTTTAAGGTATGAGGTCTCTGATTAACTACCAGGTGGAACGTTAAATATTAAATCATGGAATTCCTTACAGTTTGTTATATTTCTATTGTTGGATTTAGATGGGAGACAAGCGTAGCATGGAGATGAATTAATCCTAAATATTGCATGTTACTAATTAAAGGTTTGGTTAAAGTTTGAGAACACCTACCTCAGGTGAAGTACGCTGACTGGCAGAAAAAGACTTCCTCTGCAACAGCAACCTCTGCAGCAACCCTTTGCCACCCTCTGCAAATCCTCCGTAAGAAGCTCACTGGTGGGTAGCAGAGGAGGTTTTAAGAGAGTTTTGAGTGCTTAACCCAGCAGGATAGGGAGCCAGATCCGTAAAAAACGGATCTGGTGCCCTGCAAGTGTGCGCCAAGTTGGAGGGCACGAAAATGACATTTTTAACGGATGTACTGTAAATTTTTTTTTAATATATATATATGTTTCAGTTCAAGCACGTTTTGGTTCAAGTTTTACTATTTTGTGCAAAAGGAATGTGCAAGCTAAGAATTGAACCTTGGTCAAACAAGTTAGTGACACACTACTTAACCAACTACCCTAAGAAGTCACCTTGTTAAGAAAATAATCGTTATATATAATAACTTCAAGGTGAAAATTGTTTAAATTTTTTTTATATAATTGAAAAACTATATTATTTATGATTATTTAATTTTATATAATTGAAAAACTAAATTATTTATCATTATTTAATTTTATATAATTGAAAAACTAAATTATTTATGATTATTTAATTTTATATAATTGAAAAATTAAATTATTTATGATTATTTAATTTTATAAATCTAAAAATTTAAATTATTTAATTTTCTAAATAATTAGAAAATTTACATATTAAATAATGAAAAATTGATTTCTTTGATTTTATAATTTATGAAAATATAATTAGATATCTTTTAAATATGATATTTAAGTTTTAAAATAGTTTTTTTAACTATTAGGAAATAGCTTATAGCTTAAATGCTTAATAAATGTTATTAAATTCTGTTATTTCTATTTAAAATTAACATGTGTTACATAGTATGTTTCGGGCAATCAGCCGAGGGGACTAGCATAGAGACCTTGAACACAATCAGTGCTCGATCGCATCTTCAGGTATAAATTAAGCTACTTCCACGCATGTAACAGTAAAGTGTGGCCAAGAATATAACAATTCCAAATAATGAAAATCAATGAATGAACGCTTCAATTTGAATATATGAGATCAAGAATGACTTAGACTATGCTATGCTTATGGAAATAAATCGGCAGCATAACAGTATATTCTTTATTTTTCATTCATTATATTAAGTTCCTTGATCAATATGATAAGTTCTAGATTATCATTAGTCCATCTAGAACCTTAGAAAATCAACCCTTTGGTCAAACCTTGGGTTAGCATATACAAGCTATGTGACAGTCATCTGCTGGGCCGTTACATAATGTGACGCGCCAGTAGTGGGCCGTTACAGTGATCCGAGTCCAGAAAGACAAAAATAGACTCAGAGAAATGTGACGGTCATGCAATGGGTCGTTACGTGAGCCTGACGGTCCAATGTAAGACCGTTACATTACTAGATCCAGAAAATAACGATAGTGTATTCTAGTTAATGGGCTTTAATGGTACAACCAACTCGGCGTCCTAGTAGGAATCCCAGGCTCGCGGAGAATTACGGAGGCCTTGAAATAAGATTTCTTGGTCCATTGGAAGGAATATCCAATAGAGAGGTCATCAAGTCCAAGATTGTGTTCCTATAGTGCAAAGTGTGAACTAATAGTCAACATACCGGAGTATGTGCCATGTACTTATAGAAATGACTCTAATTATAGAGAGATACAAGTATCAACGTGAAAATCATGATGAAAACTCCGACAATACAATAGTTAAAAGAACCATGATTTATAATACAAGACTATAGAATTTTTGGCTTATGAAACTAACATAGCTTAAAATACCATTAAGTTCCTGAAATCATGCAACCCCTATTATGAATAATTAAAATAACCTTAAATTCACATAATCAGGTGAAAACTCTAATCAACTAGGCTTAATAATAAGTAAGATTGACGAATCTTATTCTATCTAGGGTTGACAGAACACAGGGCTTCTGACGGTCTATCAGTGGTGCGTCACAGTGAAGGTGACGGTCTGTCGAACAGTCGTTACAGTATGTAATGCGTCTGTCCGAGTGCAGTAGAGATAACGGTGAAATCCAAATATAACAGAGTGTGTGACGGTCTATCGTAAGGCCGTTACATGAGTGTGACGGTCCTATGCTGATGCGTCAGAGAGTCTGCTAACAGAAAGCGATATAAAACCTAAGGTATTAACTCACATCATGTCTGTAAATCAAATGCCATGTCTATTCTAGGCATGATAACGAAGTATAGGCTATCTATATGCATGGGTATCCGTGAAATAGACAAGATACATCTTTTTAAATTTCTAATTAGGCTAAGAGATGCATGTAATGCATAGAACTTAGTAAAACATGAAATTGATGCTCTACTATGCATGAAATTCAATCAAACCAGAGGGCTTATAGTCCTATCAAGTTGTTTTTGCCGTTCATGAGATAATCTACCTCTTGTCTAGGCTTTAAACTTCCAATTATGGTCTGAACACCGAATCCTAGTTCCCTTCTTCCTATGATTTTTCAGCAACTTCCTTGGGCTCTAACTCTTCGACCTCTTGACCTAAAGATGTGAAATTTTGAGAGTAGTTAGTTTAAAGTATTGTAAACAAATTCCTCTAAAGAACTTACCCGAGATTATGACTCCTTACCTTAATTCCACGCGAGTAAAAGTAAGGGTCGCGCAGTTCAAAACTAGGTCATATTTATAGGCTTCTAGCTAGGGTTTGCAGATTAGATCGATTTTAGAGTCTTTAATCTGCTAAAACCTGATCTCTAAGAGTCCTTAGTAATGTTATAACTCTTCCTACGTTGATCTCTAGTGGATAAGAGTCCAAAGTTTTGATCTTTGTACTTGTTCTTTCCTTCACGGAACTAACAGGATGTAACTGTCTAATGCAGGTGCGTTAGATGCATGTAACGGTCTCACGATAGACCGTTACATTTATTGTTCCTAGAGTTCAACATGAATCAAACTCTTCAGCTTACGAATTCACAGAGTGTAACGGTCGTAGACCCATGCGTTACAAGCATGTGACGGTCGCACGATAGACCGTTACATTCAACGTATATAGAGTTTCAAATAAATAAAACTCTTTTATTCATTTTTCCATATTATTATTTATATAATTCATTTTTATCCTTAAATAAGCTAAGTAACATTCTAGAATATGGGTCAAACTTAATGGTTTTGGGCCTTAAACCGTTTTAGATGATGTGTAAATAGGCTTGGTTAATTATTCAACCTAATTGGGCCTATGATGACTCATTAGTCTCAGAATTCATTTATTAATATATTTAGGCCTTTATAAATTCTAGAAAATTATTTATATAAAATTCTGGGACACTACACCCTCCTCCACTTAGAAGAATTTGGTCCCCAAATTCAAGACATGGATTGTGGAGAGTGTACTTACAGTTAAATAATTCTAGAAATCTTTTTCTCATAGCTGCTTCGGTTTCCCATGTTCCTTCGTATGGCCATGTTTTCTTCTATTGAATTTTGACCATAGGGATAACCTTATTTCTTAGTTGACGCACTTCCCGATCCAGAATCTTTATTGGCGTTTGCTCATATGTCATATCCTTCTGAATGTCCAGATTGTCATAAGTGATAATATGGTCAGGATCGTATACATATTTCTTCAGCATGGAGACGTGAAATATGTCATGAACTCCTGCTAATTGTAGAGGTAAAGCCAATCTATAAGCCACTTCACCGACCCTTTCAAGAATTTCAAATGGGCCAATGAACCTTGGAGTTAGCTTTCCTTTAATGCCAAATCTTCGAATACCACAACCTGGAGAAACTTTTAAATATACATGATCTCCTACCTGAAACTCCAAGTCACGTCTTCGATTGTCGGCATAAGACTTTTGCCTATCTTGTGCCATTTTCATTCTCTCTTGAATGAGCTTGATTTTCTCCGTAGAATCCCTGATAAGGTCGGGGCCTAAAAATTACTTTTCTCCTATTTCATTCCAACATATTGGAGATTGACAACTTTTCCCATATAGAGCTTCAAAAGGTGCCATTTGTATGCTTGCTTGATAGCTGTTATTATATGCAAATTCCACCAGAGGCAATTGATCATGCCAACTTCCTCCAAAATCAATGACACAAGCCCTGCGCATGTCTTCTACCACCTGATTTGTTCTTTCCATCTGACCATCAGTTTGTGGATGAAAAGCTGTGCTAAAATTTAATCTGGTCCCTAGTGAATGTTGTAGACCTTTCCAGAACTGTGATGTGAATCGAGGATCTCTATCTGATACAATAGTGACGGGGACACCATGTAATTTGACAATTTCCTTTATGTACAATGCTGCTAGAATATCCATAGACCATCGACTCTTTATTGGTATGAAGTGTGCAGATTTAGTCAATCGATCTATGATTATCCATATGCCATCATGTCCACCTCTTGTCTTAGGTAAACCCATAATGAAGTCCATCCCTATGCTCTCTCATTTTCATTCGGGAATATTTAAGGGATGTAATTTACCTGCGGGTCTAAAATGTTCAGCTTTAACTTGTTGGCAGGTTAGACAACGAGACACGAAGTCAGCTATTTCCCTCTTCATATTGGGCCACCAAAAGTTTCTTTTGAGATCCTGATACATTTTTGTACCTCCTGATGAATGGTGTACTTTGATTTATGTGCTTCTTCTAGGATCAATTTCTTTGTATCCTCATGATCCGGTATACACATTCGGCCCTTGAATAGCAATCTTCCATCATTAGAAGTAGAAAAATCCGGTATTTGTTCAATATTGGCCTTAATTTCCAATAAAACTGGATCATCCTCTTGTAACTTGGCCAAATCCTCTATTAATGTAGGTTGAGCTCGGATATTAGCTATGAAGCAATCTTCTTCCTTAATGTCAACATCTAAATTCAACTGAGCAAATTGAGGAATAAGGTTAGTTACACTAATCATGAGACTTGATAACATACCCATTGATTTTCTGCTGAGTGCATCTGCTACAGCATTTGCCTTGCCAGGATGATATTGAATAGCAAAATCAAAGTCCTTGAGATGTTCTAATCACCTCCTTTGCCTCATGTTAAGCTCTTTTTGAGAGAATAAATATTTCAAGCTCTTGTGGTCTGAGTAGATCGTAAACTTTTCTCCATAAAGATAATGACGCCAAATTTTCAAGGAGAAAATAACCGCTGCCAATTCTAAATCATGTACATGATAATTTTCTTCGTGACGTTTCAATTGTCTTGAAGAATAGCAAATCACCTTTCCATTTTACATAAGGACACATCCTAAGCCAATTCCAGATGCATCCGTATATACCTCAAATCCACCACCCTCCATTGGTAGTGATAAAACATGGGCTGTTGTAAGATGATTCTTAAGAGTTTGGAAATTCTTCTCACATTCCTCTGACCAGACAAAAGGATTTTCTTTTCTGGTGAGTCTAGTTAAAGGAACTGCTATCTTTGAGAAGTCCTTAATGAATCTTCTATAATAACCAGCTAGACCCAGAAAGCTCCTTACTTCAGACACAGTCGTAGGTCGACTCCAATTCTTGACAGCTTCTACCTTAGAAGGATCCACAACAATATCTTCTTTTGAAATAATGTGGCCTAGGAATGAGACTTCCTCGAGCCAGAATTCACACTTATTGAGTTTGGCATAAAGCTTGTGTTCTCTAAGTGTTTGCAAAGCTATTTTCAAATGTTCTTCATGTTCTTCTTTTATCTTGGAGTATATCAGGATATCATCGATGAAGACGACAATGAATCGATCCAGGTATGGCTGGAAGACACTGTTCATAAGTTGCATAAATGCTATTAGGGCATTAGTTAACCCAAATGGCATTACCACGAATTCATAGTGACCATAACGACTTCGAAAAGCCGATTTATAAATATCTTCCTCTTTGATTCTAAGCTGATGATAACCTGATCTGAGGTCAATCTTAGAAAAATATTATGCTCCCGAAAGATGATCGAAGAGCTCATCAATACGCGGCAATGGATACTCATTTTCAATTGTCAGCTGATTTAGTCGCTGGTAATCGATGCATAGCCTGAGAGAACCATCCTTCTTCTTGACAAATAAAACCGGCGCACCCCAAGGGGATGTGCTAGGTCTGATGAAACCCTTGTCTAGTAGTTCCTACAACTGCCTTTTTAGTTCCTTGAGTTCTGTGGGGGACATCCTGTAAGGGGCTATAGAAACAGGTGCTGCTCCTGAAATGAGTTCAATGGTAAAGTTTACTTCCCTCTCGGGGGGTAAACTAGGTAGTTCAGATGGGAACACGTCTGGGAACTCATTTGGAATAGGAATGTTTGCTAGGACAATTTCCTTAGATTCGGTGATAATGACTGAAGCAAGAAAAGCTTCACATCCTTGCGATATAAGCTTGCAAGCGTGAAGAGAAGATATAATGGTAGGATATTTCTTGTATTTGATGCCAAGAAAAGAAAATCTTAGAAGACCGAGCTTTCAAAAAGATATAATCCTATTTCGATAATTGATATAAGCATCATGGTCTACAAGCCAATCAACCCCTAAAATGACATCATAACCTTTCATGTCAAGGCACACGAGGTTTGCAGGGAGATTGTAACCTTCTACTATCACTTCGCTATTAGGATAATACTCTGTGAGCTTGGTTCTAGATCCTAAAGGTGTAGTAATAGCAAGATCTGAAGGTAAGGGGACTGATGCAATTGACAACATTTTTGCAAAGATAGTGGAAATAAAAGAATGAGAGGCACCAGTATCAAATAGCAAAAATGCAGGACGAGAACAAATTTGAAGAGTACCTTCCATAAGCCCATCATCCCTGGGCACTTCCTCTTCGTCTAGAACGGCATTGAGGTGAGCCTGCCTCCTACGTCCTCCATTAGCTGATTGATCTTTCATAAGGGGGCAATCTGACACACGATGCTCCCTACTTTCACAACGCAAACAAGCACAGAGGCGCTTCCAGCATTCTTCAACCGAGTGGCCGAATTTCTAGCAAAAAGTGCATGCCGAGGCAACTTGCTCCTTCTCTTCCTTAACCTTTTTATTATTCTTCTGGGAACTTCCACCATTCCCGCTCCTTGATCTTTTCTTACTGTCACGGCTTTTGTATGGTTCCGTGATGCTAAACTTCTCCTTCTTATAATGCCGATCAGATCGTCGGCTAGATTCTTCTCCTTTTCCTTTCAACTTTTCGACCTTCTCTAAGATCCTCTCGCATAGATATGCCCTCTGAACCATCTCCGCATAAATACGGATATTCTGTGTCCCAAGTTGCTGAATGAAACCGGGTCGTAACCCGTCCATAAATTGATTTGTTTTTAATAATTCCATGCTAATAAGGTGTGGTGCATATGGTGCTAGTCTTGAAAACTGCAGCTCATATTCTGCCACCGACATCATCCCTTGACGAAGGGAGGCAAACTCTATGGCCTTCCTTTCCTTTACATGTTTGGAAAAATACTTGGTACGGAATAAAGTAAGAAAACTGTCCCATGTATGAGGTGCATCGGCCGGAGGTGCCGGAACCGACTTCCACCATGTACGGGCATCTTTATTTAGTTGAAATGTTGCTAGATGCACCTTCTCCTGATCAGTGCATTGAATAACGTCAAATATCCTATTCATCTCATCGATCCAATTTTCTGCCTCATCGGGATTTGAAGATCCATAGAATCGCGGAGGATTTAGACTCCAGAAGTTGCGATGTAGGTCACCAGCCCTTGCCCCTGCACCACCTTGTGCTATAGTTTGCAATGCCTGAGTGAGGCCGGCAACTATTTGTTGCATACCGTCCCAATCTACGCGATGAGCCATTTGTAAAATAGGGTACCTGAGAGAGAAAAATAACAACTTGTTATTTCTCATGAAAATCAACCTTAAAGCTAATTAATTATCTTATCCCGGGCTCTACCCAATCCTCACATGGGTATGGAATTTCTTCCTTACTTTATAGGTAGGGGTCCTTAAACCTTGGACTTATCCTATGACATGATTCCTTTCCCTAAGTCCTGAGACTTAGGCTCTGATACCAACTTAACTGTCACGCCCCGAGCCTTTATTACAGCAGAAGACTCGCTCGGGGAGCGCGAACAGCCGGCATGATAAGCCTCTTGCAAGCAAGAACGACCAGAGCGCAATACAATCACACACATAAATGCAATTGCACAGAATTTAATCAAACTCCAACTTTATTTCATAAATGATCAATATTCGAAATACAACCACTTTCCATCATCTTTCATTCTACTAGACTCAAGAAATAGGAAAATTACATTGACTCAATCTAGACATTATAAACTTCCTAAGTCTTCGCTCATCTTTAATCACTCTCGGATCCGCTATTTGAATAATCCGAATCCGAACCCGACTCACTTTCATTTCCTGAAAAAGATTGGAAATAGGTAATGAGCACACTTGCCCAATAGGTATCTTCGCATCAACATGAAGGCACTATTAAAGTGATTAATATTTTTGCTCTAAAGAAATAAGGTAAAATCATGCAATGTGATAATCACGCGATTAAATCAAAGTAACAAGATAATCATATAAAATGGAATGAGAACAAGAATGAACTAGCAAGAATATAACAAGAACATGATATTGGCCTTTCATGAACAAGAATATATCGAGAATGTACTAGCAAGTCACATATTCATCACTTTAGCATCTTATGCTTATGAGCAAGTGCTTCGTGAATTTCTGTGGAATATCAAGCAAGAATGTCATGTCGTGTCGTGGATCTTCACTTATTTAAAGAAATAGTACTCCCAGCGCAATGCGACGCCAGTAGCATCATACCCCATGGTTTATAAAATAGTATGTTTCTGGCAATCAGCCGAGGGGACTAGCATAGAGCCCTTGAACACAATCAGTGCTCGATCGCATCTTCAGGTATAAATTAAGCTACTTCCACGCATGTAACTGTAAAGTATGGCCAAGAATATAACAATTCCAAATATTGAAAATCAATGAATGAACGCTTCAATTTGAATATATGAGATCAAGAATGACTTAGACTATGCTATGCTTATGGAAATAAATCGGCAGCATAACAGTACATTCTTTATTTTTTATTCATTATATTAAGTTCTTTGATCAATATGATAAGTTCTAGATTATCATTAGTCCATCTAGAACCTTAGAAAATCAACCCTTTGGTCAAACCTTGGGTTAGCATATACAAGTTGTGTGATGGTCATCTGCTGGGCCGTTACATAATGTGACGCGCCAGTAGTGGGCCGTTACAGTGATCCGAGTCCAGAAAGACAAAAATAGACTCAGAGAAATGTGACAGTCATGCAATGGGTCGTTACGTGAGCCTGACGGTCCAATGTAAAGCCGTTACATTACTAGATCCAGAAAACAACGATAGTGTATTCTAGTTAATGGGCTTTAATGGTACAACCAACTCGGCGTCCTAGTGGGAATCCCAGGCTCGCGGAGAATTACGGATGCCTTGAAACAAGATTTCCTGCTCCATTGGAAGGAATATCCAATAGAGAGGTCCTCAAGTCCAAGATTGTGTTCCTATAGTGTAAAGTGTGAACTAATGGTCAACATACCGGAGTATGTGCCATGTACTTATAGAAATGACTCTATTGATAGAGAGATACAAGTATCAACGTGAAAATCATGATGAAAACTCCGATAATACAATAGTTAAAAGAATCATGATTTAAAATACAAGACTATAGAATTTTTGGCTTATGAAACTAACATAACTTAAAATACCATTAAGTTCCTGAAATCATGCAACCCCTATTATGAATAATTAAAATAACCTTAAATTCACATAATAAGGTGAAAACTCTAATCAACTAGGCTTAATAATAAGTAAGATTGACGAATCTTATTCTGTCGAGGGTTGACAGAACATAGGGCTTCTGACGGTCTATCAGTGGTGCGTCACAGTGAAGGTGACGGTCTGTCAAACAGCCGTTACAGTATGTAACGCGTCTGTCCGAGTGCATTAGAGATAATGGTGAAATTCAAATATAACAGATTGTGTGACGGTCTATCGTAAGGCCGTTACATAAGTGTGATGGTCCTACGCTGATGCGTCAGAGAGTCTGCTAACAGAAAGCGATATAAAACCTAAGGTATCAACTCACATCATGTCTGTAAATCAAATGCCATGTCTATTCTAGGCATGATAACGATGTATAGGCTATCTATATGCATGGGTATCCGTGAAATAGGCAAGATACATCTTTTTAAATTTCCAATTAGGGTAAGAGATGCATGTAATGCATAGAACTTAGTAAAACATGAAATTGATGCTCTACTATGCATGAAATTCAATCAAACTAGAGGGCTTATAGTCTTATCAAGTTGTTTTTGCCGTTCATGAGATAACCTACTTCTTGTCTCGGCTTCAAACCTCTAATTATGGTATGAACACCGAATCCTAGTTCCCTTCTTCCTGTGATTTTTCAGCAACTTCCTTGGGATCTAACTCTTCGACCTCTTGACCTAAAGATGTGAAATTTTGAGAGTAGTTAGTCTAAAGTATTGTAAACAAATTCCCTTAAAGAACTTATCCGAGATTATGACTCCTTACCTTGATTCCACGTGAGTAAAAGTAAAGGTCGCGTAGTTCAGAACTAGGTCCTATTTATAGGGTTCTAGCTAGGGTTTGCATATTAGATCGATTCTAGAGTCCTTAATCTGCTAAAATCTGATCTCTAAGAGTCCTTAGTAATGTTATAACTCTTCCTACGTTGATCTCTAGTGGATAAGAGTCCAAAGTTTTGATCTTTGTACTTGTTCTTTCCTTCACGGAACTAACAGGATGTAACGGTCTAATGCAGGTGCGTTAGATGCATGTAACGGTCTCACGATAGACCGTTACATTTATTATTCCCAGAGTTCAACATGAATCAAACTCTTCAGCTTACGGAATTTACAGAGTGCAACGGTCGTAGACCCATGCGTTACAAGCATGTGACGGTCGCACGATAGACCGTTACATTCAACGTATATAGAGTTTCAAATAAATAAAACTCTTTTATTCATTTTTCCATATTATTATTTATATAATTCATTTTTATCCTTAAATAAGCTAAGTAACCTTCTAGAATATGGGCCAAACTTAATGGTTTTGGGCCTTAAACCCTTTTAGATGATGTGTAAATAGGCTTGGTTAATTATTCAACCTAATTGGGCCTATGATGACTTATTAGTCTCAGAATTCATTTATTAATATATTTAGGCCTTTATAAATTCTAGAAAATTATTTATATAAAATTCTGGGGCACTACAAATGTGGAGGACAAGGAAGGTGGAGTATTTATTGCAAATATTCGACTCCAACCCGAGTTACTCTCGGAAATCAAGGAACAGCAAGTTGATGATCCGATGATCGTTGAAATCAACAATCAGATTTCCTTCTGGCTGATGATGGAAGGCTATTATTCAAAAGAATAACATGTGTACCGGACTATTCTACCATCAAGGGTAAAATCCTAGAGGAAGCACATCGGTCTATGTATACTATTCATCCTGGTGCTATAAAAATGCACCAAGACCTCAAGAGAACATTCTGGTGGCCGAATATGAAGAGAGAGGTAGTCGAGTTCGTAAGCCGATGCTTGGTATGTCAACAAGTCAAAGCCGAACACTTCAAACCGGCTGGTAAACTCAAGCCTCTCAAAATACCGGAATGGAAATGGGATAGTATCGGTATGGATTTCATTGTTGGTTTACCGAAGACCCGAAGTGGTTTTGATGCTATATGTGTAATTGTGGACCGGTTAACCAAGTCCTCTCACTTTTTACCTATCAAGACTAAATGGACTGTGGATGTTCTAGCCGCCTTATATATCAAAGAGATCGTAAGGCTGCATGGTATTCCAAGCTCTATTATTTCGGACCGAGATCCAAGATTCACCTCTCATTTCTAGAAGGGTTTACAATCATCTATGGGTACTAGACTAAGGTTTAGTACGGCTTTTCACCCTCAGACAGATGGACAAACCGAGAGGACGAATCAAATTATTGAACATATGTTGAGAGCATGCATGATAGACTTCGGCGGAAGTTGGCATGAACACTTACCAGTGACTGAGTTCGCTTACAACAATAGCTATCAATCGAGTATTCAAATGGCACCATTCGAAGCTCTTTATGGCCGAAGCTGTAGATCGCCTCTATACTGGAGCGAGGTTGGTGACAAAGGATTGATTGGTCCTGACATTGTACAAGACACAAATGACAAAATCCAGTTGATACAAGAAAGATTAAAGGTCGAAAAATCACGGCAAAAGAGTTATGCCGACAATCGGAGGAGAGACCTTGAATTTCAAGTGGGGGAGCATGTCTTCTTAAAGATCTCACCCACACAAGGAATTAGAAGACTCAGCATCAAAGGAAAGCTAAGTCCGAGATTTATCGGCCCTTTCGAGATTCTGGAGAGAATCGGCGAGGTAGCATACAAGCTGGATTTACCTCCTCAACTGGCCGGTGTACATGACGTATTCCATGTATCCATGCTAAGGAAATACGTCTATGATCCTTCACATGTGATTCAATTTGAAGAATTGAAACTCCAAAAGGACCTATCATATGAAGAAAGGCCGATCAAAATATTGGATCAAAAATTACACCAACTGAGAAATCGGGCCACACCGATGGTGAAAGTCCAATGGAGCAAGCGTGGGTTCGAGGAAGCAACCTGTGAATTGGAAGAATCCATCAAAAAGAAAGACCCAGATTTAATCTCAGGTTAGAAATTTGACATTTCTACTCGAATCTTTGACTTTTAGTTATATAATGTGAATTTGGAGGACCAAATTCTTTTAAGTGGGAGAGGATGTAGAAACCTGATAATTAAAAATGAGAAATAAAATTTTCAATTTCATAATGTAATTAAAATTTTCATAAAATAATCAAATTACATTTTTTCCTATATGAAATAAGCTAGTTTATTGAATTTACTTGAATTAACTAGAAGTAAATAGATATTAAATGCTTTAAACCTTAGATAAAATATAGTAAGCCCAATAAAAGTCCATGTAATGGACTAGGATCACAATTGGCCCATTGGATAATCCATAATGGATTGGATTAATAGATTAAAGGATTTATTAAAGGTTAATTAGACCAAAATTCGTAACATGTGTTTAATATACAATTTAAGGGATTAAAATAACCCCATTTCTAGAAGTTTGGCACAAAAATCGACCCTTACCTAATAGCCTACCTTGGACTAGCCATTTTTACATTGGTTTCACACCAAATGGAGGCTAGGTTAAGAAGAAAAAATAGAATTTTCTTCTAATTCGGAGTTGGAAAGTTTGGCATTGTTAGGCAAGGAATCTTGATAAATTTAGCCAAGTTTTGACTATAAATAGAACCCCATTCGACCCTCAAATCATCCCTGGAGGTTAAGGTTATGCTGCTGCGAAGATTGGTGGAGATTTGAAGGAAGATTTGAAAGATCAAAGGATTTTCTTATATTTGGGGATATTTTTTTAGATCCATCTAAAGGTAGGTGTCTCTCTGGCTAAATTCTAATTAAATTATGCCATCTTATTCATTTTTCTGTCCTCTTTCCATTGATAGCTCATTTATTAAATTCTGTTATGAAATGAGCAAGTTATGGTCATTTTATTGGAGGGGTATTCTCATTTTGCATTAGGTCCAGAATGTGCTATACCTCAGTAGCGCGTTCTGAACGCGCTAGCCCGACATAGCGCGTTCATACAATATTTTTTCCCTCCCTCCGGGGTCAAACAGATATTTAAAAAAACAAATTAATAAATTTATATTTCAGAACACGCTACCCTCGGGTAGCGCGATCTGAATGATCACGCTAGCTGAGGCTAGCGCGTTCATGAATTGAATACCGGGGGTCTAAATTTCAAAAAAAAATGTATATAGTGTCCAGATCGCGCTAGAACTGGCTAGCGCGTTATTCAGATCGCGCTAGTCCAGGCTAGCGCATTCAATATATATATATATATATATATATATATATATATATATATATATATATATATAAGGTCAGACAAAACAATTTCAAAACCAACCTCACCTCACCTCAGTTCAGTGCGGCTCGGCTCGGCTCGGCTCGGCACAAATAAATAAATAAATATATTATTAATTTTGTATCAACTCACAACTCGAGCCCACATCCTATGCCCCTTGGGTCCTGACCCAAGGGTGAGCTCTCCAACATATAAAGCCATGCAAGTTTTCTAAACTTCCAATGTGGGACTAAAGATTACTACACATTATAAACACAATATGAATTATAACATTTGGAATCTCCAGTAATTATAAGTATTTAGTTACCAAAAGTAAGAAAAGGTAATAGTAGCATGTCTTAATTCTTACAGCATGTTAAAATTATTTTTGTAAAATGAAATTATTTTTACATGTAAAAATCTAATTTTAACCATATTAGTAAATTAATGCATGAAAAGTATTTCCAGCATGTTAAAAATGACTTCCAATATGATAAAATTATTTTATACATACTGAGATATAAAAACTATTTTCAGCATGTTAAAATCTATTTAAAACTATTTTTTTGTGCATGCTAAACCTAATTTCCTATTAAATAATTAGTAAATTGATGCATGAAAATTACTTCCAGCATGATAAAATTTTTTCCAGCATGATAAAATTATTTATAGCATGTTAGAATTATTTTAGCATGATAGAATTATTTTTAGTATATTAAAACTATTTTTCAGCATGATAATTCTATTTTCCTATCAAATAATTAGTAAATAAATATAGAAAAATAATTTTCAGCATGATAAAATTTATGTTGTTATCAGAGAATTTCTGTAATCAGCATGGTAAACTTATCCTTATCATCTTATTGGTAAGTTAATTATTTTGGCATGTTAAGTATTAATTTTACCATGTTAAAAAAATTAATTCTTAGCATATAAAAATTAAATCCAGCATGAAAAATTTATTTTTATCATCTTATCAATAAAGTAACGTATGAAAATTATTTTCAGCATGTTAACATTATTTTCAGCATGTTAAAATTATGTTCGACATAAAAACCTATTTTCATAACCGAATTCTGATTTTTATAATAAATCACCGTTTTGGCTAAACTAATACATTTCTAAATGTACAAAAAACTTCTTTTAAACATGTCTAAACACTTGTAAATCAAATGCACACTAGATTAAACCATGGAATTAAATTAATTCTATTAAACTCTAATTACTTGAATTTTCTTCCTAGTTACCGTTCTTTCTTGAATTCCACGACTTAATGTCGTTAAACATGATGCCTTAAAATTAGTATTCACTTCTCTTGCAACTTCTGAAATTTTTGTCAGATCTTTACTTTTTACAATGAGCTTATTCTTGAAATTCATTAGCCATAGTGTTAAGTGGATGTCTAAACGTACTTGGGATCTTATGATCCACTGACCCAATGCTTGGCATTAATGGGACCCGATCTGGTCCTGGGAGGAGCGCTCGAAAGTACTCGTGCCCATGGGAGTTGATTGACCACGGTGTGACATTGTACCGAAGTGCATGACTTGCTAGATTTTATGGCATTCCACTATTCATACTTGTTTACTTGTTACTTATTTACTTGTTTACTTAAAAATTACAGGAATTACTTGGCTTACGTGAAAATGGCCAATTACATGAAATTTTTTACTTGTTCAAAGTTATTACTTAAAAATTCCTCTTGATATCATATTATCTCGATTACTTGAAAATTCCATTCATGTTTATACACTTCCCGATACAAGTTAGAAAATTACTTAAATTGTTAATACTTAAAGATTACCTAGTTCTTAGAGATATAAAATCCTACTGAGCTTTTAGCTCACCGTACGTTTTGGTTATTTGTTGCAGGAAATGAAAATGAACAAAGGAATGGGCAAGTATAAGAGAGTGATTTTTCTTTTTACCTAGGTTTATGTAGATCATTAGTGTTTTTACAAGAATGATGTACTTTGAGATTGGAAGTTGTAATTTACCTTTATGGCTTATCAATTAATGATGTAAACTTCATTTTGATGGAATAAAAGTATCATTTTACCATTTATTTCTATCTTTAGACATAAAATTGTACATGCTCTGATCGACACGTTTGTTTACGACTCGTCGCGCCCTCGATTTTCCGCGTCGGGGCGTGACATGTACTAGCCAGCTGCTTCCCATCTGCTTTTGTCATTGCAAGGAGGGACTGCGTCATCTTCGTCGGCCATGAGACTTCTCACTTCATCAGACATATTCTTTTGGATTTGAGCTCTCATTCATCTGTCTGATCTACTCTGTGTTTTGTTTTACTTTTCTTGCTTTAATACTTCAGATGTTATTCTATTTGTTTACCCTACGGGCTGTAGAAAGATGATCTGAGGGTGTTCAGATCATGGGTTTGGGCTGGTTGTGCCCACAAGCTATTTGACAGGGGAGTGTAGCATGGTTACACAAGGAAAGCCTCACACGACTGTGTGAGGGGTGGATGTAGGTCTTGTGATAAAGACCAAACCACCTAAAAATCTTGTCTAGTGTGGTTTGCTTGTGCCTCCATGTGTATGCTCTTAGATAGATGTATGCTCTTGGACCTATACTCCTTGTTCAGTCCAGCATCTGTGTTTGAGTTACGTTGCACCTCATTTTAAATCCTTAGTGTTTCGTATTAATCCTTGTATGTTCATACAAGCGGGTCCGTTCGCTTCGCGACCAAAAAAATGAGATTGGTAAGTAATATTGCTGATTTTGTTACTTTACATTTGATCCTAATTTCTAAAATATTTCTTTTACGTAATTTGTAAAACAGGAAGAGAATCTTGGCCGTATACCTAAGTACCGGGAGGTGTTCGACAGAACACATAATAAGAAGGGGACAGAATAATATGTCTCCACGAAATCGAAGGAGGTGGCGATATGTTTTTTTACAATGTAGATTTATTTCATTTAAAATATGATTGATTATTATTTTTTCAATTTAAAGGAGGCATACGCGAGCAAGCTGATAGAGAAGTACGGGGAGGACATCGATGCGCAGTCAAACATAGACCGCGAGGCGTGGATAGAGGTAGCTAGCCCACCGAAGAAAGGTCGGGTGTATGGCTTTGGGGAGAGCTTAGATCCTAGCCTGGTGATCCCTCTTCCCATGGTTCGTGCTCAGTCCCGACCAGCAGCATGTTCGGTGCCACTACGTTAGAAGACTCCGAGGCCCACCTCAAACGCATGGTGGAACAGCTGGCACAGAGATTGCAGTCGGAGATCATGGAGACGGTGCAGGCGCAGGTGGAGCAGTCACTACGGATGGAGATCACAGAGACGCTGCAGACGTAGATCACAGATTGACTGCAGACGTAGATCACAAAAATGGTGTAGACGTAGCTGGGGCAGTCAATGCACACGCAGATCTCCGAGACGGTGGAGAGTACTATGACGAGAGTCATGTCCTCGTACTTCAGTTCATTTTAGGTGCCTTCTTACCATCCTTTATCATCGACCTCAGCACATCCTTCTCACTTGAGTACAACATTTCTTACAATTTAGAAATAATATTCTTATCCATAATTCAAAAGTATCGAATTATCAATTACTTGTATGTGTTACGCATTTACAAATTAAGTTAAGTGGAAAACCAAAGAACGTGAGTTCGAGGGCCCAATATGTTAAATATCAATCCCATTGTAAGAGTTTCTATTCAAGAGCCGATGATTGACTATTATGATAGTAGATTTGTCCAAATAAGTTGATTCCTTGTAAATGAGTAGTTGAGATTTCATAGGAGGTAGGTGGAAAAAGAAGCAAAACCCTTGAGTTATGTTAAAGTGTTCTAGTGTGGTGAAGGTTAGCTTAGAGTGACCCTCTAGCATCTATACCATGTAATTAGCTTAAGACCCTAAACCGGGAGGGTGAATGAATTAATCTATTTTTCCCTCTTTGAACATGGTATCAAAGTAGGTTTAGGGCGCCGCTGCCCTCCACCGATGATGCCCTTCACCCACCAATTGAAAAGAAAACCAAAGAAATTGTTTAGAAATTACCTTAAGTTGAAAATCAAAGAACTTGTTTAGAAATTAACTTAAGTTTAAAATCAAAGAACTCAAGTTTGAGGGCCCAATATTTTAAATATCGGTCCGATTGACGTCCCGATTATTCCAACATGATCGAAAATGTATGAGTGACCCGTAGGTGTTGATAGAATCAATATCGGATTCCCGATTTAGGCTCGGCACTACAAATCTTTCAATTACAAATTAACTTCAGTTGAAAACCAAAGAACTCAAGTTCGGGGGCCCAATATCATAAATATTGGTCTGATGGATGTGTCGATTGTCCTAACATGACCAGAAATGTATGAGTGACCCGTGAGAGCTGACGGAATTCAAATCAGATTTTCGATTAATAAATTAACTTCAATTAAAAACTAAAGAACTCGGGTTCGGGGCCCAATATCTTAAATATTGGTCCGATGAAGGTCTCGATTATTCCAACACGACTAAAAATGTATGAGTGACCTGTGGGAGTTGACGAAATTCAAATTGGATTTCCGGTTTGGGCTTGACGCTCATATCTCCCATTTAGAATTAACTTCAGTTGAAAACTAAAGAACTCGGGTTCAGGGGCCCAATATCTTAAATATCGGTCTGATGGACGTCCTGATTATTCCAACATGATTGGAATTGTATGAGTGACCCATGGGAGCTGACGGAATCTAAATCGGATTCCCGGTTGGGCTCGGCACTCAAATCTTTCATTTACAAATTAAGTTATATTGAAAATCAAAGAACTCGGATTTGAGGGCCCAATATCTTAAATATCGGTTCGATGGACGTCTCAATTGTTCGAACATGACCGAAAATGTATGAGTGACTCATGGGAGTTGATAGAATTCAAATCAGATTTTCATTTTTGGCTTGGTGCTCAAATCACTCATTAAGAAATTAGCTTCAATTGAAAAGTAAAAAACTCGGGTTCGGGGGCTCAATATCTTAAATATCAGTCCGATGGAGGTCCAGATTATTCCAACACGATCAGACATGTTTGAGTGACCTGTGGAAGCTAACGGAATCCAAATTGGATTTTCGATTTGGGCTTGGCGCTCAAATTGTTCATTGAGAAATTAACTTCAATTGAAAACTAAAGAACTCAGGATCGGGAGCCCAAAATCTTAAATATCAGTCTGATGGAGGTCCCGATTGTTCCAACACAACCAAAAATGTTTGTGTGACCGGTGGAAGCTGACGGAATCCAAATCGGATTCCCGATTTGGGCTTGACGCTCATATCTGCCATTTAGAAATTAACATTAATTGAAAACTAAAGAACTTGGGTTTGGGGGCCCAATATCTTAAATATATTTCCAATAGATGTCCTGTTTATTCCAATATGACTAGAATTGTATGAGTGACACATGGGAGCTGACGGAATCTAAATTGGATTCCTGGTTTGGACTTGGCGCTAAAATCTTTCATTTACAAATTAAGTTATGTTGAAAATTAAAGAACTTGGATTTGGGGGCCCAATATCTTAAATATCAATCCGATAGACGTCCTGATTATTACAACACGACCTGAAATGTATGAGTGACCTGTGGGAGTAGACGGAATTCAAATCGGATTTTCAGTTTGGGTTTGGCACTTAAATGTTTAATTGAGAAATTAACTTCAATTGAAAACTAAAGAACTTGAGTTCGGGAGCTCAATATCTTAAATATCAGTCTGATGGAGGTCTCGATTGTTCCAACGTGATTGGAAATGCTTGAGTGACACGTGAGAGCTAACAAAATCAAAATCGGATTCCCAGTTTGAGCTTGACGCTCATTTCTCTCATTTAGAAATTAACTTCAGTTGAAAACTAAAGAACTCAAGTTCAGGAGCCAAATATCTTAAATATCGGTCCGTTGGACATCCTGATTGTTCCAACATGACTAAAATTGTATGTGTGATCCATGGGAGCTGACGGAATCCAAATTGGATTTCTAGTTTGAACTCGACGCTCAAATATCCCATTTGGAAATTATGTTAAGTTGAAAATCAAAGAATTCAGGTTTGGGGGCCCAATATCTTAAATATCGATCCAATGAACGTGCCAATTATTCCAACACGACCGAAAATATATGAGTGATTTGTGGGAGATAAAATTTTTAGTTTAGGCTCGGTGCTCAAATATCCCATTTAGAAATTAAGTTAAGTTGAAAGCCAAAAAACTCGATTTGGGGACTCAATATCATAAATATCGATCCGATGAAGGTGTCGATTGTTCCAACACGATCGAAAATGTGTGAGTTACCCGTGGGAGATGACCCAATCCAAATTAGATTCTGTTGGGTACATTGTGTTTTGATGATGTCTTCCTATCAGTCATTGGCTAGTTATATTGAAAAATATGAAACATCTTTCTTATTGGCTAAATGTGAAGAAAGAAACAAGATTTATGATTGTGTCAACTCCAGTGCTTTCATATCCCTAGATGTGTCGACTCCAGATGGTCTTAAGAAGCCACGCCTTCACCGCATCGACCCCACTCCTTCACTGCGTCAACTTCCAGACACTATAAGGGGCAGCTTCAAATGCACATCAAAGAGTGCATCGACGCAAGCTTCCAATGGCATCGACGCAGGCTAAGCACCCGCCCCTGTCAACAGGCGAGACTCTTCAAGTATGTCGACACTATTTTTACAGTAAGTAGACACAAGGCCGCTTCACAGAAACCGCCTTGGACGCATCTTCAAAGGATGCATCGACGCACTAGTCTAACTGCGTCGACGCACAATGGGCTGGCTCAAACGGAAGGCCAGATGTGTCAACGCAACCTCTTCACACATCACACCAGTCTAACTGCATCGACACACAATGGGCTGGCTCAAACGGAAGGCCAGATGCATCAACACAACCTCTTCACAGCGTCGACGCATCTCGCTCGCTACAGCTCAAGACGACTAGAAGTTGTGTCGACGCAATGGTCTTGCTGCATCGATGCACTTGAAGACGTCCGTCTATTTTTAAACCCGTTCGAGTCAAACACGCATCTCATCTGGAGTCAACGTCGTAGGATCCCAAATCATGTGAATCAAGGTCTGAAAAACCTCCTAGGACAGAGAACTGTCCTCTTCATCATAAGGCATCAAAGGACCTTTTTGTGAAGAAAGATTTGTCTGTTAACATATCTGGGAAAGGTCCCTTTTCATGGAAACCTTCTTTTTGCAATGAGCCAATCAGATTGAATCTATGAAAAGCACCAAGGACAGAGTATCATCCTTTTCTCTCCTAAGCCAATGAGGGAAGAGATCTAGAAGAGCTCCTTGTCCAAGAACCTTATTTTTATTCCAACCAATCACAAGACAAGATCTGGGAGGGAAAATCATCCGCCCCCTCCATTTATAAATACCAAGTTATCTGCTTGAAGTGTTTGCTACAGCTACCACCACAACTGCCTGGAGAAGAGAAGAACGGAAAAAGAGAGGAAGAAGAAAGAGGGTGCCTACCTGAAGCCTCCCGAAGAGAACCTTGAGAGAAAAAGAAGAGAGGAAAGTTTCGCAGCCCAGGATCCATGTCACGCCCCGATGCGGAAACTCGAGACGTACAGTTAGAAACTAGCTAGCAGGAAAGAGAGAGAGCTAATCTAAAAATAACACAAGTGTTATGAAATGGAAATAACTTATTGATCATTAAACAAACCATAACTGATACAATAATCCTCAAACCAACTTAATACAACTGAGACATTAAACACTAAACATTAACAACATAACTAAAGCTAAATACTCTCTAAAGCATAACTAATAGGATAACACTGCCAACACCACTCTAGAACTGGTGAACTCAAGACATCACTCCTGCCCATCCCCGATGGTAAGCTCGTCACCTGAATAGCCTGAAAAGGGGGGAAAACAACAACTATGAGCTGATGCTCAGTAGGAAGTAACGGGCAAGTTTACATGATTAACAAGTTAATTACATTTTCACATGCCATGCTAAAAAGAAATAAATGACGATAACGATATAATGAAACGATGTAATAAAAAGATCTTGCAAGGTCAAGAAATATAAGATGCCAAGAATTAACAAGATAACAAGTACAAGAATTCACAACATGAGATAGTAATAAAGAATTGGCCAACAAGTAGTAATTAACATCAATTCAATCACGATCAAGTAACAAGTAACAAGAGATTTTTGTCATAGATGTAACAAGCAAGCAAGTGTTCGGTGCAATGCCTCACCATGTCATTAACATCCCATGGGCTCAATAATTTTCGGGCGCTCTCCCCAGGACCAGACCGGGCCCCTACGGTGCGTTGGCATCGATTTATTGGATCCAAGATCCCACGCGTCTAGACATTCAATCAATTTTAATGGCCAATTTAATCAGAGGAATCACTACCATAAGTTCAAGATTTAAAGGACTAACCTTGTCCTTGGATTCAAGAGCACAAAAACACAGTCAAACTCATCTCCAAGAGATGTGCGGTCATACCGAAGCCGCGCAAGGGTATGTACGGCTAACATCGGGCCGTGCATACAGGAACTGGGCCAAAACTTAGCCACGAGGTCAAGAAAGAATGGCTGACAGTGGGCCGCTCTAAGGTATGAATGGTGCAATATGGGCCACTCATGTCCAGAAGACATTAAGGCCCATGAACAAGATATACGGTCCATACTGGGTCGTATAAAGATATGCGGTCACAATCGGGCCGCCGAAGAGGATATGCGGTCACCTACTAACCGCGCATGCCTCTCGTCGTCCGATTTGATCCAAGACTCAAATCAGCGAACTAAACACATAACCCAATGTTTTGATAGTTCATTAGGTTCATAACAGGGATATAAAGAAATCCCGTGATGATGGTAATGCCGCCGAATAGAGTTTCCGGGGGTAAAACCAAGACTAGCACGCTAATAGGCTAACGACTTGTTACAAGTCGAAAAGTTAAACACGCTGTTCCATTGTAGTACAGAAGCTAAATAGTGAGCTAATGACCATATTAATCCTAATTTCATGTCAAATTAACAAGAATTAAGTTATACATTAAGTCAAGATGCCAAAAAGATTAATCAGGATGATAACGGGTATGAACAAGATCGCGTAAGTCGCGTATGAACGAATAACAAGCAATTAACAGAAATTTAATTACATAAGTAATAATTTATAATGTGGGTTTCTATTTTACTAATTACCATTTATAACACTAAGATGAATGCATTAGGACTAGTATTAAGTGGTTTTCTTTCTAGATAAACGGTTGGTAAAGGGCCGTATAACTATCGGGCTTAACAGGGGCTGAAACAGGCTCAAATGGGGGTCTGGGAGTTGGGCGGCCAGGGGCATGGCCGCCCATGTACTTGGGCGGTCTAGTATAGGTCCGCACATCCCTGGGTTGTGTGGTCTAGGGCAGGGCCGCCCATCCACTTGTGCGGCCACCTGCAGGGCCGTTCAACTAATGTGGTCCTGTTTGGACCGTTTAACCTGCTGGGATTGGATATGTGGTTAATTTTGAACCGTCCAACTAGTTGTGTGGTCATTTAGGAACCGTTTAACTCCTGTCTATGCCAGAGTCATGTCTGGGCTTGAGTTGTGCAGTCCATCGTAAGACCGTCCATCTCTGGGTCGTCTCCGGTCATCCCTTCCGCGTCCGGTGAACGCCAGAAGCTAAGGGGTTGATAGGGTTGCACTAAAATGCTAATAACTAATGGAAATGGACTCCAAAGAAGGGGCTTTTGGTACCGTTGGAAAGCTAACAGAGAATACTATCTAACAGTAAGGCCAATTTAAAATTATCTTTCCAAAATCAAGGTTTATTAAGGCAAGAACACGGGAACCCTAATTCTGACATGCTGTGACTAAAACGTAAAATTCTCTCAACATACAGAACGACAATTGGGGCTTCTTCTATCAAAAGAAAGCCACTACAATGCTGAATCCAGCCATATATGATATGCTTCATATGGATCAGGATTAATACTTTGAAATCAGAAATCAACTCGGAAGAACACATCAAAACTAGGTCTAAACATGCTGTTACTACGAACAGAAATTCTCTAAACATGCTTTATGAATTTTAGGGCTTTCTACGCCTAAAGAAAGCTAATAAGATGTTGATTATATCATATAAGTTAATTGGAGTTTATCCTGTTAAACCTACCTCAAACGACGGTTGAAATAAGATGCTAGATATGAAGAACGAACTTGCTAACCCTTCACAAAAACCTCGACAGCTCTCTAGACACCTGATAAAAATTGGGGATTTTAGTCCCACTTGATAGATCTCGTCAAGAGGAATAAAATGATGTATTCATGTTCGAATTTTGGTTGAGAATTCCTACCTCAATTGAAGAAACAAGGAAGGAAGAAGGTAGACGACGGCCTGCCGACACACCTTCAGTAATCGTCGGATATCTCCCCAGATCTGACTCCTCTGCGGACACAGCTGCTACCTAATGAAACTATGGTTGAAGAGCTTTTTATCTATAGCTCATACACCTTCTGGAGAGTTCTAAGCTGGGAGAATTCGACGGGGCAAGTGACGTGTTGGAAACGGCGCCGAAAAGGTTGACTCAATCAAACTCGGCCGGCTGCGCCTTCTAGGATTAGGGTTTCAAGAAATAGATAGAGGGCTTTCGATCCTCGGATCAAGTCCGTTCATTTGCCTCTAGTTTGAGCTAATTTAGTCGCGTATTAAGCCTCAATTTCGTGTTTTAATCCAAGGTTAGGTAAGGGTCAAAAAGTGTGCACTTAAGGGTTTAAACCCTAATTAGATCTAACCACGGATTTATAATGACTTAATGCCAGAAGACAAAGTTGTTGTCTTCATCGACCTTAACATGTTTACTATTTTTCTGGATTTTTATAAGGTAGTCGGATTTTTACTCATTCTATTTCTAATGAATTAAATATTAAAAATCCGAAATTCAATTATTAATTCAATAAAAATTCAATTCTACATTAATAAAAGTTTAATAAATACATAGGGCTCAATAAATAATTTGGGGTATTACACCCTCCCCTACTTAAAGAATTTGGTCCTCCAAATTCACTGCACTATAACCGAGAGTAGGGAAAGAGATCGCTCACCTAGAATAAGTCGGGATACCGCTTCCGCATAGTATCTTCAGACTCCCAAGTAGCTTCTTCGGTCCCACGCCGACTCCACTGAATCTTGACCATCGGTATAGAACGATTCCGGAGTTGCTGTTGCTTCCGGTCCAGAATCTCGATAGGTCTTTCTTCATAAGTCAAATCTTCCTTCAGTTCGAAATCCACTTGCTGAATGATATGGGTGGGTCGTACACATATTTCCGTAACATGGACACATGGAAAACATTGTGCACGCCAGACAACTGAGGCGGTAAAGCCAGTCTGTAATCAACTTCTCCCACTCTATCCAGAATCTCGAATGGACCAATGTATCTCGGACTTAGCTTGCCTTGAATACCAAATCTTCGGATCCCTCTCGTCGGAGAGACCTTTAAGAACACATGCTCGCCAACCTGAAATTCCAATGCTCTTCTTCTGTTGTCGGCATAACTCTTCTGTCTGGATTGGGCTACTTGTAACCGGTCTCGGATAACACGGATGTTCTGTGATGATTCTGAAACAAGATCCGGTCCAAGCCACTGTTTCTCACCTACCTCATCCCAACATAACGGGGAACGACAGCTTCTACCATATAGTGCTTCAAAAGGAGCCATCTGTATGCTGGATTGGTAACTGTTGTTGTAGGCAAACTCAATCAATGCCAGGTGATCACTCCAACTGCCTCCAAAATCAATCATCCATGCTCGCAGCATATCTTCCACTATCTGGTTGGTTCTTTCAATCTGTCCATCTGTCTGCGGATGAAAAGCATTACTGAAATTCAGACGAGTACCCAAAGACTCTTGCAGTCCCTTCCAGAAATGTGAAGTAAATCTGGGGTCTCGATTAGACACAATGCTGACTGGTATGCCATGGAGTCTTACCACTTCCTTCAAATACAAAGCAGCCAATACATCAACCATCCACTTGGACTTAATTGGTAAGAAATGAGCTACTTTGTCAATCGGTCGACGATCACCCATATCGCATCAAATCCACCACGAGTCCTAGGTAGACCCATAATGAAATCCATGCCAATGCTTTCCCACTTCCATTGGGGTATATCGAGTGGTTTCAGTTTCCCTGCCGGTCTGAAATGTTCAGCCTTAACTTGCTGACAAACCAAGCATCTACTCACGAAGTCTGCAACTTCTCTTTTCATGTTCGGCCACCAAAATGATCTTTTCAAATCTCTGTACATTTTAGTGCCTCCAGGGTGAATGGTGTATCTGGATCTATGAGTTTCCTCAAGAACCTTGTTCTTTATTGCAGCCTCATCAGGTACATAAGTTCTGCCCTTAAATAATAATCTTCCATCATCAGCCAACATGAAGTCAGGTCTGCTGCTCAAGTTTCTCTTGATCTCTACCAGCTCGGGATCATTATCTTGCAAGGACTTGATTTCCATCAACAGTTCGGGCTTAAGTTGAATCTGAGCAATCATAACCCGATCATTGTTAATATTAAGATCCAGACTAGACAACTGTTCCAGTAACTTCCATTTGTGTAACATGATACTGGACAATCTAGCCACAGGCTTCCGGCTTAAAGCATCTGCCACAACATTACCTTTGCCAGGATGATACTCAATCGAGAAGTCGAAGTCTTTCAAGTACTCCAACCATCTCCTCTGCCTCATGTTGAGTTCCTTCTGAGAAAATAAGTATTTCAGACTCTTATGATCTGAAAACACTGTGAAGGTTTCTCCATACAAGTAATGCCTCCAAATCTTCAATGCAAACACCACTGCTGCTAATTCCAGATCATGAACAGGGTAATTCTTTTCGTGCTTCCTCAACTGCCTAGAAGAATAGGCAATCACCTTCCCATGCTGCATGAGTACACAGCCTAAGCCAATACCTGAAGCATCAGTATAAACAACAAAACCTCCTTCACCAGAAGGTAAAGCCAAAACAGGTGCAGTAGTCAAACATTCCTTCAAAGTCTGAAAGCTTCGCTGGCAGTCATCTGACCAATCAAACTTGTTCTCCTTGTGGGTTAATCTTGTCATAGGTACCGCAATCTTAGAGAAATCCTGAATAAATCTTCGGTAATAGCTTGCCAGGCCTAGGAAACTTCTAACTTCCGTCACACTGGTAGGCTGCTCCTAATTCTTCACTGCCTCAACCTTCGAAGGATCAACAGAAATCCCTTCCTTCGTGATGATATGTCCGAGAAAGGACATCTCTTGCAGCCAGAATTCACACTTACTAAACTTGGCATACAGCTGATGATCTCTCAATAATTGCAAAGCCAACCTCAGATGTTCAACATGTTCCACTTCATTCTTGAAATAGATCAAGATGTCATCAATAAATACCACGACCCATTGATCAAGATAGGGCCGAAATACATTGTTCATCAACTGCATGAAAGCTGCTGGAGCATTCGTTAGACCAAAAGGCATAACGACAAATTCAAAATGACCATACCTACTGCGAAAGCTGATTTATAGATATCCTCTTCCTTAATCCGTAACTGGTGATATCCAGATCGAAGATCGATCTTAGAGAAATACTGAGCTCCCGCTATCTAATCAAATAACTCATCAATCCTCGGCAATGGATATTTGTTCTTGACAGTCTGCTGGTTCAATTGCCGATAATCGATACACAACCTCATAGAACCATCTTTCTTCCGGACAAATAATACAGGGGCTCCCCACGGAGAAGTACTAGGACGAATGAAGCCCTTCTCGAGTAATTCCATCAACTGTTGCTTCAACTCCCTCAGTTCCGCAGGAGACATACGATAAGGAGCCTTGGAAATAGGAGATGTGCCCGGAATGAGATCAATAGAAAAGATAACTTCCCGCTCAGGCGGAAGTCCTGGTAGTTCCTCTGGAAAGACATCAGGAAAATCTTGGACAACAGAAATGTCCTTGATCTCAATCCGCTGCTCAGGGGTTGCACAGACAAAGGCTAGAAAAGCCTCGCATCCTTGTCTCATCAGCTTATCAGCTTGATGAGCCAAAATGAGAGATACAGAGTTATGGTGCTTAACTCCCACAAAAGAAAGCCTTGGGTGCCTAGTAAAAGACACCGAGCCAGAACTACAATGAACATTGGCATCATATCTAGCCAACCAATCTGCTCCTAGGATTACATCATAATCCTTCATGTCCATGCAAATCAAATCAGCTGGAAAGTTCTGATCGCCAATCATAACCTTACTAGAAGGATAGAAATGCTGGATTGCTGATCTAGTACCAATAGGGGTTGATATCTCTAACGAAGAATCCATCAAAACAGGTTCCATAGCTAAAGACTTAGCAAATCTCCGAGAAATAAATGAATGCGTGGCACCAGTATCAAAAAGAATAAATGCTGACTTGTCGAGTATAATAAGAGTACCTTCGACGAGTCCACCATCCTCGGCTGTTTCCGCTTCACTTGCATGCAGACCTTGGAGCTTGCCTTGTGGTTTCTTGAAGACTTGAGGTTTTGCCGGGGTGGCTTGCTCCGACATAAAAGGATAGTCAAAGATACGGTGCTCCTTGCTTCCACATCGCAAACATGCGCCTAGCTTGCGCCAGCAATTCTCCATCTTGTGACCAGGATTATTACAAAACTTGCACACGCCTGCAAATGGGACAATAGGGCCAGGCTTATTGTCTTCGCGCTTCGGCATCTTGCCCTTCCACGATCCGAACCCGCTCCACGAACCAGGTCCACTAACGGGCCTCTTCTTGGTATACCCGTGTTTAACATTTCCGGAACCCGTAGGTTGTTCCTTCTTTGCACCTCTTCCACGGATTCTCTCCATCATTTCTAAAGTATCCTCCAGAACTTGAGCTTTTCTCACCATCTCGGAATAAGTGGAAATCTCCATCGGTGCCAATTGGTTGATATAATGCAGCTTCAGTCCATTCAGAAAACGCTTCGCCTTCATCTTCTCGGTAGAAATAAGGTGTGTAGCATAACGAGAAAGCTGTGCAAATTGAGCCTCATACTCCGCCATGGATAGATCTCGCTATTTTAGGGCCGCTAACTCTGCCGCTTTCTTCTCTTGCACTCGGTCGGAAAAATACTTGCTGTTAAAGAATTCCTCGAACTCTTCCCACGTAACCTACTGATCACCGAGAGTCGCCTTGATAGAATCCCACCAAGTACGTGCATCACGTTCCAGTTGAAATGTAGACAAAAGGACACGTTCCTGGTTGGTGCATTGCATAACTTCGAAGATCCTCCCCATCTCATCTAGCCAGTGCTCGGCTAGGTCGGGGTCGGTCGAACCCGCAAATCTTGGCAGATTCATCCCTCGGAAGTTTCGGTATAGATCACCGGTGCCATGATGTGCCGCTCCTGCTTGAGCTACCTGCTGTAGAGTCTGCGTAAGGCCTTGAACCGTGCGCTACAAATTCCTCCATTCAGTGCGATCAGCTGCCATTGCAAAAGCCTACACGGGGAACACGATTACTTAGGTCTAATAAGATAGATAATTACACGATCAAGATACGAACTTAACCCAAGTTTCTACCCAATCTCACCAGGTAGTTTCTAGACTTTTACAAGGATAGGGGTTCTACGAGAACACTAGAACCCTAGAACTTAATAAACCTAGCACTTAGAGAAACCTAGGAATGTGAAACCTAGGGCTCTGATACCAACTAAACTGTCACGCCCCGACGCGGAAACTCGGGACATACAGTCAGGAACAAGCTAGCAGGAAAGAGAGAGAGCTAATCAAAAAATAACACAAGTGTTATGAAATGGAAATAACTTATTGATCATTAAACAAACCATAACTGATACAATAATCCTCAAACCAACTTAATACAATTGAGACATTAAACACTAAACATTAACAACATAACTGAAGCTAAATACTCTCTAAAGCACAACTAATAGGATAACACTGCCAACACCACTCTAGAACTGGTGCACTCAAGACATCACTCCTGCCCATCCCCGATGGTAAGCTCGTCACCTGAATAGCCTGGAAAGGGGGGAAAATAACAACTATGAGCTGACGCTCAGTAGGAAGTAACTGGCAAGTTTACATGATTAACAAGTTAATTACATTTTCACATGCCATGCTAAAAAGAAATAAATGACAATAACGATATAATGAAATGACGTAATAAAAAGATCTTGCAAGGTCAAGAAATATAAGATGCCAAGAATTAACAAGATAACAAGTACAAGAATTCACAACATGAGATAGTAATAAAGAATTGGTCAACAAGTAGTAATTAACATCAATTCAATCACGATCAAGTAACAAGTAACAAGAGATTTTTGTCATAGACGTAACAAGCAAGCAAGTGTTCGGTGCAATGTCTCACCATGTCATTAACATCCCATGGGCTCAATAATTTTTGGGCGCTCTCCCCAGGACCAGACCGGGCCCCTACGGTGCGTTGGCATCGATTTATTGGATCCAAAATCCCACGCGTCTAGACATTCAGTCAATTTTAATGGCCAATTTAATCAGAGGAATTACTGCCATAAGTTCCAGATTTAAAGGACTAACCTTGTCCTTGGATTCAAGAGCACAAAAACACAGTCAAACTCATCTCCAAGAGATGTGCGGTCATACCGAAGCCGCCCAAGGGTATGTACGGCTAACACCGGGCCGTGCATACAGGAACTGGGCCAAAACTTAGCCACGAGGTCAAGAAAGAACGGCTGACAGTGGGCCGCTCTAAGGTATGAACGGTGCAATATGGGCCGCTCATGTCCAGAAGACATTAAGGCCCATGAACAAGATATACGGTCCATACTGGGCCGTATAAAGATATGCGGTCACAATCGGGCCGCCGAAGAGGATATGCGGTCACCTACTAACCGCGCATGCCTCTCGTCGTCCGATTTGATCCAAGACTCAAATCAGCAAACTAAACACATAACCCAATGTTTTGATAGTTCATTAGGTTCATAACAGGGATATAAAGAAATCCCGTGATGATGGTAATGCTGCCGGATAGAGTTTTCGGGGGTAAAACCAAGACTAGCATGCTAATCGGCTAACGACTTGTTACAAGTCGAAAGTTAAACACGCTGTTCTATTGTAGTACAGCAGCTAAAAAGTGAGCTAATGACCATATTAATCCTAATTTCATGTCAAATTAACAAGATTTAAGTTATACATTAAGTCAAGATGCCAAAAAGATTAATCAGGATGATAACGGGTATGAACAAGATCGCGTAAGTCGTGTATGAACGAATAAGAAGCAATTGACAGAAATTTAATTGCGTAATTAATAATTTATAATGTGGGTTTCTATTTTACTAATTACCATTTAGAACACTAAGATGAATGCATTAGGACTAGTATTAAGTGGTTTTCTGTCTAGATAAACGGTTGGTAAAGGGCCGTATAACTATCGGGCTTAACAGGGGCTGAAACAGGCTGAAATGGGGGTCTGGGAGTTGGGCGGCTAGGGGCATGGCCGCCCATGTACTTGGGCGGTCTAGTATAGGGCCGCACATCCCTGGGTTGTGCGGCCTAGGGCAGGGCCGCCCATCCACTTGTGCGGCCACCTGCAGGGCCGTTCAACTTATGTGGTCCTGTTTGGACCATTTAACCTGCTGGGAGTGGATATGTGGTTAGTTTTGAACCGTCCAACTAGTTGTGTGGTCATTTAGGAACCGTTTAACTCCTGTCTATGCCAAAGTCATGTCTGGGCTTGAGTTGTGCGGTCTATCGTAAGACCGTCCATCTCTGGGTCGTCTCCGGTCATCCCTTCCGCGTCCGGTGAACGCCGGGAAGCTAAGGGGTTGATAGGGTTGCACTAAAATGCTAATAACTAATGGAAATGGACTCCAAAGAAGGGGCTTTTGGTACCGTTGGAAATCTAACAAAGAATACTATCTAACAGTAAGGCTAATTTCAAATTATCTTGCCGAAATCAAGGTTTATTAAGGCAAGAACACGGGAACCCTAATTCTAACATGCTGTGACTAAAACGTAAAATTCTCTCAACATACAGAATGAAAATTGGGGATTCTTCTGTCAAAAGAAAGCCACTACAATGCTGAATCCAACCATATATGATATGGTTCATATGGATTAGGATTAATACTTCGAAATCAGAAATCAACTCGGAAGAACACATCAAAACTAGGTCTAAACATGCTGTTACTACGAACAGAAATTTTCTAAACATGCTTTATGAATTTTAGGGCTTTCTACGCCTAAAGAAAGCTAATAAGATTCTGATTACATCATATAAGTTAATTAGAGTTTAGCCTGTTAAACCTACCTCAAACGACGGTTGAAATAAGATGCTAGATATGAAGAACGAACTTGCTAACCCTTCACAAAAACCTCGACAACTCTCTAGACACCTGATAAAAATTGGGGCTTTCAGTCCCACTGGATAGATCTCGTCGAGAGGAATAAAATGATGTATTCATGTTTGAATTTTGGTTGAGAATTCCTACCTCAATTGAAGAAACAAGGAAGGAAGAAGGTAGACGACGGCCTGCCGACACACCTTCAGTAATCGCCGGATATCTCCCCAGATCTGACTCCTCTGCGGACATAGCTGCTACCAAACGAAAATAGGGTCAAAGAGCTTTCTATCTATAGCTCATACACCTTATGGAGAGTTCTGAGCTGGGAGAATTCGACGGGGCAAGTGACGTGTTAGAAACGGCGCCGAAAAGGTTGACTCAATCAAACTCGGCCGGCTGCGCCTTCTAGGATTAGGGTTTTGAGAAATAGATAGAGGGCTTTCGATCCTCGGATCAAGGCCGTTCATTTGCCTCTGGTTTGAGCTAATTTGGTCACGTATTAAGCCTCAATTTCATGTTTTAATCCAAGGTTAGGTAAGGGTCAAAAAGTGTGCACTTAAGGGCTTAAACCCTAATTAGATCTAACCACGGATTTATAATGGCTTAATGCCAGAAGACAAAGTTGTTGTCTACATCGGCCTTAACCTGTTTACTATTTTTCTGAATTTTTATAAGGTAGTCGGATTTTTACTCATTCTATTTCTAATGAATTAAATATTAAAAATCTGAAATTCAATTATTAATTCAATAAAAATTCAATTCTACATTAATAAAAGTTTAATAAATACATAGGGCTCAATAAATAAGCTGGGGTTTTACAATCCAACTCGCGCCAGTCCAGTAGCGTTGAAGTTGCAGACTGAAGTTTACACCCTCTTATGTTCGATCTTTTGTTTTCTATCAGAAGCTGCATTTTGAATTTCTTGTTTGGAGTTTTTCTTTGTTGTTTCTCATTTCCTTTCTCATCTGTTTGGTTTGTGATTGCTCAGCTTCCTCAGCAGTATTCTGGTACCCCGTTTTAGGGACCGTAGTATGTGTTGGCTACCTCACAACCGTGTGTGTGTGTGTTCTTCTTGGCCAGAAGTGGAAACCTCACCGAGTTGGTGATGGGTGGACGTAGGCTTGCTAGATAGTAGCCAAACCACCTTAAGACTTGTGTGTTATGGTTTGTTGCGTCAACTCCCTTTCATCTACCCCCTTCATAGGTGTTGTGGTTTGATCAAAGTGTTTCACATGTTTGTGCTTCAAATATCTTGGGTGTTAGTATAGAATCACACTTGAAATAGCTCCCTCTACTTTGCTGTAGCGACCCGGATTCCGGATACCCGGTGCACCCGGTATAAATACCGAATACACGTGATACCACATGGGACCCGCGAGGCCTCCCAAGCGCGGGAAAGCGCCGAAGGGAAAAAGGATTGTGTGGGAAATACATTGAAGCCAGCAGATATAACAGTAAGCAATTAAATTCATTAGATTGGATTGCTAAAGTAGCAGAAATAAAATTACCCTTTCATTAAACGACGAGTTTTACAATTATACACCAGAGTCTAGCCCAAGGAAAGACAACAAGTCTAGCACAGTACAGTCGACAGAAAGAAACGTACACAGAAGTCGGAAGAAGCCCGACCGCAGGTACAGCTGGCAGCTACAACAGCAAGCGAGCACTCCACCAAGGACAGCAGAGGCAGACGGCGAAACCCACCTGAAAAGCAGCAGGGGTGAGTCTCAACAGAAACTCAGTAGGGGTCACGCGGATCCCCACTGGAAAACCGCACAAAGCGAAGGCAACGGAAGCAGCAACAAACGTAGCAAGGACAGCAACGTAGCAAAGCAGGAAAGCTACACTACAAAGCTGTAAAGGAACAGACGGGAAGTAGGAGTAGGGAACACGCAGGAGAGGGTGAGAACCCGCACCAAACAAGCGGCTACCGAACTAACCTCGGTATCCCAAACTACTCCAAACAAAGGCAACAGATGGATGACCCTAAACTCACACAGAAGGGTACACCAGTCTGTCAACCAGCCCCAAACAAAGGCGAAGGCGAACGCCGACACCGGGAAACAGACAAAACACGACAGGGAACGTCGTGCACAAAGCCCCGCGCACGATCGGAACATCGCGCGGACGACAAAACACTGACCCCGAGCACGGCCACGAACGGGCAACTCGCAAAGGTCACAACGCGCAAGGAAACGCGAAGAGTCACGGCACACAAGAACCGCGAAGAGCTACGCGTCACGTGACGGAAGCACCCCCTTAAAAGCCAGCTGCGTCCACTGACGTCTGACGCCGCACCTCAAGTGTCTCGCCTACTGCACTGCTGTAACAACAGCAGAGACAGAGACACAAGCTGAACCAAACAGTAACAGCAAAACAAGTAACTAGTCAGGGTCACGCCCGTCGACGTAAGTCCTCAGTCCCTGACCACGTGTGCACACACTGGCTATAGTCTAAGCCAGGTCCTCTAGCTAGTATTCTCCCTCGGCAGGACGCCACCGTTGACTAGGAGCCCGCGGAACTAACTAAAAACCGCTCACTGGGAAAAACCCTCCGCCATCCGCTAGCGGGTCGGCCCGCGGCCTTAGGCAACAACAAGTGGAGGCTTCACACGACACAGAAGCTCAAAACACAAGCGCCGAAGTACTAACGGGCAACCACGCCCCTCAACACGCACTTCGAGGCACCAAGTGACAGTATCACCACTGCCGACAACTCAGGACAAGCACTAGACCTCCTACGTAACGATCCTGAGCCAAACGACTCAAAGGTAAGATCGTCACAACAGCGGAACAAGCCGCCAATCGGTCTAATCCTAAGCCAAAGAAACCACGCTCCGCAGAAAACGACACACGGAGACCTGAGGGAGACATCAAGAACCCTCAGCACACCTGGACACGCAAACCGAGGTAGAACAATACCTCGAAGCATCCAGAAGCAGTGTCTTAGGCAGGACAGAACCGCTAAGACACGCGCAAACAAGGTCACATGTCAACCACTGGGTCAGACCAGGTTGACCGAAACCCAAACAAGCACATGCAAAGGTAGGATAAGGAACCCTACCACAAGCAAGAAGACTCCTGGCTACCTTACAACGTAGTCTTAACCCTCATAGGACGTCAAGAGACATCCACGGGACAACGGGCAGACCACAAGGCCAAGCCAAGACACACAGAATCATCGGGCGGAAAACCAAGGCACAAGGAAAGTAACGCACCAGCTCTAGACCGCTACAAGCAAGCGACGGTCTAGGTTAGGGCCGTTATTTCCCAAACGACGGACGGACACCAGGCCGTCACTCACACCACCCTGATAACCTACAAACCACGCAAAAGCCAAGTAACGCACGGGAGCAGGGGCGTTACAAGCAAACGACGCACGGGGCACCCACCGTCACATTCAACGGTGCAGCAAACCCAAACCAAAGCGAAGTAACGCGCTAAGCCAGGCGCGTCACTCACGAAACAGCGCGGCAGGGGAGGGCCGTCAGAACCAAACGACGCACGGGGGACCCATCCGTTACTCACAGACGGCATGGCCACCCTCAACCCAACACCACAGCAAACAACGGTCGGAGGCATGCGCGTTACTCACAAACGACGCACGGGGTCCCCACCGTCACACCCAACGGTGCAGTCAACCCAACCTCGACCAAAAGAGAATGTAACGGCCAGGGGCAGGCACGTCACACTCAAACAACGCATAGGGGCACGACCGCTAGAGGCACCGCCTCAACGAGTCAACGTCAGTCAACTGGCAAGTAACGGCCTGGGCAAGGCGCGCCACTTCCATCTAACGCACTGGGTCAAGCGCGTTAGACTAACCGACTCAACCCCAACATAAAACGACGAAGGCGAAGTAACGCACTAACCTAGGCGCGTTACAAGGAAGCGACGCGCCACTCTAGGGCCGTCACTCACCTAGAAGCCAAAGCGCTAAAACGATGCAGACCAAACGACGGTCAGTCGTAGGGCCGCTAAAGACAAGTAACGGTCGCTGGCATGACCGCTACTTCGGTTACGGCGGGAAAACATAGGAATGGCCGGATCGGCCCGTTCCACGCCCCATTCACGCCGAAACGCAGGGGAAACACACCGCAACACCGAATAACAACATTCAAGGGCCAAAATGCCCACATGCAACACCAAAAACGCTCGATCCGGGCGATTTAGACAAATCCACCCTAAGTGGGTCACCGAGGTTCCCGGGCTTCTACCGGCCTCGAATGAACACCGAATCGCACGAAATCAACGTGGATGGGATTCTAACATCCCTGCGGTCATTTAGAAACTAACTGAACCGCAAACGGTCACCGTTTACCGGCCGACCCTAAAAACCACGAAAATCACGGTTTAGGCAAAACAAGCCCAAACACACTCGTTTCCTAGCCGAACGCCGTGCAATGGCAGGGAAAACGAAGGTGAAGAAGCAAGGATCCGTCACCCTACCTCCACCGAAGAAACCGTGCCCCGAAGGGACTAAACCACGCCGAAAACCACTCGCGAACCAATTTCACCGGCTTTGAATCCACCGTTCGGGATCGCGCCAGAATCGATCCGATCCTCGCCTCATCGCGCATCTCGACAGCTCCACGGCCTCGCCACCTCGCCCACCTACGCCTCCGTCTGCAGCCGGGGCCAAAGAGGGGGAGAAACGAGAGAGAACGGGAGAGAGACGGCGGCGGTGAGAAATGAGGAGGGGAGAGAGGAAAAGAAAAGAAAAAGGAAAAGAAATTAGGAAATTTTCCTAATTTCCGAAAATTCCGAAAATGCGCCGAAAATACACAAATTCAGAAAAATACACAAAAATAGTCGAAACGACCGGCTCGAAGAGTACATCGACGCTGTAGCATTCACGAGTTCGAGAATTGACAAATAAACTCACCGTAGGGTTCCGTAACTAGTACGTGAGAAAAACCCACACGGCTCGTCAAACTCAACTCGGAAGCCACAAAAGCGAACCGAAACTCAACGAAACCAATCCGAAACAGATCCGAAAGATCCATTAAAGATCCTACGAGATCCAACGAGATCCAGGGCATTACATCCTCCCCTCCTTCAAAGAATTTCGCCCCCGAAATTCAGGACTAACAAAGGAGAAGCAGGGAAGAATAACCCAACAGCACAAAACTCGGAAAACACAGCTCAGAGGAACACCGTCAGATCACAATTACAGGTACACACTCAGCTTCCAAGACAGCAAGTCTACAGCACGAGTATGGCACCAAAGTGAATACATCTGACACCTCCGAAGCAAGGGCAACGTCGTTTACGTCTCACCAGAAATAGAGACACGACAGCCACAACAACAGACAACTGAGAAACACAACGACAACACGGCAAGCGGCAGCTTACACAAGGAACGCAGTCCCCACAGCTGACAGCTCGCAACATCATCGGCTCCAGTGCCAAAGGCAACAGGGAACACCTGGCACACAGGACACCAACGACAACAACAACACTGCTGGACCCGAAACACAATCAAGTCAGCACTCACTCAGATATCACATCTGATCAAGTCGCAGGCTAACTCCACCAGGGAAAGAGAGCACAGCAAGCCAACTGACAAGACCATGGTCCAAGGCAGAGACACAAAATCATAAAGAAACAGCGCCAAAACAACACAACGGCAACACCTGCAGAATTCCGGCTCTACTTAACACGCAGAACCACGGAACACAACTGCAAGCAGGGTCACAACAAGGCACAAAAACAGCTGAACACACGACCACAAGAGACAGGTCACGCATCAGACTGCTCACCAAGAGAAAGACCCACAACAACGAAAAACAACAACAATGATCTCGGGGAATGCAACTCAAGGACTAGCAACACGCCTCAAGAGCACAACACCCAAGAAGAAAATACAGAGTAGAGGGTACTCAATCCGCAAAGATGCCGACAAATTCCCCAACACTCGCACAATGCCGATGCCAACACAAGAAAACCACGAACAACGGCACGGCAACAACCAAAGTCAAGGCACAAGAAGCCAAGACAAAGCCACATCGAGAAAGGAACAAGACCTCTCGACAAATGGGTAGCCAGCCCACACACTCCAGCTGTACTCTCAACAACGTGCACAGGCAACAGAACAACATCGATAATCGCATCTCAGCACACACCAGCGTCATCGCAATCAACAAGATCGCAATTAACACGCCACGAGCACTGATCAGCGAACAACCGATCACAAAGAGCCTAAGTGCAACAAGAGAAGAGCACCAGCTTCAGCGCAAAGCACAAGGAAAGCATCAATCTCAGCTCACCATCACGTCCTGACACGATAAATGAGCCTTCACAACACATCGGCCGTTAGACACAGCACGACAACTACGGTACACAACAGCTCTTAACACCATCATGGAGTCCAAAGCTAAGCAACCGTACAACAAGGAGCAGATCAGGCTCAAAACAAAGCTGTCTACACTTAAGCAGACACAGGACAAAGGCACAACCAAGACAGCAATTCCAAGGCAAACCTCGGAAAGCTTCACCAAAGAGGGATGAGAAGCAACAAGCTCAACAACAACAGCTCACCAGGAAGGGAAAATCCAAGGCTCGCTCGAGCAACTTCTCAATCGAGGCAACACGACAATCGAAGCAACCAAAGCAACGAAGCATCAGGAGCTACACAAACTCAAGCTGGGACAACCCAAGCAACGTAAGAACGTGCGTGGCCATCACACCAACGCTAAAAGTCATAAGCCACCTGAGCAAAATACAGAAAATAGCTCGAACAAGGCACTGCAGGTTCATGCCAACCGACAAACACTGCAAAGTGCACCACGATCGAGACCAACTTCAAAACCGAACGAAGCACATCGTCTCATCTAGACGAGAGCAAAACCATCTCGCACAGTGCCAACCAAGCACGTACAAGACCACACGCAAAAAGCACCGCGATAAACCATCGCAACACCTACGCCAGCAAGAGACTGTACTGGGCCTAAAGACTCTGGTAACTGTATATCTGGATTTCCATGTATCTCACACGACAATGATCTGATAGCTCAGAAAAGAACTCCGAACATCTCAGAACACTGCTCTGATACCACCTGTAGCGACCCGGATTCCGGATACCCGGTGCACCCGGTATAAATACCGAATACACGTGATACCACATGGGACCCGCGAGGCCTCCCAAGCGCGGGAAAGCGCCGAAGGGAAAAAGGATTGTGTGGGAAATACATTGAAGCCAGCAGATATAACAGTAAGCAATTAAATTTCATTAGATTGGATTGCTAAAGTAGCAGAAATAAAATTACCCTTTTATTAAACATTCAAGTTTTCAATTATACACCAGAGTCTAGCCCAAGGAAAGACAACAAGTCTAGCACAGTACAGTCGAACAGAAAGAAACGTACACAGAAGTCGGAGGAACCCGACGCAGGTACGGCTGGCAGCTACAACAGCAAACGCGCACTCCACCAAGGACAGCAGAGGCAGACGGCGAAACCCACCTGAAAAGCAGCAGGGGTGAGTCTCAACAGAAACTCAGTAGGGGTCACGCGGATCCCCACTGGAAAACCGCACAAAGCGAAGGCACGGAAGCAGCAACAAACGTAGCAAGGACAGCAACGTAGCAAAGCAGAAAAGCTACACTACAAAGCTGTAAAGGGACAGACGGGAAGTAGGAGTAGGGAACACGCAGGAGAGGGTGAGAACCCGCACCAAACAAGCGGCTACCGAACTAACCTCGGTATCCCAAACTACTCCAAACAAAGGCAACAGATGGATGACCCTAAACTCACACAGAAGGGTACACCAGTCTGTCAACCAGCCCCAAACAAAGGCGAAGGCGAACGCCGACACCGGGAAACAGACAAAACACGACAGGGAACGTCGTGCACAAAGCCCCGCGCACAATCGGAACATCGCGCGGACGACAAAACACCGACCCCGAGCACGGCCACGAACGGGCAACTCGCAAAGGTCACAACGCGCAAGGAAACGCGAAGAGTCACGGCACACAAGAACCGCGAAGAGCTACGCGTCACGTGACGGAAGCACCCCCTTAAAAAGCCAGCTGCGTCCACTGACGTCTGACGCCGCACCTCAAGTGTCTCGCCTACTGCACTGCTGTAACAACAGCAGAGACAGAGACACAAGCTGAACCACACAGGAACAACAGAACAAGTAACTAGTCAGGGTCACGCCCGTCGACGTAAGTCCTCAGTCCCTGACCACGTGTGCACACACTGGCTATAGTCTAAGCCAGGTCCTCTAGCTAGTATTCTCCCTCGGCAGGACGCCACCGTTGACTAGGAGCCCGCGGAACTAACTAAAAACCGCTCACTGGGAAAAACCCTCCGCCATCCGCTAGCGGGTCGGCCCGCGGCCTTAGGCAACAACAAGTGGAGGCTTCACACGACACAGAAGCTCAAAACACAAGCGCCGAAGTACTAACGGGCAACCACGCCCCTCAACACGCACTTCGAGGCACCAAGTGACAGTATCACCACTGCCGACAACTCAGGACAAGCACTAGACCTCCTACGTAACGATCCTGAGCCAAACGACTCAAAGGTAAGATCGTCACAACAGCGGAACAAGCCGCCAATCGGTCTAATCCTAAGCCAAAGAAACCACGCTCCGCAGAAAACGACACACGGAGACCTGAGGGAGACATCAAGAACCCTCAGCACACCTGGACACGCAAACCGAGGTAGAACAATACCTCGAAGCATCCAGAAGCAGTGTCTTAGGCAGGACAGAACCGCTAAGACACGCGCAAACAAGGTCACATGTCAACCACTGGGTCAGACCAGGTTGACCGAAACCCAAACAAGCACATGCAAAGGTAGGATAAGGAACCCTACCACAAGCAAGAAGACTCCTGGCTACCTTACAACGTAGTCTTAACCCTCATAGGACGTCAAGAGACATCCACGGGACAACGGGCAGACCACAAGGCCAAGCCAAGACACACAGAATCATCGGGCGGAAAACCAAGGCACAAGGAAAGTAACGCACCAGCTCTAGACCGCTACAAGCAAGCGACGGTCTAGGTTAGGGCCGTTATTTCCCAAACGACGGACGGACACCAGGCCGTCACTCACACCACCCTGATAACCTACAAACCACGCAAAAGCCAAGTAACGCACGGGACTAGGGGCGTTACAAGCAAACGACGCACAGGGCACCCACCGTCACATTCAACGGTGCAGCAAACCCAAACCAAAGCGAAGTAACGCGCTAAGCCAGGCGCGTCACTCACGAAACAGCGCGGCAGGGGAGGGCCGTCAGAACCAAACGACGCACGGGGGACCCATCCGTTACTCACAGACGGCATGGCCACCCTCAACCCAACACCACAGCAAACAACGGTCGGAGGCATGCGCGTTACTCACAAACGACGCACGGGGTCCCCACCGTCACACCCAACGGTGCAGTCAACCCAACCTCGACCAAAAGAGAATGTAACGGCCAGGGGCGGGCACGTCACACTCAAACAACGCATAGGGGCACGACCGCTAGAGGCACCGCCTCAACGAGTCAACGTCAGTCAACTGGCAAGTAACGGCCTGGGCAAGGCGCGCCACTTCCATCTAACGCACTGGGTCAAGCGCGTTAGACTAACCGACTCAACCCCAACATAAAACGACGAAGGCGAAGTAACGCACTAACCTAGGCGCGTTACAAGGAAGCGACGCGCCACTCTAGGGCCGTCACTCACCTAGAAGCCAAAGCGCTAAAACGATGCAGACCAAACGACGGTCAGTCGTAGGGCCGCTAAAGACAAGTAACGGTCGCTGGCATGACCGCTACTTCGGTTACGGCGGGAAAACATAGGAATGGCCGGATCGGCCCGTTCCACGCCCCATTCACGCCGAAACGCAGGGGAAACACACCGCAACACCGAATAACAACATTCAAGGGCCAAAATGCCCACATGCAACACCAAAAACGCTCGATCCGGGCGATTTAGACAAATCCACCCTAAGTGGGTCACCGAGGTTCCCGGGCTTCTACCGGCCTCGAATGAACACCGAATCGCACGAAATCAACGTGGATGGGATTCTAACATCCCTGCGGTCATTTAGAAACTAACTGAACCGCAAACGGTCACCGTTTACCGGCCGACCCTAAAAACCACGAAAATCACGGTTTAGGCAAAACAAGCCCAAACACACTCGTTTCCTAGCCGAACGCCGTGCAATGGCAGGGAAAACGAAGGTGAAGAAGCAAGGATCCGTCACCCTACCTCCACCGAAGAAACCGTGCCCCGAAGGGACTAAACCACGCCGAAAACCACTCGCGAACCAATTTCACCGGCTTTGAATCCACCGTTCGGGATCGCGCCAGAATCGATCCGATCCTCGCCTCATCGCGCATCTCGACAGCTCCACGGCCTCGCCACCTCGCCCACCTACGCCTCCGTCTGCAGCCGGGGCCAAAGAGGGGGAGAAACGAGAGAGAACGGGAGAGAGACGGCGGCGGTGAGAAATGAGGAGGGGAGAGAGGAAAAGAAAAGAAAAAGGAAAAGAAATTAGGAAATTTTCCTAATTTCTGAAAATTCCGAAAATGCGCCGAAAATACACAAATTCAGAAAAATACACAAAAATAGTCGAAACGACCGGCTCGAAGAGTACATCGACGCTGTAGCATTCACGAGTTCGAGAATTGACAAATAAACTCACCGTAGGGTTCCGTAACTAGTACGTGAGAAAAACCCACACGGCTCGTCAAACTCAACTCGGAAGCCACAAAAGCGAACCGAAACTCAACGAAACCAATCCGAAACAGATCCGAAAGATCCATTAAAGATCCTACGAGATCCAACGAGATCCAGGGCATTACATTTGCAGTCCTTGTTTAATTTTCAAAGTGACTAAAAATCAGGTGTGGGATCTATTCACCCCCCTCTAGATCCACTCATACCACTTATCAATTGGTATCAGAGCAGGTTTCCTAGAGATGTGGTCCAACGACCAGGGGAGATCTGATGAGAACGTCCCTCGAAGCTTCATAACTGAGGGTCACTCCATCAATCAACCCTCGTTCTTTGATGGAACAAATTACTTATACTGGAAAAACCGGATGGAAGTTTTTCTTCATGCCCAGGATAACCTAATCTGGCATGTAGTTAGTCGAGGCCCTTTTGTTCTACTAGAAGTGGATGATACCTGGACCCCTGACAAGATCAAGAAGTCCACGATTAAATGGAGAGCGATGAACACAATGCAATGCGCTATCCATCCCACTGAATACTCTAGAGTATCTACTTACAAATATTCAAAGGAGATGTGGGATAGGCTTGAGTTAATATATGAAGGAACTTCTGAAATGAGGGCCACCAAGGCCATCATGCTAATATCTGACTATGAAGTATTCAGAATGAAACCTGACGAGTCCATTTCTAAAATGTATGCTAGACTCACCCAACTAACAAACTGTTTAAAGTTATTGGGTAACGAATACTCTGATAGTGAACTAGTTAGAAAGATTCTTGGATCTCACACACCAGCCTGGCACACCAAAGCAACTGTGATTGAAGACTCCAAAGACCTGTCTGTGATGATAGTAGATGGACTGATAGGCTCGCTCATGACATATGAGCTCAACATGAAAATAAATGAGGAAGACCACAAGAAGAAGAAGCCAGTGGCTCTAAAAGTATCTGAGAGCACTGATGAGTCCCTTAAGGGTGAAGAAGATGACATCCTAGAAGCAAGGCTAGGTGATCACGCCTTACTCACCAGGCAGTTTATAAAATTCCTAATCTCAAGAGGTAAATACCACAGGAAGAGACGGTCGCCACAAGTAAGTAGAATCCCCAACCTCAAATCTGATCAAACAAAGAAGTCTGACAAAGTTTTATGCTACCAGTGCAAGAAGCCTGGGCATATGCGAGGAGAATGCCCCGAGCTGCTTAAGAAGACATTCAAGGCCAAAGGGAAGAAGCCCAAAGCAATGGTCTGCACTTGGAGCGACGAGGAGGAGGAAGATGAAAGCTCCTCTCAAAAAGAAGAGGAAGATGACTTATGTTTGATGGCTAATGAAGAAGAAGAAGATTAGGTAACTACTCTCTTTGACAATTTTTCAATTGAAGAATGGGAGGATGCATATACTATTCTGTTTGAAAAATATGAAATCTATAAAAAAGACAACAAGCAGTTGAAGAAGAAAATTAATGCTTTAGCTCATGATAATCCTGTCACCAAGAATCTGGAGATTCAAAAAGTTGAGAATGAAACGTTAAGAAAACAAATTGAGGAATCTGGATCGAACTACTCAGAACTAAAAGGCATGAAATAAGAAAATAAGAATCTTATAAAATAGTTAGACCAAGCTAAGTTTGTTGACACCCGTTTTTTGCCGATAAGTTGAGTCGTTCCTCTTACTCCCATTTGTTGATGCCTCGAGTTGTCCATCACTCATTGGGGCTATTTTCAGGCATGTCTTGGGCCAGTTTTATGGGTAGCCTCTCTCCCTGGTTAGGTCCGAGTTGATTCAGGGCTTAACGGGCCTTGGTTTTGGTTGATTGGGCTTTTCTATGAGTTTCAACACCCATGTACATGTACGGTGCATCCCTGGCCGCCCAATCAATGTGCGGTTGCCTGTGGACCGTCCATCTATTTTGGAATATTTTGGTTAATTTTCTGAATTTCCACCGACAAGCATTTATGCGGTCCTATGCTGGCCGTTCAACTTGATGAACGGATGGATGGTAGCCGCTCATCTCTCAGAGTCCTGCGCTTGGTGGTGTTCTCAAGTAATTATCCAATTAATCTATTTATCACCGACAAGGCTAGAACGGTTTGTCTTTGGTCGCTTTACCTTTGAACGGTCTCATCTGAGCCGTTCATCTATGAGAGTCCAACGGCGAAGGTTTCAGTCAGTTCGATGGATAATTTGGATTATTTATGATTTATTTTGAATTTCCACCGACGGGGTTGGATGGCTAGGACATAACCGCACATCTAGTTGAACGGTCTATCGTAAGACCGTTCATCCGTTCGATTCTTGAATTTCAACAGATTTTATCTCTTTATCCGTGGTTTTATCCCCAACTTCTCCGGCCATTTTCTCCACAGATAATGAACCATTTTCAGTGCCATTTCGACTGGATAAGAGATAATTTGATTATCTATGATTTTCCTTTGATTATCTCGACCTGAAAATGCTTCTAAACCCTAGTTTCGGGGCTGGCTTTCTAGGCTCTATAAATAGACCCTAAAGGCCGGGTTTGAAAGGAGGGAGATTTTTGGTCGACGGCGAAGTCCTGCCGCATTCTTGAGCGACCTAGCACCAAGGAGGGAGGCTTCCCACGTCCATATAAGCCTCCGGTTCAGGGAGTAGTCTAGTTGTTAAGTCTCCTGTGTTTGATACGTTTTATCCTCTTTTTCATTGCATGCATCACTTTTCTCACTTTCTCCCCACGTTTTTCATCATCTTCATTGCCACACACACACCCACTCACGTTTATGACACCCTAGGGGTTTAAAATCTCCCAAGTATCCCCCTTTCCACTTTTTCATGCTCATTTCTTGTTATTTTGGCATCTACTACACTTTCCAGTTCTAATCTAGGTTTCCTCTTTGTGTTTTCACGTTGTTTTACAGGTCAGCAATCCCTAGCATGAGGCCCATCTCCTCTGGTCGGCTGGAGAGGGTGGAGGTTGGACCCTTTTGCAACTTTTGGCGTGATGGTCTTGTGCGGCTCTGTCAGGACTGTTCTATGGTATGTGCGGTGCATCTTTGACCGTCTTTCACCGTCCTACGGTCGTTCCTAAACCGTCCATCAGCCAGTAGTTCTACATCCCGCGCCCCCCGCAGCACTGAAGCACGGTCTGTCGTGCGGCCATCCAACATACATGCGGTTCATCATGGGCCGCTCATCCCCTGCAGTGCTGATTTTAAGGCGAGTGTCTCCCTCTCTTTCCAAGATACGGCATATTCATCACGTACGACATCTTGGTGGCGATCACGGTTCTTTACTCTCTTCTGTTCGCTTTCTACTGTCCCATTTATTTTACATATCGATTTAGTAGAAGGGGAGAGTAGAGATCTTTCAAGCATGTATTGAAGAGGAAGAGAGTAAAATGAACATGTCAACAGCCCATTTTTTTTGGCGATCACGGTGGGACACCTAGTGCCCATTGTGTTAGTGGCTTGCGGACTCCCCCTTGCTTTAATAGTTCTATGTTTTGGGAGTGGTTTCAGGTTTTCTGCTGGCCTCTGCTCCTGGATGTTGAGCGGTTGGTATAGAGCCGTTCAAGGTCTTGGGCGGCTACCAAGGCACCATCCTTCTCTTCGACAGGGTCTTGACACCTGTGACTCTGCTGCTATTGACGGTCTGTCTTAGACCGTTCAGGTTTTATGCGGCCAGCCTTTGGCCGTCTATCCTCTTGGCATAGGTGCGTCTTTGTCTCCTTCCTGCCTATTCTGGCTGCTGTTATACGGTTTCTATAGGTCCGTTCTATAGGTTGTGCAGGCTTACTGTAACGACCCGAGAATCTGATTACCGGGAAGGCCCGATAACCCGAGACTCGTACCGCCGCCCACGAGCCGGGAGGGCTCGGAAGGGCTAAAATGAGTGTGGAGGCACAAAAAAATAGGAAATAAAGCAAGACAATCAACAACAACAAGCTGAAAGAAAGAACAAAAACAGCTACAACAGAGTCCAGTCCAACAAAAAGTACAGTCTAAAGCAGTAAAGCATACCATATGCCGAGTGAACACTCGGCCCGGCGAGCTGGCAACTGAGAACCTCCTCTCCGCGCCCTCGAACCTCGAGGAAGAACCGCTACACCTGAAAAGCAGGGAATAAGTCTCCAAAATAGAGACTCAGTAGGGATCCCGCAGAACCCCAACCGGAAACAACGGCGGTAGCGGAAAGGAGGGCTACGAGAGCAACCGCAACAGCAGGAACAGCAAACCCAGTGGCTGGTCGAAACTCGGCACTACCACTACTCCTACTGTACCAAAAACACACCCCGAATCTCACAGTCGAGGCTACCGGACTACACTAGTACCGCTTACCAAGGTAAAAACCCATGGCAACCATGCCGTAGAGGCCTGTCCCCCAGACACAGTCGACCTGGACATGCTATCAAGGTGCAACCCCAACCATCCGATCGCGGGTACCGCACAACAAGACACAACCTCGGTAGAGCCACTAGCACTAGTCTCACGGCGCGAAAACCAACACACGCGCCACGGCAAACCAACCGAAACTCAACGGTCAACACGACCGAAACCCGAAGGTCAAAGTCACGAAAACTGATAGTCTGTCACTCCATACTCGACAGGAGTACCTCCCACTAGAAGCACAGTCGGTAGCATTGTGGAACGCACTAAGTTTCGTTGGTTTCATGAAAATATCGGGATATTCTTTTATCGGTCTATCGGTTTATCTAGTGAGAGGGCGTGTCAGTCACTTAGGTGACAATGTGTTCGGGCTTCAAGACTGGAGTGGTCCGAAGCCCGGGGTGCGCTCCGTCTGACTAATCAGACGATTGTGTAGTTCGTGTCGGGACCAAAACCCTCAGTGCCGTAGAGGTCACGACGTTATTTACATCCCCTCGGAGAGGGGAACACCCTTGATTAATCGTCGGGAATCGGGGCCTCATAGCCAAGAAACTATATCGAGAGAAATAAGCCGATAGCGGTCTCGAATCAGTCGGAAAGCCCTATGTCTAGGGAAGCAAGCATTCGGAAGATGTCGGTCACTCATGGACCCCTTTATGTTCGGACAAAGGTCCGTGTTTGTAGCATAAGAGACGGTGACAAATCGTACAAGTACCTACCGTGAGTACGGCAAGTTTAATACAAATGCGGGATCAGATCCCAGTATATGCATGTCGGTCACTAACGGACCATTCAGCATTCGGACGAAAGTCCATATTCGAAGCATCGAAGGTAACAATAAAGACATTCAGATAACTGCCGTAGGTACGGCACATTTCATGTGGGTGCGGGATCGGATCCCGGAAGAAGTGGGTCAAGCTGATGAACTATCGGCCCAAGAGGTGCACGGATCATGACCATGTCGGGAGTCCCGAGGGCCACGTCTGATACCACAAGGCATCATTGAGTTTCTCTTCGCACTCAGTCCGGGGGAGCGGGTTGTTAAGTGTAAAGCCAAAACTCGGCAACATGTGCCCTCACACGCGGATCGACCTACGCGGTCAGGTCGCAGGGTTCGACCTGCCTGGTCAGGTCGTGGGGGTCAAGGGGGCAACGCCCCTTGCGGGGGTTTCCGGGGGCAGCGCCCCCGGAACAAAATTTGGATTATAGTGGAGGGGAGATTTTTGATTAGTTTTCTATTAACTTGAATTGCATGTTTTCTTTTATTTTCTTGATCACCTTCTTTCTTCCAGGCACGCCAGATTGAGGAAGCGAAGGGGATGGGGCGTGCCGGATTAGTATCAAGAGGAGTGGCGCGCCAGTTTAAGTGTATTAAGAGGGGCGCGCCGGTTAAGGATGTTAAGGGGGGGCGCGCCGGTTCTATGGCAAGAAGGAAGAGGTTCCAAGGACGCGCCGGAATAGGCAATGAACAGTATAGCGCGCCGGTTTAATGGGCTAATGCAAGGGGGCGCGCCGGATAGCTGCAAGGAAAATAAAGTGGGTTTTGAGTGTGGGGTTAAACCGGCGCGGGGGGTAGCACGCCGGATTAACCCACGCCGGATTAGGGGGCGCCGGATTAAGCATTGTATAGCTTCCTTTCAACCCGTTTATGCTCTGTTTCTTCTTTCCTTCAACTGCAAGTTGATTTATTGATTGGTTTGTTCATCTTATTGATGGATTATGTTTGTGGAAAGAAGATTTAAGTGTTTTAAGTGTTTGTTCAGGTGGAGTGTCATGATGATCCGCGTGTTTTATCAGAATAGTTTGTGCAGGAACTCAGAGATTCAGTTTGTTTCAGTGGTTTCGAGCATATGGTCTTCTTACTCCTAGAAAGCTTAACTTGCTCGTTTGTTCTTACATGTTCTTGCCCTGGCGAAATTTGGGCAGCATCTCCCCCGGACTGAAGCTTGCCAAAGAGCAATGGGGAACACCAAACTGATTGCTCCAGGGTGAACCTCAAAATGTAGACCTCACGGCTGTCCGATAACCCAAGTGTGAGTGTGGAAAAGCTCGAGGACTAGCCTTCAAGAGCTCTCACGACTCACGGGCAATGATCCCTCAAAGGGGAACAAGTGGGGAAGGAGATCAGAAACATATCAAAAAAAAAGGATCTCCCGAAGGATCATTTTCATTTCACCACAAGGGGGTGCAAATACATGGGCTCTTCATGCATCTAAAGAAAGGAACCAAAGGGAAGAATACATCGGAAGAAAAAGAAACAAGGGGGGAGGGGAGATCTGTATCTCCCTCACCTCACTCTCTGCTCTCTCCTTCTCTTTTCTCACTTAACTTCGCTCTCACAGGAACGCTGGCTTCGGGCTTCAAGGGGTTTCTCTCAGAAGAAGACTTCCACTTTTCAGGCTTCCGAGAGTTGTTCAACCCTTCCAACCTTCCAACCGATTTAAGCTTCGCCTGGGCGCTCCTTTTATAGGGGCCGGAGGCCCTGTTTTTGGAGGGATGTCCTCTGTATTTTCCTTCCTTCCGTTGGTTCCTTGTTTCCCGCAACCACCACTGCTGCCGCTGACGTTGGTGACGTTGCCCTGCTGCTACTGTCGACGTTACCTCCGCCGAAGCTATAGTGTGACCGGGAGGGGGGGCAGAGGCATGGCCTCCTCCTCCGCTGGCACATCCACCGTGAGCCACGTTGCTATCATCATTTGCCGGAGGATGGGCGGCCGATCGACGGAATGATCGTTCGGCGGGATGGGGCTCGAGAACTTCCATTCACGGCATATGCTAGGTTGCCCGCCGGATCGAAGTGGGAGCTTTAACCATTTTAGGCTTGTTCGTCATCATGCCGTTCCCAGGAAACAGGGGACCGCATTGATGACGGGATGGCTTCACTGCACGCCGGATAAAGGCCTCAGAGAAAGGCTTGTTTCTAAACTAAGCATGCCGTATTAGCACTCCAAAATGGGCGCGCCGGTTTAGTGCATTCAAAGGGGTGGCCCTTCAACGGGAGCATGCCGTTTTAACATAAAGCAAGGGAGTTCATGGGGCGCGCCGGACTAGCATCTTGTAAAGGGCGCGCCAGTTTAAGGCCCCCTTAGGGGCGCGTCGGTTTAAGGCTATGCCATTCCGGTTTAAGGCTATGCCACGCCGATTTAAAGCTATGCCACGCCGGTTTAAGCATCAAAGGGCTCCCCCCCAGCTTAGTGGCAATTCGGACAGATGCCTGCCCTCCTGTGTTCCTTTAGTTGTGAGCCTCCGAGTCTCGATTCAGGGCTTTGAGTGATTTTTGGTGTATGCCGAGCAGGCGTTCGGACTCCTGAGTTTCTTTGATTCGACCTTTGGCATTGCCGACTTGGGAGCCGTGGCTAGCTCTTCAACCCGAGGGGCTTCTTTGTTGGGTGGCGGAGCACCGGGTAGGTATTCGTCCTTCTTGGAGGGGGCACAATGTTTATTCAGCCTTTCCGTCTTCGACTCGCTCTCGAGTGCTGAGACGTGCATGTCGTATGATCATCATCATTTTTTGACGTCCACAAGCGTCCCCTAACGTCTTACACCGCACCGCAGGTGAATTGCCTGACGTGGTAGCACCTACCAAAGGCACGAACACCGAACAAGTAACCACAAATAAGTGACTAGCTGGGGTCACGCCCGTCGACGTGGGTCCAACCGCCCCCAACCACGTGTGCACACACAGACCACGTGTCTTAGGTATGGCCCTTTGACTGGTTTTCCCCTCAGCCGACTCTGGCTGCAAGACATGGGGCCCGACAGAAACCAGTCTAAAAATCGTCTCAAAGGGTAAGCCCATACACCAATCCCTGGTGCTACCGGTACCGCGTACTGGTAGGCTATGACTAGTGGAGGGTCACTAAAGGAGTAGACTCTCAAGGCAACGGAAAATAACGTCCGCATCCGACGACGTACGGGGATCACCCCACGTACCGGCCCCGTCGCACGGTGACCACAGTCGGAGAAGAAAAAGGACTCGCAGTCCACGGCCACGCACGCACCCTGCGCGAGAGTCGAGAAAACTCAAGTGGCACTAAGCCATTGGACTCTGGACAGTCCTCTAGACGCACTACACCCAACGGTCCTTGAGTCACAAGACTCGGGGTCAAGACCGTTGTACGCAACAGCACAAGGCCGTCAATCTAGTCCAATCTCTAGGTCTAAAACCACGGTAGCACGAATACCGAGACAACTCACGAGCCGCCAAGACCACTCCCTTGGGAAGGGAACGTAAAGGACTAAAGCCACCCACACGGGTCACACGGAAAACACAAAAGCATGATTCCCAAGGTAGCACACAAGCCGCCATGTCGATTTCCCATCCCAGAGCAAGCGGGAAACCTCCAGCCCCAGGCCAGATAACTGGACTCGCAATTCAAGGCCAAACACGTGGCCCACACGGGAATCGCCTTCCAAAGAAACCCACGACATGCGGGGGAGACCCCACCGCACACACACCGATACACGGTGACTCGATCGAGCGTAACACGAAAGCCCGGAACACGTGAGGTCACCCGGACCCACTACACCTATGGGCACGCAAATTGAGGTAACACGGCGCCTCCCGACACCCCAGAAACATGGACACGGAACCCACGGGGTGCCCGGGACACTCACGAGACCTAAAGTCAACCACTCGATCACAACCGGGTCGACCGGGGGTCAAAACCACATAGACGGGAACCACAACGTAGTCGCGGTCCCCTGAGGACCGCGACCACCTAGAAACGGTCGACCGGGGACCGCGACTAAGCAGTCACGGTCGGGTCACGACCGCGACTAGCCAGACGCAACCCAGTGGTAACGGTCGCCATAGGACCGCGACCACACAGTCAATGTCGGGTCACGACCGCGACTAGACAAAAACGGTCTATCGGACGTCCGCGACGCTGCCGACCTCTTGACCAAAACACAAGGGTGAAGGCGGTTCTCCTAAGACCGCGACCAGTGAAAGCGGTTACTGGTGGACCGCGATCATTTCAGAAAATCGAGAACGGTGGGAAAATGCCCAAAAATCCACGCCACGCCCTCAAACATCCACGGATGAGGGGGAAAACAAAGGGAAAGCTCCCCAGTAGCCCCTAGCATGCATCTATGGCCTCGGATCGGCCTAAAACGCAACGAAACGCTAGATCGAGTGATCACTCCCCAAAACATGGTTTTCCCCAAAAATACCCCAAACGACCCGCTCGGCTCACCACGGCCTACGAAACTCGCGAGAAATGAAGCGCACGGGCTGGGGGTCCATCACCCTACCTCCACCGAAGATTTCACGCACCGTGGATGCCGATCCACGAAGAAATGCCTCCGAAACCGCGCCGGTGCCTCCACGCCCGCGAATCGGCTTCACTGGGCCCTCGAGCCTCGATCCTCGACCCATCCTCACCGTCCTCCTAGCCCGCATCGCCCCGCCTCGCCCCCGCCCCGGTCCATCGGCCGCCGGAGAGGAGAGAGTGAGAGGAGAGAGTGGGAGAAGAGAGAGAGGGTGAGAGTGAGAAATGAGAGGAAGAGAGAGGGTGGGGGGTTTATATAGGAAAATCCAGAAAATCAAAAAAATCCTGAAAAATAGAAAATCACACCCTCGCGATCCTCGGAACGCACCGATCGCAACGGTACCACACTCGCCTAGGTGAATGGCCCGGTTCCCCCGCAACGAGGTTCTGAAGGAATTACCGAAACACACACCGGGAATCGGAAAACACACGCGAAAAAACCGCGGAACGCTTTCGGGCCTCCGAAACAACTCCGGATCGCGCCGATCCAAACACGAAAGATGTCCGAAAGGAAATTCCGGACACAACGGAGTCGGACACTCCGAGAAACCAGATCTGAGACCCAAAAAGAGGGATCCGAAAAACCCAGGGCATTATAGCCCTCCCCCCTTAAAAGAATTTCGTCCTTGAAATTCAGGACCTAGCACAAAGTCACAGGGGAAGAACGCTGAACCAACTGACACGCTATCAGAGCCCCAGCACAGAAAACCTCGATTCTCATGAAAACACCAATCTTAAGGGACACAGCCAGACTTACAATCACAAGCAACACCTCGCTCCTCGCGCCGAGCACACTAGCCAACAGAGCAGGCATATACCAAAGGACACAATCCAGCATCACCTCAGACAACGTGAGAATCCACCATGGCACTACAGCCACAATCTCGCTCACCGAGGAAACACACCCTCGACACGAGAAACAGATACTGATCCATCGAATGGTCAGCAGATAAATCGCACATTAGCTTCGCAACCAGCTGACAGGTCGCGCACCCTCCTCAAGGGAGCAACCAAAATAGAGCCTCCACCAGCTCAAGCAGCCATCTCAACAGACCGCAACCAGCTCATCGGCTCAGCACCAAGAAACACCTCACACATGGCAAGCCGAAAGCTGGATATAACACTGTGCCAACGCTTGTCAGAAGACAAACTTCGACAAAGCCCAGATCCCATCCGGGAAGGCACATCACAGAAACGACCACCAAAGCTCTCGCTGGCACACGGCTCTCGCCACGCTCGAGTCCCGACAACTAGCATCTTCTGCCTGAGAAAAGACCATGCGCCGACGATCACCAATCGCTCACCCAGGTTCTTCCTTCTTTCCAGGTCCTTCACCGGGTCCGAAGGAAACATTCCAAACCCCGCCAAGCCTTCCTTCGACTCCCACACAGACTGATGCCACATCTCGAGCTACACTCCTCTCAGACTCCGCATCCGAGCTCAAACAACGTGCCAACTCGACCCTCTTGGGGAGCACGACGAAACCAAATGACAAGATCCTGGTGTCTTCAGTCATCACCTCACTCGACTCTGACTTACAGGGGAACCATCCCATGCTGGTCACCAACCAGGGATAACCATCGCGACACCGACGTCCCATCAAGGACCACCAAACCGACGCCAATCTCACAAAAAGGCCTCTGCCCAAAGGCGTCACTCTTCCATCTGGTCTCATCAAATCCTTCGATCAATCCAAGTGGACACCTGCCAATCCCGATTCCGCCCTTACCACAGAGCCACGGGACACCACCTGAACAGTGCTCACGGGTCCCCAAAGCGACAAACATCTCACCACGGTTGGCTACGAGACTAGCCTTACTAGTCACTCGCAGCTACCAACAGGAACCCACAGCCTGCCAGAGATCACTTCTCCAAGAACGATCTCATTCGAGGACACGACTGGGAACACAAGTCGGGCACCAGGCCACCCACTCTAACTAACACGTCCTCGACCTCCGTCAGGCGACTTCCTTAACAACCCCATCCAGGTCCAACACCGACGCCTGACACGGCTTCCAACACAGGAACAGGGTACTCATGCGGCGCACTAGCCAGCACATTCCCCAACACTCCATCCTACCAGTGACAAGAACCAGAATACCTCGAGCAACGGCACGACAACAACACGTTTTACACTGAGGAACCAATCCTCTCGTGCTCAACGCAAACTCAGGAATCTGCCCGTAGCAACCAACTCTACGATCCTAAACCAGTGGGTCACAAGCCCACCACGCTTCTGTTGCGCACTCCGATCCGTGCCCATAGTCAAGAAAGTGAACACCGCCCAACCAGCACTCGTCCTTCCGGAACAACGCCAGCACCCTCACACGACAAGGGAATGGGCACGACTTCTCACAGGCAACCACCTTGCCAAGACAAGGAGCACGTCTCGCACAGACTTCATGGCACACAAGGCCAACCAATCCGAACACAATGCAAGACGACGAACCTTAGGCCAACACAATCTCTCCAACCAAAGGAGAAACCAGCGCACTTCCGACCAACGGAAGAACTCCACGCTTGACCTGACCTCAAACCTCGCGCATGCTGGAAACAGCACCATCCAGCACCTAGGAAAACCATCGCTTCCATCAGGTCAGCGCCTCCGACACACTCGGCGAGTGTCATGTCGGACCACAATCACATCATCTCTCGACGCACCACTGCTGCAATTCCTCGAACTGCAACACGTCATGCCAAGAGCCGCAACACGAGCCATAATGACAACCGCCGACACTCATCCTCGAGTCCCGAACTCGCCGTGGAGCCTTCACATCTCAAGCCAACTCCAGGGCGAACACAACCCATTCGCACACAAGAGCGCATGAGCAAGACTTACTGGGACACCACAGCCCAATCCTGCCTTGAAATCCACAAAACAACCGGGACCGACACGTCATTTCTGATGCCACATAGCACGACAAGGACATCAGGCTTGACGAAACAACAGCTCACCAAGAAGATCCTTCGCTCTCCCGAGCACACTTCTCGATCAGAACACCCGCTCTGCCACCTTAAACCACGACCTCAACACCTCAGGGGCTGGATAAACCTCAAGCTGGAGTGGCCAAAATCGACAGCAGCTCCCTCAGAGCACGCTCACGGCCACTTAACCATGAAAACTCCTCTCCAGCCACCTGACCACACCGCAGATTCCTCGAACGCAGCATCACAAGCTCACGCCTGCCAGCAACCTCTGCCCAACGCAGCACAACTAGGGCCACCACCGATGAGAGAGAAGGCTCTCAACCTCAATCCTTAGACCCCATGCTGGCACGAAAGCCGCGGACAGCAACCACCTTCACAGTGCCGCACAGCGCACTCAAGCTCTCAAGAGAGAAATAAAGCGGAAAAATAAGCACAAAACCCTAATCCAGCTACCAACTGTACTGGACCTTACGGACTCTGATCACTGCAATATTTCGAATTCCTATGTACGTCCACAACCACCGCTCTGATACCAACTGTAACGACCCGAGAATCCGATTACTGGGAAGGCCCGATAACCCGAGACTCGTACCACCGCCCACGAGCAGGGAGGGCTCGGAAGGGCTAAAAGGAGTGTGGAGGCACAAAGAAATAGGAAATAAAGCAGGACAACCAACAACAACAAGCTGAAAGAAAGAACAACAACAGCTACAACAGAGTCCAGTCCAACAGAAAGTACAGTCTAAAGCAGTAAAGCGTACCACATGCCGAGTGAACACTCGGCCCGGTGAGCTGGCAACTGAGAACCTCCGCTCCGCGCCCTCGAACCTCGAGGAAGAACCGCTACACCTGAAAAGCTGAGAATGAGTCTCCAAAACAGAGACTCAGCAGGGATCCCGTGGAACCCCAACCGGAAATAACGGCGGTAGCGGAAAGGAGGGCTACGAGAGCAACCGCAACAGCAGGAACAGCAAACCCGGTGGCCGGTCGAAACTCGGCACTACCACTACTCCTACTGTACCAAAAACACACCCCGAACTCATAGTCGAGGCTACCGGACTACACTAGTACCGCTTACCGAAGTAAAAACCCACGGCAACCATGCCGTAGAGGCCTGTCCCCCGGACACAGCCGACCTGGACACGTTGTCCAAGGTGCAACCCCGACCATCTGATCGTGGGTACCGCACAACAAGACACAACCTCGGTAGAGCCACTAGCACTAGTCTCACAGCACGAAAACCAACACACGCGCCACGACAAACCAACCGAAACTCAACGGTCAACACGACCAAAACCCGAAGGTCAAAGTCACGAAAACTGACAGTCTGTCACTCCGTACTCGACAGGAGTACCTCCCACTAGAAGCACAGTCGGTAGCGTCCCCTGACGTCTTACACTGCACCGCAGGTGAACTGCCTGATGTGGTAGCACCTACCAAAGTCACGAACACCGAACAAGTAACCACAAACAAGTGACTAGCTGGGGTCACGCCCGTCGACGTGGGTCCAACCGCCCCCAACCACGTGTGCACACACAGACCACGCATCCTAGGTCTGGCCCTCTGACCGATTTTCCCCTCAGCCGGACTCTGGCTGTAAGACGTGTGGCCCGACGGAAACAAGTCTAAAAACCCTCTCAAAGGGTAAGCCCGTACACCACTCCCTGGTGCGACCGGTACCACGTACTGGTAGGCTACGACTAGTGGAGGGTCACTAAAGGAGTAGACTCTCAAGTCAACGGAAAACAACGTCCGCATCCGACGACGTACGGGGATCACCCCACGTACCGACCCCGTCGCACGGTGACCACAGTCGGAGAAGAAAAAGGACTCACAGTCCAAGGCCACGCATGCACCCTGCGCGAGAGTCGAGAAAACTCAAGTGGCACTAAGCCACTGGACTCGGGACTGTCCTCTAGACGCACTACACCCAACGGTCCTTGAGTCACAAGACTCGGGGTCAAGACCATTGCACGCAACATCACAAGACCATCAATCTAGTCCAATCTCTAGGTTTAAAACCACGGTAGCACGAATACCGAGACAACTCACGAGTCGCCAAGACCACTCCCTCGGGAAGGGAACGCAAAGGACTAAAGCCACCCACACGGGCCACACGGAAAATATATAAGCACGATTCCCAAGGCAGCACACAAGCCGCCATGTCGATTTCCCATCCCAGAGCAAGCGGGAAACCTCCAACCCAGGCTGGATAACTGGACTCGCAGTCCAAGGCCAAACACGTGGCCCACACGGGAATCACCTTCCAAAGAAACCCACGACATACGGGGGATACCCCACCGCACACACACCGATACATGGTGACTCGATCAAGCGTAACACAAAAGCCCGGAACACATGAGGTCACCCGGACCCACTACACCTATGGGCACGCTAATCGGGGTAACACGGTACCTCCCGACACCCCAGAAACATGGACACGGAACCCACGGGGTGCCCGGGACACTCACGAGACCTAAAGTCAACCACTGGGTCACAACCGGGTCGACTGGGGGTCAAAACCACACAGACGAGAACTGCAACGTAGTCGCGGTCCCCTGAGCACCGCGACCACCTAGAAACGGTCGACCGGGGACCGCGACTAAGCAGTCATGGTCGGGTCACGACCGCGACTAGCCAGACGCAGCCCAGTGGTAACGGTCGCCATAGGACCGCGACCACACAGTCACGGTCGGGTCACGATCGCGACTAGACAAAAATGGTCTATCGCACGTCCGCGACGCTGCCGACCTCTCGACCAAAACACAGGGGTGAAGGCGGTTCTCCTAAGACCTCGACCAGTGAAAGCGGTTACTGGTGGACCGCGATCATTTCAGAAAACCAAGAACGGTGGGAAAACGGACAAAAATCTGTTGTGCCTCTTAGGCACAAGCATGTGCTATGTCACCTTGATGATAGCAATGCTATTTGGTTTTGATGATAGCAAGGCAGTGAGTGCATTTGAGTGCATTTGATATTGTATTTTGATGATAGCAATGTTATTATGTTTTGATGATTACAATAAACAAAGTGCATTTCTATGCATTCTTATTCTTGAGCATTCTGCATATTGATAGCAACATGAATGATGATGTTTAGCATTGATGGCATTTGCTCTTTATATATGTGCATTGCATTATGTCAGATATCATGTCTCTGCATATATCATGTCTGGGTAGCAAAGTCTATACACTGGATTGTGTATTTGTGCATCATGCAAGTCTATACATTGGACTCTCGTTCAAGCCTATGCATTACATTGGTTAAGTGTGCACAGCGTCAACGCACTTCATTAGAAGTGTGTACAGCGTCAACGCGTGAAGTCTGTACAGCCGGGTCATATGCTTCTAAGTCTATGCATTACTGTTCATGCATCAGTATTCGTCAAGTCTGTACAGCATGTCTCTCACGTTGGAAGTCTATACATTGGTGTGGGTCATCCAAGTCTGTACACTTGCTGCACTGTTCAAGCTCATACACTGGCAGCTCTGCTTAAGTCTATACATTCGCTGCAGAGATCACTGTCAAGTCTGCACATTGGTCTTCGATTTCAAGTCTATACACTGGCTTATTCTCCAAGTCTATACAGCCTTTTGCTTCGCCAAAGTCTGTACATTGGTCTGCATAGGCTAAGTGTTTACATCGTCTGCTGTGAGGACAGCAAGTCTGTACACTGGCCTTCTTTCATGATAAACTACAAGTCTACACATTCAACACTGTTCTTCAAAGTCTGTACATCAGATTGTACTTCATCTTCGTGCTGTTTCTGTACTTGAGTCTTCGTGTTGTTTCCCCTCACTAACACGAAAAGATCTCGTGTCGTATGAGCTTACAACACTTCGTGTTGATTTCCTTGCGTGACAGGAAAGCTTGTATGAGGTTAGACTTCGTGTCGTTTCCCTTGTCTCATTTGTCTTCGTGTTGTTTTTTGCTTTATTATCTTCATGTTGTTTTTATTTTGATTGTCTTCGTGTTGGTTCAGTGTCTACGTCTTCGTGTTGTTTTAGTGTTCTGTCTTCGTATTGGTCTTACGTAATCAAGTCGAGTCTGTTTGTGTTGTCCGCGTGTCGTTCGTAAGTTCGTGCAATTTTCTCTTCGAGTCGTTTTCACTCCGTGTCGATTTCAGTTTTTGACTTCGTGTTGATTTCAACCCATGTCAATTCTGTTTTGTCTTTGTGTCGTTTTCACTCCGTGTCGAAACCTGTGTTTCATCTTCGTGTTGTTTTCATAACTTCGTGTCGTGTTTGTTACACCTCGTGTCGTTTTCCGTTTTGTGTCTTCGTGTCGTTTTTGTTCTTCCTAGACCTTGTGTCTTTCTTGTGTTGAAACCACACTTCGTGTTGGTTTCTGTTTTGTCTCCATGTATCTCGTGTCGTTCTTCTTTTTACCTCGTGTTGTTTTATAACTTCACTTCGTGTCGTTCTCGCTTTAACCACACTTCGTGTTGCTTTACGTAGACCTTGTGTCTTACTTTGTTTGCAAACACTTTGTGTCGGTTTCTGCTGTCACCCCGTGTTGTTCTCGTGTTATCGTTTATGTCTGTGTGGTCTTACTTCGTGTTACTTACTGTTGTACATCGAGTCCTTACTGACTTCGTGTCGTTTTCCCTATTGTGTCCTCGCGTTGTCTCCGTGTCGTTGCTATTTGTCACTTCGTGTTGTTTCGTTTTAACCTCGTTCAAGTTTCTTCTAAAGTACTGTTCTTCTGATAATCTATACAGAGGTGTTCCTTAAATTGATTACTTATCCGATACTCTGTTTTACAGGTGCTCTAATCGTGAAGCAGTACGTGATACAAGGCTGCATCTGGCACGTGATCCAAGATGCAGAGGAGCCTCCACGTGGTCCGAAATATTAGGGCAGGAAACGTGGGAGGCACACGCGTTTTGTGCCCTATCCACCTACTGCTGCTGCTATATATAGGAGCCTTCGTCCACAGATGGAGGGTGATCGAGTTGGCGAGAAGAAAAGCGTATACAGAGAGCCACGATCCAGATAGAAGAAGAAAAGAGAAAGAAGAAGAGCAGAAGGAGAAGAAGAGAGGTAGAGAGCTCGAGAAGAGTGTGAAGAGAAGAAGAAGCAGAGAGTGAGAGGAGAGCAGAAGAAAGAGAAAGAAAGATAGAGAGTGAGCGAGAGAACTCGTGGAGAAGAAGGAAGATCTTACCTGAAGATCCGTCTACTGGACCGTGGATCAAATCCAGGCCAGTCAGCTCCGTTGAGAGCCACATTGTGCACTTCATCTTTCAGCTTTCTGTTTTGCTGAAGTCATTTTCGTTTATTGTTTTTCCTTTGTTTTCTGGTTTACTGTATTTCCGATCCTCTGTAGAGAGGTCGGGGTTCCTCCTGTGGGTTCAGGAGAAGGGAGACTTTGTGTCTTCGGTTTGCAAGTAGCTGGGTGCTACTTGTGGTTGGTACCCTCCGGTGTGGAGGAAGAGAGACTTGCGTCTCTGGTTGCCTTTGACAGGGTGTCATCGGTTGTTTCCCTCCGGGTTGGAGGAAGGGAGATTTATCTCCGATTGTGCTTCCCTCTGGGGTTCAGAGGAAGAGAGACTTGGGTCTCTAGGTTCCCCTCCGGGTTGGAGGAAGGGAGGCTTGTTCCTCCGGCTCTGGGCTTGTGAGTAGCAAGTCCGGTGGTTCCCTCCGTGTGTGGAGGAAGAGAGACCGTGTGTCTCTGGTTTCCAAGTGGCTGGAGTCACTTGTGGGTTCCTCCTGTTTGTTCAGGAGAAGGGAGATTGCTATCTCCGGTTGCAAGTAGCTGGGTGCTACTTGTAGGTTTCCCTCCGGGTTGGAGGAAGGGAGACTTGTCTCCGGTTCTGGGCTTGTGGATTCAAGTCCAGGGGTTCCCTCCAGGTCTGGAGGAAGAGAGACCGTGTGTCTCTGGTTTGCTAGTGACTGGTGTCACTAGTGGTTCCCTCCGGTTGGGAGGAAGAGGGGAGGCTGTTCCCCTGGTCAAGCTGTTTGGCAGCATTTGTTGCAGACTGAGTCTGCTGTTTCTAGCGTGAGCTAGTGGAAGCCACACTCGGTTTGAGTGTGGGGTGGATGTAGGTCTGGAGGACCGAACCACCTAAAAAATCCTCTGTGCAGTGGTCTGATTTCTCTATATGTTTTGCTTCCGCTAGATGTTTGCATAGGGGCGCTCCAAGTGGTTGATCAGATCTTGTTCTGAGTGTTTAATCCGTTGAGTGAGCGAAAGTTTATTTGAGTGGAAGAATGGTGCTACTGCTAATTAGTCTTTCAGAATTGATACATCTGTCTAGTTAGCACTCTAGATTGTTAGTGAGCATCATAACCTTTTAATTGGGTAAAGGTTTTTAAAGGGTTATATTCATTCACCCCCCCTCTGAATACTGCACCGAACCTAACAATTGGTATCAGAGCGGGTCTCTGATCTATCAGATCTAACAATCTGCAGAGGATCCTGCTGGTTTGTTTGGTGTTTTTTTTCAGAGTGTGCTTTCAGTGCTCGATATTTTGTTTTATCGACTTGTGCATTGCTTTGCTCATCTGTTTCTGCTGCATTCCCTGTCATCTGGTCTTCTGCGCTGTATCTGGTTGCCTCTTACTTAAATGGGACGACCTCCAGTTTATGACGGTTCTAACTTTGATATTTGGCTAGGAGGCCTATGTGTGTACGTAGATTCCATAGATCCCAAACTATGGAGCCTACTATCTAAAGGCCCACACAAGCTGCCTCATGATGAGACCAAGTGGTCTAAAGAGGACAGTATAAAGAACCGTGACAATGTCATAATCCTTAACATCTTAAGAGCTACAATCAACATTGATATGTATCCTTTTGCTCTCAGGTGCACATCTGGAAAGGAGATATATGACGGAGTCATTTCGGCGCATAATCAGCAAGGTGATAGCTGCTTGATGGCCAACCGGGATGATGAAGATGAGATCTCATCTCAGGTAAGCTCTGAATCAGATGGATACACTTTTGATGAATTGATAGTAATGTATGAAGATCTGTTCAAAGTATCCAAGAAATTAAAATCTGAAAATAGAAGGTTGAAAAAGAGATGTGAACAGATTAGCTTTAATGTTTCCTGTGAAAACTGTCAAAGACTAAAAACATCTCATGATATGTGCTTAGCTGATCTGAATGTGAGTAAGAAACAAATCTCTCTATTGGAAAATAAAAATGATGAACTTACTGCCAAGATTTCTGAACTAGAAGACAAGCTGAATTCATTAGGAAATGATCAAATCTTAACTAATGAACTAGTTCAGAATGAACAAATAAGAAAGGAAAATGAAGAATTAAGGTTGCTAAATTCTGCCATGTCTGAGAGACTCTTAATGCTTGAAAAAGGGAAGAATTCAGTTGAAAATGAATGTGAGAGAGTGAGCACATTGATAAAAGAGATTGATAGCTACAAAGCCATTAATGTCTTACTTAATAAAAAGATCACAGATTCTGAAATGATCATTTCTTCTCTCAAAAATGAAATAACTGAATTGAACAATTCTCTATCTAAGTCATTTGAAAACAAAGAAAATTCAAAGGCTGCTTCTAAGAAGAAGGTCTCTGATGAAGGCAGTAAACAGGAAGAGAGAAAAAGAATGTATACAACCTTTGTGCGTAGCTCTGAGTTAGCTAGCACTTCAGCTCTTTCTTCTAATATGCATGCTAATCAGGAAAATAAGAAAACAAAGGAGAAAAGAAAAGTTTTGAAAAAGAATGATAGCGATCAGCATGCTAAGAAAGTTCAGCCCAACAAATCTAGTACCAAAAATGTCAAATGCCTTTACTGTGGAAAGTTTGGCCATGAGATGGCTGATTGTTTTGTGATGAAGAAGGAAGAATTGAAGTATGATAGAATTCATGCTAGGAAACCTTCTGTGAAGAAACCTTCTTCTGCTCACACCCAAAGGCATCAATGTTTTTATTGTCATAAAATAGGTCATCTCATGAATGATTGTAGACAAATGAAATTAGATGATCTATCTGCTGTTAAAATGCATGATAAACTGTTCCATGCTAAAAATCATGCATTTCATAAAAAGAACATTCAATGTTTTCATTGTGGAAAATTGGGCCACATGGTTAAAAATTGCTGGCATACTCAGGGAAAGAGATTCAATTCTAAACCTGTTAATTTCTATGTCAACAAAAATATTCTTGATAGAAATGACATTGGCTCCAAAGGCAAGCACCCAAGGTGCATTGAATGTGGCAAGTATGGGCATGCAGTCAATGACTGCTGGTTTGTTCAGGGAAATCATTTTAATTCCAAATTTGTAAGATTCCCTCCAAACAAAAATTTTTTGGGCAAAAATAAAGCTGGTCTTAAAGAAAAGACTCTTGGTTGTTATGAATGTGGAAAACCTGGCCACCGAGCTTCTGAATGCTGGTGGGCAGGTAATGGTAAATCAAAAATTCATGCTTACAACAGAACAATTCATGCTCATTATCATAGGTCTCATGCTGTTGTTGATATGCATCATAGGACCAGAAAATCTGCTGTTTCATGTAGATATTGTGGTAAACTTGGTCACTCTATGAACAATTGTTTTCTGATGAAATTTGATGACCATGTTGCTAAGAAACTGTTTAGAACACCTGATAGGGGTAGTGCAGGACCCAAGACTGCTTGGGTCTATGCAGGATCAACTTGATTGACTTGCTGCGGATGTGCCTTGGAAGGAGAAATAAAAGGGGTCAACCAAGGCACTCAAAAAGAAAACCCCATGATTCAATTCAGGTCAGTTCTGAAATCTGTTTTAAATTCCATTATCTGAAATTGTGAGCATGAAAATTGTGAGTTTCATGTTGATTTGCTTGGTTGATTTTTTTTTCTCTTCATGTCTAGCTGATCAGTCTGCATTCCAGACTCAACTATTGAATTCAATTCTGCATATCTGATGCTCTTCTCTTGCTATATGTTGAACTGAATCTGAATGCTTCTTTAGTGTATACAGTTGATGCACTATATAGACTCTGTGTCCATGCATGTGTTTTGTGTTAATGCATTGCATGCTTGTTATTGAATGCATACTTGGACTGATTGTGTATAGACTGATTGTCATTGCATGTGTCAATGATGCTGTTCAATGCATGAAGGACTGCTTTATGTTGCATTGTCCTTGTTAACCCTGGTATATCAAATGGTATGTTACTAAAAGGCAGGGAAATCTGCCCGGAGGTTCCTACCATGTGTGAGATGGTCTTTGAGACCAGGTCCTCCGCCTAGTACCATGGGTCTAGTTTTCATGTAGAACAGTGTACTGCATCATATGTTGAAAAAATCTGAAAATTTAAAATGAAGATGATGCATTTGATAAATTCTCTCTCTGATTGAACAAAGCATGAATTCTTCTTGAGCATATTCTAAAATTATGAGCAGTTCATTAATTCTATTTCATGCACTTTGTCAGGAGGAGTTTGACTAATGTTGCATAGTCTGCATGTAAAACAGTCTAATGCATAGCATATTTTTGCATCATGGTGTCAGGGGGAGCTGAGAGTTCTATTCAATTCATTGAATCCTTGGTACTTCTCATTGTCCCCTTACAACTCATTCATATTCACTGTCATCAGATGCTATGGATCATAATGCTTATTGCTATCCTTTCCCCATTTCTTCACTAAACAACAGCTTTGCATCTGGTTTAGTACATTGAATGGTGATTATTGCAACTGTTCACTTATAAGAATCACATTTACAAATTGAAAAGAACTAAAAGTTTAACCTTTATAAATTGGAGAGTTAAGTGTCTGCACTTCAGAATTTGAGATAAAAGAAAACTTTTATAGCTCTTAATCTTTGTCTCATAGCTAAAATAGAAAAGGTTTTTTTGTAATGCCTAAATGTGTTGAACTGGATATGTCTAGAACAGGCTAATAAGAGTGTGTACTGATTTTTTAAACAATCACTCTAAAAGAATTAAGGGCAGCAGTAAATAAGTTCATTAATGTTAAGAACTGAACATAGTGACAGAGCAATGGCTGATTGCACTGAGAAACTGTGAACTCCTCCAAAGAAGTAGAAAAATTCACATGTCATGAAGTGCTTTAGACTATCTCTGTTCATAGGGTCAAATCTATAGGGGGAGTCCTCACCAAGTAACTGAGGGTACTGGCCTCTAATCAAGGTGTACCCTTAATGTCAAAAGTGAAGACTATTCTTTGTGGGTTTTGATCTGAAATAGGTCTAGTAGTTTATGCCTAGTAACTGGGGGTACTTACCTCTGATCAAGGTGTACACCTAATGTCAACAGCATAAATGCCACTGATCTATTTACTCAGTTCAGGTTCAGAAATTGAAAAATGAAAATCACACTGCTGTAACCCTTTGAAAATCAAAAGTCTATGAGTGGAAATTATTTTTATTAATACATATTCAAGTTGCCTCTCTTGAATTTCCTTGTTTAATCATAAAAGGGTATTATGTCTGACTTATCTATTAATACCATGTGCCCTAGATTCATTGCTATAAATGGAATCTAAAACTCTTTTTCAGGGGTCAGGTGTTTTACTCTAGAATTATAACTGTTAAACCTGAATCTTTGTCAAAATTGTATGTTGCTGATTTTTAAACTTTAACAGTTGCTTATAATCATGCTTCCTTTCTGAACCTATGATTCAGCTGTTGTCAAGTGACCCTCCTACTTTCTCTACCTTGTTTATCTGTTCATATTCCTTCTCAAAGGGGGAGCTTCTATTTAGGGGGAGAAATAATTCAGGGGAGTCTTACTTTCAAGGGAAAAATGTTCTAGAGGAATTTGCATGCATATTGCACTTTGCACTCATATTTTTACTGTTTTTCTCTTTTTGATCATGTCAAAGGGGGAGAAAATCTTGTGTGTGACTCACTGTCACATTGTGTTGCCATCATCAAAAAGGGGGAGAATGTTGTGCCTCTTAGGCACAAGCATGTGCTATGTCGCCTTGATGATAGCAATGCTATTTGGTTTTGATGATAGCAAGGCAGTGAGTGCATTTGAGTGCATTTGATATTGTATTTTGATGATAGCAATGTTATTATGTTTTGATGATTACAATAAACAAAGTGCATTTCTATGCATTCTTATTCTTGAGCATTCTGCATATTGATAGCAACATGAATGATGATGTTTAGCATTGATGGCATTTGCTCTTTATATATGTGCATTGCATTATGTCAGATATCATGTCTCTGCATATATCATGTCTGGGTAGCAAAGTCTATACACTGGATTGTGTATTTGTGCATCATGCAAGTCTATACATTGGACTCTCGTTCAAGCCTATGCATTACATTGGTTAAGTGTGCACAGCGTCAACGCACTTCATTAGAAGTGTGTACAGCGTCAACGCGTGAAGTCTGTACAGCCGGGTCATATGCTTCTAAGTCTATGCATTACTGTTCATGCATCAGTATTCATCAAGTCTGTACAGCATGTCTCTCACGTTGGAAGTCTATACATTGGTGTGGGTCATCCAAGTCTGTACACTTGCTGCACTGTTCAAGCTCATACACTGGCAGCTCTGCTTAAGTCTATACATTCGCTGCAGAGATCACTGTCAAGTCTGCACATTGGTCTTCGATTTCAAGTCTATACACTGGCTTATTCTCCAAGTCTATACAGCCTTTTGCTTCGCCAAAGTCTGTACATTGGTCTGCATAGGCTAAGTGTTTACATCGTCTGCTGTGAGGACAGCAAGTCTGTACACTGGCCTTCTTTCATGATAAACTACAAGTCTACACATTCAACACTGTTCTTCAAAGTCTGTACATCAGATTGTACTTCATCTTCGTGCTGTTTCTGTACTTGAGTCTTCGTGTTGTTTCCCCTCACTAACACGAAAAGATCTCGTGTCGTATGAGCTTACAACACTTCGTGTTGATTTCCTTGCGTGACAGGAAAGCTTGTATGAGGTTAGACTTCGTGTCGTTTCCCTTGTCTCATTTGTCTTCGTGTTGTTTTTTGCTTTATTGTCTTCATGTTGTTTTTATTTTGATTGTCTTCGTGTTGGTTCAGTGTCTACGTCTTCGTGTTGTTTTAGTGTTCTGTCTTCGTATTGGTCTTACGTAATCAAGTCGAGTCTGTTTGTGTTGTCCGCGTGTCGTTCGTAAGTTCGTGCAATTTTCTCTTCGAGTCGTTTTCACTCCGTGTCGATTTCAGTTTTTGACTTCGTGTTGATTTCAACCCATGTCAATTCTGTTTTGTCTTTGTGTCGTTTTCACTCCGTGTCGAAACCTGTGTTTCATCTTCGTGTTGTTTTCATAACTTCGTGTCGTGTTTGTTACACCTCGTGTCGTTTTCCGTTTTGTGTCTTCGTGTCGTTTTTGTTCTTCCTAGACCTTGTGTCTTTCTTGTGTTGAAACCACACTTCGTGTTGGTTTCTGTTTTGTCTCCATGTATCTCGTGTCGTTCTTCTTTTTACCTCGTGTTGTTTTATAACTTCACTTCGTGTCGTTCTCGCTTTAACCACACTTCGTGTTGCTTTACGTAGACCTTGTGTCTTACTTTGTTTGCAAACACTTTGTGTCGGTTTCTGCTGTCACCCCGTGTTGTTCTCGTGTTATCGTTTATGTCTGTGTGGTCTTACTTCGTGTTACTTACTGTTGTACATCGAGTCCTTACTGACTTCGTGTCGTTTTCCCTATTGTGTCCTCGCGTTGTCTCCGTGTCGTTGCTATTTGTCACTTCGTGTTGTTTCGTTTTAACCTCGTTCAAGTTTCTTCTAAAGTACTGTTCTTCTGATAATCTATACAGAGGTGTTCCTTAAATTGATTACTTATCCGATACTCTGTTTTACAGGTGCTCTAATCGTGAAGCAGTACGTGATACAAGGCTGCATCTGGCACGTGATCCAAGATGCAGAGGAGCCTCCACGTGGTCCGAAATATTAGGGCAGGAAACGTGGGAGGCACACGCGTTTTGTGCCCTATCCACCTACTGCTGCTGCTATATATAGGAGCCTTCGTCCACAGATGGAGGGTGATCGAGTTGGCGAGAAGAAAAGCGTATACAGAGAGCCACGATCCAGATAGAAGAAGAAAAGAGAAAGAAGAAGAGCAGAAGGAGAAGAAGAGAGGTAGAGAGCTCGAGAAGAGTGTGAAGAGAAGAAGAAGCAGAGAGTGAGAGGAGAGCAGAAGAAAGAGAAAGAAAGATAGAGAGTGAGCGAGAGAACTCGTGGAGAAGAAGGAAGATCTTACCTGAAGATCCGTCTACTGGACCGTGGATCAAATCCAGGCCAGTCAGCTCCGTTGAGAGCCACATTGTGCACTTCATCTTTCAGCTTTCTATTTTGCTGAAGTCATTTTCGTTTATTATTTTTCCTTTGTTTTCTGGTTTACTGTATTTCCGATCCTCTGTAGAGAGGTCGGGGTTCCTCCTGTGGGTTCAGGAGAAGGGAGACTTTGTGTCTTCGGTTTGCAAGTAGCTGGGTGCTACTTGTGGTTGGTACCCTCCGGTGTGGAGGAAGAGAGACTTGCGTCTCTGGTTGCCTTTGACAGGGTGTCATCGGTTGTTTCCCTCTGGGTTGGAGGAAGGGAGATTTATCTCCGATTGTGCTTCCCTCTGGGGTTCAGAGGAAGAGAGACTTGGGTCTCTAGGTTCCCCTCCGGGTTGGAGGAAGGGAGGCTTGTTCCTCCGGCTCTGGGCTTGTGAGTAGCAAGTCCGGTGGTTCCCTCCGTGTGTGGAGGAAGAGAGACCGTGTGTCTCTGGTTTCCAAGTGGCTGGAGTCACTTGTGGGTTCCTCCTGTTTGTTCAGGAGAAGGGAGATTGCTATCTCCGGTTGCAAGTAGCTGGGTGCTACTTGTAGGTTTCCCTCCGGGTTGGAGGAAGGGAGACTTGTCTCCGGTTCTGGGCTTGTGGATTCAAGTCCAGGGGTTCCCTCCAGGTCTGGAGGAAGAGAGACCGTGTGTCTCTGGTTTGCTAGTGACTGGTGTCACTAGTGGTTCCCTCCGGTTGGGAGGAAGAGGGGAGGCTGTTCCCCTGGTCAAGCTGTTTGGCAGCATTTGTTGCAGACTGAGTCTGCTGTTTCTAGCGTGAGCTAGTGGAAGCCACACTCGGTTTGAGTGTGGGGTGGATGTAGGTCTGGAGGACCGAACCACCTAAAAAATCCTCTGTGCAGTGGTCTGATTTCTCTATATGTTTTGCTTCCGCTAGATGTTTGCATAGGGGCGCTCCAAGTGGTTGATCAGATCTTGTTCTGAGTGTTTAATCCGTTGAGTGAGCGAAAGTTTATTTGAGTGGAAGAATGGTGCTACTGCTAATTAGTCTTTCAGAATTGATACATCTGTCTAGTTAGCACTCTAGATTGTTAGTGAGCATCATAACCTTTTAATTGGGTAAAGGTTTTTAAAGGGTTATATTCATTCACCCCCCCTCTGAATACTGCACCGAACCTAACAAAATCCACGCCACACCCCCAAACATTCACAGATGAGGAGGAAAACAAAGGGAAAGCTCCCCAGTAGCCCCTAGCATGCATCTATGGCCTCGGATCGGCCTAAAACGCAACGAAACGCTAGATCGAGCGATCACTCCCCAAAACATGGTTTTCCCCAAAAACGCCCCAAACGACCCGCTCGGCTCACCACAGCCTACGAAACTCGGGGGAAATGAAGCACAGAGGCTGGGGGTCCATCACCCTACCTCCACCGAAGATTTCACGCACCGTGGACGCCGATCCACGAAGAAACGCCTCTGAAACCCCGCCGGTGCCTCCACGCCCGCGAACCGGCTTCACCGTGCCCTCGAGCCTCGATCCTCGACCCATCCTCGCCGTCCTCCTAGCCCACATCGCCCTGCCTCGCCCCCACCCCGGTCTGTCAGCCGCCGGAGAGGAGAGAGTGAGAGGAGAGAGTGGGAGAAGAGAGAGAGGGTGAGAGTGAGAAATGAGAGGAAGAGAGAGGGTGGGGGGTTTATATAGGAAAATACGAAAAATCAAAAAAATCCTGAAAAATAGAAAATCACACTCTCGTGATCCTTGGAACGCATCGATCGTAACGGTACCACACTCACCTAGGTGAACGGCCCAGTTCACCCGCAACAAGGTTCCGAAGGAATTACCGAAACACACACCAAGAATAGGAAAACACACGCGGAAAAGCCGCGGAACGCTTCTGGGCCTCCGAAACAACTCCGGATCGCACCGATCCGAACACGAAAGATGTCCGAAACAAAATTCCGGACACAACGGAGTTAGACACTCTGAGAAACCAGATCCGGGACCCACAAAGAGGGATCCAAAAAACCCAGGGCATTACACTTACCGTCGACCGTACATCCAAGTTTCATTCCAGCAGTTTTCGATCATCTATTTTATTCTGATAATACGCCATGGTTGGAACAGTCCACCCCAGACCATCTATCTTGTTGTGCGGTCCCCCACAGATCATCATTCTGATGCCACAGTGCACCCGAGGTTGCTTTGATTGCCATATCTATATTGTCTCTGTTCTCCTTGGTGCCATTTATTGATCTTCCCCTGGTTATATGTTGTTGCTGCCTATTTGCTTTCATCCTCACATGTTTATTTTGGTCATTGGTTGCTAGTTCACTAGGCTAGATATTGCACGCACTCCGATGCACATAGGACTCATGCAGTTCATTCACATCTAGTTGCATTCCTACCAAGGTAGCGTTTCCTCTCGTCTCCATACTCCTTGGAGCAGACTAGGGGACCTTGCCGAGGACCTCCGTAAGCCCCCGTGGGCCGTGGGTTCTGACACGGACACCGGTCAGGTTGTACCTTACCACCCCCTAGTCTTGGGTCTGCATTCGTGCGAGAGAGAGTCCTTAAGAGTCTGCCCGTTCTCATTCTCACCCTATTTAGGTACCTTGTGGTTGAGCGAAGTCACATTTTTTTAATCAATCTACTAAGTTCCTAAAAGAGAACTTATAATAAATCTTCGCGCATCATTTGGAATTTGTTTGGGTAATTGGTTGATTCTTTTCTCATCTCTCTCTTCCATTGTATGTTGCACAGTGTCATCATTTGCATCTTTTTGTCAGATTATGCTCATTAGGTCTAGTTCATCTTCGTGTGTCTCCATTTAGTTGCATTTGTCCTGCGTTCATTTCCCTCCATGTATTCATTTGAAATTCACTGTATAAAGTCTCCATTCTCCCATGGGGCACTTCTCCTCTATACCTTGTTCCTATACCTCTCCATCTTCTTACCCCCGTGTGGATTCCTCTTCCCATGCGGGCCCATCTCCTTATTCCTCTATTGGACCCTATTCTTTTAACGGCCTTCTTATCTCGCCCGTGCTACTATTAGACCATTCAATTTTCATTCCCACCTTCGTAATTCTTCCAGGCCCATGCATTCCTCCATTCTTGGAATGGGCTTTCTTCTTTTCAGGCCGGATCTCCTTATCCGGCCCATCAACATTATCCTGGTCTAAATTCATCATCTCTTGCTCAGGCTGGCTCATATCCTTCTCGAACTCTTCCTACCGAGGAGATGATCGCTCAGGCCCTATGCCAGCTTGATGGATTGCAACGACAAATCAGTCCTCAAACTTCTTTGGATATTCCATTTGCATCCCAAGATCTTCAACTCCCACCACGTTCACAGATTCCGGTTTATCGTCGCTATGGTGGAATTGGTGACCCCTACGTGCATTTGAAGGAGTTCTTATATGAGTCGGCCCAGTTCCATCATGATCAACACTTGATGGCCTATTTATTTGGCCTATCTTTAGAGGGCTCGGCCAAGGATTGGTTCTTCACATTGCCACAAGAGCAGATGATGAACTTTCAAGCCCTTCAAGTAAGATTTATTCAGCAGTACCAGGACCAGGTTGGGCCCAGATATTCTATGGTTGATCTGGCCCAAGAGAAGATGACACCCGGCAAGGAATTCTCCACGTTCGTCGACCGCTGGCGTCGCCTAGTTACGCAAGTCCCGGGGCATATTCCGGAGGGTGAGCAGATCAAGATGGTTATTTCTAATGCTACACTCGAGCTCAGATGTATCTTAGCCCTGAATGATATTACATCCTGGCAACAGCTTTACAGTCGAGCCCACTTCATTAGCCAACAACTCCTAGTTTCCTTTGACCACAAGTCCCCTCCACCTTCGCCTTCCACATACCCCTTCTCTTCCCCATCCGCCACGGGCCAACCCTCCACTACGTATACCTCCACGAGTCGGCCTTCCACTTCCCCACAACCCTATACCTCCATGTGCTCCACCGCATACCAACCCTCCATGAGTCAGCCCTTCGCTATTTTATCTCCCCACACCCCTCCACTTCTGGTCAAGGAAACACTACACCCAGAGCGGGTAGATGCCGTCCATTACATTCCCACGCCTTCCACGCCTCCACATCATTTTATCCCTCCACCTTCACCTACGCAACCCCCGCTACCATCTCCATTACCTTTTCATACCCCTCGGTATCCATCTTGCCCGAAGCGGGCTTCTCACTCTTCGTTGCCAGAATCTCTTACAAATGTTTTCAGGGCTTTGATGGCCACCCATGCGTTGCAGCTCCCTCTGGTTATGCCTTGCCGACCCGCGGTCAGGAATTTGCTCCAGTTCTATGAATTCCATCGTCAAGAGGGGCATTTGATTGAGGACTACCCCGAGTTGGGAACTTATTCACAACTTGGAAGACAAGAAGATGATTGATTGGGCTGTCATACACCGAGTTATTTCAGATCTCAGCAGCAAGCAGCAACAGCAGCAAGCCGTGCCGCCTAGGCAACCGTCTCCACGTCAAGACAAGGGGCACCCTGGTGTTTCTTCAGTTGATAAGGTACCTACTCCGTTCCCATCTCCTCCACCACCTTTGCCTACTTCAGCCTCCGCTCGGGCAACTTCTCCTTCACCCTCCGTTTCCAGCACCACTCTTGTCCGCAACGCCTCTCGACGTGTTGTAAAGATACGCCGAAGAGCACCACCACCCGCCACTTCCTTCACTACGCCACTACCTTCCTCTCCTCCTTCTTCCCCATCCCTACCTTCACCTCCTTCCTCTTCACCTCCACCATCTCCATCAACCACGTCACCCCCTTTGCCACCACCTTCTCCACCCCCATCTTTGCCATCTCCATTTCCATCTCCATAATCTCTGTCTCCACTACCAGTTCTTCCATCACCACTTCCATCTCCACCCTCACCTCCATCTCCACCATCACCTTCGCCCGAGCCTGAGCAAGCCAAGCCTTTACCTTTACCCTCAGCCACGCCTTCACCTTCACCTTCGCCACCACCCGAGCCTATCATTGCCACATCGCTTGTGCTTTCACTTTCCATCACCATCCCCATTGAAGCCCCCATGCCTTCCAAACCATCGCCTAAGCCACCCAAACATATTCCCTCTACTTCTCCATCCACTTCCACCCCACGGAGCGGGTGTGCATTACCTCCGATGCCTCTTGGGTCAGGTCCCCATGATGATGATGAGCCAAGCCAGGTTTCAATCGTGCATTTCAAGATCCAGGATGTTATTTCCCGCATGCCGATCCGAGTCCTAGCCCTTGGCTGTTTTGGGGATGATGAGCCTACATATTCAAAGACGGTTGCTAAGAAGAGTTCCCTTGCACTAGTGCCAGTTTCTTCTCGAGCGAGGCCGGTGGTAATCTCAATGCTCACCGGAGGATTCACCATTGATGTTGTTATTACTCCTCGCTCGATTGATATTCAGTTCACTAGCCAAGAAGGGTTCTCTACTCAGATTGTGTTAACCCATGCGGTTGCCAAGAGCTTGATGGATTCCCTATTCAAGGGGCAATTGGCCATATATTCTACATTTTCCAAGAACATTCTGTACATCTTATGCAATCTTCCTCAATTTATTGGTGAATCGACCACGTCAACGCCGCACATTACTCTCCCTCAGTTTTGTCCTGCTCTTCTGGTAAGGGAGTTATGCTTCATGCCTGATTGCCGAGTGAAGATGCCGAATCTTATGCTGCTACTACCGAGTGATGAAACTCCACGGTTTTCTGATGTTCATCCGAAGGAGTCATCTATCCGAGAATGTCCGCCTATGGTTAGCACTGGGTATCTAGGGGCAACCGCCCCGACGAAGCTGCATATCCATGACCGAGCTAGGTTGTCTACCAGATGGGCCCGTTATTTGAGGAGACATTGCATATCAAGAAGGTCGAAGGTCCGGGTCAGCACCAGGCATACCCGTGTTCAAGAGATTACTACTAAGAAGAAGCGGCGGCGTAAGTTTGAGGGCCGTCGATTGTGTACTCAGGGGTCCACTTCTTCCTCTTCCTTTCGTTCATCCTTTATATTGCTCAGCTCCCACCCTTGGGTGGTGTACCTCCCTTCTTCCAATCCCACATCTATGATCTTCTCCTCTCTTTTCAGGTCCACAAACCCCCATTCTTCTTTCCCCACTCATCCGGAGTCTCCGGATCCTCCGTTCACTCATGAATTTAGGCCTTAGCCTATGTCATCCTTTCATCCCATTTTCGGGACTTCTTCTGATCCTTCTCTTCCGGTATCCCCGAGCTCTGCTTCGGATCTTTCCCCGACCCTGTTGGGTGACCATCAGTCTTTTTCCCTGACCCTGTCGGGTGTCTATCATTTTCTTTCCCCGCCTCTGTCGGATGATTCTAATTCCTTTTCTCTGACCACGTCGGATGATCACTCCTCTTCTCCATTATCTTTGCCACAATCTTCTCATGGTCTCTCTATTCTTTCCTCCTCACCCTTTCGGGGTCATTACCCTTTTTCTTACTGTTTTCAAGGCTTTAGCCCGCCTTGATCTCAGTTAATCCCTGGTTATTCTGTACTTGGTTCCTTGTTATCAGGGCCTCAGTGCCTTAACGAGGGAGTTCTAGCCCTCGTCTCTCTTCCTTTTTATCCCTTCTTCATCCAGTATGATGTCTGCCACTCCTCTGTGTCGAGAAATCCAATCCTTTGCTCTCCTTTCATCCTTTATCCTGCAAGCAAGGAATGCAAAACTACTCGCGCTCCTCAAAGCTCGATGATCAAAATCGCTTCAGGATCCTGGTTTCCACGCCATGGATTTGTAAAGGTATCTTTTATTTTGTGCAAGAACATGTTATCATTACTACTACTCTTTTATTTCTACACATGCTTATAATGCTATTTCTCAACATGGTTAAGTGACTTTTAGAAATTTGCTTAGTTAAGCTTAGTCAAATAAGTTAGCTTCTACAACATCCTTAGGCCGGTGATAGCTCCACGTTGGGAGTCTAGTTCATTCCTCGATTGTTGAAGGTGTCCTATGAGTATGGATTTTTCACACACTAAACGGCAAGCCATAGCCGATCTCTCTGAGACGCACCGTTGCTACTTTGGCCATACTTTGGGTATGCACAAAGGTCTTTTCTCTTCTCTACTCGACCAAGTGCAGGGGCAAGAGATGGATGGATGAGATGACCAACCTAGGCGCTCCCTAATACAGGAGAGGTCTCAAATAGGGGCAGTCTTGACCCTCAAAAGTGAGCTTTCATACTATATCTGGCCAATAAGGGCTATCAAAATAATAAAATAATTCAATGTAAAATTATGAATCAACGGCATGGCAAGAGTGGCAGTAAAGTTTCCCGCGGAACGCCATGAGCCCGGTCGCATACATTCCTAATAAATATGGGTCTCAAAATCAAAGACACAAAGCCCCGGCGCAACAGACCTACTCTCTGAGGGGTGGTGCCTTGGAAGGAAGTCGAATCTTGATATCTCCCATCCTGCATAAAGCTTGTCTCCAATTTTTCTTCTGTTTCTCCCTCTTAGGCTGGGTTGTATCCCGGGTATGGCCTTAGTAGGGGCACCGTTCTTTAGAGCCAGTTGGTTGTGGTAAGCCACCCTCACATGCACGCCCTGCTCAAGGGAAGTCTTTAATGAGAGGGGAGGGACGGCGATCCCTGGCCAATAGTTCGAGCCTGTCTTTGGGTGCTGTAGATTGCTATTTTAAAATACCAAAAGAATGAAATATTGTCAAAAATCCAAAAAAAACTGAGATATTGTCAAAAATCTAAAAAAATGAGATATTGTCAAAAATCCAAAAAATGAGATATTGTCAAAAATAAAAAAATGAAATAAAAAAATGAAATATTGTTCAAATAAAACAAAAAAACCCAAATATTTTCAAAATCAAAAAAATCAAGAAAGTTGAAAAATCTAAAAATATTTATCTTTTATATTTAATTTTGAGAATAGATACGTAATCTGTTTGCTAAGTGTGCATGTTGCAGGTACTCAGGCATTCCTTGCTATATCTTTGTGCTCTGCCTCCTGTTCACATCTTCTGATCTGTTTCCTTCTTCAACCATATCTCTCGATCTATTTTGAAGCTCATGTCCTCTCAACTTTTGTTTGCAATGATCATATCTTTATGAGAGGGCTTTGCCTCATGATTATGAACCTGGCGATTCTGCTTCATTTTGATCTTGGGTTTTCATTGAAGAGCGTGTTTTGTTTATATCTTTTGTCCCGCCGTGTCCTTGTCTCGTGGCTATGTCCCACCGTGTTGTCCCACGCTTGTTTTTTTGTTCCTTACCACATAGTTGTCTTGCATATGTTGATATTCATCCCTCTATGTTCCAGGTGTTGTCCCAACCATGTGATCCGTCACGTTCTTATTCCAACCATGTGTTGTCCCGCCGATTGTTGTCTCGTCACACCATGTTCATGCATACGTATTGTCTGTTTATGCCATTGCCTAGGTGCTTGTCCATCTTGTTGTGTTGTTTCCATTTGTCATGTTATGTAATGTTGTTTGTCGTTATGTTAATCGCTATGTTTATCTTGTTTGTCTTATTCATAAAAATCCATAAAAAATCCAAAAAAGAAAATCCAAAAACTTGCCATTTCACCTGCGCAGGTAAGTCAGGTATGACTTTTTAACTTTATCACCCTTATTGCATTATTATGTGGTACTATAATATATTATCTCGAGAACCAGTTGGTTATCTGCGTGTTCCAGGATTTGATATTCCCCTTTAACAAAAATGATGATGATCTAGGTTCACGTGTTTAATCTTCGAATAGGCCGTTAGGTTGGGATGTCATGGGGAGGATGGTTCTATCCTGCACGCTGTGGTTGCGGATGGTATCTTGACTCTAATTTTCCCAACTTAGCAATATTATTCTCGAGTATTTTATATTTTTATCTTTGTTTGCATTTATTTTAAAGATTTCTTTTATTTTAGCCCAGCATGCATCATACGCATCTTTTTGAGCATTCATGCCCCCGGTTTGCTTGAAGAATGTCTCGTCAGTGATGGTTAGCTGTGCGTTCAGTGTTTGAGTAAGAGGAACTAATTCCACTCTGAGTTGGAAGGTTCTCTTTGGTCAATTCGCTTGGTTTGGTTGATTAAAAGGTCCCCGTCTGGAGCTTTAGCCTGTTTCTTACTTTTGCTGCCTGCTTTTGGCCTCCTCATTGGACTGCGGGATTGTGTCCCCTATGAGGTTTGTCTTGTCGATTTATTTCATTTAGTTTAGTTCCTCTAGACTGGTGTCACTTTTGGTTTAATTATTCCTTGTGTTTGGTTCGGAGTTTTCTGGAAGATTCCTTTCGCTTGTTGGTAAAAACAGGTGTCGTTTTACCTTAATGCCCGCTTTTCCGGTCCACTCCGCTGCATTTCCGCTTCATCTCCATGTTCCATGTCACTTTCGCTTCACCCGTTCGCTCCCCTGCAAAGAGGACGTTAAGGAGGGGCATCTATTGACACCCTTTTTTTACCGATAAGTTGAGTCGTTCCTCTTACTCTCATTTGTTGATGCCTCGAGTTGTCCATCACTCATTGGGGCTATTTTCAGACATGTCTTGGGCCAGTTTTATGGGTATCCTCCCTCCCTGGTTAGGTCCGAGTTGATTCAGGGCTTAACGGGCCTTGGTTTTGGTTGATTGGGCTTTTCTATGAGTTTTAACACCCATGTACATGTACGGTGCATCCCTGGCCGCCCAATCAATGTGCGGTTGCCTGTGGACCATCTATATATTTTGGAATGTTTGGGTTAATTTTCTGAATTTCCACCGACAAGCATTTATGCGGTCCTATGCTGGTCGTTCAACTTGATGAACGGATGGATGGTAGCCGCTCATCTCTCAGAGTCCTACGCTTGGTGGTGTTCTCAGATAATTATCCAATTAATCTATTTATCACCGACAAGGCTAGAATGGTTTGTCTTTGGCCGCTTTACCTTTGAACGGTCTCATCTGAGCCGTTCATCTATGAGAGTCCAACGGCGAAGGTTTCGGTCAGTTCCATAGATAATTTGGATTATTTATGATTTATTTTGAATTTTCACCGACGGGGTTGGACGGCCAGGACATGACCGCACATCCAGTTGAATGGTCTATCGTAAGACCGTTCATCCGTTCGATTCCTAAATTTCAACATATTTTATCTCTTTATCAGTGGTTTTATCCCCAACTTCTACCGTCATTTTCTCCGCAGATAATGAACCATTTTGAGTGCTATTTCGACTGGATGAGATATAATTTGATTATCTATGATTTTCCTTTGATTATGTCGACCTGAAAATGCTTCTAAACACTAGTTTCGGGGCTGGCTTTCTAGGCTCTATAAATAGACCCTAAAGGCCGGGTTTGAAAGGGGGGAGATTTTTGGTCGACGGCAAAGCCCTACCGCATTCTTGAGCGACCTAGCACCAAGGAGGGAGGCTTTCCACATCCATATAAGCCTCCGGTTCAGGGAGTAGTCTAGTTTTTAAGTCTCGTGTGTTTGATACGTTTTGTCCTCTTTTTCATTGCATGCATCACTTTTCTCACTTTCTCCCCACGTTTTTATTCATCTTCATTGCCACACACACACCCACCCACGTTTATGACACCCTAGGGGTTTAAAATCCCCCAGGTATCCCCCTTTCCACTTATTCATGCTCATTTCTTGTTATTTTGGCATCTACTATACTTTCCAGTTCTAATATAGGTTTCCTCTTTATGTTTTCACGTTGTTTTGCAGGTCAGCAATCCCTAGCACGAGGCCCATCCCCTCTGGCTGGCTGGAGAGGGTGGAGGTTGGACCCTTTTGTAACTTCTGGTGTGATGGTCTTGTGCGGCTCTGTCAGGACCGTTCTATGGTATGTGCGATGCATCTTTGACTGTCTTTCACCGTCCTACGGTCGTTGCTAAACCGTCCATCAGCCAGTAGTTCTACATCCCGCACCCCCCGCAGCACTGAAGCACGGTATGTCGTGCGACCGTCCAACATACATGCGGTTCATCACAGGCCGCTCATCCCCTGCAGTGCTGATTTTAAGGCGAGTGTCTCCCTCTCTTTCCAAGATACGACGTGTTCATCACGTACGGCATCTTGGTGGCGATCACGGTTCTTTACTCTCTTCTGTTCTCTTTCTACTGTCCCATTTATTTTACATATTGATTTAGTAGAAGGGGAGAGTAGAGATCTTTCAAGCAGGTATTGAAGAGGAAGAGAGTAAAACGAACATGTCAACAAAGTTGAGGTGCCAAGAATGTGAAAGAGAAAACCAACTTAACATTGAAAAGTATGAGGCTATAAAAGCTGTGAATGATGAAATGCACAAAAATCTTGAGAGGGCTGAAAATGAGTTGAAAGACAAGCAGTCTATCCTAGATAAAATGACCCAATGTAAGTCCAATCTAGATGCCAAATTAGGAACCCGGGTAAAGTTTAGAAGAGAAGGGTTGCTGTTCAACCCCACTGAGAAAAAGAAATTTGAATTGAAGACAATTTCATTCTATCCTGAGAAAGGGAAAGGAATGCTAATAACCAAAGAACCAGCAAGGAAGGATGTCCCTAAGTCCAGAACAAACAAAACTCAAAACCTTCAAGGCAAAAGATAAAACATCAAAAATCAAAGAAGCAGTCAACATGCTGGTTACAGAAAATATGCTGAGCCTTAAGGTCGACGCACTGGTCAATTGGGTCGATGCACCACAGTTCAACCAAAGCCGACCAGGCAATCATGTCGACGCACTGAACAGTCAGGTTGATGCACTTGTGCTCAACAAAGACCAACTGAACAGTCAAGTCGGCGCACCTGACAGCCGAGTCGACGCAGCTCTGGCTTTAATTCCCAAAAGAAAAATTGGTTCAACAATAAAAGGAGGACCTACAGTTAGCCAAACTTAGGTACTCACTATACCCCATTCAACAAGTTCAGAAACCAAAAGGCCAAACCTCGATTTGATTCACATTTCATGAATTCTTCAAAATTTGTCTGCCATACTTGTGACCGATTTGGACACACCAGCAACCAATGCGGGTCTAGCCAGAAAATGAAGTTATTCAAGCAAGTGTGGATTCCAAAAAGTTTACTGCATGCTTTCAACAATGATTGTCAACCCAAAGTTGCTTGGGTTCCAAAAGCTTCTGCTTGATCTATTTTATGTAGGAATGCCTAGCAACCCATCACAATAGATGGTACTTGGACAACGGCTGCTTGAGGTACATGATAGGAGATAAAAATAAATTTAGTCATATGATCAAGAAGGAAGGAGGACAAGTGAGATTTGGTGGTAAAGATAAAGGAAAAGTCATTGGCACAGGTACAATTGGTGAGAATTCTTCCAATTTCATTGAAAATGTCATGATAATAGAGGGCCTTGAGCACAATTTGCTCAGCATAAGCCTACTATGCGACAAAGGCCACAAGGTATTGTTCGATGCCAGTGAATGTAAAATCTTTGAACAAAACTCTGATTTTGTGAAGTTTGTAGGTCATAGGATAAATAATATCTACATGGTAGATCTTGATAGTTCTTTTTCAGAAAACCTCTGTCTATCTGCCAATCAGCCCAATGATGCATGGCTGTGGCATAGAAGGCTGGGGCATGTCAATTATAGCGTTCTGCACAAACTGGCCAAGCATGAAATGGTAAGGGGGCTGCCTAATTTACCCTTCAAAAAGAACTCTAAAGTCTGTGAAGCATGCTCCCTAGGAAAGCAAACCCAAAAATCTTTTAAACCTATAAATGAACCCCTTTTGTCCATGCCATTTGAATTCCTGCACATGGATCTATTTGGACCAACGAGAACTGCCAGCATCAATGGAAAGAAATATGGTTATGTGCTAGTTGATGATTTCAGTCACTTCACATAGATTTTCTTCTTAGCCAATAAAAATGATGCCTTCCATGAATTTTAGAAGTTCTTCATAAAAGTAAGACAAGAAGGTAAATTCAGAATCTCTACTATTTTATCTAATCATGGAAGAGAGTTTGAAAACTCTTCATTTTATAAATTCTATAACCAGGAAGGACTGATCTACAGATTTTCTGCTCCCAGGACTCCACAGCAAAATGGCATTGTAGAAAGGGAGAATCAAACGATTGTGGAGATTGCCCGGACAATGCTGATCAAGAGTAAGCTGCCAAGGAAATTTTGGGCTGAAGCAGCAAACACAGCATGCTATATAATTGATAGGGCCATGGTAAGGCCAAAAAGTAAGAAAACCCCCTATGAAATGCTCAAAGGTAAAAAAACCCAACTTAGCCTACTTTCGAGCTTTTGGTTCAAAATGCTACACCTATAACAATGACAAAGCTGATCTTGATAAATTTGAGGCTAAGAGTGATATTGGAACATTCTTGAGGTATTCTTAAACATCTAGGGCATATAGGGTGTTCAATGTAAAAAATCAAACTGTGGAAGAAACTCCAAATGTCATATTTGCTGAGATATCTGATGAATCTAATAAAACTGTTGTTGATAGAAAATTGGAGGATGATGATGGAACATTTCTGGAATCTAAGGAAGAACCAGGGCAAGGCAGCCAATCGCCATCTACAGAACATGAAAGCGGTCGGTCGATCGAAAATTCCGTCCAATCAACCATGCCCGGTGAGTCGTCCATCAACATTCAGACTTTAAAAGACCACCATGTCCAAAACATAATAAGAAATCTCCATGACCCCCCTAGGACCATATCCTTTCATAAAGATGTGCATAGTGAAGACCTCATTGCATTAGTTTCCCAAATTGAACCCCAAACCATTGAAGAAGTCTTGCATGATGAAAATTGGATTAATGCCATGCATGAGGAACTTAGTCAATTTGAAAGGAACAAAGTGTGGAATCTGGTTCTCAGACCTATAGATCAACCTATCATTGGGACTAGATGGGTCTTTAGGAACAAATTGAATGAAGATGGGGTAATAACCAGAAATAAAGCAAGACTGGTAGCTAAGGGATATAATCAGGAGATTGGGATTGACTTTGAAGAATCATATGCTCATGTAGTAAGAATAGAAGCCATCAGAATTTTATCAGCATTTGCATGCTCATTAGGTATAAAACTTCAACAAATGGATGTGAAAAGTACTTTTCTAAATGGCTTGATAAAAGAGGAGGTGTTTGTAGAACCACCTCCTGGGTTCGAACATGATGAGTTGCCTAACCATGTATATAAGTTAAATAAAGTATCTTGCTGTCCAACAAGTTTGAACAGTACCGAGTCGAACCAGTAGCCCGCCTCCGGCCCGAAAGCCCTTCCGACTTGCTACTCGTCAACCTGAGTTCACTACTCTCGGGTCCCACGTGTATCCCTTTACCTCCCGATGTGGAGTGGGCAATAAAAATCACTGATGTAATTATTTAATTACTGTACACCGGGAGTACGGGTCTTGGCCGGAGTCGTCTTCCCCACGCCCGGAGCGTGGAAGTATCGTGTCTGCTCCCCACTTTGTCATTTGTTTTTCTCGTATATATTCGTATGCCGCTGCAGGTGATAGGATAATTAGCTTGTTATAATTTTATGACCACTACGAGAGAGAGCGAGACCCCTCCCGTGCCTCGATCCGGGCACGAGAGTGAGCAAACCACCCTTGACTCATTGCCGGTTTCTCAACTGCGCACATCCATACGCTTCCCTCGCTAGGGACAAGTTGCGAGCTCGCCTAGAGTCTCAAGTTCGAGTATAAGTTGGCATCGAGTCGCATCCCGTCCCGCATCACACTCACATGGTGAGTAAGACTGGCACAGAAATCACAGGTTTCCTTAGAAGTTTGGATTGGGCTTTCATATCGACTTGATGAAGGTTGGACAATGACATTATCGTCTATATTAGAGTTAAGCCCTACCCATTTTTCTATCTCACGATGTCTAGCCTGCATGAGAGGTCCTACATATTGTTTATGAGATGAGATTGAGGCAAGATTCATCAAATTTTCACTCAGAGTTTCAAACAGATCATAAGCCTCATCTTCACTTTTGTTCATGAATGCCCCTCCATAATATATGTCAACCATTTATCTATCATAATCAGACAACCCCTCATAAAATGCATACATAACTTGCCATTTGGGCAACCCATGATGTGGACATTGACGTAACAAATCCTTCAGCCTTTCTCAAGATTCATGAATCTGCTCTCCCAGAAGCTGAGTAAAGCCTACAATCGCCTTTCTCATGATGTTGGTCCGGACTATGGGGTAAATTTTTTTAAAAAATTCTAATTGCATAACATCACAAGTCCTAATAGTATTTTCAAAATTTCTTAACCAACATTTTTCTTTATCTTTCAATGAGAATGGAAAGAAGATCAATCTAATGGCATCATCACTAAAGTTCTAGATTTTGATCAGTGAGCAAATTTCTAAAAAGTCATCAAGATGCCTATAGGGATTTTCATTGGGATTCCCAAAAAAAGATGGGAGCATTTGGATGATACTAGGGTGAATCTCATACTGATCTACAAGAATATCAGGCAGTTCAATGCAAGTTGAGGGTTTATAAGTAGAAGGAATAAAGTGTTCCTTCATTGGCGTAGGTTTCATTCCTTGATGGATAGCCATTGATGATGATCGATATAAATGAGACCCAAAGGATTACTTTTCAAGAATTTTTTTTTTGAAAAGTAATGCAATCAACAACTATATGAATAATGCATGCAACATGATGATTTTTTTAACCTTCTAAGGGCAAACTAACTGCGGGGTACTTCATGGTACAACCTACCTGGCGTCCGTGAGGGAATCCACGGGTGCGGGGACTTATAGAGGTCTTGGAAAAGGAGATTTCAGTTCAAAGAGATGGAGTGCTCAATGGAGGATCCTTCCAATTCCATGAGGGGTGTAAGGAACCTAAATTTCCCTTAAGAAGGGGAAAAAGAGAAGAAGAGAAGGATTTTTTTTCACATGATACAAGTAAATAATCAACTAGATGCACAAATGGATGCAAGAGATGCAACTAAGATTAGAGCAAAATAACATGATGAGATTTTTTTTATTTATCTATTTTCTAATTTTTTTTCAGAGAATTTTTTTTGTTTTTATTTTTGTTTCTCAAAAGGAGAGATGGATAAAAGGCAAATAACAACTAAAAACACTAAACAATATGCAACATACTGAACAATAAGGCCTAAAAGCATGATTTTTAAGATTTCTGGTTTTTTGATATTTTTTTTGTATTTGTATGAATTTTTTTAATTTTTTTTTATTTTTTTAAGAATTTTCAAAAAAAAAGACATATTCTTACGTTTACTGACCTTTAGCGATGCTTGAATTTTCAGGATTTTCAGATTTTCTGCTTTCTGTATCCTCTTGTGACAGATACAGACTTTCAACGACGCTTCCTATTTTCTGCAACAGCTTATTTCTTGGGAATTTCATGTCTGGATTTGCTTCTTTTTTCTGATTTTCTGATTTTTTTTCTACAAAATAAAAATAGAAAAATTAGTATGTAAATATACGCATCAAACACAAGAATTTTCAACTGTAAAAAAATTATTTTCCTTCCGGATAACGGTGTCAAAAATTGATGTGCACAAACTCGTCGTTTAAAAGTCGTGCCACAATTTTAAAAATAACCAAACCCACTCACTAAAAAGATATAAAATCTAAGTAGAGTGACAAGAACGGGTCGATCCCACGGAGAAGAAAAATTTTTATTTAAGTAAGTTGGAAAATCCTTATATTTTGAAAACCAAATTTCGAGTGAGTTTAAACTAAAAGAAAGTAAAATCGCATGGAAATAAACCTATCTAAAGAATTTGAGAGGGTTGAGAAGAGAATTTAGAAGGAGATAAAGAGAGGAAGAACTAGCAAAACATAATTATAAAAGATTAATTTTTATTGCTAAGAAAAGATTATAATGTTTGTGAAAAATAAAAATTACAACTAATGACAATTAAAAGCAACAAGAGAAGAACTAGAGTCAAGATGATGAAAGGATGACGCCGCCCAATGGCCATGCCGAGCCTTTGAATGGATCGCCCCGCCGTGGAGATGGACGCCGTGAGAGGACCAATGAAGAGAATCTCTGCCTTGGGATGTGAGATGAATAGAGGAGGAGAAGATAGAAGAAGAGAAGAAGATTTTAAAAAACAGTAAAATAGAAATAAAAATAGAGCAAGAGAAAAAATAAAATATATTTAAATCTAAGAAGAAATAGAAGATGTGGAAGAAACGAAAGTTGAAGATCAGAGAAAGAGGAAGAAGTTTGATGAAGAGTACAGGATGAGAAAACGTGAAAATTGAGAAAGAACAGGATGAGAAGGTGAAAATTTAGAAAGAACTGAGAGATGAATAGTAAAAAATGTAAAAACCTGAGCTTTGAAGATTGAAGTATAACGTAAAACTAAGCAGAACTAGCTAGAGAGACAAAAGATGAATTTCGAGATCATTAAAAATTGAACAAGTTTGATGAAGAGAGTAATTTTAAGAGAGGAGCATAAGAGGGAGAAAAGAGGGAAAGAACAGAGACGTGCGCGGATGAACAGAAAAATGGAAAAGACATAGCTTTGAAAAATTGTAAATAGCATAAAAACTAGAGAGAATTAGAAGAAGAAGAAGAAAAAAAAATATAGCGCACTTAAAAATGAATAAGTTTATTAAAGACAGTAAATCGAAAGGAAGAACAGAAAGAGGAGAAAAAAGGTGAAGATCTCTACCACAATTGCTCTAGGGCGGGTTTTATAGTGTGCAGGGGACTTCAATCCTACAAATCTTTGGAGATAAAGCTCAAATCCGAGTTTGCAGCATCAAGATCTTGCTCAAAGTAGGTCTCTTGCTATAGATAGATTCCTCCTTACATCAAACTTGGAAGGATTACTCCCATTAGAGCAACTCAGTTCCGTTTCTGCTTCAAACTGTAAATGGCGACCATCGTAGTGCCATTAATTCATAAAATAGCAACTTTTCAAACGAGTGTAATTTTTTTCCATTTTTTGATATTTATGGCTTTTTCATATAATTGAATAAATGACTTTCTGGACGGGCGCTCATTCCTTTTTCTATTTTTCTTGATTTTCTTTCGATATTTTCGTATAGGTAATGGGTGCCCCTTTATATGGTCGTTCATTCTTTTTCCAAGGAATTAGCGCCAGAGTGAGCTGCGTTCATTCTTTGTTTCTTTTCTAGCATTTTTTTTCTTTACCATTTTCGTACAAAGAATGGGCGGCTCTCAAAGTGTCCAGTTTGTTGAATGGGCGCCCTTTCAGAAGGGCGTTCATTAATTGGCGCCTGGAGCTTTGTTGCTCATTCCTGAAAATTCAAAAAATTCAAAATAATCAATGTTCTTTATTTCAAAATGAATTATGACAATTATGCATTTTCTTAAATATTTCTCACATTGTTATTTTGACTTAAAATGATGATAAAATCATGTAAACTCAAATTAATGATGAGAATGAGCTTTTGGCCATATTAATGCAAAAGTATGCTTATTAAATGATCAAAAATAATATATGTGTTGTAAATTATGACACTCATCAGACTGTTAAACATGTTAAACTCCACTGGTTTCCCGTAAATGAAGCAAAGGAGCCCCCAAAATCTGAAACCGTCATGCATCCTCTCCCGCATACATATGGCACAATCATGAATTAGGCATCACATGTGCTTGAAAACCAAGGTTTTCAGGAATATGAAATGGCGATGTGTAGAAGATCGGACAACGTCCGACTGGAGATCGCCACTGTGCATGAGAAAAATACTCTGCCACGTACCGAGACTATCCGCCCTGTACGAAAATTCTTGTATGTTCACGTCCCCGCTCTTAGCGAGGTGGCATGCTTTCTCCCCGTTGCATGAATATTGCACGAGTCAAGCCCATGCATATTGCCTACTATTATAGGAAACATTGGTAGTTATCAAAAAGGGAGGAAAATGGAATTACCACTAGCATCAAAGCCTCATGCGTGTATTGGGGTGGCATAAATAGCCTTTGATATTGCATGAACATGGGCATGTCCACATCATTAAATGAACAACTAAAATACAAAGAAAACCTGTCCAAAAGTATGAAGAGTGAACAAGTTAGGGCCTCGCGTAGTGAGGGGTTGACCCTAAGGGTCGACCCACCCAGTCCCAGGCTCTGCTTGGCTTTGCCCAACCCCCCTACGTCGACGCACTACGTCGATGGGGTCGAATCACCCCCCGCCTATGGGAGGTTCGGTCGACCGACCTCACGGTTTGGTCGACTGAACTCCCCCTCTAAATATATATATATATATATATGAAAGTGGGGAGTGATCCGACGCGCGACCTTCTCGCACCAGATCACCCTCCCGCCGATTCACCGTCTTCTCTCCCTCATCGATTCAACCATCCCACATTGACAAAAAAAAACACAACAAAACATAAAGAAAAGGAGGGGAATGGGGAGTGATCCGGCAGCAGTTGGCACGTCGGATCACTACCCTTCTCTCTCTCTCTCTCTCCCACTCTATCCACCTACACTGATTCTTCCCCCTCAAGCAAAAAAAAACAACAAAACAACATTTAAAGCTATAAAAAAACCAAACAAAAAATATAATAACAACACTAGCAAATGAATAAAATATACCCATGCACCTAAGTGAATAAAAGAAAATCAAGCAACCAAACAAAAAATGCAATAATGATAATAACAAATGAACACAAAATGCACCCATCCTTCTAAGTAAAAAAAACATCAATCAAATAAGGAAATGTTAGACAAAAAAGGAATAACCAATGAACATAAATACATCCATATGTTTAAATAAAATCAATCAAATAAACAAACAACAACAAAAAATGTAACACAACACGCTCTAGAGCTCTCGCTTCCCCATACTCGGCATGAGAGGAATATTGACGATGCCCTAGTAAATCGGGTTTGGACCTCAGGGGTCACCCCAATATGGTCGTAACCCGACATTGCCTGGGCCAATAGCTCATTAAACCTGACCCGTTTCCATCGGGATCTAATCTCACTCTCTTATCAAATTTTCCGTACACTCGGTAGACATTTGCACGGGTTTACTTCTGCCTACATCACGCTTTAAACATGGACTTCCGTCCAAATATGAAACGGTCCATGAGCGACCAACATGGCTTGAACGTTTGCGCCCCAACGTGGGGCCCTTTTTAATGTAGTTCGTGAATTTTATTATCTCATCCCGTTAATACTAATCCCAGGCCGTAGGGCCCCTTTTCCTGGCGATCAATCAAGAGTTTTCTCCCCTCCAGGGAGATGTAATTAACGTCGTGGCCTTTATGGCACGGTGGGTTTTTATCCCGACATGCAATCAACTATCGTCTGACCAGTCAGATGGCACACACCAGTGGGGTCTTCGGAGCCCGAATAAATCGTCACTTTGTGACTGTCACGCCTATGCACTAAATAAATGAATAAATAAATAAACAAATGAATAGATAAAACAGATCCCAATAGTGCGTCCACATTAGCCTGACAGAAGGAATCTGGTGAGGGAATTTCAAGAATTCAACCTTGAATATATCCATTGCCATTGGAGTTCCATTATTTCTTCTTAGCCTGAAGATAGCCCTAACGCCATCCACCTTTTCCAAAACCATGACTCTTATCAAAGAATCAGAATGGTAAATGACTTCTACCAACTCATATTCACCCCTCTCCAAACAATTCTGTAAATCAGGTAACTGCCATTCAATACAACCCACAACTCATTGACCTGAGGATAGATATCATACTGCTGCTTTTTTTTCAACATGTATAGCATGTACCAAGTGAGAAAACATTTCAACCCTCTCATATATTTCCTTAGCATCTCTTCCAGAACAAGGTCTAAATCTTCCACAACCAAAAGGAATATATTTTTTGTCCCATTGTATCTCCTCTGGCAACTGTGGACAGGCTTCAAGCTATGTTATGAGCACTTTAAAATCCCATGAAAACTAATATTATTGTATTTCACTATGCATTCAGTATCCCATACGATATTTTAAAGTGCACATAATGTTGTGCTATGTGTGATTTTGATGACAACAAAACTTCATGATATAAACTTCATGAGATATGGACTACTTCATGATATAAACTTCATGAGATATGGACGTGTGTGCTTGTTTGAAGAGTTTGGTTTACTTCACTTTATTTCTTGTGTGAGTTTTGTTTAATGCAATTGTAAATACTTTTTGAAATGTTAGAACTGACTAAATGGCTCTGTGGATGAAATGCTAGTTGAATCATTGGTGAAATGCTTAAATGGGCTCATATCATTTATATGCTCCTTCATAATTCTAAATGGGTGTTCATGAACAAATCTGACCAGCTTGTATGATTTTGCAGGTTTGAAAAAAAATTTCAGACTCCTTTTAATCTCTCAAGATCTTAGTGAGGACTTATTGTTTCATTTTTACAAATGGGTTAGTTTTCAGAAAACTCTACTGAAGATTCGACTCTAAGAGTCGACTCTCCCCTCATCTGATATGGCTGGCAATGGCATTGAGTCGACCTGGCTGGCATCAGGTCGACACAGTCTTAGTTTGGTCGAGTGAGGAGTCGACTCCAAGAGTCGACTCCCTTTTTGGGATGTTCTTTCCTCTAGTTTTGTTCTATTTACAGAATGAACAAGAGTCGACTCCTATTTCAGCCCTGCTCTGTCTAGGGAAGTTAAAATGAGGAGTCGACTCCCCACCCGCGTGTTTCGAACACGGGTTTTCGAACCCAGCTTGGACTTCGAAATATCTTATCCATTTGGGCAATAATTGGCCAAATCTGAGGTTCTCCCTATCCATTTGGGCTATAACATGGCTTGAACCCTGTCCACAGTTGCCAGAGGTGTAATGCCCTTGGTCTTTCGGATCTGTATCGGAGAGCTTTCAGATCGCTTTTGTGGGTCCTGAGTTGTGTTTTACGATCCATGCGGGTTTTTCTCTCGTACAAGTTACGGACCCCTGTGGTGAGTTTATTGTTGAGTTCATCGAATCGAGGATGCTACATTTGCGTTATGCTCCTTCCGAGGATTGCGTAGACTATTTTTCTGTATTCTTCTAAATTAGTGATTTTTTGGGCTAAAATCAGATTTCACAAAAATTAGGAAATTCCTAATTTCCCTTTCATATTTCACCCTTCAGCCTCTCTCCTCTCTCTCATTCTCACGTTCACTCTCTCCCTCTCGTTCTCTCTCCTCTCTTCTCCTCTCACTGCAGGGCGCGCGACCTGGTGAGGTGGGCGAGGAAAGAATGTCGTGGAGCTGCTGTGACGCGTGATAGCGCGAGGAACAGAGCGTGGCATTGGCATGATCCCTCAGTGGATTCAAAGCCAGCGTGGCGTGGTTCATGTAACATTTTCGGTGTGATTTAGTCGTTTCGGCATGTGAGAACTTCGGTGGAGGTAGAGAGATGGATACCCTACTCCTGTTCTGCATTTCCTCGCGATTACGAGCTGATCCGTGCGAGAACGAGCGAGTTTTCTAGCTTTAGGGTAAAATCATGCTTCTGGGGGGTTGTTTGCGGGGATTTTGTTTTTATTTTATTCTGGGTCGACCAACCAATTAATTAATCAATAATCAACTGATTAGTTGACCGCGTAGGCGTGCCAGTCATAGAAGTGACAGGTTTGTTATGCGCTCATTCTGACCCGTGTTGGGCGAGAGTGAGATTCGGGTCGGGACAAGCAGTCCGTCATACCATAAAGGTTATGACGTTAATTACATCTCCCATAAGGGAGAAAATCTTTGATTAATTGCCAAGATAGTGAGCCGTCCGAGGCCGAAATAAGATGCAAAAGGATGCATATGACAAGGTCACATGAAATACTTTTATCTATCATGCAAGATAGGCATGGTTCATTAAGGTAGAGCCCTTAGTACGTGGCGGAGGACATAGGTCCGAAGACCACCATCGCGCATAGCACATGCTTCCGGTCGGACGTAACCCGACCTTCCGTTAGTGCCATTTGATATACCGAGGGCCTAGGCAGACAGGCATGCACTAACACGATGCGCGCGAACGCACTAAGGCGTGATGATTGAGGCATGATGACAAAAGCATGACAACACCAAACATAATAGTGAAAGCATGATAAGAAAGTGGTTCAGACTTAAACAGTCCCCTTTTTATTTGGTTTATTATTGATTGGGCTTATTAACCTTGACCGTGGGAGGCAAAGATTGCTCCGGAGGTGAGTGAGGGATTAAAACGGCGCAATGGGGAGTGCTTGTTCAAAATCGGCATGACCAAACGTAAGAGAAGAGTTCCCCAGCGCGGTCAAACGTAGGTAAAGGGTTTAAACGGCACGGCCATGGGCAAGTGGCTTACCCGATGCGGATGGCTTGGGGCGCGCCAGATTAGGGTGCGCCGGGTATAGATTGTTTGAAATATTTTGAGTTTGAGTCTAGTGCTATTCCGCCGCGGGGAGGTACCGCATAGTATTTCGGCCTGCCGGGTTAAGGCCGCGCCAATTGGGTTGCTTTTTAAGGTATTTTTAAGTTTATTTGGTTTATTAAGATGTTCTTGAGGATCTTGGGGTTGATTAAGTTAATTGTTTATTGAATTGGAGCCCCGGGCTCCCCAGAAGTAGAGTCATAAGCTCGTGCGAGGTTCATACTCAAGCACAGAGGTTCATTGTTTAAGAATATATTTCATTAAGTCCAAATCACGAAGGTAACTAATTAGTTAAGACATGATAAAAATTGGGCAGCATCTCCCCATCCCTGAAGGATTGCAGGGGGAAAGCGGGGACATACTCTCGTGCGGAGCAAGCCCCTAACAAGTCGGACGGCACAATGGCGGCCAGCGGATCCCAAGCAGATAGGAAACCCCGAGGACTAGCCTACGAGGGGCACCATGGCTTCGTGGGTTGAAAGCAATCGGATGAGATGACCAATGAGGGAAGGAAAACCCCGAGGACTAGCCTACGAGGGGCACACGACCCGTGGTCAAATCACAGTCTGAGAAGGGACGACGGATAGGGAAGAGGAGCCCCGAGGACTAGCCTACGACCCATGGCCACCACAATATCCCTAAGGATAGTGGATTTGATATTAGGCTAAAGCCCTATCAATATTCACCTCTAATGGATCATAATAGTACATGCCATCGAGGGGCATGACCCTGTGATCCGATAGTGGTTCATGAATATCAGTGAGGGATGTCCCCTCTCCCCATCTAATAGATTCTTCAGGAAAACAATCATGAATAGAGCAGGATAGAATGCATTCGACAGAAAAGAATCGGTTAGGCCATACACAACGATAAACCAATCGGTTAACTAGCCAGCAGGAGGATTAGCTTATGTTAGCACCGAGGTTAGCCTGTTGGCACAGGGGTTAGCTTATTAGCGTGGGGGTTTCCACAAATGAGAGAGGGCAAACCACTAAACAGTCGGCATGGGGAGCAGAGAGGCGATGATGCAAACGAGTGATGCGTTTAGATTATAGGGACAGCCTCATTCCCCTCTATTCATGACTGGGAATGGAGGGAGGGTGATGGGAGAAGGTCCCAAGGATCTGACCAGGGGAGCATCGAGGTGCATTCTTCTGGGCAATAAACCCTCCACGGATATGGTAGAAGCTAATGCGAGGAGAAACCTCTGGGGAGAGGGGTGATGATATCACGTTGCCCTTGAAAACGCTAGGGCGTATGCATCAGAGAAACCATAGGAAGAAACCGCAATCGAATATACAGCAATGAATCTCCAGATATATATATGTATTGGTGCTTTTATTCAAATATCAGAAGGGCAAATGCCCAGACGAATCATTACAAGTATTTTCACATCGCATAGCCAGCATTCCAACCGGGGATGAGAGGGGTAGACGAGAGTTAAAAGAAGCAGAACATCACGAGGCTCATATCATCGCTCAGGGTGCTATAGTATCGTACCCACGCTGGGGTTCTCTGAGAAAGGGGAAGGAGAAGGAGATGATGAAGGGGGGAGGGCTCATATCATCGCCCCTCCCGCTTCATTTACATTGTATTAACATCAAAGAAGAACAATAGGATGCGATCGAGAGAAAGCTCTGGAACCCACCTAAACCTTCACTCCAGGAGACAGAGTATCAGAATGACGCTTCTTCTCCAGCTTCGAGGCTATTCAGGCGAGTGTGGACATCAAAAAAAGAAGAGAAGAAAAGGAATGTTCCTGTGGCACAGACGTCTCGACACCCTGAGAGCGAGTCAAAGATGGAAAGGTCTAACAAACCCCATACCTCCTCCAAGCAGGATGAATATATATATGCTCGGTGCTCCGCCACCCAATGAGAAGCCCTTCGAGTAGAAGAGATGGCCCCGGCTCTCCAGTCGGCATTGCCGAAGGCCAAATCAGAAGAAACTCGGGAATGCAAACACATGTTCGGCAAGCGCTGGAAATCACTCAAAGTATTGAACCGGGACTCGGAGGCTCTGAACAAAAACCCTGGGGGCTTGACGCCACAACCAAAGCAACACGGGAGGGCAGGCATCCATCCGAATCACCGCTAAGTCGGGAAAAAATCTAATGGGTCTTAAACCGGCGCGGTTGTACCTATATAGCCTTAAACCGGTGCCCCCCTTTCAATAGCCTTAAACCGACGCGCCCCCTTTCAATAGATTTAAACCGGCGCGCCCCATTCAATGGGTTATAACCGGCGCGCCCCATTCATGTTGCTAATCCGGCGCGCACAACCTCGCGTCGGTTTAACCTCAAGGCATCCCATCTTTCCTACGGTCCCCTATTTTTTGCAAACAGAATGCCATTGCTTTCCCTGAAATGGCCAGGTCTCCTGTGCCCGACCTGTGTGCAACCACCTAAAACACTCAAGCTCCCTAGAATGGCAATCTTCGAGCTCCACACCTGCCGTCGCATCTCCACCGGTCGCCATTGGCCAATCCACGGAAGGCACCATGCCTACTCTATCAACCCATCCACCTGCAGGCCACTCGACAGCTTCAGACACGGAGAGGAGAAGACGAATGGAATGAAAGGGAAGGGGGGGTCAGAGACTCCCCCTCACCTGCATATATATGTAACGAACCCGTCAAGCAGAAAGAGAGAGTCAGAAAAGAAGAAGCTCAGTAAAAAGAAAAAGAGAGAGGCATCCAGCGTTCATGAGCTCCACGGGTTCTGGGTTGAATGAAGAAGAAGAGAGACTCCGTCAGAGAGGTAAAGGGTGAGAGTGAGAGGTGAGTCGGGGGGGAGGAGCTTGTGCTCTCTCTCTCTCTCTCTCTCTCTCTCTCTCTCTCTCTCTGATGTATCCCCCCCCCCCCGCTGTAGTTTTTTCTGCTCTGGGGTGAATGCATTCTCGCATATCGTCTCCCCCTATCAGTGTATCTCTTCCTTTTCCCCTCAATGTATCCTCTTTTCACTTTGGGTTGAACTATCTTGTATTTAAAACCTCCCCCTGGTGGATGAATAATAGAAAGTATTTTTGATAAGCGCGGTGTTTGTTTCCTTCTTATCCTCCACCTTCCCTTTCTCACCTTCCACTCATCCAGGGTGTTTCGAAGCCTTTTTCTCTATAGCACGACCTTCGAAGTAACCCGTCGAAAGGATGAACATCCATGGCTTCCCCTTGCCAATATTTGTCCCGTTGGATTATACATGAAGCTATTACCCGTGAGTCGTGAGAGCTCTTGAAGGCTAGTCCTCGAGCTTTTCCACACTCACCTTTGGGTTATCGGACCGCCGTGAGGTCTGTATTTTGAGGTTCACCCCGGAGCAATCCGTTTGGTGATTCTCTATTTTTCTCTGGCAAACCTCAGTCTGTCGGAGATGCTGCCCGATTTTCGCCAGGAGCATGAACAATAAGAACTAAGAACGAATGCACATAAGAATGAACGAACAAACTAAGCTCTCTGAGGGTAAGGGTTTCATATTTGAAACCCCTGAATCAAACTTGGATGTAAACTTTTAAGTCTCAGAAGCCTTGCACAAATAAGCCCTTCAAACAAAAACACTCAAACTTTCATGTTATCTTGCCTTAGGGAATGATAAAAAATATTCAAGCCTCCCTCCTATTGATTCAATGTATTAATTGAATACATAATTCAACCATTCAATCAACCTATGGGTAGAGAAAGAAGAAGCAAAGTCAAGAAGAATGAAACTAAACTCATAATAACTATTTCGGCGCGCTCTTAATCCGGCGCGGGCTAATCCGGAGCGGTACCCCCCCCCCCCGCGCCAGTTTAACTCCACACTCAAAACCCTACAAACTTTCTTGGCATCTATCCGGCGCCCCCCCCTCTTCTTGGTCTATAATCGGCGTGCCCCCCCTTGAACATCTTTAACCGGCGCGCCCTTGCACCTCCTATTCCGGCGCGCCCCTTGGCATCCCCTTAATCGGCGCGCCTCTTCTATCCCGCTTAACCGGCGTGCCCCATACAAGAAAACGTAAATTAGCTAAATAGAAGAAAAGGTTTGAAACTAATGACTAAAAGAAAAAGAAGGGTACTAAACTAATAGATAAAAATGAAAGAACATGAATCACCCTCATGAGAATAAACAACATAATGAATCACTCTTATAATCAAAATTTTGTTCCGGGGGCTCCGCCCCCAGGTCGATCCGCGTGCGAGGGCGTACGTTGGCGAGTTCGGGCTTCACACTTAACAACTCGCTTCCCCGGACTGTGCGTGAAGAGAAAAGCAACGATGCTCCATGGTATCAGATGTGAGCTACGGAATCCCCGACATGGCCATAGTCTAAAACCGTCTTGGGCCGATAGTTCATCAGCTTGACCCACCTCTACCGGGATCCAATCTCGCACCCACATTAAACTTGCCGTACCGACGGTAGACATCCGTATGTCTTTGTCGTTGTCTTCGATGCTTCAAACGCGGACTCTCGTCCGAACAATGAATGGTCCGTTAGTGACCGACATATATACCGGGATCTAATCCCGCACTTGCATTAAACTTGCCGTACTCAGGCATACATTTGTACGGGTTTATTTCCATTTACGTCGTGCCTTCAATACGGATCTTTGTCCGAACATAAAGTGGTCCATGAATGACCAACAAAAATCTGAATGGAACGAGATGGCTCACGTCTTCCCCAAACCCTACGTGTGGGAATATCAATAAAACCTTCGAGAGTCACGTTTGGACCTCAGGTTCGCCCCAACCATGGTCATTGCGTGTAGCAACCTTGGTAAATTGAAAGATTGAAAATTTAAAATTTATGACCAATACACAACCCCTGTTTATATATATATTTAAAGACTATTATATACACCAAATGGGCCTTACACTTAAAACAAATAACAAATGGGCCAAAATTAAATAGTGCCCTCTATTAAGGCGCTATTTCACAAATTGAAGACCCTTCACGAAGGCATCAATTACATAAATAACGGCTCTATCATTGACGTCATTTTCATAAGTTAAAAGGGGTAAGAGAGAGGAAAATGGTAAATAATGCAAGGAAAATAGCAAATAACGCCCCATGCGTGGGCGCTATTTAATGAAATAGCGACATAGGCTAAGGCGCTATTTCAGGAAAATTAGAAAATAGTAAGTCAGCTGCCATGTTTGGCTCAAACTTGGAAGCCGGATGATATCTGGGTAGATGGTGATGTTGGGTCCCACGAGGTGTAAACGGATCTAGAAGGGGGGGTTGAATAGATCCTATCAAAAGCTTTGGCCTATTTAAATCTCTGAGCTATCAGAAGCATGAACCACTCTTATAAAGTGAATGAATCACTTAGGGACAATGCACAACAGAATTAAGTAGAGTGGCTCAAATGAAAAGACTTGGATTACAAGCTATGAAACGTCCACACTTCTTTAAGCACATTTGTGATCTTGAAAGAAATAAGCCTTGTAGTGCAGGGATCATAAAGCATAACACTAGAGCATACAATAGCTTGCAACAACCGTGCATGTGTGTGTGTGATATGTTGATTACTCAAAGTGCATATGTGTGTGAACAATCTAACCAAGTATGGAAGCACACGAACCTGTGAATGGGGTTAGAAGATATAGATCAATCACACATGATAAACAACCCACAACACATGGATTTTTAAGGTGGTTCAGTTGCAACCCCGCAACCTACGTCAACCCCTCACCAAAACCCGGTGAGGCTTCCTTGCCGACTCACAGCTTGACCGGGGACACACCCCAAATCACAGAACAGAGAAAACCCTCTTTCTATCTTCCTACACACAAAGCCGGCAGGGACGGCTACACTACAGATTGGAGAACTCCTGATTGCCTTCCTACTAATCACCGATAGGGACGATCTTCAGTTTCAATAGATTGAATGAAATGAAAATAGAAACAAGATGAAAATGCTCAAACAAGATATGAAGATATGCTAGAATGAACTAGATATTGTCTGAGATTGTTGGATCTTGAATCTGTTGAGGATTTGATCTTCCTTTGATCCTTTTGAGTTGATGGAGTAGATATAAGATGTAGCTTGATCTTTTCTTTGAATCTCCTTGAGTTGATGAAGAAGAATATTGGATGTAGCTAGATCTTTTCTTGAATCTCCTTGAGTTGATGAAGAGGTGTATAGATGTAGCTTTGATCACCTTTGATAGTCTTGAATGCTTCTTGCTTGCTTGGAGGTTGCTTGGCTTCAGATCTGAGCTTGAATCATCTTGGAAGGATGAAGAACTCCAGCCCGAAGTACTATTCACGCAGGTGCTACAGTACCCTCGAAATGGCCTCCCTTGAGCTCTCTTTGATTCACTTCATCAACTACATCAACTAGGGTTTCTAACCCTCTTGTATTTGTTTTATAGACTTTGAATGGTCTATAGACAAGCCCTAGACCAGATCCACAAATCATGGGTGATTAGGTGACTTTTGGATTAAACAAATTCATGTTGAATGGCCCTTTTCGAAGTGGAAACAAAAGTCAAAAATTGATGGCTCGGGGCTGGCGGTCGACCTACAGCTTCTGGCGGTCGACCTCTACTGAGAAATCTGCAAACGGGCGGTCCCTGAGATTTTCAGTCGACCGCTACTAGCTGGCGGTTGACCTGCAGCTGACAGAACTGTAGACGGGAGTCTGCTGGCTGGGGCGGTCGACCGCCCCTGTGCTGGCGATCGACCGCCAGCTGGGCAGCCCCCCAGTTCAGTCCGGGTCGGTTCGTCAGCCCTCCAACTCAGTTGCTTGAGTCCATTAGCATCCCGTTCATGTCTGTAACTTCATCCTTGTTGGTCTAGAAGGTACCAACTGAATCTTTGTCTTTGGACTCTCATCTTGTTCAGTGACCTTGGCTATTTGAATGAAGCTTGTAGTTGTTGTATAGACTTTGCATCAAGGCTTGGATGTGTAGACTTTGTGTGCATGTATGAACTCTGCATAGACTTTATACCTTGATCATGCATGAGCCTGTATAGCCTTGCTTCTTGAGCGTACAAACTTGGTAACTTGATGCACGAACACAACAAAACGTAATGTATAGACTTTGCGTGTGAAGCAGCCGGCCAATGTATAGACTTGTGTTGCAGCCATCAACCAACGCACAGACTTGGAGTTGTGCTAGCAGCCAACGTACAGACTTGGAGTTGTGCTAGCAGCCAACGTACAGACTTTGTCTTGTGCAATGTACAGACTTTGAGTTGTGCATGCAGCCAACGTACAGACTTCATCTGCAGCAACGTATAGACTTCATCTGCCGCAACGTACAGACTTTATCTGCCGCAACGTACAGACTTTGTGTTGTGCATGCATCCAACGTACAGACTTCATCTGCAGCAATGTATAGACTTCATCTTGTTGGATGTATAGACTTGATGAATCTGAGTGTACAGACTTTGTTGGATGTATAGACTTGCTGAAGCCGAGTGTATGGACTTTGTTGGATGTATAGACTTGCTGAAGCCGAGTGTATGGACTTGCTGATGTATAGACTTGCTGAACCCAAGTGTATGGACTTTGTTGGATGTATAGACTTGCTGAACCATGTCTCGTGATCTTGATCGTCTGCACTGGAGGTATAATGACCTGAAATGTATGAATATTAACATTATCAAGTACAAGTATAGCTCATTAATGACTACAGAGGCAGACATCATCAAAACCATAAAAGTAATCATGTTGCACACATGTTCAACATTCTCCCCCTTTTTGATGATGGCAACTATGAGTCATTCTGAACTATGAGTCATTAGAGATTCACATGCATTAGTAATTCACATGACAACTATGAGTCAACAACATTCATCTTGTGACAATGACTCACATGGTTCTTACTATATCCCCTTTTAACAATGACGCACATGGTTCTTACCACATCCTTTTTGATGAATGACTCACATAATCTTCTCCCCCTTTGACAACATCAAAAGATCCAGAAAAGAGAACGAGGGACTCGAGGCTTGGCAAAGACAATGTAAGTGTGAGAGGTGGAGCCACAGCAGCATGATTCAATTCCTCAAATACTGGAGATGGATAGAGTAGCCAAAGATCAAATTTTTGATTTCAAATTTTGTAGATTTTTAGTGGTTTTCCAATATTCAGATTTTGTTTGGATTTTCTATGCAATGCATGGAAATGATCAAATTTTGATGCAAGCTACAATTGTATGAAGTCAAGACATGCATGCCACCCTAATGCATGAAAACATGATGACAATGATGCTTGGACTTATGCCAAATGCCAATGAATGAGAAAGCAATGTGATATCATTTGACAGAGGACACCAATGATTTTGGAGACGACTTAAAAGGTGCATCAAGATGATACCACTTGTTGGATTATACCACTTGTGTAGTATAGTGATGTAATCGGGGCAGCCTGAATGATTTATGTAGATATGGCAGATGAAGGCAAACAACAAGGAGCATCAAGATATGACTTCTCAAGAGAGAATGGAGGTTCTTTAATCTGAAACCAAGTTCATAAATCAGAGTTATGAATTTTTCAGAATTTTTAATTATAGAACCTAAATGTACCAGCTCTTACATTCAGATTGGTTTAATGCTAATGAGTTTTGGCCTACTCAGTAGAATCACATGAAAATATTTGCATGCAAGTTTAATAGTAGTGAACCAGAAATTCATGTCAAAACCAGATTAACCTTCTCTTATCTTACTCATTCAGTTTCATTGGTTCCCTTGAGAGTGACCACAATAAGTATTGAGGCTAAACACTTAGATGACTTAGATTTGATTCATGAGAGCTACACATTCAGATTTTTCTTTTGAAATCATTTGAAAGATGATTGCTATCATTTTACGAGCAGTCAAGTGTAGCAACCACCTTTTGACGTGAGTGTGCACGTTTACCAGACGCAAGCACCCCCAGTTACTCAGTGTAGCTCACGATTTTGCTTCACTTAGAACAGAGATAGCATAGTCACCTCATGACATATCGAACCTCATTTTCTTTGATGAGGAGATATATTTCTCAGCAACAGTGCCATTGCTCTGCCTTGAGCTTACTTTAAGTATAGCCACTTTTTGAAATAAACAGATTCAACAAATGTTTAAAAATAATACTTAGCTGAAGTTTCTCGAACAAGGATGCCTTTGTACTCAAAAAATTTTTAGATTCAAGATGGCATAACAAGTCAAAACATGAGAAACTAGTTTAAGTCTCTGAAACCGATCACAAACATGTTCAAGACCATCAAACTTCAAGACTCAAGAAATCATTAATGTTAAACCAAAATCATTCATGTTCAAGGCAATCACAAGACTCTATAAGAGAAAATTCTTCTTGAAGATTTACTCTGATAAACAACCTCAATAATAGATTGGGAATCCTCCAAGAAGTTCAAGGCACTTTGAATCCAAGTTGAACCACAAAAGAATTAAGCAATATCATGCAGTGGCTTGGTTTAAGAAGAGAGTGTTGCATAACTGGTATGCAAGAATAGATGAAGAACACTCCCCCTAAGGTTATGCACTGAGCTCAGACAAAAGTAATTTTTAGATAGAAAGAAATGTGGGGTCGACCTGTCAAAGGAGTGAGGTCGACCGGCAGAATTTTGACTGGATTTTCATGATGAACAAGCTCCCCCTGAGAAGATGCATTCTATGCCATGATGTCAACAGAATGAAGATGAAACATATGCATGAATGCCGCAAAGAGACAGCTCCCCCTTATTATATGGCCTATATGCGACATTGACGTATGGTACGTGGTGGAGGTGAAACCTCACGCATATTGAGTGCTTCTAGGTAAGCATAACCTGCCTTTCCATACATCAACATTTGATATACCATGTCCATGCAAGAATGATGCTATACAAACCATGCAATGTATCGTGAACATGATTCAATTTTATTATGGATGGATTGGCAATGAATTATGCAGCCTAAGTCTTATGTGAATGCTCAAAGCAATGAAGATGCTGCAAGATGATTGCTCATTCTAGATGCATGCTTAGGTTCGAACATTTTTTCTTATTTTCCTAAACATGATTTGCATTAAAATAGTATGAGATCACAAGATGATGTAAACATAAATCATTCACAATTGATTTTAAACTGAATGCAACATGATGATGTCAATTGCTAGACTCCGCCTTTTGAGCAATGCTAACACGAATAACGAGTTGAGAATGCAGCCATGGTATGCATCATCAAAATCAAAGTCCAAGCATTTCATGTAGCTGATAGCAAGACTTAAGCAACTCATCATCACATCAACTTCATCAGCATAACAAGTTTTTAATGAATTAAACAGCTGAAATCAAGCATGGTGTGAGCAAGTTATCAAGCTCAAAAGTTCATCTCACACCTTGGGGGTTTTGCATTTCAAAGAGCAATTCAATTTGCTGAATCTAATGACATTGGGTAGACATATGATGCACTATTTACATGTCAAGACTAAACATGCAAGATGTCTAAACTTAAAGGTTTATATACATACCTGTGTCTTGAGCTTTTATTTACCTTATGATCCTTTGTTCAGCTCCAAGACATCCTGCACCCAAAATTCTCATTTAGAATTTTTAGGTACCCAAGATTGCTTGGGTCCTTGTAGGTTAGCAGCTTTATCATATTCACCAATGTAGCTCATGTGTTTTAGGGAAATTAGATCATCCTTTCTCATTGTATGACAATCATACATGTCATGACCATTTTTCCCACAATAAAAATAGCGCACAAAAGATTGAGCATTCTTTTTATGTTCATGTGTGTGTGCATATGCATTTTGTTTTTGTGGAAGAGCATGGGATTTACCTTTCATGGCATGAAGGTGATGCTTTCCCTTCAAGTGCTAGCACTCTTGGACAGTATGGCCAGACTTACCACAATGAGAGCAGCAAGGAGGAAGTTTTTTGTTTAAAGCCATGGAGAGTGTCGACCTGCTTGTATAGGAGTGTCGACTCTTTTGACTCCCCGTGTAATTATGTGCAGATATCTGCTGAGTAGGTCCACTGCCAGTGTTGACCTGTTTCTTTCTTTGCTCTTTCACTTACTGTCCTGCTCTAAGCTCATCATTTCTCAAGATAAAACAATCATGCACAGTGTGACCATGTTTACCATAATAATAACAATGGACATTCATTTTGTGGAAAGTATGGTATTTAGTATTGGACATGTTATGGTGCATGTTTGGATGAGCATGCTAAATTTTACTTTTCTTTCGAGCAGTATGCCCTTTTTGGTGACCACATGAAGTGGTGGCTTCTGGTGAGCCAGAATCTTGGATTTGGGCAAACATTGATAAGAAATCATTCAAACCTTGAATTTCATTTTCAAATGAGGAAATGTGCTGCTTAGATTCAACAAGGCCCTCTTCGCATGCTGCCAATTGCTCATTGAGCATGGCGTTTACTGCTTTAAGATTTTGATTTTGTTGTTCGAGAGCATGCAAAGTTTCAGAGTGATCATCAATGACAGATTTACCTTTTTCATGTGCAACCAGTTTTTCATGCACTTCTTCTTCAACCTTTTCATATTCAATTTTCTTTTCCAACAACTCTCTATTCTCTTCTTTCAGAGAGTCAATCAGTTTTTGTTGCCATTCAAGATCATTAGAGATTGACTTAGGTTGGTTTTGAAATTTTTTTACAATTTCTTCCAACCTAGTGATTTCACCATGAAGATTTTCATTTTCATCTCTTAGACATGCAATGCTTTATTTATGCGTATCTAGATCAAAAGAGAGAGTGTTGTTGAGCTCTTCAAAAATAGAACACTTTTTACAAATCGAGCTTTCATTTTTGTTAATTTTCTTGAGATCCTTTTTCAAATTTTTGTTTTCTATTTTTACCTTTTTGTATTGTGTGATCAACTCATCATAGGCTTCCATAAGCTCTTCAAAAGTGAATTCCTCGGAGTCAGAGTTTACCTGTGATGAGGATGTATTGCTGGACTATTCTGCACGGTCGGCCATGAAGCATTCTTGTTCTTGTTCTTTCCCTTCATGGATTTTCACCAACTTGTCCAATACTTGCTTGGTTGTGCTGCAAGAGGACACAAGATGAGTTAGTCTTAGATCAACTGCAGCTGTAATTAAGTTATATGCAAGATGATTATCATTGTGTTTGGTCTCATGTACGGCTAACCAATCAATTGAATTTGATGGCAGCTCACGAGGACCATTGTATATAAGAGTCCACAATTGTGGATCTACGGAGCTAACATAGATGAACATTCTTCCAACCCATGTATAAAAATCTGAACCATCATAAATGGGCGGAGAAGCCATCGAAGCATGTGTAGCATATGAAGCCATCTAAATAACTAACACCGGGATCTTTCCCTACAGATCGTTAGATCTGGGAATGACAGAGCCTCGCTCTGATACCACTTGTTGGGTCCCGCGATGTGTAAACGGATCTAGAAGGGGGGGTTGAATAGATCCTATCAAAATCTTTGGCCTATTTAAAACTCTGAGCTATCGGAAGCATGAACCACTCTTATAAAATGAATGAATCACTTAGGGACAATGCACAACGGAATTAAGTAGAGTGGCTCAAATGAAAAGACTTGGATTACAAGCTATGAAACGTCCACACTTACATTTGTGATCTTGAAAGAAATAAGCCTTGTAGTGCAGGGATCATAAAGCATAACACTAGAGCATGCAATAGCTTGCAACAACCATGCGTGTGTGTGTGATATGTTGATTACTCAAAGTGCATATGTGTGTGAACAATCTAACCAAGTATGGAAGCACACGAACCTGTGAATGGGGTTAGAAGATATAGATCAATCACACATGATAAACAACCCACAACACAGGGATTTTTAAGGTGATTCAGTTGCAACCCCGCAACTTACATCCACCCCTCACCAAAACCCGGTGAGGCTTCCTTGCTGACTCATATCTTGACCGGGGACACGCCCCAAACCACAGAACAGAGAAAACCCTCTTTCTGTCTTCCTACACACAAAGCCGGCAGGGACGGCTACACCGCAGATCAGAGAACTCCCGATTGCCTTCCTACTAACCACCGGTAGGGACGATCTTCAGTTTCAATAGATTGAATGAAATGAAAATAGAAACAAGATGAAAATGCTCAAACAAGATATGAAGATATGCTAGAATGAACTAGATCTTGTCTGAGATTGTTGGATCTTGAATCTGTTGAGGATTTGATCTTCCTTTGATCCTTTTGAGTTGATGGAGTAGATATAAGATGTAGCTTGATCTTTCCTTTGAATCTCCTTGAGTTGATGAAGAAGAATATTGGATGTAGCTTGATCTTTTCTTGAATCTCCTTGAGTTGATGAAGAGGTGTATAGATGTAGCTTTGATCACCTTTGATAGCCTTGAATGCTTCTTGCTTGCTTGGAGGTTGCTTGGCTTTAGATCTGAGCTTGAATCATCTTGGAAGGATGAAGAACTCCAGCCCGAAGTACTGTTCACGCAGGTGCTACAGTACCCTCGAAATGGCCTCCCTTGAGCTCTCCTTGATTCACTTCATCAACTACATCAACTAGGGTTTCTAACCCTCTTGTATTGGTTTTATAGACTTTGAATGGTCTATAGACAAGCCCCAGACCAGATCCACAAATCATGGGTGATTAGGTGACTTTTGGATTAAACAAATCCATGTTGAATGGCCCTTTTCGAAGTGGAAACAAAAGTCAACAATTGATGGCTCGGGGTTGGCGGTCGACCTACAGCTTCTGGCGGTCGACCTCTACTGAGAAATCTACAAACGGGCGGTCCCTGGGATTTTTGGTCGACCGCTACTGGCTGGCGGTCGACCTACAGTTGACAGAACTGTAGATGGGAGTCTACTGGCTGGGGCGGTCGACCGCCCCTGTGCTGGCGGTCGACCGCCAGCTGGGCAGCCCCCCAGTTCAGTCCGCGTCGATTCGTCAGCCCTCCAGCTCAGTCGCTTGAGTCCATTAGCAGCCCGTTCATGTCTGTAACTTCATCCTTGTTGGTCTAGAAGGTACCAACTGAATCTTTATCTTTGTACTCTCATCTTGTTCAGTGACCTTGGCTATTTGAAAGAAGCTTGTAGTTGTTGTATAGACTTTACATCAAGACTTGGACGTGTAGACTTTGTGTGCATGTATGAACTATGTATAGACTTTATACCTTGATCATGCATGAGCCTGTACAGCCTTGCTTCATGAGCGTACAAACTTGGTAACTTGATGCACGAACACAACAAAACGCAATGTATAGACTTTGCGTGTGAAGCAGCCGGCCAATGTATAGACTTGTGTTGTAGCCATCAACCAACGTACAGACTTGGAGTTGTGCTAGCAGCTAACGTAAAGACTTTGTCTTGTGCAACGTACAGACTTTGAGTTGTGCATGCAGCCAACGTATAGACTTCATCTGCAGCAACGTATAGACTTCATCTGCCTCAACGTACAGACTTCATCTGTCGCAACGTACAGACTTTGTGTTGTGCATACAGCCAACGTACAGACTTTATCTACAGCAACGTATAGACTTCATCTTGTTGGATGTATAGACTTGATGAATCTGAGTGTATAGACTTTGTTGGATGTATAGACTTGATGAATCTGAGTGTACAGACTTTGTTGGATGTATAGACTTGCTGAAGCCGAGTGTATGGACTTTGTTGGATGTATAGACTTGCTGAAGCCGAGTGTATGGACTTGCTGATGTATAGACTTGCTGAACTCAAGTGTATGGACTTTGTTGGATGTATAGACTTGATGAACCATGTCTCATGATCTTGATCGTCTGCACTGGAGGTATAATGACCTGAAATGTATGAATATTAACATTATCAAGTGCAGGTATAGCTCATTAATGACTACAGAGGTAGACATCATCAAAACCATAAAAGTAATCATGTTGCACACATGTTCAACATGTGATCTAGACAGATTACTACGTAGAAAATAAGGACAACAATAGAATTCTTCCATGGAAATTTAGATCCTAATCAAACTCTAACACACAAGCGATCCTTTTACCCTATAAATACACCCCTTCAGAACACAACAGAGGTTAATACCTCTAGGTGTTCTACAGTTCTTTCCGTTGCTATCTCGTAAGGAACTTCTGCTTCTAACGTGATTGAAGGGAGCAACGTGTTCCTCCATCCTATGCATGAATGAAGAAGAAACTGTATCTTCTCCTTCCTTTTCTCCTATTGCCGTTACCGAGAAGAGGGACCTCCATTTCTTCCTTTAAAGGGAGAAAGTCTTCTTCTCTTCATCCTTTCTTCTATCGCCAGAATCAGAAGAAAACCAAGCTGCTTCTTCTTCTAGTTGCTGCTACTGCGTTGCAAGAACTGATGTTCTTGTTATTATCATCATCCCAGCCGTTCTACTACCTACTGATGCTGCCTCTGTTTACACTAAAATAGAGTATCGTATCAAGGGTTACTTCCTCCATCTTCTTCATTGTCTGTCAACCAAATCATTATCAAAGGTAGGTTTTCTCAAGTTCTATGCAAAACCATGTAATTACTAAGCCGTCTACATGCATGTAGGTCTAAAGGTTGCTTCTTGAAAGATTTAAAATGTTTTACTGAGTTTTAGTAAATAGCGACCCAGACTAGGGCGCTATTTGATTAAACGACCATGTAAACAGTCATCAATTCGTTAGCTAATTAATAAATATACAGGTTTAGAAATTTAATAACTGAGAACCCTTACATGTAAACTAATGCATGGACATACTGGTAAATTCCTATTATTTTTCTCTACCTGTACATATCTCTAGTTTCCTGATCAGACTTACTTCAAAAACCATGTGTCTATGATTGTACCTGCCCGGTGTAAATCATCTGACAAAGAAATAACGACCGTCCTCAGGTCGTCAATTGAATGAACGCCCCCACACACGGGCGCTATTTAGTGATAACTATAAAATTTGAAATATCCATGACCTAATTTCCTGGATATTGAAATAACGACATGTACCCTACCATTAATTTGATATATGACGCCCCTGACTAGGGCGCTATTTAATGAATTAGTGACTTAAGCAAAGTCATCATATCTAAAATTGATAATATTTATTCAATTTAATAGTAATGGAATATGGATATAACGACGGAGTGAACAGTCGTCATTTATTGAACCGATGACCCAGAGAAGGGCGCCAATTCAGAAAATGAAGACTTAATCTCAGGCGTCAATTTTACTGATTTCCTGATTTCATGATTTATGTAACCCACTATCGGTTGGTTATATGTATAGGCACTATATTCCATTCCGTGAGTATAGTCCCACATTTCACGTGTTTTTATCGTTTACCCATTATTTCTCGATGATATATGAACCCTTCGCGGGACATTCCGTTCCTTCGGACTGGTGATTTTATCATAGAGACCTCCATAAGACTCCACTAGTCTTGGATTCTCTCAAGGCAGCCGAGCGGGTTGTACCACTAAAACCTATGACACTACTTGATTGCCATGTCACTCTAAAGAAACATGGTATACTGGCCCTCATGACATGCTATTTGGATGTCATGGGAATACTCTTTAAATAATGGAATGGGGAACCATACCATTAATATTCTTTAAGAATTATGTGCCATACTTGTGGACACTAATTCTATCTACCTTATCATGTACAAGGACGAGCGACCATATCTATATGAGCGCTTATTCTTAATGACAAGGCACCCATCTAGGGAGCCGATTCCACCAAGTTTTATCATTGATCGTGATTATACCGTTATTATCGTCCTTATACAACATGTTCAATCCTTAAAATTATATTCCATAAGATCTACCTTAAAGTTCCTACAAGCTTATTCCGTTGGAATTCTATATTGGCTATAACTATAGTGGATGTCGAAAAATAAATGATTCAATGCTAGCGCATATAAGGGCCCGATATGGTCCTGAGAGGAGCACCCGAAAGCACTAGTGCCTGTGGGAGATTTAATGATCATGGTGTGGCATTGCAACGAAGTACTTGTCATTCTAGTTATATGACATTCCACAAATCTCGTGCTTGACTTGAATTGACATGACATGACTTGTGTGACCCGGAATGGGTATTTATTATATACTTGCTTGAAACATGATAGCCAATTCTCGACACGACATGATAGACATACATGCTTGATCATCTTGATATGTATTGACATGAGTTCTTGAAAGACTTGCTAGTTCACTCACTTTATCTTGATATACATTCTCTACTCTCTTGTTATACATTCTCTATTATCGTTTTACGTGAACATGCATATCTATATTGCATTCATGTAACTTGAAATCTACTTAAAGTAAGCTAGCATTTGAGATATAATCCTTACTGAGCGTTCGCTCACATAGTGTTTTTCCTTATCTTTTAGGTAAGTCCGATGACGAGACTCAATCGGATGGGGAAAGTCAAGAGTGAAGAGGTTAGAGCTACTCCGTCTATCCAAGCGTCAACTAGTCCTATCTTTTCTATTTTTTTGAGTCAATCCTTGTATTTTTATTTTATTGAGTCTTGGCAATTTCATTAAGTGAATTGTAATAGAAGTACTTTCAGATTTAATGGAATAATGGATTGAGTTATCTTTACCTTCGCGCGCTCTATCTTTGTGTCGAATACACTAAAACTCTGATTGACATGATCGATATAAACTCGTCGCGCATCTCCGGGTTCCTTCCGCGCTTGGGGCGTGATGATTTTTGTGGTATCAGAGCCTAGGGTATTCAATTCCTAGGAAACCCAAGTCCAAAGATAGGTTTAAACCTTGACCCAATGAGATTGGGTAGAATCGAGGGTTGAGTTAACTTAAAGAAAACTAATACCTTTGAACATAATCACATATTAATATAGTTATTGTAATTGTAGGACCATGGCCGCAGAACGTGCCCAGTGGCGTAACATGCAATGTACGATTCAAGGCATAACACAGGCGTTACAACAAGTAGCACAAGGAGGTGCGCACTGTGGAGCGGGAAACCTCCACCAAAGTTTCAGAAACATGAACCCTCCTAAGTTCATGGGATCCACTGATCCGGATGACGCCGAGCACTGGATCCGAGAGACTGAACGTATCTTTAGAGTTATGCAATGCACAGACCAAGAGAAGGTCTTATTAGCAACATTTCAACTAGAAAGGGACGCCCGATGCTGGTGGGAGGCAGTAGAAGCCACTTTAGATCAAGACCAAGTTACTTGGGAGGAATTTGTTGAACATTTCAACAACAAGTTTTTCTCAGACCGAGTTAAAGAGAAGAAAGCCGCCGAATTCACCGCACTTAAGCAACGATCTTTGCCGGTGGCTGAGTACGAGGCACAATTCTTGAGGTTATCTCGGTATGCTAAACACCTAGTCAGTACCGAGAAGTTGAAAGCTAAGAGATTTCTAAATGGGCTCAGGCCCCAATATATCACACAACTAGCCCTGATGGACATACAAGTCTATTCGGATATCGTACGACGAGCCCAGCTACTAGAAAATGCCACAGAACTATCTGATAGGATTCATGGGAAAGATAAGATGGAACATGTCACTAGTTTTGGTTCTTTCAAACCCAATTTCAACAAGAAGAGGCCAAGTAATGGAGGAACTCCCTCCCAAGAGCAAAAGTTCAAGAAGACCAAACCTTTCTCCATCACTACCACACCTTCCAAAGTGGTGTGTAAACATTGTGATAAGGCCGGACACAAGGCCGATGAATGTTGGAGGAAACTGGGAGCTTGTCTCCGTTGTGGGAGCCATGATCATCAGATTCCCGGTTGTCCCCTACTCAACGATCAAGCCGGTGACGAGAAGCGCCCGGTGACAAAGAATGCACGTCTCTAAGCTATAAAGGAGGCAGATCAAGACAAGGGCGGACTAGTGGAAGGTACACTACAAGTTTATTCCAAGTCTGCACATGTCTTATTTGATACTGGTGCATCGCATTCTTTTGTTTCCAAGAAGTCTACTGACCCCCTACCTATGGAACCGGAATGGATAAAATTAGTTATTTCGACTCCTCTCGGAAACGAAGCTGATATTGTCCATCATTACCAAAATTGTGAAGTCCTGATAGAAGGGAGGAATCTACCTATTGACTTGATGTGTCTAGATATGAAGGACTAGGATATCATATTAGAAGCTGATTGGCTATCCAAGTATCAGGCAACTGTTGATTTCCGTAACAGCAAGGTTACTTTCAAGGAATTTTCGGAACTAGTTTATACTAGCCCTAAGAATCGGAGCAAGTCACCTCTTATTTCAGCTCTTCGAGCTAGCAAGCTAATAAGGAAAGGATGTGTATCTTTCTATGCTTTTGTCACCATTAAGGAGACCAAGGGGTCTAAGATAGAAGACGTCCAAGTGGTACAAGAATTTCCGGATGTGTTTCCGGAAGAATTGCCTGGACTACCCCCCACAAAGAGAAGTGGCCTTCACCATCGACTTGGTCCCTGGTGCTGGTCTAATTTCTAAGGCACCATATAGGATGTCTCCTGCCGAACTCAAGGAGTTAAAGGAACAACTGATGGAACTTCTAAAGAAGGGATTTATTAGGCCGAGTACTTCCCCGTAAGGAGCACCTGTGCTATTTGTAAAGAAGAAGGATGGATCCATGAGGTTATGCATCGACTATCGACATTTGAATCATCTCAATATCAAGAACACGTATCCACTACCGAGAATCAATGACTTATTTGATCAGATATCTGGATCCAAGTATTTCTCAAAGATTGATCTCAGGTCGGGATATCACCAACTAAGGATCAAAGATGAGGACATTAATAAGACCGCGTTCAGGAGCAGGTATGGGCACTATGAATTTGTTGTTATACCTTTTGGACTAACAAATGCCACTACAGCCTTTATGCAGATGATGAATAGTATATTCAGGCCTCATCTAGATCAGTTCATGGTAGTTTTCATTGATGATATACTGATCTATTCAAAGACCAAGGAAGAGCATGAGGAGCATTTGAGGATTGCATTACACATATTAAAAATGAATCAGCTATATTGAAAGCTTAGTAAATGTGAATTCTGGCTAGAAGAAGTATCTTTCCTAGGTCATGTGATTTCAAAGGACGGACTATCCGTAGATCCATCAAAAGTTGAAGCTGTAAAGAATTGGGAAAGACCGACCAGTGCTAGCGAGATCCGTAGTTTCTTTGGTCTTGCCGGTTACTACAGGTGATTCATCAAGGATTTCTCCAAGATCGCCGTGCCACTCACTAGGCTAACTTGCAAGGAGATCCGTTATGAATGGAGCGAGGAATGTGAAAGAAGCTTTCAAGCTCTCAAGGATCACCTAACTACTGCCCCGATCTTAGCTTTACCTATAGAAGGAGAGAAATTCGAGGTCTACACGGATGCGTCTGGCATTGGCCTCGGATGTGTCTTGATGTAACAAGGGAGAGTTATAGCTTACTCTTCTCGACAACTCAAGAAGCATGAAGAGAACTACCCAGTCCATGACTTAGAATTGGCTACGGTAGTATTTGCATTGAAGATATGGAGACATTATCTATACGGAGTGCAGTTTATTGTATACTCCGATCACAAGAGTCTCAAGTATCTCTTCTCTCAAAAAGAATTGAATATAAGACAGAGACGTTGGCTAGAATATCTCAAGGACTTCGACTTCACAATAAAATATCATCCTGGAAAGGGTAATCCCGTAGTTGATGCCCTCAGTCGGAAGCCAAGAGTAATATTAGCCAATTGCATGATTCAGGAGTGGAAGTTGCTAGAACAATTCTCTAAGAGAAGGAAAATAAGTGTGTTACACTATCGCATATGAGCATACAGCCAGATTTACTCTATGAAATACAAGGACTTCAAGATAATGACCCAACATTAGTGGAAATCAAGGGGAAAATTGAAGAGAAATCTAATTTCAAATTAGCATCAGATGGAAGGTTGTTATTTAGAGACAGAACTTGTATACCAGAATGTCCAGAGCTAAAGAAGAAGATCTTAGATGAAGCTCACAAATCAAGGTACACCATTCATCCAGGATCTACCAATATGTACCAAGATTTGAAAATGATCTTTTGGTGGCCCAACATGAAAGGAGAAGTAGCGGACTTCGTGTCTCGCTGTCTCACATGCCAACAAGTCAAGGCGAAACACCAAAAGTCTACCGGCAAGCTACATCCTCTTGATATTCCCAAGTGGAAGTGGGAGGATATCGGTATGGACTTTATTATGGGACTATCTAAATCTAGAGGAGGACATGATGGAATTTGGGTCATCATAGACCGTTTGACCAAGTCGGCACATTTCTTGCCAATCAAGAGTCGATGGTCGGTGGATGTTCTTGCTGCATTATACATCAAAGAGATAGTCAAATTACATGGAATTCCTGTATCAATCGTGTCTGACTGAGACCCTCGTTTTACATCTCATTTTTGGAAGGGTCTACAACATTCATTGGGGACAAGACTCAACTTTAGTAATGCCTTTCATCCTCAGATGGATGGTCAGACCGAAAGAACCAATCAGGTAGTAGAAGATATGCTCAGGGCTTGCATCACTGATTTTGGTGGAAGCCGGCATGATCACTTGCCGTTGGTCGAGTTTGCATACAATAACAGTTACCAGGTAAGTCTATAGATGGCACCTTTCGAAGCTTTGTACGAAAGGAGTTGCCGATCACCCTTGTGCTGGGATGAAGTTGGCGAAAAATAATTATTAGGCCCAAACATGGTAAGGGATACCACCGAAAAGATTCAGCTCATTAGAGAAAGACTTCAAGTAGCTCAGTCTAGACAAAAGGCTTATGCTGACATAAGAAGAAGAGATCTCGAATTCCAAGTCGGAGAATGTATTTCTTAAGATATCACCTAGATGAGGAATCAGGAGATTTGGTGTTAAGGGCAAGCTTACACCAAGGTTTATCAGACCTTTTGAGGTACTAGAAAGAGTTGGCGAGGTTGCTTACCGAGTAGCTTTGTCTCCTCAACTGTCCGAAGTTCATAATGTATTCCACATATCCATGATGAAGAGGTATGTGCACGATCCGTCACATATCATAAATCATGGAGACCTGGTGATTGAAAAAGATCTCACATATGAATAAAAGCCCATGAAGATCCTCGATCGTGAGGTGTCACGCCCCGAGCGCGGAAGATACCCGGAGATGCGCGACGTGTCTATATCAATCATGTCAATCAGAGTGGTCGTGTATTCGACACAAAGACAGAGATGCGCAAAATAGCAAGATAACCCAATCCTTTATTTCATAATGGATAGACTATTACAAATCCAATACTCTGTTTAATAAAAAGGAAAAGAATACATATTTGACTCAAGAAACTATAGAAAAGACTAGACGACACTTGTAGAAGCTCTATCACTTTCACTCTTGATCATTCCCATCCGATTGACTTCCATCGTCGTCGGACTTACCTGAAAAGTAAAAAGGGACAAACGGAATGAGCGAACGCTCAGTAGGAAATTATATCTCAAGTACTAGCAAGGGGTTTAAGTAATTACATCTTTCATGAATGCAATAAAGCTATGCATGCTCGCATAAAACGACAAGATAGAGAGAATGTAATATCAAGAAATAAGATGAACTTATCATGAACTTCCAACAAGATGACAAGTATATTCAAGGTATTCAAGCAAGACATTTAACAAGTCATGTCAAGAACTTTGGCTATCATGTATCAAGCAAGTAAATTACCCTTTTTCGGGCCACGCATTTCATGTAAAGTCAAGTACGATTCAAGTACAAGATGTGTGTGGAATGTCCAATCAAGCAAGTCAAGTACTCGGTATAATGCCAGATACCTTATCATTTTAACTCCCATGGGCACAAGTACTTTCGGGTGCTCCTCCCAGGACCAGATCGGGCCCTATATGCGCAGGCATTTATCATGTGTTTTGACATCCACTCTTGTTTATAGCCAACATAGAATTTCAATAATCAAGCTTGTAGACACGTATGACAACTTTGATAGAATAGAGTCCAAAATATGACAAAGGACATAGAATGGCGATAATAACGGTATAATCACGATATCGATAAAACTAGGTAGAACATGATTCCCTTAACTTGGGTACCATGACAAATCAGTATGGACATTCTTTATATAGAATTGAGGTCCACATGAACAGTATATCAAAGGTAAGATACCCTCATTCTTATCATAGAATTGAGGTTTACAAGAATGGCATGATATGGCATGATGTCATCATCCCATTAAGAATTTCTTATGATATACTCTTTGTATAATCATAAGGGCCGGTATCCCATGTTTCTTCAGAGTGACATGGCATCAATGGTGTAATGGGTTTTTAGGGTACAACCAGCTCAGTCGGCCTTGAGGGAATCCAAGGCTACGAGGAGTCTTACGGAGGTCTCTATGACTAACTCGCTAGTCCAAAGGAACGGAATGTCCAATGGAGAGCTTGTATGTCAATGAGAGTTGAGTGTGATCGATAAATCAACGTGAAAAGTGGGACTATACTCACGGAGTGGAGAATAGTGCCGATATATGTATATAAATATATATTGAAACAATCGTTTAACAGTAACGGGTTAAAAACAGTTTACAGTAAAATAACGACTTAGGTCAAGTCGTTTCTCAAGTAATTAACGCCTAACAGAAGGGCGTTTACATCTGTTTCTATTTTGCAGAATTTTCATTAGTTCAGTAATTTATCTAAAACACGCCTTGGTCAGGGTCGTTTCTTCAAGATCTGACGACTACACCAGAAGGCGTCTTATTGTTTACATATTTGACAGAATACAATTAATTTTCAGGAATTATCAAAAACGCGCCCTGGGCAGGGGCGTTACTATTTAATTCTATTTTTCAGAATATATAAATTTCAGGATTTTAACCGATACACGCCCTAGGAAGGGGCGTTACCTTTCAGATTCACGCCCTATGAGGGGGCGTTAATATGTGGAAAACGACTTTGTCCAAGTCGTTAATTCAAGTTCCTTCAGAAACTTTAAGGACAGTAACAATTTCAGGATAACAGAGGAACGAATGTAATATCATGACAGTAAAGTTAGCAGGTTGAAGACAGAGGATCATGCATTATTTTATAATCATGATTTCATAGATAATCAATTCTTAAGATGGGTGATTAACGGTTTAAAGAAATTAACGCCTGAGTACGGGGCGTTAAACATGAAATTAACGACCTGGGAAGAGTCGTTTCATGTGAATTAGCGCCCTTGACAGGGGCGTCTCTTTCAAAATATTGCAGAAACGCATGGAAACTATAATAACCGTATGCATGACATGCTTATATATATATATCTTGCATTAATTTCATTTGGGCTACAATAACTTGAGAAAACCTACCTTAATAATGGATTTGAAGATGAACTCTGAAGGATTTGGTGAGAAGCCTAATACTCTGAAGCTTCAACTGCAACTCAATAACAGCCGTAGCAACAGCAAGAAGAAGAACATTCGTTCTTCAGAAATCTTCACTCTACCGTCAACCTGTAGAGGGAGAGAAAAGGAAGGAAGATGAAGATATTTAAATAATCTTCACAGATATAACCGAAGTTTTTAGGGAAAAGATAGAAGAACAGTACCTTGTTCTTCACGTTCGACAAGCAGACTTCCTACAAATAAGAGAAGATCAATTAATGTTCTTCACACGATCGTATAACAGAGAAAACGATGAGGAATAACCTTTGGTTCTATACATACCGTAGCAGCAGTCGACCAAATAGATTCTAGGGTTCGAGCAGAAGATTATTTATAGGGATTTAGGGGGTCCAATTAGGGTTAGAGTTCTAGTGGAAGTAATGCTTCCAATATAGAGTTATTGCCACGTTATAACTCTTTCTAATACTTATCACTTACTCTGGATGAGCTCTGGGACGAACGGTTCCCGAATGGAATTAACGACTTTGGTCAGGGCGTGTATTCTTTAATTAACGCCTTGCATAAGGGCGTTTCTTAAAAAGCGCCTTGAAAAGGGCGTTTCGTGTTTTAAAACACGCCCAAGATAGGGGCGTTTCTTTTACTTACCCATTTGGTCGCGTGAGAACTGACGACCGTAGGTGTGGGCGTCCTTTCTTTATTCACGCCATGGATAGAGGCGTTTCTTTATAAATTAACGCCTTAATAAGAGGCGTTATTTTTAATTTGTTTTATTTCGTCCAATTAACCCTATTCCTTTTATATATATTACTTCTGTAATATATATGTTTTAATTCATTTCAATTATTCATTTATTAGGGTTGCTACACCCTCCCCCACTTAAAAAGAATTTGGTCCCCAAATTCAATATATATATAATTATACACGTGGAGAGTGTAGGACATATACCTCTTAGAATAACTCGGGAAATCGTTTCTTCATAGATTCCTCGGTCTCCCATGTCGCTTCGTGTTCAGGATTCTTATTCCATTGCACCTTAAGCATGGGAATAACCTTATTCCTTAGAGCTCGTATTTCTCGATCTAATATCTTTAAAGGCCTCTGTTCATATGTGAGATCTTTCTGGATCACCAGATCTCCATGCTCAATAATATGTGACGGATCGTGCACATACTTCTTCAACATAGATATGTGAAATACATTGTGTACCTCGGACAACTGAGGAGGCAACGCGATGCGATAAGCAACCTCGCCAACTCTTTCGAGTACCTCAAATGGTCCGATGAATCTTGGCGTAAGCTTGCCCTTAACACCAAATCTTCGTATGCCACGTCCAGGGGATATTTTAAGAAATACATGATCTCCAACCTGGAATTCAAGATCTCTTCTCCTGGTATCAGCATAAGCCTTTTGCCTTGTCTGAGCAACTTGTAATCTTTCTCTGATTACCTGTATCTTCTCAGTTGTATCCCTTACCATGTCTGGACCTAATAGTTGTTTCTCTCCAACTTCGTTCCAACATATGGGAGATCGGCAACTCCTTCCGTATAAGGCTTCGAAAGGTGCCATTTGGATACTAGCTTGGTAGCTATTATTATATGCAAATTCAACTAAAGGTAAGTGGTCATGCCAGCTTCCTCCAAAGTCAATAATGCATGCTCTCAGCATATCTTCAACAACTTGATTAGTTCGCTCGGTCTGACCATCCGTTTGTGGGTGAAAAGTAGTACTAAAGTTGAGCCTTGTTCCCAACGAATGTTGTAATCCCTTCCAAAAATGAGAAGTAAAACGGGGATCTCTATCAGACACGATTGAGACAGGAATTCCATGTATCCTGACTATTTCTTTGATGTATAGTGCAGCTAGCACATCAATTGACCATCGGCTTTTGATTGGCAAGAAATGTGCCGATTTAGTCAATCGGTCAATGATAACCCAGATTCCATCATGTCCTCCTTTAGATTTAGACAAACCCATGATGAAGTCCATACCAATATCCTCCCATTTCCACTTAGGAATATCTAGAGGATGTAGTTTTCCCGCAGGCTTTTGGTGTTCCGCCTTGACCTGTTGGCATGTGAGACAGCGTGATACATAGTCCGCTATTTCTCTTTTCATATTAGGCCACCAAAAGTTCCTCTTTACATCTTGGTACATTTTGGTTGATCCTGGATGAATAGTGTACCTTGATCGGTGAGCTTCATCTAAGATCTTCTTCTTTAATTCCGGACAATCGGGTATACAAGTTCTATCTTTGAACGATAATCTTCCATCAGAAGTTAGTTGAAAATCAGATTGTCCTTCTAATCTGCCTTTGATTTCTACTAATATAGGATCATCATCCTGAAGTGTTTGTATCTCAGATAACAAATCTGACTGTATGCTTACATGAGATAGTGTGACAAATTTGGATTCCGTGTCCAAGCTTATATTGAGCTCGGAGAATTGTTCAAGTAACCTCCATTCTTGCATCATACAATTTGCTATCATTGCTCTCGGCTTTCGACTAAGGGCGTCAGCAACATAATTACCCTTTCCGGGATGGTATTGTATATTGAAGTCGAAGTCCTTGAGATATTCTAGCCAGCGTCTTTGTCTCATGTTTAGCTCCTTTTGTGAAAATAGATATTTGAGACTTTTGTGATCGGAGTATACAGTAAACTGTGCTCCATATAAGTAGTGTCTCCATATCTTTAGGGCAAATACTACCGCGGCCAGTTCTAAGTCATGGACGGGGTAATTCTCCTCATGCTTCTTCAGCTGACGTGAAGAGTATGCTATGACCTTTCCTTGTTGCATTAGGACACATCCGAGGCCAATGCCAGAAGCATCAGTGTAGACCTCGAATTTCTCTCCTTCTATCGGTAGAGCTAAGACCGGAGCTGTAGTGAGATGATCTTGAGAGTTTGAAAACTTCTTTCACATTCCTCACTCCATTCGTATCGGATCTCCTTGCGAGTTAACCTTGTAAGGGGCACGGCGATCTTAGAGAAGTCTTTGATGAATCGCCGATAATAGCCTGCAAGACCTAAGAAACTTCTGATCTCGCTTGCATTAGTGGGTCTTTCCCAGTTTCTTACAGCTTCAACCTTTGACGGATCTACAGATAATCCATCCTTGGATATCACATGTCCGAGAAAAGCCACTTCTTCAAGCCAGAATTCGCATTTGCTGAGCTTAGCATATAATTGATTTGTCCTCAAGATTTGTAATGAAATCCTCAAATGCTCTTCATGTTCTTCCTTAGTCTTGGAATATATCAATATATCATCAATGAAAACCACCACAAATTGATCTAGATAAGGCCTGAATATGCTATTCATCAACTGCATAAAGGCAGCAGGGGCATTTGTTAGTCCAAAAGGCATAACAACAAATTCATAGTGGCCATACCTGCTTCTGAACGCAGTTTTATGAATATCTTCGTCTTTAATCCTCAATTGATGATAACCAGACCTGAGATCAATCTTGGAGAAATGTTTGGATCCAGAAATCTGATCAAATAATTCATCGATTCTCGGCAGTGGATACTTGTTCTTGATAGTAAGATGATTCAACTGTCGATAGTCGATACACAATCTCATGGATCCATCCTTCTTCTTACAAATAGGACTGGGGCTCCCCACGGGGAAGTACTTGGTCTAATGAACCCTTTTTGAATCAATTCCATCAATTGCTTCTTCAATTCTTTTAGTTCTGCAGGGGACATTCTATAGGGTGCCTTTGAAACAGGACCAGCACCAGGGGCTAAGTCGATGGTAAAGGCCACATCTCTTTGCGGGGGTAATCCCGGCAATTCTTCCGGAAATACGTCTGGAAATTCTCGCACTACCTGAATGTCCTCTATCTTGGTTTCTTTAGCTTCTTTAATAGTGACAAAAGCAAGGAAGGATACACATCCTTTCTTGACGAGCTTGCTTGCTCGAAGAGCCGAAATAAGAGGGGATTTGCTTCGACTCTTAGGACTAGTATAAGTCAGTTCCGGAAATTCCTTGAAAACAATCTTGCTATCACGGCAATCAACCGTTGCCTGGTATTTGGATAACCAATCTGCTCCTAGTATAACATCATACTCTTTTAGATCTAAGCAGATAAGATCAATAGGAAAATTCTTTCCTCGAACCAATACCTCACAGTTTTGGTAATGATGTGTGATATCCGTCTCGTTTCCGAGAGGAGTAGACAATATTAACTTCATCCATTCTGGTTCTAGAGGTAATGGGTCAGCAAACTTCTTGGAAATAATGGAATGCGATGCACCCGTATCAAATAAGACATGTGCATATTTGGAACAAATTTTTAATGTACCTTCCACCAATCCGCCTTCTTCTTCTGGTTCGGTCTCTTGGATCGCATGAAGACGCGCGTTCCTTGTCACTGGGCGTTTACCCTCACCGTCTTGGTCATTCATTAATGGACAATCGGGAATCCGATGTTCACGACTCCCACAACGGAGACATGCTCCTAATTTCCTCCAGCATTCTTCTGTTTTGTGACCAGCCTTGTCACAATGCTTGCATACTACGTTTGAAGGTGTAGTGGTGATAGAGAAAGGCTTGGATTTCTTGAACTTCTGATCTTGAGAGGAAGAACCTCCATTATTGGGCCTCTTCTTAAAGTTGGGTTTAAAAGAACCCGAACTTGTGACTTGCTCCTTTTTGTCTTTCCCACGGATCCTATCAGATAGTTCCGTGGCATCTTCAAGCAACTGAGCTCGGCGCACTATTTCAGTATAAACTTGAATATCCATAGGCGCCAGTTGAGTAATGTAGTGGGGCCTAAGCCCATTAAGAAATCTACGGGCTTTCATCTTTTCCGTGCTAATTAAATGCTTAGCATATCTAGACAGTCTAGAGAACTGTGCTTCATAATCAGCCACCGATAAAGATCTTTGCTTTAATGCGGCAAATTCGGCGGCCTTCTTTTCCTGGACCCTATCAGAGAAATATTTGGCGTTGAAATATTCAACGAATTCACCCCATGTAACTTGAGTTGGGTCTATAGTAGCTTCAATCGACTCCCACCAGCATCTAGCATCCTTTTCTAACTGGAAAGTAGCTAATAAGACTTTGTCCTGATCCGTGCATTGCATAACACGGAATATACGTTCAATCTCCCGAACCCAATGCTCGGCATCGTCTGGATCGGTCGATCCCATGAACTTCGGGGGATTCATATTCTTGAATGCTTGGTGTAAGCTTCCAGCTCGTGGAGCACCACCTTGTGCTACCTGTTGTAGCACTTGGGTCATCCCTTGAAGGGTACGCTGCATGTTGCGCCATTGAGCACGTTCGGCAGCCATTATCCTACAATTACAATAGCTATGTTAGTATTATATCACTATGATCTTATAAAGGACTCATTGATCATTTAACCCTTGGTTCTACCCACTCTCACTTGGTTAAAGGTTTTGAAACCTATCCTTGGACTTGGGTTTCCTAGGAATTGAATACCTTAGGCTCTGATACCACAAAGACTGTCACGCCCCGAGCGCGGAAGATACCCGGAGATGCGCGACGTGTCTATATCAATCATGTCAATCAGAGTGGTCGTGTATTCGACACAAAGACAGAGATGCGCAAAATAGCAAGATAACCCAATCCTTTATTTCATAATGGATAGACTATTACAAATCCAATACTCTGTTTAATAAAAAGGAAAAGAATACATATTTGACTCAAGAAACTATAGAAAAGACTAGACGACACTTGTAGAAGCTCTATCACTTTCACTCTTGATCATTCCCATCCGATTGACTTCCATCGTCGTCGGACTTACCTGAAAAGTAAAAAGGGACAAACGGAATGAGCGAACGCTCAGTAGGAAATTATATCTCAAGTACTAGCGAGGGGTTTAAGTAATTACATTTTTATGAATGCAATAAAGCTATGCATGCTCGCATAAAACGACAAGATAGAGAGAATGTAGTATCATGAAATAAGATGAACTTATCATGAACTTCAACAAGATGACAAGTATATTCAAGGTATTCAAGCAAGACATTTAACAAGTCATGTCAAGAACTTTGGCTATCATGTATCAAGCAAGTAAATTACCCTTTTTCGGGCCACGCATTTCATGTAAAGTCAAGTACGAGTCAAGTACAAGATGTGTGTGGAATGTCCAATCAAGCAAGTCAAGTACTCGGTATAATGCCAGATACCTTATCATTTTAACTCCCATGGGCACAAGTACTTTCGGGTGCTCCTCCCAGGACCAGATCGGGCCCTATATGCGCAGGCATTTATCATGTGTTTTGACATCCACTCTTGTTTATAGCCAACATAGAATTTCAATAATCAAGCTTGTAGACACGTATGACAACTTTGATAGAATAGAGTCCAAAATATGACAAAGGACATAGAATGGCGATAATAACGGTATAATCACGATATCGATAAAACTAGGTAGAACATGATTCCCTTAACTTGGGTACCATGACAAATCAGTATGGACATTCTTTATATAGAATTGAGGTCCACATGAACAGTATATCAAAGGTAAGATACCCTCATTCTTATCATAGAATTGAGGTTTACAAGAATGGCATGATATGGCATGATGTCATCATCCCATTAAGAATTTCTTATGATATACTCTTTGTATAATCATAAGGGCCGGTATCCCATGTTTCTTCAGAGTGACATGGCATCAATGGTGTAATGGGTTTTTAGGGTACAACCAGCTCAGTCGGCCTTGAGGGAATCCAAGGCTACGAGGAGTCTTACGGAGGTCTCTATGACTAACTCGCTAGTCCAAAGGAACGGAATGTCCAATGGAGAGCTTGTATGTCAATGAGAGTTGAGTGTGATCGATAAATCAACGTGAAAAGTGGGACTATACTCACGGAGTGGAGAATAGTGCCGATATATGTATATAAATATATATTGAAACAATCGTTTAGCAGTAACGGGTTAAAAACAGTTTACAGTAAAATAACGACTTAGGTCAAGTCGTTTCTCAAGTAATTAACGCCTAACAGAAGGGCGTTTACATCTGTTTCTATTTTGCAGAATTTTCATTAGTTCAGTAATTTATCTAAAACACGCCTTGGTCAGGGTCGTTTCTTCAAGATCTGACGACTACACCAGAAGGCGTCTTATTGTTTATATATTTGACAGAATACAATTAATTTTCAGGAATTATCAAAAACGCGCCCTGGGCAGGGGCGTTACTATTTAATTCTATTTTTCAGAATATATAAATTTCAGGATTTTAACCGATACACGCCCTAGGAAGGGGCGTTACCTTTCAGATTCACGCCCTATGAGGGGGCGTTAATATGTGGAAAACGACTTTGTCCAAGTCGTTAATTCAAGTTCCTTCAGAAACTTTAAGGACAGTAACAATTTCAGGATAACAGAGGAACGAATGTAATATCATGACAGTAAAGTTAGCAGGTTGAAGACAGAGGATCATGCATTATTTTATAATCATGATTTCATAGATAATCAATTCTTAAGATGGGTGATTAACGGTTTAAAGAAATTAACGCCTGAGTACGGGGCGTTAAACATGAAATTAACGACCTGGGAAGAGTCGTTTCATGTGAATTAGCGCCCTTGACAGGGGCGTCTCTTTCAAAATATTGCAGAAAACGCATGGAAACTATAATAACCGTATGCATGACATGCTTATATATATATATCTTGCATTAATTTCATTTGGGCTACAATAACTTGAGAAAACCTACCTTAATAATGGATTTGAAGATGAACTCTGAAGGATTTGGTGAGAAGCCTAATACTCTGAAGCTTCAACTGCAACTCAATAACAGCCGTAGCAACAGCAAGAAGAAGAACAATCGTTCTTCAGAAATCTGCACTCTACCGTCAACCTGTAGAGGGAGAGAAAAGGAAGGAAGATGAAGATATTTAAATAATCTTCACAGATATAACCGAAGTTTTTAGGGAAAAGATAGAAGAACAGTACCTTGTTCTTCACGTTCGACAAGCAGACTTCCTACAAATAAGAGAAGATCAATTAATGTTCTTCACACGATCGTATAACAGAGAAAACGATGAGGAATAACCTTTGGTTCTATACATACCGTAGCAGCAGTCGACCAAATAGATTCTAGGGTTCGAGCAGAAGATTATTTATAGGGATTTAGGGGGTCCAATTAGGGTTAGAGTTCTAGTGGAAGTAATGCTTCCAATATAGAGTTATTGCCACGTTATAACTCTTTCTAATACTTATCACCTACTCTGGATGAGCTCTGGGACGAACGGTTCCCGAATGGAATTAACGACTTTGGTCAGGGCGTGTATTCTTTAATTAACGCCTTGCATAAGGGCGTTTCTTAAAAAGCGCCTTGAAAAGGGCGTTTCGTGTTTTAAAACACGCCCAAGATAGGGGCGTTTCTTTTACTTACCCATTTGGTCGCGTGAGAACTGACGACCGTAGGTGTGGGCGTCCTTTCTTTATTCACGCCATGGATAGAGGCGTTTCTTTATAAATTAACGCCTTAATAAGAGGCGTTATTTTTAATTTGTTTTATTTCGTCCAATTAACCCTATTCCTTTTATATATATTACTTCTGTAATATATATGTTTTAATTCATTTCAATTATTCATTTATTAGGGTTGCTACACCCTCCCCCACTTAAAAAGAATTTGGTCCCCAAATTCAATATATATATAATTATACACGTGGAGAGTGTAGGACATATACCTCTTAGAATAACTCGGGAAATCGTTTCTTCATAGATTCCTCGGTCTCCCATGTCGCTTCGTGTTCAGGATTCTTATTCCATTGCACCTTAAGCATGGGAATAACCTTATTCCTTAGAGCTCGTATTTCTCGATCTAATATCTTTAAAGGCCTCTGTTCATATGTGAGATCTTTCTGGATCACCAGATCTCCATGCTCAATAATATGTGACGGATCGTGCACATACTTCTTCAACATAGATATGTGAAATACATTGTGTACCTCGGACAACTGAGGAGGCAACGCGATGCGATAAGCAACCTCGCCAACTCTTTCGAGTACCTCAAATGGTCCGATGAATCTTGGCGTAAGCTTGCCCTTAACACCAAATCTTCGTATGCCACGTCCAGGGGATATTTTAAGAAATACATGATCTCCAACCTGGAATTCAAGATCTCTTCTCCTGGTATCAGCATAAGCCTTTTGCCTTGTCTGAGCAACTTGTAATCTTTCTCTGATTACCTGTATCTTCTCAGTTGTATCCCTTACCATGTCTGGACCTAATAGTTGTTTCTCTCCAACTTCGTTCCAACATATGGGAGATCGGCAACTCCTTCCGTATAAGGCTTCGAAAGGTGCCATTTGGATACTAGCTTGGTAGCTATTATTATATGCAAATTCAACTAAAGGTAAGTGGTCATGCCAGCTTCCTCCAAAGTCAATAATGCATGCTCTCAGCATATCTTCAACAACTTGATTAGTTCGCTCGGTCTGACCATCCGTTTGTGGGTGAAAAGCAGTACTAAAGTTGAGCCTTGTTCCCAACGAATGTTGTAATCCCTTCCAAAAATGAGAAGTAAAACGGGGATCTCTATCAGACACGATTGAGACAGGAATTCCATGTATCCTGACTATTTCTTTGATGTATAGTGCAGCTAGCACATCAATTGACCATCGGCTTTTGATTGGCAAGAAATGTGCCGATTTAGTCAATCGGTCAATGATAACCCAGATTCCATCATGTCCTCCTTTAGATTTAGACAAACCCATGATGAAGTCCATACCAATATCCTCCCATTTCCACTTAGGAATATCTAGAGGATGTAGTTTTCCCGCAGGCTTTTGGTGTTCCGCCTTGACCTGTTGGCATGTGAGACAGCGTGATACATAGTCCGCTATTTCTCTTTTCATATTAGGCCACCAAAAGTTCCTCTTTACATCTTGGTACATTTTGGTTGATCCTGGATGAATAGTGTACCTTGATCGGTGAGCTTCATCTAAGATCTTCTTCTTTAATTCCGGACAATCGGGTATACAAGTTCTATCTTTGAACGATAATCTTCCATCAGAAGTTAGTTGAAAATCAGATTGTCCTTCTAATCTGCCTTTGATTTCTACTAATATAGGATCATCATCCTGAAGTGTTTGTATCTCAGATAACAAATCTGACTGTATGCTTACATGAGATAGTGTGACAAATTTGGATTCCGTGTCCAAGCTTATATTGAGCTCGGAGAATTGTTCAAGTAACCTCCATTCTTGCATCATACAATTTGCTATCATTGCTCTCGGCTTTCGACTAAGGGCGTCAGCAACATAATTACCCTTTCCGGGATGGTATTGTATATTGAAGTCGAAGTCCTTGAGATATTCTAGCCAGCGTCTTTGTCTCATGTTTAGCTCCCTTTGTGAAAATAGATATTTGAGACTTTTGTGATCGGAGTATACAGTAAACTGTGCTCCATATAAGTAGTGTCTCCATATCTTTAGGGCAAATACTACCGCGGCCAGTTCTAAGTCATGGACGGGGTAATTCTCCTCATGCTTCTTCAGCTGACGTGAAGAGTATGCTATGACCTTTCCTTGTTGCATTAGGACACATCCGAGGCCAATGCCAGAAGCATCAGTGTAGACCTCGAATTTCTCTCCTTCTATCGGTAGAGCTAAGACCGGAGCTGTGGTGAGATGATCCTTGAGAGTTTGAAAACTTCTTTCACATTCCTCACTCCATTCGTATCGGATCTCCTTGCGAGTTAACCTTGTAAGGGGCACGGCGATCTTAGAGAAATCTTTGATGAATCGCCGATAATAGCCTGCAAGACCTAAGAAACTTCTGATCTCGCTTGCATTAGTGGGTCTTTCCCAGTTTCTTACAGCTTCAACATTTGACGGATCTACAGATAAACCGTCCTTGGATATCACATGTCCGAGAAAAGCCACTTCTTCAAGCCAGAATTCGCATTTGCTGAGCTTAGCATATAATTGATTTGTCCTCAAGATTTGTAATGAAATCCTCAAATGCTCTTCATGTTCTTCCTTAGTCTTGGAATATATCAATATATCATCAATGAAAACCACCACAAATTGATCTAGATAAGGCCTGAATATGCTATTCATCAACTGCATAAAGGCAGCAGGGGCATTTGTTAGTCCAAAAGGCATAACAACAAATTCATAGTGGCCACACCTACTTCTGAACGCAGTTTTATGAATATCTTCGTCTTTAATCCTCAATTGATGATAACCAGACCTGAGATCAATCTTGGAGAAATGTTTGGATCCAGAAATCTGATCAAATAATTCATCGATTCTCGGCAGTGGATACTTGTTCTTGATAGTAAGATGATTCAACTGTCGATAGTCGATACACAATCTCATGGATCCATCCTTCTTCCTTACAAATAGGACTGGGGCTCCCCACGGGGAAGTACTTGGTCTAATGAACCCTTTTTGAATCAATTCCATCAATTGCTTCTTTAATTCTTTTAGTTCTGCAGGGGACATTCTATAGGGTGCCTTTGAAACAGGACCAGCACCAGGGGCTAAGTCGATGGTAAAGGCCACATCTCTTTGCGGGGGTAATCCCGGTAATTCTTCCGGAAATACGTCTGGAAATTCTCGCACTACCTGAATGTCCTCTATCTTGGTTTCTTTAGCTTCTTTAATAGTGACAAAAGCAAGGAAGGATACACATCCTTTCTTGACGAGCTTGCTTGCTCGAAGAGCCGAAATAAGAGGGGATTTGCTTCGACTCTTAGGACTAGTATAAGTCAGTTCCGGAAATTCCTTGAAAACAATCTTGCTATCACGGCAATCAACCGTTGCCTGGTATTTGGATAACCAATCTGCTCCTAGTATAACATCATACTCTTTTAGATCTAAGCAGATAAGATCAATAGGAAAATTCTTTCCTCGAACCAATACCTCACAGTTTTGATAATGATGTGTGATATCCGTCTCGTTTCCGAGAGGAGTAGACAATATTAACTTCATCCATTCTGGTTCTAGAGGTAATGGGTCAGCAAACTTCTTGGAAATAATGGAATGCGATGCACCCGTATCAAATAAGACATGTGCATATTTGGAACAAATTTTTAATGTACCTTCCACCAATCCGCCTTCTTCTTCTGGTTCGGTCTCTTGGATCGCATGAAGACGCGCGTTCCTTGTCACTGGGCGTTTACCCTCACCGTCTTGGTCATTCATTAATGGACAATCGGGAATCCGATGTTCACGACTCCCACAACGGAGACATGCTCCTAATTTCCTCCAGCATTCTTCTGTTTTGTGACCAGCCTTGTCACAATGCTTGCATACTACGTTTGAAGGTGTAGTGGTGATAGAGAAAGGCTTGGATTTCTTGAACTTCTGATCTTGAGAGGAAGAACCTCCATTATTGGGCCTCTTCTTAAAGTTGGGTTTAAAAGAACCCGAACTTGTGACTTGCTCCTTTTTGTCTTTCCCACGGATCCTATCAGATAGTTCCGTGGCATCTTCAAGCAACTGAGCTCGGCGCACTATTTCAGTATAAACTTGAATATCCATAGGCGCCAGTTGAGTAATGTAGTGGGGCCTAAGCCCATTAAGAAATCTACGGGCTTTCATCTTTTCCGTGCTAATTAAATGCTTAGCATATCTAGACAGTCTAGAGAACTGTGCTTCATAATCAGCCACCGATAAAGATCTTTGCTTTAATGCGGCAAATTCGGCGGCCTTCTTTTCCTGGACCCTATCAGAGAAATATTTGGCGTTGAAATATTCAACGAATTCACCCCATGTAACTTGAGTTGGGTCTATAGTAGCTTCAATCGACTCCCACCAACATCTAGCATCCTTTTCTAACTGGAAAGTAGCTAATAAGACTTTGTCCTGATCCGTGCATTGCATAACACGGAATATACGTTCAATCTCCCGAACCCAATGCTCGGCATCGTCTGGATCGGTCGATCCCATGAACTTCGGGGGATTCATATTCTTGAATGCTTGGTGTAAGCTTCCAGCTCGTGGAGCACCACCTTGTGCTACCTGTTGTAGCACTTGGGTCATCCCTTGAAGGGTACGCTGCATGTTGCGCCATTGAGCACGTTCGGCAGCCATTATCCTACAATTACAATAGCTATGTTAGTATTATATCACTATGATCTTATAAAGGACTCATTGATCATTTAACCCTTGGTTCTACCCACTCTCACTTGGTTAAAGGTTTTGAAACCTATCCTTGGACTTGGGTTTCCTAGGAATTGAATACCTTAGGCTCTGATACCACAAAGACTGTCACGCCCCGAGCGCGGAAGATACCCGGAGATGCGCGACGTGTCTATATCAATCATGTCAATCAGAGTGGTCGTGTATTCGACACAAAGACAGAGATGCGCAAAATAGCAAGATAACCCAATCCTTTATTTCATAATGGATAGACTATTACAAATCCAATACTCTGTTTAATAAAAAGGAAAAGAATACATATTTGACTCAAGAAACTATAGAAAAGACTAGACGACACTTGTAGAAGCTCTATCACTTTCACTCTTGATCATTCCCATCCGATTGACTTCCATCGTCGTCGGACTTACCTGAAAAGTAAAAAGGGACAAACGGAATGAGCGAACGCTCAGTAGGAAATTATATCTCAAGTACTAGCAAGGGGTTTAAGTAATTACATCTTTCATGAATGCAATAAAGCTATGCATGCTCGCATAAAACGACAAGATAGAGAAAATGTAATATCATGAAATAAGATGAACTTAATCATGAACTTCCAACAAGATGACAAGTATATTCAAGGTATTCAAGCAAGCATGTTTAACAAGTCATGTCAAGAACTTTGGCTATCATGTATCAAGCAAGTAAATTACCCTTTTTCGGGCCACGCATTTCATGTAAAGTCAAGTACGATTCAAGTACAAGATGTGTGTGGAATGTCCAATCAAGCAAGTCAAGTACTCGGTATAATGCCAGATACCTTATCATTTTAACTCCCATGGGCACAAGTACTTTCGGGTGCTCCTCCCAGGACCAGATCGGGCCCTATATGCGCAGGCATTTATCATGTGTTTTGACATCCACTCTTGTTTATAGCCAACATAGAATTTCAATAATCAAGCTTGTAGACACGTATGACAACTTTGATAGAATAGAGTCCAAAATATGACAAAGGACATAGAATGGCGATAATAACGGTATAATCACGATATCGATAAAACTAGGTAGAACATGATTCCCTTAACTTGGGTACCATGACAAATCAGTATGGACATTCTTTATATAGAATTGAGGTCCACATGAACAGTATATCAAAGGTAAGATACCCTCATTCTTATCATAGAATTGAGGTTTACAAGAATGGCATGATATGGCATGATGTCATCATCCCATTAAGAATTTCTTATGATATACTCTTTGTATAATCATAAGGGCCGGTATCCCATGTTTCTTCAGAGTGACATGGCATCAATGGTGTAATGGGTTTTTAGGGTACAACCAGCTCAGTCGGCCTTGAGGGAATCCAAGGCTACGAGGAGTCTTACGGAGGTCTCTATGACTAACTCGCTAGTCCAAAGGAACGGAATGTCCAATGGAGAGCTTGTATGTCAATGAGAGTTGAGTGTGATCGATAAAATAACGTGAAAAGTGGGACTATACTCACGGAGTGGAGAATAGTGCCGATATATGTATATAAATATATATTGAAACAATCGTTTAGTAGTAACGGGTTAAAAATAGTTTACAGTAAAATAACGACTTAGGTCAAGTCGTTTCTCAAGTAATTAACGCCTAACAGAAGGGCGTTTACATCTGTTTCTATTTTGCAGAATTTTCATTAGTTCAGTAATTTATCTAAAACACGCCTTGGTCAGGGTCGTTTCTTCAAGATCTGACGACTACACCAGAAGGCGTCTTATTGTTTACATATTTGACAGAATACAATTAATTTTCAGGAATTATCAAAAACGCGCCCTGGGCAGGGGCGTTACTATTTAATTCTATTTTTCAGAATATATAAATTTCAGGATTTTAACCGATACACGCCCTAGGAAGGGGCGTTACCTTTCAGATTCACGCCCTATGAGGGGGCGTTAATATGTGGAAAACGACTTTGTCCAAGTCGTTAATTCAAGTTCCTTCAGAAACTTTAAGGACAGTAACAATTTCAGGATAATAGAGGAACGAATGTAATATCATGACAGTAAAGTTAGCAGGTTGAAGACAGAGGATCATGCATTATTTTATAATCATGATTTCATAGATAATCAATTCTTAAGATGGGTGATTAATGGTTTAAAGAAATTAACGCCTGAGTACGGGGCGTTAAACATGAAATTAACGACCTGGGAAGAGTCGTTTCATGTGAATTAGCGCCCTTGACAGGGGCGTCTCTTTCAAAATATTGCAGGAAACGCATGGAAACTATAATAACCGTATGCATGACATGCTTATATATATATATCTTGCATTAATTTCATTTGGGCTACAATAACTTGAGAAAACCTACCTTAATAATGGATTTGAAGATGAACTCTGAAGGATTTGGTGAGAAGCCTAATACTCTGAAGCTTCAACTGCAACTCAATAACAGCCGTAGCAACAGCAAGAAGAAGAACAATCGTTCTTCAGAAATCTGCACTCTACCGTCAACCTGTAGAGGGAGAGAAAAGGAAGGAAGATGAAGATATTTAAATAATCTTCACAGATATAACCGAAGTTTTTAGGGAAAAGATAGAAGAACAGTACCTTGTTCTTCACGTTCGACAAGCAGACTTCCTACAAATAAGAGAAGATCAATTAATGTTCTTCACACGATCGTATAACAGAGAAAACGATGAGGAATAACCTTTGGTTCTATACATACCGTAGCAGCAGTCGACCAAATAGATTCTAGGGTTCGAGCAGAAGATTATTTATAGGGATTTAGGGGGTCCAATTAGGGTTAGAGTTCTAGTGGAAGTAATGCTTCCAATATAGAGTTATTGCCACGTTATAACTCTTTCTAATACTTATCACCTACTCTGGATGAGCTCTGGGACGAACGGTTCCCGAATGGAATTAACGACTTTGGTCAGGGCGTGTATTCTTTAATTAACGCCTTGCATAAGGGCGTTTCTTAAAAAGCGCCTTGAAAAAGGGCGTTTCGTGTTTTAAAACACGCCCAAGATAGGGGCGTTTCTTTTACTTACCCATTTGGTCGCGTGAGAACTGACGACCGTAGGTGTGGGCGTCCTTTCTTTATTCACGCCATGGATAGAGGCGTTTCTTTATAAATTAACGCCTTAATAAGAGGCGTTATTTTTAATTTGTTTTATTTCGTCCAATTAACCCTATTCCTTTTATATATATTACTTCTGTAATATATATGTTTTAATTCCTTTCAATTATTCATTTATTAGGGTTGCTACATGAGATGCGTACACTGAGGAACAAAATGATTCTCAAGCTAAAAGTGCAATGGAGTAAATGCTCAGAGCACGAAGCCACATGGGAGACTGAGGAGTCCATGAGGAAGCAATTCCCTGACTTATTCTAAATAGGTATGTATCCTGCACTCTCCACATTTATATGCAAATTGAATTTGGGGACCAAATTCTTTTAAGTGGGGGATGGTGTAGCAACCCTGGTAAATTGAAGGATTGAAAATTTAAAATTTATGACCAATACCCAACCCCTATATATATATATATATATATATATATATATATATATATATATTTATTTATTTATTTAAAGACTATTATATACACCAAATGGGCCTTACACTTAAAACAAATAACAAATGGGCCAAAATTAAATAGCACCCTCTATTAAGGCGCTATTTCACAAATTGAAGACCCTTCACGAAGGCGTCAATTACATAAATAACGCCTCTATCATGGGCGTCATTTTCATAAGTTAAAAGGGGTAAGAGAGAGGAAAATGGTAAATAATGGAAAGTAAATAGTAAATAACGCCCCATGCATGGGTGCTATTTAATGAAATAGCGACATAGGCTAAGGCGCTATTTCAGGAAAATTAGAAAATAGTAAGTCAGCTACCGTGTTTGGCTCAAACTTGGAAGTCGGATGATATCTAGGTAGATGGTGATATGGAAAGATTACTACGTAGGAAATAAGGATAACAATAGAATTCTTCCATAGAAATTTAGATCCTAATCAAACTCTAACACACAAGCGATCCTTTTACCCTATAAATACACCCCTTCAGAACACAACAGAGGTTACTACCTCTAGGTGTTCTACAGTTCTTTCTATTGTTATCTCGTAAGGAACTTCTGCTTCCAACGCTATTGAAGGGAGCAACGTGTTCCTCCATCCTAAGCACGAACGAAGAAGAAACTGTATCTTCTCCTTCCTTTTCTCCTGCTGCCGTTACCGAGAAGAGGGACCTCCGTTTCTTCCTTTAAAGGGAGGAAGTCTTCTTCTCTTCATCCTTTCTTCTGCCGCCAGAATCATAAGAAAACCAAGCTGCTTCTTCTTCCAGTTGCTGCTACTGTGTTGCAAGAATGGCTGTTCTTGTTATTATCATCATCCAAGCTGTTCTTCTTCTACCTATTGATGCTGCCTCTGTTTACACTAAAATAGAGTATCGTATCAAGGGTTACTTCCTCCATCTTCTTCATCATCTGTCAACCAAATCATTATCAAAGGTAGGTTTTCAAAAGTTCTATGCAAAACCATGTAATTACTAAGTCGTCTGCATGCATGTAGGTCTAAAGGTTGCTTCCTGAAAGATTTAAAATGTTTTACTGAGTTTTAGAAAATAGCGACCCAGACTAGGGCGCTATTTGATTAAACGACCGTGTAAACAGTTGTCAATTCGTTAGCTAATTAATAAATATACAGGTTTAGAAATTTAATAACTGAGAACCCTTACATGTAAACTAATGCATGGACATACTGGTAAATTCCTATTATTTCTCTCTACCTGTACATATCTCTAGTTTTCTGATCAGACTAACTTTAAAAATAATGTGTCTATGAGTGTACCTGCCCGGTGCAAATCATCTGACAAAGAAATAACGACCGTCCTCAGGTCGTCGATTGAATGAACGCCCCCATACACGGGCACTATTTAGTGATAACTGTAAAATTTGAAATATTCATGACCTAATTTCTTGGATATTGAAATAACGACATGTACCCTGCCATTAATTTGATATATGACGCCCCTGACTAGGGCGCTGTTTAATGAATTAGTGACTTAAGTAAAGTCATCATATCTGAAATTGATAATATTTACTCAATTTAACAGTAATGGAATATGGATATAACGACTGAGTGAACAGTCGCCATATATTGAACGGATGACCCAGAGAAGGGTGCCAATTCAGAAAATGAAGACTTAATCTCAGGTGTCTGTAGTGCCCCAGAATTTATGTAATAATTTTTGATTTATTTATAGAACTTTCTGGAATTTATAAGGGCTAAATAGACTACTAAAAGGATTATTGGATTAATAAGCCATTATAAGGCCCAATTATGTTAAATAATTAACCTAGCCTATTTAAATAAAATCCAAAAGGGTTTAAGAACCAATCCCATTAAGTTTGGCTTATATTCTAGAAGGTTATTTAGCCTATTCACGTATTTTAAGGATAAAATACTATTTTTATGGATAATAATTTGGATAATTAACAAAAGAGTTTGATTGATGTTAAACTCTGTGCACGTTGGATGTAGCGGTCTATCGTGCGACCGCCACAGCCATGTAACGCACCAGTCTTGATGCGTTACATCTTGACAGTTCCGTGAAAGAAAGAACGAGCAAAAAGATTAGAACTTTGGGATCTTATCTACAAGAGATCGACTTGGGAGAGTTTATAACATTACTAAGGACTCTTAAGGATTAGGATCTGGCAAATTAAGGACTCTAGAATCGATCTAATCTTCAAGACCCTATAAATAGGACCTAGTTCTGAACTGAGCGACCCTTACTTTTGGTTCGTGAAGAATCAAGGTAAGGAGATATAATTTCAGATAAGTTCTTTAGAAGATTTTGTTTAATATACTTTAGAATAATAGTTCTCCAAATTTCATGCTAGGAGATCAAGCAACCAAGGAGATCGAAGCTTCCAAAGTTGCTGGTTCGACCATAGTAACCCAGGATTCAGAGCAAAGGACCCTTGGAGATCAAGAGATTATGACGTCTAAATGAGGTAATTAGAATTCAATCCTTAAGAACTTTTTGTTCACCTTAGTTTCATCTTCGTACCCTCAAAATTTCACATCCTTAGGTCAAGAGGCTGAGGAGCTAGAGCAGCGCGAAGTTGCTGAAAACTCATTGGAAAGGGAGAACTAGGGCACGTCTTTCATACTCAAATTAGAAGTTTAAAGCTCAGATAAAAGGGTAGGTTATCTCATGATTGGTAAAAACATCTTGTTAGGGATAAAAGCCCTCTGATTGTTCTTGATTTCATGCATTATAGACTACGAATTTAGTGTTTTAGTGGGTTCATGCATACATACATATTCTTAGCCCTAATCAAAGATCAAAGATATTATCTTATCAATTCACTGCAACCAATGCATCTAGATGACCTTTACTTCATTTTGTCATGATTGGGGTAGTTAAATCTTTTTAAAACATGACATGGTTTCAAATCACAGTCTTTTAATTTCTTTATACTGTTAGCAGGGACTCTGACGCATCAAGGTAAGACCGTCACAGTGATCTAACGGCTTTACGATAAGCCGTCACACCCTCTACTACATCTTAATTACTCTGTTGTATCTGACGCACCTTAACAGGAGCGTTACATTACTGTAACGGCCTCACGATAAACCGTCACAGTCACTGTGACCCACCCATTCAAGACCGTCAGGGTAACTGTAGAAAGAATAGGAAACTAGTTAATTTAACTTATAAATAAGCCTAGTTATCTAAGTTTTGACTTGATTTCATGTCTTTAAGATTATCTACTGATTCATGATATAAATTGCATAATTAAGGTATCTTAAGTTATGTTAATTTCATGTGCCAAAATTCTATAGTTTTGTATCTAAATCATGATTTTCCAAAGATGTATTGACGGAGTTTTATCATGATTTCCTATTGTTACACATCCTCTCTATCAATAGAGTCATTTCTCTCAGTACATGGCACATATTCAGGTATATGTCCATTAGTTCACTTTGCACTATAGGAACATTATTCTTGGACATGAGGACCTCTCTATTAGATATTCCTTCCAATGGATTAGGAAATCTTGTTTCAAGGCCTCCGTAATTCTCTGCGAGCCTGGGATTCCCACTAGGACGCCGAGTTTGTTGTACCATTAAAACCAACTGATTAGATTACACTATCGATGTTTCTGGGTTATCAGTAGTGTAACGGATCTATATTGGACCGTCAGGCACATGTAACGGCCCAATATACGACCGTCACATTCAACTAAGTCTGATTTCTTAGTTTGGATTTAGACTAATGTAACGGCCCAATACTGAAGCGTCACATCATGTAACGGCCCAGTACACGACCGCCACAATGCTTCAGTATTTTAACCCGAGGTTTGACCAAGGTTGATATTCCAAGGTTTCTAGATGGACTCTTGATGATCTAGAACTTATCATACTGATCAAGAAACCTAATATAATGAATGTAAGATAAAGAACGTACCGTTATGCTGCCTATTTATTTCCATAAGCATAACATAGTATAAGTCATTCTTGATTTCTCATGATTCTTATTAAAGCATTAATTCATTGAATTATTGTTATCAAGAGCTTGTTGGAATTGTACATTCTTGGCCATACTTTATTGTTACATACGTGGAAAAAGCTTGATTTATACTTGAAGATGCAATTGAGCACTGATTGTGTTCAAGGGCTCTATGCTAGTCCCCTCGGCTGATTGTCGGAAACATACTATTATAAACTATGGGGTATGATGCTACTGGCGTCGCATTGCGCTGGGAGTACTTTCTTTATAAATAAGTGAAAATCCACAACACAATACATCATGATTGATACTTGACTTTCTTGATATTCCACAGAAATTCACAAAGTACTTGCTCATAAGCAAAAGATACTGGAGTGATGATTATGTGGCTTGCTAGTATATTCTCGTTACATTCTTATTCATGAAAGGTCATATCATGTTCTTATAACATTCTTGCTAGTTCATACTTGCTCTCATTCTGTCTTACATACTTTGATTTAATCGCATGATTGATCGCATTCGCATGATTTTACTTTATTCCTCTAGAGCAAAAACGTTAATTACTTTAATGATACCTTCATGTTGATGCGAAGATACCTACAGGGTAAGTGTGCTCATTACCTATTTCTATTCTTTTTCAAGAAATAGAAGTGAGTCGGGTTCGGATTCAGAAAGTTCAAGTAGCGGATCCAAGAGTGAATAAAGAATGAGCGAAGACTTAGGAAGTTTACATTATTTAGATCGAGTCTATGTAATTTCTTATTTCTTGAGTCTAGCATGATGGAAGTTGAATTAGTGGTTGTATTCGAATAGTAGATTTGATTATTAATGAAAGTTGAAGTTGAGTAAATATTGTGTGATTGCATTCTTATGTGTGATTGCCTTGTGCTCTGATCGTTCTTACTTGCAAGAGGCTTACCATGCCGGCTGTTCGCATTCCTCGAGTGAGTCTTCCGCTGTAATAAAGGCTCGGGGCGTGACAGTTAAGTTGGTATTAGAGCCTAGGTCTCAGGACTTAGGAAGAAGAGTCATGTCATATGATAAGTCCATGGTTTAAGGTCCCCTACCTATGAAGTAAGGAAGAAATTTCCACACCCATGTGAGAATTGGGTAGAACCCGGGATAAGATAGTTAATTAGTTTTAAGATTGATTTTCCTTCCAGTTTCATGAGAAATAACAAGTTTTTATTTTTCTCTCAGGTACCCTATTATTATCATGGCTCATCGCGTAGATTGGAATGGTATGCAACAAACTGTTGCTGGCCTCACTCAGGCATTACAAACCATGGCGCAAGCTGGCGCAGGAGCAAGGGCTGGTGATTTGCATCGCAACTTTCGAAGCTTAAACCCTCCGCGTTTCTATGGTTCTTCTAATCCTGACGAGGCAGAGAACTGGATAGACGAAATGAATCGTATCTTTGATGTTATCCAATGCACCGATCAAGAGAAGGTGCGTCTCGCAACCTTCCAACTCAACAAAGATGCCCGTACATGGTGGAAGTCGGTTCCGGCACCTCCGGCCGATGTACCTCATACATGGGATGGTTTTCTTACCATATTCCGTGCCAAGTACTTTTCTGAGCACGTAAAGGAACGAAAGGCTATGGAGTTCGCCGCTATTTGGTAAGGAATGATGACGGTTACCGAATATGAACTGCAATTCTCAAGGCTTGCACCTTACGCACCGCATCTTATCAGCATCGATTTATTGAAGGCTAATCGGTTCATGGACGGGTTACGGCCCGGTTTCATTCAGCAGCTTGGGACCCAAAACATCGTACTTATGCGGAAATGGTTCAACGAGCGTATTTGTGTGAAAGGACCTTAAAGAAGGTCGAGAAATTAAAAAGGAAAGGAGAAGAGTCTAGCCGACGCTCAGATCGGTATTATAAGAAAGAAAAGTTCAGCATCACGGAGCCCTACAAGAGCCGTGATAGTAAGAAAAGATCCAGGAATGGGAATGGTGGAAGTTCCCATAAGCAAAAGAAAGTCAAGGAAGAGAAGGAGCAGGTCGCCACGGCTTGCACATTTTGTGAAAAATTCAGCCATTCGGCTAAGGAGTGTTGGAAGCGCCTCGACGCTTGTTTACGTTGTGGAAACAGGGAGCATCGCATGCCAGATTGCCCCCTTATGAAAGACCAATCATCTGGGGGAGGACGTAGGAGGCAGGCTAGCCTCAATGTCGTCTTAGAAGAAGAGGAAGCGCCCAGGGATGGTGGGCTTATGGAAGGTACTCTTCAAATTTGTTCTCGTCCTGCATTTGTGCTATTTGACACTGGTGCCTCTCATTCTTTTATCTCCACTACTTTTGCAAAAATATTATCAATTGCCTCAGTTCCCCTACCTTCAGATCTCGCTATTACCACACCCTTAGGTTCTGGAACAAAGCTTACCGACTATTATCCTGATAGCGAAGTGATAGCAGAAGGTCACAATCTCCCCGCAAACTTAGTATGCCTTGACATGAAAGGTTATGATGCCATTTTAGGGGTAGATTGGCTTGTAGATCATGATGCTTATATCAATTGCCGAAATAGGATTATATCCTTTCGAAAGCCCGGTCTTCCAAGATTCTCTTTTCTTGGCATCAAGTACAAGAAGCATCCTACTATTATATCTTCTCTTCACGCTTGCAAACTTATCTCGCAAGGATGTGAAGCTTTTCTTGCTTCTGTCATTATTACCGAATCCAAGGATGTTATCTTAGCAGACATTCCTATTGTAAGTAAGTTCCCTGATGTGTTCCCGTCCGAATTACCCAGTTTACCACCCGAGAGGGAAGTGAACTTCACTATTGAACTCATTCCAAGAGTAGCACATGTTTCTATAGCCCCTTACAGGATGTCCCCCACAGAACTCAAGGAATTAGAAAGGCAGTTGTAGGAATTACTAGACAAAGGCTTCATCAGACCTAGCACATCCCCTTGGGGTGCGCCGGTTCTATTTGTCAAGAAAAAGGATGGTTCTCTTAGGCTATCCATCGATTACCGGCGACTAAATCAACTCACAATTAAAAACAAGTATCCGTTGCCGCATATTGATGAGCTCTTCGATTAGCTTTCAGGAGCAGAATATTTCTCTAAGATAGACCTCAGATCAGGTTATCATCATCTTAGAATTACAAAAGAAAATATTTATAAATCAACTTTTCGAAGTCGTTATGGTCACTATGAATTCGTGGTAATGCCATTCGGATTAACTAATGCCCCGGCAGCATTCATGCACCTTATGAACAGTATCTTCCAGCCATATCTGGACCAGTTTATCGTCGTCTTCATTGATGATATCTTGATATACTCCAAGACAAAGGAGGAACATGAAGAATATTTGAAAATAGCTTTGCAAACACTTAAAGAACATAAACTCTATGCCAAGCTAAATAAATGCGAATTCTGGCTCAAGAAAGTTTCATTCCTAAGCCACATTATTTCAAAGGAAGGTATTGCGGTGGATCCTTCTAAGATAGAAGCTGTCAAGAATTGGAGCCGGCCAACGACCGTAGCAGAAGTACGAAGTTTTCTGGGTCTAACTAGTTATGATAGAAGATTCATTAAAGATTTTTCAAAGATTACAGTTCCTTTAACTAGACTGACAAGAAAAGAAAATTCTTTTGTCTGCTCAGAGGAATGTGAGGAGAGTTTCCAAACTCTTAAAAATCATCTTACTACAGCTCCTATTCTAACACTACCGATGGAAGGTGGTGGATTCGAAGTATACACGGATGCATCAGGTATTGGCTTAGGGTGTGTCCTCATGCAAAATGGAAGAGTAATCCGTTATTCTTCAAGATAATTGAAGCGTCACGAGGAAAATTATCCTGTACATGATTTGGAATTAGCAGCTGTCATTTTTGCCTTGAAATTTTGGCGTCATTATCTCTATGGAGAAAGGTTTACGGTCTACTTGGACCACAAAAGCTTAAAATACTTATTTTCTCAAAAAGAGCTAAATATGAGGCATAGAAGATGGTTGGAATATCTCAAGGATTTTGATTTTTCTATTCAATATCATCCTGGCAAGGCTAATGCTATTGCGGATGCACTCAGCAGAAAACCAATGGGTATGCTATCAAGTCTTATGATTAGTATGACTAATCTTATTCCTTAATTTGCTCAGTTGAACTTAGATATTGACAGGAAGGAAGAAGATTGCTTCATGGCTAATATCCGATCAACCTACCTTAATAGAGGATCTAGTCAAGTTGCAAAATGATGATCTCGTGTTACTAGAAATTAAGGCTAATATTGAACAACGTACGGATTTTTCTACTACGGAGGATGGAAGATTGCTATTCAAGGGCCGAGTGTGTGTACCGGATCATGAGGATACGAAGAAATTGATTCTAGAAGAAGCACATAAATCCAGGTATACCATTCACCCAGGTAGTACAAAAATGTATCAGGATCTCAAAAGAAATTTCTGGTGGCCCAACATGAAGAGAGAAATAGCTGATTTCGTGTCTCGTTGTCTCACTTGTCAACAAGTAAAGGCAGAGCATTTTAGACTCGTAGGTAAACTGCATCCCTTGAATATTCTCGAATGGAAGTGGGAGAGTATAGGGATGGATTTCATTATGGGGTTACCTAAGACAAGAGGTGGACACGATGGTATATGGGTAATCATAGATCGATTAACTAAATCTGCACATTTCATACCAATCAAAAGTCGATGCTCTGTAGATATCCTGGCAGCATTATACATAAAATAAATTATTAAATTACATGGTGTCCCAGTCACTATTATATCTGATAGAGATCCTCGATTTACATCATAATTTTAGAAGGGTCTACAACAGTCACTAGGGACTAGATTGAATTTCAGCACAACCTTTCATCCACAAACTGATGGTCAGACAGAAAGAACGAATCAGGTGGTAGAAGACATGCTCAATGCTTGTGTTATTGATTTTGGAGGTAGTTGGAATGATCACTTGCCTCTGGTAGAATTTGCATATAACAACAGTTACCAGGCCAGCATACAAATGGCACCTTTTGAAGCTCTATATGGAAAAAGTTGTCGATCACCAATATGTTGGAGTGAAATAGGGGAAAGACAATTCCTAGGCCCCTATATTATCAGAGATTCTACAGAGAAGATCAAGCTTATTCAAGAGAGAATAAAGATGGCACAAGATAGGCAAAAGTCTTATGCTGATAATCGTAGACACGACTTGAAATTTTAAGTAGGAGACCATGTGTATCTCAAGGTTTCTCTAGGTCGTGGTATTCAGAGATTTGGCATTAAGGGCAAACTAACTCCAAGGTTCATTGGTCCGTTTGAAATTCTTGAAAGGGTCGGTGAAGTGGCTTATAAACTGGCTTTACCTCCACAATTAGCAGGAGTTCATGACGTATTTCACGTCTCTATGCTAAATAAATATGTATATGATCCTGACCATATTATCACTTATGCCAATCTGGAGATTCAGAAGGATATGACGTACGAGCAAATGCCAATAAAGATTCTGGAACGAGAAGTGCGTCAACTAAGAAATAAAGTTATTCATATGGTCAAGATTCAATGGAAGAAAGCATGGCCATATGAAGCAACATGAGAAACCGAAGAAGCCTTGCAAAAAAGATTTCTAGAATTATTCAACTATAAGTACACTCTCCATAACCCATGTATTGAATTTGGGGACCAAATTCTTCTAAGTGGGGGAGGGTGTAGTGCCCCAGAATTTATGTAATAATTTCTAAGTTATTTATAGAACTTTCAAGAATTTATAAGGGCTAAATAGACTACTAAAAGGATTATTGGATTAATAAGTCATTAAAAGGCCCAATTATGTTAAATAATTAACCTAGCCTATTTAAATAAAATCCAAAAGGGTTTAATAACTAAGCCCATTAAGTTTGGCCCATATTCTAGAAGGTTATTTAGCCTATTCACGTATTTTAAAGATAAAATACCATTTTTATGCATAATAATATGGATAATTAACAAAAGAGTTTGATTGATGTTGAACTCTGTGCACGTTGGATGTAGCGGTCTATCGTGCGACCGCCACAGCCATGTAACGCACCAATCTTGATGCGTTACATCCTGACAGTTCCGTGAAAGAAAGAACGAGCAAAAAGATTAGAACTTTGGGATCTTATCTACAAGAGATCGACTTGGGAGAGTTTATAACATTACTAAGGACTCTTAAGGATTAGGATCTGGCAAATTAAGGACTCTAGAATCGATCTAATCTTCAAGACCCTATAAATAGGACCTAGTTTTGAACTAAGCAACCTTTACTTTTGGCTAGTAAAGAATCAAGATAAGGAGATATAATTTCGGGTAAGTTCTTTAGAAGATTTTGTTTAGTATACTTTAGACTAATAGCTCTCCAAATTTCGTGCTAGGAGATCAAGCAACCAAGGAGATCGAAGCTTCCAAAGTTGCTGGTTCGACTATAGTAACCCCGGATTCAGAGCCAAGGACCCCTGGAGATCAAGAGATTAGTACGTCTAAACGAGATAATTAGAATTCAATCCTTAAGAACTTTTTGTTCACCTTACTTTCATCTTCGTACCCTCAAAATTTCACATCCTTAGGTCAAGAGGCTGAGAAGCTAGAGCAACGTGAAGTTGCTGGAAACTCACTGGAAAGGGAGAACTAGGGCACGCCTTTCAGACTCAAATTAGAAGTTTAAAGCTCAGATAAAAGGGTAGGTTATCTCATGATTGACAAAAACATCTTGTTAGGGATAAAAACCCTCTGATTGTACTTGATTTCGTGCATTATAGACTATGAATTCCATGTTTTAGTGGGTTCATGCATACATACATATTCTTAGCCCTAATCAAAGATCAAAGATATTATCTTGTCAATTCACTGCAACCTATGCATCTAGATGACCTTTACTTCGTTTTGTCAGGATTGGGGTAGTTAAATCTTTTCAAAACATGACATGGTTTCAAATCACAGTCTTTTAATTTCTTTATACTGTTAGCAGGGACTCTGACGCATCAAGGAAAGACCGTCACAGTGATGTAACGGCCTTACGATATGCCGTCACACCCTCTACTGCATCTTAATTACTCTGTTTTCTCTGACGCACCTTAACATGAGCATTATATTACTGTAACGGCCTCACGATAAACCGTCACAGTCACTGTGATGCACCCATTCTAGACCGTCAGGGTAATTGTAGATAGAATATGAAACTAGTTAATTTAACTTATAAATAAGCCTAGTTATCTAAGTTTTTACCTGATTTCATGTGTTTAAGATTATCTACTGATTCATGATAGAAATTGCATAATTAAGGTATCTTAAGTTATTTTAAGTTATGTTAATTTCATGTGCCAAAATTCTATAGTTTTGTATCTAAATCATGATTTTTCAAAGATGAATTGACGGAGTTTTATCATGATTTCCTATTGTTACACATCCTCTCTATCAATAGAGTCATTTCTCTAAGTACATGGCATATATTCAGGTATATATCCATTAGTTCACTTTGTACTATAGAAACATTATTCTTGGACACGAGGACCTCTCTATTGGATATTCTTTCCAATGGACTAGGAAATCTTGTTTCAAGGCCTCCGTAATTCTCTGTGAGCTTGGGATTCCCACTAGGACGCCGAGTTGGTTGTACCATTAAAATCAATTGATTAGATTACACTATCGATGTTTCTGATTATCATTAGTGTAACAGATCTATATTGGACCGTCAGGCACATGTAACGGCCCAATATACGACCGTCACATTCAACTAAGTTCGATTTCTTGGTTTTGGATTCAGAGTAATGTAACGGCCCAATACTAGAGCGTCACATCATGTAACGGCCCAGTACACGACCGTCACAATGCTTGAGTATTTTAACCCGAGGTTTGACCAAGGGTTGATATTCTAAGGTTTCTATATGGACTCTTGATGATCTAGAACTTATCATATTGACCAAGAAACCAAATACAATGAATGGAAGATAAAGAATGTACCATTATGTTGCCGATTTATTTCCATAAGCATAACATAGTATAAGTCATTCTTGATTTCTCATGATTCTTATTAAAGCATTCATTCATTGAATTATTGTTATGAAGAGCTTGTTGGAATTGTACATTCTCGGCCATACTTTATTGTTACATATGTGAAAAAAGCTTGATATATACTTGAAGATGCAATCGAGCACTGATTGTGTTCAAGGGCTCTATGCTTGTCCCCTTGACTGATTGTCGGAAACGTACTATTATAAACCATGGGGTATGATGCTACTGGCGTCGCATTGCGCTGGGAGTACTTTCTTTATAAATAAGTGAAAATCCACAACACAATACAGCATGATTGATACTTGACTTTCTTGATATTCCATAGAAATTCACGAAGTACTTGCTCATAAGCAAAAGATACTGGAGTGATGATTATGTGGCTTGCTAGTACATTCTCGTTACATTCTTGTTCATGAAAGGCCATATCATGTTCTTATAACATTCTTGCTAGTTCATACTTGCTCTCATTCTATCTTACATACTTTGGTTTAATCGCATGATTGATCGCATTCACATGATTTTACCTTATTCCTCTAGAGTAAAAACATTAATTACTTTAATGATGCCTTCATGTTGATGCGAAGATACCTACTGGGCAAGTGTGCTCATTACCAATTTCCATTCTTTTTCAGGAAATGGAAGTGAGTCGGGTTGGGATTCGGAATGTTCAAGTAGCGGATCCGAGAGTGAATAAAGAATGAGCGAAGACTTAGGAATTTTACATTGTTTAGATCGAGTCTATGTAATTTCTTATTTCTTGAGTCGAGCATGATGGAAGTTGAATTAGTGGTTGTATTCGAATATTGGATTTGATTATTAATGAAAGTTGAAGTTGAGTAAATATTGTGTGATTGCATTCTTATGTGTGATTGCCTTGCGCTCTGATCGTTCTTGCTTGCAAGAGACTTACCATGCCGGCTGGTCGCGTTCCTCGAGCTAGTCTTCCGCTGTAATAAAGGCTCGGGGCGTGACACGTCAATTTTACTTATTTCCTGATTTCATGATTTATGTAACCCACTGTCAGTTGGTTATATGTATAGGCACTATATTCCATTCCGTGAGTATAGTCTCACGTTTCACGTGTTTTTATCGTTTACCCATTATTTCTCGGTGATAGATGAACCCTCCGCGGGACATTCCGTTCCTTCGGACTTGTGATTTTATCATAGAGACCTCCATAAGACTCCGCTAGCTTTGGATTCCCTCAAGACAGCCGAGCGGGTTGTACCACTAAAACCTATGACACTACTTGATTGCCATGTCACTCTAAATAAACATGGTATACCGGCTCTCATGACATGCTATTTGGATGTCATGGGAATACTCTTTAAATAATGGAATGGGGAACCATACCATTAATATTCTTTAAGAATTATGTGCCATACTTGTGGACACTAATTCTATCTACCTTATCATGTACAAGGACGAGCGACCATAACTATATGAGCGCTTATTCTTAATGACAAGGCACCCATCTAGGGAGCCGATTCCACCTAGTTTTATCGTTGATCATGATTATACCGTTATTATCGTTCTTATACAACATGTTCAATCCTTGAAATTCTATTGCATATGATCTACCTTAAAGTTCCTACAAGCTTATTCCGTTGGAATTCTATATTGGCTATAACTATAGTGGATGTCGAAAAATACATGATTCAATACTAGAGCATATAAGGGCCCGATCTGGTCCTGGGAGGAGCACCCGAAAGTACTAGTGCCCATGCGAGTTGTAATGATCACGGTGTGGCATTGCACCGAAGTACTTGTCACTCTAGTTATATGACATTTCACAAATCTTGTGCTTGACTCGACTTGACATGACATGACTTGCGTGACCCGGAATGAGTATTTATTATATACTTGCTTGAAACATGATAGCCAATTCTTGACACGACATGATAGACATACGTGCTTGATCATCTTGATATGTATTGACATGAGTTCTTGAAAGACTTGCTAGCTCACTCACTTTATCTTGATATACTGATGCGGGATGATCGAAGGGGATGCCCTGGGGCCTACGAGGCAGCAAGCACGACCCGAACCACGGACCCGAGCAATAGCGGACTGACCACATGCGTCACTCAAATTTCGCGGTGACCCGACAATAGTGGGGATGGACGGTGATCCACGGGCAGCCTACACGGTCAGAGCCGCGAATGGTAATATGGGGAGGACAGACCTAAGGTCTGGAGGTCGCCCGACTCAACTGAGGCAAAGTCGGTGCCCGAGGGCGGGAATGACAGCGCTCTCTCACACGGCAACGGTCAACACTCAATGTCAGAAAATTTGGAACGAGCTCTCCTCACCATCGGCATGAGCGTTGAATTGATACTAGAAAAGCATTGTCCAAGAAGCAAAGGTCAGATCTATACCTTGCCGAGTCTGAAAAGACTGGCGTCGATCGAAGACGTGGGCACACTAGGGAGCGTGCGCACCCGGTAAGCACGCTGCATCGGGGAAGCTTCTGGACGAACCTGCTAGTACAACAAAAAGAGAAACCTCCACGCAGGGAGGGGGAAATCAGGAACAGGATGTATTATACATCAACTACCCTCACACAGGAGGGGGGAACACGGGGGCGGGAAAACTTAAGCAAATGCTCCACGCGCTGTCCTGTAGGATAGAACCGAAATGCTAAGACTGGCACGCAACATACGGGGCTCCAAATGTGACGCCGCTGGTGCCAAATCGTCACTAGTTAAGCCCTTCAAGGCTCAGTAAAATTTGGTGGAGATCTGAAGTCACTAGAGGGTGGGGTGGAGCAGACAATCCAACCTGCGCATATCTGCCACGCAGGACAGACTGGCGTAGTCACCGTGCCGGAGGGAGAACTTTCACTGTGGACATCCGAACGAGGCGGGATTAGTGTGGCTGGATGGGACACAAAACATCCACAACATGTGTACAAGTTGCAGAAAGTCTTGTACATATTCAAGCAAGCACCAAGGGCATGGTATGAAAGGCTTACCTCATTTCTAATTAAAAATAGTTTCAAGAGAGGTAAAGTTGATCAAACACTCTTCACAAGAACTATTAGTGCAGCAAGAGTGATATAGAAGGGGGGGATGAATAGATCACTCCCGTTTTCTGAAACTTCAACTAAAAATCACTACTTCAAAAATCACCCTACCGAATATAGCTAAACAAACTAGCTAATGTAGTGAGAAACTAAGATAGAGTAATAAGGTGCGATTGGAAGAGGCCGTCCACACACAAGCACATTGCCAAGCAGATAGAGAGCATCAATGATTGCAGCAAACCACAAAGGAGACAAGAGATTTTAAGGTGGTTCGATTGTAGTCCACAATCTACATCCATCCCTTACTCCAACTAGAGTAAGGATTCCACTAGCCAATGCTAGAAACCTGCAGACTCAGTCTGCGAACAAAGTGCTGCCACACAGCTTGAATAACCAAGGGAAATAAATCCCTCAACCAAACTCTGCTATCCACAGAGCTTGAAACCTGTTCCAGCTACCAGCTAGAACAGAACCGGAGATAGCTCTCCCTTCCTCCAACCCGGAGGGAACCTGCTAATGACAATCCGTCACTAGCAAAACTAGAGATCTACGATCTCTCTTCCTCTGCAGCCCAGAGGGAAACCGGAGTAACACTCCCTTCCTCCAAACACCGGAGGGAAACAGTTCGGAATCAGAAGTATGAGCAAATACAAAGAAAAAACAAAAGAGAAACAAAGACCAACGAAGAACAACAGTCGCTTCTGAAAAACCAACACAAATGTAGCTTCTGAGGAAGCAATTCTTTAAACCACAGACACTGCTCTCTCTCTCTCAAACATATTCCTCTCAGATCTGGATAAAATGGGACTCTCTGCTCTTTCTCTTTTCTGGATCGTGTAACCTCACACAAATGCCTTCTGCTCTTTCTTTTCATGATCCCCTTCTACTGAAGGACGATGCTCCATATATATAGCAGACGATTGGCGTGTATAGACTCTGAGGAATGATGTATAGACTCTGAATCGTGAAAGCAGATTGTATAGACTTGGAGTGTTCGAAGGACCATTGTACAGAGTTGGAATGTTTGAGCCAATGTATAGACTTCTACAGGGCTGCCAGTGTATGGACTTGTACAGTGCAGCGACTGTACAGACTTTGAGGCCGAAGACAGTGTGTAGACTTGAGAAGCTCGAGGCCATTGTATAGACATGGGGTTCAGTTGAGAATGTATGGACTTTTATGGAGTGAGACAATGTTCAGACTTTGAAGTTACACTGTGGATGTGTAGACTTGAATGAGCATGGAGTGTATAGACTTCAAAGTCTGAAGGCAATGTACAGACTTGGAGAGTTGAAGCCGATGTACAGACTTGCAGATGAGAAGCCAATGTACAGACATTAAAGGCTATGAAGAACAAGGCATGCTGTACAGACTTACTCAATCAAAGCGATGTATAGACTTCGAATGAATTCAACGGAAGAATGTATAGACATGGCCCCTTTCCGAATGTATAGACTTTTAGATAAACAGGCTACAGTCCTGTTGTGTGGACTTGGATAGAAAGGCCAATGAATGGACAGACTAAGATGATTAATATACTGAGGCGTCGACTCATCAGCAAGGAGGGGTCGACCCACCACTATCCAGACTCTGCAGACAGAGTGTAGACAGAATCAAGTAGAGCATATTATCTGACAACCATATGAACTGCACTCATTTACATGGTGAAACATGAATTAATCTAGAGATAGAAGATTGATTTATAGTGTGAGACATCATCAAAACCGTAGGGATGCAACAAGAACGTCAGGTAAAGACATATTAATAGTTCAAGTGTATGTTGATGATATCATTTTTTGGATCTACTAATGATGCCTTATGTGATGAGTTTGCACAAATAATGCCGGGTGAATTTGAAATGAGCTTAATGGGTGAACTTACATTCTTCTTTAGATTGTAGGTAAAGCAAACATCTGAAGGCATTTTCATTAACAAAGTCAAATACACCACGGAGATCTTAAAGAAATATGGAATGGCAGATACAAAATCAATGTCAACTCTGATGGCCACAACCACGAAGTTAGACAAAGATGAAATGGGTAAACCAGTAGATCCTACATTGTTTTGAGGTATGATTAGATCACCACTATACCTTACAGTATGCCATCTTGATATTTAATACAGCGTATGTCTCTGTGCTCATTTTCAGTCATGCCCTAAAGAGTCTCACTTATTGGCAGTTAAACGAATTTTTCGATATTTGATTGGCACAGTAGACTTCGGCTTATGGTTTCCCATTAGTAACTCATTTGATCTGATTGCATACACTGATGAGGATTATGATGGATGTATTATTGATCATAAAAGTACTAGTGGGTACTGTCAGTTTCTTGGTGGGTGCCTAATCTCATGGGCTTCTAAGAAACAACATTCAGTAACTCTCTCAACGGCCGAGGCTAAGTATGTAGCCGCCGAAACTTGTGGATCCCAAGTACTTTGGATAAAAAATCAATTGCTTGATTTGAATGTTGAAATGAAATATGTTACGATTTTATGTGATAATACCAGTGCAATCAACCTGTCTAAAAACCATGTTCAACATTCTAGAACTAAACACATTGACATCAGACATCATTTTCTAAGAGATCATGTAGGAAAAGTGGTCTTTGAATTGAAATTCATTGACACACACAATCAGTTGGCTGACATCTTCACTAAATCCCTAAACTAGGAACAGTTCAAAAAAATCAGACAAGAACTTAGCATATGCAAGGGTGAGAGCATACATATCAAAGTCTGTAGTTAGGCTAAGTCTTGCATAAGTAGAAAAGTTAGTTGCATAAGGGGTAGATTGCATAGAAAAACATGCATACCTTGTGTGTTAATTTCTTGTTTCTTGTATGTTGAAATACCACTATTGCATGCTTGAGTGTAATTATTTATATAGCCCTTCCTTGAATTTTTTCTAAGGCCTATAATTCCTTGTTAAATAAATGTGGACCTAGTGACCTGGCGATCAGAGGCATTAATTGAGGGGAAGTTTTAGAAAAACTCCTAAAGCAAGTCATCTCAGAAGTCTCACTCATTCCTTTCCTTTACAAACAAAAAAAAGGACAAGGGAAGAATGAATCAAAAAAAGGAGAAAAGAAAAAGAAAAAGGAAGGAGAGAAGGTTAAAAAAAATTGCAAAATGGGGTAGGCTGACCATTTCGATCGATCGACGCCACCGGTTCGATCGATCGAAACTGACGAACTGGCCCAGTGGAACACGCACCCGAACCCCTATTAAAGGGGATATTCATCTCATTTCTTCACTCCATTCGCCCCCATTCACCCCCACAACCTTTCTCCAACCCTAAACACCCTAACACACCTTCTTTCAAGCCCTAGAACTCCACCATTCTCCCATCTGCACAAGATCCGGCCTGTTCGTCGTAGTTTGGGATGAAATCTTTCTGGCGGCTTATGCGGCTTCAAAAGCTTCTTCCTAGGGTTCCAGTTTGTGGAGAAGAATCTTCCACCGCCTTTTGTGTGTCATCCGGTCTCCGTCTACTCCCAAGGGAAGAGATTAGCATTCTAAGGGTTTCCACATAAGTTTTTGAGTCTAGATGGTGCCTAGACGATGCTTCTTCTGTGACCCTTGGAGGTCTACTAGGAGGGAGTCTAGCTCCAGAAGAGGTGAGGACCCCATTCCTCCACCACAGCGGGTAGCCGCACCTCCACGGGCACCACCGATGCGCCCACGACCTATACTCGACCCCCGTCTGGTCGATTTTGGTGAGATGAATGAACTCTTCCCAGATATAAGTGTTGCTTTTGAGGTTCAAGATGGTTGGATTGATTTTGTAACAAGGTATACCAGATATTATCCAAGCCTTGTTCAACTGTTCTATGGAAATTTGTTCATGAGAAATGAACATTTATACACTATTGTCAAAGGGATTGAGATTCCAGTAAATCCTAATCTATTTGAGAGCGCCATAGGAGTTTCTGCTAGGGGCGAAGATATGGTCCTCGGTCATGGTCATGTTGAGGAAACTTTCATCCTCATGAGCTGCAACAAATACGTGCATGGAGTTAGCAATTTGATCACGCTGAATGCCAATTACTTCCCTCCATTGCAGTGTATTTTGGATCATATGTTTACTACACTAATCTTTTCGAAGGGCAGAAGCCGAAATGAGGTGACAGAGGTGCACAAGTTTCTATTTTATAATGTGATGAATGGGATGACCATTAACATGGGTCACCTTATGATGGATTTAATTGGGTCATGCCGTACACAACGCAGGAGATCTATGCCTTATGCATCTTAATTAACAAAAGTATTCATTTATGGCGGGATCGGCTTGACGGATGAAGTGTCCATTCAAGTGCAACAAGATGATGTTTACAACAAACACAAGCTATTCACTTCTTTTGGTTATTATTGGGGTCCCGATGGTAAGCTACATAGAGATGTGAGAGTTTATGGCAAAGAATCTGAAAATGATGAAGAAGAACAGCAAGGCCAGCAGGATAATAAAGGGCAAGCCCCACCTCCAGTTCAGGCGGAGGCGTAGCCTCCTCCTCCTCCTCCACAACATGCATATCTGGAGGTACATTCACAGTTCCATCACGGGGAGTCCTCCACTCAAGCCGCTAGACAGCCCTCTTGGGCAGACTTCGAGGGAGTTGATAGGCTCTTTTCTGGATTAGAAACTCGTATGGATGCTTTTGGGGAGCAAGTCTCCAACCTTGGGAATCAGATTGGGACCTCCTTTGAGAGGATTAACACTTTTATGTGTTGGGTCCCAAGGGGTGCAACCGGATCTAGAAGGGGGGGGGTTGAATAGATCCTACCAAAAACTTTGGCCTAAATAAAAACTTAGCTACATAAAACAGAACGCGGAGCTTATAATACAGATGGACTACTTTAGGCACAATGCACAGCGGAACAAAAGGGAATAGCTCAATTGGAAATGGCAAAGCACAATGCACTGACATCTGAGGTCGACACCACTATACAGTGAGGTTGACACTCCTTCAGAGCAAGTTCAAAGCCAAGGGAGATCTGCTGCACTAATCTGTAGAGATCTCATGAGATTCAAACCAGATGAATGAACAACCTACCTACATGAGTGAAGTCAGTGCAATAGAGTGTGTTGGGAAAACAACTACAAATGCATAAGTCAGTGCTGATAAAATAGTCCAAGAACAAACCCTTTATGATGCCCATCATGTGAATGGGGGAAAGAAGAAATAGATCAATTACACAAGGCACGCCCCATTGCACAAGAAAATTTTAAGGTGGTTCAGTCTGCAAACCCACAGACCTACGTCCACCCCTCAGCAAATCCGGTGAGGCTTTCTCCACATGAGGACGAAGTCCTCAAACCACTCATGAGGGTGAAATCCTCAACACACACACACACGGGAACGAGATCCACCACACACACATACACACACACACACACACACACACACACACACACACACACACACACACACACACACACACACACACACATGCATACACAAGGATGAGATCCACAACACACGTACACACACAAAACAAAATAACAAGCTACAAGTGTAGCAACCACACTTCCGGTCTCTCATAAGAGCACCGGACACTCACAATTTAAAGATAGCAAATACATAAGTAAAAATAGAAAGATCAACACAATGAGAATGTAACGGTGGCTTCGGATCGAAGTCTTGAAGCTCTATCAAAGTCACGCCGGCTGCAAGGAGGGGCTGCACTCCTTTCAGCTTCTTCTTCCTTTCTCACCACTGGTTGAACTCGAACTAGGACTGGGTTGCTCTCCACACTCTTTCATTTTTCTTTCTCATAGGTTTCTATTGAAGTCACAGGGAGGACGTGGGCTTCTTCTCTTAAGGAAGTAGATATAGTAGCTTCTCCAATAGAAACTTCAGGTCTATTTATAGGAGCCAGGTAGAAGGATTTCCCTCCAAGAAAATTGCTATCAGACCAATTCAAATTAAAGTATTTTCTTTGACCTCTGACCTGCTTTCAGCAGAGCTTGACTTGGTTCACTGGTCATAAGGGAGCATCAGAGAAATATATTTTCCCACCAAAAATTATTTCTTCGCTGGAGTAGAATACTCTGTAGAAGGTTGACTATGAGCTGGTCCTCAGGCTGAGAAATAATGTGTCTGCAACATCCTTAGACTTCATGGGCTAGCCTGGCAGGGAAGGACGTCCCTTGTGTCATCTTGAGATAGAGGGAATGGCTTTGTCCAGTGTGTGGAGAATTGCAAACCACCTGCCCAGTCCTTTCCTAGGATAGAAGGGACTTTCATAGATTTGTTCCTTGACATGGTCCTCTTTAAAAAGATGTTCTGAGGTGTCATAAGGAGATGGCAAGCCACTGACTTGGGAACCTCTTCCAGACCTCAAAGGAAGTGTTTTTGGAGGTTTACGCCTGCTATTAATGCTCTCAATATGGTTGCTGAAAAGACAGATTCGTCAGAATACTTTAGAGTTTCTTCTTCAGTGAGGTCGACTTGCTGAGAGGATGAGGTCGAAACTGCTTCACAAAATCTAGTTTATAACGGCTTCTGGAATGATTCTGAGGTCGACCTCCTGTAGACGTGAGGTCAACACCACTTGCTTTGGTCGCTTCCCAGAGTGCTGGTTATGATTGTGAGGTCGACACTTCCTGAAGCTGAGGTCGACACGGTGTGGCACAGCAGAGCGTTCGCAACAAGGAGTCGACACTGGGAGTTGACTCTTTTGAGTAGGAAGCTTGAAGGTGTTGACACGCCTGATGACGAGGTCGAGGCAGCCATGAGGATCGGCCGATGGACTGTTTGCTGTGAGGGTTTGAGGTCGAGACTCTGAGAGGCTGAGGTTGACACTACCAACACCGAATGTCTATCTGGTAGTTTACTGGAAGTGATGAGGTCGATGCAGGATGCTGATGAGGTCGGGGCAATTCATCTAAGGGGTCGGATCAGCTCTTCTAGTGAGGTCGACCTGTCCTTTAAGAAGTTGTACTTCTTATCTGAATTCAGCTCAATTTGATTTCCCTTTGTTTTGCCAACCTATTCTTGATTTCTGTGCAACCGATCAATTTAATTACTTGCCTTGATTTTTGTGCAACCAGTTACCTCAATTTTTGTGCCTTTACATCTTGAGTTTCTTTTTCTACCTTGGAAGACTTTTTGTTCCTTTGAAAGAACACTTGCAAAGTCAGGGCTCCTTACTGCAATCCAAGTTTAGCTTCTAAGGCTAAGACATGTTGTTCTAAGGCTGAGGCATGTTGCCTTGGCTAATGCTGCTTCTGATCTGTCGTTGCTTACAGTTGCTTCCCAAGCCAACTTGGCTGAGTGTTTATACAAGAGAGTTATTTCATGATGAGCATAATATGGAGGTATGAACAACATATCATGCATACTGAAGTATAGTTGAATCAATTCAATAGACTTGCAATGAATCAAACTCAGACATCATCAAAGCAACATATATCCAACATTCTCCCTCTTTTTGATGATGGCAACTTTGCGATAGTATGAGTCAAATTAAAAGTAGAATCATGAAACAGATGATCACACAACAAACCTTAACAAACCTTCTATCCCCTTTGAAAAGATGCTGACTCATCAGTTTCTCTCCCCCTTTGCCATCAGCAAAGAGGATGACGTGAAGATAGAGAGACATCTCCCCCTTTGAAGCAGATACTAAAATAAGGTTGTGAAACAACTCCCTCTATTGAAATGATCAAGACAAGCACAGTCAAGCCAATGCAAGAATAGAGGATGATCAAATATAGCAGTGAAGCCAATGAACTAATCGAGTTGCAGCTATGAGAGTTAGGTCCCTTCGTAATGTTACACTACAAGAAAAGGCGGAGTTTGAGACGGAATTTTCAGACGGATACTTTTTCATCGTAATAGCCGTCCAAAATGAAGACGGATTATTATACGTCTAAAATGTCATCGGTATTTTTGACAGATTAATATCCGTCTGAATATCTGTCTTAATTTTGACGGATATTATGACGAAAAATTATCTGTCTGAAACTCAAACGACTTTTCGGACGAAAGTTATGTCTGTCGGAAATCGTCCGAAGTTCCCGCCTCTACCCACGACCGAAACCCTCTCGCTCCCACTCAGTGACACTCTGTGCCCACCCCCTCTTTCCACTCCCTCCCTACCGGCGAGAGCCCGTCGGAGCTCACCTTTGCCTGTGAAGCCTTCCTCGCCGCCGTCGTCGTTGTCCTCATCGTCTACGTCATCGCCATCCTTACCGTCGACGTCCTCGCCGTTGTGCCCACCGCCATCAGTGGTAGCACGCAGCTGTGCCCGCCTTCCTCGCCGTCCCCGCCGGAGTCATCGTCGCCATAACTCAGACGATCGCCGCCGGTATGTCCCCCCTCACCCTCTATCTTTTTTTTAAAACCCGGTGTTTGTTTTCACTGGGGGTGGGAGGGGTGTCGATGGGGAAGGGGAGAGCAGAGGGGCGTCGTCAGTTGGGAAGGGGAGGGGGGACCCCGTGGCGGTGGCTAGCGGAGAGGGAACGGGGGGGTCGATTGGGGAGGGCAAGGGAGGGGAGGGGGGTCAGTGGCATACCGGAGGGGAGGGGAGGGGCGTCGGTTGGGAAGGGGATGGGGGTTCCCGCGGCGGACGACGGTGAAGGGACGGGGGTTTGGGAAGAGGAGGGGGGCCGACGGTGAGGGGAGGGGTGGTTCAGGGAGGGTGGGGGGGAGTGGGAGGTCGCCGGTGGGAGGGGAGGGGGGGTTCAGGGAGGGGCGACTGGTGGCAGGGAGGGGGAGCTCAGAGGGGGAGGGGGGAGCTCAGAGGGGGGGGTTCAGGGAGGGGGGAGGTCGTCGGTGGGAGGGGAAGGGGGGTTCAGGGAGGGTGGGGGGGAGGGGGAGCTCAGAGGAGGAGGAGTAGGTCACCGGTGGGAGAGGAGATTATTATGTGTTACTGTAAATCAGATCTCAGATAACCGGGCTAGGCCTCCTATGATCTCATCATGCCCTTGTTTCTCAACTAAATCTTTTACAGAATGGGTAGGATTTCTAGCAGAGGTAGATTGCTTGCCGATTGCAATAATATGAAGACAAGATTGTTAGCCAATCTGATTCTTGGTGCATGTAACCATATTATAAGGCTGTTTTTTTTCCTTGTGCGTCTACATGTTTGTGAAATATATTGTGAATTATTCAATGCCATCTGGCATCCTTCATATGGACTATGGTGTATTCTGGGAATCATCTCAAAACCCTGTGATGAGGGTTCTTTAGGAATGATGGAAGAACAGGATTAGTAGAGTAGACTAGAATGGTTTGAAAGAGTAGTGACTTGATCGTCCTATTTGTCATTTTTTGAATCTTAGGCATGGTGGTTCAACTTCAAAAATTGTACTTTCTCATACACGGCTGCTCGAAGGAGTGCCCGAATCTTACATTTTCTTATTGTATCTGAAAATGAGTTGTAATATTTATGTGTACTTTGTGGATCCCAAAATAGATCCAAATTACACAAAAGAATAAATTTAAGTGTAATGTTTGTGTATAATGTGTGGATCCAAAAATAGATCTGTATTTAATTTTACTTTTGGAGTATACCATCTTTAATTTCCCAATTGTTACTTATGCTGATGAGAAAATGTAATTCCTGGGACCTAAATTATCTGAAGAGGATATAGTTTCCTGTGAACTTTCTCTGCACCCAAGGCACCTGAAACAAATGAAGCCACCTCAGATAGAGGGTTTCAATTTCTTAGTGAGAAACCTAGTGGGTGATAATCCAGGAGGCTGCATTCTGGCACATGCACCAGGGTCAGGAAAGACGTTCATGCTCATTAACTTTATTCAGAGTTTTTTGGCTAAATATCCTTCTGCAAGGCTGTTAATCATTCTTCCTAAAGAGATTCTGCCAACGTGGAAGAGAGAGTTCCATCATTGGCAAGTAGAAGAACTTTCTCTATATGACTTCTACTCTGTTAAGGCTGACAATAGATCTCAGCAACTTGATGTTCTTCAAAAATAGGAGGAGAACATGAGTATTCTTTTCTTGGGCTATAAGCAGTTTTCTAGAATTGTGTGCGATGTAAGAGATGAGATAGGGGCTGCATGTCAGGAGAGGTTACCAAAGGTCCATAGCCTTCTCATTTTAGATGAAGGTCATACTCCCAGAAACGAAGACACAAATATTCTTTCTACGCTAGAAATGGTGCAAACTCCTTGTAAGGTGGTTCTTTCAGGGACACTATTCCAGAATCATGTCAAAGAAGTTTTTAATATATTGAATCTAGTGCGTCGTAAGTTCCTGAACATCGACTGATCATGACATGCACGTGATGCACGTGATGAGTCCATGTTCTCAACTTACGACGCACTAGATTCAATATATTAAAAACTTCTTTGACATGATTATAAAATAGTGTCCCTGAAAGAACCACCTTACGGGGAGTTTGCACCCTTTAGCATAGAAAGAATATTTGTGTCTTCGTTTCTGGGAGTATAGCCTTCATCTAAAATGAGAAGGCTAGGGACCTTTAGTAACCTCTCCTGATATGCAACCCCTATCTCGTCTCTTACATCGCACATAATTATGGAAAACTGCCTATAGCCCAAGAAAAGAATACTCGTGTTCTCCTCCCATTTTTTAAGAACATCAAGCTGCTGAGATCTATTGTCAGCCTTAACAGAGTAGAAGTCATACAGAGGAAGTTCTTCTACTTGCCAATGATGGAACTCTCTCTTCCACGTTGGTAGAATCCTTTAGGAAGAATGATTAATGGCCTTGCAAAAGGATTTTTAGCCAAAAAAACTCTGAATAAAGCTAATGAGCATGAACGTCTTTCCTGACCATGGTGCATGTGCCAGAATGCAGCCTCCAAGATTATCACCCACTAGGTTTCTCACCAAGAAATTGAAACCCTCTATTTGAGGTGGCTTCATTTGTTTCAGGTGCCTTGGGTGCAGAAAAAGTTCACAGGAAACTATATCCTCTTCAGATAATTTAGGTCCCAGGAATTGCATTTTCTCATCAGCATAAGTAACAACTGTGAAATTAAAGATGGTGTACTCCAAAAGGAAAATTAAATAGGGATCTATTTTTGGATCCACACATTATACACAAATATTACACTTAAATCTAAACTTAAACTTGGCTCATTTACTTAATAAATGAGGCAAGCTCAAGTAACTTGTCAAGCATAATAGTTCTTTGCACCCCAAGCAGGAACCATCACACTCTAGGTGTAAGGACACCATCTACCCTATCCAAGCGGAGAAGGGACAACAGAAAATGCGGTATTAGCGACGGCATTTTCTGACAGATTACTTATCTTATTTATCTTTGATGTTGATCTGACTCAAAAATGTGGATTATTTAGCTTTGATGTTCTTCATTTGAAATTTTTGTAAATTGGATGTTATTTAATTTGTTATATGCATAATGATAATTGCGTTGTTATTTAGTTTTATGTTATATAAATACATGGGGTATTCCCTATGAGATGAGGTGCGTGGATGCGGCCTAACATTACACGCACCTCAGGAGAGCGTGTTAAAACTGTGTCAATGAGCCTTCCCGTTCAAGACTTTGGGATTGATGTGTATGCTCTCATTTGTTTACGAGAATGTATATATCAACCTCAAAGTCTTGAATTGTCCCATTTGGATAGTCTGTGAATGTTTGATCACACTTAGGCTGTCATTTACTATATGTGTTTGTAAGGTTTGTTGAGAATTTTGATTGCGTCTCCTCACTCTTCTCTGATATACCATTATTGATTTTGAGTGTTTTCTTAACCACTTACTTGTAAGTGTTTAAGATAATTTCAAAATCAATAAATATTTTTAGTATATCGGAGAAGTGTGGGGAGATGCTGCCAAAATTTTCAACAAATCTTACAACACATATAATAAGTGATTGTGTGATCAAACCTTCATGGATGGGTTAAAAAGTGATAATCTAATTAATAGTCCTCTTCCAACTGTAAATGGTCTATGGCGAACGGTGTGAGGAAATGGTCAGGTTTATTTTCAGGAGTAATGATTTCAAAGTTAGGATGTGTATTAACATTTATTGGGTGCAGGTAAAATGTTGACAGATCATTTGTGGACGTATCGTAGAATAGTTGTAGCAACCCTGATAAATTTAAAAGGAATAAATAAATCAAAATAGATTAAAAGATTTAGTAAATAAACGAAAGAGCTTGGAATAAAAATAATAATGAAAATAACGCCTTAGATATAAGCGCTACTTTACAATAAAACGCCCTTACCTAAGGCGTGTTTTGAGAAAGGACGCCCACATGTCAAGGCGTCAACTTTCAAATGACCAAAATAAATAAAAAGGGCAAGTTAGCGTAACATCCTTTGAGTGGACGCGTTTCAACAAGTAATGACGCTTTACAAGGCGTCAATTTAAATTCGACGCCCTGACCTAGGTCATTAATTCAGTTCGAGTTTCGTTCGACCCAGGAGTCTATCCAGGGTAAGTTGATAACTATGAGAAAGAGTTCGAATGTAGTAATAACTCTATCATGGAAGTGTTACTTCCAATCAAACACTAACTCTACTAGGTTCACCTAAATCCTATAAATAACCTACTGCTTGAACCGAGAATGCTATTTGGCGTTCGGACTATTCTACGGTATGTGAAGAACCAAGGTTCTTTCTTCTTCTTTTTCGTTTACGATGGTATGAAGAACATTAACAAGTTCTTCGTCTTCTTCTCTTCTTACAGGTTAAGAAGATTAACGTTGTGAAGAACAAAAGGGTAAGTTCTTCTTTCCTCTACCTTCAGTAAGTATTATGAAGAAAAAACTAATGTTTCTTCATCTTATTTCTCTGTAGGGACGTCATCATAACCTACTGAAGAATTGAGGGTTCTTCATCTGCAACCTATTACTACCCTTGCTGCTGCTACTGTTCGAAAGATTCAAAAGACTCTGTTTATAAAACAGAGTATCGTTCTTTCTTCACAGAACCTGCATCCGTTCAAATCTTTGTCAAGGTAGGTTTTCTCAAGCAACGTAGCCCAAACAAATTAAATTCATAGTAACACATCATGCATGCCATGTATATAAGTTTCCTGATGGTTTCTACACGTTTCTGTAATATTTTTGCAAGAGACGCCCGTGTCCAGGGCGCTACTTTAAAGGAACGACCTGCACTAGGTCGTCAATTTGAGATTTGACACCCTGCCCTGTAGGCGTTAATCCCATGAAAATCACATGTAATTAATAATTGATCCACGTTAAAAATTCAATAGATATGAAATATCCAATCTAATATATATTGCATGACTCGACCTGTGAATTCCTGCTAAATCATGTCTCTTGTATCTTGGAATTTTATTTCCTGAAATTTCTTGAATTCACGACCCTGTATAGGTCATCGATCACTTGACTAACGCCCTATTCAGGGCGTGAATTGAAAAGTAACGCCCCTGCCCAGGGCGTGTTTTTGATAAATTACTGAAAATTTATATTCTGCAAAATAGAAGTAAAGAATGAACGACCACGGTATATGTCGTCAACTTGTAAATAAACGCCCCTTACCAGGGCGCGTTTTTTTGTAAAATACTGAAATATTGAAATCTTGCAAAATTGTAAAATAGATAAACGCCCTTACTGAAGGCGTTAATTACTTGAGTAGTGACTTTACTTAAGTCGTTATTTTCCTGTAAAAATATTTTTACCCTGTTTCTGATAACCGATGGTTTCAGGATATCTATATATATATGTATATCGGCACTATATCTCCACTCCGTGAGTATAGTCCCACGTTTCATGATGTTTTATCGATCACCCTCAACTCTCATTGACATACAAGCTCTCCATTGGACATTCCGTTCCTTTGGACTAGCGAGTTAGTCATAGAGACCTCTGTAAGACTCCTCGAGCCTTGGATTCCCTCAAGGTCGACTGAGCTGGTTGTACCCTAAAAACCCATTACACTATTGAATGCCATGTCACTCTAAAGAAACATGGTATACTGGCCCTTATGATATGCAAAGAGTATATCATGAGAATTCTTAATGGGATGATGATATCATGCCATTTGATGATATTCTTGTAGACCTCAATTCTATAATAAGAATGAGGGTATCTTACCTTTGATATACTATTCATGTGGACCTCAATTCTATATAAAGAATGTCCATATTTGTTTGTCATGGTACCCGAGTTAAGGGAACCTAATTCCACCTAGTTTCATCGTTCATCGTGATTGTACCGTTGTTATCGCCTATCTATGTCCAATATCGTATTTTTTGGACTCCATTCTCTCAAAGTTATCCTACGTGTCTACAAGCTTACATTGTTGAAATTCCATATTGGCTATATATATATATACAAGAGTGGATGTCAAAAATATACATGATAAATGCCTGCGCATATAGGGCCCGATCTGGTCCTGGGAGGAGCACCCGAAAGTACTTGTGCCCATGGGAGTTGAATGATAAGGTATCTGGCATTATACCGAGTGCATGACTAGCTTGATTGGACATTCCACACAAATCTTGTACTTGACTCGTACTTGACTTGACATGACTTGCGTGACCCGAGAAAGGGTAATTACTTGCTTGCTTGATACATGATAGCCAAAGTTCTTGACATGACTTGCTAAAAAGTACTTGCTTGAATATCTTGTTATCTTTTCTTAAAAGCTCATGACTAGTTCATCTTGCTGTCTTATTGATAAATTCTCTCTCTATCTTGTCGTTTTATACGAGCATGCATCGCTACAGTACATACATGAAAGATATAATTATTTACACCCCTTGCTAGCGCTTGAGATATAATTTCCTACTGAGCGTTCGCTCACTCCGTGTGTTCCCTACTTTTCAGGTAATTCCGACGACGAGGGAAGTCAATCGGATGGGGATGGTCAAGAGTGAAAGTGATAGAACTTCTCCAAGTGTCATCTAGTCTTTTTCCTATTTTTCTTGAGTCAACTATGTACTTTTCTTTTTTAATTGAATAGAGTATTGGATTTGTAATAGTCTATCTATTATGAAATAAAGGATTGGGTTATCTTTCTATTTTGCGCATCTCTATTTTGGTGTCGAATACACTACTACTCTGATTGACATGATTGATATAAACTCGTCGCGCATATCCGAGTATCTTCCGCGCTCGGGGCGTGACAGTTTTTGTGGTATCAGAGCCTAGGGTATTCAATTCCTAGGAAAACCCAAGTCCAAGGATATGTTCAAACCTTTAACCAGTGAGATTGGGTAGAACCAAGGGTTAAAGTTAACATAGAATGCTAGTCTTTAAGATACAAATCACGTATTAACCTAGTTATTATAATTGTAGGATAATGGCTGCCGAACGTGCTCAATGGCGCAACATGCAGCGTACACTGCAAGGCATGACTCAAGTGCTGCAACAAGTAACACTAGGAGGTGGACAACGAGCAGGAAGTCTCCACCAGACTTTCAAGAACATGAACCCACCCAAGTTCACGGGTTCTACTGATCCAGATGACGCTGAACACTGGATTAGGGAAACAGAACGAATATTTCGTGTTATGCAATGCACGGATCAAGATAAGGTCTTATTAGCTACTTTTCAGTTAGAAAGGGATGCTAGATGCTGGTGGGAATCAATAGAGGCTACTATAAATCAAGATCAGGTTTCGTGGGAGGAATTCGTTGAACACTTCAACGCAAAATATTTCTCGGACCGAGTTCAGGAAAAGAAGGCTGCAGAATTTGCTGCATTAAAGCAACGATCTTTGTCAGTGGCCGAGTATGAGGCCCAATTCTCTAGATTGTCTCGATATGCTAAGCATCTAGTTAGCACCGAGAAAATGAAAGCTAGGAGGTTTCTTAATGGGCTCAGGCCCCAAGCTATTACTCAACTGGCGCCGATGGACATTCAAGTCTACTCGGAGATAGTACGCCGAGCTCAACTATTAGAAGATGCCACGGAACTGTCTGATAGGATTCGCGGTAAGGATAAGAAGGAACAAGTTACAGGTTCGGGTTCCTTTAAACCCAACTTCAAGAAAAGGCCTAGCAATGGAGGAGCATCCTCACAAGACCAAAAGTTCAAGAAGACCAAGCCCTTCTCTATCACCACTACCTCTCCAAATACAGTGTGCAAATATTGTGATAAAGCGGGTCATAGAGCAGAAGAATGCTGGAGGAAACTAGGAGCATGTCTCTGTTGTGGGAGTCCTGAGCATCGGATTCCCGATTGCCCATTACTTAACGATCAAGCCGTTGACGGGAAGCGCCCAGTAACCAAGAATGCTCGTCTTCATGCAATCAAGGAGACCGAGAAAGTAGAAGGAGGCGGCTTAGTGGAAGGTACATTGAAAGTTTGTTCCAGGAATGCATATGTCTTAATTGATACTGGTGCATCGCATTCTATTGTTTCTAAGAAGTTTGCTGACCCATTACCCCTAGAACCGGAATGGATAAAGTTAGTTTTGTCTACTCCTCTGGATGATGAGACTGATATTACACATCATTATCAAAACTGCGAAGTATTGGTTCAGGGTAGAAATCTCCCTATTGATCTCATATGTTTAGATCTGAAAGAGTATGATGTTATACTAGGGGCAGATTGGTTATCCAAGTATCAGGCAACGGTTGATTGCCGCAATAGTAAGGTTACATTCAAGGAATTTCCAGAACTAATCTTGACTAGACCCAAGGGTCGGAGCAGATCCCCTCTTATTTCAGCTCTCCGAGCTAGCAAGCTCATCAGGAAAGGATGTACATCTTTCCTTGCCTTTGTCACAGTTAAAGAAGCTAAGGAAGCTAAGTTAGAAGACATTCTAGTGGTACAAGAATTTCCGGACGTGTTTCCGGAAGATTTACCGAGATTACCCCCGCAAAGAGAAGTGGCCTTCACCATTGACTTAGTCCCGGGTGCTGGTCCGATTTCAAAGGCACCTTATAGGATGTCACCTGCTGAACTCAAGGAGTTAAAAGAACAATTGATGGAACTCATTAAGAAAGTATTCATTAGACCAAGTATTTCCCCGTGGGGAGCGCCTGTATTATTTTAAAGAAGAAAGACAGATCCATGAGGTTATGCGTCGACTATCGACAATTGAATCATCTCACTATCAAGAACAAGTATCCACTGCCGAGAATCGATGAATTGTTTGATCAAATTTCAGGATCCGTGTACTTTTCCAAAATTGATCTTAGGTCCGGATATCACCAAGTAAGAATCAAGGACGAGGATATTCATAAAACCGCATTCAGAAGCAGGTATGGCCATTATGAATTTGTTGTTATGCCTTTCGGACTAACGAATGCCCCTGCTGCCTTTATGCAGTTAATGAATAGTATATTCATGCCTTATTTGGATCAATTCGTGGTGGTCTTTATTGATAATATATTGATTTATTCCAAGACCAAGGAAGAGCATGAAGAACATTTGAGGATTGCATTACAAATATTGAGGACAAACCAATTATATGCAAAACTTAGCAAGTGTGAATTCTGGCTTGAAGAAGTGACTTTTCTCGGACATGTTATATCAAAGGATGGCTTGTCTGTAGACCCATCAAAAGTTGAAGCTGTAAGGAATTGGGAAAGACCGACCAATGCTAGCGAGATCCGAAGTTTCTTAGGTCTTGCCGGCTATTACAGGCGATTCATCAAGGATTTCTTAAAAATCACCGTGCCACTTACGAGGTTAACTCGCAAGGAGATCCGTTATGAATGGGATGAGGAATGTGAAAGAAGCTTCCAAACTCTCAAGGATCATCTTACTACAGCTCCTATCTTAGCATTGCCAATTGAAGGAGAAAAGTTCGAGGTATACACTGATGCTTCTAGCATTGGCCTCGGGTGTGTTCTAATGCAACAAGGGAAGGTTATAGCCTACTCTTCTCGTCAATTAAAGAAGCATGAAGAGAACTACCCCGTCCATGACTTAGAATTGGTCGCGGTAGTATTTACACTCAAAATATGGAGACATTATCTTTATGGAGTACAGTTTACTGTATACTCCGATCACAAGAGTCTCAAATATCTTTTCTCACAGAAGGAACTAAATATGAGGCAAAGACGATGGCTGGAATATCTCAAGGACTTCGACTTCAATATACAATATCATCTCGGAAAGGGTAATCATGTAGCAGATGCCCTTAGTCGAAAGCCGAGAGCACTGTTAGCCAATTGTCTGATTCAAGAATGGAAATTGCTGGAACAATTCTCTGAACTCAATATAAGCATGGACACGGACCCTAGATGTGTCACATTATCTCATGTAAGCATACAGTCAGATTTATTGTCTGAAATATAAGCACTTCAGGATGATGATCCTACATTAGTAGAAATCAAGGGCAGATTAGAAGGAAAATCGGATTTCCAATTAGCTTCTGATGGAAGATTGATGTTCAAGAATAGAACTTGTATACCGGACTACCCAGAATTGAAAAAGAAGATCTTAGATGAAGCTCACAGATCAAGATATACAATTCATCCTGGATCTACCAAAATGTACCAAGATGTAAAAAGAAATTTTTGGTGGCCCAACATGAAAAGGGAAATAGCAGACTACGTATCATGCTGTCTCACGTGCCAACAAGTCAAGGCGGAACACCAAAAGCCTGCTGGAAAACTACATCCTCTAGATATCCCTAAATGGAAGTGGGAGGATATTGGTATGGATTTCATCATGGGTTTATCTAAATCAAAAAGAGGACATGATGGAATATGGGTTATCATTGACCGATTGACTAAATCAGCGCATTTCTTGCCAATCAAGAGTCGATGGTCAATTGATGTCTTAGCTGCACTATACATCAAGAAAATAGTCAGATTACATGGTATTCCTGTTTCAATCGTGTCTGACAGAGATCCCCGTTTTACTTCTCATTTTTGGAAAGGACTACAACATTCGTTGGGAACGAGACTTAACTTTAGCACAGCCTTTCATCCTCAAACAGATGGTCAGACCGAGAGAACCAATCAAGTAGTCGAAGATATGCTAAGAGCATGCATTACTGATTTTGGTGGGAACTGGCATGATCACTTGCCTCTGGTCGAATTTGCATACAATAATAGCTACCAGGCAAGTATACAAATGGCACCTTTCGAAGTTTTATACGGAAGGAGTTGCCGATCACCCTTATGCTGGGACGAAGTTGGAGAGAAACAACTGTTAGGTCCAGAAATGGTAAGGGATACTATCGAGAAGATACAAGTAATCAGAAAAAGATTGCAATTTGCTCAGTCTAGACAAAAGGCTTATACCGACACAAGAAGGAGAGACCTTGAATTCCAACTCGGAGATAATGTATTTCTCAAGATATCACCTGGACGTGGCATACGGAGATTTGGTGTTAAAGGCAAGCTTACACCAAGATTTATCGGACCTTTTGAGATACTAGAAAGAGTTGGCGAGGTTGCTTACCGCATCGCATTGCCTCCTCAATTGTCCGAGATACATAATGTGTTCCACATATCCATGTTGAAGAAGTATGTACACGATCCATCACATATTATCGAACATGGAGACCTAGTAATCCAGAAGGATCTCACATATGAGCAGAAGCCTATGAAGATCTTAGATCGAGAAGTACGTACCCTAAGGAATAAGATTATTCCCATGCTAAAAGTACAATGGAATAAGAATTCAGAACATGAAGCTACATGGGAGACCGAGGAATCTATGAGGAAATAATTTCCAGATTTAATTTAGAAGGTACATACTCTACACTCTCCAAATGTAAATATATGATATGGAATTTGGGGACCAATTTTTTTTAAGTGGGGGAGGGTGTAGCAACCCTGATAAATTTAAAAGGAATAAATAAATCAAAATAGATTAAAAGATTTAGTAAATAAACGAAAGAGCTTGGAATAAAAATAATAATAAAAATAACGCCTTAGATATAGGCGCTACTTTACAATAAAATGCCCTTACCTAAGGCGTGTTTTGAGAAAGGACGCCCACATGTCAAGGCGTCAACTTTCAAACGACCAAAATAAATAAAAAGGGCAAGTTAGCGTAACGTCCTTTGAGTGGACGCGTTTCAACAAGTAACGACGCTTTACAAGGCGTCAATTTAAATTCGACGCCCTGACCTAGGTCGTTAATTCAGTTCGAGTTTCGTTCGACCCAGGAGTCTATCCAGGGTAAGTTGATAACTATGAGAAAGAGTTCGAATGTAGTAATAACTCTATCATGGAAGTGTTACTTCCAATCGAACACTAACTCTATTAGGTTCACCTAAATCCTATAAATAACCTACTGCTTGAACCAAGAACGCTATTTGGCGTTCGGACTATTCTACGGTATGTGAAGAAGCAAGGTTCTTTCTTCTTCTTTTCCGTTTACGATGGTATGAAGAACATTAACAGGTTCTTCGTTTTCTTCTCTTCTTACAGGTTAAGAAGATTAACGTTGTGAAGAACAAAAGGGTAAGTTCTTCTTTCCTCTACCTTCAGTAAGTATTATGAAGAAAAAACTAATGTTTCTTCATCTTATTTCTCTGTAGAGACGTCATCATAACCTACTGAAGAATTGAGGGTTCTTCATCTGCAACCTATTACTACCCTTGCTGCTGCTACTGTTCGAAAGATTCAAAAGACTCTGTTTATAAAACAGAGTATCGTTCTTTCTTCACAGAACCTGCATCCGTTCAAATCTTTGTCAAGGTAGGTTTTCTCAAGCAACGTAGCCCAAAAAAATTAAATTCATAGTAACACATCATGCATGTCATGTATATAAGTTTCCTGATGGTTTCTACACGTTTCTGTAATATTTTTGCAAGAGACGCCCGTGTCCAGGGCGCTACTTTAAAGGAACGACCTGCACTAGGTCGTAAATTTGAGATTTGACGCCCTGCCCTGTAGGCGTTAATCCCATAAAAATCACATGTAATTAATAATTGATCCACGTTAAAAATTCAATAGATATGAAATATCCAATCTAATATATATTGCATGACTCGACCTGTGAATTCCTGCTAAATCATGTCTCTTGTATCTTGGAATTTTATTTCCTGAAATTTCTAGAATTCACGACCCTGTATAGGTCGTCGATCACTTGACTAACGCCCCTGTTCAGGGCGTGAATTGAAAAGTAACGCCCCTGCCCAGGGCGTGTTTTTGATAAATTACTGAAAATATATATTCTGTAAAAATAGAAGTAAAGAATGAACGACCACGGTATACGTCGTCAACTTGTAAATAAATGCCCCTTACCAGGGCGCGTTTTTTTGTAAAATACTGAAATATTGAAATCTTGCAAAATTGTAAAATAGATAAACGCCCTTACTGAAGGCGTTAATTACTTGAGTAGTGACTTTACTTAAGTCATTATTTTCCTGTAAAAATGTTTTTACCCTGTTTCTGATAACCGATGGTTTCAGGATATCTATATATATATATATGTATATCGGCACTATATCTCCACTCCGTGAGTATAGTCCCACGTTTCATGATGTTTTATCGATCACCCTCAACTCTCATTGACATACAAGCTCTCCATTGGACATTCCGTTCCTTTGGACTAGCGAGTTAGTCATAGAGACCTCCGTAAGACTCCTCGAGCCTTGGATTCCCTCAAGGCCGACTGAGCTGGTTGTACCCTAAAAACCCATTACACTATTGAATGCCATGTCACTCTAAAGAAACATGGTATACTGGCCCTTATGATATGCAAAGAGTATATCATGAGAGTTCTTAATGGGATGATGATATCATGCCATTTGATGATATTCTTGTGGACCTCAATTCTATAATAAGAATGAGGGTATCTTACCTTTGATATACTGTTCATGTGGACCTCAATTCTATATAAAGAATGTCCATACTTGTTTGTCATGGTACCCGAGTTAAGGGAACCTAATTCCACCTAGTTTCATCGTTCATCGTGATTGTACCATTGTTATCGCCTATCTATGTCCAATATCGTATTTTTTTGGACTCCATTCTCTCAAAGTTATCCTACGTGTCTACAAGCTTATATTGTTGAAATTCCATATTGGCTATATATATATATACAAGAGTGGATGTCAAAAATATACATGATAAATGCCTGCGCATATAGGGCCCGATCTGGTCCTGGGAGGAGCACCCGAAAGTACTTGTGCCCATGGGAGTTGAATGATAAGGTATCTGGCATTATACCGAGTGCATGACTAGCTTGATTGGACATTCCACACAAATCTTGTACTTGACTCGTACTTGACTTGACATGACTTGCGTGACCCGAGAAAGGGTAATTACTTGCTTGCTTGATACATGATAGCCAAAGTTCTTGACATGACTTGCTAAAAAGTACTTGCTTGAATATCTTGTTATCTTTTCTTGAAAGCTCATGACTAGTTCATCTTGCTGTCTTATTGATAAATTCTCTCTCTATCTTGTCATTTTATACGAGCATGCATCGCTACAGTACATACATGAAAGATGTAATTATTTAAACCCCTTGCTAGCGCTTGAGATATAATTTCCTACTGAGCGTTCGCTCACTCCGTGTGTTCCCTACTTTTCAGGTAATTCCGACGACGAGGGAAGTCAATCGGATGCGAATGGTCAAGAGTGAAAGTGATAGAACTTCTCCAAGTGTTATCTAGTCTTTTTCCTATTTTTCTTGAGTCAACTATGTACTTTTCCTTTTTAATTGAATAGAGTATTGGATTTGTAATAGTCTATCCATTATGAAATAAAGGATTGGGTTATCTTTCTATTTTGCGCATCTCTGTTTTGGTGTCGAATACACTACTACTCTGATTGACATGATTGATATAAACTCGTCGTGCATATCCGAGTATCTTCCGCGCTCGGGGCGTGACAATAGTTGACCGGGTGGTGTCGGATGACTTTAAGTATGGAGTTGAGAGTTTCATTGAATTTACATTGGGGAATCCCAATGCAACAACAGACCGTGACGGTTACATTCGATGCCCTTATTCAAATTGTAAAAACTTGAGGTGGCATTCACCATGGGATGTGCAACATCATTTATACACGAAAGGGTTCGTGGATGGTTATATGAATTGGACGTGTCATGGTGAGGAATTATTGAGGTATGAGCCCAACAATATTGCAGGCACAAGCGGGTACGTGGATATGGTTGTAGATGCTGCTGATCCTAGTTTTAATGTTCATGAGGAACATGCATACATGGAAGAAGCGCCGAATAAGATAGCCGGAAGATTTTATCAACTACTTAGGGATGCTGATGAGCCGTTGTGGGATGGTTGTGAAAAGCACACTCGGTTGTCTGCAGTGTCACAGTTGTTGAATTTGAAATATGAATTTCACATCAGTGAGACTTGTTTTGATCGTCTCCTCCTCTTGATCAAGAGTATGTTGTCTCGAGACGAGAAGTTGCCAGAAACTTTTTACCGTGCTAAAAAGATGGTCAATGAGCTAGGCTTGGATATGTGAAAATAGATGCATGTCCGAATCACTGTATGTTATATTACAAAGATGATGCAGATAAAATATCATGTTCTATTTTTCACCATGACAGATTCAAACATAAGAGAGGGGACAATTCAAAGCAAAAAGATGTACCTTACAAAGCATTGTGATACTTCCCTCTTGTGCCTAGGCTGTAATGGCTGTATATGTCCTCAAAGACGGCTCGACATATGGCATGGCACACCAAAAGAGTATGCCGTGCCGATGATATAATCAGTCATCCTGCCGATGGTGAAGCTTGGACTCACTTTAGTCATACTCATCTTGCTTTCTCAAAGGAGCCACGTAATGTTCGATTGGGTTTATGCACAGATGGTTTTAATCCATTCGGTTGTTCAGTGGCATCTTATTCTTGTTGGCCAATGTTCATGACACCCTACAACCTTTCGCTGGACATGTGCATGAAGCGAGAAAATCTATTTTTGTCCTTAGTAATTCCTGGTCCAAAAAGTCCCTGAAAAAATTTGGACATATATCTCAGGCCGTTGATTGATGAGCTCAATTTATTATGGACTGATGGAGTTGTTACTTATGATGCATGTAGGAAGTAAAATTTTATTATGAAGGCTGCACTGATGTGGACAATAAGTGACTTCCCTGCATATGAAATGCTATCTGGTTGGAGCACACATGGGAGGTTAGCATGTCCTTACTATATGGAAGATATCAAATCATTTGTATTGAAACATGGTGGGAAAGCATGCTAGTTTGATTGCCATCGGCGGTTGCTACCAAGTGACCATCCTTTTCGAAGGTAAAAAGACTCGTTTAAAAAAAATACTGTTGAAATAGATGAAGCAGACTTGCAAAGTGCATCGGGTCAACATATGGTGACACAGGTGCAAAATTTATCAGATGTAGTACAATTATCTGGTAGGATACATCAACTCTCTAGCTTTGGAAAGGATCACAACTGGAATAAGAAAAGTATTTTCTGGGAATTGACTTATTGGTCAACTCCTCTTGTACGACACAATCTGGATGTTATGCATACCGAGAAGAATTTTTTTGATAATGTGTTCAATACGATCATGAATGTTAAAGGGAAAACAAAGGACAACGTCAAAGCGCGTATGGACTTTAAGATGCTTTGTAAACGTCCAGAATTGAAATTACAGAACGTAAATTAAAAAACTGTGTAGCCAAAACCTACTTACGTGCCTAATGATACACAGATCAAGGAAGTATGCCAGTGGCTGAAACACTTGAGATTCCCAGATGGATATGCATCCAACATAGCCCGTTGTGTGAATGTTAATCAGGGGAAAATATATGGTCTGAAAAGTCACGATTGTTATGTGTTCATGGAGAGGCTAGTGCCCATTACATTTCATGATTTGTTGCCAAAGCCTATATGGGGAGCACTGACCGAGCTGAGTCAATTTTTCAAGATTTTATATGCATCAGAACTCAGACTGAGGGATGTACAAACTATCAAAGAAAATGTGGTCACAACCGTTTACAAGCTAGAGAAGATATTTCCTCTAGCATTCTTTGATTTAATGGAGCACCTGGTCGTCCATTTGTCATACGAGGCTATTGTCAGAGGACCAGTACAATTTCAATGGATGTATCTATTTGAGAGGTATGTCATAATTTTTGTTAAGTTATATGTCGTCCATGGTCGGTACATGTCGTTGCCATCTAGCTTGTTGTTGTAGGTGCATGCATGAATTAAAAATGAAAGTTCGCAACAAGGCGAAGGTGGAGGGTTTGATTGCTGAGGCATATATTCTTTAAGAAATATCGAACTTCTGTTCCATGTACTTTGAGCCAGAGATTCTAACTCGTCGTACTCGACCTCCACGTAATGATGATGGGGGAGTTGATGATTCGTCCGATCGGCTCTCTATATTTAATCATACTGGACGTGCGTTCGGACATTGCTCGACGCGCACGCTTGAAGATAGAGAGTTGTATGCCGCTGAGATATATATTCTTCTGAATTATATCGAGATTGAACCTTATGTTGAGTAAGTTCTTAACTCACATTTCCAGCGATGTCCATAAGTTATTCATCCTTGTTCTACAGTTCATTTAAAGTAGTAGTGTATTTATATTGCAGACAATTTGATTCAGAATTAGCACAAAAATGTCCAAATATCCAGGACGTCGAGATTGAAAAAGAACGCGAGAAGTTTTTTGCCAAATGGCTGAGATATCAGGTTAGTGTCGATCGTTGAATATATATGTTTGTATTTATGTATGTTGAGGAGATTGAACCATATTATAACTACTCAAATTTACATATAGGTTGAACAAGGTCTCATTACTGATCAAAGAGTACACCAGATAAGTTATGGCCCCTCGACGGTTGCACATGCCTATCCAGGATATATTGTGAATGGATACAAATTTCATACGAGGGATTATGGATGAAGTAAGTCTATGATGAACAACGGCGTATCTGTTAAGGGAAATTTATACAAAGAAGTGGAATTGGACTACTACGGTATTCTTGACGAAGTCTTAGAACTTCAGTATTTGGGACCAGACAATCATGTATACATATTTAAGTGTCATTGGTTTGATCCTTATTCTGTTCGACATGACATAACTTATGGGATTATCGATGTCAAACATAGGTCTAAACTTAATACCCATGAACCGTTCATTTTAGCTGCATAAGCCCAGCAAGTGCATTATTCAAGCTATCCATCATCCAAGAATAAAGATTGGTGGGCAGTTGGCAGGGTTAAATCAAAACTCTTTCTCACTTATGAGTTAAATATGAGTGATAACCCCTCAGAAGTTGCCAGTGCTGAATATTTTCAATCAGATGAAGTTGGCATTGTCGGTTGCATGCATATTAATCTGGATAAATCTGATGAGCCACTGTCATTACGTAAGGGAGATGAAGTGGAAGAAGTCGATCTGACGGAGTTAAATGTTGATGTTAGAGGGGAGGAGGAATCGGATGAAGAGGAAGAGTTCGAATCTGATGAGGCTACTATGGATGACGAAGATAATGATGAGTTAGATATATCATCAGTAAGATCGAGGGAGGCACATTTTGATAATTTAGTAAGATAACCGTTCATTTTTGCATAATTTTCAATAACATTGGTCTAGCCTTATCTAATTGAGAATTAATATGTATTAATTATTTTGTTAGTAATAAAGAAATGGTCCGAGGAGGTCGTACTAGGAGTGGGAGGAGACAGGGTAGTGACATGGGCTCTACTCCCTCCTCTTTGGCTTCTTCTTCGGGTACATGTATATCTATTAAAATAATTAGCTATATAAATGTTTTAATCATTTACTAGCTTAAAAGAATGTCCTTATAGGTCCAAGTGTCGGCTCACGACCACTTGTACACGCGCCATCCCCACCACCTCCCGCTATAGATATGTATGTTTTAATTTTCAGCAAAATATTCATTTTAATTATAAAAATTAATTCTTACAGGTCCCAGTGCCCTCCCACCTGTTGTACAGATGCCACCCCCACCTCCCACTACAGATATGTATGTTTTAATTTTCAGCAAAATAATCGTTTTACTTATGAAATTTAATTCTTATAGGTCCCAATACCCTCCCACTTGTTGTACAGGTGCCACCCCCACCACCTCCCACTGTAGGTATGTATATTTTAATTTTCACCAAAATATTCATTTTACTTATGAAATTTAATTCTTACAGGTCCCAGTATTTTCCCAATTATATATATTTTAATTTTCAGCAAAATATCTATTTTACTTATGATATTTAATTCTTATAGTTCACAGTCCCCTCCCAGCACGACCACATGCGCCATCCCCAGCACCTCCCGCTGCAGGTATGTATATTTTAATTTTCAGCAAAATATTCGTTTTACTTGTGAAAATTAATTCTTCTAGGTCCCAGTGCCCTCCCACCACCTCCCACTTGTACAGGGCACATCCCCACCACTCAGTCACTTGACGATGCTGGCAGTTATCACGAGGGAGGCACGGCCCATGATGGACGTCGCCCGTGCTGGATCTCTGGGTAAATTTATAAAGTTATTACATTCATTATTTAGCCTTCAACTGTCTAATATGAATATTTTGACATTTGCAATTGCAGAAACAAATTTGAACCTTACGATGCTGTCCATCATTCCACCCAACTAGTAATGGCACATGTGCTCGGTCCAGTATCATCTTTCAAAGAATTTCCGATGGTCATCTGCGACAACTTATGGGACATGTTCTCAGTAAGTAATTACATCATTTAATACAAGTATTTTCCAAACTCAATTCCCAACAGTATACTAAGTGTGAAACTTAATTTATTTACAGCGGACTTATCAATTCACGAGTGGACATGACACAGCGAGATGTCGTTCTTCCTGGGAGTCTAGTATGAAGTCAAATTTCTGAAGGAAAGTACATGAGGCCTGAGAACACGCTAAAAATAAGGCAGGTGGGAGTGAAGACCGACAGCTGTGGAAGGAGCACCGCCCTCTATGGACGAGGAAGGAGGATTGGGACATAGCATGTGACAAATTTGCCGACCCCAACTAGATAGAAAAGTCCCGAAAAGCCAAAGCAAACATCGCGTCACAACCGGGTAGAAATTTGCATACGAGTGGGTCCGTCTCTTTCATGGCACATTAACAAAAAATGGTAAGTAATGTTTCAATTTATCTTCTTATATTTTGTTAATATATATGACATTTTTTTACTATGAATTGTATAACATGCTATGGAGCTTAATCAAGCTCCGTCGTTCCTCGAGGTGTTCGATAGAACACATAAAAAGAAGGGGACAGATCAATTTGTGAGTGAGTGAGCTCACTCAGTAGCGGTAAGTTTATCTACATATGCAACTTCTACCGCTCATTTAAATCGGATTGATTCATATGAAATTGACTAGTTATTTTATTCAATTTGTAGGAAACATATAGTAGAGCTGTGATAGAAGAAGTACGTGGAGGGAGACACGCAGCAGCCGGAGTTCGATCCGACGGAATGGGTGGCAGTAGCTGGCGTACAGAAGAAAGGCCGGCCATATAGTTTTGGGGAGAGCTTGGACTCTAGCGTGGTGATATCATCGTGTGCGAGTTCAGGCTCTACCTAAACTAGTAGCAGTGCCTTCAGTATACCTCCACCTGCCCCTAGTGTGAATCATGGCAAATAATCCACTTTTAAGACAAAAAGAATAATAATGATAATAATAAGCATAAGAATAATAATGAAAAAAGGAGTAAAAGAGCACGTGGTGCTACTAAGGAGAGTGATCGCCAGAGGGGTTACCTCAATAAGAAGGAAAGATGATCGCGAATACCTGGTGATAATAGGATGCGGGATGGATGTGGGTTCCTTCCTCCGCCTTCTATCGGCCGGCCGATGAAGGGGGTCTTCCTCTTTGATTACCCTTAAACAAAGAACAAACAAGTAAAAGAAAAGGAGATCAGCCAAACGTGAGTGTAGTATTAATCCCAAGATGAAAGATGGTGATGAAAGAAGAGCATAAAGCGTGCACCTTTTGTTTGTTTTAAAACCCCTAGAGAATTGGGGAGAGGAGAAGAGATGCAATGAAAACTAATGCAAGGAAAAGGCTATACGATGATGAGATGGACAGACAACAATGAAGAGAAGAAAAGATCCCTGCTGTTCCTGTAAACAGTAAAGGGAAGACACTTTGCTTCGGATGCGACAGCAGGAGGAAGCAGAAGAGAAATCAATCTCTCAATTTCAATCACCAGCACCCGTGAACCTCTGTGTGTGTGTGCGTCTATGCGTATATCTGTCTCTCTAACCTCTAACCTCACCTAACCTCGCGCGAGATCAACCAGGGGATTCTTTTATAGGGTCTCGATCAGAGATTGACACAGATTTGGGAAGATAAGAATAGGCAGTGATTGTTAATGGCAAGGACTCTAGTTCCCAGATCAAGCAAGGTGACCAAGAAAGGCAGGGAACTCTTTAGGAAAGGCGAGTTCAAAAAGGACACGAAAGGGTGAGACACGACCTACCAAAGGGCGTCAATTCAGAATTGACGACCAGCTCCAGGGCGTTAATTCAAAACATGACCTGGATCAAGGCGTCACTTCCTGGATTCAATTTTGGTAATAAAAATCTTCTTTATTTGAAAATTGTGAAAAGACGCCTATGTTAAACAAAAACACGCCCTAGGGAAGGACGTTAATCATTGATTTCAATTGGGGTGGGACTCGTAAACTACCAGGAATTGACGCCCTTCCATGTGGTCGTCCTTTCTTAATAACGCGCCCCATATTAGGTCGCTATTTAAAACACGCCCCTCTTCAAGTCGTGAATTACCAAAAATGCAAGAATAAATCACAAAAGCACACAAAAATAGAAAAACTTTATATTATAGAAATATTGAAGTTCACTTTGGGGCGTTAACATGAGATTTGATCAACAAAGTGTCAATTTTGACGTGTCTACAGCTGCCCCGCCTTGGCGTCTGCTTTGGAAGGGAGTGAGACGGAATGAAGTGGAACGAACTGATAAGTAGATGCCAAGGTGTGATGTGACACGCCTCAGACACTAAGCATTAGAAATCTTTCAAGATTCAAAGTGAAAAAAACTCCGGGTGATTCCAAGGAAGCATCGATTTGCTGGATAAAGGAGACTGAACTAAGTAAATAAAATGTGCGCGTGGGAACGACAGGGAGACACCATTGGAGAGCGGTTACCAGCCAATGTGGACGTGCTACAACCAAGGTGGATTTGCAGAAAAATAAAGGGAATCAAGATGAAGATCCAGCAAAGGAACAATTTCAAGGAACTAGCCTGAGTGGCTTCAGAGAGAATAAAGTACTCAATTTGGAGTGGAATATCTCTTGTCAACTCAATCGAGAGCGAGTGACCTTCATTATTGCCATAATATGAAGATTTTCAGCATGAAGCTCAAAGTCCTACATGATGCATGCTGGGCTAAAAGAAAAAAATAAAACAAACCAAAAATAGAAAATAATCAAGGATAATATTGCTAACCCATCTAGATTTGGTCAAGAATCCAGATCTCTGAGCTGACACTAAGCCGAAGCCCGTTTGTCCGCACATCAACCCAGAAAGTGGAACCATCGTCCCAAACCTTTAATGACTCAACGGCCTATCCGCGTGATCAAGACTCACCTGGAATTATCACCGTTTTTGATGAAGGGGAACTCAAATTCCAGGTTCATCAGAACCCCAAGGTCCTTGATATGCTATAATAGCATAGATACCATATAGTAACAATGCTTAAAGGAAAGAAACACAAAAAATAGAGCGATGATACTCCGACACATGACCCACGCTCCTCGAACCCTGGAATCTTCTGCACTTGAAAAACTCATTAGTTCTCTCAAAGCAAAGCAAAATATGATCATAAGTGCTTAACCAAAAATAACTCAAATTTAAAAGATAGCACTTAAGTTCATCAAAGCATAGGGAAAATCAAATATGCAAGCCAATAAAATAACGACTGCGGTGCATGGCGTCAAATTTATAAGAGACGACTGACATCAGGGCGTCTAAAGATAAAACACGCCCTTCATCAAGGCGTCAAAATCACCGAGCGTTCAAGAAGAAGACGACCCTCCTGGAGTCGCAAAATAACACACGACCTCAGTCAAGTCGTCAATTCAACAATTAACGCCCCAAGCGAGGACGTTAATTAACAACGCGCTTCCGTCTCCGACTCGAAAGCTAAGCCCAATCCTAATGGTAATCAACCTGCAACTCCGAACGGGCATTAAACTCCCCAAACTTCTATAAAAAAAAAGAAGAAACTTCGTCGAATTCCTTCTTCTTCTACTTCCTCTGTTTGTTCACAGGTGCTGCGACCGCTCAAGCTCTACTTGCAGACCGAAGATGGAGAGAGCTATTAAGAGATCCAAGAGTTCCACTCTCAGACTAACCGAAATCAATGGGCATATCAGTAGTCGAATTTCCATGAACCAGGTAAAGTGGAATTGTTTCTTTCTGTTCTTTCTTTCATATCTTCATAGTTCTTCTGTTTCGTATTCTCATCCTTCTCTCTCTTCCTTTCTTTTTCTGCCTTCCGCAGGATTATCCAAATGTTCCAGGAGCTAGGAGATTCACAAAGATTAAGTGGCTACCTCTTCTACTCTCAAAGTTCTCTTCAGACATGAGGGTCTACTTAGCAAGATGGCACCTCTTAAGCCTAGTCACCCATGCCAAACATTATGACCGGATTCACCTTGATTGGGCTGCCATAGGAGCTCTAATTGAAATATGGCACCCTTCCACTCATACCTTCCTTTTCTCAACTTTTGAAGCCACAATCATGTTAGAAGAACTAGAGATGCTCTTGGGCTTAAAGAGAATGAAGCAAGGAGAAGAGGAAAAGATGGCCATCATGCCAAGACCAATCTCCTCACATGAGCTTCTAACAAGTTTAATTCCCAGCCCAAACTTAGTAAACCAAATCAAAGCTACCAAGGGAATCAATCTCCTAAAGCTTGCTTCTTGGGTGTACAAGAGATCCGATCAAGCTAAAGAAGATGAAGAGATAGAGCGGGTGGCAAAGGCTTTCGTGGTGTGTTTGGCAGGAGCGATCCTATTTCCATCCACAGAAGACTTATTGGAAGAATCCCAATTAAGCGCAATAGTGAGCCTATGGGAAGGAGAGAGAGCGGGAGCGGCAATTCTAGCCTATCTCTATAGCGGGCTTACCTCGGCGGCAATGGGAAGACCCATCTATGGATGCATGCTAGCACTCTCAAGTTGGGTAGATCTCCACTTCAAGTTCGATCCATGTGAGGAGACCCAACAACCTTCTAGAATCTTTTCAAAAAGCCCACTCTCTTACATGACCGGTTCATTAGGAATAAGAAATAGAGTGATGAACCGGATACCTCAAATCAAAAAGAGAGTGGAATGGAGAGAACATCTCAAGGTAATGCCAAAGAACCTTTTTACTTGCGCCCCGAGAATACTCAAGACTCAAGAACTCTACGCACGATTCTCCCCGGCACGGACCTTCGACTCATAGGCGCTTCAGATTTTGTGCTATACAACTCACACCGGTGCCTTCCTCAACTTGGGCTTCCACGGCAAATATTTGAAGATCCATCTCATCTTCCTCCGATCAAGACATGGGATATCGGCAGCAACGAAGATGGAGAAGAGTGCACAACTATCCAAGCTCAGTGGAAAATCAACAAGGCTCATCATCCTGTGGAGAACTTAGAAGAAGATAGAGAACAGTGGAAATCTTATGTAATTGCTTTAAGAAGCTTGAGGCCCAAAATGGCTCATTGAGTGCAATGTAATCTTTTCTTCCAATAAATCAACGATAATATTCTGATTGAGCCAATAACACAGTGATTCTGATCAAATCTTCCAATAACCTGCGGTTCTGTTGAAAATAACGACTCAGCCAATGTCGTTAATTCCACAAATGACGCCTGAGCATACATCGTCTTCATGATTGATCTCTCATATTTGACGCCTTCACATATGGGCGTTAACTGAATAACGTCTTAAGACAAGGCGTTAATTCTATTTATTCCAAAAGATATTCGTTGAGATTCTAAAAGTAACGCCTTCAGCAAAGCCACGTTTTATATAAATAACGCTTCAAGCATAGTCGTTACTCAGAAATAGTAATCATTACTCCCAACACATCAATCAATCCCCATTGAATGCGTCTGACGACGGTTATCATTCCCCATGCAAACAAAAATAACGCCTTAAGCAATGTCGTCAATTATCAAGAAACGCCCTGGTTTCAGTCGTCAATACCATAAGAAACGGCCTTTCTTAAGTCGTTAATTCTTTTTGACCGTTCGACTTAACTTTCCCTCCTTTCTTCTTCTTCCTTCGTCCTCTTTCCTTCTTTCTCTCTTCTCTCCCACTGCAAACCCTAACCGAACCCAACTCCCGCTATATATCTCTCTCATTCTCTCTTCCCCTCACCCCCAAGCCCTAACCATGGCCGACGGACTTAAACGGCAGAGGGTGGCCGCACCGGAGGTCGTGGATTTGGAGGGCGAACATGCCCACGAGGATGCCCCCCCCCGCGGCGGTCGAGGAAGATCCGGCGGCCGAGGAGGCTCCGACGGCGACAGCCGGCAACGAGGCCGGAGGACGAGGCGAAGAAGATGATGATGATGGAGACGAAGAGGGAAATGGAGAAGGAGAAGACGGCGGTGAGGAGGAAGGTGGTGATGGTGAACACGAAGACGGTGATGAGCCACCGGCCACGGCGGCGGCCGCTCCTCACCCCGGCCAACTCCGGCGGCCTCGTCAGCCACGCCCTCCATGGGAAGAACCCAAACGCCACAAGTTAGGCCTCCAACCCATTTTCTATTTTTTTTTGAAATTTATTTTATTTTTACCTCAATTTCCATAGCCCTCGGGCTAGAAAAACCTGCAACTCAGAAAGAAGACGCCCCCAGGGGTGTCGTGGATTAAAAAGAAGACGCCCAACCTTGGGTCGTGAATTCATTTTATTTCCTGAAAAATAATTAAAATCATGAAAACACGCCCTAGAGCATGTCGTCCATTTAAATTATCATTTTTTCATATCAATCATGCTGTTAATTTCGTGCATTTGTTCAATTATATATTTTTTCCCATGATTTATATCGCATGTTGTTTTTATTTTATTTTCAAAACCCTGGAAAACAACGCCCCCCATCGGGGCGTCAATTCAACAGATAACGACCATAGGGATGGTCGTCCATTCAAACAATTCCAGAATAAATTATTAAAACCCAAAACCCATTTAAGAAAAACGTCCTATTCAGAGGCGTTACTTAAACAAATGATGACCCTGGGATAGGCGTCAATTGGAAAACCCTTTAGGAATTTAGAAATTAACCTCAAAACCACGCCTCCCATCGGGGCGTCTCTTAGATAAACAACGACCTAGGGTAGGTCGTTAATTCAAAGCTCACTTAGAAACCACACCCTCCTCAGGGGCGCTAATTAAACAAACCACGACCTGGGGATGGTCGTTAATTAAATCAAACACCAAAATCTCAACCAAGGTAATTAAGTGAATTTCAACAAGAATAATTGAACAATTAAACCAAAATTCTTTCTTTATGCGTGCAGGGGTTGATGAGGACACGGATCTCCTGGGTCATGGTCCGAGCAGCATATTACGGCCTCCCCGAGTTCCAGAGAGCCAGGGTAGATGCTATGGAGTTCGGGGCCTTCCTTAGCATAGAGCCAGTTAGACCAGACCTACCGCTTATCCAGGTTCTGAGGGAGAGATGGGATAGGACTAGCTGGGCATTCCTGATGCCTTGGGGGCATATGGTTCCTACCCTTGAGGATGTAGCTAGGATCACGGGACTTAGGGTAGACGGGGATGCAGTGAGCGAGATCACCTTACCAGACTATACGGAGATTGCCCAGAGGCTGCTAGGGCTAGAGATGGTCTACGAGACACCTAGCGAGTGTAGGACTATCTTCCGCACCGACCTGACTACAGTGATGGGCTTAGGGGATGCTAGGCATAGGTCAGGGGAATCTTTAGAGCAGTTCTCATAGAGGTTGATTGATGGGGCGAGGGCAGTCTATTGCCAGGACCCAGCCGACAGGGAGAGAGCAGACCGAGACTTGAGGAGGTTCCTACTGCTGCTGCTCGGGAGGCTATTACGCGGCATGAAGGGCGACGTCATCAACTGCCGGTTCCTAGGGATCCTCGAGGATTTAGAGGGAGTCGGCAGATACGCCTGGGGAGCGGCGCTGCTGGCGCACTTACTAGCCGACCTGTCCACGGGGACAGGATGAGAGATGACCGTCAGTGGCTTCTCACCTTTTCTTCAGGTATGCACTTATATATTTTTCTCTCTCTTTTTTCTCTTCTTTTTTATGCATGTGAATGCCTCACTAATGCAATGCATGGATGCAGGTTTGGAGCCATCTGTACATGCCCATGGGGCGTGTCGATCCAAGGCCAGGAGGTGAGGGGGCTTTCCCTCTAGCACGGTGCTGGCTGCCAGTCGTTTTCGGTGCCCCACTCGGCTACGAGTTGTGGGTGCTACGGAGAGAGTTCCGAGACTTCCCTCCCTCGCTGGTATGAATGATGCATTTTTTTATGTTTATTTAAATTTATTATGATTATGATGAGATGACATGCATGTTCATGAATGCAGGTGCGATGGAGACCTTACGAGGGGATGACCGACGAGGGCCAGCCATGGGTCGTAGCAGGGCGACCTCGCTTTGAGCATGAGCTTTGGGTTCACTGCTTGAGCGAGATCGAGCCGTTACGGCTTAGACTGGTGATGAGGACCCTGGGCCTACACCAGGAGTGGGTAGAGGTCGGGGAGCCGCGAGGGATTGGAAAGAAGACGCGGGGTCGCACGAAGGCGATCGACTGGAGAGTGCGCTTCGAGGACCAGTACGCCGACTGGCGGCGAGGCGGGACCCGAGTCACCTCGCGGGCGACTGACAGCTCCGAGTACCTCCGGCGCTACTGGGAGGTTTACGCCGACCGACTCTAGATGAGGGTCCTAGGGGTATGTATGAATGCAACTATTTCTAAATTAAATGCAAATGCTTATGTATCTATCATGTGACTAATATGAAATGGATGCAGGATGCACGGGACATAGCGGCGATGGATGCACAGGCCCATCTACACAGCCTGGAGGACCAGCTAGCTGCCACACGGGCCGACCTCGAGACCCTGGTGAGTGTTTAAATTATTTCTATATGCAAATGAATTTTTGTTGAATTATTGATGATTAGCCACTGACGATTTCAATGAATGCAGCGTGCCCAGCAGGGAGCCGTAGGGAGAGATGCAGGGGAGGCCTCCAGCTCGAGGGGACCCAGTGCAGAGGTGACCGCACTAGCAGAGCAGCTAGCGGGAGCGGTCACACGGGCCGAGGCTGTAGAGCGCGACCTCGCCTCACGGGTAAAATTCAAAAACTCAAACCTCATTCAATTATTGATTATATATTTTAATGTGCACTGATGAAATTCATTTTTTTTTCAGACTGAGGAGCTTTGAGCCGCGCTTACTTGCGTCTGTGAGGGACAGCAGGAGATGACTGCCGAGGTGAGTGATTTACTTTCCGTCATGTATTGCTTATTTCATGAATTATTGCATAATGGAACTGATGATTTGTTTACCTGTTTGCAGACCAGACAGTTACAGGCGGCACGTACCCAGGCTGCCCTGGCCGGGACAGAGTTGGCGATCCGCGAGTAGCGGATTACAGAGCTGGAGCGGTCCCTGAGGCGACGGGAGAGGCGCTGCCTCAGGACGTGGCAGAGCTGCGGGTTGCCCTTGAGCTGGAGCGACGAGAGCACGCTCGAGAGCGAGAGAAGCACCTGGCGGATCGTGACCGGCACCACGAGCAGCAGCAGACGGACCGTGCCCGGTACCAGGAGTAGGTGGCGGCGCGCGATCGTGAGCTGACAGACTTGAGGACGTAGTTGGCCCTTTCTCAGGAGTGGCTACGAGTGTTTGAGGAGCACCTCCAGCGAGGGCGTGAGCGAGCGCGTGCTGCGGGGTACTCCTTCACCAGCTCCACCTTTGTGGCGGGTTCTTCTCTTCGAGAGAGGAGCGAGGTAGGGGGCCAGCTTCGAGTTCCATCTTCTTCACGGGGGCCCATGCCCCCTCCACCAGCGCCTCCTCGGGACGGCGAGGACGAGGTAGAGAGTAGGAGAGAGGAGGGTGGAGGCGAGAGCTGAGAGACTTACTTGTACTCCCCCACCCTCACACCTGTACTCAGATATTCATGATGTATATATATATATATGAGATTGAGATTTTTGTTACCTGAGCACTTGTGTAGTTGTGTTCTTGTGGTTGTGTACTTTACTTCTTTTCCACGTTCTTTGTTTTACCTTACTTTGCCCTGCACCTGTAGCTGTGGTTCACACTTGAATAAACAGGTTAATTCATCTGTTTGACTTGGCCCCTTGCTCAATAATCAAGGGATGCCTTTACTTTTGACCTAAATAGCGGGTCAAGGGGCCAAGCCTTTAATCAAATAAGGTAAATGAAATAACCAATAAAGGGAGATGCAACACACAAGCACACGTATGCAAACAATAACCAAGATGCCCTATGCAATAATGCAAGCACGCACATGAAGAGTAAACCCCAATTCCTCTTTTCTTTTCTTTTCCTTTTTTATTTATTTTTTATTATTTTTTTTTCATTTTTCAAAATACGCGCCTTAGATTAAGTCGTTATTCAAACAAAAGACGCCCTCGGTGACGGCGTTAATTTGAAAAATGTTTTTGAATTTTGAATTTTGTTGAAAAGACGGCCCACACAAGGGCGTTATTTAAAAGAGGACGACCTTCTCCACAGGCGTTAATTTCAAAAAAAGCACCTTATTCAAAGGCGTTAATTTTCCTACTTTCAGCATTAGGTTGACAAAGCTACTAGGGCACTGGGTCCTACGTCATCATTGAGGATTCATTGACCTTTCTTGATTAATTAAAAGGGGGTCGACGTGCCAATAGTTAAACTTATACACAAGATCTTGCCCGGCGCAATCTCGTAGGTCAGTCTCGACCATTCTGCTGGTTTATGACTTACCACAAAGAAAGAGATGGAAGAAAATATAAGGAAGCTCATAAGGGATTCTGAAAAGCTTAAGGTAAAACTACCTCCCCTACCCTATGCGTGTTGGGGTTCAGTCTTTGGCATAGGGAAATTTTGGTGCCTTTTGCCTCTTTTATATTGCATGCATACACCCAAGGTTTTCCTTGGGGGGACTTTGCCCTCTTGACATGCTTTTCTTTCACGATTTGACTTTCACTTCGAGACTGATTTGCATTGATGAAAAAAACCTAATTGTACTTGGGCTTTAGTGGCATTTGTTCCCTTTTGGGCCCTGACTTCCACTTACTAGGGCGGCGGATAGGCTTGGCAGGTCTACCCCGAGACCTTCCTTCCTCCCTTATGGGCCGAAGAGGAAAAGAATGGGTATTGTCTTCACCTTTAGTCAGGTTTTGACTTTCCATCGGATTTTGCACCGCTTGAGTTCAAGGGGTAAGTGTGTAGTGTGTGTGGGTGTCGACCCCATTTTGAGTTAACAAGACTGATGAATGAATATCGAATTTTAACCTTTCAGACCGTGCGTCCTTACAGCCATGGCAACCATCTTGAAAATTTTTATTCTTTTTGGAGAATTTCTATTTTTGTTAGATTTTGGAAAATTTCTATTTTTTTGGGATTTTGGAGATATATATATATTTTTGTTGGATTTTGAATCAGGGGTAGTATTTCTTAAGGTACAGACCATTCCAAGGATGAGTTAGCTCTTGTCCTTCAGCATTAATCAGTTTATAAGCATTGCCAGGATAAACATCTTTTATGACGAATAGTCCTTCCCAGTTTGGTTAGAGTTTTGAGCGGGGTCCACCAGGCTTTACGAAGATTCTCTTGATTACCATCTCACCGACTTTGAATTTTCTCTCAATTACTTTCTTTTGATAAAAACGTGACAGCCTGTTTTGATAAACACGTGCATGCTCCGCGACGACCAGACGCTTCTCATCTAGGAGTTCCAACTGGGCAAGGAGTGAATCACGACGCTCATCAATAGAGAGTTCCTTGTCCAATTGTACTCGTAGAGATGGAATGAGAATCTCATAAGGGACTACCGCCTCCATTCCATAAGTAAGGGCGAAAGGGGTTTGCCCAGTAGGGGTACGAATGGAAGTGCGATAGGCCTAGAGAGCTTCAACTAGCTTGTCTGGCCAATCCAAAAATTTATTAGCCTCACACGTCTTTTTAGCGATTTTGATCAAAGTTTTATTAGTGGCCTCTGCTTGGCCATTGCCCTGCGTATAATAAGGAGAGGAATGATGCAATGCAATGTTATACCTGTTGCAGAGATCCTTGAGTTCTTGGGAGATGAATTGAGGTCCATTGTCGGTGACGATGGTACCTGGGATGCCGAACCTTGCGATGATGTTCTTCATTATGAACTTGCAGACAGTTGATGCTTTGATCTCCATGAATGCTTCTGCTTCCGCCCACTTGGTGAAGTATTCCGTTGCCGTCAGGATGAACGACTTTTGTTTGGTCAGGAGGTTCGAATCACCAAGAGGTCCAATGATATCAAAAGCCCACATGGAGAAAGGCCATGGGGAGGATATAGGATGGAGTGAAGAAGCAGGAGAATGAATTTTGTCGACGTGCAGTTGGCACTTAACACACCTTCGAACATAAATGGAGCAATCCTCTTCTAGAGTTGGCCAATAGAAACCTAGCCTAAGGATCTTCTTAGCTAGCATCTGGCTGTTCACATGACCACCACACACTCCAGAATGCGCCTCTTCCACAACTTTCCAAGATTCATCGTCGTCAAGGCATCTTAATAAAACACCCGTGAGCCCTCTCCTATAGAGCACACCTCCAACCAAAACATAACGTTGAGCCACTCTTCTAATTGCTTTCCTCTCTTCTGCTGTGGCTTCTTCAGGATAGGACTGATCATTGCAATACCGGGCAATCTCATAATACCAATGTTTCTCTTCATCAGCCAATTCTACTTCCCAATCTAACAACATGACCTCTTTGCCTTTAAGAGATTCACTCCGCCTGACCTTCTCGAGCACCTTATCCCTAATATCGAGGAATGCACGATCCTTAAGGCCCTTTTTGATAACAGGGTAAGGGTAAGTTAATCGACCTTGTAGGGTCGATTAAGATACCCGACCCCGGTTAGGGTCGTATGTGTGAGGGGAGGTGAGAGGGAGGCGGGGCCCACCTGTCCCCCGATTGAGATAACCGGCCGACAAGCCGGTTATCAAAGCTGCCCTAATAGCTGGAGTGTCACGCTGATGAATGAGAGGAGCATGAAAATCACTCTCAGGAGGGAAGACTAGAGCAGAGGCCAAAGAGGCAAGAGCGTCGGCTAGGATGTTCAGGCTTCGAGGGACATGAATGAAGATTAACTTGGTAAAGAGTTTGGCATAAGCTGAAGCAAGTTCCTGGTAGGGCTTGAGCTTAGGATTGATAGTGCGGCACTTGACAAGCACCTGGCACAGAATGAGCTGACTATCACCAACAATTCGTAATTGGGTAACACCATATCTATGAGCGGTTTGAAGGCCGGCCAAAAGAGCCTCATACTCAGCTATGTTGTTTGTGACAGAGAAAGTAAGCTGAGCAGCAAATGGGATGGTGACCCCTTGTGGTGTTAAAAGAACCATGCCGATCCCTCTTCCTTGGGAATTTAGAGCTCCATCAAAATGTAATGTCCACATAGGATCGTGGGGTTGATTGATGGACATCAGTTCTTCGTGTGGAAACTCTGAATTGACAGGATCAAATCGAGGGAGAGGGTGATGAGCAAGATGTTCAGCGATGGCGTAACCTTTGATTGCTTTCTGTTGAATGTAAGTGATATCGACCTGTGAATGGAAGCTTTGCCAGCGTGCTAATCGGTCGGTAAGAACATATTTTTCAAGAAGGAATTTAATCGGATTCATGCGAGCAATGAGGTGAACCTCGTGAGCTAAGAAATAATGTTTTAACTTCTGAACTACCCAAACTAAAGCAGCGCAAGTCTTCTCCATAGCTGAGTACCTCTGCTCACACGGGTTTAGAAGTTTAGACAAATAGTATGCTGCCCTCTCCTTCCCTTCTTCATCCACTTGAGCTAAGGCAGCACCTACAGAGTCATCCAGGACAGAAACATAGAGGATATGTGGTTTGCCTGGAATTGGCGGCCTCAGGACAGGAGGATTGGCAAGATAATCCTTCAATCCGTCAAAAGCTACATGACACTTGTCATCCCAATTAAACTTGACCCCTGGCTTAGTGAGCTCGTAAAATGGCCTGCATCTTTGTGAGTGCTGGGAGACGAAGCGGCGAATAAATTGCAACCTCCCGATTAATCCTTGAACTTCCTTCAAATTCTTGTGAGGAGGCATATCCCTGATGGCCTTTGCCTTATTGGGATCAACTTCCATTCCTCTTTTGCTGACAATAAATCCAAGCAACTTCCCTGATTCATTTTCAATTGATATTCTCATGATCTTTGCAGGACTTTAGCCAAAACCCAAGGATGCTCAATCCTTGTCCTTGATTTTACTACCAAGTCATCCACATACACCTCAATATAAATATGAATCATATCATAAAAAATTGCCATCATAGCAATCTAATAGGTGGCTCCAGCATTCTTGAGTCCAAAAGGCATGACCACATAGCAGTAAGTACCCCATGGTGTAGTGAATGATGTCTTCTCTTGGTCTTCTTCAGCCAGGCGAATCTAATTATAACCTGAAAAATCATCCATGAAAGAGAGAGTCTCAAATCCTGCCGTATTATCAATCAGAACATCAATATGAGGGAGGGGGAAGTCATCTTTAGGACACACACGGTTGAGGTCCCGAAAGTCTATGCAAATCCGAACCTTTCCATCTTTCTTCATGACTGGGACGATGTTAGCCACCCAATTCGGATAGAGGACAACTCTAACAAACCTAGCCTTATGAAGCTTGTCGACCTCTTCTTTCATCTTTGAAGCCATGTTAGGGTGGAAACGTCTCAACTGTTGTTTGATCGGGACAGACCCCGGCTTAAGTGTAAGTCGATGTTCAACGAGCGCAGGGTCTAATCCAGGCATATCCTCATAACTCCATGCAAACGTGTCCTTGTATTCTTGAAGTACCAAAATAAGTGCCTCCTCATCGGAGGGCGACAAATTCTTACTGATGAGGACAATCCTAGGGTCTTCTTCTGTACCCAAATTTATTTCTTTGGTAGGCTCTTCTACTGAGGCTGATGGTTCATCAAATCTTCTCATGCCACTGGCAAAGGCATCAGCCTCGTCCTCATATTCTTCATAACTTTCATCCCCCTCTTCAATAGGGTCTTCATCATTCATAATTTCATAGACACCCAAACCCTCATAAGAAACATTAGTATCCTCATATTCCAACTCTGGCAGGATGATCAGATTTTCAAAAAATTCGGGAAGAGCTAAACAAGCCTGGCATCTTCTGGCTAACTCCAACAAAAATCTACGCGGAATCTGCTTACCCTTGAATTTCTTATGAAAATCTACCCCATGAATTTTATTAGAAGAAGAAGAACAACTAGCTTGATTGAAGGAAGGAGGTGAAAAAGTGGATACAGGAGGTGATACAGAAGGAGACCCCTCACCAGCGGGGGAGAAAAGATTTATCAATGAATCATGGAAGAGTGGCCCCTGGGTCGGGACACACTTGGAAAAGAGATAAGAAGTCTCCTCAACGGAGATGGAGGATTGGAGAGTTGGAATTTTGGCATTTTTTTTTCATTTTTATCTTTATCTTCATTTTTATTTTCCTTTTCTAGAAGAAAGTAATGTGAAGGGAGAATAACAGGAGGAGTGGAGATTGAAAGTTTAGAGAAAGATTACATCATAGATGACCCACGCGGGGGTGTGATGGAGAGTTTGGAGAATTGCTCGAGGAGCAAGGGAGGAATCGGGAGAGAAATCTGTAGTGAATCTGGAGAAAAGCTGATCATAATTGGCGGCGGTCTCGGCACGCGAGAGAACAATTGAGAATGTAGAGAAACAAGAAGAGACGGATGCATGGAAGTGAGGGAAAAGAGGCCGGGCCACAGCCTATCTATTGTAAAACCTTCTTCATATGGAACATCTGGCTCTCCAGTGTCAGTGTAGTTACTCAGCAACTACCTCTTATCTGTAATCACAGCCGACTTTTCAATCAATTCATGTATTAGTGGCGGCCATTCCGGATCAGTCGACATAAAGAGACAGCTCAAGGCAATAGTAATATCATACATATCGAACCATCTGTACCAATCACACTCTGGATCATCCATCTTCCTTCTTTTATCAGGCCTTAGAGACTCCAGGGCTTTATAAGTGGCCAATGGTGCCATATGGCGAGCAAACTGTCTCGCATGAACATCTTGACAGTCTAGAATGGAGGTGATTATTGTAGTCTGCTCATGATTCTGAACACCACCTGTGACAAAATGTGTCTTCAATGTCTAAGTAAGCGGCTGGCGATCTATCTTCAAGGTGGATGTCATAACTGCCCATGGTTCATCTTCATTTTTGCCCGGCCCTTTGTAGCCCAGGCCGCCTCGTGTAATCAATTTATGAGGCTTAATAGGCCTAGTCCTACCTTGACAACTGGCACCCAGACCTTTGCCATTTTGATACCCCATTTTCATTAGAATTTTCTAGCCAGGGGTGTTTATCATGCTTTTCTTCTTCTTCCCCTTGGAAGGCAAGGGCGTCATAGCAACTATCGTAACTGTCTCGGGCGACATTGGCCGTGGGTGAGGGAGGTCTAGCATTGATAGCAACGGCTTGTTGGCAGGCCAAATGGAAGGAACTGATGAAGCCAAGTGTATATCTTCCTCTGGCAGAATTGGCATACTGGTAACTTTGATAATGCGGCCCTTGTGTGGAAACTTAAGGCACTGATGATTTGTGGAGGGCACTGCATCGAGCTATTGAATGTAGGGGCGGCCCAGAATGCCATCGAATGTTGGATCCATGTCCAAAATGTGGAAATCGACCGTGATTGCGGCTGGACCCAAACTGACCTTTAATGTGATCATGCCTAGAGGAGGCTTCTTGGTATTGTCATATGCTGTGACTGTTATGGTAGATGGCCGAATCAGGTTTTCAGGAATGCCGCACATCTTCAAAGTGCTCGGCGGTAATACATTGATAGATGCCCCAGTGTCCACTAGACATTGTTTCACCGCCACCTTATTAATATCAACTGTGATGCACAGAGCATATTTCCTTGCTGAGAGTGGTGCCAGTTCATGCTCATGAAAAGTAATCGCCGGCTGACTGCTAGCGGGCGTTAATACTGTGGTTATCTGCTCGACCGGAATGTTCTCATTGACCATGACCTTCTGCAAATATTCTTTCAAGGCCATCTGATGAGTAGTGGACCTTTTGATTAGTTCTAAAATTGAAATCCTTGCTGGAGTCCGGTCCAAATGTTTCAATAAATCATATTCAGTGCCCGGCACGGACTCTTGCTATTGTTCTTGTTCATTAGGCCCCTGCACAGGCTCTTGCTCTCTTTGGGGAAAGATGCGCTGGAACATCCGTCCACTGCGGAGCGGTGCCACGTTTTGCCGTGCCTCTGTCGGGGCAAGTAAAGGAGGAGGGTTGGAAGAAGAAGAGGGTGTATTGGCGTTAAGAAGTGGTGGAGGGGTGTTTGAAGAACGAGCTCCCGTAAGGGGTGTTGGTGAGGAGTTCAAAGAAGAAGCCCCCGCAGGAGGCGTAGGAGTAGGAAGGGGTGCTCGAGTGTGAGAAGCGTTAGTGGGCGGAATGAGGAGAGATCTGGGTATAAAAGATGGGGGAGCCGATGGTGGGGGGATCCTTGCCGGTGAAGGAGTAGTGGTGGCGGGTGTAGCGGGTGTTGGCGACGGGCGGATAAGGAGTGGTCTAGATGGCGAAGGTGAAGGGTTGGTGGTGGATGGCGGAGTTTGCCGCGTGGTAGGCTGCGGAGGCGGTAAACGGGTAAGGATGGATCAGGTTGGCAAAGATGGAGAATTGGTGGGAGCAGGTGGATTAACGGGGCGTAGAAGAGCTCGGCTCAATTGGGGAGTAGAAGAAGAAGGAAGCGTGCGCAAAAGGCGCGGAGGTTGATTTGGATTATGATTAAATGCCCCGACAGAGGCGTTTTCTTCATGCCATCCCTGTCCTCTCTCCACCTCACGGAGAGATGTGACAGGGTTCACGTGCTGATTTGGCGGGTGCTCTGGCAGTGGGTTGTGGACAATCCCCATATCCTGCTGAGGTGCTGGAGCTTGTTGTTGCGGCTGTGGAGCTGGTTGCTGTGGTTGCTGAGCCTATTGTTGCCGAGGAGGCTTTCTTACCTTCATGGTGGCGATAAACTGTCTCATCTCGTCCCAATTAATACCACCCTGGTCATTCAAATCATAAATATAGTCCTTGAAATGGAAGCAATGGTCGACATTATGGCCAGGAGAGCGGTGGAAAACACAGTAACGGGACGTGTCAACATTCGCGGGCCACGCGGCCCTTTCCTTTGGTAGCATGAGCAAATTGGCAGCCATCAAGGCATTGAATATGTCTGGGAGACTTTCTGGCAATGGCGGATAATGGGCCCTTTTGGGGCCCAGTGGTCTCCTTTGCTGTTGTTGTTGCGGTCCATAGTTAGTGGGTGGCGGTACTTGGTGGTACTGTTGCGGAGCTGGAGGGTCGAAGCGGGGCGCTTGGTTTTGTGGTGGAGCAAAGGAAGGTTGAGGTGCAAATTGGTGTTGTGGTGGCGAGTTGAAGAGAGTGCTTTGTTGTGGAGGTGGTGAGGGTCGTGGGTTAGATTGGCGAAAAGGCGTGGGGTTGCCGACCGCGCCGACCTGCTCATTGATGACGGTGCCCTCAGTCGTGGGCCCGCTATTGTTGACATTTGTATTTTTCTTGAACAACTTTGGCTTTGGTTCAAACATGCCCATGATGGGCGAATCCTTCATTTGGGTTTGAATATAACGAGCTCTTTCATAAAGCTCCTCCATGGTTGTCAATCTGTTCATGGCTAATATGTGCCGGAACTGAGGGGTTGCATTGGATATAATCATCTTAACCTGTTCTGGTTCAGACAACGTATCTTTCAACTTTTCGGCCATTGATCGCCACCTATCAGCAAATATTATGAAGTCCTCCTCGGGCTTCATTTTTTCTGCAACCAAATCTGTAACTGAAAGGGAGGGTCCGACCCGGTCCCTATACTTCTGCAAGAATTTCCTTTGAACCACATCAAAGTTGCTGGCATCTGCGGGTTCCAAGGAATAAAACCACTCGAGGGCTGGCCCCTCTAAAGATCTTCTAAACAAATAAGCCAAAGAGGCCTTATTATCTTGCCAAAAGGAGGTCTCGTACATGAAATCCTTCAAATGAATGAAAGGATTGCCAGTTCCATTGTATCACCAAAAATTCAGCATCTCAGAAGGCGGCAGATGGAAAACTGGCAGTGTAGGGAGAGAGATCTCCGGGGCATTCTTGGCTACAGTAACTTTCTTAAGCTGCTCTTCCATGCTGGCCAACTTTTGGAGCAGTAGAACATTGGTGTCGGGCTCGACCGGGGCCGGATTTTGAATGAAAGAATTCGGTATAGGCGTCCGTAGAATTCGGGGAGGTTGGAGAAACTGAGGCCTAACCACTGAGTAGCTTGCCTGTTGGGTCGGCATGGCCGCACCAGGCGTTGGTGGACAAGAGGGGGGTTTGTGCAAGACCGCCTGGTCATTAGTGAGGTGATGGCCACTCTCGGCCGGAGGGGGATTGGAGGATGAAGAGGGGACAGACTTCCCTTTCAAAGCGGCCTGAACTGCCTACCGCTGGGAGTCATCTAATTGAGATAGAGCATTAATCAGATCAGTAACGTTGAAAGATAGGGAGGGGTTCCCTGCAGTGTTGGAGGGTAAAGCCTGAGAAGAGGGCACAACCTCTTGAGTAGTGGTATCAACCACATGAACTTGAGGATAATGAGAATGAGGAGGAGGGTAATTCCCTTCATGATAGATAGAATCTTGGGGAACCTCATAGGATTGACCAAAAACGTTCTCTTCCACATCATCATAGGAATATCCATAGCTTGCCATGTTGATAATCTTACCTGAACGGAGTTGCATGCTTAAAGAGAGAAAGCTTTATGAAGGAATTATCACACAATCAATCACCCAATCGAAACAAGCTTAAGCAAATCAACCCAACCAAGTCTATGCAATCAAGTTGAGATGAACGCAAGATTTTAGTGTTATGTTTGAGATTAGAGTGAGTTAAATTGTAGAATAACTCACTCCTCTTTGCAAAGTGAAACCTAGTTTGGATCCAAGTGTAGCCTCTGGGTTAACTAGGTTCCCTCTCTTCTTTCCAACGATAGGTTCTCTAAACTCCGGGTACTTCAGGGGTACAACCAGCCCAGTGTCCGTGAGGGAATCCACGGGTGCGGGGACTTACGGAGGTCTTGGAAAAGGGATTTCCGGTCCAAAGAGACGGAATGCTCAATGGAGGGTTGTCCCGATTCCAAGAGAGGTGTGTGGAATCCTAGTGTAGAGAGAGGAGGTCTCTCAACCAAATGCCACAAAATGTAGTATAAGATAAGCCAATCACAGCAATATAATCAAATAATCAATGTAAGTATGAATCCAACATGAATAGACAGAAACAACAAAGCTCTGTAAACCCACAGGAAAGAGGCAACGTAGCGGCAGTCGCTACCAACAAAAGAGATGACAGGGTAGCTGTCGTGAATCACTGGTAGAGGCTCTCAGACAATGCAAAAACGCGCCTTGATGTGGGGTGCTAAATATGATAAAGATGCCTCTGACAGAGGGCGTCAAATGTGAGTGGTGCGCACGATCGAAGAAAAACGAGCCTTGGTGCGAGGTGCTGCAAAATAAAAAGACGCCTGAGGGGAGGGCGCCAATTCACAGAAGCAGCAGATATGATGAAAGACGCCTTCGTGGAAGACGTTAAACAGAAAACAGACGCCTTGGATGAAGGCGTTAAATAAAATGGCGCCTTTGTGAAAGGCGTTAATTCAAAAACAACAATAGATTAATCACAAGCTGGCTGATCCCGGGGAGTATGCAGTGTGCACAGTGGAGGGTGCCCGTGGGGCACAAAGGAGGAGTACCGTGGGTACCAAAGGGAAAGGGCACGCGTGGGTGCCGAAGGGGAAAGGGCACACGTGGGTGCCAATGGGAAAGGGCACGCGTGGGTGCCAATAGAAAAGGGGTAATCAAAAGAAATACAGTGGAAGTCCCACCGTGATCGCCAATTTGTGAATCATGGAAAATAATCCGCTTTTAAGACAAAAAGAACAATAATGATAATAATAAGCATAAGAATAATAATGAAAAAGGGAGTAAAAGAGCACGTGGTGCTACTAAGGAGAGTGATCGCCAGAGGGGTTACCTCAATAAGAAGGAAAGATGATCGCGAATACCTGGTGATAATAGGAAGGGGGATGGATGTGGGTTCCTTCCTCCGCCATCTATCGGCCGGTCGATGAAGGGGGTCTTCCTCTTTGATTACCCTTAAACAAAGAACAAACAAGTAAAAGAAAAGGAGATCAGCCAAACGTGAGTGTAGTATCAATCCCAAGATGAAAGATGGTGATGAAAGAAGAGCATAAAGCGTGCACCTTTTGTTTGTTTTAAAACCCCTAGAGAATTGGGGAGAGGAGAAGAGATGCAATGAAAACTAATGCAAGGAAAAGGCTATACGATGATGAGATGAACAGACAACAATGAAGAGAAGAAAAGATCCCTGCTGTTCCTGTAAACAGTAAAGGGAAGACACTTTGCTTCGGATGCGGCAGCAGGAGGAAGCAGAAGAGAAATCAATCTCTCAATTTCAATCACCAGCACCCGTGAACCTCTGTGTGTGTGTGCGTCTATGCGTATATCTGTCTCTCTAACCTCTAACCTCACCTAACCTCGCGCGAGATCAACCAGGGGATTCTTTTATAGGGTCTCGATCACAGATTGACACAGATTTGGGAAGATAAGAATAGGCAGTGATCGTTAACGGCAAGGACTCTAGTTCCCAGATCGAGCAAGGTGACCAAGAAAGGCAGGGAACTCTTTAGGAAAGGCGAGTTCAAAAAGGACACGAAAGGGTGAGACACGACCTACCAAAGGGCGTCAATTCAGAATTGACGACCAGCTCCAGGGCGTTAATTCAAAACACGACCTGGATCAAGGCGTCACTTCCTGGATTCAATTTTGGTAATAAAAACCTTCTTTATTTGAAAATTGTGAAAAGACGCCTGCGTTAAACAAAAACACGCCCTAGGGAAGGACGTTAATCATTGATTTCAATCGGGGTGGGACTCGTAAACTACCAGGAATTGACGCCCTTCCATGTGGTCATCCTTTCTTAATAACGCGCCCCATATTAGGTCGCTATTTAAAACACACCCCTCTTCAAGTCGTGAATTACCAAAAATGCAAGAATAAAACACAAAAACACACAAAAATAGAAAAACTTTATATTATAGAAATATTGAAGTTCACTTTGGGGCGTTAACATGAGATTTGATCAACAAAGCGTCAATTTTGGCGTGTCTACACCTAGTACTTCTGCCAGCGACGTCAGAGATATCGTCCGATCGGAGATTTCTGATTTGCAGCAGTAGATGCAGCGGTAGATCCGAGAGGAGATTTCTAGCCAGCAGGCAACCATGTTGCAGGCAATCAGTGGCCTCCTCTCCCAGTCGAGAATTCTCCCTCATGCATCCACCACCAGCACGGCACAGGTCCATCAGGTGAGTGTTTATTATGTTTTTATTTTGACAGAATTACTCAATTATATTTATAATTAATTTCAAAACTAAGTTAGTTTTCAAAAGTAACTTAGTTTAGAAGAATTGGGAACATTCAGGGTTCGAGGGTCCAAAATGTAAAATACTGGCCTGATCGGTGTGCCGATCGTTCCAACATGACAATCGAGGTAGACGTTAGTTGTGAGAGCTGACGGATTCCAAATCGGATATCCGGTTTGAGCCCGACGCTCAAATAACTCAATTCAAAACTAAGTGTGTTTTCAAAAGTAACTTAGTTTCGAAGAATGCATACAATTCAGGGTTCGAGAGTCTAAAATCTGAAATATCGGTCTGATTCGCATGCCAATCATTCCAACACGACCTGCGAGGTAGACGCGAGTTGTGAGAGCTGACGGATTCCAAATCGGATATTCGGTTTGACCTCGACGCTCAAATAACTCAATTCAAAACTAAGTGTGTTTTTAAAACTAAGTTAGTTTAGAAGAATTCATTTAATTCAGGTTCGGGAGTCTAAAATCTAAAATATCGATCTGATCGGCGTGTCGATCATTCCAACACGACTTGAGAGATGAAAGTGACTTGTCAGAACTGACGGAATCCAAATCGGATATCTGGTTTGGGCCCGACGCTCAAAAATGTATTTTGTAAATAAACTTAGTTTAAAATTAAAGAAGTCGAGTCCGGGGGTCTAAAATCTGAAATACCGATCTGATCGGCATGCCGATTGTTCCAACAGGACCTGAGAGATAAAAGTGACTTGTGAAAATTGGCGGAATCCAAATCGGATACCCGGTTTGGGACTAGTGCTCAAAAGTGCAGTCTTTAAATGTAATTAATTTAAAAGACTGATAACTAGGGGTCGGGGGGTCTAAAATCTGAAATATCGGTCTAATCGGCGTGTCGATCGTTCCAATAGGACCTGATAGATAAAAGTGACTTATGAGAACTGGCGGAATCCAAATCGGATACTCGATTTGGGCCCAGCGCACAAAAGTGCATTTTGTAAATGCACTTAGTTTAAATTTAAAGAAGTCGGGTTCGGGAGTCCAAAATATGAAATACCGGTCTGATCGGCATGCCAATCATTCCAACACGACTTGGGAGATGAAAGTGACTTGCCAGAACTGGCAGAATCCATATCGTATATCTGGTTTGGGCCCGACGCTCAGAAGTGCATTCTCTAAATGTAATTAATTTAAAAGACATATAAGTAGGGGTTGGAGGGTCTAAAATCATAAATACATGTCTGATCGGCGTGTCGATTATTCCAACAGGACCTGGGAGATGAAAGTGACTTGTCAGAACTGACGGAATCCAAATCGGATATCTGGTTTGGGCCCGACGTTCAAAAGTGCATTTTGTAAATACACTTAGTTTAAAATTAGAAGTCGGGGTCTGGGGGTCTAAAATCTGAAATACCGGTCTGATCGGCATGCCCATTGTTCCAACATGACCTGGGAGATAAAAGTGACTTGTGAGAAGTGGCGGAATCCAAATCGGATACCCGGTTTGGGCCCAGCGCTCAAACGTTCATTTTGTAAATACACTTAGTTTAAATTTAAAGAAGTCGGGTTCGAGGGTCTAAAATCTGAAATACCAGTCTGATTGGCGTGCCGACCATTCCAACATGACTTGGGAGATGAAAGTGACTTTTTAGAACTGACATAATCCAAATCAGATATCTGGTTTGGGCCCGACGCTCAAAAGTGCATTCTCTAAATGTAATTAATTTAAAAGAGAGATAAGTAGGGGTTGGGGGGTCTAAAATCATAAATACATGTCTAATCGATGTGTCGATCATTTTAACAGGACTTGGGAGATGAAAGTGACTTGTCAGAATTGACGAAATCTAAATCAGATATCTGGTTTGAGCCCGATGCTCAAAAGTGTATTTTGTAAATACACTTAGTTTAAAATTAAAGAAGTCATGGTCCGGGAGTCTAAAATCTAAAATACCAGTCTGATCGGCTTACCGATTGTTGCAACAGGACGTGGAGATAAAAGTGACTTGTGAGAACTGGCGGAATCCAAATCGGATACCCGATTTGGGCCCATCGCTCAAAAGTGCATTTTGTAAATGCACTTAGTTTAAATTTAAAGAAGTCGGGTTGGGGGGTCCAAAATCTGAAATACCGGTCTGATCAGTGTGTCGATAGTTCCAACACGACTTGAGAGATAAAAGTGACATGTCAGAACTGAGGGAATCCAAATCGGATATCTCGTTTGCGCCCGACGTTCAAAAGTGCATTCTCTAAATGTAATTTATTTAAAAGATAGATTAGTAGGGGTTGGGGGGTCTAAAATCTGAAATACAAGTCTGATCGGCATGTCGATCATTCCAATAGGACCTGGGAGATGAAAGTGACTTGTCAGAACTGACGGAATCTAAATCGGATATATGGTTTGGGCCCGACGCTCAAAAGTACATTCTCTAAATACACTTAATTTAAAATTAAAGAAGTCTGGGTCCGGGGGTCTAAAATCTGAAATACCGGTCTGATCAGCGTGTCGATCGTTCCAACAGGATCTGGTAGAGAAAAGTGACTTGTGAGAACTGACGGAATCCAAATCGGATACCCGATTTGGGCCCAGCGCTCAAAAGTGCATTTTGTAAATGCACTTTGTTTAAATTTAAGGAAGTCGGGTTCGGGGGTCTAAAATATAAAATATCGATCTGATCGGCGTGCCAATCATTCTAACACGACTTGGGAGATGAAAGTGACTTGTCAGAACTGACGGAATCCAAATCGGATATCTGATTTGGGCCCGAGGCTCAAAAGTGCATTCTCTAAATGTAAATAATTTAAAAGATAGATAAGTAGGGGTTGGGGGGTCTAAAATCATAAATACATGTTTGATCGGCGTGTCGATCATTCCAACAGGACCTGGGATATGAAAGTGACTTGTTAGAACTGGCGGAATCCAAATTGGATATCTGGTTTGGGCCCGACGCTCAAAAGTGCATTTTATAAATACACTTAGTTTAAAATTAGAAGTCGGGGTCCGGGGGTCTAAAATCTGAAATACCGGGCAAGATCCAGACCAATAGCTACCAAAGTGTTTTCCATGAATTCTCCACCTGTGTTTGATGGTTTTAACTTCAAGTTGTGGTTAGGAAGAATGTGCAGTCTTGTCAACTCATATGACCCTAAGTTATGGAAGCTTATCTCACGTGGTCCTTATGAGTTGGCTAAAAATAAATTAGTCTGGACTGTAAATTATGAGTATAAACATGACCAAAATCATTTAGTTCTAAGTTTACTCACTACTGTAGTTAATGCTAACAGTTTTTCTTTTGCTTCCAGCTGCAGCTCTGCAAAGGACATACTGGATGGATTGGTTGAATTCCATAAAGAGAATGAGGACAAATGTCTTATGGAAGGTATGAGTGATCACGACAGTGATCAGCAGAATGGATTACCCTCGGAGGTAAATTCAGATTCTAAGAATATATCTCTTGATGAGCTTTTGGATGCATACAGTGTTCTAGAAAATAAATATAAGAAGCTAAAATTTGAGAATAAAAAATTGAACAAGAATGTTGAACAAAGCAATTGTGATTCCTCCTGTAAAAAATGCTTATATCTAGAGGAAATGATTGAGGTTCATGTGTTTGACATTGAATTTCATGAAGATCAAATTCATTCTTTAAGAAATGAAAACCAAGAGCTGAAAGAGAAATCAAATTCAATGGTAAATGATCAAATCCTGATAAATGAACTTGTTCATGATGAAAAGCTTGCAAAAGAAAATGAGAAACTAAAGGAATTGAACATGGCCATTTCTGAAAGATCGTTGATTCTAGAAAAAGGAAAGTTTGTGGTTGAAAGTGAATGTGAAAATGTAGATGGACTACAACACGAAGTAGACAGCCTCAAGACCACTAATGCATTATTGAATGTCAGGCATGCCAGTTATGAAGAAGAATTTGCCAGTGCAGAATTGCACATTTCATCTCTTCAATCTGAAATCCAGGACTTGAATAATTCACGGTCCAAGTTTGTGGATGGACAAGATAATCTAGATAAACTTTTGGGTATAAAAGTTAATTTTCAAAGGGAAGGGATTGGCTACAATCCTATAAAAAAGAAGTCTTTTGTGATTAAGATTTACACCTCTTTTGTTCAAAGTTCAAGTATAGCCAGTACCTCTACTTCACCTCCAAAGCAGTCTTTTATCCAAAAGATTCAAAAATAAAATAAAAATCAAAAAATTAATTTACATCAAAAATCTAAAAATGTTGCTAGGACCATTATGCATGATAAACATACTTCTGCCACACACACACATCCACCAAGAAAGAAAATCTCATGTTTTTATTGTGGAAGACATGGTCATGCCATGCAAGATTGTTTTACTATGAAGAATGATAATATGGAAGCATGTAGGAATAGAATGAACAATGGAAAAGGCAAAGGTAGGTCGGCGCATCCCAAGGCTAAACAACACTACATGAAGGAAAAAGATTGGGCAGGTCGAAACTACTAACCTATTGTGTCAACATATTCTGTGTTCTGGGCCCATTACCCTCAGCCAAATCGAAGGGCAGGTCGACCCAGGATCTCTAATGTGTTCAACACACCACCTGCATATTGGAAACAATACCTGAACAAAAAGTCACATGCTTCAAATAATCTTCATGCTTTTAAGTTTTCAAAGTCATGTTGTCATTTCTATTGCAAATCTGGGCATAACATGCATGATTATTTTCTGAAGAAAAATGATGATCTGAATGTTGTCAAGAAGTGGAAGCCACATGCCAAGCGTGCTGCTAACCCACAAGGACCCAAGATGGTTTGGGTACCTAAGAATGTAAAATAAGAAATCTGTTTTGCAGGTGTGCCTTGAGAATAAAAAGCATGAAATATGTCTTCAATCAAGAAGGTAAGGCACACGGGCCAAGCAGCATAAGTCGGGTTAAAAAAAATCCAAAAATTGAAATCTGAATGCTTAGATGATATCCCTCTCACTTCTCTAGAAAAGGTGTTATGTCTTGTTTTACATTGTGTTGAATCTTATGTGATAATGCAAATGTTGTGTATGCATTCCACTCATAGTTATTTGCATATCTTTCAGTATATCACTTGTCATATAGCATCTTGTTCAAGGGGAGCTTGTTGAATGAGAACTTTGTTGCAGGGTTGCCTTGAAGTCAAGTGGAATGCTTGGAAGATGATGTATGCTCATAGCACAGGTATTGAAAATAAATTTTTGAGTGCTTTTTCAGAAACTCAAATTTGCTTTAACCAAAACTCCATTAATAAAAATTTCATTAAAAAAATTGGTTTTGTTATTAGAATGCATTGCATCGTTCATGAATCACAAGTGCATGATTGCATTTCGTGAAAATGAATATTCATCCATCTGATCATCATTGCAAGACTTCATGGTATATTAAATGGTGACATGAGAAAGGGAAGGTCATTCCTGACAGAAATCTATCACCATGCGTGAGAATGTGCCTCCGCGTGGTACCATGAGTCACTTGTTCATTAAGTCATTAAATGCATGCATATTCAAAGAACTGCATACATTGAGTCTGCATAATATCTCATGCACTGTCTTGCATAAATTTTCAAAAACTTGCTTCTCATAGTAGAATGTATTGCATCTTTCATCATTGCATCATTGTATCTCATACATATTGTAAAACTTCCCTCTCATATTAGAATGCATATCCATTCTCATGCATATAAATTGTTGATGAAACTTGATATTTGCATATGTGAGACTGTGGAATGCACCTCTCAAAGGTGCTGCTGAACCCTAGGGATCCAAGAAAGTTTGGGTACCAAAATCTGTAAAATGAGAATTTTGATTACAGGAGTGACTTGAGGGCAAATGAAGAAATTGTGAAAATAAGGGATTCTCAAGGCAAAGGTAAGAAAACAAAAATCCGAAATACTGACCTTCATGAGGTTAGTGATTTTGGTGCTTGAAGGCATATGGTACTGCCTGTTGAACTAAGGTAACTCAACCTTCACTATGGAAATGTAATTTCATGCATTGGCTTATGGCATTAGGTGGTATTGTTCTTATGACAAGAATTGTGTCAGAAAAATCTTGAACTCTTGTTCTTCTACTCTACTGTGCCAAAAATGTCAAAATGGTTATTTGAACAATTCTTGATTGAAACTGCATGTGTGATATCACATTCGAGCTTAACTGCGTTTCTGGTATATCAAATTGTGCTAGTGGAAGAGTGGATCACGTCCACTTGGAAGCTTTCACCCTATGTGAGTCGGGTCTTCGGACCTCAAACTCCGCCTTGTACCAGAACTTGGAGAAATCAAATGGCTAACTTATGATTGGATTGGTTTTCTTCTGAAGAGTCACTGAAAAATCTGTTTGGCCTATGGATGATTTTCTTAACTTCTGAAATGCTATTGAAAATCTATTTTTTGAAAAGTTTTTGCAAATAAAATGGGTTGCATTACTCATTTCTGATTTTTTCTGCACCCTTGCATATAAAGTTCATGTGTTGAAAAATGTCCCATGCTCATCTTTCAAATCTGAATGTTTTCTTGTAAGTTCTATCATAATGCATCTTGCATTGCATTTTCATATAGGTGATGGGTTGCATTGTATTGGAATTAATACATTAGGTGCATGTAGTTCATTCAAATGAAAAATAAAAAAAATCACATTTTTGCACCCATGTTAAATTTTGCTATGTAATTAGAACTTTTAAATAAAATCTAAAAAATTACATCACATTGCATACTTGCATATCATTTTCTGCATATCATGCATTGAATGCATATCTTGAAATGCACCATTTTGAATATTGTTCATATTGCATATTTGCTAAAATGAATTATTCCAATATTGGTATCATATCTTCGGGACCAACAAGAATTGCATATCCTTTCATTTTGTACTGCATAATTACATATAATCCCTTTGTGTGGTTGCATGTTATTTTATGCTATTCACCCCAATTCTTGATATTTCTATGACCTTATATTTTCTTGCTACATAATCCTGCATTTGAGTCATCACTGGAGTGTTTATTGTCATACACTCAGGAGGAGTAAACTTTTGATAAGTGCATCTATTTAGGGGGAGTTGTACTGTTATGTGTTCATAATATTTTTGGTGTACATGTTGAATCAAATTCGCACACATCATGCACAAAATGTGAAAAAGAGTGTTAAACATAAGGATATAGGAATTTCTTTTTAACACTCTAGAGATATTAAACTTGATGCATGTACGTTGAAGAGGCAGTTGAGGAAAAAGTTGCCTGCCTAATTTTTGAAGAAAAAAATTGAAAAGAAAAGGTAGAGCAATGCTTAGCTTCACTGAGTAAATTGGATGCACGTCACCTGAGACGTGATGTGGTTCATTTTTGAAAAGTATTGACTAAAGTACCTCTGTTCAAAATGAAGTGAAATGGTTCAATATTCTGAGTAACCGGGGATTCTGGCATGAGCTCCATGCATCTACTCGCGTAAAAAGGAATTATCTGAACCTGATCATTCTTAAAAAAATGCTGATTGTCTTTGTGAAATCATTGAAAAATTTGATGTAAATTTTTTTTTATTGAGGTAGAGCGTAGCCTCCAATACGCTGTTCTCAAAATTGAAGTATAGTCTGTAAAATGTCTCATTGTGTTGATCTAAAAATTTGAATATCCATATTAAAACTATGGCTTTTCATGTTACTCACTTACACTTTTGGAAATTTAATTTATTATGTACTCATAAAATTGATTGACTGCTTTAGTAATTGCATGAATCTCCTATATGTTTGCACAATCTCCTATGTGCAACACATGTGCATTCCGGTTGTCACGACTCTCATGCATCTTTCTTATACCCATTCCCTTGTTAAATAAGTAAGGGGGAGATATGTTGCATGTATATATATATATATATATATATATATACATACGTAACTGTCTGGTTGCATTGTGTGTATTTCATATGTCATCATTTGTATGTGTATATATATATATATATATATATATATATATATATATATATATATACGTAACTGTCTGGTTGCATTGTGTGTATTTCATATGTCATCATTTGTATGTATCTAGTTTCATGCATTTCAAAAGAAAATGTAAAAAATTGACATTCAATAAAATTCCAAAAATTTAGACTTCAAATTCTTTACACTTGCTACATAGGGTGTTGGCTTTGAATAGTATCATCTTGATTTGTGAATCTTGGTCTGCAGCTCTTAAGACTACACACATTTCTGTCTCCATAATCAACAATTGGAATCATAAAGAATCAAGATATCTTTTTTTCCCCATATCCTTGCCTTGCTATTGCCTCATTTGAACTTCTGAAGTGGGCTCTTATTGATTTATGAATCTGCTTGCTGAAATTTAAACTTCATTGCCTTCCTCCCACTTTTTGATCATGTCAAAGGGGGAGAAGAATATGATCTTATCTGTGTCTTGTCTATGTCAGTCATAAAATTTGTCATCATCAAAAAGGAGGAGATTGTTGTATATAACTTGCATATGTTTTTGATGATAACTAAACTTTATATTTGCTTGCACATGTTCTTGATGTCAGTGTGCATTCATGTTGTTGTTCAAATATGGTTGAGATGGTAAATGACTTTTGAGGCAGGCTCAAACATGTTGGTTAAATGCATTGCTATATGGTCTTGATTCTTGGTTGAAATTGTTGGTTTTCCAAGATGTTTCATAGCTTTTAACTGTGAACAAAGTCTTTGTGCATCTCATGATGTATTAACCTTGACTATATTGAATTATAGGATCGAACCTCATGGTGGTCGCTTGGAAGGTAAAAATGTGTGGATAAGCACCTTGCTAGCTACAACTAAAACAGGTGGTAAACCATGTATACATTCTTCAAGAACCTTTGGATTTCCAGAGTTCGGTCGACCTGAAAGTTTGGTCCGGTCGACCTGATTTACCAGCACCTAGAAATATGGAGTTTTACATATTTCGGTTGACCGCCAACACGGGGCCGGTCAATCGATTTTCCCTGCGTTGAATGGCTCAATGACTGTAAAATTCTGATCGACCGCCTCCTCCTGCCCGGTCGACCGCCAGCTTCGCAGCCCCTATGTTTGACTTTGTTTTCACCAATGTGTTCAAGCCTCTCTTGTGGCCTTTTTAGTCCTCTAGCCTCCAAATTTGCCAGAAAATATGGATCTATTTCTGGGGATGTTCCTTGACCAACCCAAGACATATAAAAACACCTCTTAGGGCAAATAAACAAAAGGGGGATCCAAGGATTGAAGGAGAGTCTGTCAAAGGAGTAAGAAGGCTATTGTAGCTCCGTGAACAATAACTCATGCAATATTTCTTCATCAATCTCCAAGCTCTTCAAGCTCCATCTGAAGCCAATCAATCTCCATTCAAGTGAAGAAGCAAGCCTTGTTGAAGATCTGCATCATACACACAGGGGGAGCCTAAATCAGGAGTTCTTTCTTTTGTGCTTCATTTGTTTTTGTGTTTTGAGCTTCAAGTCTGTGTTCTTTGTAATCTGTAAACATTCGTGTGTATGTGGATTAGTTCAGATCTGTAGTCATGCGTGTTGTCTTGTTTAGATCTGTGTGTGTGCGTGCGTGGATCTGTTTAGATCTACGTGTGTGTGGGGATCTATCTAGATCTGGTTGTACCAGTGTGTAGAGTGCTGCATCTGTCGCAGAGTGTTTGTGTGTTGTTGATCCGATTGTCGGATCGTGTTGGAGATTTCATCTCCGTGTGTGTGTGTGTGTGTGTGTGTGTGTGTGTGTGTGTGTGTGTGTGTGTGTGTGTGTGTGTGTGTGTGTGTGTGTGTTGGGGTGAGTCCCCGTGTGTGTGTTGGAGCTTTGCTCCGTGTTGGGGAGTCTTCCCCGTGCTAGTTCTCCAACAGTGAAGCCTCACCAGGTTTTGGTGAGGGGTGGACGTAGGTTGCCGTCGTTGCATCCGAACCACCTTAAAATTCTTTGTGTCTTGTGGTTTGATTCAATTCTTCTACCCCTATTCTGTGTGATTGTTATTGCATATTATCTCTTCCGCATTTGTCTCTTCAGATCTATCATAAATCGATATGTTCTATAAGTAGATCTTTGGTATATTGAAAAGTGTTTTTGAATTGACAAGGCCAGTCTCTTCAAGATGATAGCATCTTGCGTGAGCAGAATCCTTGGATTCATACCTCCGTCTAGAGCCAAAGAACTATCATGGTGATAGATTTTGATAGATCTAATTTGTTGTTAAACAGATTTGAATTTCCTAGTTGATGTTTCATCATATTCCTTTAAATCGGGTAAAAGTTTTCTAAAAGTTGTAATCACCCAATTTAACCCCCCCTCTTGGGTGTCATTGATGATGAGACTTCAGAAGGGACTTGGTTTCTCAATGAATCCATTTGCCATTGCTTTGCCTAAAACCAATGAATCTTTAGTGCACACCTTTTTGCGTGAGGATACACGTTTATCAGACGCCAGTATCCCCAATTACTCAGTATGACTGAAGTTCATTGCATTTTTTTTGAGTACCCCTTATGGAATTGTTCATATTTTCATGATGATTAAAAACAATACTGAAATGAAGTTTCTCACCCAAGGATGCTCTTCAACTAAAAATAAACTTTTAGAAATAAGAAGGCATAGCAAGATATTACATGAAAAATTCGTTTAAGTCCATTAAGATTGAATACAGTCACTTTCATGCAAGTTCAATTCAAAACTCATGAACCCATTAACCTTAAACCAACAGTTTTATTTCATGGGCAATCATAGAACTCTATAAGAGAAGATTCCTCTTGAAGATTTACTCTGATAAATGAACTCAACAACAGATAGAAAATCCTCCAAGGAGTTCAAGGCATTCAAGGAATTTCAGAAATAGGCAGCCAAGCATGAAGATGCAGATGACAGATTTTCAAGAATATCAAGGAGATTCAGATTTCAATAATTCAGCTCCAAGGAAGAATCACAGCAACATGATGCAAAGAGCTGGTTTAAACAGGGAATGTAGTTGGGAGGAGAGTGAGAAAGGACAATGAATTCTCCCCCTGAGAATGTGTAGTGAGCTCAGACTAGAATGAGTAAAGAGGGCCAGAAGGTGTATCGAAGTGTCGATGCAGACACCTCATGGTGTTGAGACATTGAGCTCAGACAGAGAGCAATTTGCAAAAAGGGTCAGCCTTGGTATCGACCTGAGTTGTTCTAAGGTCGAACTGATCAACAGCACTAGAGATTCCAGTAGATTTATCAAACTAAACAAGCTTCCTCTATGAAGATACAGTCAATACATATAACAACAACAAAAAATGCAAGAATGCAGACTGGATTTTAATGTTGACTCCCCCTAAACTTGTGCATGGGTTGACAATGGAGTATGCAACCTATGACTTGCATGAACATTTGACCCATGGTACTGGGCGGAGGTAGGTCCTCACGCATAGTGAATGCTTTCAATTGGACTTAATCTAACATTCCACAAATCATCATTCTATATACCCCCTGGGTCACAGCAATGAGAATGCACCACATTTTATTATGCAGAGCAGATTTTTCAAATTTCCTTTGCATGATATGCATGGGAGTGCAGGACAGCTAGTCATGAGGCGTTGGGTCCCTTAATCATGAAATGCATGAAAGTGCAAGGAACCACAAGATAATGCTTAATGTACACAACTTATGCAGGCTAGTCTGAAGTGCAGACTCTCAAGTTCTCCCTTAGTCCAATGCGAATGAAAGTTATGATTCTCAAGCAACAAGTCATATGACCACAAGAGTGATGAGTTGGGTTGAATGTAGCCATGACAATCATCATCAAAACAGCGGTTAGCAAATGATGGACAGAAAATAGATATGGCTGCTAAATAGGTAGTAGCACATTCTTGCAAGCGGCTCATCATTGCATCAAGTTTCTCATCATAACAGAGTCATCATGATCAATCAAGGAGGAGTTTTGAACATATCAAAATCTATTGAAGGCAAGACAGACATTTACTGTTAATGACTACAAAGAAAACCTAACATGCAAAGTTATCATAACTGAAAGGGTTTATTCACAAACCTGTGCCTTGAGCTTTTATTTCTTGCCAACCTTTTTGTTCAGTTCTAAGGCACCCTGCACTCAAGATTCTCATTTTGAATTTTTAGGTACCCAAGTTCTCTTGGGTCCTTGATGGTTAGCAGCACTATAATCATGTGAGTTTTTTTTCTTGACTGTGTTCATTTCATAAATTCTCATCTAATGGCAGTCGTCAAACACATGTCCATATTTACCATAATAGAAGCATTGCACAAATGATTTATCATTCTCCCTATGTGCATGTTCATTAACCCTCGGTCGGTGAGCATGAATACCACCATGTTGGCCATGAGAATGAGTCTTACCTTTCAGATGCCAACATTCCTTGACTGTGTGGCCAATATTTCCACAGTGGAAGTAGCAAGGAGAAACTTTTCTTCTGGCGGTCATGGAATGTGTCGACCTATCCAGAGGGGTGCATCGAGGCTTCAGGCTATCTCTTAACTTCTGAACAGGTATGTGCTGAGCATGCTTCATCCTAGCGTAAACCTTTCCCTAGCCAGTGCTTCCTACATTATTTCTCATGTTCTTTCCTGCTCTTAATTCATCATTCTTCAAGGCACAACAGTCATGCATCATATGCCCAATTTTACCACAATAATGACAGGAAATTCTCTTAGTGTGTGCATGTGAATGTCCATGAGATTTGTGTACAACATGCACAGTCGTAGCAAAAGAATTCTTGGGCTTGTTTTGCAAATTATTAGCCTTTTTTTAGTTTTTCAGTTCAGTTCTGATTTTTCTGAGTAGCAGGTTACTTCTGACCTTTCTGGGCAGTAAACTGAGATAAGGATGGGTTTGAGCTACTAGTTGATTCAGAACTACACACAAAGGATGTGTAGAGTTTATTTTCAAAGCTCTTTTTGTTCACTGGGTTGTAACCCAGTCCCTCTCTTTAGAAGTTCATCTTACTTCCAAGAAGTTTATCTAAGTTATCCTTCCCACTTACAAATCTAGCTAGAGAGTCATTTAATTCAGAAATTCCAGACTTAAGGTTTGAGATGTGAAGCTTATAGCTGGCTATTTCTTCTTCATGAGAGGCAGCCTTCTCATTCAACATTTTATTGACAGTTTTGAAACTTTCCATCTCACTTTCCAGCTTTTCCAATTTTTCAGAGTCTGCTTTATCCAGGACTGATTTTCCTTTTTCAAGTGAAAGCAATATATCGGACATGGCCGTGTTCAATTCATTAAGCTCATTATTTTGTTCTTTCAAATTTTCAATTTCCTCGACATATTTTTCAACATTGGGTGATGAGCTTAATTTCTTTTCCAGCTTTTCCTCCACTTGTTCAAGTTCTAATTTCTTATTTAGCAAGCCGTTATTTTCTTCTCTTAAGAAAGCAATTAGGTCTTTCTGCCATTCAAGATCTGAGTGGAGATCTTCATTCAATTCCTTCACAAAAGAACACTCAATACAACCAGAATTATCAGAACATGTGCTTTCACCCTTTTTTCTTAGTTTTCTATTTTGAGTTTCAGATTTTTCAAGATTTTCTTGAAGTTCAACATTTACAACCTCAACAGCTTCCAATTTTTCAAGAATCAAATTGTTTTCTTCCTCAAGATTTTTAAATTTATTTTTATCCTTTTAAAATGATTTCTAAGATCTTCATTTTCAGATTTCAAGGCTTTCAAGCCTTCATTGTCAGAATCAATGCGAGCTGAGTTATTTTACTTCTTGTTCAAATATTTATTCTATTTTCTTGATTTTTCATACATGTCAAGCAATTCAGCATAAGCATTTTGCCAATCTTCCATGGTGAAGTTCTCAAAGATAGAGCTTACCTCTTCATATTCTCCATCGTTTGTTTGATCACTTCCTTTGGCCATCATGCACTTGTGATTCTACTTTTAATAGGTGGCAGTTATATCATCCAAGATTTCTTTGGCAGAGCTGCATGAAGGTAAGGAAGGAAGGACAGTAAAATTCATGGCAGCTTTCATCATTTGTAGAGCCTTGATGTTCTCTCTGTTTTTCAATTTATGATCCTCAGTCCATTTGGATATCTCCTTAGACAATTTATGTGGCCCATGAGAAATTAAAGACAATAGGTTTGGATCAGCAGTAATCACAAACTTGCACATCCTACCTAACCAGGTAGAGAAGTTGGAGCCATCAAACATCGATAAGCAATCTACAAACATGGTTCAGGGAATTAAACAACGACAAGCGCACCGGGATCTTTCTTTGCAGATCATTGGATCTGGGTAACACAAAGCTAGTCTCTGATACCAATTGTTGGGTCCCAAGGGGTGCAACCGGATCTAGAAGGGGGGGTTGAATAGATCCTGCCAAAAACTTTGGCCTAAATAAAAACTTAGCTACATAAAATAGAACCCACTGCTTATTATACAGATAGACTACTTTAAGCACAATGCACAGCAGAACAAAAGGGTATCGCTCAATTGGAAACGGCAAAGCACAAAGCACTAACAGTCGAGGTCGGCACCACTATACAGTGAGGTCGACACTCCTTCAGAGCAAGTTCAGAGCCAAGGGAGATCTGCTGCATTAATCTGCAAAGATCTCACGAGATTCCAACTAGATGAATGAACAAGCTACCTGCATGAGTGAAGTTAGTGCAATAGAGTGTCTTGGAAAAGCAACTACAAATGCATAAGTCAGTGTTGATAAAATAGTCCAAGAACAATCCCTTTATGCTACCCGCCCCGTGAATGGGGGAAAGAAGAAATGGATCAATCATACAAGGCACGACCCATTGCACATGGAAATTTTAAAGTGGTTCAGTCTGTAAACCCGCAGACCTACATCCACCCATCAGCAAATCCAGTGAGACTTTCTCCACACGAGGATGAAGTCCTCAACCCACACACGAGGATGAAATCCTCCACACACACACACACACACACACACACACACACACACACACACACACACACACACACACACACACACACACACACACACACACACACACACACACACACACACACACACACACACACAACAAAATAACAAGTTGCAAGTGCAATAACCACACTTCCAGTCTCCCACAGGAGCACCAGACACCCACAGTTTAAAGATTGCAAATACATAAGTAAAAATAGAAAGATCAACACAATTAGAAGGTAACAGTGGCTTTAGATCAAAGTCTTGAAGCTCTAACAAACTTAGGCTGGCTGCAAGGAGAGGCTGCACTCCTTTCAGCTTCTTCTTCCTTTCTCACGACTAGTTGAACTCAAACCAGGACTAGGCTGCTCTCCACACTCTTTCCTTTTTCATTCTCATAGTTTTCTATTGAAGGCACAGGGAGGACGTGGGCTTCTTCTCTTAAGGAAGTAGCTGCAGCAGCTTCTCCAATAGAAGCTTCAGGTCTATTTATATGAGCCAGGCAGAATGATTTCCCTCTAAGAAAAACTGCTATCAGACCAATTCAAATTAAAGTATTTTCTTTGACCTATGACCTACTTTCAGTAGAGCTTGACTTGGTTCACCGGTCATAAGAGAGAATCAGATAAATCTATTTTCCCTCCAAAAATTCTTTCTTGGCCGGAGTAGAATATTCTGTAGAAGGTTGACTATGAGCTAGTCCTCAGGCTAAGAACTGATGTGTCTGCAACATCCTTAGACTTCATGGGCTGGCCTGGCAGGGAAGGACGTCCCTTGTGACATCTTGAGACAGAGGGAATGGCTTTGTCCAGTGTATGAAGAAATGCAAACCACCTGCCCAGTCCTTTCCTAGGATAGAAGGGACTTTCATAGATTTTTTCCCTGACATGGTCCTCTTTAAAAAGATGTTCTGAGGTGTCATAAGGAGATGGCATACCTCTGACCTGGGAACCTCTTCCAGACCTCAAAGGAGGTGTTTTTGGAGGTTTGCGCCTGCTATTAATGCTCTCAGTACGGTTGCTGAAAAGATAGATTCGTCAGAATACTTTAGAGTTTCTTCTTTAGTGAGGTCGACCTGCTGAGAGGATGAGGTCGACACTGCTTCACAAAATCTGGTTTATAACAGCTTCTGGAATGATTCGAAGGTCGACCTCCTGTAGAAGTGAGGTCGACACTACTTACGCTGGCCGCTTCCCAGAGTGCTAGTTGTGATCGTACAGTCGACACTTCCTGAAGGTGAGGTCGACACGGTGTGGCACAGTAGAGCGTTCGCAACAAGGAGTCGACACTGGGAGTCGACTCTTTTGACTTGGAAGATTGAAGGTGTCAACATGCCAGATGATGAGGTCGAGGCAGCCATGAGGATCAGCCGATGGACTGTTTACTTTGAGGGTCTGAGGTGGACACTCTGAGAGCCTGAGGTCAACACTACCAACATCGACTGTCTGTCTGGCAGTTTGTTGGAAGTGATGAGGTCGATGCAATATGCTAAAGAGGTCGGGGCAATTAATCTAAGTGGTCAGAGCAGCTCTTCTGGTGAGGTCGACCTGTCCTTTAAGAAGTTGTACTTCTTATCTGAATTCTGCTCAATTTGATTTCCCTTTGTTTTGCCAACCTATTCTTGATTTCTGTGCAACCGATCAATTTAATTACTTGCCTTGATTTCTGTGCAACCAGTTACCTCAATTTTTGTGCCTTTACATCTTGAGTTTCTTTTTCTACCTTGGAAGACTTTTTGTTCCTTTGAAAGAACACTTGCAAAGTCAGGGCTCCTTACTGCAATCCAAGTTTAGCTTCTAAGGCTAAGACATGTTGTTCTAAGGCTGAGGCATGTTGCCTTGGCTAATGCTACTTCTGATATGTCGTTGCTTACAGTTACTTCCTAAGCCAACTTGGCTGAGTGTTTATACAAGAGAGCTATTTCATGATGAGCATAGTATGGAGGTATGAACAACATATCATGCATACTGAAGCATAGTTGAATCAATTCAACAGACTTGCAATGAATCAAACTTAGACATCATCAAAGCAACATATATCCAACATTATGCACACCATGATTTACCGGATGGACACTTTTTCTCATGCTTTAGACAGCCTTTCAAACCATATGGCCACCCTCACCGCGAGCTATGAAGATACCTACTAGGCCTTCCGAACAAATAACCACAGTCTTCTCACCATTGACTGTCAACTGCAACATCATGACCTCCTTCTGCACTCCATTGCTAACTGCCTTCCTCACGATGATGCTGACCAGAGGAACTCTGCTCCTCCTCCTTTGTGACTGTCCTTGAGTGTTGGAATGCAATGCACGGATTCAGAGGGGGGGTGATTGAATCTCCCCCTTAAAATCATTGCCCAATTAAAGCTTAACAAGTAATCATGTGGAAATAAGATGGCTCTACTTAATAGACGTTCTAATGAGACTTACACTCGAACACTTGATAGTCGTTCTTGTGTGATTATCACTAGACTGCTTAGATAGCATGTAGAAGAGATACAAAGCCAGTAGGCACACTGCAATACTAACAATAGATAGAATATGCACAATAAAATTTTGAAGAATAGAAATTCAGATTTGATTCAATTAAACCAATGCTCTAACAAGATTCTCACTTGAACACTTAACCAGTTGATATTATGTGAAACTCACTCGAACTCATAACAGACACAACCGGAAGAATCACTTAACCATCCAGCAGGGATCAAATCATAGACAACAGAAACACACATTGAATTCAGCAAAATCTTAAACGAACCAGATGTAGTGTTCCTAAGCATACACTTATGATGAATTAAGAAGCAAGCAATCAAACCACTACATGGATGGTTTTTAAATGGTTCAGTTTGCTGCCTACAGACCTACGTCCATCCCCCACTCCAACCAGAGTGCGGCTTAACTGCTGCTTAACAGCTTGAACCTACTGAGCCTCACAGCTTGCTTGCATCTGCTGAGCATCACAGCTTGCTGACACCCGCTGAGCAACACAGCTTGCTAACCTGTTGGGCATTACAGCTTACCGTCCGAGGTACACACCTCACCCGCTGAGCAATACAGCTTAGCTAACTGCTGGCACACAGCTTGATGTTTGAATAAAAGAAAACAAAAGATGAAACACAGCACTAGAAAGCTGGAAATGAAAAGCAGAAAACAATAGCTCTCGGAGGAGCAGACTCAGTTTGGGATCTGATCCAAGAACTGATAAGAACGCAGATCTTCAAGCACAATCTCCCTCTCTCTTCTCACTTGCTCACTCTCTCAGATCTTCTCACACCTTCACTATCTCCTTGCTGTTGTAAACCAACGCTCTATCGTCTCTCCAACTCTTTCACTTCTCCTCTCTCACTCAATTTCTGATACTTTGTTTTCTCTCCTTCTCTTTTCTTACTGAACACACATACTAACTATTCTCTTCTTCCTCTTCTCTAATTCCCCACTTTCTTTCTTTTCTAGCCCTTCTCTTTTTAGCTTCTGCTTCTCTCCCCTTTGCCGCCGCTATTCTTCTTTCTTCTATGTTGTTAAATTCAATCGTAGGAGAGGCCTCTATATAACCTCAGGCTAGGGTCCACGGGCTCTCACTTTAGGCGTGTGAAGGGAACACTCCCGCCAAGATGTTTCTGGAAGATCTCAGCCACGTGTCAGAATCAGGATAAGAGAGGATCCACGTGGCAACTTCTTTCTGGGATGATCTACCTTGGATCACGTGCCAATCATAGGTTCACTTAATCCTCACGAGCTCACGTGCCTGCCTTTCATATGAACAATTCTGGTTGGTTTAGTGACTTAAGTCCCTGTTAACAAAAAAATCATTTTTTCAAACACCTTGTAGGCATGCGTGGATTACTAATGTGCATATATGAATTTTAAGACAAGTGTAAAAGATGCACAAAGATGATTAAGGGCAAGTGGAAAATGTGCATTGACCTTATCTTGGTGAATACAAATATGCATAGACTTGACTAAGGCAACTGCAACATGTGCACAGACTTGATTTTGCTAAATGCAAAATGTGCACAGACCTTACCTTGCGAAAGCCAAATGTGCACAGACTTGGTTTGTGCAAAGTGCAAATGTGCTTAGACTTGGTCTATGCAAGAAGCAAGTGTGCACAGACTTGACTTTAGTCAGTCTGTCAAATGTGCACCGACTTTACCTATCGAAATGTAAACATGCACAGACATGGCTAAGGCAATTGCACAATGTGCACAGACTTAGGTCTAAACATGTGCATCGACCTTAATGCACTATGTGCACAAACTTGAAAACATGCATTGACCTTCTATATGCCCAAGGAGAATGTGCATCTACCTTGTTTTGTACAAGGCACAATGTGCACCGACCTTAATGTGCATGAGGCAAAAGGTGCTTCGACCTCAATATGCACAATACAGAATGTTCATCGACCTTAGTGTAGACTAACAAAATGTGCACCGACCTGTGTGCAAGAAGACAAATGTGCACCGACCTGCCTCTGCCTTACTAACAACATGCATCGACCTTCATAAGCAACACAGTAATCATGCACCAACCTTAGTTGCTTTGAAAGCAGACTAGCATCGACCTTAGTTTCATGAAGACCAAAACTAGCATCGACCTGTATGCAATATGCATTGACCTTATGTGACTAAGCTGAAAATAAGCATTGATCTTACCTGATAAGGCAAATGATATATGCACTGACCTGTAAGCTTCAATGCAATAGCTAACCGGTGTTGACCTTTTGTCACCTTTTTGACTGGTCATTAGCGTTGACTTTTTGTCACCTTTTTGAATAGCCAATACTTTGTGTCATTCTCAGAACCTCTTTTGACATATTTTCATATTGCTATATAAAGATGATGAGATTAGTAATTAATCCATCAAAATTATATCATCAAGAATATATGCATATATATATAATGAGTCATAATATTTATTTTTTATAGTGCACGAATTCCCTCTCTCCCTAGATTCTAGAGAGAGAAGCTCTGGTTCGGACATTCCCGCCATTGCAATTTTGATCTCTTCGGTGTTTCCCCCTTCCTGCCGGCCATGGCCGGTGTGGCGGGGGGTCCTCTGACGCCGGCGGGGGCTCCTCAGGTACAACCGGAGATTATATCCATCTCCACTCTTCCACACAGATCATTTGCGCAAGCTCTCATGGAGTCCGAGAAGAGACCGAGTATATCAATCCCGATCAAGGAACCGGCGTTCACAGATCGGGGTGAACCAGCCGTCTTCTTCTCTAAGGCTGAAATTCAGGCTTCAATGCAACTCCTGCCGTTCGCAATTGTGGCTAAATGCTCTTACGGTAGGCCTTCCTTTCCTGAGATTAAGAGATGTCTGGTACAGCGGCTGGCAATTTCTTCGGGTTTCATTATCAGCAAATTGAGCCCCATCTTCTACTTCGATTTGATTGTGAGGCAGATTTTTTGAAGCTTCTTTTACAGAAAAATTTGTGCATAAAAGGTTTCTTGTTTAGATTTTTCCGTTGGACCTCTGACTTTAATTTTGATGCTGATCCTCCGATGGTGCCAGTATGGATAGGATTTCCTGGTCTACCGGCAAATCTGTATCATAAAGATTGCCTTCATTCTATTGCTGGAAATTTTGGTCCTGTTTTGAGAATTCATGAGCGGACTTTAGCATTATCAGACACGTCTGAAGCTCTAGTTTGTATTGAGTTGGATCTTTCAACTCCGAGGAAGGAGCGTCTGTGGATTGATATGGATGGTGTAGGTTATTGGCAAGAGGTCAGTTATCATCGAGTTCCTACCTTATGCTCTTTCTGCCATAAGCTAGGTCATTTAGTTGATGATTGCAAAAAAAAGATAGGTAAAAATGGCCAAACTCAAGTAATTCTTGATCAAGAGCCAAAAATTCCTAGGCAGATTTTTGGACCTCAGCAAAATGGTCCTCGAGATGTTCGAGATAATGTGAATCTGGAAAACAAATTTGAGGTACTTCTTCAGGCAGTGGAAATGCAAGAGCTAGATCCCAACTTAGTCCCTCCTCAGCAGAATGCATCTAATCAGGAGCTTCCTTCCTCCAGTAACACTAATTTTGGTGAAAAGATAGGGAACTGTAATGAGGACAAGCAGAATACTAATAATTGTCATCAGCTCTCAGGTGAAGATAATACAGGACCTTCTAATGCTAATGATCTAGACTATTCTCAGGAAATTGTGAATCACCAATTATCAGTAGTTCATGAAGATATGGCCAGTGCATCTGTTGAGGAGCTTGCTATGTCAGTGATTAATTCTAATGCAGAAGCTGGTAATCTGATTATGGGGGGAGATAACAATGACAAGTTACCTTTGCAGATTTCTTTGTTAGATAAAGTTGCTACTAAATTGAATAGTATCCCAGAGGAGCCCCTTTCAATTCTAACAAACATGTCAAGGATAGGAAAGCAGTCGGACAATACTACTAAGCATAGTTCTGAAGAGTTTCTTATCCTTAATTCCAATTAAGTTTCTGCCTTAGCTGCTTCTGAAAATTCCAGGATGGTCATTCAATGCTACAAGAAATCAGTAAACCTCCCTCAAGTCAAAGAACCTAATGAAGTATCTGCTATACCTCGAGAGCTATTCAGCGATGCTCGTCTCACAAGAGCTAAAGCTAAGATACTGGCAGCTAATATTTCTTCATATGTCCATGATTAACTCAGCTCTTATATGGAATGCTAGGGGTATGGGGAATCAGGCAACTGTCAGAAGTCTGGGTCAGTTAATAAAAGCTCATAAGATTAGTTTGGCAGCCATATCAGAACCTCGCATTGATTTTGGTCGTGCAACTAAGGTAGCTCGTAAAATTAATCTTGACTCTGTTCTTGGGAACAATGGAGCTTCTTCTAAGATCTGGTTGTTTTACAATTCTGACATTTGTCTTGAGGTCATTGAGCAACACCCTCAGTACATAACTGTCGCAATGAAGGAGGAAAATTTATAGGCATGTATTTCACTGCTATATATGCATCATGCAATGCCAATACTCGCAGAGATATGTTTGATGCACTCATGGCATTCAGTACAGCAGTGTCTGTCCCTTGGATCATCGGTGGAGACTTCAACTGTATTATCTCCCCTGAAGAAAAGATTGGAGGTTTGATGTCTTCTGCAACTACAACGCTAGATTTCCAAAATTTCATTACTGCTACAGGCCTAATTGATGAAAGATTTTCTGGTTCATCCTATACTTGGACTAATAACCAAATAGGGGCTTCTCACATTAGGGCGAGGCTAGATAGGGTTCTATATAATTCAGACTGGCTTAACTCTTCTTTCAATTTGTCAGTTCAACACCTTTCTAGAGGGCCCTCCGACCATGCTCCATTACTTCTCAAAATGTGTCCTAGACAAATTTTTCCTGGGAGATTCACTTATCAACAAATGTGGCACACACATCCAGTGTTTTTGGACTTTGTTAAATATCAATGGAACAAGCATGACAATTCATGTCATCCTTTTTTCTCACTGCAAAATAAGCTTAAGCACTTAAAGGCTGCTTTGAAAACTTGGAACAAAGAGGTCTTTGGAGATATTCAGATTGCTAAGGAGGCTGCTGAGACTCATTTACAAAGAAGTCAATAAACCTTTGATGAAAATCCTACATTGGATAATAGGATAAAATTAAATAAAGCTAATGCTGAGATGAGGCTTGTTCTACACAGAGAAGAGACTTTCTGGTTTCAAAAATCTAGAATACAGTGGCTCAGCTGTGGTGATCGCAATACTCAATTTTTTCATCATTATACCAAAGTCAGAAGGCAAAGAAACTTCATTCATAAACTGAAGATTAATGACATTTGGGAGGAAGATCAAACTGTCCTACTAAGTGAAGCTATGAATTTTTTCAAGGCCCTTTTGTCTACTGAAAATCACACTACAAATGAACAGCTCATTTCAGTCATTCCTTCTATGGTCATAGAAGATCAGAATACATATCTTTGCTCTATTCCAACGGCAGAGGAAATTAAAAATATAGTTTTCTCCTATTCTGGTAACAGTTCTCCTGGCCCTGATGGATATACTGGTAACTTCTATACATTCTGCTGGGAAATTATAGACAAAGATGTCATATCTGCTGTACAGAGTTTTTTCAATGGCTGGGGGCTTCCAAAGGGAACTACTTCAACTACATTGTGCCTGGTCCCTAAGCTTAAAAATCCCAGCACCTTTGCGGATTTTAGACCGATTAGCTTATGCAACTTTTCATGCAAGGTGGTTTCCAAAGTCATAAGTGATAGATTGAGGCGCATACTTCCTTTGATAATATCTGATCATCAAAGTGGCTTTGTGAGTGGAAGAAGCATAACTGATAACTTTCTACTGGCCAGATAACATTTCATGGATATTGATAGACCGGTTAGAGGTCACAATATGCTCATCAAGTTAGATATGGCCAAAGCATATGACCGCATTGAATGGGATATTATTCTCCTTGTTTTGAAAAATTTTGATTCTCTAACAGGTTTAATTCTTTCATTGCTCAGCTCTTGATGAATTGTTGGTTCACAATTTCCTTCAATGGCCAAACTCATGGTTATTTTAAATCATCCCGGGGGGTGAGACAAGGAGATCCTCTAGCACCAGCTCTTTTCATTCTGGCCGAGGAGGTTTTAAGTAGGGGTATTAATCTACTTTTTCAGTCTGGCCAATGTCAGTATTACCACTTATCTCGCAATGCCATGCCCATTTCACATATTCTTTTTGCGAATGATTCCATTATATTCTTGAATGGTGGAATAACCTCAATAAAGGCCTTGCTGAGTTTTCTGAGAAAATATGAAGAATCTTCTGGTCAGCAGATTAACTCTCGCAAGAGTTCATTCATTGTTTCTAAACATATGCACAGTCAAGCAGTTGAAAGAATTAGTCAGTTTACAGGATTTCAGCATAAAACTGGTAGCATAGTCTACCCAGGGATTCCTTTATTCAAAGGGAGAATCAAAGTCCCTTGATTCAAATATCTACTTGACAAAATTAATGCTATGCTTGTAGGTTGGCAGAGTAAATTTTTATCACAAGCTGGTAGAATCATTCTTATTAAATCAGTGCTTTCTGCTGTTCCCATATATACTGCCAGCTCTGCCAATATACCATATACAATAATTAAGCAAGTGGAAAGCATATGTGCGAATTTTTTATGGCAAGGTCTTGAGTCTGCTCACAGGAAACATTGGGTATCATGGACCAAGATATGCCGTCCTCAATCTGAAGGAGGTTTAGGCATTCGCAGTCTTAGGGACATTCAACTGTGCTCACAGGTTAAACAATTATGGTCTTCTCTGCATAACAATTCATTATGGGCTCGCTTTGTCAGAATAAAATACATCCAAGGACAACATGCCTCTGATTGCAAGGCTCCTGTAGCACCCCGGATAAAGTTACATAGGATAAGTCTCCGATAATAAATTTTTGAAATCTATATAGATATATAAAGAGGTCCAAACCAAAAATGTACAACTCAAATATATATATATGTATATATATCCCTACATATAAATAAATACATGAATAATTCATAGAATGAAGAAATAAGTCGAAAAGGAAATTGCTTCACTAAACTCTTAATGGGCCTTATGGGCTAGGAAAAGAAATAAATATTTAAAAAATATATATATATTTATCTTTTGTTCAACTCCAATCCTTCGACCCATTTCTTAAGACCAAAATGCTTGGGCCTAAAATGCCTTAAGAAGCCTTAATGGGCCTTTAGCTAATGCCTTGTACGTATGGAACTTAAGAACCTAAAATAAATGGGTCTCACGATGGGGAGTGGGCTTTAAAAGAGGGTTAAATAAAGAGATATATAACTCTATATACGTGGTGGCCAACCCATGGTATGTATATATAGATAAACCCTATATATATCACGTAATACCTATAAGTAAATCCATTCACACACACACACATATATATATATATGAACGTATAAACATGCACAAACCTAACACAAAACCCAACCCCAATTAATAATAAGGTTAAAGGGCCATACTTAAACTCAACATGACCCATTATAACTCAAAAGGCCTTAAAACAATAGTAAAGGGCTTGTGAGGTCTTTCTACTAAACTTATATATAGTTAGTGGGCTCCCGTATCAACAAATGTTATAAAAGGGGGGGGGGGGGGCATTAGTTTGATATTGATGGGCCTTCCCGTAGAGAATGAAAGGCTTCACATTAAACTCATATACCATGGGTTTCTCATTTAAGACTTTAATTATGCCAAGGGGCCATTAGCCAATGGGTGTCCACGTTAAACCCATTGCGTGCGATGGCTGCATGGGAGGCCTTAGGGTTTTGCAGGATAAAGTAGGGAAAGCGGCGGCAGCTTTGGTAGGAAAGGAAATTAACAACGGAACCTATTAGGATTACCTTTGGAACTTTAATTTCCAATAGGATTCTTAACCCACAGTAGGTGTGACGACCTGGATTCCGGATACCCGTAGGACTACCGGATACACGTGGTACCGCATGGGACCCGCGAGGCCTCCCAAGCGTGGGAAAGCACCGAAGGGAAAAAGGACTGTCGTGTAGTACATTGAACTGACAGATACAACAGCAGGCAATTAAATTTCATTAGAACGGTTTGCTAAAGTAGCAGAAATAAAATTACATTTTCATTAATAATTCAAATTTTACAATTATACACCAGAGTCCAGTCCAAAGGAAAGACAACAAGTACGGTCTGACAGAAAAGAACGTACGCAGGAGTCGTGGGAAGCCCGACACAGGTACAGCTGGCAGCTACAACAACGCGCTCCACTAGGAACAGCAGAGGCAGACGGTGAAACCCACCTGAAAAGTAGGGGTGAGTCTCTAAACAGAAACTCAGTAGGGGTCACGCAGATCCCCACTGGAAAATGCACAGTGCAACGGAAGCAACAATAGAAACAGCAAGTGCAACAAAGCAGGAAAGGCTACGCTAAAAAGCTGTAAACAGACAGGGTACGGCAGGAGTAGGGAACAGGCTAAGAGCAAGGGGAGCTCAACAACAAAGAAGAGCGAGGCTGTAAAACACGGAACAACGGCCACCGAGGAGCTACTCCAAATGGCAACAGACGGTCGACCCCAAACTCATACAGTAGGGTAACCCAGTCCATCGGCCAAAACAAGGCGAAGGCAGACGCCGACGCCGAAAGCGCAAACAAAACATGACATGAAACGTCGTGCACATAGCCCCACGCATGACAAGAACGTCATGCAAATGATAGAACACTGACCTCGAGTACAGCCACAAGCGAGCAACTTGAAAAGGTCGCAGCGCGTAAGAAAATGCCGAGAGTCACCGCACCAAGTGATAGGAGCACCCTCCTCCCAGAAGAATAGCCAGATGCGTCCACTGATGTCTTACACTGCGCCACAAGTGCCATGTCACTCAAGGACAAGACACACCAAGAACCAGGTCCGAGGAACAACAGTTCTAAGGAAACATGGTACCACAGCACGAAACTACAACACCAACTGCGAGTGACTAGTCAGGGCCACGCCCGTCGTCGCAAGTCCCCAGTCCCTGACCACGTGTGCACACACCGACCTCTACCTAGGTCAGGCCTCTAGCTAGTATTCCCCTCGGTACGACGCTACCGTTGGCCGGGGCCTACGGAACTAGCTTAAAAACCGTACGTACCAAACGCAATAGGAAACACCCCTCCAACACTCCCGGTGGGTCGGCAAAAGCCTAGGGCTACAACTTGGGGAGGCTCGCAAGGCACGAACTCCGAAACATAGGCGCTACAGCATAGACAGCTAAGAAAAGCCCTGTCTCGTGCACAGTAAAGCACCCAGGCAGTCGAACAACCGCCAACAGACTCAGGATCAGGCAACTTGACCTACGATGTAACGATCCCTGAGTCGAACGACTCAAAGTCAAGATCATCACAAGCAGTGAAATAAGCCGCCAATCGGTCTAATCCTAAGCTAGCAAAACAACGCTCCGCAGAAAACGACACACGGAGACCTGAGGGAAACACCAAGAACCCTCAGCACACTTGGACACATAAACCGAGGTAAGGCAACACCTCGAGGCATCCAGAAGTAGTGTCTCGAGCCGGGCATAACCACCGAGACACACACACACAAGGTCACATGTCAACCACTGGGTCACACCGGGTTGACCTGAACCCAACACAATGCTTGAACAGTAGGAAAGAGAGTCCCACCTCAAGCAAGAAGACTTCTGGCCACCTCACAACGTAGTCTTAGCCCTCATAGGACGTCGGAAGACATCCACGGGACAACGGGTAGACCATAAGGCCAAGCCAAGACAAGCAGAAACCGAAGCATGGAAATCGAAGCACAGGGCAAGTAACGCACCACCCCTAGACCGCTACAAGCATATGACGGTCGAGACCTGGGCCGTTACCCCCAAACGACGGACAGACGACAGGCCGTCGCACACACACCACCCTAACCACTCTAAAACACAAACACACGAATCAAGGCCAAGTAACGCACAAGGCCAAGCGCGTTACAAGCAAGCAACGCGGTAGGGGAAACGCGCTAGAACCAAACGACGCACATGGGTAGGCGTGTTACTCACAACGGCACAGCCACCCTAAACCCAGCACAAAACAACAAATAACGGCAAGGGGCAAGCGCGTTATACAACAACGACGCATAGGGGCACGGCCGTTACACCATCGAGCAGCACAACGCCCATAACCCTCAGCCAAACAGCATGTAACGGTCCAAGAAGGACGCGTTACACACAAACGATGCATGGGGACAGGCGCATTACAACCAACGGCACAGCCACCCACAGTCGACCAAAACAAAATGCAACGGCCAGGGGCAGGCGCGTTACACTCAATATAATGGATGGGAACCCATCCGTCGGGGGAACCGCCTCAACGGTCAAACGTCGGTCAAACGGACAATAACGTCCAAGGCAGGGCGTGTTACTTCCATCTAACGCGCTGGGTCAAGCGCGTTAGACCGATCGACTCAACCCCAAAACAAGGCAACAATGAGCGAAGTAACGCGTAGACCTAGGCGCGTTACAGGGAAGCGACGCGCCCCCCTAGGTCCATCACTCACCCAGAAGCCAGAAAGCTTCGGTCACGGTGGGAAAACAGAGGAATGACCGTTATATACAAGTGACGGCCACTGGAATGACCGTTACATCGGTCACGGTGGGAAAACAGAGGAACGGCCAAACCGGCCTGTTCCACGCCCCATTCATGCCGAAACGCATGGGGAACAAACCTAAACGCCAAATAACAACATCAGGGGACTAAAAACCCCACATGCAAGCTCAAAAACACAAGATCCGGGTGATTTCATCAAATCCACCCAAAGTGGGTCACCGAGGTTCCCGGGCTTCTACCAGCCTCGAATGAACACCAAACGACACGAAATCAACGTGGATGGGATCCTGACATCCCAGCGGTCAGTTAGAAACTAAGTACGCCGCAAACAGTCGCCGTTTACCAGCCGACCCTAAAAACCATGAAAATCACGATTTAGGTAAACCAAGCCTAAACTCGGCCGTTTCCTAGCCGAACGTCGTGCAATGGCAGGGAAAACGGAGAGGACGAAGTAAGGATCAGTCACCCTACCTCCACCGAAGAAACCGAGCCCCGAAAGGACTAAACCACGCCGAAATCCACTCGTAACCCGATTTCACCGGCTTTGAATCCACCATTCGGGATCGCGCCAGAATCAATCCGATCCTTGCTCCATCGCGCACCCAGCCAGCTCCATCACGTCCCCAACACGCGTGCCTCTAGGTCCTCCGTCTGCAGTCGAAACCGAGGAGGCGAAACGAGAGAGAACGGAAGAGAGAGAGACGGCGGCGGCGAATGAGAAGGGAGGAGAGAGGAAAAGGAAATAAAAAGAAAAGAAATTAGGAAATTTTCCTAATTTTCGAAAATTCTGAAAATGCGCCAAAAATGCATAAATTTAAAAAAATACGTAAAAATAGCCGAAACGACCAGCTCGAAGAGTACATCATCGCTGTAGCATCCACGAGTTCGAGAATTGACAAACAAACTCACCGTAGGGTTCCGTAACTAGTATGTGAGAAAACCCACACGGCTCGTCAAACTCAACTTGGAAGCCACAAAAGTAAATTGAAACTCAACGAAACCAATCCAAAATAGATCCGAAAGATCCAACAAAGATCCCACAAGACCTGCAAAGTATCCAGCAAAGATCCAGGGCATTACATCCTCCCCTACTTTAAGAAATTTCACCCTCGAAATTAAGGACTAACAAAGGAGAAGCCGGGAAGAACAACCCAACAACACAACCACGAAAACGACACAAATCTTGAGAAACACAGCTCAGAGGAACAATGTCAGACCACCATCACGAGTACATGCTCCGGTATCGAGCACGACACAAGTGAACACAAGTCCGACACCTCCGAAATAGGGCAACGTCGTTTACGTCTCACCAGGAACGGAGACACGACTGCCATAGCAACAAACAACCGAGAAACACAATGGCAGCACGGCAAGCGGCAGCTTACACAAGGAGACATAGTCCTCACAGCTGACGGCTCAACCACATCATCGGCTCCAGTGCCAAAGGTAACAGGGAACACCTGGCACACAGGACGCCAACGACAAAAACACCACTGGACCACAAGCACAAACAAGTCAGTCCTCACTCAGATATTACCTCTGATCGAGTCGCAACCTAACTACAGGGAAGAAGAGTACAGCAAGCTAACCGACACGTCCATGTTCAAACAGAGACACAAAATCATAAAGAAACAGTGCCAAAACAACAACGGCAGCACCTACAGGATTCTGGTTCCGTTCTGAACATAGAACCAAGGAACACAACTGCAAGCAGGGTCACATCAAGGCACAGATACAGCTGAGCAAACGACCACACGGGAATGGGTCACGCATCAGACTGCTCACCAAGGAGAGACCCACAACAACGAGAAACGACAATAATCTCGGGGAACACATCTCAAGGACTACAAATATGCCTCGAGAGCACAATACCCAAGAAAAAACATGCAGAGCAAAGGGTACTCAATCAGCGAGGATGCCAACAACTTCCCCCAATACTCGCAAATGCCAATGCCAACACAAGAAAGCCACCAACAACGGCACGGCAACAGACGACATCGAGGCACAGAAAGCCAAGACGAAGTCACATCGAGAAAGAACAAACCTCTCGACAAGTGGGTAACCAACCCACATGCTTCCACTGCACTCTCAGCAACGCGCACAGGCAACAGAACAACCTCGGTAGTCACACCTCAGCACATACCATGCGCCATCGCAATCAACAAAGATCGCAAATCACACGCCACGAGTACCGATCCCGCGAACAACCGATCACAAGGAGCCTAAGTGCAACAGGAGAAGAGCACCAGCTTCAACACAAAGCATAAGGAAAGCATCAATCTCAGCTTACCTTCACGTCCTGAAAATGATAGATGAGCCTTCACGATACACCGGCCGCTAGACACGGCACGACAACTACGGTACGCGGCAGCTCTTAACACCATCATGGAGTCCTAAGCCAAGCAACCGTATAGCAAAGAGCAGATCAGGCTCAAACCAAGACTGTCCACACTTGAGTAGACACAGGACAAAGGCATCACCAAGACAGCAAATCCAAGGCAAACCTCGAAAAAGATTCCACCAGAAGGGACAGGAAGCAAGAAGCCCAACCACAAAAGCTCACCAGGAAGGGAAATCCTAGCTCGCCTGAGCAACTTCTCCAACACGGAATCTAAACGAGCACTTCAACAGAAGCAAAACACATCAGGAGCTGAGCAAACTCAAGTTGGTACAACCAAAGCAACGTAAGAACGTGCATGGTCATCACACCAACACTAAAAGTCATAAGCCACCTGAGCAAAACACCGAAAACAGCTCGAACAAGGCACTGCAGGTTCATGTCAACTGACAAACACTGCCAAGTGCAACACGATCGAGATCAACACTAAAACCGAATGAAGCACCTCGTCACATCCAGACCAGATCAAAAACCATCTCGTACAGTGCCAACCAAGCACGCACAAGACCACACATAGTAAACAACGTGATAAACCATCGCAACACCTAAGCCAGCAAGAGACTGTACTGGACCTTCACGACTCTAGAAACTGTATATCTGAGATTCCCATGTACTTCACACAACAAGGCTCTGATACCAACTATGACGACCTGGATTCTGGATACCCAGTATACCCGGTAGGACTACAGGATACATGTGGTACCGTATGGGACCCGCGAGGCCTCCCAAGCGCGGGAAAGCGCCGAAGGGAAAAAGGATTGTCGTGTAGTACATTGAACTGACAGATACAACAGTATGTAATTAAATTTCATTAGAACGGTTTGCTAAAGTAGCAGAAATAAAATTACATTTTCATTAACAATTCAAATTTTATAATTATACACCAGAGTCCAGTCCAAAGGAAAGACAACAAGTACAGTCTGACAGAAAAGAACGTACGCAGGAGTTGGGGGAAGCCCGACACAGGTACAGCTGGCAGCTACAACAATGCGCTCCACCAGGAACAGCAGAGGTAGACGGCGAAACCCACCTTAAAAGTAGGGGTGAGTCTCTAAACAGAAACTCAGTAGGGGTCATGCGGATCCCCACTGGAAAACGCACAGTGCAACGGAAGCAACAATAGAAACAGCAAGTGCAGCAAAGCAGGAAAGGCTACGCTAAAAAGCTGTAAACAGACAGGGTACGGCAAGAGTAGGGATCAGGCTAAGAGCAAGGGGAGCTCAACAACAAAGAAGAGCGAGGCCGTAAAACACGGAACAACGGCCACCGAGGAGAACTCGGCACCCTAAGCTACTCCAAACGGCAATAGACGGTCGACCCCAAACTCACACAGTAGGGTAACCCAGTCCATCGGCCAAAACAAGGCGAAGGCAGATGTCGACGCCGAAAGCGCAAACAAAACACGACATGAAACGTCGTGCACACAGCCCCACGCATGACAAGAACGTCATGCAAATGACAGAACACTGACCTCGAGTACAGCCACAAGCGGGCAACTCGAAAAGGTCGCAGCGCGTATGAAAACGCCGAGTGTCACCGCACCAAGTGATAGGAGCACCCTCCTCCCAGAAGAATAGCCAGATGCATCCATTGATGTCTTACACTGCGCCACAAGTGTCATGTCACTCAAGGACAAGACACACCAAGAACCAGGTCCGAGGAACAACAGTTCCAAGGAAACATGGTACCACATCACAAAACTACAACACCAACTGCGAGTGACTAGTCAGGGCCACGCCCGTCGTCGTAAGTCCCCATTCCCTGACCACGTGTGCACACATCGACCTCTACCTAGGTCAGGCCTCTAGCTAGTATTCTCCTCGGTACGACGCTGCCATTGGCCGGGGCCTACGGAACTAGCTTAAAAACCGTACGTACCAAACGCAATAGGAAACACCCCTCCAACACTCCCGGTGGGTCGGCAAAAGCCTAGGGCTACAACTAGGGGAGGCTCGCAAGGCACGAACTCCGAAACATAGGCGCTATAGCATAGACAGCTAAGAAAAGCCCTGTCTCGTGCACAGTAAAGCACCCAGGCAGTCGAACAACCGCCAACAGACTCAGGATCAGGCAACTTGACCTACGACGTAACGATCCTTGAGTCGAACGACTCAAAGTCAAGATCGTCACAAGCAGCGAAACAAGTCGCCAATCGGTCTAATCCTATGCCAACAAAACAACGCTACGCAAAAAATGACACACGGAGACCTGAGGGAAACACCAAGAACCCTCAGCACACTTGGACACGTAAACCGGGGTAAGGCAACATCTCGAGACATCCAGAAGCAGTGTGTCGAGCCGGGCACAACCACCGAGACACACACACACAAGGTCACATGTCAACCACTGGGTCACATTGGGTTGACCTGAACCCAACACAATGCTTGAACAGTAGGAAAGAGAGTCCCACCTCAAGCAAGAAGACTCCTGGCCACCTCACAACGTAGTCTTAGCCCTCATAGGATGTCGGAAGACATCCACGGGACAACGGGTAGACCACAAGGCCAAGCCAAGACAAGCAGAAACCGAAGTACGGAAATCGAAGCACAGGGCAAGTAACGCACCACCCTTAGACTGCTACAAGCATATGGCGGTCTAGACCTGGGCCGTTACACCCAAACGACGGACAGATGATAGGCCATTGCACACACACCACCCTAACCACTCTAAAACATAAACACACGAATCAAGGCAAAGTAACGCACAAGGCCAAGCGCGTTACAAGCAAGCAACGCGGCAGGGGAAACGCACTAGAACCAAACGACGCACAGGGGCAGGCACGTTACTCACAACGGCATAGCCACCCTCAACCCAGCACAAAACAACAAATAACGGCAAGGGGCAAGCACGTTATACAACAACGATGCACAGGGGCACGGCTGTTACCCCATCGAGCACCACAACGCCCACAACCCTCAGCCAAATAGCATGTAACGGTCCAAGAAGGACGTGTTACACACAAACGACGCATGGGGACAGGCGCGTTACAACCAACGGCACAGCCACCCACAGTCGACCAAAACAAAATGCAATGGCCAGGGGCAGGCGCGTTACACTCAAAATAATGGATGGGAACCCATCCGCCAGGGGAACCGCCTTAACGGTCAAACGTCGGTCAAACGGACAATAACGGCCAAGGCAGGGCGCGTTACTTCCATCTAACGCGCTGGGTCAAGCACGTTAGACCAACCGACTCAACCCCAAAACAAGGCAACATCGAGCGAAGTAACGCGCAGACCTAGGCGCGTTACAGGGAAGCGACGCGTCCCCCTAGGGCCGTCACTCACCCAGAAGCCAGAAAGCTCAAGAACCTCAGACGAAGTAGCGGTCTGTCGTAGGGTCATTATATACATGTGACGGCCACTGGAATGACCGTTACATCGGTTACGGCGGGAAAACAGAGGAACGGCCAAACCGGCCCGTTCCACGCCCCATTCACGCCGAAACGCAGGGGGAACAAACCTAAACGCTAAATAACAACATCAGGGGACTAAAAACCCCACATGCAAGCTCAAAAACACAAGATCCGGGTGATTTCATCAAATCCACCCAAAGTGGGTCACCGAGGTTCCCGGGCTTCTACCAGCCTCGAATGAACACCAAACGACACGAAATCAACGTGGATAGGATCCTGACATCCCAGCGGTCAGTTAGAAACTAACTACGCCGCAAACAGTCGCCGTTTATCGGCCGACCCTAAAAACCATGAAAATCACGATTTAGGCAAACCAAGCCCAAACTCGATCGTTTCCTAGCCGAACGTCGTGCAATGGCAGGGAAAACAGAGAGGACGAAGTAAGGATCAGTCACCCTACCTCCACCGAAGAAACCGAGCCCCGAAAGGACTAAACCACGCCGAAATCCACTCGCGAACCGATTTCACCGGCTTTGAATCCACCATTCGGGATCGCGCCAGAATCGATCCGATCCTTGCTCCATCGCGCACCCAGCCAGCTCCATCACGTCCCCAACACGCGTGCCTCTAGGTCCTCCGTCTGCAGCCGGAGCCGAGGAGGTGAAACGAGAGAGAACGAAAGAGAGAGAGATGGCGCCGGCAAATGAGAAGGGAGGAGAGAGGAAAAGGAAATAAAAAGAAAATAAATTAGGAAATTTTCCTAATTTCTAAAAATTCCAAAAATGCGTCGAAAATGCACAAATTCAGAAAAATATGTAAAAATAGCCGAAACGACCGGCTCGAAGAGTACATCGTCGCTGTAGCATCCACGAGTTCGAGAATTGACAAACAAACTCACCGTAGGGTTCCGTAACTAGTACGTGAGAAAAACCCACATGGCTCGTCAAACTCAACTCGGAAGCCACAAAAGCAAACCGAAACTCAACGAAACTAATCCAAAACAGATCTGAAAGATCGAACAAAGATCCCACAAGACCTGCAAAGGATCCAGCAAAGATCCAGGGCATTACAGTAGGACTCGTAAAGCTATTGATCCAATAAATAAAGCAGAGCCTCGGTTGCTACTATTGATCGCTAGGTGCTGCTGCGTCTCCCTCTTCCTGCACATGCTATTGCTACTGCCTGAAGATCGAAGGGAGGTTTCTGTGCACATCATTTGTTTCCCTTCTTCCCAGTGGTGTTGTGCGGTGTTGTTGCTGCTGCTTCTTTGCGGTGGCTGTTGCACTCCTGCTGCTACGGTTGTTGCTGTAGTACGAGAGACTTTCTTCTCCTTTCTTCTTCGTCTTCTGCCCATGGCCGTATTCTGGAAAAGCCACCGCTTCTTCCTTGATATTTCCTCTTCTATCAAAGTTATTGTTGCCGCTGCGTTTATTCTCGTTGGCTGCTACTTTGGTTTATCGTTCTCTTGCACTTTCATCGTCCAGGCAACCCAACAGGTAGGTGTTCTCTCTGATGGCTAAACTCAATTAACAAAGATATTACATGCTCTTATGATCATAAACAACATTCGCATATCTCGTGTTCGAGTTCAAAATCTCTAGTTTTTCGTAGGTTTTCTCAAGTTTCGTAGCCCAAACAAAGTTAAATCATGATTTAAGGCCAACATGATAGATAAAATCGTCTTTTATATCGTGCATATGGTTATCGATGTGTGCGGTCGAGAATTGAAATTTTACAGTAAATAGCGACCCTTTCTAGGGCGCTAATTCATTTTGACGCCCATCAAAATAGTCGTCAATTTCCAATTGAAAATGACGGCTTGATATATGTCGTGTCTTATGAAAATGACGCCACCGTTTAGGGCGTTATAAGAATAGAAGGTGACAACCCCTATGTCGTCATTTAATGAAATTCTAAAAAGATTGATCAACGATAGTCGTCAATTGAACATATGTTAGTTATGAGTTTTAGCATTAATAGTTGTTCATAGGTATAGAACTATCCTTTGGCCATGAAAATTTATGGGCGTACTATTGGGGTGGAGACCGAGGTAGTGAAAGTGGTTACACTGTTTTTCGTGTCCCCTATCGTAAGATTCCCCGTCTCTCAATGAAAAATTATTTTGAACGTCTGGTTGGGTAGAGTTTTTCGAGCCGGTCATTTCGGTATATTATAAGCTAGATTCCGACGTGATTACGCCCTGAAACGAGAGGTTCCAAAAATTTAAATTTTTGAAATGAGGACCAAATTGAGGTCGTCAAATTCATTTGGACGCCTGGGAATAGTGGCGTCAAATTAACTATATATATATATATCATATATATATGTCTTTGAAAATTCATATTTATTAAAATATGTAACAAAAAATTATGAAAAATATATATATAGAATCCTTGTATTTTTCTCCTAATTATCATAAATTCTATTTCTGTAAATTATTTTAAATAAATCAAGGTGTCTTGGAATGTATGTTTTTGAAATATCTTTCAAAATCCATATTTATTAAAATATGTAACAGAAAATTATGAAAAATTATATATTTAGAATCCTTGTATTTTTCTCCTAATTATCATATACTCTATTTCCATGAATTATTTTAAATAAATCAATGTGTCTTGGAATGTGTGTTTTTGAAATTATTCAGATAAATAGATATAAATGTGAATTCTTGTTAAATAAATTCAGTTAAAAATCATAAAATTAACGTCCCTCCAAGAGGACGCTAATTAATAAATGACGCCACCCATGGGCGTCAAATAATATAAGTTTATTTAATTATAGTTAATTATAGAATTGGATGGACATGAATTCTATAATTAACACATTCATGTTCTCACCGTTTTCTCCCGATTTTTACCCATACCGCGGTTCTTCTGGCACTCTCATCTCACGTCCGTAGATGGAGTCCCTGTTTCATGATTGGTTCACGTATACACCTCAACTCTCGGTGACGTACGAGCCCTCCGTTGGACATTTCGTTCCTTCGAACTGACAAGTTAGTCATTGAGACCTCCGTAAGTCTCCGTTAGCCTTGAATTCCCTCAAGGCAGCCGAGCTGGTTGTACCCTAAAAACCCCGGGATCTGATCCGTGTCACTTTGGTTTTCCGTTAGTCTTGACACTCTACTCCTTGTGGAATTTTCTTGTCATCAATTTGAGAACATAACCCTTTGACTCTGTATTTGGCCAAATCTGATTCTGAAACATTAAGGGCTGTGGGTCCGCAACTTTTCAGTACCAGGTAGGACAGAAGTCCAATTCTGTAAACCATGGGAATTCTGGATGTGACATTGCACCAAACTCTGTACATTTGTTATATTCTGTTATTCTGTTATATCTGTTATTCTGCAAACTCTGTTAATTCTGTTAATTCTATTATTCTGATAATTTGTTGCTTGGTTATTTTGATAATTTAGATATTTTACTTTATTGCTTATATTTATTGGAACTCTGTTATAATCTGGCCAATTCTGAAGTTATGTTCATCTAAGTATCTGTCCTTGTTATATTCTGATAGCTTGTCCTTGACTCTGCATGGGAATTCATCCATATTTCTCTTGAGCTCGTAACTGCCTTTGACATTAATATTCGTCTTTCCTAATAGATTGATCATCATGGTTTTCTATTTCCATGCATTGCATCGTCATGAACATGTTAATTGGCTAATCACTTATATTCTGCTTGGTGAAGAGATGTAATTCCCACTGAGCGTTTTGCTCACCAGCCTATCTTTAACGTTTTTCGGGTAACGACATTGAAGATAGTCCATCAGATGGGCAAGGGCAAGAGTGTTGAGCGTTATGGAATCGAGTCTGTGTCCTTTATTTTCTTGAGTCTTGTCCTATCATTGAACCTTTTCCTTTTTATTAAGAGTAATTAGTCTTTTCATTTAAATATGTAAGTGAGTCAAGAGTTGTAAGTTTGACATTTGATATTAATAAGAATTGTATTTTCGCCATTTTTGTCTAGCCTTGAAGTTGTGTCTTATGAGCTGCTCTGATTATTCACGACTGTATCGCTGCCACGTTCCGACCAATACGTTCCGCTGCTATCGGATCGGGGCGTGACAGAAGTGGTATCAGAGCCTAGGCTTATTAAACCCTAGGTCTTGACTATAGGTTGCCATAAGTTCTAGGTTCAATCCCATTATTGCCCGGTGAGATTGGGTAGAACCTTAGGTTACGAGCCAAAAAGGAATTATAATAGTAATAATATCAGCTTATGAAATTAGCTTAGTAAAATTGCACGAGAATTACTTGATAATCTTACATGAATTATTGGTGTCTTATAGAACTAGATACCTCACTAATATATTGGAAATGAATCTCATGTGAATTTGGGGACCAAATTCTTTAAAGTGGGGGAGGATGTAGCTCCCCGGATAAAGTTACATAGGATAAGTCTCCGATAATAAATTTTTGAAATCTATATAGATATATAAAGAGGTCCAAACCAAAAATGTACAACTCAAATATATATATATATATCCCTACATATAAATAAATACATGAATAATTGATAGAATGAAGAAATAAGTCGAAAAGGAAATTGCTTCACTAAACTCTTAATGGGCCTTATGGGCTAGGAAAAGAAATAAATATTTAAAAAAATATATATATTTATCTTTTGTTCAACTCCAATCCTTCGACCCATTTCTTAAGACCAAAATGCTTGGGCCTAAAATGCCTTAAGAAGCCTTAATGGGCCTTTAGCTAATGCCTTGTACGTATGGAACTTAAGAACCTAAAATAAATGGGTCTCACGATGGGGAGTGGGCTTTAAAGGAGGGTTAAATAAAGAGATATATAACTCTATATACGTGGTGGCCAACCCATGGTATGTATATATAGATAAACCCTATATATATCACGTAATACCTATAAGTAAATCCATTCACACACACACACATATATCTATATATATGAACGTATAAACATGCACAAACCTAACACAAAACCCAACCCCAATTAATAATAAGGTTAAAGGGCCATACTTAAACTCAACATGACCCATTATAACTCAAAAGGCCTTAAAACAATAGTAAAGGGCTTGTGAGGTCTTTCTACTAAACTTATATATAGTTAGTGGGCTCCCGTATCAACAAATGTTATAAAAGGGGGGGGGGCATTAGTTTGATATTGATGGGCCTTCCCGTAGAGAATGAAAGGCTTCACATTAAACTCATATACCATGGGTTTCTCATTTAAGACTTTAATTATGCCAAGGGGCCATTAGCCAATGGGTGTCCACGTTAAACCCATTGCGTGCGATGGCTGCATGGGAGGCCTTAGGGTTTTGCAGGATAAAGTAGGGAAAGCGGCGGCAGCTTTGGTAGGAAAGGAAATTAACAACGGAACCTATTAGGATTACCTTTGGAACTTTAATTTCCAATAGGATTCTTAACCCACATTAGGACTCGTAAAGCTATTGATCCTATAAATAAAGCAGAGCCTCGGTTGCTACTATTGATCGCTAGGTGCTGCTGCGTCTCCCTCTTCCTGCACCTACTATTGCTACTGCCTGAAGATCGAAGGGAGGTTTCTGTGCACATCATTTGTTTCCCTTCTTCCCGGTGGTGTTGTGCGGTGTTGTTGCTGCTGCTTCTTTGCGGTGGCTGTTGCACTCCTGCTGCTACGGTTGTTGCTGTAGTACGAGAGACTTTCTTCTCCTTTCTTCTTCGACTTCTGCCCATGGCCGTATTGTGGAAAAGCCACCGCTTCTTCCTTGCTATTTCCTCTTCTATCAAAGTTATTGTTGCAGCTGCGTTTATTCTCGTTGGCTGCTACTTTGGTTTATCGTTCTCTTGCACGTTCATCGTCAAGGCAACCCAACAGGTAGGTGTTTTCTCTGACGGCTAAACTCAATTAACAAATATATTACATGCTCTTATGATCATAAACAACATTCGCATATCTCGTGTTCGAGTTCAAAATCTCTAGTTTTTCGTAGGTTTTCTCAAGTTTCGTAGCCCAAACAAAGTTAAATCATGATTTAAGGCCAACATGATAGATAAAATCGTCTTTTATATCATGCATATGGTTATCGATGTGTGCGGTCGAGAATTGAAATTTTACAGTAAATAGCGACCCTTTCTAGGGCGCTAATTCATTTTGACGCCCATCAAAACAGTTGTCAATTTCCAATTGAAAATGACGACTTGATGTATGTCGTGTCTTATGAAAATGACGTCACCGTTTAGGGCGTTATAAGAATAGAAGGTGACAATCCCCATGTCGTCATTTAATGAAATTCTAAAACGATTGATCAACGATAGTCGTCAATTGAACATATGTTAGTTATGAGTTTTAGCATTAATAGTTGTTCTTAGGTATAGAAGTATCCTTTGGCCATGAAAATTTATGGGCGTACTATTGGGGTGGAGACCGAGGTAGTGAAAGTGGTTGCACCATTTTTCGTGTCCTCTATCGCAAGATCCCCCGTCTCTCAACAAAAAATTATTTTGAACGTCTGGTTAGGTATAGTTTTTCGAGCCGGTCATTTCGGTATATTATAAGCTAGATTCCGACGTGATTACGCCCAGAAACGAGAGGTTTCAAAATTTTGAATTTTTGAAATGACGACCAAATTGAGGTCGTCAAATTCATTTGGACGCCTGGGAATAGTCGCGTCAAATTAACTATATATATATATATATATATATATATATATATATATATATATATATCATGTATATATGTCTTTGAAAATTCATATTTATTAAAATATGTAACAGAAAATTATGAAAAATATATATAGAATCCTTGTATTTTTCTCCTAATTATCATATATTCTATTTCCATAAATTATTTTAAATAAATCAAGGTGTCTTGGAATGTATGTTTTTGAAATATCTTTCAAAATCCATATTTATTAAAATATGTAACAGAAAATTATGCAAAATTATATATTTATAATCCTTGTATTTTTCTCCTAATTATCATATACTCTATTTCCATGAATTATTTTAAATAAATCAATGTGTCTTGGAATGTGTGTTTTTGAAATTATTCAGATAAATATATATAAATGTGAATTCTTATTAAATAAATTCAGTTAAAAATCATAAAATTAACGTCCCTCCAAGAGGACGCTAATTAATAAATGACGCCACCCATGGGCGTCAAATAATATAAGTTTATTTAATTATAGTTAATTATAGAATTGGATGGACATGAATTCTATAATTAACACATTCATATTCTCACTGTTTTCTCCCGATTTTGACCCATACCGCGGTTCTTCTGGCACTCTCTTCTCACGTCCGTAGATGGAGTCCCTGTTTCATGATTGGTTCACGTATACAGCTCAACTCTCGGTGACGTACGAGCCCTCCGTTGGACATTCCGTTCCTTCGGATTGACAAGTTAGTCATTGAGACCTCCGTAAGTCTCCGTTAGCCTTGAATTCCCTCAAGGCAGCCGAGCTGGTTGTACCCTAAAAATCCTGGGATCTGATCCGTGTCACTTTGGTTTTCCGTTAGTCTTGACACTCTACTCCTTGTGGAATTTTCTTGACATCAATTTAAGAACATAACCCTTTGACTCTGTATTTGGCCAAATCTGATTCTGAAACATTAAGGGCTGTGCGTCCGCGACTTTTCAGTGCCAGGTAGGACGGAAGTCCAATTCTGTAAACCATGAGAATTCTGGGTGTGACATTGCAACAAACTCTATACATATGTTATATTCTGTTATTCTGTTATATCTGTTATTCTGCAAACTCTGTTAATTCTGTTAATTCTGTTATTCTGATATTTTGTTGCTTGGTTATTTTGATAATTTAGATATTCTGCTTTATTGCTTATATTTATTGGAACTCTGTTATAATCTGGCCAATTCTGAAGTTATGTTCATCTAAGTATTTGTCCTTGTTATATTCTGATAGCTTGTCCTTGACTCTGCATGGGAATTCATCCCTATTTCTCTTGAGCTCGTAACTGCCTTTGACTTTAATATTCATCTTTCCTAATAGATTGATCATCATGATTTTCTATTTCCATGCATTGCATCATCATAAACATGTTAATTGGATATTCACTTATATTCTGCTTGATGAAGAGATGTAATTCCTACTAAGCATTTTGCTCACCAGCCTATCTTTAACGTTTTTCAGGTAACGACATTGAAGATAGTCCATCAGATGGGGAAGGACAAGAGTGTTGAGCATTATGGAATCGAGTCTGTGTCTTTTATCTTCTTGAGTCTTGTCCTATCATTGAACCTTTTCCTTTTTATTAAAAGTAATGAGTCTTTTCATTTAAATATGTAAGTGAGTCAAGAATTGTAAGTTTGACATTTGATATTAATAAGAATTGTATTTTCGCCATTTTTGTCTAGCCTTGAAGTTGTGTCTTATGAGTTGCTCTGATTATTCACGACTGTATCGCTGCCATGTTCCGACCAATACGTTCCGCTGCTATCGGATCGGGGCGTGACATTTCCCAGCAGGTATTAAAGCCAGAGATTTTGAAAAAGCTCGCTCTATCCTTTTGACTGGTATGCGTAAAATTATTTTCAATGGTGCTACCACAAACTTTATCAAAGATATTTGGTACAAGGGAATAACTCTGCTTGAGTATATACCTCAGCAGGTAATCTCACAGTTTGAGAATTGCTCTGTGCAAGAAATCTTGGCTAATCAGCAACATCCTATTTGGCATATGATTGAAGACACTAACCTGAAAACTGAAATGCACAGTTATGCTACTCAAGAAGAGATGATATCTCTATTTGGTCATTTTCCACTTCGGGTAGATTTGACTTTAAGTCTACATATAACTTCATCAAAGATCAACACTCAGGTGATCACTCAGCTAAGCTTTGGTATAAAAAATTTCCACCTAGAGCCTCACTGTTCTATTGGAAAATGCTGAACCATGCTGTCCCAGTTGATGATAAAATTCAAAATTGTGGTATCCCTCTAGCTTCCCGCTACAACTGCTGCAATTCTTATCCTTCTATTGAAAATATAGATCATCTTTTTATCAAAAGTGAGCTAGCATCTTATTTGTGGAACCATTTCTGCTCTTTAATAGACAGCTCTTATATGGGAATTACCTCTATATACAGCATGCTTCAAAGGATGATCAGTGAGTCTATTTTATCTAATCCGCAGGGATTTATTCAGTTGCTCATGGCAATGCTGATCATATGGGAAATTTGGAAACAGAGATGTAGAAATAGATTTGAGGGTACTAGTATTAATTTCTCTCGGATTGCTATGCAGATACAAGAGGATGCCAAATAGATCCTTAGTCAGATCTCATTCAAACAAGGCACCAACCATTTATACATGCAGAACCTACATGATATGGGTTATAACATCAAACATAAGATACTTCAATTTCACACTGTATGTTGGCAGGCTCCTATTGTTGCTTTTTCACTGAATGTCGATGGATATAGTAAAGGAAATCCTGGGATTTCAGGAGGAGGTGGCTGTTTTAGAGACTCCCGAGGTAAGATGTTATTGGGTTTTTCTTACTATTATGGCCAAGGTTCAAGCATGGTGGCAGAAGGGAGAGCTCTCCTAGATGGTCTTAGGCTGGCTCGTCTGCATGGCATTCATATCTCAATAATATACACAGACTCCATGACTTTGACTGAACTATTAAAAGGAAAAAGTAGCCCACCGTGGTCTCTTCTTCCATGGTGGAAGCACATTCAATAAATTTACTCTACATTTCAGTGCCCTCTTGTACATACATACAGGGAAGCTAATCAGCTAGCGGATTCTTTAGCAAAGCATGCAACCATTACAGGACACAATACAGAATTCTCATCCAAAAAGGAGCTGCCTCTATTGGCCAAAGTCTATGCTACGGCTGATGCCTCCTGCCTTCCAAATATTCGTATTCGGTGATTGTAACTAATTTTTTCATTGTTAGCCTTTTATGGCAAAGGGGCTGCTCCCCCATGTACTCTTACCCAAAGTTTATAATCAATAAAATTTCATCTAATGGTGAGATGGTGGAGTGAGAACATTCCTTTTCTTTGGAAAGGGGTGCACTCTCCCTACTTCCCATTAGATGTTGTGCCAAAAAAAAAGTCATAATATTCATCATCATTAAAACTTCAGAAGCACAAGGACAATAATCTCTCCCTTTTTGATGATGGTAATATTATGAGTCATTGCAATAATTCCGCATGATGATCAAGCAAGTATAACCATAGATTGGTTCTATCAGAATGTAGCAGCATGCATTATAATGACAATACAGCAGATAACTAGTATGAACATAGAATGGCTCTGTCACAACAGCATACATCAAAATGACTAATAACCAACAGTTAGAATAACCAACCAACAGTTTGAATAGCCAGAATAATGAACCAATGACTCACAAAAACTCTCTCCCTTTGACAACATCAAAAAGGAAGGAACATTAAGGATGCTATAAGGCAAAAGGATTCACTGTTTACTAAACTCCCCCTGAGCAGATGCTCTTCCTTTGTACCGAGCAGATGGAGTGGAATGAAATAAATGATCAGTGAACCACAGGGACATTCAAATTGAAGCAGATAGTCAGCCAATCAGATTGAAATAGGTCACATGTGCAGTCAAGAGTAAGCTCAGGTCATAAGAAATGTATGAAGAATAATGTGCATAATCTGAGTTTTGAATATCACTCAGTAAATGCAAACTGAGCACAGGATGATCAATTAAGCTTCAAGCTCATGAAAAATTCAACAAGATTTTCAAAGAATATACCAATTTCATAAATCCAAATGTAAGAATTTTTCAGAATCTCCCATTATAAGGGTTTATAAATGAACTTTATTGAACTGCATGGTTTAATTATGATGTATACATGGTTTGATAATGAAGTTCTGTACTCATATCTGAAATCAAGATTTAATAAAAATGAACCAAAATCTCATATTAACATCTTGATTAACCTCCCTTCATCCTACTCAATTAATTTCGATGACTTCTTAGGAATTACAATCATAAGTATTGAGGTTAAACAGTCATGAAACCATTTGATTTTGTCTAGGGTTATAGCAATTTATCCTTTGCATTCATTTTCACATTTTTCATTTAATCAAGCAGATAATTTTTGAATTCTTACGAGCAATCTCGTTTAGTACACACCTTGTAACTAAAGGATATAAGTTGTTTAGACGCCAATATCCCTAAGTACTTAATGTGACTAACAGTCATGCTTTAAAATAAGCAGAGTTAACTTTTCACCTCATGGCATATCTCATCTCATTTCTTTGATGAGTAAGATATGTTTCTCAGTGTGCCAGCCATTGCCCTGCAAATTTTAAATCATTTTAAAGTAGAGTTAACTAAGGCACCTCATGACATAGCCCTTTGGACATGTGTTTCTCAGTGACCAAAGTCATTGCTCTTACAAGATTTTACCCTTAGACATTTTCAGAAAAGTCATATGTTTAAAAAATAATACAAATTTCATGTATTTCAACCAAATAAAGTCATGATTTCAACATTTTCAGATTTCAACAGATTTGACAAGATTTAACATGAAGCAGTTGGTTAAGGTTTATTAAAGTTGATTCAGTATTTCAAGGCATTTATAACCAATCTTAATGAATACATTAACTTAAACCAATATGATCTTTCAGACATTCATAAATCTGTATAATAGAAGATTCCTTATTAATTTAGTTTTTCAGATTTATGAGCAAGGTACACAGATTGAAATCTTTCTGAAATTCAAAGATATGAAAGTATGTTTAAAGAAACAATCAATTTATCAAAAGGAGTAGTAGCAGGAAAATGCACCAAATGCAAGAGACTTGAAGTTCAAACATAAGATAGGATTTTGCAAACATTCAAGATTTAGCAGATAGGTAGTATTTTCAGACATGTTTTGGAATATGACAATAATTCCAAGCAAATGACTATCATTGATTAGGAAATTACAATCAGAGGCATGACTTTGATAGTCAAGAAAGCAAGAGCAGATAGTTTCAGAGAGATTGTGAAGACTTTGGTTGACCAATCAAGGCAGGAGCATGATTAGAATTCAATCAATGAAGATGTCGACTCGTAGTGTCGACACTTCTTATAGGACAATTAAGAAGTGCAGCAACTTGAGTCAACGATTCATAAGGTATGAGAATTATTTGAGAATCAGTGAGCTGAGAACATAACAAATGTTCAAAGTTCAGAAAAGAGAAGATTCAGACATACCATCTTCAACTAGTAGTGACAGTAAATGTCAATCATGTAGGAAATATGAATTGCAAAGTAAGCTGGTAAACCAATCCCAACTAAGACCAGTACTTGGTGAAAATTGGATCCAAGAATCAAATCACGCAAGGGTTAACCTTCCAGATAGGTTAGACCTATCATTTTAGCTAATCCTTTTTATATACTGTCTAGTTGATAGAGGATAGCACAGAATACTTTCAAGGTATCTCCCCCTCAGCATATGCGAGAGCAGTAATCAATACATTTCATTCTCAAGAAGAAAATCAGTTCAAGTGAATTTAAAACAGACAAAATCAAATGAGACCGATTGATACCAGTGTTTGAGATAAATTGTTAGAGGAGCAAAGACAATCAGTATAAAAAAGGGCAGTTCAAGAATTTTTCTTGTGCTCCCCCCGAATGAATGCACTCAAATAGTTTTTTTGGAATTTTCAATAAGGATGATATGCAGTTAACTATATGAATGCAAATGCATTAACTTCCTTTAACTAAATGCATTAACTAATCATGTTTGATATGAAGACCATGCATGGGACTTGATTTAAACAGATAAGCATGAAATGCAGCACTTTGTTTGACAAACTCCCCATAATTTTATGCAATATGTGACTGAAATCTGAGTGAACTTTATGTGCAATGAAGTCAATGCTGAAAGCAGCTATGCAATGGACACATACTGACTTTCATTTACTCCTCCTATTTGCATGCTATGTATGACAATTCTGAATGCTACATATGCATTGACAATTTATGCAGGGAGTTAAATGAATTATTTACATGAATATCTAGACGGTTTCTAATATGCAGATTTGACCCATGATACTTGGTGGAGCACTTAGGTCCAAAGGACCACCTCTCGCATGATGAAAGCTTCCAGACAGACTTAATCTGTCTTTATTCATATCACCATTTAATATACCATAAGGTTATGCAAGACAATACAGTACACATGCAATTCTATGTGCAATGCAAATTTTAGATGACAATATCTAAGCACATATGAATGCAGATGATAATTGCATGCAACAGATATTTAAACAAATGCAAATGGACTTAGCAATTGTCAAGTTCATCAATAATGCAAGGATATGAGCGGATATGAATGAAATTCTAATTAACAAATCATTCATGATATGCACTCATCTAAAGAGACTTATTGAAGGCTGAATTAATCAAGCCTGAAGAAAACTGAATAGGGTTTTTACCATACTCAGGTGCCTTGGTTTATTGAACCCCTTTTTATTCCTCAATTCCAAGGCATACCTACAAAACAAGGATTCTCATTTTTGGTTTAATGGTACCCAATATTTCTTAGGTCCAGAAGAGTTAGTTGCACCTCTTGTAGGTGCTGTCCTTGACCTCAGGGCAATAATTTCATCATTCTTTAAATGATGACATTCATCTATGATATGCCCTAACAATCCACAGTAGTGACATTGAACAGAGAAATCGTGCCTTTTAAAGAATTGTGCATCATGAGTCCAAGTGAAAGCAGGATTTTTACTTTTCCTAGCATAAGTGTTGTGCTTTTGTTTCAAGTGCCAACAGTCTTTGACTGTATGCCCAGACTTGCCATATTCATGGCAATAGGGTCTCCTTGGAGTAGTGTTTCTCCTAGGAGCCTTGAGCTCTGCTCTTTTTAAAAACCAACAATCATGCTTTGCATGACCAAATCATCCACAATAGGAACATTTGAGTTGCCTCTTCTGGGCAAACTGATTCTTGGGTGAGCTTTTAGTAAAATGCACATATGTATTTCCTGAATTTTTCATTTTCTTCATTCTATTATGAATATTCAATTCATCAGATTTTAGGATATAACAACTATGCATCACATGACCGAATCTTCCACAATAATGGCATGAATTTTTCTTTGCATGAATGTGTGGAGGTGCATGTGACTTGTGTGCAGTACACTTTGTGTCAGTAGTAATGTTTTTGAACTTTTTCTGAGGAATTTCTTTCTTTGTCAGTTTCTGAGTTTGTTCTGTAGCTTTGGGACTGGCAATGGATTTTTGGTTCCTCTGAGCACTGAATTGAAAGATAGGTGCACTGGATGTGCTAGTCGTCTCAGAATTACACACAAATGAAGTGTGAAGCTTACTATCAAAGCCCTTTTTATTAGTTGGGTTGAAACCCAGACCCTCACGTTGGAAATTAATTTTGCTGCCAAGGAGCTTATTTAAATTATCTTTTCCACTCACAAATTTAGCCAAAGATTCATTCAAACTTGAAATCTCAGATTGTAGTTTGGAAAGATGAAGCTCATAGTTAACAATTTTACCTTCATAGCACACATCCTTTCGTTTAACATCTGATTGATGGTCCTTAGGCTAGCAATTTCTTGTTCAGCATTCAACAACTCATCAGAGCTATCCAGGCTTATACTCTTCCCTTTTTGAAAAGTGATTAGCCTCTCAAACAAAGCTGTGTTTAGGTGTTTCAGCTTTTTAATTTCCTCTTTCAGTTTACAGTTTTGCTCCTGGAGTTCATCATCAGACACCCAATCATTTAAGGAAGTTTGACATTCATTAAATATTTCTTGTTGATTTTCATATTGAAGTTTGTCAACATTTTTCTGAAGCTCTACATTTATTACTCTAACGGCCTCCAGTTTTTCAGAGATCAATCTACTTTCACTTTCAAGATTCATTGATCTACATTCAGATTCCTTAGACTGTTTTTTGAGTTTTTCTTTCTCAGATTACAATTATTCCAATTCTGAAGTAATAGCATCAAAATCTTTTAGTTGTCTTCTGAATATCTCATTTTCTGTTTGTAGAATTTCATTGTCCTCACCAGCAGAGTTAGCATTCTCAAGGTTGTTTAACTTCTTTTTCAGGGTTTTATTCTTCTTTCTTAGTTTTTCAAAAGATTCTAGCAAGTTGGTATATGCATCTTCCCAGTCCTCTAGAGTAAAGCTAGCGAAAGGGTTGTTTACCTCTTCTTCATCCTCGCTTTCATTGCTTCCTTCAGCCATCAAGCATTTTTGGTTTTCCTTTTCACGGCTGGCATTCTTCAATTTGTTTAAGATTTCCTTGGCAGATCTACATTCATAAAGACATGGAGGATAGCAATATCAACAACTGCTTTCATTAAATTTAATGCCTTCAAATTAACAGCATTCTTTGATCTAATATTTTCAGTCCACTTAAATTTATCTTTAGGTAATTTGTGTGGACCACATGAAATTACCTTCCATAGATCAGGATCTGTTGTTCTAACATAGCTACGCATGCTGTTAAGCCATGAATCAAAGTTGCAGCAATTGAAAACCGGTGGATGAGCCATAAATGCAAATCAACAGACAATTCAATGCAGCAGACTGAACACACTTAGAAATGCGCCAAACAGACTGCAGGATCTATTGTGGATCATTGGATCCAATGAGGCAGTAACCCGCTCTGATACCAATTGTTGGAATGCAATGCATGGATTCAGAGGGGGGGGTGAATGAATCTCCCCTTTAAAATCTTTGCCCATTGGATAAAAACTTAACTAGTAATCATGCGGAAATAATATGGCTCTGCTTAATAGACGTTCTAATGAGACTTACACTCGAACACTTGATAGTCATTCTTGTGTGATTCTCACTAGACTGCTTAGATAGCAGGTAGAAGAGATACACAGCTAGTAGGCACACTGCAATACTAACAGCAGATAGAATATGCATAATAAAATCTTGCGGAATAGAAATTCAGATTTGATTCAGTTAAGCCAATGCTCTAATAAGATTCTCACTTGAACACTTAACCAGTTAATCTTATGTGAAACTCACTCGAACACATAACAGACACAACTGGTAGAATAACTTAACCATCCAGCAGGGATCAAATCATAGACAACAGAAAGACACATTGAATTCAGCAAAATCTTAAATGAACCAGATGTAGTGTTCCTAAGCATACACCTATGATGAATTAAGAAGCAAGCAATCAAACCACTACACGAATGGTTTTTAAATGGTTTAGTCTACTTCCTACAGACCTACATCCATCCCCCACTCCAACCAGAGTGAGGCTTAACTGCTGCCTAACAGCTTGAACCTGCTGCGCCTCACAGCTTACTTACATCTGCTCAGCATCATAGCTTGCTGACATCCGCTGAGCAACATAGCTTGCTAACCCGCTGGGCATTACAGCTTGTCGTCCGAGGTACACACCTCACCCACGGAGTAATACAACTTAGCTAACCACTGACACACAGCTTGACGTTTTAATAAAAGAAAACAAACGATGAAACGCAGCACCAGAAAGTTGGAAATGAAAAGTAGAAAATAATAGCTCTCGCAGGAGCAGACTCAGTTTTGGATCTGATCCAAGAACTGATAAGAACACATATCTTCAAGCACAATCTCCCTCTCTATTCTCACTTGCTCACTCTCTCAGATCTTCTCACACCTTCACTCTCTCCTTGTTGCTGTAAACCAGCGCTGTATCTTCTCTCCAACACTTTCACTTCTCCTCTCTCACTCAATTTTTGATACTTTATTTTCTCTGCTTCTCTTTTCTTACTGAACACGCACACTAACTCTTCTCTTCTTTCTCTTCTCTAATTCCCCTCTTTCTTTCTTTTCTAGCACTTCTCTTTTTAACTTCTGCTTCTCTCCCCTCTGTCGCCGCTATTCTTCTCTCTTCTGTGTTGTTAAATTCGATCTCATTAGAGGCCTCTATATAACCTTAGGCTAGGGTCCCACGGGATCTCACTTTAGGCGTGTGAAGGGAACACTCCCGCCAAGAGGTTTCTGGAATATCTCAACCACGTGTCAGAATCTGGATAAGAGAGGATCCATGTGGCAACTACTTTCTGGGACGATCCACCTTGGGTCACGTGCCATTCATAGGTTCACTTAATCCTCACGAGCTCACGTGCCTGCCTTTCATATGAATAATTTGTTAGCGCAGCAAGAGTGATATAGAAGGGGGGGATGAATAGATCACTCCCAATTTGTAGAAACTTAAGCAGAAAATAAATTCTACTGCTAACGCCCCTCCTTAACCCGCACACAGAGAAATGTAAATACAATCACCAAGCGAGGCAGTATAAGTAAATGAGAATGAAGAACTGATCACATGGAAGCAAAGAGACAAGCAGATGGAGAGCGCAGATAACAATAGCAAACTACAGAGGAGGCACTCGGTTTTTAGGTGGTTCGATTGCAGTCCGCAATCTACATCCACCCCTCACTCCAACTAGAGTGAGGATTCCACTAGGCAAAGCTAGATCACAGCAGACTCAGTCTGCGAACAACATGCTGCCACACAGCTTGAAAAACCAAGGGAAACAAATCCCTCAACCAAGTTCTGCTACCCACAGAACTTGAAACCTGTTCTAGCTCCCAGCTAGAACACAACCGGAGAATCCTCTCCCTTCCTCCACACACCGGAGGGAAACTGTTAATGACAACCTGTCACTAACAACACCAGAGATCACCGATTTCTCTTCCTCTGCAACCCAGAGGGAAACTGGAGTAATACTCCCTTCCTCCACACACCGGAGGGGAACCAATTCAAATCAGAAGGAAGAACAAAATGAAACGAAAACAAAGTAGAAACAAAAACCAATGAAGAAGCAGTCGGTTCTGAAACCAATACAAATGTAGCTTCAAATGAAGCAATTTATCAAACCACAGACACTGCTCTCTCTCTCGAACAAACTCCTCTCGGATCTGGAACTCTCTGCTCTTTTTCTTTTCTGGATCATGCAAACTCACACCAATGGCTTCTGCTTTTTCTATTCACGATCAGGCTTCTAATGAAGGATGAAGCTCTATATTTAAAGTAGATTTTGGCGTGTGGCTGCCAGGTTCCCGCCCATGCACTTTTTGCCAGATCATTTGAATTTTGACCACATGGCAGCATCCTGACAAGGTTGCCATCCACGTGTCATGCGCCTGTTGTCTTGGATCACATGCCAGGTGCCAACCTCGGTTCACGTGCCCAATCATCAGCCTGGATCGCCTGCAGACAGACAGATGGAATGTATATACTTAGTTAGTTCAGGCTATAAACACGAATGTATATACTTCAGAAACATCAACTGATTAAGTGTGTACAACGTGAGAGAGTGTACAGACTTAATGAATAAAGCGCATGTGAAGGCAGTGTATAGACATATGAACAATGCAAACGAATGGCAGTGTATAGACTTATGAACAATGCAAACGAATGGCAGTGTATAGACATATGAACAATGCGCACGAGCCTTACTAACGTGTACACTTTACAAAGCTCAGCCACTGTGTAGACTTCACGAAGCCTAACCAGTGTACAGGCTTGGAATGAGTGTGCTGTGAGCATTGAAGACTCAAGTCATAACAACAGAATGTATAGGGTTGTGGTCGGACAACCCAATGTGTAGACTTGAAGCAAGAGGCCAGTGTTCAGACTTTGAGGAAGCGATGTACTGTACGCAATGTACATACTAGATAGTGTAAGACTCTTAAGAAGACGGTGAGCAATGTATTGACTTGAACCCCAACGGTGATGTATAGACTTCGACATGCTTGAGCCATTGTATAGACTATGCCAGGGTGAGACGATGCATTAGACGCTCGGCTGTACAGACTTGCAAAGTTCTGAATGAAACGATCGGCTGTTGAACCGATGTACAGACTCTGGATGTGAAGGCAGTCTGTATAGACTTGAATCGCTTGAAGCGATGTACAGACTTGGTGAAGCTCAAGCACTGTACAGACTTGTGAAGGCTTCAGCGTTGTACAGACATGGAAGAACCACTAGTGAATGTATAGACTTGATGAACCACTATAAATGTATGGACTTGAGCGAATGTAGCCGATGTACAGACTTGGTGATTCGAAGCCTCTGTACAGACTTTGAAGAGCATTTCAATGTATAGACTTGAAGCCCCTGAGCTAATGTATAGACTTCACGCTGTACAGACTTTTAGACTTTGAACGTTTGAGCAGAATGCAATGTGCACACTTAGTGATGTACAAACTTGGCCAGGAAAGCGTAGGGAAATGTATGAGTGTATAGACTTGGCCAATCATAGAAAAAGATATGGAATGTACAGACTTGGTGAGACATAGTCCAGTGTATAGACTTGGAGAAATGAAGTCCAGTGTATAGACTTGGAGAACTGTTCAATGTACTGACTTGGCGTTGTATAGACATGGCTTTGAACGCTTGAGCTGAAGGTAATGTGTAGATTTAGCGATGTATAGACTTTGCCCAAGGAACCAAGTGTATAGACTTTGCCACAGTCTAATGTACAGACTTTGCAAAGGTGAACGAGCCAATGTATAGACTTCAAAAGAAGCAGTCCGATGTACAGACTTCAAGAATTCTAGACAACGGACGCTGTACAGACTTGGACTCAAGGAGTGTATATACTTAGCATGAAGACTACCAGTCGATGTATAGACTTGGCTGAAGCTATCTCTGAACCAATGTTCAGACATTGTGCAATGTATGAACTTTAGTGTGTGCGAGCCTGCTGACATGCAATGTGTAGACTTCAGTTAGAAGGTGCCCGATATACAGACTTGAAGAAGTTCTGCCAATGTACAGACTTAATAGATCAAGCTGGTGTATAGACTTTGGTACCCTGACAAACAATGTTCAGATGAGTCGACGCATCAGCAAGGGTGGGTCGACCCACTGCTGTCAATACTAACTAAGCAGAGTGTAGACAGAATCAAGATAGCATGCTTATCTGACAACCATATGAACTGTACTCACTCACATGATGAAACAGCATAAATCTAGAGATAGAAGATTGATTTATAGTGTGAGACATCATCAAAACCATAGGGATGCAACAATCTCCCCTTTTTTATGATGACAACACTATGAATCAAACAATATCAAAGTTCAATAAGAAGTTAATACCAGCTGCAACAAGCAAAATACATTCAAGGCATGCTCATGCAAATAAATTAAACATTCCCTACCACACACTCTCATCTCCCCCACAACTCACAAGACTATCTCCCCCACAACTCACAAGACTCACTGATATTGCAGAACTTCTCTCCCCCTTTGACATCAGCAAAAAGAAATACAGAATGTATGACAGTGCTGGAAACATGAAGAATAAGGGCAGTAACTTCTTAGTGCAGATAGTCACTAGGAGGTCTTAAGAGAATAAGTAAGTTTCTAATCTCAAGAGAAGATTCTTTAAATTCCAGTACACAATAGAGAAGTAGAATGATTGACAAGTTTATCAGCATACATAGTGGATGATTTAGAGCAGGAGTTCACAAGTATGGCCCGATATAGCTGATCATTCAACTATCCCACAAGACAGCAAGAGACGAAATCAGAGAGGTGTTCTCAAGGTATTGAAGACAAGCAATCCATTAGTTGCATAACAACAAGGAATTTTTGTTGTTGAGATGATTTTCAAGAAGATCAATGAGTAAGTTGGTAGTTCACTCCTTTGACATTAGAGAGACACCTGGATTAGAGGCCCGAATCCCCAGTTACTCAGAGTGAGTACCTCATTACTTCCTTTTTTATTATTATTAAGGAGCAGAGTTAGTAACTGTGGCTTTTGACATGAGGAAACACCTTGATTAGAGGCCAGAGTCCCCAGTTACTCACCAGTAAGCCACCATTGCTCTGTCATGTCTTTTCATTCATTTTAAGCATTTGACACCTCATGACATGGGAGAAATATTCATTTCATTGATGAAGCTCCTAGTTTCTCAGTGATCAAAACAGAACATGTTTGTTCAGTTAAGCCCTTGAGTTAAAGAGATAAAATGATTGAAAACAATACCAAAAGGACTTTTCTTGAATTGAGTCTTGAAGTCTAGATTTCAAGTTGATTGGGTCAGATATCAAGGCATACAGGTTTTGGCCTGAGCCAGAATCAATGACAATGTAGGAAGATATACTTTATTCAATTACTCCAGATCTTTGAAGGAGTACCAAAGGAAAGATTCTAACTGGAGATTAGAGTTACTGACTTATAGACTTAAGAGATAAGTGACACTCTACTGTCTGAGAGTACCACACTAGATCAGTCATGCAAGACCAGCAAAGTTACACATCTGGACAGCCCTTTTGAATCTGTCAAAGAACTTCTCTTCTCACATGACAACTCAGCTCCCCCTAAGACATAGCATTCCTCAATAAAACAATCCAGCATAATCTCAAAGCTTCCCCTTACTCAAAGCATTCCTGAAAGCTAAGCAGTAAGCATTCTGAACTCCCCCTTAAACCAGCATTAAAGAAGGCTAAACATCAGACAAACACAACTCCCCCTCACAACAAGAACATGCTTCATAATTAAGACAATTTGTATAAGCCTAATTCTCTTCTCAATGTGGTGAATTTTTCATTATCCAGAGGTTTTGTGAATATGTCAGCAATCTGATTATCTGTGCCTACATGAATCAGTTCAAAATTATTCTTAGACACCTCATCTCTTATAAAGTGATGTCTTATCTCTATGTGTTTGGTTCGTGAATGCAAAACAGGATTTTTAGCAATATTGATGGCACTAGTATTATCACAGTAAATTGGTGTGCACCCCATGTCTACTTGGTAGTCCTAAAGCTAGTGTTTAATCCATATTACTTGTATTCCACAACTCCCTGCAGCCACATATTCAGCTTCTGCAGTAGAGAGGGCCACAGAATGTTGTTTCTTGGAGCCCCAAGATACTAAACACCCACCCAAAAATTCACAATGGCCACTAGTGCTTTTCCTGTCTAGTTTATAGCCTGCATAATCAGCATCTGTGTATGCTACTAAGTTAAGTGTATGAGATGCAGGAAACCATAAACCAAGAGACTGAGTAGCTGACAAATATCTGAAGATTCTTTTAACTGTAGCTAAGTGTAATTCAGTAGGTCTAGATTGATACCTTGCACACATTCCTACACTGAATTGTATATCTGGTCTAGAGGCTGTCAAGTAAAGAAGTGATCCAATCATACCTCGATAAAGTTTGGCATTTACTTCTTTACTTGTCTCATCTGCATCCAATGAGGTATTGGTGCTCATGGGTGTTGTAATGTGCTTTAAGTTTTCCATATCAAACCTCTTGAACAATTCCATTGTGTATTTGGTTTGGTTGATGAAGCACCCATCCTCTAGCTGCTATACCTGCAATCCAAGAAAATATTTCAGTTCACCAACCAAGCTCATTTCGAATTCAGCAGACATCATGGTAGAAAATTCATCACATAGTTCATGCTTAGTTGATCCAAATACAATATCATCTACATATACCTGAACTATGATGAGATCTCTGTTTATGCCCTTGGTGAATAAAGTTTGATCAACTTTACCTCTTTTGTAGCCCTTGCTGATCAGAAATTCAGACAATCTTTCATACCAAGCTCTTGGAGCCTGCTTTAGACCATACAAGGCTTTGTTTAACCTGAAAACTTGGTTAGGTTGAGGAGAGTATTGAAATCTAGGAGGTTGTTCAACAAAAACTTCTTCTTTAATGACTCCATTTAAAAAGGCACTTTTAACATCCATTTGTTGGAGTTTTATATTCTTTGAGCAAGCAAAGGCAAGCAACAATCTTATAGCTTCCATCCTAGCAACAGGTGCATAGGATTCATCAAAGTCTACACCGAATTCCTGACAGTAGCCTTTGGCTACTAATCTGGCCTTATTCCTCGAGATGATTCCATCTTCATTCATCTTATTTTTGAACACCCACTTGGTTCCTATGACATTAATACCATCAGGTCTTGGGACAAGCTCCCAGACATTATTCCTTTCAAATTGACCTAATTCCTCACACATAGCATTGACCCAAGCTTGATCAGCCAAGGCCTCTTCTACTATTTTGGGTTCAATTTGTGAGACTAAGGCAATTAAGTCATCATTATTCACATTTCAAAAATGAGACCTAGTCCGAAGAGGATCTTCAGGCTGGCCTATGACATTATCTAATGGATGGTCTTTAAGAAATCTAATATTTGTTGAAGACTCACCTGTTTCTCTTGGCCCTTCCTGATTGGGGGAATTTGTTTCTCCACTCGGCTGAGTCTTATCTTCTTCCTGTTGGTCTTCTAGAAAATCCCCACCATGATTGGAATCCCTGTCAAGATTTTCAACATTAGAAACATCTTTCTTTTCACTAAAAAGGATGTGTTGAGACTCTTCCACTTTCTGATCTGATATGTTAAATACCCTATATGCCCTTGACACTTCAGAGTAACCCAAGAATATTCCAGGTGAACTCTTGGCTTCAAACTTGTCTAAATCTTTCTTATCATTGTTATGAATAAAATATTTTGCTCCAAAAATTTTGAAATGAAACAAGTTTGGTTTCTTACCTTTTAGAAGCTCATAGGGTGTTTTCTTGTGTATGGGTCTTACCATGGCCCTGTTGATTATGTAGGTTGCTGTATTGGCCGCTTCTGCCCAAAACCTTTTAGGTACTTTACTTTCAATCAACATGGTTCGGGCCATCTCCACCACAGTTCTATTTCTTCTCTCCATAATCCCATTGTTCAGGTGTCCTGGGAGAAGAAAACCTGTGAGTTAGTCCCTCTTTTTCACAAAGATCAGTAAACATGGAGTTTTCAAACTCACCTCCATGGTCAGATTGAATAGAACAGACCTTGTATTTCACTTCTTGTTTGACCTTATTGAAAAACAGATTAAACTTTTAAAATGCATCACTCTTATTTGCTAAGAAAAATATCCATGAATATCTAGAGAAGTCATCTATGATGACATAGCCAAACCTGTTTCCATTAAGACTCTGAGTTCTAGTGGGACCGAAAAGGTCCATATGAAGAAGTTCCATTGGTCTAGAAGATAATGGCTCAGATCTTAATTTAAAGGAATTTCTGGTCTGTTTGCCTAGAGCACATGCATCACATGCTTTTGATATCGAGTTGAATTTAATTCTAGGCATGCCTCTAACTAAATCATGCTTGACCAATTTATTTAAAGTTGAAAAACTAGCATGACCTAGACGTCTATGCCATTCAAAAGCATCATTTTCAGAGTTGGCAGATAAATAAATAGTAGATTCAGATTCCTCATCTAAGTCTACAATGTAAACATTATTAATCCTGTTGGCTACAAATTTAACCACATCAGAATTTGTTTCAAGGATTTTACATGAACTATCATCAAATACAACCCTGTGACCCCTGTCACATAACTGACTTATGCTAATCAGGTTGTGTTGAAGCCCTTCCACAAGTAAGACTTTTTCAATGGAGTTTGTGGAAGACTTACCTACTGTACCAACTCGAATTATTTTACCTTTGTTCTTTCCTCCAAACTTGACCAGACCCCCTGGTTTCATCTCTATCTTGCTAAACTTGGATCGGTCTCCTGTCATATGCCTGGAGCAGCCATTGTCGAGGTACCACTTGTTGTCTTCAGCTGCCAGGCTGACCTACACAAATACATCAAGCAGAGTGATTTGGAACCCAAGATGAGTTGGATCCAAGGACATTGTTCAAATCTCTGATCAAGTGTTTAGGTATCTAGATTTGCTTCAACATGGATTTCTCTGGCACCTTCCTTTCTGTTTATTAAAGTTGAATCCAGCTGGACTGGAGAAGTGAGTTCTATTCCATTCATTAGTCTTCTTATTCCTAGGAAATTTCCTGTAAGCTTGTTGATTAACATATTTTTGACCATGAAAGTTATTTCTCCAGTAGGTCCGGTTTGGACCCATCTGATTGTTGTAATTCCAGCTCTTATTCTGATTCACTTTCTTGGTCCATCTACCATTTGTGTTCTGGTAAGTGGGCTTAGTGTTAATCTTCATAAAATTCATTCCCATCTTAAATGGTTGTCCAGTACTGGTTTTTGTGTTTTCTTTAGGACTTTGAATTCCCTTAGAGCTGTTTGAGCTGGATGGTGTGTCCAGCTTCTCTTTTCCCTTCTCTGGGCAGAAGGTGATGGTCTTGAACTGCAAGGGTCTCTTATTGGTTGGGTCATAGCCTAGACCCTCCTTATTGAAATTGACCCTAGTCCCTAGTATAGCATCTAAACTAGTCTTTCCTTGGACAAACTTTTCTAAGACTTTCTGTTTGTCTTCCAGCTCCTTTTAAAGGAACTCAGAATTTTTTAGGAGTTCAGCATTTACCTTCTTCACAGCTTCATATTTCTCTGAGTTCACTCTAATTTCATTCATGCTTTCTTCAATTTTAGTTTTGAATTCATTGAGCTATTTTTGACTTTCTTGAATTTCTCCCTTGAGCTTATCATTTTCTTTCCTTAGTGAGGTCATTTCTTCTAGTTGTTCTTTTAGCTTCTCATTTTCCTCACAGACCAGAGTTTGTTCTTCAACATTTGTGTTAAGTTTTCTTTTCAGAACTCTGTGCTCTTTACTAAGAGAATTAAATTTATCTAGCAAGTCACCATAAGCATCCTCCCAGTCATCAATTGAGAAATTTTCAAAAACATTTATTACCTCCTCTTCACTGTTTGCCATAAGGTAAATTCCATCTTCATATTCTTCTGAGGAAGCGTCTTCGGGGTCTTCTTCTTCCTCGCTTCATGTGCAGACCATCGCCTGTGGCTTCTTCTTCTTCTGCACCTTTATGTTTTTCTTCTGAAGATAGGGACCCTTCTTCTGGAGGTCTGGGCATTCGCCTTTCATATGTCCTTGTTTGTTACAATTAAAACAAGTCAGTCTCTTAGGATTTCTATCCCTGTAATTAGTAAATTCAGCACTCTTTTTGAAAGAGTGTGGCTTCTTCTTCCTAAAGGTCTTTCCCTTTTTCTTCAAAAATTTTCTGAACTGTCTAGTGAGCATTGCCTGCTCCTCCTGGTCGAGATTTGACAAACCTTCAAGCTCGGACTCAGACTCGGGGCTACTGCTACTACTCCTGCTGTTGCTACCCTTGTTGCGGGATGCCCTTAGAGCCACATTCTTACCCTTCCTCTCACTTCCTTCTCCACCTCCTTTGAAATTCATCTCATAGGTCATAAGAGATCCTATGAGTTCATTCACAGTCAAGATAGTCAGATCTTTTGACTCCTCAATCACAATGGCCTTAGTGTGCCATGCCGGGGATAAAGATCTAAGGATTTTCCTGACTATATCTGCCTCAGCAAGATGCTTCCCTAGCCCTTTAAGTGTGTTTGTGATCAAGGACAACCTGGCATACATTTCAGTTATATTCTCATCTGCATTCATCTTAAACATTTCATACTTAGAAGTGTAGAGGTTTACCTTCGAGGCTTTCACTTGAGCTGTACCTTCATAGATCAATTGCAGCTCATCCCACATTCGCTTGCCAGTTCTGTATGCAGATATACGGGCATATTCCTCTGGATGAACAGCACACTGGATGATGTTCAGCGCCGTCCAGTTGAGTGAGGAGAGCTTGACATGGTCATCTGTCCAAGCGTCCTCGTTTGGTGGCAGATCATATGGCCCCACCGTGATTACTCTCCACAGTTTATGACTCTAAGCCCTGATGAACACTTCCATCCTGTTCTTCCAAAACAGATAGTTACTACCATCGAAATAAGGAGGGCGACTAATGGATTGACCTTCGGCCATGAAGGTTCTAGGACCATTAGCATTTCCTTGACCGTTCGTCCACATGGCGTAAACCTGCTCTGATACCAAGTGTTAGCACAGCAAGAGTGATATAGAAGGGGGGGATGAATAGATCACTCCCAATTTGTAGAAACTTAAGCGGAAAATAAATTCTACTGCTAACGTCCCTCCTTAACCCGCACACAGAGAAATGTAAATACAATCACCAAGCGAGGCAGTATAAGTAAATGGGAATGAAGAACTGATCACATGGAAGCAAAGAGACAAGCAGATGGAGAGCGCAGATAACAATAGCAAACCACAGAGGAGGCACTCGATTTTTAGGTGGTTCGATTGCAGTCCGCAATCTACATCCACCCCTCACTCCAACTAGAGTGAGGATTCCACTAGGCAAAGCTAGATCACAGCAGACTCAGTCTGCGAACAACATGCTGCCACACAGCTTGAAAAACCAAGGGAAACAAATCCCTCAACCAAGTTCTGCTACCCACAGAACTTGAAACCTGTTCTAGCTCCCAGCTAGAACACAACCGGAGAATCCTCTCCCTTCCTCCACACACCGGAGGGAAACTATTAATGACAACCTGTCACTAACAACACCAGAGATCACCGATCTCTCTTCCTCTGCAACCCAGAGGGAAACTGGAGTAATACTCCCTTCCTCCACACACCGGAGGGGAACCAATTCAAATCAGAAGGAAGAACAAAATGAAATGAAAACAAAGTAGAAACAAAAACCAATGAAGAAGCAGTCGATTCTGAAACCAATACAAATGTAGCTTCAAATGAAGCAATTCATCAAACCACAGACACTGCTCTCTCTCTCGAACAAACTCCTCTCGGATCTGGAACTCTCTGCTCTTTTTCTTTTCTGGATCATGCAAACTCACACCAATGGCTTCTGCTTTTTCTATTCACGATCAGGCTTCTACTGAAGGATGAAGCTCTATATTTATAGCAGATTTTGGCGTGTGGCTGCCAGGTTCCCACCCATGCACTTTTTGCCAGATCATTTGAATTTTGACCACATGGCAGCATCCTGACTAGGTTGCCATCCACGTGTCATGCGCCTGTTGTCTTGGATCACATGCCAGGTGCCAACCTCGGTTCACGTGCCCAATCATTAGCCTGAATCGCCTGCAGACAGACAGATGGAATGTATATACTTAGTTAGTTCAGGCTATAAACACGAATGTATATACTTCAGAAACATCAACTGATTAAGTGTGTACAACGTGAGAGAGTGTACAGACTTAATGAATAAAGCGCATGTGAAGGCAGTGTATAGACATATGAACAATGTAAACGAATGGCAGTGTATAGACTTATGAACAATGCAAACGAATGTCAATGTATAGACTTATGAACAATGCAAACGAATGGCAGTGTATAGACTTATGAACAATGCAAACGAATGGCAGTGTATAGACATATGAACAATGCGCACGAGCCTTACTAACATGTACACTTTACAAAGCTCAGCCACTGTGTAGACTTCATGAAGCCTAACCAGTGTACAGGCTTGGAACGAGTGTGCTGTGAGCATTGAAGACTCAAGTCATAACAACAGAATGTATAGGGTTGTGGTTGGACAACCCAATGTGTAGACTTGAAGCAAGAGGCCAGTGTTCAGACTTTGAGGAAGCGATGTACTGTACGCAATGTACAGACTAGATAATGTAAGACTCTTAAGAAGACGGTGAGCAATGTATTGACTTGAACCCCAACGGTGATGTATAGACTTCGACATGCTTGAGCCATTGTATAGACTATGCCAGGGTGAGACGATGCATTAGACGCTCGGCTGTACAGACTTGCAAAGTTCTGAATGAAATGATCGGCTGTTGAACCGATGTACAGACTCTGGATGTGAAGGCAGTCTGTATAGACTTGAATCGCTTGAAGCGATGTACAGACTTGGTGAAGCTCAAGCACTGTACAGACTTGTGAAGGCTTCAGCGTTGTACAGACATGGAAGAACCACTAGTGAATGTATAGACTTGATGAACCACTGTGGATGTATGGACTTGAGCGAATGAAGCCGATGTACAGACTTGGAGATTCGAAGCCTCTGTACAGACTTTGAAGAGCATTTCAATGTATAGACTTGAAGCCCCTGAGCTAATGTATAGACTTCACACTGTACAGACTTTGAGGCTTTGAACGTTTGAGCAGAATGTAATGTACACACTTAGTGATGTACAAACTTGGCCAGGAAAGCGTAGGGAAATGTATGAGTGTATAGACTTGGCCAAGCGTAGGAAAAGATATGGAATGTACAGACTTGGTGAGACACAGTCCAGTGTATAGACTTGGAGAAATGAAGTCCAGTGTATAGACTTGGAGAACTGTTCAATGTACTGACTTGGCGTTGTATAGACTTGGTTTTGAACGCTTGAGCTGAAGGCAATGTGCAAACTTAGTGATGTATAGACTTTGCCCAAGGAACTGAGTGTATAGACTTTGCCACAGTCTAATGTACAGACTTTGCAAAGGTGAACGAGCTAATGTATAGACTTCAAAAGAAGCAGTCCGATGTACAGACTTCAAGAATTCTAGACAACGGACGCTGTACAGACTTGGACTCAAGGAGTGTATATACTTATCATGAAGACTACCAGTCGATGTATAGACTTGGATGAAGCTATCTCTGAACCAATGTTCAGACATTGTGCAATGTATGAACTTTAGTGTGTGCGAGCCTACTGACATGCAATGTGTAGACTTCAGTTAGAAGGTGCCCGATGTACAGACTTGAAGAAGTTATGCCAATGTACAGACTTAATAGATCAAGCTGGTGTATAGACTTTGGTACCCTGACAAACAATGTTCAGATGAGTCGACGCATCAGCAAGGGTGGGTCGACCCACTGCTGTCAATACTAACTAAGCAGAGTGTAGACGGAATCAAGATAGCATGCTTATCTGACAACCATATGAACTGTACTCACTCACATGATGAAACAGCATAAATCTAGAGATAGAAGATTGATTTATAGTGTGAGACATCATCAAAATCATAGGGATGCAACATAATTCTGGTTGGTTCAGTGACTTAAGTCCCTGTTAACAAAACAATCATTTTGTTAAACACCTTGTAGGCATGCGTGGATTACTAATGTGCATATATGAATTTTAAGACAAGTGTAAAAGATGCACAAAGATGATTAAGGGCGAGTGGAAAATGTGCATTGACCTTATCTTGGTGAATACAAATATGCACAGACTTGACTAAGGCAACTGCAACATGTGCACAGACTTGATTTTGCCAAATGAAAAATGTGCACAGACCTTACCTTGCGAAAGCCAAATGTGCACAGACTTGGTTTGTGCAAAGTGCAAATGTGCTTAGACTTGGTCTATGCAAGAAGCATGTGTGCACAGACTTGACTTCAGTCAGCCTGTCAAATGTGCACCGACTTTACCTATCGAAATGTAAACATGCATAGACATGGCTAAGGCAATTGCACAATGTGCACAGACTTCGGTCTAAACATGTGCATCGACCTTAATGCACCATGTGCAAAAACATAAAAACATGCATTGACCTTCTATATGTCCAAGGAGAATGTGCATCGACCTTGTTTTGCACAAGGCATAATGTGCACCGACCTTAATGTGCATGAGGCAAAATGTGCTTTGACCACAATATGCACAATACATAATGTGCATCGACCTTAGTGTAGACTAACAAAATGTGAAACGACCTGTGTGCAAGAAGACAAATGTACACCGACCTGCCTCTGCCTTACTAACAACATGCATCGACCTTCCTAAGCAACATAGTAAACATGCACCAACCTTAGTTGCTTCGAAAGCAGACTAGCATTGACCTTAGTTTCATGAAGACAAAAACTAGCATTGACCTGTATGCAATATGCATTGACCTAATATGACTAAGCTAAAAATGAGCATTGATCTTACCTCATAAGGCAAATGATATATGCACTGACCTGTAAGCTTCAATGCAATGGCTAACCGGCGTTGACCTTTTATGTGACGACCCGGGATCCGTGTACCGGAAAGGAACCGGCGCGTCTCGAATCTTGGCCCGCCAACCCATGAGCCCGAAGACTCGGAAGGGTAGAAAGGGATGGTGTGGGAGTACAAGAGAAGCTGAAACGACCGCAGAGATAGCACAATAATCTAAAATAAAATGCACAGAATAATATAAATAAATAAACTGCTACAAGGTCCACAAAGTCTCATGTCCAAAATGAGAGTACAATCAACAGAAAGAAAAGTACAACTACACGGGGCACCCCCGGCTCTGGCAGACTGGCGACTAACCCTGGCTAGAAGAACCACGCTGAAACTCGGCCGCGCCTCTCGAAGACCCCGCCTCACCTGAAAAGCAGGGATGAGCCTCATTTTATTGGCCCAGTAGGGATCCCGCGAATCCCCACCTCGCACGAAAAATGAGAAAGCAGAAGGTAACCCTACCTAACAGGAGTACGATCGAACCAACAAGTTAAAGTAAGTAAACAGAAAAACCATCTACTCTAACACTACTGTACTACTGAACCTCGGTCTAACGAAACTCTAGTCCACACCTGCCAGCGAACATGAGCATTACCCACTAGAAGAACGACCGAAAGCGTCCCCTGACGTCTTATACCGCATTGCAAGTGTCTAGCTACAACGCCCCGGGCGTGAGACTCAGACACGCAACAAGTACCACAACAAGGACTAGCTGGGGTCACGCTCATCAGCACGTGTCCTAAGCCCCCAACTACGTGTGCACACACAGACCATCTGCTCTAGGTCGGGTCCTCTAGCTGGTTTTCCCCCCCACCGGACTCTGCTGGCAAAGGCAAGGGGCCCTACGGTGACCAGCCTAAAAACCGCCTCTCACTGGGTCTCGCTCTCCACCACTCCCAGGTGGGTCCGCACCCGTGTGCGTAGGAAGCTACGACTAGTGGACAGGTCACTGAAAGTAAGGACTGACTTACGGAACCCATCGACAAAGAAACGGAACCGCACACGCTTGGTGCAGCGAGGAGCCTGACGGTCCACATCTGGGCCGTCACAGGCTGTGACGCGTCTACACTAGCGCGTCACACGGCTCTGACGGTCCAGCCCTGGCCATCACAAGACAGATGAGAAAACAGACTGTGACGCACCCCTCCTGGGCCGTCACAGGCTGTGACGCACCCACACTGGGCTGTCACAGGGCTCTGACGGTCTAGCCCTGGGCCGTCACGAGCAACGGTGAAAATAGACCGTGACGCCCCCAACCCGGGCCGTCACAGCACCTGACGGCCCGACCTGGGCTCGTCAGGGTGGTTGGGTCCGCCGCTGTGACGCACAACCACTGGGGCGTTACAGGGCTATGACGCGCCAGGCCTGGTGCGTCACAGGCCCTGTGATGTGACACAAGTATGGGGTATGCAGCAAGCAAATGCAAACCTCGGACCTAATCCGCATTCACAATCACATAGCAAGTAAAATGATAAATTGAGACCGAAACGCCGTCGCACACTCGCAAGCCCCGGGTGACTATATGATGCTAGATGGAGGTGATGGATCAAGACCCTAACTAGTAGAGTGCCAGCAGGGCTAGGGTTATCCTCCCGAGGGTACGTGGCCCACACTTTGGGGCTGGCCGGTGCCACTTGGGGCACAAGGTTCCTCTCTCTCACGATGACCACGGTGACCACTCAATGATGATGGCTCCGGGAACGGACACTCACTCCCTTGCGCAACGGAGCTATGTCTACGGATATTAAACAAACAGACACTAATATGAATGGAGCAAAGCTTTAGAGCTCACCTGGTTGGTTTGAAGAAACCAACCCCGTTCGGAGACGTGGGCGAGCGGGGAAGTGTGATCCCGCACACTGCGCCGATGTAGCTTGAGCTGCTAGTTACATGAACTACGCCCCACGCAGGAGGGTGGAACTAGGGGTGGGGAACTCAAACATACATCAAACACTACCTCCACGCAGGGAGGGGCGATAAGCCAGCCAGGCGGGAGGGGGGTTTTTTGACGAGAAAGATGGAACGGAGGCCGACGCCGATCCGCTTGCTTGCTGTGCACAGGGACAGGTGGTCGCTGCTGCAGTTGTAGATCGTTCTCAGGATTGTTGCCGATGACGAAACCAGTGAGGTTTGCTTCGTAACAGGTGTTGGGATGCCTCAGATTTATATCGAATTCTTCTGTCGTCGCTGGTGGTCGTGGTGGAGACTCGAACAGGATGCCGGAATCTGGGGTTGACAGCTCCAGAACGTGCGCAGCAGGATGCAGACGTTGTATCTCGGGCTCCCGGACTCAGAATCTCGATCCGTCAGAGTTGTTGGTTCCGTAGACAAGGCCTCTGCGCACCAAAACTGACGGGGACTCCTTCTGAGGTCGGGGTGGACAGGGGAGCTCCGTTGAGTGGGATCTGGTCACGGAAGACAGCAGGAGGCAGACTCGTACGCCGGTGGGAGAAAATTCGTAACTCGGGCTCCTGGTGGGCGAACGAGGTCCCGTTTCTTGCTCCTGATCGGGGACAGGGAGAGGAAGATCTTTGGAGAAGGAACTTCCATCTGGTTCTGCCGCTGTCGACCGTGGTTCGGCTTCTGGTCGGGCTCTGATGTTCTGCAACTGGTTCTTGACGCTGTCGGAGGAGATCGGTTCTCACAGGTGGCCACGAACTCGGAACGGGGTGCTTCCACCTCGCCTGCGTAGGGGACAGGGAACCCTTTCCAGAATGGTAGGATGGGCCTTCAGATGTTGCCGGACGACCTCGGGGGAGCTTCTGCAAACCGAGACTTCTTCTACCACCTGCAGTTGTAACAGATTGAGGGGGTGGAGGTGGGGTTAATGGTAAGGAGAAGTGGAGCTAGGGTAATGGGGAAGATGTGGGGTGATGGCAGGAGGGGAGAGAGTTGTATGGGGGATGAGAGGGTCGGATCTGGTCGGGGGGGGGGGATGGAGCAGGAAGGTGGGGGCCGAAGTTGGTAGAGGTGGGGGTGGGGTTCGGCCAAGGCAAGGAGGTAAGGGGTGGGGAGGGTGTTTGCGCAACAAGTGGAGGGGGGGGGCTGGGGTTTGAATGGTCTAGGGGTGTGAATGAGGGTGTGGGGGAGTGGGAAGGTTGCTTGGGGAAGAGGGAGGGGTGTATTGGATGTGGGGAAGATGTATGGGGAATAGGAAGAGTCTCTTGGGAAGGGGAGGGAATTGATGGGAGTTAAGTGGCCTAGGGGAAGTGAAGGGTTGGAGGGTGAGGTGGCAGGTGGATGGGGGAAGGTGAAGGGGCAGATTCGCCCAAGGTAGAGGGAGAGAGAGAGAGGAGGAGAGAGAGAGGGGGCCGGCCCCTTTAGAGAGAGGGGGAGAGAGAGTGAGGAAGCTAGAGAGAGAGAGAGGGAAAGATGCACTTATGCTCAAAATTACTCAATATTTCATTACCTTCTCAAGTGGGAGTTGGGGTCCTATATATAGGGAACCCAACTTTGTACAAAAGCCCTTGAGAAAAAGGAAAATAGCAGATAACCAAGGGTGCAAGAAAGGGGCGCCCATGGGCCTAGCTCCCTAATGGGCCATACGACCAAACAAGTCCAATATGGTGACCCACTAGTAAGAGTACCTAGGACAAGACTCAAAAATAGAAGTGAAATACATCAAAAGGACTCAATAAAGGATAAAATACATCAAGATGTCTATAGTAGTGAAATCCAGTGCCGTCGAGGCCCCATCAAGTCATCCTATCCGTCTCCAGAGGGGAGAGAGGCGTCGAGCCAGAGGGAGCTCTGAGTGATGTCCCCATCAACTCCCCTGGACTGGGAAGAACTCGACTCTGTCGAGTAAGGGTCCTCTCGACTGCGGTAGTGCTCCAGGAGATCCGGGTCCAGCTGCTGAAGATCCTCCCTGCTTACCCATGAGTCATCTGTAGGAGGCCGGCCCTTCCACCTGACCAGGTATCGCTCGTATACTTTGCTCCGGGTGATGGTGACCTGTTCATCCAATATCCGCTCTATCTGCTCCCGTTGGCCTCTCTGGGCTGGTGGAACGTTCTTGTGGGTGGGGGCTCTCTCAAAAAGTGGGACAGGCTCAATTCCCTCACTAGGTGTCACCGTGGAACCCCTGTATGGTACCAGGTCAGCCACATTGAATGTGGGGCTTATTGTGTATTCCTCGGGGAGGTCTAACACGTAAGCGTTTGTGCCAATCCTCTTTAGAACCTGGAAGGGGCCTGATCCACGCGACCTCAATTTGGAGACATTCCCAGGGGAAAGCCTCTCAGTTCGTACCATCACATAATCACCTATGTAAAACTCCTGGTGGCGGCGGTGGGAGTCGGCCGACTTTTTATACACCTCATTGCTTTTGTTAATGTGTTTGCGGATTTCCTCATGCAATTCCTTCATGTGTTGGGCAAACGACTCAGCACTAATAGACACTCTAGCATGCGGTGGCAAAGGAATGAGATCTGTAGGGGTTCTAGGCTTGTACCCATGCACAGCCTCAAACGGGCTCATCCCTATCGACCTATTCACAGAGTTGTTGTATGCAAACTCGGCCTGGGGTAATATGAGATCCCAATTCCCGGGGCGATCCTCAACAAGGCACCGTAGAAGGTTCCCCAAGCTCCGATTGACAACTTCAGTCTGTCCATCGGTTTGGGGGTGGTAGGCTGTGAAAAACTTAAGCAGGGTCCCCATAAGATGCCAGAGGGTCTTCCAAAAGTAGCTGGTGAATTTGACGTCCCTATCTGAGATAATGGTCTTGGGTAGGCCATGGAGTCGGACCACCTCTTCAAAGAATAGACGTGCCACATGGGAGGCGTCTGAGGTTTTGGAACAGGGGATGAAATGAGCCATTTTAGAGAATCGGTCCACCACGACATAAATGGAGTCATGTTTCCTTTGGGTCCGGGGTAGCCCTAGTACGAAGTCCATGCTAAGATCTTGCCAAGGTCGGTCTGGGACTGGTAAGGGAGTGTACAGGCCTGTGTTTTGCTTGATTTGCTTAGCGGCTGCACATGTGCGGCATTGCCTCACAATTTTGGCCACATCTCTTTTGAGGCTGGGCCAATGGAATTGTCCTTCTACCAAGGCAATGGTTTTGTGAATCCCAAAGTGTCCAGCCAAGCCTCCTGCATGTAATTCCCAGATCAGAAAATCCCGTAGAGATGTCCTTGGTATGCAAAGCCTATGGCCTTTAAAAATGTACCCGTCCTCTAAGATGAACCCTTGATGTTCCTTTGGTGAGAGGGTGGACAGAGTGGTATGGATTGGGCCAAAGTCCGGGCAAGCAGAGTACTCTTCCCTGAGTCTTTCTAATCCTATGACTTCCACCTGTATGGTAGCTAGCAAGGAAATTCTCCTACTGAGGGCATCGGCTGCTCGGTTTTCACTCCCAGCCTTGTGTTTGATTACAAATGTGTAAGCCTGGATGTGTTCGACCCATCGGGCATGCCGAGCATTCAGTTTCTGCTGGGAGTTGAGGTATTTCAGGGCCTCGTGGTCGGAGAATATGACAAACTCGTTAGGCAAGAGGTAGTGTCTCCAATGCCGGAGGGATTGTACCACCGCATAAAATTCCTTGTCGTAGGTGGAGTACCTCATCCTGGCATCACACAGCTTTTCGCTAAAGTAGGCCACTGGGTGTCCTTCCTGGCTAAGGATCCCACCAATTCCTACCCCTGAGGCATCGCAAGTCACTTCAAAGACTTTGGAGAAATCAGGGAGGCATAAGACAGGGGCTTGGGTCATTCTCTCTTTGAGCTCTTGGAAGGCTCTAGTGGCGGACTTGGTCCACACAAAGGTCCCCTTTTTGAGGCAATCGGTGATAGGGGCTGTGATGGTGCTGAACCCCCTGATGAACCTCCGGTAAAAGGTGGCTAACCCATGAAAACTGCGGGCTTCATGGAGGGTTCGAGGTTCAGGCCAATTGATGATGGCTTGGACTTTGTCAGGGTCCATGGATACGCCTTCTGTGGAGACAACATACCCCAGGAAGGTGATGGATTGGGTCATAAAGTGACACTTCCCTAAATTGGCAAAGAGGCTTTCCTTCCTAAGGGTGGTGCAAACTTGCCTTAGATGACTGAGGTGGGCTTCCTTGGTTTGGCTGTAAATGAGGATGTCATCAAAGTAAACTACCAGGAAGACTCCAATGTAGGGCCTTAGGACCTCAGTCATAAGGCGCATGAAGGTACTTGGGACATTTGAAAGCCCAAAAGGCATCACCAGCCATTCATAAAGCCCATCCTTGGTTTTAAAGACTGTTTTCCATTCATCCCCGGGCCTTATCCTAACCTGATGATAGCCACTTTTGAGGTCTATTTTGGAAAATATGGTGGCGCCGGCGAGCATGTCCAGCATGTCGTCAAGTCTAGGTATGGGAAACCTATATTTGACAGTAATTTTGTTGATGGCCCTGCTGTCAATACACATCCGCCATGTCCCGTCCTTTTTAGGTGTGAGGAGGGCCGGGACCGCACATGGGCTTTTGCTTAGCCTAAGAAACCCCTTTCTAATCAGTTCCTCCACTTGCCTCCTTAACTCAGCATGTTCGGTGGGATTGAGGCGATAGTGGGGTAGGTTTGGGAGGGTGGCTCCTGGGACAAGGTCTATAGCGTGCTGGACATCCCTCATGGGTGGTAGTTGGTCGGGGAGTTCCTCGGGAAAAACGTCCTTAAATTCTTCCAAGAGAGGGTGGATTTCCACGGGGTGAGGGTTGGAGGGAATTGCCTCCCCAAGGCATATGACAATGGCACAAAGGGGTGCCCCCCGGGTTATCTCTTCCTCGAGCTCCTTCTTGGTGATAAGGTGGAGGCCTTTGATTGTCGGATTTGCAGAAGTGTGACTTTGTGTTGTTGATTGGGTTGGAGCAATCGAGGCCTTGGGTTTTGGTGGTGTAGGAAGGGTTCCCTTGGTGGGTGGTTCTTTTTGGGGAGGGGAGGGGTTGAGACGGATAGTCTTCCCCTCGTGGTCAAAGGTGCATGTGTTTGTTTTTCCATGAATGGTGGCATTGACATCATATATCCAAGGTCTCCCCAATAGGATGCTTCCTACAGCCATAGGTATGATATCACACCATATTTGCCCTTTGTAGGATGAAAAGGTGATGGGGATAAGGCAACATGTGTTGACGGGTAGGGAGTGGTTGTTTATCCATGACACACGGTAAGGTTTGGGGTGGGATGTAGGGGTAAGTCCTAGGAGTTTGACGGTGTCCGGAGACACGGCGTTGACACAACTCCCATTGTCTAGGATGATCTTCCTAACATGGTCCCCGATTTTGACAAATGTGTGAAAAATGGAGGTCCTCCTCCAATCATCCTCTTGTGGTTGGGTGAGGGTGCACCTTATTACTCCTAGGTGACTGGAGTGGGGGTCCTCTTCTACCCCTTCATTAAAGAATTGTTCATTGTATTCCCCTTCCCATTCTAAATTGGCCTCATATTCCTCAATAGTACCCTCATGTGTCTCCTGGGTAGTAGAAGGTCCACTCTCAATAACTAGGCTTGACAACCCCTTAGAGGGACAGTGGGAGGCTATGTGGCCATAGCCATGGCATTGGAAACACTTGATCGTGCTACTCATTGGGGCCTTCCCTTTGGAGTTGTCTTCCTTTCTAGGAGGAGGATTGGGTGTGGTGGGAGGTGGGGAGGGTCTTGTGGGAATTCCCCCACTGGGAGGAGGTGTCTTTAATAGAGGAGGGAGGTTGGGACGTGGTCCTGACCCCTTGGGAGGGACAAACCTAGGATTTCTAGAGAATCTCTCAACATCCCGGGCTATTTGATAGGCAATTTCCAAGCTATGCACTTCCCTCATAAAGAGCTCCCGTTTGATGTGGGGAAGGAGACCATTCCTAAACCGGGATAGAGTAACGGCTGGATCCTCAACCACACCACACCTTAGGAGGTATGAATCAAATTTTTCAATATACTCTTCCACGGTTTTTCCTTCTTGGGTAAGGCTTTGCCATTCATCAAGAAGAAGTTGGCTATAGGAGATGGGAAGGTACTTGTTCCTAAGCTGATCTTTCATGTCAATCCAAGTGTTAATGGGTTCCTCATGCCTGATCCTCCTTTGGTTTTCAACCTTTAATCAATAGGTTTTGGCTAGTTTAAGGAGGTGCATTTTGGCCAACCTAACCTTCCTCTCCTCGGACATGGGGTACCACTCAAAGTATTGGTCCATGCCATGCTCCCAATCTTTGTAGACACTAGGGTTGTGAGACCCATCAAAATTAGGGGCTTCCACTTTGATCATTCTTAATAGGAGTTCATCATGATCCTCACGTGGTCGCCTCTCATAGTGTCGAGGTTGAGGAGCCCTCTCTTGTTCACGATACCACCCATTATCTAGGTCTTCCCTATCATGTTCATCCCGCGGAGGGGGAAACCTTTGGGCATAGTTCCTAGGTGGGAGTCTCTCATGATGCCGGGGCTGTTGAGGCCTCTCCGGTTCGTGGTACCACTCATTCTCAAGGCCTTCCCTACCCGGTTCAACTGGAGGAGGGGTGACTCTTTGGGCAGGGATCCTAGGTGGGGCCCTTAATTCCTCTAGTTTATCCATTCGGGTGCTAAGTCCATCAAGTTTCTCAAGGATAGCCCTAAGGATAGGGTCAACTTGCTCCATAGGGGCAGGGGGGACTTCACTAGGGATGCCTTGGTTGCCCTGAGAATGGGAACTCATGGGGGAATCAGAATTTGGGGGGTTGGGTTGGTAAGCAGTGCCTCGACGGGTAGACATGCACGAAGGTGAAGAGATCGGCACACGGGTGAACGTGCAAAAGCCCTTGGACCTAGGCTTGTAGAGACAAGTCTAAAACTTGCTCTGATACCAATTTGATGTGACACAAGTATGGGGTATGCAGCAAGCAAATGCAAACCTCGGACCTAATCCGCATTCACAATCACATAGCAAGTAAAATGATAAATTGAGACCGAAACGCCGTCGCACACTCGCAAGCCCCGGGTGACTATATGATGCTAGATGGAGGTGATGGATCAAGACCCTAACTGGTAGAGTGCCAGCAGGGCTAGGGTTATCCTCCCGAGGGTACGTGGCCCACACTTTGGGGCTGGCCGGTGCCACTTGGGGCACAAGGTTCCTCTCTCTCACGATGACCACGGTGACCACTCAATGATGATGGCTCCGGGAACGGACACTCACTCCCTTGCGCAACGGAGCTATGTCTACGGATATTAAACAAACAGACACTAATATGAATGGAGCAAAGCTTTAGAGCTCACCTGGTTGGTTTGAAGAAACCAACCCCGTTCGGAGACGTGGGCGAGCGGGGAAGTGTGATCCCGCACACTGCGCCGATGTAGCTTGAGCTGCTAGTTACATGAACTACGCCCCACGCAGGAGGGTGGAACTAGGGGTGGGGAACTCAAACATACATCAAACACTACCTCCACGCAGGGAGGGGCGATAAGCCAGCCAGGCGGGAGGGGGGTTTTTTGACGAGAAAGATGGAACGGAGGCCGACGCCGATCCGCTTGCTTGCTGTGCACAGGGACAGGTGGTCGCTGCTGCAGTTGTAGATCGTTCTCAGGATTGTTTCCGATGACAAAACCAATGAGGTTTGCTTCGTAACAGGTGTTGGGATGCCTCAGATTTATATCGTATTCTTCTGTCATCGCTGGTGGTCGTGGTGGAGACTCGAACAGGATGCCGGAATCTGGGGTTGACAGCTCCAGAACGTGCGCAGCAGGATGCAGACGTTGTATCTCGGGCTCCCGGACTCAGAATCTCGATCCGTCGGAGTTGTTGGTTCCGTAGACAAGGCCTCTGCGCACCAAAACTGACGGGGACTCCTTCTGAGGTCGGGGTGGACAGGGGAGCTCCGTTGAGTGGGATCTGGTCACGGAAGACAGCAGGAGGCAGACTCGTACGCCGGTGGGAGAAAATTCGTAACTCGGGCTCCTGGTGGGCGAACGAGGTCCCGTTTCTTGCTCCTGATCGGGGACAGGGAGAGGAAGATCTTTGGAGAAGGAACTTCCGTCTGGTTCTGCCGCTGTCGACCGTGGTTCGGCTTCTGGTCGGGCTCTGATGTTCTGCAACTGGTTCTTGACGCTGTCGGAGGAGATCGGTTCTCACAGGTGTCCACGAACTCGGAACGGGGTGCTTCCACCTCGCCTGCGTAGGGGACAGGGAACCCTTTCCAGAATGGTAGGATGGGCCTTCAGATGTTGCCGGACGACCTCGGGGGAGCTTCTGCAAACCGAGACTTCTTCTACCACCTGCAGTTGTAACAGATTGAGGGGGTGGAGGTGGGGTTAATGGTAAGGAGAAGTGGAGCTAGGGTAATGGGGAAGATGTGGGGTGATGGCAGGAGGGGAGAGAGTTGTATGGGGGATGAGAGGGTCGGATCTGGTCGGGGGGGGGGGGGGATGGAGCAGGAAGGTGGGGGCCGAAGTTGGTAGAGGTGGGGGTGGGGTTCGGCCAAGGCAAGGAGGTAAGGGGTCGGGAGGGTGTTTGCGCAACAAGTGGAGGGGGGGGGGATGGGGTTTGAATGGTCTAGGGGTGTGAATGAGGGTGTGGGGGAGTGGGAAGGTTGCTTGGGGAAGAGGGAGGGGTGTATTGGATGTGGGGAAGATGTATGGGGAATAGGAAGAGTCTCTTGGGAAGGGGAGGGAATTGATGGGAGTTAAGTGGCCTAGGGGAAGTGAAGGGTTGGAGGGTGAGGTGGCAGGTGGATGGGGGAAGGTGAAGGGGCAGATTCGCCCAAGGTAGAGGGAGAGAGAGAGAGGAGGAGAGAGAGAGGGGGCCGGCCCCTTTAGAGAGAGGGGGAGAGAGAGTGAGGAAGCTAGAGAGAGAGAGAAGGAAAGATGCACTTATGCTCAAAATTACTCAATATTTCATTACCTTCTCAAGTGGGAGTTGGGGTCCTATATATAGGGAACCCAACTTTGTACAAAAGCCCTTGAGAAAAAGGAAAATAGCAGATAACCAAGGGTGCAAGAAAGGGGCGCCCATGGGCCTAGCTCCCTAATGGGCCATACGACCAAACAAGTCCAATATGGTGACCCACTAGTAAGAGTACCTAGGACAAGACTCAAAAATAGAAGTGAAATACATCAAAAGGACTCAATAAAGGATAAAATACATCAAGATGTCTATAGTAGTGAAATCCAGTGCCGTCGAGGCCCCATCAAGTCATCCTATCCGTCTCCAGAGGGGAGAGAGGCGTCGAGCCAGAGGGAGCTCTGAGTGATGTCCCCATCACCCTGAGCCCCCCAACGGTCGAGAATCAACGATCAAAAAGCCAATAGTCAGAAGGCCTGATGGTCCATCCCTGGCGCGTCACAGCGCCCTGGCGGTCTGTCGTGGGACCGTCACAGCCACAGACCCCAACGGCTTAAACAGAGGGTATAACGCGCCTCCCTGGGTGCGTTACACCGTGTGACGGTCTCTGGAAGGACAGTCACACCCACCCGACGGCGGAACGGTGTGAAACGCTGAAAAATTCAAACCACGCCCCCATGCCTCCAAAGGAGAGGGCGAAATCAAAGGGGAAGACCCCTGGGGACCCCTAGCATGATTATAGGCCATCAAAACGCCGAATCGCGGCTCAAATCCATAGATCGGGCGAGCTCTCCCCAAAACATGGTTTTGCCCTAACCCGCTCAAAAATGCCCCTCTCGGCTCCCATTCGGCCTACAAATCGCGGGGAACGACGGGATGAGTATAAGGATTCGTCCCCCTATCTCAATGGAGTGAATGCCCTGCCGAATCGACGCCGAAATCAAGGAAGAAGCTTTTAGACCCATGAACGCCCCGCCTCTCGCTGTGAAAAGAACACCACCGGGACCACCTCGTCGCCGCCGCCGCCGCCACGCCGTTGCTGGAGTGAAGGAGGCCACGTCTCGATCGCCCGGGGGAGAAGCACTGTGCGCGGTGGAGAGGGCGCTCTCCAACAGTTGGAACGGAGGAAGAAGAAGAAGAAAAAGAAAAGGTGAAAAGTAAAAGGAAAAAGGTTTGGTATTTATAGAAAATCTGAAAAATCTGGAAAATCCCAAAAAATAGAAAAATACACCTCCTCGATCCTCTAGACGCGCTGATCGTAACGGTACCACTCGCGGGTAGATGAACGACCCGGTTCACCCGCTACAGGGTTCCGTAGGTGTTTCTGAGACACACACGCGGGAATCGAAAAACACGCGGAAAAAGCCGTGGAACACATTTCGGGGCTCCGAACAACTCCGGATCGCACCGATCCGAACACGAAAGATGTCCGAAATAAAATTTTGGATACAATAGAGTCAGACACTCTGAGAAACCAGATCCGGGACTCATGAAGAAGGATCCGAATGGGTCCGGGACAATACAGCCCTCCCCCCTTAAGTGAATTTCGTCCTCAAAATTCAAGGACAAAGCACAAGAATAGGGAAAGACTCACGCAAACAAATAAGGGTATAGCTCCCGCATCTCATCCTCGCGCTCCCAAGATGCCTCGCCGCCAGAATGACGCTGCCAGACCAATTTGACCAGAGGAATAACCTTGTTCCGCACGCGCTGCTCTCACCGATCCTCAATGCAAATAGGAAAATCTGGAAGGGACAGATCTGGGGTCACCTCAGGCCAAACGGCATCCTCGAGAATATGGGAATCATCGGGCATGTACTTTGAAGCATCGACACGTGGAACACATCATGCAAGGCAGAAAGCTCCGGAGGTAGCTACAACCGATAAGCAACTTCCCCAACACGCTCGACGCTGGGAAAGGGACCAATGTAGCGGGGACTCAGCTTCCCGCGCTTACCGAAATGCATCACACCCTTCATGGGGGAAACTCTCAAGAAAACTTGGTCTCCCACAGCAAAGCTGAGAGGTCACCTCCTCCGATCGACATAACTCTTCTGCCGGCTCTGAGCCGTCAACATCTTCTGCCGAACGAGATGCACCACCTCAACACACTGCTGCACCAAATCTGGTTCGGTCAGGGCACGCTCGCCCACCTCGAACCCATCAAGCGGAGTCCGACAAGGTCGCCCGTACAACGCCTCATAGGGAGCCATACCAATGCTCGAATGATAACTGTTGTTATAGGCAAACTCTACTAATGGCAGATGGTGGGTCCAACTCCCCTGACATTCAATGCAACACGCTCATAACATATCCTCCAAAGTCTGGATGGTCCGCTCAGACTGACCATCTGACTGAGGATGATAGGCCGAGCTAAATGCTAACTCGGTGCCTAGAGCCTTCTGGAAGCTCCTCCAGAATCCAGAAGTGAAACGGGGATCACGATTGGACACAATGAAGATGGGGATTCCATGCAGCGGAATGATCCGCTCTACATATAAACGAGCCAAGCGCTGCACGCTCCAACTGACCTTGACCGACAGCAATCGCGCCGTCTTCGTCAGTCTAACCACTAGCAACCATATACTATCCTCCCCGCTGGACGTCCTCGGTAACCCAACCATGAAATCAGTGGTCACGTGGTCCCACTTCCATGCAGGAACATCCAAGGGATGTACTGTGCCTCCTGGTCGCTGGTGCTCAGCCTTCATCTGCTGACAGGTCAAACACCTAGCCATAAATTCTGCTACATCTCTCTTCATGCCAGGCCACCAAAACAGCCTCTTCAGGTTCTGGTACATCTTAGCCAACCAGGGGTGCATGGCATACTGACTCCCATGAGCCTCACGCAATACCGTATGCCGCACCTGCCCCTCGACTGGCACGTACAACCTACCTCTGAACCTCACGGCTCCATCCTCTCCGAACTCCACCTCGGCCATCGACAGAATACGAGGTAGCTCGGGGTCCGCTCGCTGAGCCTCAGTCACATGTCGACGCACCGCGGGCGTGACAGTCAGACTCGCAAGGACAGCCGAACCCTAGTCCTGAGGGACCTTGAGCCTAAAAGTCATGGCCGGAACCTGCTCTCAAAGCCTCCACTTCCTCAATAACATCCGACTGACCATTACTCTCCTACTCAGAGCATCAGCCACGACGTTCATCCTGCTAGGCTGATAAGACAGAGTGAAATCATAATCCTTCATATACTCCATCCATCTCCTCTGTCTGAGGTTAAGATCCCTCTGGGTGAACACATACCTCAAACTCTAATGGTCAGTGAAAAGCTCAAACCTCTCACCGTACAAATAATGCCTCTAGATCTTCAGAGCGAAAATCATTGCCTCCAACTCAAGATCATGAGTAGGGTAGGTCGCCTCATGTGGCTTCAACTGCCGCGATGCATACGCCACAACTCTCTCATGCTGCATCAACACAGCGTGAGACCTACCCCGAAAGCATCCGTACACACCACGAAACCACCCAAGCTAGATGGCAAGACCAAAACCGGAGCAGTGGTAAGCAACCTCTTCAGCTCCACGAAGCTCCACTCACACTCCTCTGTCTAGAAGAACGGTACCTCCTTCCGCGTAAGCCCGGTCATCGGGGCTGCAATACGAGAAAAATCCTGAATAAATCGTTGATAATTACCTGCGAGCCCCAAGAAACTCCGAATCTCCGTGACAGATATCGGCCTCGGCCACTATACCACAGCCTCGACCTTAGCCGGGTCCACGAAAACACCATCACCAGAAATCACGTGCCCCAAAAAGTGCACCTCACGAAGCCAGAACTCGCACTTACTGAGCTTCGCATACAACTGGTGATCGCGCAACGTCTGCAGCACCACATCCAAATGGTGCACATGCTCCTCAGCAGACCGCGAATACACAAGGATGTCATCCACAAACACGACCACGAACTGGTCCAAGTACGGACGAAACACCCTATGCATCAAATCCATGAACGCTGCGGGGGCATTGGTGAGCCCGAACGGCATCACCAAGAACTCATAATGCCCATACCTCGATCGAAACACCATCTTCTCCACGATCGACTCTCGAATCCACAGCTGATAATAGCCTGATCTAAAATCGATCCTCGAAAACACCCGGGCCGACTGAAGCTGGTCAAACAAATCATCAATCCGAGGCAACGGATACTTGTTCTTAACAGTCGCCTGGTTCAACTGACGGTAGTCGATGCACAGCCTCAAACTACCATCCTTCTTCTTCACAAACAACACCGGCGCACCCCACGGGGAATGACTAGGATGAATATACCCCTTGGCCAGCAACTCCTGCAGCTGCGCCTTCAGCTCTCGCAACTCAGCAGGCGCCATCCGATAAGGGGCCTTCGACATAGGCGCCGTACCTGGCACCACCTCAATCACGAAATCAATCTCTCGCTGTGGTGGCAACCCTGGTAGCTCCTTAGAAAAAACATCGGGAAACTCGCACACGACAAGAATGTCCTCCACCTCAGGACACTGTCGATCACTCAAAACCACCGATGCGAGAAAGCCCTGACAACCCGCATCAAGCAAGCGACGCGCACGGATAGCTGAAATAAGCAAGCGAGAAGAGGAAGACCGAATACCTTGGAAATAGAAGGTGGGTCCACGAAGCTGTCGGAAGTAGACCTTCTTCGAGCCACAATCCACCAAGGCATGATGAGCCTCGAGCCAATCCATGCCCAAAATCACATCGAAGTCCTAAAGCGGCAACGCGTAGAGTCTAACCGGCAAGTTCCACCCTTCCACCCACACATGTACCTTCTCAAAGCAGTATGGGGTGATCATGAAGTCACCGACAGGCAACTCTACTGCCAAGTCACAGGACACCTCGGTCACTGGGTCCTCCACACTCTGAGCAAAATCCTCCGAGATGAACGAATGAGAAGCACCTGAATCAAACAAAACACGAGCCGCACAACCCAAAATCAAAAGAGCACCTTCCACCAGATACGACACCTCAGCCTCTGCCCTGGTCATGTGAGTCACTCTACCTCGGGATCTCTGCCTCCCCACAGTAGCTGACCATGACAACTAAGGAAACTATCCCTGCTGTTGGTACTACTGCGGCTGTGATGACAACTGTTGGGACTGAAACTGCTGCTGCTGCTGAAACTCGTACAGCTGGCGCGGTCTCTGCGGACAGTCACGTGCCATGTGCCCTGGCTGGTCACACCTGAAGTAAATCACGGGTGCCGAACATTGTCTATTCGGATGAGAACCACCGCACCTAGGGCAACCACCCCGTGAACCAGTCATCGAACCCTGACACTGAAAAGTCACCGACTGCTGAACACTGTCCATCGACTCCGGCTTCGACTCCTTACGATCCTGGCGCCTCTGACCAAAGTAGCTTCCTTAAGCAGCTTCTTAAGCTTTGATTTAAAGGATGATGATCCTGGTGTAGGAGCCACAGACTGTGTCGCCACTGATCCACCTGCTGAGAGCTGGACGATACTCTGCTGCTGCATCCCCGTCGGCTGGCTGAAATCTGCCAGCACCTGACTAGCACTACCCTGCCCTCGAACCTTCTACAAGTCTATCTCCAACGCCGCTGTCGCCTTACATGCTGCATCCAAAGTGGTCAAACCTGACGCAAGAAGATGATGCCTCAACTCTAGCCTCAGACCACCCACAAACTGATCGATCTTCACCGCCTCATCTGCCACGATATGAGGAGCATAACGGCCCAACTCGATAAACCTGGCACGACACTGCATAACCGTCATGTCACCTTGAGTCAGCTCCATAAACTCACGCAACCTCTGCGACCTGACAAAGGATGGACAGAAGGCACGCTCGAAGGCCGTGACGAACTCCCGCCACGTAATCTGCCGAAGAGGACGGGACTGGAACACTGAACCCCACTCTGACGTCCACCAAGTACGGGCCGCCCCCCTGAAGATGATGAGTAGCCAACGCTACCTGCTCCTCCTCGGGACACTCCATCGCATTGAAAATCCACCGCACATCATCCAGCCACTCTCTGGCAACTTCAGGATCTGGCTGCCCACTGAAAGAAGGAGGCTGGAACAGCAAGAACTCCTTCAGCACACGACCATGACCACCACGAGCCCGGTTCTCACCAGCATCACCTCCCTGCTGCTGACCTCCCTGTTGCCGCTGAAATGCATACTCAAACATACCTCGGAAGAAATCATCCATCCCCGGAGCTCTTGCATCTCCAGGTACACCCTTAGAAACTGAAGCCCTGCTCTGCTCCTCCGGACCACCACTAGACTCTCCCTGCTGGGGATGAGCCCTCCTCCGTGGCGCCATAACACACCTGGCATCAAGAAAATAATCACAAATCAATAAAACACGCACGTCCCTAAGCCAGTCGCCGACTGTACATGACATTCATGGACCTTCTGGACCACTGCAATTCGTTTCATGTTCTGATGTACCTCCACAACCTCGCTCTGATACCAGCTGTGACGACCCGGGATCTGAGTATCGGAAAGGAACCGACGTGTCTCGAATCTCGGCCCGCCAACCCATGAGCCCGAAGACTCGAAAGGGTAGAAAAGGATGGTGTGGGAGTACAAGAGAAGTTGAAACGACTGCAGAGATAGCACAATAATCTAAAATAAAATGCACAGAATAATATAAATAAATAAACTGCTACAAGGTCCACAAAGTCTCATGTCCAAAATGAGAGTATAGTCAACAGAAAGAAAAGTACAACTACACGGGGCATCCCCCGGAGTACAACTACACGGGGCATCCCCCGGCTCTGGCAGACTGGTGACTAACCCTGGCTAGAAGAACCACGCTAAAACTCGGCCACGCCTCTCGAAGACCCCGCCTCACCTGAAAAGCAGGGATGAGCCTCATTTCATTGGCCCAGTAGGGATCCCGCGAATCCCCATCTCGCACGAAAAATGAGAAAGCAGAAGGTAACCCTACCTAACAGGAGTACGGTCGAACCAACAAGCTAAAGTAAGTAAACGGAAAAACCATCTACTCTAACAGTACTGTACTATTGAACCTCGGTCTAACGAAACTCGAGTCCACACCTGCCAGCGAACAAGAGCACTACCCACTAGAAGAACGGCCGGAAGCGTCCCCTGACGTCTTATACCGCGTCACAAGTGTCTAGCTACAACACCGGACACGCAACAAGTACCACAACAAGGACTAGCTAGGGTCACGCTCGTCAGCGCGTGTCCTAAGCCCCCAACAACGTGTGCACACACAGACCATCTGCTCTAGGTCGGGTCCTCTAGCTGGTTTTCCCCCCCACCGTACTCTAGCGGCAAAGGCAAGGGGCCCTACCGTGACCAGCCTAAAAACTGCCTCTCACTGGGTCTCGCTCTCCACCACTCCCAGGTGGGTCCGCACCCGTGTGCACAGGAAGCTACGACTAGTGGACAGGTCACTGGAAGTATGGACTGACTCACGGAACCCATCGACGAAGAAACAGAACCGCACACGCTTGGTGCAGTGAGGAGCCTGATGGTCCACACCTGGGCCATCACAGGCTATGACGTGTCTACACTAGCACGTTACACGGCTCTGACAGTCCAGCCCTGGGTCGTCACAAGCCAGATGAGAAAACAGACTGTGACACACCCCTCCTAGGCCGTCACAGGCTGTGACGCACCTACACTGGGCCGTCACAGGGCTCTGACGGTCCAGCCCTGGGCCGTCACGAGCAACGGTGAAAATAGACCGTGACGTGCCCCCCCCCCCCCCCCCGGGCCGTCACAGCACCTGACGGCCCGACCTGGGCACGTTAGGGTGGTTAGGTCCGCCGTTGTGACGCACCCCCACCGGGGCGTTACAGGGTTGTGACGCGCTAGGCCTGGTGCGTCACAGGCCCTGAGCCCCCCAACGGTCGAGAATCAACGGTCAAAAAGTCAACGGTCAGAAGGCCTGACGATCCATCCCTGGCGCGTCACAGCGCCCTGGCGGTCTGTCGTGGGACCGTCACAGCCACATACCCCAACGGCTTAAACAGGGGGTGTAACGCGCCTCCCTTGGTGCGTTACACTTTGTGACGGTCTCTGGAAGGACCGTCACACCCACCCAACGGTAGAATGGCGTGAAACGCCCAAAAATTCAAACCACGCCCCCATGTCTCCAAAGGAGAGGGGGAAATCAAAGGGGAAGACCCCTGGGGACCCCTTGCATGATTCTAGGCCATCAAAACGCCGAATCGCGACTCAAATCCATAGATAGGGCGAGCTCTCCCCAAAACATGGTTTGGCCCTAACCCGCTCAAAAATGCCCCTCTCGGCTCCCATTCGGCCTACAAATCGCGGGGAACGACGGGATGAGCATAAGGATTCGTCCCCCTACCTCAATGGAGTGAATGCCCTGCCGAATCGACGTGGAAATCAAGGAAGAAGCTTTTAGACCGACGAACGCCCCGCCTCTCGCCGCGAAAAGAACACCACCGGGACCGCCTCGCCGCCGCCGCCACGCCGTTGCCGGAGTGAAGGAGGCCACGTCTCGGTCGCCCGGGGGAGAAGCACGGTGCACGGTGGAGAGGGCGCTCTCCAACAGTTGGAACGGAGGAAGAAGAAGAAAAAAAGAAAAGGTGAAAAGAAAAAGGAAAAAGGTTTGGTATTTATAGAAAATCCACAAAATCAGAAAAATCCTGAAAAATAGCAAAATACACCTCCTCGATCCTCTCGACGCGCTGATCGCAACGGTACCACTCGTGGGTAGATGAACGACCCGGTTCACCAGCTACAGGGTTCCGTAGGTGTTTCCAAGACACACATGCGGGAATCAGAAAACACGCGGAAAAAGCCGCGGAACACGTTCCGGGCCTCCGAACAACTCCGGATGGCGCCGATCCGAACACGAAAGATGTCCGAAATGAAATTTCAAACATAACAGAATCAAACACTCCAAGAAACCAGATCCGGGACCCACGAAGAAGGATCCGAATGGGTCCGGGACATCACATTTTGTCACCTTTTTGACTGGTCATTAGCGTTGACCTTTTGTCACCTTTTTGAATAGCCAGTACTTTGAGTCATTCTCAGAACCTGTTCTGACATATTTTCATACTACTATATAAAGATGATGAGATTCGTAATTAATCCATCAAAATTATATCATCAAGAATATTTGCATATATATATAATAAGTCATAATATTTGTCATCATCAAAACTTCAGAACCACAGGGACACAACATTGAGGTCTTCCAATGTCAACTTGGTCTACTTTCTCCTGTATCCCTACCCTCTTTTGATGATGCTAAAGGGGGAGAACTAGCTACTATAGGTTTATATATCTTATGCTTGAGTGTCCACATGTTTGTATGACTATTTGCCCTTTGGCATTTGTGAGAGCATTTGTGAGTCATGTATGAGTCATTTGCAATTGCATTTTGTGTAACTTGCATCCATGTGTCCAGGAGTCATCTTGTGTTCAGTGTCAGTGTAATATGTAATGACCTTTGAATGAATGAAATGCACTCGGTATTGGACATAAATGTATGAACTTTGCTTTCATTTCCTTTCATGTGAATTTGGCAAATATGACTGAATGGATTGAGTTGGTATTGGCTTGATGGATGGTCTATTGTGAATGGATTGCCTTGCGGAATTTTTTGATTATTGCCCCTCAATCGGTTCTGTATATCAAATGGTGATTGGATGAAAGATAGGTCCGCCCATCTGAAATCCTTCACTATGCATGAGTGTAAACTCCGCCACGTACACGAACCATGTGGGAGCTTGCAAGGATGTAATGCGTTGATTTCGAGATTCAATTGATTTTAACGGCACGTTAATGCATTTAATGTTATAGAGTTTTATCATAATCAAAAAGGGGGAGATTGTTGAGTTTCTCTAAGTGCTTTTGATGATAACAAAACCTCGGACGTGTGTTCTATGTCGTGGCATGCATATTTGCTCAAGAGCGAACACAATAATGTAATTGAGGCCAATTTCCATCATGATCCAATGCTCAAAATACTCATGCTTTCAAAATTCCCAGAATGAGTCAAGTTAACGCAAAATGAATGGAACAAGATGAGGAAACAAGGCATTTTCTATTTTGATATGATTTATAGTCTAATGAGTTGGTTTCTGTAGAAATTCCAGATTTCGATGGACCAACAGCTTCAGATCGGGCGACCGAATTCACCAGATTTTATAACTCTGTAAAGTTACAGAGTTCGATCGACCAATGGTTCAAGTTTGGTCGATCGAATTTGTCAGCACTGAAACATCCTGTTGCCATCAGAGATCGGTCGACCGACCCATGTACTTCAGTCGACCGAACCCTACGAAGCAGTAATTGTTGACTTTTATTTTCTCCATCATGTGAAGCCATCTCTTTAGGACTTTTGAGTCCCAAAGCTTCCAAACATTATAGAAAATGTGGATCTATGTCTTGGCATGTCCCTTGACCAACCAAGAGATATAAAAACACATCTTTGGCCAAGGAACCCTAATGACTCAAGGAGATCAAAGGAAGGCTATTGTAGACACCAAAATCAATGCTATGTTAAGTAAATCTCATGTCACCGCGTGACGCCCCAAAGTGGACTTCAATATTGGCTTAATATAACGTTTTACTAATTATTTGATAATTTCTCCATAAATAATTGTAATTTTTTAGCTTTTTTATTTAACCATTAAAATTAACGCCTGGAGGAAGGGCGTCATTTAACTGACGACCTGAAGAGGGTCGTGATTCCATAAATAAATGACTATTCAAACAGGCGTTGTTTCTTAGATTTTACGAATCCTAAAGAAAATAAAACTCAAAGAATTGATGTCCTCTTGAGGGGCGTTGATTATTTAATGCCCATTCAAACATGTGTCAGTTGTCAATTTTAAATTAAGAAAGTCCTTTATTGCTATAAATAAATCCAGGAATTAACGACTGTGTGAATGTCATCATTTCAATTAACACCCTGCTTCATGTCGTCATTTTCACTCCTGTTTCCATTTCGCTTGCCTCTTTCCGGTGGTGATCCTTTCCCCATTATACACATTGTGTTCGATTGGGAGGAGGGTTCCTTATTGGAGGATTGATTGCCCTATTTTAATCCTATTGATGCAAGGATTTTGGGCCTATAAATACCCTATGGTGGTCTTCTCGCGCGTGAAGGGGGAAGAGGCACAAAAAAAGGGCCGTTGCATCGTGTGAACTTCACAGAGAGAGAGAGAGAGAGAGAGTTTTTCTTCTCTTTTACAGGTGCTTCTTCAATTCTACTTCTACCGGCGACGTCTTCATCCTGCAGCATTGAAGCTCTTCCCCTCCCTTTACTACTGCATACATAGCAGAGAGGGCATCTTCCCTTTGCTTTATTTGTTTTTAGCTATTATTCATCATCACATGTGCATCTTCTCTAAGCTTTGCTAGAGATATTCACTAGTTTATATTGCATTAGCATATCATTCATATCTCCATCCCTTTTTACTCCTCTTAGGGGTTTAAAACTAAAACACACAAGGTGTGTTCATGCTTAGTTTGATTGATTTCATATTTTTTGAGCATTCATATTACACACTTGGCTAATCCATATCTTTGTTTGTTTTGTGTGTTTCTTTCAAGGGTAATCAAGCTATAAACCCCCTTCATCGGCCGGCCGGTAGAAGGAGGAAGGAAGAACTATCAATCTCACCCGCTCAATACAAGGAACATGCGATCATCATTCCTTTTTTTGAGGTAACCCCTCTGGCGATCACCCTCCATAGAGCATCTCATGCTCATCCTCTTTTCCTTCATGTCCCACTCATTTTAGCATAATTACTCATCCTTAATCATTTGTCTTTTTTTATTTTCAAAATCCTTTTTATCTTTCTTTTAAAAAATGTCTATGTGACACGTTCACAAATTGGCGATCACGGTGTGACTCCATTTATTTTTAGTTTGATTACCCCTCCCTTTGGCACCCTTGCGTGCCCCTCCCTTCGGCGCCCTCGCGTGCCCCTCCTTCGTGCTCCACGTAGCACACACCCCTTGTGCACCACGTGCACACCTCCCACTGGATTAGCCAATTTTGAAGTATCCATAGCATTTTTATTAAAAAGAAAAATTGATTTCTGTCAGTTGCCAAGGCCTTTGGTTCTCTGAACTGAATAGCGCCCTCCATTCCGTCGTCATTTCTACATATAGCGACTGTTCAAACAGCCGTTGTTTCCATTTACTTTCCACATTTTTATCATTTTCATAATCCACGCCCCTCATAGAGGCATCATTTCCACATTTAACGCCTCACACCAAGGCGTCAGTTACTTTGATTGTTATTGGTTTTGGTATTTCCTTGATTACTATTCACAGTGTTTTAACGCCCCTTTACAGAGGCGTCATTTCTTCTTACAGCGCCTCACTCAAAGGCGCTATTTCTTTTGGGCCATTTTCAGATTTCACTGTTCATAGTGAATAGCGACTGGAACACTGTCGCTGATTGTTGATATAGCGACCTCCAGGTCGTCATTATTGTTCTGTCCCCACAGAACCCCTGCTTACTGCTGTTCATTCACTTGTTGATTGATTCTGATATTATCTGCTTGATTTGCCTGCATTAGACTGCATTCAGGGCATTCGGCTTGGGAGACCTCCTCTCCCCACACTTTTAGGAGCCACACCCCCTCTTGGTGAAGGAAGGACCCTCCTTTGAGTGTTCCATCTCATTGGACCGAAAATTCCTAAACCAAGCCTCCGTAAGTCCCCGCACCCATGAATTCTCTCACGGACGCCGGACAGGTTGTAGCATTGAAGCACCCGGTGTATAATGGACCCATACGTTGGTGAGGAAAGAGAAAGAACCTAGATACTCGGAGATTATACCCAAACTTTCAACCAGGACCCACAATCAAAGGAGAGAGCTTATTATAAAACTCACCTTAATCTCCAAAGAAAACCTTAAAACTTTAGGCTCATTACAACTTGAGTGTGTACCTTGTTGTATAAGGTGATATCTCTTGGTTATACTTGCTTGTTGAAAAAAAATATTTCTTTCTCCTTAAGCATGAAACTCCGTTCAGGTAAAATCATCAATATGGCCAACTATGGGTATACTTATGATGGTTATGAGGAGGGTCAATCTGACCCGTTTGACGAGATTCCCTCTCAGGATTCTTTCTATTACGAGGGAAACTATGTTCCCTCTCCCACTCAGGTCCACATGATGGACACCACTTCTCCAGAGGTTGAGCCTTCTTTCCAAGCTCAACCTACCACCCAAAATACTTCTGGGGACACCTCCCCTTCTTTCAACTTCAATGACGTTCTCAAAGCTCTCGCTCAACTGGATGATTCCCAACGCTAGGCGGCCCAAGCCGCCTTAAAAGGAAAATCTGTCCCCTCATCTTCCAACCCTCCTCAGGCCGTGGGTGGCCACTCTGTTAATTTTCCCAATGACCAGGCGGTCACACCTAGGGTGCCCTCGCACCCACCAACTCCTGTTATGACTATGCCGGTCCAACCGGCGAGTCACTCTGCTAGGCCTCAACAACTTCATGTTCCTCAATTCTTGATAAGGCCTATGCTGAACCAATACTCTTCTCGTCCGGCCCCAGCCGAGTCCGATAACCACGCTATACTCCTCCAAAAGATTGCTAGTATGAGGGAGCAGCTCAAGAAGGTCACTGCACCCAAGACCGCTCTCGAAGTTACTCTTCCCACTCTGCCAGTCTTTCACTTACCCCCATCTGAGATGCCAAATTTCCAGTGGTACAATGGAATGGGTAATCCGTACATCCATTTGAAAGATTTCTTATATGAGGCATCATTCTGGCAGGATAACAAGACTCTCTAGCTTATCTCTTTAGGCAGTCTTTAGATGGTCCGGCATTAGAATGGTTTTACTCTCTTGAACCGACTGATGCCGGTGACTTTGATGCTATTCAGCGAAAGTTTCTACAGAAGTACAAGGATTGTGTAGGTCCCTCCTTGTCTGTTACTGATCTGGTTGCCAAAAAGATGAAGCCCGGAGAGGACTTCATTTTATTTGCTGATAGGTGGAGAGCCATGGCCGAAAGACTGAAAGATACACTGTCGGAAACGGAGCAAGTGAAGATGATTATATCAAACGCCACTCCGTAATTTCGTCATATTTTAGCCATGAATAAGTTGAGCACCATGGAAGAGCTCTATGAAAGAGCTAGATATATACAAACACAGATGAAAGATTCGCCCATTATGGGCATGTTTGAGCCAAGGCCGAAGGTAACGAGGAAGAATGTTAATGTCGGCAATACTGGTGCAACCACTGAAGGCACTGTTACTAATGAGCAGGTGAGCGCGTTTGGCAATTCTACACCTTTCCGCCACCCTCCCAACCAAAGGCCGCCACCACAGCATCCCACCTTCCAAAATCAAGTCCACCAGCCACTAATCATCCTCCCCAAACCTTCCGGCTTCCTCCTCAACAACAACAGCAATCCCACTTTTCCCCACAAAATCAACACCCACAGTACCACCAAATGCCTCCGCCAGCCAATTATGTGCAACAACAACAACCACAACAACTAAGAAGACCATTGGGTTCCCGAAGAGCACAATACCCTCCCTTACTAGAAAGTCTACCAGATATCTTCAATGCCCTCATGGCCACCAACGCGCTCACCTTGCCTAAAGAAAGAACGGTGTGGCCGCAACACGTAGACACTTCTTGGTATTGCGTCTTCCATCGACAGTCGGGGCACACTATTGATATTTTCTTTCATTTTAAAGATTACATATATGATATGAGTGATCAAGGTGATATTGATTGGGATGAGATGAGAAGGTTTATCGCTACTTTAAAGGCTCGTAGGCCTCCTCGGCAACCACAGGCTCAGCAGCCTCCCGAGCAACCGACAGTACCCCCTCCTCAACAACAGCAGGCTCCTGCACCCCAGCAAAATATGGGGATCGTTAATAATCCTCTATTGGAGCACCCGATTCAAAATCAGCAAGTAAACCCTGTCACCTCAATCCATGAAGTGGAGAGAGGGCAGGGCTGGCATGAGGAGCACACCTCTGTCGGGGCCATTAACCAAAACTCCAGTCAACAACCACCACAATTGTTAAGAAGGCTTCAACCTGTACCCCCTTCCCAACCGCCACGTCCCATCATACATTCCACCACCATTCCAGGGCCACTTAACCCTAACCCCACTCCTTCACTGCCTCTCCTTATACGCCAACCCACAAATGCTCCTCAAAACGCCCCACTAAATAGACCCATCCTTATCCGCCCCTCGCCGGCAACCGTATCCCCTCCTGTTTCACCACAACCTACCCCGTCTACCACCATCATGCTTCCGAGGCCCCTCCTTGTAACCCGGCCCCCACCTCCGTCTTTCAATAACCCACAGCCGACGAGGCCTCTTATAAGAACCCCTCCTTCTACCAATCCTGCCTGGCATCCAACCTACCTTCCACAGTTCCCTCTACCTCTTTTAACCCTTTACCAACTCCAGGCCTGACAGAGACCCCGAAAACAATGGTGCTTCGTAGTGGACAGATGTTCCACCGAGTGTTTCCCCAACGGGAGCAGGAGCTGGCACAAGAGCAAGGAGAACAGGAACAAGAGTCTGCACCGGGCACGGAGTATGATTTATTAAAGCATCTAGACAGAACACCGGCCCGAATCTCTATCATGGAATTGATCAAAAGATCTACTACACATCAGTTGGCCTTGAAGCAATATCTACAAAAGGTGTTAGTAAATGAAGATATTCCAGTTGAACAAGTCACTACAGTTTTAAGTCCGGCCAGCAACCAACCGGCCATCACTTTTTATGAACATGAATTGGCTCCACAACCGGCCAGGAAATATGCATTGTGCATCACTATTGACATCAACAAAGTGGCAGTGAAACAATGTTTGGTTGATACCGGGGCTTCCATTAATGTTTTGCCACCAAGTACCTTGAAAATGTGTGGCATTCTAGAAGGTCAGATCTGGCCATCTACAATTACTGTCACAGCTTATGACAATACCAAGAAGCCCCCTCTAGGGATGATCACTTTAAAAGTTGGATTGGGTCCAGTTTCAGTCACAGCGGATTTCCATATTCTAGACATGGACCCGACATTCAATGGCATCCTGGGCCATCCTTACATTCAGGAACTTGATGTTACCCGGGTAGCCATCGCGCGCTGTCCTGCCTCGATGCAGGTGACGAGGCTCGGAGTTCCTCAGTCTGTAAAAACATAATTTTTCATAAACACACATAAATAACATATAATCAAATGTATTTTTGAATTTGAGTTTAAGCTTACCCATGTGGCGTGATCGCGCTCTACCGCCTCGGCACGAGCGACCGCTCCAGGCAGTTGCTCCGCTAGTGCAATCGTCTCTGCACTAGGCCCTCTCGAGCTGGAGGCTCCTCCTATCTCTCTCACCGCTGCTCCCTACTGGGCATGCTGCATTCATTGAGATTGTTAGTGGCTAATCATCAATAATTCAGGAAATCAGTTGCATATAGATAATTTAAACATTCACCAGGGTCTGTAGGTCTGCCCGTGTGGTAGCCAGCTGGGCCTCTAGGCTGTAGAGGTGGGCCTGCATGTCCATCGCTGCTATGTCTTGTGCATCCTGCATTTATTTTACACATGTCAGTCGCATAATAGACATATAACATTTGCAATTAATTAAAAGAAAGTGCATTCATACATACCCCTAAGACCCTCATCTGGGGTCGACCGGCGTAAACCTCCCAGTAGCGTCGGAGGTACTCGGAGCTGTCAGTCACCTGGGAGGTGACTCGTGTCCCGCCTCACTGCCAGTCAGCGTACTAGTCAGGGAACCAGACTCTCCAGTCGATCACCTTCGTGCCACCGAGTGTCTTCTTGCCTATCCCTTTGGGCTCTCCTACCTCGACCCACTACTGGTGTAGGCCGAGGGTCCTCATCACCAGTCTAAGCCATAGCGGCTCGATCTCGTTCAGGCAATGAACCCAAAGCTCATGCCCAAAGCAAGGTCGGCCCGCTACGACCCAGGGCTGGCCCTCGTCGGTCATGCCCTCGTAGGGTCTCCACACCACCTACATTCACAACATGCATATCATCATATCTCTCATCATATCATCATATTTCATAAAGTAGGAATTGCATCATATTGAACATACGTACCAGTGAGGCGGGGAAGTCACGGAACTCCCTCCGGAGCACTCGTAACTCGTAGGCGAGTGGCGCTCCACTCACGTACGGTAGCCAACGCCATGCCAGAGGGAACGATCCCTCATCTCCGGGTTGAGGGTCAACACGCCCCATAGGCATGTGTAGGTGACTCAACACCTGCATTCATCCATTTGCATTAGAAAAGCATTCAGAAGCATTTTAAAATAAAAAAGAGAAAAATGAAAAGAAAGAAAAAATGCATACCTGAAGGAAAGGTGAGAAGCCACTAACAGTCGACTCTCGACCCGTCTCCGTGGACAGGTCGGCCATCAAGTGCGCCAGAAGAGCAGATCCCCAAGCGTATCTGTCGACGCTCTCCAAGTCCTCAAGGATCCCCAAGAATCGGCAGTTGATGATGTCACCCTTCGTGCCGAGCACAACCTCCGAGCATCAGGAATAAGAATCTCCTAAAATCTTGATCTGCTCTCTCTCTCTCAGTCGGGTCCTGGCAGTAGATGGCCCTAGCTCTCCCAATCAGCCTCTACGAGAACTGCTCTAGAGACTCCCTCGACCTCTGTCTAGAATCACCCAACCCCATAGCAATGGTAAGGTCGGTGCGGTAGATGGTCCTACACTCGCTAGGTGTCCCTGCTACCGTCTCTAACCCTAGCAGCCTCTATGTCAACTCGCTATAGTCAGGTAGGGTGATCCCGCTCATAGTCTCGCCATCCACCCTCAGCCCGGTAATCCTAGCAACGTCCTCCAAACTAGGAACCATGTGACCCCATGGCATCTACCCTATCTGTCACGCCCCGAACCGATAGCAGCGGAACGTGTCATTTGCTCAGAATGTGGTAGTTAAACAGTCATGAATAATCAAGAGCAATGGCATGAGACCAAATAATTTAGAACAACAAAAATTTTTTATTTCAAATATAAGTCTCTTACAAGAACTTGAAGACTCAACTATGTCACTATGAAAGAAAAGGAGATGACGCACTAATAGACTTAGATAATATAATTAAATAAAAGACACCATGCTAGACTCAAGAAAGATAAAAGACTCAGGTTCACTAGATTTTGAAGCTCGCTTGCACACTTATCCCTCCCATGTGAGTGTTGGTCTCGCTAGCCACCTGATTACCTGAAAAATGTTGGAATAGAACTGGGTGAGCGAACGCTCAGTAGGAATTATATCTCAAGAACAAGCAATTGGTTTAAGTAATTACATTTTTGCATGCAAATGCAAGTAAGGCTATGCTTGTAGAAATAACGAGCAAGTGATACAAAACTAGCAAGAATTTAACAACGTCGTGCAAAAACATTCAAGCAAGAGATATCCAAGAGAGATTTATAGAATATTGGCTATTTCACGCAAGTACTTGCCCATTCCGGGCCACGCTGGTCGAGTCACACAAGCCAAGTCACGCACGCAAGTAATATCAAGTAACATCACGAAAGAGAGAGTGTGTGGAATGCCAAAGATCAAACTAGTCATGCACTTCGGTGTAATGCTAGACACCGTGATCAATATAACTCCCATGGGAACAAGTACTTTCGGGTGCTCCTCCCAGGACCAGATCGGGCCCTATATGCACAGCATTAAAGATAGATCTTGACATCCACGATAGTTCATAGCCAATAAAGACTTTCAAGAACAAGCTTTAATAGGATGATAAGATAAGATTTTATGGAATTCAAGGACAAGGCCCTTGAGTAAGGACAGACTTGTAATAAAATCCACGTGAAAGCATAGAAAGCATGACATGTCGAAAATCTAGGTGGAATTGGCACCTAGATAGGTTGCCATGAATAACTTGAATAGATGACTAACAAGATAGTCACTAATTCAATGGACACGAAGCAAGCTGAAGAATTGGCACCTAACTATAGGATACCCGATTCAATATATCGCCTAGTGGAATGATCACTCATTCCACTGGCTAAGAGAATTCTCTCATGGGTCAAGAATAGAACCATGAAAGGGCCGGGTTATCACGTTTCTCCAGAGTGACATGGCATTAAAATGGGTACAAGGTGTTTAAGGTACAACCAGTTCAGTCGGCCTTGAGGGAATCCAAGGCTACGAGGAGACTTACGGAGGTCCCGATGACTAACTTGCTAGTCCGAAAGAACGGAATGTCCAACGGAGAGCTCGTATGTCGCCAAGAGTTGAAGTGTATAACGTGAACCAATCATGAAACAGGGACTCCATCTATGGACGTGAGATGAGAGTGCCAGAAGACCTGCGGTATGGGTCAAAATCGGAAGAAAACGCTGAGAACATGAATACGTTAATTATAGAATTCATGTCCATCCAATTCTATAATTAACTATAATTAAATAAACTTATATTAATTAATGTCCATGAGTGACGTCATTTATTAATTAGCGTCTACATAGAGAGACATTAATTTTATGATTTTAATCTTAATTTATTTAACAAGAATTCACGTCAATATCTATTTAATTAAATAATTTCAAAAATATACATTCAAAGAGACATTAATTTATATAAACTAATTTAGAAAAATAGAATATATTATAATTAGGAGAAAAATTCAAGGATTCTAAAAATATAATTTTTATAATTTTCTGTTGCATAGTTTAGTAGATATGGATTTTAAAAGATATAATTACAAGTTATATATATATATATATATATATATATATATATATATATATACTTAAATAATTTGACGACTGCTTATGACGGCATCAAAAACACTTTGAACGACATCAACCTTGTCATCATTTCAACAAATTCTCAATCTTCAAACCTCCGGTTCTCGACGTACACATGTCGGAATCACGCGTTCTATATATCGAAATGACGGGCTCGAAAAACTCTACCTAACCGGACATTCAAAATAATTTTTCGTTGAGAGATGGGAGATCTTGAGATATGGGGCACGAATAATAGTGCAACCACTCTCACTACCTCGGTCACCTCCCCAACACTACGCCCATAAAATTTCATAGCCAAAGGACGTTCCCGTGATTAGAAACGAGTCGTCAAAAGAAAAATCTATAACTAGTATGCTACAGTAATAATGCTATTAACCGAGTAACACGATTATATATATATTAAATTGTTTAATTTATTTAAGCTTATAGCATATAAGGCATGACAATTTAGGAATAATCATGAGGATTTAAGAAGTATATTTATCCAGAATTTTTTTGGTGGGTGATTACTTGGTTATAAAAATCCTTAACGTGCTGAGATTATTTAAGATAATTAAGCAGTAAACTAAACTTAAGCAATCGATGGTAACAAAACATGAGTCTTAAACATGCAATTTAACTACTATTATCTTTGGGCTTCAGTTATTGAGAAAACCTACCTTTGTTAAAGATCGGAAGATGAACAGGTTGAATGAACTTCAAGAATCGATACTTTGTCTTGTACAAAGTATGGTGGGGGAAAGAGGATGGCGCCAAGGCTTGCATGATGGGCTTTTAATTGCAACAGGAGGAAGAAAAGGAAGCGGAACCGCCCCTCTTTGTTGCAGTCACGGTCGCAGGATGAAGTGGAAGGAAGAAGACTCTCCTCCCTTGGTGGCTTCACTGCAACCGGAGGAATGGAGGCTCGACCGCTTCCTCACGTTCACAACAACGTGATGAAGGCTTGGGTCTTTAATGCAGCAGGAGGAAGAAGTCAAAGAACTTATTATGTTCTTCACGTACTGAATAGCATCAGGTTGTTGAAGAAAAGAGCCAACATGTTTGGCTCGATGGAAGGGGGGTATTTATAGGAGAAAGAATCATAATGGGTTCTAGGAGTTTGATTAGGACTAACATTTTCTACGTAGAATCCTTACTAAACGTAATTACCCACGTATCGATCTCTTTCCCTAATCAATACTTACCCCGGATAACATCCCTGTTCGATCCAAATACCAACGGGTTCTGTTGGAAATGACGTCTAGGATTGGGGCGTTATTTAAATAAATGACGCTCGTATATACAGTCGTCAATTCTTTAATTGACGACTTGCCCAGAGGCGTCGTTCATCTTTCAGTATTTGTTAATTTAAGGTGTCACGATCTTCCTAGATTTTTATCTTTTTTTCTTGATGTGATCTTGTTGGGAAATTTTAGGGGTATGAGTTTTTCATTTTTCTCTATTTTTCTATGTAATTAGTTTTCCAAAATTATTTAATTGAAAAATTGGCACTATTCATTTATAATAAAATAACGACTTTGTTTAAGTCGTTTCTTACGTAAACAACGCCTAAAGCAATGGTGTCATTTACATTTTGGCCATTTCTCCACCCCCCTTGGAAGGACCAAAATCGTATATATGTCCATTCTAATATCTTTTATGTATTTAAATCTTAATTTATATATATCCTTCTTCCTTTAAATAAAATTATATTATAACTATAAGAAATATAAAATTTTTTAAATTATTAATAAAATAAATTGATATTTTCTCTGAGATTTATTGATTCTTAATTCAAATAAAATTACATTGTGCATTAAATGCTCACATAAAAATAACATGTTGTTCGTAAATTTATTATAATACAATAGTAGGGTCCATGAGTTCTTTTTTTTGAGACTTCAATTATTTACGTTATATTATATTGCATTTTATATATATGCACATATATATGGATGAGTGGGTTGAGACTTAAGGGCCCTTATTTGTGTCAATATGTTGTTATCCATTTTCCCCAAGATTTGTTATTTGTTATATTCGTATTCTAAAGGCCCTTACAATGTGTGTGGGTTTCATATATCTAAACTCATTTGTTATTTACTAACCCTCGAATATCTATTAATAATTTGTATGTATATAGAGATTTTATTCCTCATAATTTCTTTAACTTTTATTTGTCCTTGTCCTAGGTATCAGAGGCAGGTTCGATCCTAGATAAATTTTTACTTCCATTCCAAAAGGTAATATTAACTAGTCTTTTATAAATTTTAGGAACCTTATTAACTACTTATAGAGATATGTAGATATCATCATGTATAGGTTATTTTTCTTTTCAAATCATAAATATATTTATTCCTATTTCAAAATTACCGGACGTTACACTATCCCTCTGAAAATCTGGGAGCCCATAGTAAGCTGCTCGAACCTGGACCTAGGAGATCCGAGTCCTCATCAATCCCTGCAACAACAAAGGAACATTCTCACTTGAGTTTTATATACGTTTCTTATGTGGATATTCATTGGGTGTTACAATTTGTTCTCTGTTTGAATTAACGACCTACCCTCGGTCGTGACTTATATAATTGACGCCCCTGTGGGGGGGCGCTATTTCAGAAGGTGTTTTATGCGTAATCTGAATTGACGACCAACCCTGGGTCGTTGTTTGTTTAAGTGACACCCCTGTGGGGGGCACTGTTTTGAAGTTAATTTTTAATTCTAAAAATTATAATTGTGATGATTTTGAATTGGCGACCACCCCAGTGGCCGTTGTTTAATGAATTAACGCCCCGGTGGGGGGCGTTGTTTTCTGGGGGTTTTAAAATAAGCAGTGCACGAATAGAAATAAAATAGAAGCATATATCAAAAATAAAAGAAATGGCATGGAAATTAACCGCATGATAAATAAACATGATGTTTTAAAATGACGACATGCTGCAAGGCGTGAATTATCATTTTCAGAAATTAAAAATAATTTAAATTGATGACCTAGGGTGGGTCGTTGTTTGAATTGACGGCACCCACTGGGGCGTCATTTTACTATGTCACTGGTTCAACATTTTTTCCCTGCACCGAGGGCTATGGAAAATTCAAATAAAAATAAAATAAAATAAAAATAAAATGAGGTGGAGGGTGAGGGCACCTACCTTGCTACGTTCTGGAGCTAGCAACCCTCCTCGGAGGGGTTACCGTGGCTGCCGTGGTGGCCGGGGTTGACGGATGTGGCGAGGCCGAGCGGACGCCGCCGCCGGTGGTTCTCCTTCACCTCCTTCTTCATCTTCGTCTTCCTCATCGTCGTCGTCTTCCTCATCTTCTTGTTCATCCTCACCATCGTCTTTATCTTCTTCTTCCTCGCTCCCGTCATCGTCTTCCCCTTCCTTTTCATTGGCGGTTTCTTCCCCACCACCTTGCTCCGCCGCCGGGGCGTCTTCGGCAGCTGCGGGAGGAGCTTCCTCCACGGCGTGCTCGTCGTCACCGAGGTCCACCACCTCGGGCGCAGAGACCCTCTGCCGCTTATGCGCGCCACCCGTCATGGGTACGAGAGATTGAGTAGAGAAAGATGAGAAACGGGAGATTGAGAGTAGGGTATGGCTCGGTTAGGGTTTGGTTATAGAAAGAGGGAAGAAGAGGAAGAAAGTAGACGAAGGAAGGAGAAGAAGAGAGGGAAATAGGGTTTAACGGTCGAAACGAATTGACGCCCTGAGTGACGTCGTCATTATATTAATTGACGGTCTTGGCCAAGGCGTGGTTTCATGATATGAAGACCCGTGGTTAGGCGTCATTTTATTTTGCATGGGAACTCGCAACCGTCATCAGACGCATTAATGAGAGATTGATTGATGTGATTGTAGTCATGATTGCGGTTTACAATTGATGACAGCGGACATAGGCATCAGTTTGATAAGGCACGACGTGAGTCAAGGCGTCATTTCTGAGAAATTGAAAAATTACTTTAAAAATAATTTAAAGAATTTAAAGCGATTAACGCCTTACCTCGGGGCGCCAATTAATAAACGCCTGTTTGAATAAGCATCAATCATGGTTTTATCTATTGATTAATGAAAATTGACGACATGCACTAAGGCGTTGTTTAAGGAATTGACGCCATTCTTGGAGGCGCGGCTCAGAACAGAAGACCCGATGCTCAGTTTTATCAGACAGAATCATATTGAATTAGAAGAAAAAGATCGTATAACATGTTGTTTTGGCTCAATTAAGGAAATACTCTTATTTCATTAATAAAAATCATTGTTACATTCAATGAGCCATCATGGGCCTTATCTTCCTAAGTGCTATTACATATGATGTGCATTTGTCTTCTTCTTCTTCAACATATTGCTTGGAACTATGTAGTAGTCCAACCTTCCAGTGTGCCATGATTGTCTTGACTTCCTCTTGATCTCCACTTGAGCCTAGTTCTCTCCTCTTGAGTGGTGGAAGGCGAGAAGGTTCTTCAAAGGTGTGCTGAGGTAGTCCAAGTTGTGGAAGGCACTGGTGAGCATTATAGAGGACGAAGTCGGTCCCACCGATCAATCGATGCTCTATGTCAGAGGAGAGTCTTGAGTGAAGCTCTTGGGTCTTGAGGAACCCCGGTGTGCAAGTGAAACCACTCTTTGGCATGGTCTTAAAGTGGTTCCTCCAATCGCCTCTTTTCTTGAGCTTTGGCACCCGATTAGTCACCCTCTAACATAGGCCCAAGGAATCCGTCATATACCGGAGGGGGCTTTTAGAAAACAGTTTTGAGGCCGATTGAGTTTCTTGGCATGGGTCAAACTTTAGGTGGAGGTCCACCTGTGGACACGGGATTTTTATTCCTCTAACTAAATTTTGTTTTTATTTATTTATTTATTTATTTTGGGTTTATTAGGCGTGCCAGTCACATGTGTGACGATTTCATTGTGCGCTCGACTTGACTTGATCAGTCGATTGTGAAGTCTGAGTCGGGACCAAAAGTCCGCCATACCATAAAGGCTATGAAGTTAATTACACCCTTCCTAAGAAGGACAACCCTTGATTAAACGCCAAAATAGGAGGTCTCAGAAGGCAGTCAAAATACTAATGTGCGAAATAAAGGCTTCATGCTTATGGAAGAGGACGAATGGAGGGCGGATTTATTTAGTTCAACGGACTAAATCGGGCGGCACAACCTTTAACTTTGAGCCATACTGGGTAAGGATAGTAGACCATCCACGCAGTGGCGGGACGGAATTCGGCTAATCATTAGGGTATTCCCTTTTGACACTTCCACTTCACCGGATGCTCCAAATAGGTTCGTTTCCCCCGAAGATGGAGCCGGATGGGAAGTGTATCGGAGACACCCCCTTGACTCATCGGGGTTGATGACATTGGACTAGATTTCGACAGCATCTCCCCTCAACTTGGAACATGCCCAAGGGGAAATAGGTGATCATCCATGGAGTGCCGGGATGAAAACCGAAAGAGAAAGGCACTGGGCCCTGGCACGGTGTGATGTTGGGGATGGTTCCCCGTTTATTTATTCCATGGGGTGTACCCTGTGACCTGCAGATATCCCTCGAATTAGTGTGGCAGGGTGCTCAAAGATTGGGCAGAGGAGGAGAGGCTCTCGGCGCAGCAATAACGAGCATAGGCAGGCTTCCCGGCGCGGGGGAATGGGTTCTAGGCATGAGGTTCTCGGCATAGCTTTAAAGAAAGAGGAGGGGGGCTCTCGGCGTGAGGTTCCCGGCGCGGGGGAATGGTTTCTCGGCATGAGGTTCTCAGCATAGCTTTAAAGAAGGAGGAGGGAGCTCTCGGCGTGAGGTTCCCGGCGCGGGCTGCGCCGGGAGCTATTCATGGCGCCGGAAAGGTTTGTGGAGGTTTGTGGGGTTCTACGATGCTCTGTTCTGGGGATTTTTCCTGGGATTCAGGTAACGGCTAGGGGATTTTAGGATGCAAATGAGGAAGGGGCCGAGGGCTCTACCAAGTTACCAGATTAACATCAAGGAGTCACATGGATAGAAGGGATTCGAGGGATTGAAGTCACCAGGCGTTCGAACCCTCTGGAACAGGCTTTATGCCATTCATATCGCCGACCATCCAGGAGATCAAGAGATGACTGTCTCTGATCCCTGTAATGGCCCCAATGGCTTAGGAAACTCGAGAGGACTATAGACTTCGCAACGTTTAAATCATCGATGTCGTCGAGGGAGAGAGAGGGACAAAGCCCAAAGATCCACGGTAAGGATCAGGGCTCTGTTACCTCCTTCCTATCTGAAACAAGCATGCATATAGGCACAAGAAATCACTAGAATTCTAAGCATCCGAGCAATTAATATATGCGGGGGATAACATACATTCCGAGAGAGAGAGCATAGGGAGAAGAGGGCCAACGAAAACCATTTCATCGGAACAACCGTGGAGTTGCATTTCACTGTTTCATCGTTTACATCATTCATAGAACAAAGGGGACGGAGGGAAGAAAAATAGACTAATACTCTATCTCCTCGACAACAGGGAGATCTCTTCACTTCGAAAGCGGAAAACGGAATCGAAGCTTATACATCAAAAAGAAAGGGAAGCAGGAAGGGACGACGGCAATAAAGGGAAGGGGAGGGCGGAGCATTGACTCCTCTCCCTCCCCTAGCACCCCACCTTCTCCTTCCTTCCGACCTCGCAGTAGCTTTTCTTCTCTTCTCTCTTTTTTATCTGGCTATCTGGAGATGCCTCTCTTCGCTCTTTTTTTTTCTCCCTTGCTTTCTTTCTTTCTTGCCCTCTCTGTCTCTGTCTGTCCTCTGTATGTTGAGATGAACAAAGGGGGGGTTTTATAGGCACAGCAGCCCCCTTCTCGGCATGACCCTTCCCGGCGCGCCGAAGACGACTTCCCGGTGCGCCCTTGTCAACCGGGGAGGCTTCCCGGCGCCATTATGGGCTTTGGACCTTGTGAGGATTTCCCGGTTCTACCTTAGTGAGCCCATTTGGGCTTTAATATCTTGAACTCTCTCGTTATCAAGTCTGGACTATGAAAGACATATAACCTATCTTTTCATTTGTGAGTCCTTCGAGCCTGTCAGAACAGGTGAAGGTTGATTAGTGAGTTGACATAGTCTTCTCAGAATATTTCTGGATATTTTCATCAGTCAGTAGACCGCAGTTCTTCATCAGTACTGTTATCTGGACGACGATAATACCGGACATCAGCTTGACCGGGAAGGGCTTCAGTCGGGTGGCAACCTTAGTGATGACTATTCTGTAATTCTGGCTTTGCAGGAATCTCTGAGAGCTTCATGTATGGTTCAATCTTCTCTTTGGTCTCATCTTTATTCTTAGTTATATTTCAGGTGTCAACAAATGCCCCCCACTTGCAGGTGGCGGGAATGCAAGATAAGTGACACGGTGCCTGCAGGTGTGTATATCATTCAGCATCTAAACTCATTTATCAGCTTGGCATTGCTAGTCATCTTTCATTTTGCAGCTTGGCAGCGTCATTACTTTGGCATTTCTTTTGATTTCTCTCAATTTCTTTGCCTCGAACACCCTTGGCGCGAGCTTCTTGGCGCACGGCCTTTAGGCACAGCCTTCTCGGCGCGTTGGCTCTCGGCGCATGGCTTTTCAGCAGGGCTTATCGGCGCGCCCGGTCACAGGCCTCCGCAGGGCTTCTCGGCGCGCCCTTGGTGAAGGGAGGGGGGAGTTCTCGGCGTGCCTTTTTTTGGTGGGTTTTTTTGAATTAGGGGGGTTCTCGGCGCGCTAAAGACCGTGCCGAGAACCTCTCTTCTGCTTCCGCTATTTGAGGGGCCGGGAGCCTCGTTCCTCTTCATTCTTCACTCCCTCTTCTCTCTCTTCACCCTCTCGACGGTGGTGGCGAGCTCTTCCCCTCAGCCATCCAGCTTCCTTCCCGCTTCATTAGATTTCACCCGGGTAGGATATTATTTTGGGGATTAAATCCCTTTTACTTCCGGGATCACTCCCTCTTGGTGGGTGACTCCCTATCTTCTTTGGGTAGACCCTGAATAAGGGGAGATGCTGCTGAAATTTTCACATGGCTTCACACTATAATCTTTATAAGATTGTTTCTTATTTTAGAACTTTCATTCACATCTTTTCTCTGACTGCAGACATTGCAATGGCTTCCAGCTCTGCTGCTACATCTTCTGGAGCTGTTGGGCCGAGCTCGTCAGCGTAGCCAGATATATCACGGGCCGTAGTAAATTGGCTGAACGTGCATAGCCTGGACTTCGAGTATGACAAAGTTGCTGCCGTTGACGAATCGTCTGATTCTGAGACGGATACAGTATCAACATCGAGGGTATATTCCACTGCAATGGGGACATGCTTCAGACGGGGCAACGACTATCGGCCGTATCTTCCGAAGGACCGCCACTTAATGTCGTTCATCCAAACTTTCACAGTGGGTGGCATGCGAGACTATCGGATAGCCCGTGCTGTCGAGGCTGCCATCCTTGCCGAACAAGATAGCCTGAAGGAGTCGATGTACTGCCACAAGGCCATCTATCTTCTCGGGGAGAAGCGCAACTGAGACGCAGTCCTCGGTATATCAGAGCTGGAGTCGGAGAAGAAAATGTTGACCCGGGCCCCGGAATTTACACCTTCCCTGTGGGATAATGCTAGTGGCCGAGTTCATAGGGAGAAGCCTGGCTATGGTCTATTCCTGGCACCGATAAAATGGGGATACCGCGAAGAGCCCTTTGTGTTGAATTGTTCGGCCGTCCAGTTCAAGTATCATCTGGCTGCCGGTTGGTTTGGAGATACCAAGATCACTGACGCCCACCTGTTCCAGGTGGGAGCGGTGGAGTTCATCGAATTTGTTTTAAAGGAATACGCCCCTCTGCTGATCAGAGCCGGGGTATATCACAGTGTCTTTGCTTCTAGATTCCGCTATCCCATATCCCGAGGGTTATGCTGTGGAATGTTTGAAGTATTCTGCCCTTTGTTCAACATATTTTATACAGTAGAGGGCGAAACATCTCTCGACCTCCGGAGTTTGTCACAGCTTTCTGGTCTGCCTATTGACGGTGAGCCGTATGAAGAGGTCTGCTTGGCGGATTCCGAGAAGGATAGCTCAGATGGCGAAGGCAAGTATTCACTTGGCTATTCCTACCGGTATTTAATGAAGGCCTATCGCTCCATCTGTCTGGCGCATAGTAGAGGATCCTCCAAGGGTTACCATCCTCGAGAGAAAGGCAGCAAGCTGTGGGTCCGGATAGGGCAGTGGATTCAATATTTCTTTGACGGTCCCTTAAAATATGCAGACTTCCCTTCCATGGGTCCGACTGCCAGCAAGCAGATAAGGGCTCCTCGCTATAAGTCAGCGTTGCCATCTTCATTGCGCCGTGTAGGCAATGGTGGTCCAAGTCCAGTAGGGGTGGACCCTATCACACATTGCGCGGCTTACTTCACATTCTGGTTGTGCACTTTCGCTCTCCCTCAAGGGGACGAGACAATCATTCGGCCCGAAGCCATATACCCGGCATGCCAGATGGCCTGGGGAATGAGGCTGTCACTTTGCCCAGTGGCCTTGTGTTTAATCTACAAATCTTTAAGGGATTTGTACAAGCATCGGACTCCCCGCTCTTTGAGGATCGTGGGCCCTTTTCATTTCTTTAATGCCTGGGTCTACAGTCTATTTCCTGAATTGACTCCTAGAACTCTGCAGGCAGATACAGTGTTACCCAGAATGATTGAATTTGCCAGTGCCGAACCTGGCTCTTTTTCTGACCAGTTGTTCAAAATAAGGGGCCGACTGATAAGGGTGCCAGTGGATGCCCCTGGCAGTATTCATTTCTGGAGCTTGGCAGCAGGTTCAACTCCTTTGGTTCATTCTCAAAGAGAATGTAAGATGGAAGAGGTAGAGACCTATCTTCACCCCGTTTCAGGGGCTAATGATGTTCGGTCTATTCTGGAGCCAGAGCTGGTTAGATGGGCCATGGCCATTCGACCCAGTGTTTTAGTCTTCAGGAAGGGTGGTCTGCTTCTTCTGGAACCGTATTATCCATTCCATTTCGGGGGAAACTTTGGCTATGACCAGCATATCCCTACATCAGTTGCCCAGTTTCCTCTAGATAGCCGGGCCAAGCACGGATCCGCCATTGTCGGCGATGGCCGGTTGTGGTGGGATTTCTATCATCGCCATGATGGCGCCGTTTTCAGAGTTCCCACTGTTTCCAACCGTGTCCCCTGTGTCACATCAGAGTATATCAAATGGTGGAACATTCGGACCAACTTTTACAGGGATGGCAGGGGTGCATTCTGGGACGTGGCCGAGCGTTCTTTCCTGAAACAACAGCCCGGGCCGGTATTTGACATCCCCGAGGCCCACCTAAAAAGGATTTATTCACAACATCCGAGGGAGGCCGAGAACTATCTGGCTTAGCGTCGGGTTCTGAAAGAAGGAGGCTCCGAGCCGCCCGCTCCTGTCTTTGCTGCCATTAACGAAGATACTTTTATGAAGAACTTGAAACATCTATGTCATGTAGGAGGCGCTCGTCTGGAGGCGCAACAGTACCCTTTCCCTATTGAAGAGCCGCTCCTGACGATCGTCCCCTGGAAGGGTCGGACAGATAGATTTCATCCCTACAGGACGTTTGTGCGCAGGGAAGATAGGACTCAGACGTACTACAAGCACACGTCTTGGCTGTTTGTTCTGCTGAATGTACATGGGTTATCTGCAGAGAGTCCGATATCTGGCATATTGAATAAGCCATTATTTATTTCTTTTCATTATGTCGATGGCTAGGGCATGGACCACCTCGACTTATTTCGATGTCTTGATTTCCATGGTCATAGTGATCTGGCATCTTTAGTGGAGAAGTGCCAGACATTTGGTGATGTCTGTTGGCTTGTCAAGGAGGCTGCTTTCCACTCCAAGGAGGTAGCTTATCTGTACTGGCCGCTTTCTATCTTTTATGATGGCCCAGCAGGTATGGTCTTTCCTTTCTGACTGTAGTGCTTTCTGTTTGTTATTCAAACTCTGCATCTACTGGTCTCATTGCTTCTTTGACGTCTTCAACAGATAGGCCAGATATAAAGTGACAGGGGCTTTACAGAAAAATCATTACGCAAGCTGAGAAGCCTGCTTATTTCGAAGTCCCTGCAGTAGCACCGACGACCACTCCCCTGCCTCCGGGCAAGAAGAGAAAGATTTCTGCAGTGAAGACTGCAGTTGGGAAGGCCAGGAAGGCTAAGAAGGCCCATGCTCGGTAGTCGGCTTCAGCAGTGACGGACCCTGGGACCCCTCTTCCTGATATCCCCTCCACTGATGAGTTTGAATCTCAAAGGGAGGGAGCCCAAACGTCAGTCAAGGGTAACATCAACAGCCTATAGTTATATCTTTCATCGTCTTTTGCTGAATTTTATAGAAATCTTCGAATCTGACCCCCCCCCTTTTTGCACAGCCCAAGAGCCAGTTGTGACACCTTCCGTGGTGAAGACCAGATTGCCTTCCCCCACGCCGGCTAGTGAGGCGGAGGGTAAGTGTGCTTTTTCATCTTCTTTTGCACATTTCGATTATCTGTTTATTGTCTCTCTCACGAACCTTTCCCTGCAGTGACGGCCGGTGAGGGGGCTACAGTTACGGGAGCAGCTGGCGATATAACTCAGCCACGGGAGGGCCTTAAGACCCAGATGAAATGGGGCCTTGTCCCTGTGAGGCGCATAGTTACCCGGTCTTCATCTAGGCAGACGTTAGGGACGCAAGTCCCGCCCGCGGATAGTGTGGAAATCTCTTCTAGCAGCTCCGCGACCGCTTCCGAGGTAGAGGGAGGAGCAGATTTCAGCGAGAGTGAGACGGAGGGTATCTCCCAATCAGAGGCCCCACTTGTATGTACTGCCATTGTCCCACTGTTCACCCCCTCCAAACTACTGGTGCCATCTTCTGAGGAGGAACTACCGGAAGAATTTGCTGGCTTGGATACCGAGGCAGATATAACTCCTCCCTTTGCTGCTTCAGCAGCGGAGCTTTCCTCTTCCTTGCACTCCTTTGAGGATATCGACATCACATTAGAAGTGGGTCTCTCTCCTTTTCCTCATTATTGTTATTATTATTATTTTTATCTGCTGCTTGATGTTGCATTGATCTATTCACAGGAATCCCCTGTTGCTAGCCCGGTAACGACTGCAGCCTTTGAAGCCATTCTATCTGACACCTTGGCTATTGTTCCTGCTTCGTCAGCCACTTGTGCAGGTGTTTCTGAGGTAATTCGCCCTGTGCCGGTGAGGGTGCAGTCTTCTACAGACTTAGCATTGCTGGACTTGAGGACCTCGGGGGAGAGTTCGGCCCTCATCCGGGTCTTGGATTTTAGAGCTGAGACGGACCCAGCTAGGGGTTCTGCCTTTATATCGGCCGCAGTGATGACCATTGCGCTAGAGTCAGCAATTCCCATAATAGTAATTATGGAAACTGAACTTTTGCCTCTACAGTCTGTAGCCCCTGCCTCCTTGACATTGAAGGAACTGGCCGCTGAAGCGGGGATGGAAGAAGGGGAGGTAGCTGCCACAGAGACCGGAATATTGTCCATAACTGACCCAGAATCGATCTCCTTGCTCTCGGAATCTGAGGAGGAGGTGCCCCGAGAAGAGGATGCTGAAGATGCGGGTATCATATTGGGGACCCAGGAAGCAGCCGCTCCAGCACTTATTAAAGTTGCCCCTACGAGCATTCAAATAGCAACTCCCGAGGAGATGGAGGTGGAAGGCCTCTTGGTTTCGTTAGGGGTTGCAGAGAGAGCTCAGTTGGCACCTTCCGCAGACCTCCCGTCTTCCTCTTCCCAGCCTGATGTTACACTATGGGCGGATATTGACAGCGAGGTGACTTTCAAAGTAGCCCCAGTTCCTTCTCCTGGCTTCGCTTCATCTGAGAGTTTTGTCTGGCAAAATCTGGACATGCTGCGCCAGCTGGTGGAGTCCCAGCCTAGACTGACTTATCTGCGGCTAAAGGAGATAGCCGAGCGTTTCACCACTGGTCTACAGGTGATGGGCTGTCCCATGGAAATATGGGCCCAGCGGGTTCTATTGTTGTTAAAGTTTATACATCGCCGGGACTTCTTGGCACATATTATGTCTTACAGACTGGCAGCTTTGAAGTTGCAAAGGAAGGAGTGCAAATCTGAGCTGGAGAAGGTGGACTCTGTTCTCCAGGAGCGCCAATGCCAACTGCAGTCTCTGGCGCAGCGGGAGCAGTTCGTGCGCAGCCGGATAACCATCCTGGAGGCTGAACTGTTTGACCTCCGGGCTGAACTGCCGCAGATAACAACTTCTCGGCCACAACTTGCGGAGGAAGTAGCCTTGTTGGAGGGGCAGGTGGCGTCCTTTCAGGACGAGTCTGCTCGACTGCAGGAAGAGGAGGCTCGACTTCATGAGCTGGGGGCTGCCCCGCATGTAGGGCTTCTGGCCTTCGAAGACATATTCCGGCGCCCGTGAATATCTGTTTCCCCCTTTTTGTAATTCAATTCCCCCTTAGGGGCCCTTCTTGTATTCCCTTTTTTATTCAATGGAAAGGAATCTTTACACCAGTCTCATATGTGGTTTGTCCTTTACTTATCGCACCATCAATATTTCACGGCGATTTGGCAGCGGTTTCAGCAGTCCCTATGCGAACAGCCCGTACCTAGCAGGAGAGCGTCCACCCTTTCAAAGAAAGGATGGGGAACTCGCTCCACCGCGCGACGGTATCCGGAGGGTGCTTAAACCCAATCCTGGGGGTAGCCGAATAAAGAGGTTTAGAACATCATCTGGAACAAACGGATGGTTCATCTCGGACAGGTTTCAAAGCTGGTCGGGGCAATGTATCAAACGACCAGTGACGGATTTTATCATCGATATTGGGTTTCTATCGACGTAAAGAAGTTTTATAGGTTTCATCAGAATATACATAAGGTCTAGACTGGGTAGACTTGATCACAGGTGGGACGTGAAAAGGGTATGTGGTTCCCACCAGAACGGGCGCAAAGTCTGAACTGAACAGGTTTCATCATTGGCCGGGCAATGTACCGATCGACCAATGGTTGGCTTCATCATCGATATGGGGTTTATATCGATGCAAAGGGATTTCATAAGTTTCATCAGGATAGACGTAAGGTCTAAACTGGATAGGGTTTCATCATTGATCGGGCAAGGTGCCGGTCGATCAATAGCTGGTTTCATCATCGATATTGGGTTTATATCGATGCAAAGGGATCTCATAAGTTTCATCAGGATAGACGTAAGGTCTAAACTAGACAAGGTTTTATCGCTGATCAGGCAAGGTGCCGATCGATCAATAGCTGGTTTCATCATCGATATTGGATTTATATCGATGCAAAGGAATTTCATAAGTTTCATCAGGATAGACGTAAGGTCCAAACTGGATAGGGTTTCATCATCGATCGGGCAAGGTGGCGGTCGATCAATAGCTGGTTTCATCATCGATATTGGGTTTACATCGATGCAAAGGAATTTCATAAGTTTCATCAGGATAGACGTAAGGTCTAAACCGGATAGGGTTTCATCATCGATCGGGCAAGGTGCCGGTCGATCAATACCTGGGACATAGGTAGAGGCGTAGGTCTCGTTACGATAGACGTGAGGTCTATTCCAGCAAGTTTTATCGCGGGTAGGACTTTGCCAAGAAATACGTAGGTTTCATCAGGATAGGCGTAGGGTCTATCCTGGTAGGGTTTCATCGTTGACCGGGCAAGGAGCCGATCGATCAAGGGAAGGTTCAGGAGTTTGATCAGGACAGATGTAAGGTCCGAAATGGCCAGGCTTTATCAGAATGGTGACGGGCTTTATTGTCAGTGGGAGATGTGAAAGAGGGTATATAGATTTCATCAGGGTAGACGTAAGATCTATCCCGGAAAGGCTTTATCATCGGTGGGGCATAGAGCCAGATGACCGACGGAAGGCTTCATCAGTGAAGGGGAGGTGAAGGCAATGTGCCGGTTGGCATGGAACTTTCGAATTACCACATTACTGACCCAAGTGCCCTTTTGGGTTTTCACTAGAGCTAGCCCCCTCTTGCTTTTGCCCACGCGTCCTTTCGGATTTTCACGTGGCGGGGTACCCGATTTTGCCTGCAGTGCCCTTTTGGGGTTTTCACCACAGCTGGGTTTTAGCCATTTTTGCCCTTGTCCAGAATGCCTGAACAAGTCTGGCGGGGTATCTCCATTTTTAACCCCATTTCTATATATGTACTTTTTGTCGTTTTCTTTCTCTTTTCTTCTTTTTTCATTGTCTTTTCTGAGATCGGAACTTTCATCCTATGGATCACGGCGCCATATGTTTATTGTGGACACACGATCATTGATGTGGGTGTCAACATCAATGCAAAGGGTAATATGGTTTCATGATCTATCCAGACGAAAGGTCCGAATCGATTTGGAAGATATAGATAGCAGCTCGGGCACGAGGCCGTTTGCTAAAAATATGAGTTTCATCGTTAATGTGGGGTTTAACATTAACGCAAAGGAATAGAGTTTCATGATCTATCCAGACGGAGGGTCTGAATCGATTCAAAGAGCAGTGTTGTGCTATGTCAGAGCGGACGGAAGGCCCACCCTGGATGGATTTTAGCGTCGATCAGGCAGCGTGCCAATTGATCGATAGCAGGTTTCATCATTGGTATTGGCTCATCCCAATGCAAGGATTTCATATGCTTCATCAGGATAGACGTAGGGTCTAAACTGGGTAGGGTTTTATCATTGATATTAGGCGAGGTGCCAATCGATCAATGGCGGGTTTCATCATCGGTATTGGATTTATACCAATGCAAGGAGTTCATGGATTTCATCAGGATAGACGGAAGGTCTAAACTGGATATGTTTCATCATAGATCGGGCAGTGTGCCGGTCGATCAGTATCAGGTTTCATCATCAGTATTGGGTTTATACCAATGCAAGGAGTTCATGGATTTCATCAGGATAGACGGAAGGTCTAAACTGGATATGTTTCATCATAGATCGGGCAGTGTGCCGGTCGATCAGTATCAGGTTTCATCATCAGTATTGGGTTTATACCAATGCAAGGATTTCATAGGTTTCATCGGCATAGACGTAAGGTCTAAACCGGACAGGGTTTCATTGTTGATCGGGCAGTGTGCCAAACGATCAACAGCAGGTTTCATCGCGGTGAGACGTAGAATAGGTTTCATCGGGATAGACGTAAGGTCTAAACCATGCAGGTTTCATCGTGGTGGGTCTTAGATAGAAACAAGTGGAAGTGTTTTATCAGAACAGACGGAAGGTCTATCCCGAGGTGGGCTTATTATCGAGGGAATGTTTCTTGAGCAATGCATGAAGGCATCAACAGAATAGACGTAAGGTCCATTCCGGATGGGTTTAATCGTTGATCGGGCAAGGCGCCGGTCGATCGACGAGGAGTTTTATGGTGGGAGGTGAGGCTTTCTTTGGAATCACCACATTACCGACCCAAGCACCCTTTCTGGTTTTCATCGGAGCCAGCCCCCTCTTTCTTTTGCCCACGCGCCCTTTCGGGTTTTCACGTGGCGGGGTACCCGATTTTGCCTCCAGTGCCCTTTCGGGTTTTCACCACAGCTGGGTTTTAGGCCATTTTTGCACTTGTCCCTAATATAGGAGCAAGTCTGGCGGGGTATCTCTATTTTTAACCCCATTTTTTTTTTACTTTCTTTTTGTTCTTTCTTCTTCCTTCCTCTTTTTTTTTTTTAGAGGGTGACAGGCCGGAATGCCACCAGCTCAAGATGAGGGTAGCTTGGTTAGGGCGGAGTGCCACTAAACGAAGAAAGGGTAGCTTGGCTAGGGCGGAGTACCGCTAGACCAAGAAAGGGGTAGCTTGGCTAGGGCGGAGTGCCACTAGACCAAGAAAGGGGTAGCTTGGCTAGGGCGGAGTGCCACTAGACTGGGAAATGGGTGTAGCTTGGCTAGGGCGGAGTGCCGCTAGACGAAGAAAGGGTAGCTTGGCTAGGGCGGAGTGCCGCTAGACCAAGAAAGGGTTTAGCTTGGCTAGGGCGGAGTGCCGCTAGACCAAGAAAGGGTAGCCTGGCTAGGGCGGAGTGCCGCTAGACCAAGAAAGGGTGTAGCTTGGCTAGGGCGGAGAGCCGCTAGACCAAGAAATGTGTAGCTCAGCTAGGGGGAAGTGCCGCTAGACAAAGAAAGGGTAGCTTGGTTAGGGCGGAGTGCCACTAGACCAAAGAAATGGTAGCTCGGCTAGGGCGGAATGCCGCTAGATGAAGAAAGGGTAGCTTGGTTAGGGCGGAGTGCCACTAGACTAAGAAAGGGTAGCTTGGCTAGGGCGGAGTGCCGCTAGACCAAGAAAGGGGTGTAACTTGGCTAGGGCGGAGTGCCGCTAGACCAAGAAATGGGTAGCTCGGCTAGGGCGGAGTGTCGCTAGACGAAGAAAGGGTGTAGCTTGGCTAGGGCGGAGTGCCGTTAGACCAAGAAAGGGTGTAGCTTGGGTAGGGCGGAGTGCCGCTAGACCAAGAAATGGGTATCTCGGCTAGGGCGGAGTGCCGCTAGACGAAGAAAGGGTAGCTTGGGTAGGGTGGAGTGCCACTAGACCAGGAAAGGGTAGCTTGGTTAGGGCGGAGTGCCACTAGACCAAGGAAGGGTGTAGCTTGGCTAGGGCGGAGTGCTGCTAGACCAAGGAAAGGTTAGCCTGGCTAGGGCGGAGTGCCGCTAGACCAAGAAAGGGTGTAGCTTGGCTAGGGCGGAGTGCCGCTAGACTAAGAAATGGGTAACTCTGCTAGGGCGGAGTGTCGCTAGACCAAGAAAGGGTGTAGCTTGGCTAGGGCGGAGTGCCACTAGACCAGGAAAGGGTAGCTTGGTTAGGGCAGAGTGCCACTAGACCAAGGAAGGGTGTAGCTTGGCTAGGGCAGAGTGCCGCTAGACCAAGGAAATGGTAGCCTAGCTAGGGCAGAGTGCCGCTAGACCAAGAAAGGGTGTAGCTTGGCTAGGGCGGACTGCCGCTAGACCACGAAATGGGTAGCTCGGCTAGGGCGGAGTGCCGCTAGATGAAGAAAGTGTAGCTTGGCTAGGGCGGAGTGCCACTAGACCAGGAAAAGGTAGATTTCGCCCGATTACTCGGGGAATGTCGGTTGTGCCGTATGATACAGCTTCAGATGTCTTCCGTTGAGTGGTGAGAATTGGATTTCCCCTCGATGGTTAACAACCACATAGGCCCCTCCTTCGTAGACCCTCTGTATCACATAAGGACCTTCCCAATTAGCATTCAGCTTCCCTTTTGGGTTGGACGCCATGACTTCTTTTTTCTTGACCATGACGAGGTCACCTTTCTTGAATTCTCGTCCTCTTACGAGTTTGTTGAATGCAGCGGCCATGCGGGCCTGATACATTTGAATACTCTTCTGAGCTCGGAGGCGCTTCCCTTCCAATTCGGCCAGTTCTTCTAGTCTTCTTTCTACATTGGTCTGTTCGCCACGGGCCAGGCCATATTGGACTGCCACTCTGAGTGATGGGACTTCCAGCTCTAGCGGAACCACTACCTCTGAGCCGTATACCAGCGAGTATGGTGAGCACCCTGTAGGTGTCTTGAAGACAGTGCGGTATGCCCACAGAGCTTCATACATTTTCTCTTCCCAGTCCTTCTTATTAGAACTGACGACCTTGGCCAGCAAGGTGCAGAGAGTCTTGTTAAAAGCTTCTGCCAATCCGTTTGCCTGTGGATTGTAAGGAGTGGAGGTCCTCCATTCGATCTTATATTTCTTAGCAAGCCGATAGACCTTCTGATTTTTGAAATGACTTCCATTGTCGGATATTATTCGGCTGGGGATCCCGAACCGGAAGATAATGTTCTATTTGATGAATCTGGCGACCAATTCACCAGTCACTTCTCTTAATGCTATAGCCTCCGCCCATCGGGAGAAGTAATCTGTTATGGCCAGTATGTACTTATGTCTAGCCGAGGAAGTCGGCAGTGGCTCGACTACATTAGTTCCCCATTGTGCAAATGGCCAGCTGGGAACTGTAGGGTGCAGAGTCGTAGGAGGCCTTCTAGGCACAGTAGCATGCTCCTGGCATTTCTGGCATGATTTTGCAAATTTACAGCAGTCTTCAAACATGGTAGGCCAATAGTAGCCCAGCTTCTTGATTTCTATCTTCATCTTGGGACCAGCCTGGTGGGCACCTGCTGTCCCAGCATGTGTTTCTTTCATCGCTTGCCAGGCTTCCTCAGTGGACAGACAGCGGAGTAGAATCTTCTTGCGTGCATCTGCCATTATTCGGAACAAAATTCCATTCCTGAGTTCATAAGAATCTTTGATTCTTAGGAGTTTTATCTTTTCTTCTCTTTTCTGCGGCAGTTGTTGGTGTAGAAACCACTGCAGCAAGTGCTGTCTCCAATCAGACGCTTGTTCTGTGCTGATGGTGGCAACCTCATCTTCTTCGGGGCACCCTTCTAGCATACTGGGGACTTGCCGCCGGTTCATAACGACAATGTTCAGTGTCTTATTTGGTGGGACTGCTAGTGAGCTGGCCAGCTTCGCCAGTGCATCAGCCTGGGCATTGTGTCCACGGCCCACATGCTTGAGCTCAATATGGTAGAATTTCGCCATGAGGCGCACAGCTTTTTGGTGGTAGGGATTCAGTTCTGGCTTCCGCACTTCGAACTCCCCTTGGATCTATTTTATTATCAACATTGAATCCCGAATACTTGAAGCATTTGGATACCCATGTTGAGGCTTATATATAGCCCGATTATCAGAGCTTCATACTCGGCCTCATTATTGGTGCAGGGCTTGTTTATAGAACAGGAAGTATGCACGACCTCCCCTTCTGGTGATTTCAGCACGATACCGGCTCCAACCCGTATTCTGGTCTTTCCATCGGAGTCTGTCTCTGCTCTAGATGCTCCATCAACGAATAGTTGTCACATAACTGGCTGGGCCTGGCAGGCCTCGAGTGTCTCATCATCGGGTAACTCGGTCCCTAGCATATCATTTTCCGGCACAGGATGCTCTGTGAAGAAATCAGCCACGGCCTGTCCTTTTATCGCCCTATGGGGTGTATAGGTAATATCGAATTCCATCAGGATCACTGCCCATTTGCCCAACCGGCCCTTCAGTACTGGCTGAGTCAATATGTATTTGAGCGGATCTGCTGCAGATATCAATCTGACTTCATGTGATAACATATAGTGTCGGAGCTTCTTGACAGCAAAGACTAATGCCAAGCAGGTCTTTTCTATGTAGCTGTAGCTTTCTTCAGTTCTAATCAGCCTCCTACTCAGGTAGTACAAGGCATGTTCTTTGCCTTCTTCATTTATCTGTGCCAGCATTGCCCCCAGGGAACAGTATGTGGATGCGATATACAATATCAAGGGCCTGCCCTTAATTGGTGCCCCCAACACCGGAGGGGTCTTGAGATATTCTTTCAGCTTCTCAAAGGCTTCCTGGCAGCCATCGTCCCAGAGGAATGGCACATCTTTCATCATGAGCTTGTGAAAGGGGTGGCATCTTCCCGACAGATTTGATATAAATCGTCGGATATAGGCCAGACGCCGTTGCAGGGATCTCAGCTCGGATAGATTCCTTGGTGGAGGGAGTTCCTGGATAGCCTTAATCTTGGATGGGTCGATTTCAATGCCCCTATGCCGGACAATAAACCCGAGGAATTTTCCACTGGACACACCGAAGGCACATTTCATGGGATTCATCTTGAGTTCATATTTGCGCAGCCTCTGGAATACTACCCTCAGGTCTTGCAAATGGTCTTCTCTTCTTTTAGTTTTTACTACCAAATCATCAATGTAGCACTCTACTTTCTTGAAGAGCAAATCATCAAAGATCTTGGCCATAGCTCTTTGGTAGGTAGCGCCGGCATTCTTGAAACCAAACGGCATCCTTTTATAGTGGAATATCCCCTTCGGAGTGCGGAACGCAGTGTGCACTCTGTCTTCTTCAGCAATCCAAATCTGGTTATATCCGGACGACCCATCCATAAATGACAGGGCTTCATGACCAGTAGTCGCATCGATCATCACTTCATTGATTGGTACTGGGAAATCATCTTTCGGGCAGGCCTTATTAAGGTCCCGGAAATCAACACATATTCTAATCTGCCCATTCTTCTTCTTTACGGGCACTATGTTGGCTAACCATGTAGTATACTGATTTCTTCAACAAAGCCTACATCGATTAGCTTGTCAACCTCTTTGTTAATCTGATTTATTAATTCAGGGCGCATTCTCCTGGAAGGCTGCTTTACAGGGCTAGCCTCTGGGTTTATTGCCAATCGGTGCTGCGCCACATCAGAACTCAGTCCCGGCATTTCATCATATGTCCATGCAAAGCAGTCTCGGAATTCTTTCAAGAACTGTACATACTGTTCCCTGGTAGCTGGCTCAGCAGTGCACTGAGGAATGTCGGCCTTGGCTCATCTACGGTCCCCAGATTTATTTCCATAAGCTCATCGACGGTGGCCTGACCTCCATCTTCGACCTCGGGCGGGGCTTCTTGCAAGTCAATGAAGCCTCCCGGGATATAATCTTCTTCAGTTCATGATTCTCTGTTTCATCATACTGGTCATCAGCGGGTGCTGACTCATCATATACGGCCAATATTGTTGGATTATGTTCAGTCTACCCCGAGGACGTGACTGGCTCAGCAGGAAACTCAAAAACGGAGTCTTCCGCCCTTAGAGGCTCTTCTGATGCAGACGCCCTTGAGAGATCATCATTCTGTAGAGCCCGAACTTCTTCCAGGATGCGCTCAAACTCCAGGCACTCCCTCAGCTCTTTGGCTATTTGGTCTTCATCCGGGGTTCTCGTATCAAACTTTGCTTCAGCATGGAACAGATCCTCTTTGCAAGGTAGGTCTTCCCAGCACCAATCTTTCTTTGCTTCATCAGACGTCCCCGTCTCCGGCTGACTGTCTGGGGCTTCATTGTCATTATGGATTGATAAATGATTTCTTCATCTTCCGAGGGGTACTTGTCACATCCCACCTCGGAAGGGTCTTCATGCTGGTAGGAGACAGAGATGACATCCACCTCAGCTTCATAGTATTCTTGCAGGGTATAACCCAATCCCGGGTGCTGAGTGATCTTCCTCAGTTCTTTATTATCCCGGGGTGGATCCCATAGCTCCTGGAACGCCTTCTTTTAGGCAACAGGTTGTAGTGATGGCATCTACATTTTAGAGAACATCTGCGAAACCCGCTGGGTAGTATAGTCCAAGCCTGTGATCGGCACCATCCGGTTTGCAGATTCTTCAGGGACCATGCAGTCTTGATCATCGTCTTCGACTGGCTCCCCGGTGTAGAATATGGTAGGAGGCTCGCAGAAGCGAGGGATTTCCATAATCTTCAGTGGTAGCACCGTCTGGTATTCTAGGCTGGCGATGGGTTTGACCAAACCCTGCGGAACCTCCACCTGTGTGTATTTTTCTTTCATTTCTTCATCGATATCATCCGGGTGAATGCTAGGAGGGGTGATCCGAGCAAAGTCACCAGCATAAGAGATGTGAGATACCTCATGCTTTTTAATATAGCCCTTTGGTGGCGGGGGAGACCAGTTTCTTGCCTTCGTCGCCGGCTTTTTCTGACTGGCCCCAGCCTCTTTCTCTTCACCCTTTTGCAACACCTCCGTGTAGTAGGATGCATCGAGCATATGGCAATCGAATACTTCGAAGGGATGCAGATCCGCAAACACCCTTTCTTCTTTTCCTTCATGGCAGTATTTAATGCACTGATGCAGCGTGGACGGCACTATCTGATATTCATGCAGCCATGATCTCCCCAGCAGGGCCTTATATGTGGTGTTGGAGTCGATTACATAGAATCGTACCACGGTAGTGAGATCCCCCAATGTGAGGTTAAAATCAGCCACCCCAAGGGGCGTCTCACATTTCTGGTTGAATCCCACAATTTTCATGTCTCTGAAAGGTAAGCTGAAGATCAAAGTAATATTTTTGGTAGATGCGGTATGGGAGAATGTTCACGGCAGCCCCGGGATCTATCAGTATCCTGTTCAGTGGCTGACAGTTCAGGAGCCCCTCATATACAGCGGTCTGTTATGGCAGGAATTCGGAATCAGCATGTCATCCTCTGTGAATGTAACTGACGGCCCAGAATTCACTTCTGTCAAGAGTGCTTCATATTGTGCCGGCGACTGCAAGGCATCAACAATTGCTTGGCGAGCCTCTTCACTCAGAGAGAGGATCTCCCAGATAGAGAATCTGGTAGGGAGCTTCTTTAGCATTTTCATGATCCTGCTGCCCACCCTGACATTAGACAGTCTCATTTCTTCCGCCCATCGGGGTCTTGAAGGTTCATGTGGTGCCCGTGGCCTCTGCTGACCAGTGCTGGCTTCAACCTCTGGACTGATTTCTTGGGGGGCTTCTTCTATAGCAACGGCCCCTGGTGCCGTCGGAGGGTTATCCTCCTCTTTCTCATTCTGCTTGTAGGCTACAGATGCCGACTGTTGAGGTCTCTTGCCTTTATCTGGCCCAGCCTGTATCGACTGCCCATTTTCCAGACTGGATAGAAATTCCAGAAATGTCAGAATTTGACCTCCCTTCTTCTCTTCCTGGTATAAGCTGGCAGGGGGAGGAATCTGGACACCCCGCACCTCTGGTTCAGGAATCTGGTAGGGTTGTTCCCCTCTGAACATAATGTTATGATTAGCTGGCGGTGGGCGCCCCCACCTTCTTCCGGAGCGTGTTGCATGTGCTGAGGTTGAGGCCTCGGCATGGTTGGCTTCTAGCGGGGCATTTGATGTTTCATCCTCATCATTCTCCCCGGGCGAGGTAAAGAGTGCCGACAGGGTGTTACATTGTACTGTCACGACCCTCTTTCCCTTCTTGGACTTGGGCCGTCTCTTCTTTTTCTGGGAATTTGGCTTTATTGGCCCCTGCCCCCAGAAGGGTTCAGTCTCAGCTTTTTCTTGTTCTGCCTCTGACTGCTCTTTAATTTTCAATTCTTCGAGCTGTTCCCAGAGTATACAGTCTTTCACCAGCAGGTGCCCGGGCTTTTTCTGTTCATATTCATCGAGCCCATTAATATACTGCTGTAAACGCCTGGCTGCAGGACTTACTTCCTTATGTGCAGGTAGGGGGACTTGTCTTCTCCGGTTATGAGTGGGGATCCGGATGACTGGCCCTGTCTCAGCTGTGCGCCATACTGGCTTTACTGGAGGTGGTTCAGGTCTTGGTGTGACACCGCGGATAACTGCTCCATTGGTATTGGCTGCGGGAGTCTTCTTTCTGTTCTTTATGGGTTTCATCTGCCATCCTTCCTGATCCTTCAGTGGGGTGAGGAAGCAAGCTTCATAAGTATGCCTGGTACATTCTTCAACGGCCTCCTTAGGCAGCTGCTGGTAGATTGAAATCATATTGGCGGCCATTTTTAATGCCGGAGGCTCATGTGGACGAGGTGGCTCTACCTGGTAATCTCCCAGCTGTAGCTCGCCCTTTTTGACCATGCCTTCCATAATATCTTTGAAGACGTAGCAATCTTCAATTGCGTGCCCCAGCGCACGGTGATATGGACAGAACAGTGGATCACCTTTCTTTGCCGCGTCCTCGGGTCTCTTTGGCTCAGGCAATGTTACCTTGTTGAACTTGTATGCCCAGTTGAATAGTGCGGCTGTCTTATCTTTCGGGAAAGAGTACGGCTTTCTCATTTTGTTTCTCAGAGAGACCTTATCTTTTCTTTCTGCTGTGTCTGCTGGCGGGGGAGCTTCATCTGCCCCCTTCTTCCCTTTCTGTTGCTCGAAGGTTCTGAAATCGACGGTGTTAGCCTCAGAGTGCGATGGTCGTCGATCATTAGATTTCCCTTTCGGCACAGTTGGAGCATTGGCCGTCGGACGGTTAGACAGGAACGTCTCAACCTCCGCCACTATATTGTTTAGCCGGTCAAATGTTCTGACATCTGCACCAATCATCTTTTCCAGTACCTCTCTCCTGAGGCTCTGCTTACATATTTGCACTGCATCTTCTTGATGAGGAGGTCTTCTGCATCTCATAGCTAAGTTCCTCCACCTTTTGATGTAGTCCAGTGCTATTTCATCTTGCTTTTGCCTGGTTGCATATAGTTCTGCTATTGTAATCTCTCTTTCCGTGACGTGAAATCTATCGCGAAACTTTCTTTGCATATCAGGCCAATCGGTCACTGACCCAGCCGACAGGCTTGAATACCATTCAAAGGCTATCCCGGTGAGGGATGAGCCGAAGAACTTAAGCAGATAAGCTTCATCAGCTGCCAAGTCACCCATAATTGTGGTATAGTAAGCTATGTGCTCCTTGGGAGAGCCCTGGCCATTAAATTTTTCAAACTTCGGCGGCTTACTGACGCCTGGCGGTAGTCTCTTAGCAGCATACTGGGGAGGATATGGTACCTTATACACATCGTAGGTACTAGCATCATCACCAGTCTTTTCAGACAGCTTCATCTCCATAATCTTTTCAATCATCAGCTTCTGGGCTATGGCTGGATCTATGTTTTCCGGGAAGAAGTGAGCTTGTTGCTGACTATAAGGAGTTGTCATCACAGTTGCGCGCAAGGCCGGCGCGGCAGGCTGCGTCTGAGATACAGAAGGCTGAGCTACCATCTGCTGCAGAACGGGTTGGCTTGGTGCTTTGCCCTTATCAGCCGGGAGAGGATTAGCTGGGATAGCCATTTCTATTGAGCTGGCAGTCTGCCCCACAGGCTCGACTTGCTTGGAGGCCGGTGTAGCTTCATGCCTCTCGTTTAGCTGTCTTCTGAGAGCATTGATCTCTTGTTGATATCTTCTAAACATCATCTGGATCATGGGATCCAGGGTTGACGGGATCTGTAGATCTTCTAAAGTCCCTTCAGCATCATCGACGAAGGGATTATCTTCATCTTCTGTTGTCACCACATTAACTGTCATAGTGGTGATCTTGCGGACTTCATCATCTGTCTTCATCTTATCTTTGGCCGCCTGACTTCTCCTTGTGACGGGACCTGGTCTGGTTGCTAGTCTGAGCAGTTCATCTGGCTGTGTCGGTAACATATCCTGCCCTTTGACAAGCCCGGCCATATTGCAGGCAAAGATATGCATCTTTTCCCTCTGCCTGTAGACTTTTCTTCTCACCTGATCGGGGTATTTGAGCCGGTCAAAGACTGATATTCTTTCTCTAGCTTCTTCCCTGTGCAGGTCTTCTTTCCCATACCCGGCTCTGTGGCCTTCTTCATAATCATTGGAATCGGAGGAGGAGACTCCGAGCATCACTTCTTGAAGGGTTTCTTCCTGTTCTTCATCCATGGTGCCCAAGGCACGGGATAATCTTTGATGCCTGAGGGCGGAGTTCCCCAGGTAGTGAAAGTAGTCTTGAGCCACTTGTTTCATCTCCTCTTGATTGTGCCTTCGTGGCTCTGGTTGGAGCATCAATCTTTCCTGGCTCTTCTGCTGATAAGCCAGTCTCTCCACCTGAGCAGTCAAGTGCTCGGCTCTGCAGTATTTGAATATATCGGCCTGTCTGGCACAGGCTCTTGGTCTTCTTAGAGTTGTAGCAGCGACTGGTTCGCTTATTCTCATTTCCTCCTCCTCCCTGAACCTTCTACTCCCATCCTGGCAGCGGTTGGCAGCAGCAGCATAATTCTTCCTTTCCCATCTTTTGCCCCCAGCCATGGGGTGGGTGACCGTGAGGTCTTCCTTCTGCTCATATCTTTTGCCCCTCATCCTGGGGCGGATAGTAGTCAGATTTCTTCCTTCATTCTCTTTCTCATCTCTCCTACCCCAAGCCCTGGGGTGAACAGCAACAACATTTCTTATGTCTTTTCCTTCTTCTCTTCTGCTTCCTGCCCTGAAGCGGGCAACAGTGGTATCAGCAATGTTCTCTTCCTCTCGAGCTGGGACCCAGCTCTGGATTTTTTTCGGCAGCCAGCTCTGCCTGAACTTGGGCGGCTTTGGTGCCAATGGCTTTCTATCCTCCTCTTTCATGTCGACCCTCCTGGCAGCTAGTACCCGGAACCTGTTGGTAGTAGGCACCATCGGGACGATCACGTCCAGCTTGACCGCCCTTGGGCAACCACTGAGGTTTACCCGGACATCTCCAATCAGCATTGTCTTTCCTGAGTTGGATATCCTACGACCCGCAGCAGTGGATCGGGCTCTCTTGTCGGATCTCCTCCTTCTTCCGGCAATGGAGGATGTGCCCCTTTTCGCCTCGTGATGGACGAAGCAGGACACAACCTCAGGAGTATCCTGCATCACCTGGCTCATCTTGGGGCTGGCAGCTTGCGTCAATGTCTCGACAACAGTCTTTTGCTCCTGGTTGTCAATCTTGAGCAAGTCAGTGAAGATGAGGCCCAGGCAGTTGGGCATCCCGACAGTAGGCGGCATCGATCCGAACGAAAGAGGTACCGCCAGGTAGCCTTCTCGAACATGCACATCGACCGCTTGTTGATCAAAGCATACAGACATGATTCCAGCCGTCATCGTAGCTTCCTGAAAATAGAGAAAGCACGGAATCAGAAATTTGAGGGGGGGCCCACTGGGCCTCCTATTTTGGCGTAGAGATGAAGGGAGACTAGGTCCCACCGGGCGTGCCAGACTTGTGGACGCGGGATTTTTATTCCTCTAATTCAATTTTGTTTTTATTTATTTATTAATTTATTTTGGGTTTATTAGGCGTGCCAGTCACATGTGTGACGATTTCATTGTGCGCTCGACTTGACTTGATCAGTCGATTGTGAAGTCCGAGTCGGGACCAAAAGTCTGCCATACCATAAAGGCTATGACGTTAATTATGCTCTTCCTAAGAAGGTCAACCCTTAATTAAACGCCAAAATAGGAGGCCTCAGAAGGCAGTCAAAATACTAATGTGCGAAATAAAGGCTTCATGCTTATGGAAGAGGACGAATGGAGGGCGGATTTATTTAGTTCAACGGACTAAATCGGGCGGCACAACCTTTAACTTTGAGCCATACCGGGTAAGGATAGAAGACCATCCACGCAGTGGCGGGACGGAATTCAGCTAATCATTAGGGTATTCCCTTTTGACACTTCCACTTGACCGGATGCTCCAAATAGGTTCGTTTCCCCCGAAGATGGAGCCGGATGGGAAGTGTATCAGAGACACCCCCTTGACTCATCGGGGTTGATGACATTGGACTAGATTTCGGCAGCATCTCCCCTCAACTTGGAACATGCCCAAGGGGAAATAGGTGATCATCCACGGAGTGCCGGGATGAAAACCGAAAGAGAAAGGCACTGGGCCCTGGCACGGTGTGATGTTGGGGATGGTTCCCCGTTTATTTATTCCATGGGGTGTACCCTGTGACCTGCAGATATCCCTCGAATTAGTGTGGCAGGGTGCTCAAAGATTTGGCAGAGGAGGAGAGGCTCTCGGCGCAGCAATAACGAGCATAGGCAGGCTTCCCGGCGCGGGGGAATGGGTTCTAGGCATGAGGTTCTCTGCATAGCTTTAACGAAAGAGGAGGGGGGCTCTCGACGTGAGGTTCCCGACGCGGGGGAATGGTTTCTCGGCATGAGGTTCTCAGCATAGCTTTAAAGAAGGAGGAGGGAGCTCTCCGCGTGAGGTTCCCGGCGCTGGCCGCGCCGGGAGCTATTCATGGCGCCGGAAAGGTTTGTGGAGGTTTGTGGGGTTCTACGGTGCTCTGTTCTGGGGATTTTTCCTGGGATTCAGGTAACGGCTAGGGGGTTTTAGGATGCAAACGAGGAAGGGGCCAAGGGCTCTACCAAGTTACCAGATTATCATCAAGGAGTCACATGGATAGAAGGGATTCGAGGGATTGAAGTCACCAGGCGTTCGAACCCTCTGGAATAGACTTTATGCCATTCATATCGCCAACCATCCAGGAGATCAAGAGATGACTGTCTCTGATCCCTGTAATGGCCCCAATGGCTTAGGAAACTCGAGAGGACTATGGACTTCGCAACGTTTAAATCATCGATGTCGTCGAGGGAGAGAGAGGGACAAAGCCCAAAGATCCATGGTAAGGATCGGGGCTCTGTTACCTCCTTCCCATCTGAAACAAGCATGCATATAGGCACAAGAAATCACTAGAATTCTAAGCATCCGAGTAATTAATGTATGCGGGGGATAACATACATTCCGAGAGAGAGAGCACAGGGAGAAGAGGGCCAACCAAAACCATTTCATCGGAACAACCGTGGAGTTGCATTTCACTGTTTCATTGTTTACATCATTCATAGAACAAAGGGGACGGAGGGAAGAAAAATAGACTAATACTCTATCTCCTCGACAACAGGGAGATCTCTTCACTTCGAAAGCGGAAAACGGAATCGAAGCTTATACATCAAAAAGAAAGGGAAGCAGGAAGGGACGGCGGCAATAAAGGGAAGGGGAGGGCGGAGCATTGACTCCTCTCCCTCCCCTAGCACCCCACCTTCTCCTTCATTCCGACCTCGCAGCAGCTTTTCTTCTCTTCTCTCTTTTTTATCTGGCTATCTGGAGATGCCTCTCTTCGCTCTTTTTTTTCTCCCTTGCTTTCTTTCTTTCTTGCCCTCTCTGTCTCTGTCTGTCCTCTATATGTCGAGATGAACAAAGGCGGGCGGGGGGGGGGTTTATAGGCATAGCAGCCCCCTTCTCGGCATGACCCTTCCCAGCGCGCCGAAGATGACTTCCCAGCGCGCCCTTGTCAACCGGGGAGGCTTCCTGGCGCCCTTATGGGCTTTGGACCTTATGAGGATTTCCCGATTCTACCTTAGTGAGCCCATTTGGGCTTTAATATCTTGAACTCTCTCGTTATCAAGTCTGGACTATCAAAAACATATAACCTGTCTTTTCATTTGTGAGTCCTTCGAGCCTGTCAGAACAGGTGAAGGTTGATTAGTGAGTTGACATAGTCTTATCAGAATATTTCTGGATATTTTCATCAGTCAGTAGACCGCAGTTCTTCATCAGTACTGTTATCTGGACGACGACAATACCGGACATCAGCTTGACCGGGAAGGGCTTCAGCCGGGTGGCAACCTTAGTGACGACTATTCTGTAATTCTGGCTTTGTAGGAATCTCTAAGAGCTTCATGTATGGTTCAATCTTCTCTTTGGTCTCATCTTTATTCTCAGTTATATTTCAGTGTCAACACCACCCAACAAGAAAAGAGTAGCATGGACCCGAAGAGGGGCCATCCCAAGGAAGACGAAGTGAGTCCATTATATAGGTTGGCTAGCACCGCCGGTCCTATCCTTTTGCCTTCCCATATGCTAGCTATGGTGCTTAGGTGGCACTCCTCTAGGTGATCTTCCAATGAAGGGAAGAGGAAAGCTCCTACTATACATACAACAAATCCCTTCATCACTCTCTCCAACAAGTTTTCATTCTCTTGGGCCTTGTCCATGTTTTTGTACACCCATGAGGCTAATTTCAAAAGCTTGATTCCTTTGTGGGCTTTTATTTGGTTCACTAAGTTTGGGCTTTGTACAAGGCTAGTAAGTATATCATGAGCACTTATTGGCTTAGTCAAGCTAGCCATCTTTGATTCTTTCCCTTGTTTCATCTTTCTTAAGCCAAGGAGCATCTCTACTTCCTCTAAGAGTATGGTGGCTTCAAAAGAGGGAAAGAGGAAAGTATGAGTGTTTGGGTGCCATAATTCTATTAGTGCTCCTATGGAGGCCCAATCTAAATGGATGTCATCATAATGGGTAGCATGGGTAACAAGGCCTAGTAAGTGCCACCTTGAGAGGAAGGACCTCATATCTAAAGATAATTTGGAGAGGATAAGGGGAGCCACTTGATTCTTAAGAACCTCCTTGGTCCTGGTACATTTGGGTAGTCCTGAATAAAATGAAAAAGGAAAAGAAGAGAGAATGCAATCAGAATTTTGAAGAAAAGAGGAAGAATACAATAAAAGCTTTAACACAAATCAACTTACTTGGCTCGTATTGATTCTTCCACTGATATGGCCAGCAACTTCAGATATCCTAGGAAATCCCATCCTAGGTTTCTTTGTGAATATCTGCATCATAGCTTTCTCCATCTTCTTCTTCAGTTGAAAGACCATGCGTTGCTAATCTGTGGTTCTCTGTTGAGTCTTGGCTGCAACGACTCTCAGTTGTTTGATATGTTTAGCAGACGAGCAGATGCATCCTTTTATAATGTTCAATGCTTTGGCTAGCCGTTTAGAGCAATCATGGTTTGAGTATAATTCGAACGAGTCACTAGAGTTTTGTTTCCGAGCAGGGAATGGAACACCATCATTGTTGGTGAATTGACGACAGATCTCCTGGCGTCATTTCTGTTATTCATGACATTTTCAGTGTCGTCTTTTATTTAATGCCTCTATAGAAGGCATCATTTGCAGTACGATTCCAATTCTAACTGTGAAAGTAATTAACACCCCAATAACTGTCATCATTTATGTTTGTGACGCCACTGCATAGGGTCGTCATTTCCTGGGTTTACATCTGAACTTAAGTGCTTGATATCTTGATTAAATCATTTTCTATTATGCACTTATAATCATATTTTGGGCTTTATTAAACTGATAGTTCTTTGTTGAGCTAATGATTTTTGAGCACATGAGAGCAGGTTATGCAAGTCCTGAAATAATTGGATTCTTTCTACTGGTAACATCATCCCATCCCTTGTATTCTCTCCTGTATGCATTTTTACTATATGATATCTACACTATTATAGCATATCAAGGACCTTGTGGTTCTGATGAACCTGGAGCTTGAGTTCCCCTTCATCAAAAATAGTGATAATTCCATGAGTCTTGATCACACGGATAGGCCGTTGGGTCATTTAAGGCTTGGGACGATGGTTCCGCTTTCTGAGTTGATGCATGGACAAATGGGCTTCGGCTTAGTATCAGCTCAGAGATTTGGATTCCTGACCAAGTCTGGATGGTTTAGCAATATTATCATTGATTATTTTCTATTTTAATTTGTTTTAATTTTTCTTTTAGCCCAGCATGCATCATGTAGGACTTTGAGCTTTGATGATGAAAATCCTCATATTACGCCAATAATGAGGGCCACTCGCTCTTGATTGAGTTGACATGAGATATTCGGTTCCAAATCAAGTACTATATTCTCCTTGAAGCCGCTCAGGCTGGTTCCTTGAAAGCATTCGTTCGCTGGGTCTTTATCTCAATTCACTTTTCTTTTCTACAAACCCACCTTGGTTGTAGCACGTCCACATTGGCTGGTAACCGCTCTCCAATGGTGTCTTTCATTCCGTGCCCTCGTGCACATTTCGTTTATTAGTTTAGTTTCTTCATCCAGCTGATCATTGGTTTCTTGCAATCATCCAAAGTTGTTTCATTCAGAATCTTGGAAAGATTTTCAACGCTTAGTGTCGGAGGCGTGTCACTTCACACCTTGACATCTACTTATCAGTTCGCTCCCTTCATTCCGCTCGTTGCACTTTCGCTTCATTCCATCTCACTCCCTTACAAAGCAGACGCTAAGGCGGGGCAACTGTAGACACGCCAAAATCAATGCTATGTTGAGTAAATCTCATGTCACTGCGTGACGCCCCAAAGTGGACTTCAATATTGGCTTAATATAAAGTTTTTCTAATTATTTGATAATTTCTCCATAAATAATTTTAATTTCTTAACTTTTTTCTTTAACAATTAAAATTAACGCCTGGAGGAAGGGTGTCATTTAACTGACGACCTGAAGAGGGTCGTGATTCCATAAATAAACGACTGTTCAATCATGCGTTGTTTCCTGGATTTTACGAATCCTAAAGAAAATAAAACTCAAAGAATTGACGTCCTCTTGAGGGGCGTTGATTATTTAACGACCATTCAAACAGGCGTGAGTTGTCAATTTTAAATTAAGAAAATCCTTTATTTCTATAAATAAATCCGAGAATTAACGACTGTGTGAATGTCATCATTTCAATTAACGCCCTGCTTCAGGTCGTCATTTTCACTTCCATTTCCGTTTCGCCTGCCTCTTTTCGGTGGTGATCCTTTCCCCATTATACACATTGTGTTCGATTGGGAGGAGGGTTCCTAATTGGAGGATTGATTGCCCTATTTTAATCCTATTGATGCAAGGATTTTGGGCCTATAAATACCCTATGGTGGTCTTCTCGCGCGTGAAGGGGGAAGAGGCACAAAAAAAGGGCCATTGCATCGTGTGAACTTCACAGAGAGAGAGGGTTTTTCTTCTCTTTTACAGGTGCTTCTTTAATTCTACTTCTACCGGCAGCGTCTTCATCCTGCAGCATTGAAGCTCTTCCCCTCCCTTTACTGCTGCACATATAGCAGAGAGGGCATCTTCCCTTTGCTTTATTTGTTTTTAGCTATTATTCATCATCACATGTGCATCTTCTCTAAGCTTTGCTGAAGATATTAACTAGCTTATATTGCATTAGCATATCATTCATATCTCCATCCCTTTTTACTCTTAGGGGTTTAAAACTAAAACACACAAGGTGTGTTCATGCTTAGTTTGATTGATTTCATATTTTTAGAGCATTGATATTACACACTTGGCTAATCCATATCTTTGTTTGTTTTGTGTGTTTTCTTGCAAGGGTAATCAAGGTATAAACCCCCTTCATCGGCCAGCCGGTAGAAGGAGGAAGGAAGAACTCTCAATCTCACCTGCTCAATACAAGGTACATGCGATCATCATTCCTTTTTTTGAGGTAACCCCTCTGGCGATCACCCTCCATAGAGCATCTCATGCTCATCCCCTTTTCCTTCATGTCCCACTCATTTTAGCATAATTACTCATCCTTAATCATTTATCTTTTTTTTAGTTTCAAAATCATTTTTATCTTTCTTTTAAAAAATGTCTATGTGACACGTTCACAGCTATCAAGGGAGAAAGAGAGCTGCTACAACACCTACGTGAACAGTACTCTATCTAGCCATTCTTCATCAAACCTCAAGCATTTCAAGACCAATCTGAAGCCAATCAACTAGAAATCAAGTGTAGAAGCAAAGCCTAGGCTAAGATCTACATCATCTACTCAGGGGGAGCCTAAATTTGAAGTTTTAATTTCTGCTTCTTCTTCTAAATTCCTTGAGCTTCAAGTGTGTATTCTCTGTAATCTATAAACACTCGTGTGTGTATGGATCTACTTAGAATTGTGTGTGTGTGTGTGTGTGTGTGTGTATTGTTGGTTTTTTTATGTGCCCCTTCTTTTGCAAGATGGGTTATGATGCCGGCTAAATAGAAATATGAGCCAAGTGATAAAATCAATCAACCTATGAAGAACAATGCTACATTAAAGTAGCTTGCAGAAAATGTGACGGTCCATATGGGGAACGTCAGAGTGAAGTAACGGTCTTGACCCAGACCGTCAGGAATGATGAACCATGAAGGATCCAGAACTGCACGGCAGAAAATGTGACGGCTCAGGAATCATGCGCCACCATCCTGTGACGGTCAACTGTTAGACCGTTAGGCTTGACAGAACGAGATTGGGCTAAAAGAAACCTACAGGTAATGTGACGGCCCATAATTGGAGCGTCAGAGCCAAGTGACGGCCTTACGATAGACCGCCAGAGAACGAGGTGTACTCCGAGACGGATTATGCCGTGAGAGTCCAAACCCGAAGGTTAACCATCTAAACCCCCACTAAAACTCTCCTAGACTTGAGATAAGGCCTTCTAATCCAAATCTTATCATCCTAGAGCCAAAAGCAAGCCTTTAAAACCTGGGAACTTAGCCAAAAATCGTAGCTTTCTGGATTCTCTGTTACAAGGCCTGAAGAACCCCCTCTAAGAGCAGGAAATACCATGAAGAGAAGCTTCGAAGTGGTGAGCATGGAGGAGAAGGTCTACGCCGGACCTAAAGCGGCGAGGAAGGAACATGGGGAGTTGCAAAGGCTGACATCAATCCCCAAGCATCTGAGCTCAAGTGCTCAAAGAGTGGTGAGTTCTATTGATTCAAAGTTCATTAATTTCTGCACTTCAACTTCTCATGATCTCTTCCTCTCCCTCTTCTTCCTTCTTTCTAGTCTCTTCATGGTCCAAGATGTTACTCCAACTTGAAGTGGGTGGCTCCCATGATCAAAGAACTCCCTTTAGAAGTTTTAGCAATCCTTAGGGTATGGCACCTCCAACCTCTATTGGTTTTAGGCAAGAATTTTCAGAAATAGTCTTTAGATTGGCCAAGCATTTCAGCCCTCATAGAATTGTGGCATCCTCAAACACATACTTTCATCTTCCCTTCCTTTGAAGCTATAGTCCTATTAGGGGAGGTAGAGACCTACCTAGCCCTTCCTAAGACTAAGGCGGGGGATGAAGATCTAGTGTGCTATACGGTTGAACCAATTGACCCGTCCTTGATCTTGAGCGATTTCATACACAATCCAAAGGACGTGAGGACCATGATCAGCCCACACCATGTTCACTTGATACCTATGGCACAGTGGATAATCTCTCATTGCAAAAACAAGTGGGAGAGACATGAAGCAATAGCCAAGGCGGTGTCGGTTTGCTTATGCGGAGTCTTCCTTTTCACAACTACCGACCATCTCTTAGACATCCAAAATCTTAGCATCATCAGCGGGTTGTGGCGGGGTTTGTCCATATCTCAAGCAATCCTCTTATACCTCGACGAAGGACTTAGCTCGGTGTGCTTAGGAGGACCTTTATTCGGATCCATAATACTCCTCGAGTGCTGGATGGGAGTGAGAATTAAATTCCAACCCAAGGAAGACATAACTTCAGCTAGCCGGATCTTCGGGAGCCACCCTTTGTTCTTTATTGGAAGTGCATTTGGATTTCCTTCACAGGTGGAATGTGGAACAGCGGAAAAGAAAACACGGGATGAATGGTGCCTCTTCTTCAACACCTTGCCAACAGACAAATTCACAATGCGACCAAGAATCTTTCGGAGCACTCTGCTGAGAATACCGCGGTGCCCAGACCTTGACCTTCAGCTAGTGGGGAATAACATCGTGGCGATCTATAACCCTCACCGGTGCCACCTTCAGATCGGACTACCCCGGACCATGGCTCCTGCACTATCACACTACCCTCCCCTTCTATCTAGGAAGATGGGGACCAAGGAGGATGAAAGGGCAGTCCGGAACGCTCTGACCATGTGGGAGATCAGCAAAGTGCGCCCGTGGAAAGAAGAAGTGGAAGAAAACGACGAAGAACGCCGTGGCTATGTGAAGGACTTAAGGAAGATCCGCCTCTTACGGATAGGAAGTTGAATGTAGCCTGAACCTTGTTTATGAATGATGATGTAATTGACAATTGGGATTGGAAAAGTTATCAAATTTATGTTGCATTAAGTTCATTTCAATGAGATGGGAATGCCTTAACTGAATGAGCATGAGTCCTTGATCTTGACTTGGCTAGAATGATCCGAAAACAGAGCCTCGGGAGAGTGAAACGGTTCTGCATAGGGCCGTTATAATGATGTGACGGTCTTACGACAGGCCGTCAGGGGAATGAACTAAGAGTTTGGTCCTCTGGAGGGTGTAACGGTCTAACGATAGACCGTTAAATATGTGACGGTCTAAGTTCAGACCGTTAGAGAGAGCCTGCTGAGAGAATGAAAGCCAACGTTCTGCAGAAGGTGACGGTCAAAGGATGGACCGTTACACGACTGTGGCGGTCTGATGCTGGCGCGTTACAGACCTGAACCTGCAAAGTTGTGAAATTTCCATCTTGGGCTAGAACCTGCGCCCTGCACACATTTAAACAAGAAACAAGTTAGATTCGTTCTTAGACTCAACCCCTTGCCTTAAAGCAAGTTAGAGAATGACCACTTCTTGATATTTGGTCAAGGGGTGGAGCCTTATTAAATAGGCGGAAAACATAATGAATATAATGCGATGCATGCAATACATATGATAGAATTTTTGGAGTTTTGGAAAATATCTGAATTTTTGTGAGATTTTAGAATATATGATGTATTTGAATTTTTAAAATCTATGATTTTTTTTTTGGATTTTGAAATATTCAATTTTTTTTTGATTTTAAAATATTTGACTTTCTTTGGATTTTGAAATATTTGACTTTTTTGGATTTTAAAATATGTGATTTTTTGGATTTTGAAATATATGATTTTTTTGGATTTTGGAAATATTTGACTTTTTTTGGATTTTGAAAATATTTAACCTTTTTTTGAATTTTGGAAATATTTGACTTTTTTAGATTTGGAAATATTTGACTTTTTTGGATTTTGAAATATTTGACTTTTTTGGATTTTGAAAACTAGTGCCTCCCCTAGCAACGTGAGCCCTCCTTATTACATCGAGACTTCCCAAGGTTGGCGTGCAACAAGGTGAGAACCCCTGGCCAAGGCCCAACTTGTATGATGGTGTCTCTACCAGGGCTATACCTAGGGTACTAGTGTTAGTCCTAAAAAGAAAAATAGAACACGGGGGTAAGCTTAGGTCAGATATAGAAGTTTTTAGGACTTGAGTTCCTTTCCATACAACCCATTAGAGATTTGGTCTGTTATGCCAGGGCTTTGTGTCCGTCATCAAACCTTTGTCCACTCTAGGCACGCATACGACCGGGCTCATGACGTCTCGCGGGGAAACTGTACTGCCACTCTTGCCATGCCTAGCTTTTTCTCTCTTTCTGGAGCTTTGGAATATTGGTAGGTAGACTTTGAGATAGACTTTTGCTTTTGTCACAAAGATAGCTCCTTTGCTTTCTTCTTTTTCTTTTCTTTATTTTGTGGCGCCAAGTCATAACGGACTGCCCCTATTTGAGACCTCCTCTCGTCAGGGTGCCCGGATCGATCGTTGCCTCCTTATTTACCTCTTGCCCCTGGATTTAGCCGAAGAAAGAAATGGACAGGGACTTCGACTTTCCCCCAAAGCATGGCCAAGGAGAAACGATGTCTACAGAGTAAAAAACCCGACCAAGGATGTTGTGTAGTGTATGATTGCCGTACTCGGGACCTCTTTCATGGCGAAAGGAAAGACACCTCGCTGCCGGGGTGGCACTGATTAGACTCCAAGGAAAGAATCGTTTAAGATACAACCCATTCCAAGCGTGAGAGATCTCCTCACCTTCAGCGTTTACTAAGAGGTAGGCATTTTCTGAATAAGCTTCTTTTACAACGAACGGCCCTTCCCAGTTAGGTTGTAATTTAGACTTAGGACCTACAGACCGAATGAATTTACGTTTCAAAACCATATCACCCTTTTGAAATTTACGCTCAATTACCTTCTTTTGAAAATAACGCGAAACTCTCTTTTGATAAACGGATACGTGATCGGCCGCGTTCATCCTCTTCTCGTCTAAGAGTTCCAACTGGACGAGCAATGCCTCTCGACGTTCATCGAGATTAAGTTCCTTATCGAGCTGCACTCTAAGGGAAGGGATCAAGATCTCATATGGGAGCACCGCCTCCATCCCGTAGGTGAGAGCATAGGGAGTTTGTCCCGTGGGAGTACGGATGGAAGTGCGGTAAGCCCATAGAGCTTCCACTAATCTTTCTGGCCAATCGGAAAATTTGTGAGATTCGCAGGTTTTCTTTATAATCTTAAGAAGGGTTTTTTTAGTAGCTTCAGCTTGACCGTTTCCTTGAGGATAATATGGAGATGAATGATGCAATGTAATATTGAACTTCTTACATAGGTCTTTGAGCTCTTGAGAGACGAACTGGGGTCCGTTGTCAGTGACGATGTTGCTTGGCACTCCGAACCGTGAGATGATATTCTTCATGATGAAGCGGCACACCGTGGTAGCTTTGATGTCCGCGTACGCCTCTACTTCGGCCCACTTGGTGAAGTACTCTGTGGCGATAAGAATAAAGGATTTCTGCTTGATCTGAGAGTTGGGATCACCGAGTGGGCCGACGACGTTGAAAGCCTACATAGAGAACGGCCAAGGAGCAGAAAGAGGATGTAAGGATGAAGCTAGAGCATGGATTTTTCAGCGTGGAGTTGGCACTTGAGACACCTCCGGACGTAGAGGGAACAATCTTCCTCTAGAGTGGGCCAATAGTAGCCCTGCCTAAGGATTTTCTTCGCTAGAACCTGGCCATTAACGTGACCTCCGCACTTGCTAGAATGGGCTGCTTCGGCCACCTTCCAAGATTCATCATCGTCCAAGCATCTCATGAGCATCCCATTAGTAGCACGCATGTATAGTTCTCCTGCGACAATAGTATACCTTGAGGCGGCTCTCCTTATTGACTTGCGCTGCTCAGCATTTACCCCTTCCGAGAATGATCCGTCTTTGCAAAACAACTCAATCTCATGATACCAGAGCAATTCTTCTTCGTCCAAGATTTCCTCTAACTCCATCAAAGATACTTCCTTAAGCTCTTCCTTCTCAGCCCTCGCCTCTACAGCTTTCCTAAGGTTGATATACCAAGGATCCTGAAGAGAGGGTGTGTACAATCTCTGAACAACGATAGTATCAGTATTCCGACTGAGAGGGAAAGATAGAGAGGAAGCAAACGAAGCTAAAGCATCGGCTAGAATGTTCTGAGACCTAGGAGTATGGATGTAGATCAGCTTATGGAATTGCCTAGCCAGAAGCGTGACCAAATCTTGATATGGCTTAAGCTTGGGGTCACGAGTGCGGTAAGTGGACAGAACTTACCGTAGGACGAGCTGAGAGTCCCCTATGATATTTAAATAACGTGCGCCTAGAAGGTAGGCATCCTTCAATCCGGCTAAGAGAGCCTCATACTCGGCGATATTGTTGGTAGCGGGGAATCAGAGCTGATAGGCAAAGGGAATCGTCACTCCCTCTGGAGTGAGCAGAACAGCGCCGATCCCTCGGCCTTGAGAATTGAGTGCACCATCAAAGTGCAGAGACCAAAAGGGATGATGAGAAATGGCAGAGAGATGCTCATCAGGAAAATCGTCCTGAATAGAATCAGTGTGAGGAATGGGGAGATGGGCAAGATGCTCAGCGATGGCGTATCCTTTGACCGCCTTCTGAATGACAAATGTGATATCGAATTGGGAGAGGAAGCTCTGCCAGTGAGCTAACCTACTAGAAAGGACAGGCTTTTCTAACATATAGCGAATCGGGTCCATTCTAGAGATCAACCTAACTGGGTGGGCAAAGAAGTAGTGTTTAAGCTTCTGAGCTACCCACACTAAGGCGGCACAAGTCTTTTCCATAGCGGTGTATTTGGCCTCAGCTGGGTTAAACAACTGAGAGAGGTAATAAGCAGCCCGCTCTTTTCCTTCATCATCTACTTACGCTAAGACCGCCCCTAGGGAGTCCTCAATGACCGAGATATATAGGATTAGAGGTTTCCCAAGGATAAGAGGTTACAAAACCGGGGGATTTGATAGATATTTCTTTAAGTCCTCATAGGCCTTCTGACAATCTTGATTCCATTCAAATTTGACCCCCGCGTTGAGTAATTCATAAAATGAGCGGCACCTCTGAGAATGTTGGGATATGAATCTTCTAATGAATTGCAGTCGACCAATCAATCCTCGAAGTTCCGTGATGTTCTTTGGTGGGGGCATGTCCATGACGGCCTGTGCTTTGTTAGGATCAATCTGGATCCCTCGTTTGCTCACTATAAAACCTAGAAGCTTCCCTGAGGAGACTCCGAAAACACACCTCTTCGGATTCATTTTAAGCTTGTACTCCCTAGCTCTTTGTAGCACCTTAGCCAGAATAGAGGGGTGTTCTTCTTTAGTTCTCGACTTCACCAAGATGTCATCCACGTAAGCTTCCATATAGATATGCATCATGTCGTGTAAAATAGCCATCATAGCCCTTTGATAAGTGGCACCTGCGTTCTTCAGACCGAACGGCATAACCACGTAACAGTACGTGCCCCAGGGCGTGGTAAAGGAGGTTTTCTCTTGATCTTCCGGAGTGAGACGAATCTGATTATGACCTGAGTAACCGTCCATGAATGACAAAGCTTCGTACCCGGCGGTGTTATCAACCAAGACGTCTATGTGAGGCAGCAGGAAGTCATCTTTGGGACATGCTTTGTTCAGATCCCTGAAATCGATGCAAATACGCACCTTTCCATCCTTCTTGATAACAGGCACTATATTTGCCATCCACTGAGGATACATGACAACTCTAATGAACTTGGCCTTATATAACTTGTCGACCTCTTCCTTAATTCTTAAGGCCATGTGGGGGTGAAATCTTCTCGACCGTTGTTTCACGGGTGTTGCCCCTAGTTTAAGTACGAGTCGATGTTCCACTAAATAGGGGTCAAGACCTGACATGTCCTCATAAGACCAGGCCAAGGAATCGCTATACTCCCTCAAAACTTTAATCAAAGCTTCTTCTACATGCAGAGGGAGATTAGCGGCCATAATGATGGGCCTTGGGTCTTCTTCAGTTCCCAAGTTTATTTCCTTTGTAGGTTCATCCACTGCCGACGACGGCTCATCGAATCTCTTTAGTCCTTGCGCGTGCAAATCGGCAGTGTCATCTATATTGCTGTCCTTATCATCAATTGGGTCCTTCTCATCCAGGATTTCATAGACACCGAGTCCGTCGATGCTCCACACCTCTTCTACTTCCTCCTCATCTTCAATCATGATCGCTGTAGCAACAAATTCTGGACACTTCAAAAGAGCATGACATCGCTGAGCTAGATCCTACAAGAACCTATCAGGGATGGATTGACGCGCGAGCAAGCGCGACTCAGACTTGGAAGGATCGGACGACCTAGAGCAGGACCCTACTTCTCTAGTTCTAACTGACTCTACTTCCCTAGACTTGACGGACCCTACGCCAAACCTGGGAGGAAGAAAATCTAGTGGAAAGGAAGGAGTAGGGGACTCGTGCCCCTGGGAGGAGGATGGAGACAGGGTAGCATAATCTTCTACTAAAATCTCCGTTTCAAATTTGACGTTTTTTTTTGAGATCAGTGGAGATCATACAGCAGGATGGAGGAGGAGGAAGTTGCATGGGGAACAACTCGGGGAAGATGCAATCGAATAATGGATCGGAAGATCGAAACCACATCTCGTGGAGTGGGGTGGTGGAGGAAGGAGGAGTGAATAGAGTTGACAGATCAATGGGTGGGCAGCGCCCACATGCACATGAAACAAACAAGATTTCAGGTGGTCCCTCCGTAAAGTACGGGTCGACCATCATAGGAGGAGAACGGGGAATGGGTTCCAATAATTGAAAGAGAGATGTGAGATGGGAGGGAGACCAAGAAATGATAGCAGGTGAGCTCCCCTTTTCTTGCAGATAATCAGCTAGTTTCTTCGGCCTCCACTGGACGAGCCGGGTTTCTTGATTCCTCCTCTGACCATGGCCATCCGATTCGCTGAACATTCTGGCAAATGACCGGCTGAGATCTATCATATCATCAATAGGCCCTTTTGGGAGGAGAGGTGGCCCGATAGTTATGCACGCTGCATCCTTTCTTTCTGACTGTGCTCGCTGTGAGTTTAGGGTACCTGGCTGAAGAGGACCTTTAACAATGTGTTGACGATAGTCCCAGGTAAGTGGCCCTGAGTCGCCCAAAATTGATAACACAGACTCTCGGTTACCGAGACCTCTTCGGCTCATCTTTCTCCCTTTGGGCACTGGCTTAGTACGCCCCTATAATTGTGCACCGAGGCCGCTCCCCGGTTGGTAACCCAGCTTTAATATGATGTCCCAGCCTTTGGAATCTCGTATCTGGGGTTTCACCTTAACATTAACGGAGGAAGAAACGGGCTTGCGAGGTGCATATGCCCAAGGGAAATCTAGATCCAGCACAGAAATGACAGGCCGGCTGCTGGGCCACAATGTGGGCAGAATTTTCTCTGAAATGGCTTTCACAGACTGGATAGTGGATAAGCTCTTGACCTTGACCACCCTCCATTGAAAAGGGAATTTAAGACATTGATACGCGGTGGACGGTATGGCGCTGAGAGTGTCAATCCACGGACGACCCAAGATAGCCTTGAACATAGGGTCAATGTCTAGTACAAAAAATTCAACAGGCATAGTAAGAGGCCCCAGCTCAGCTTGTATGGTGATCACCCCGTGACATGCTCTTCTTGAATTGTCATATGCAGCTATAGTCGTGGGGGTCGGGCGTAGAAGTTCTTCTGATATATTACAACCCCTGAGAGTGCTGAGTGGACATACATTGATAGATGCTCCTGTATCAACTAATGCCACGTCAATACTGACCTTGTTCAAAGTAATAGTGATGCAAAGCGGCATTTGCCGAGCTTGTGGAGGTTCTAGCTCTCAGAGAAGGTAATAGCGGGCCCCTTGGAGATTGTTGCCAGTGCGGTAGGTAAGCTGTCAACTGTCATATCTTCACTAACCATCACCTTCTGAAGAAAATTTCTTAGTGCATCCTGGTGAAGGGTAGATCTCTTAATAAGCTCCAGTACAGATATCTTGGCGGGTACCCTATCCAAATGATGTAGCAGATCATACTGGGTTCCCGACAGTGGCTCAGTTTCTTCCTGCTCGGCAGCCGGCTGGGAAGACTGGGGATTAGAAGTGGACTGATAGTTACGATCGAACAAACGCCCGCTCCTTAAGGCAAGGTTTTGTGCCGTCCTGGCATCGGCAGGCGGTAATATTGGCCCGGTGGGTTGGATGAGTGGAGTGGATTGTGTGGGAGAAAGGATCGGGTGAGAAATGGTGTTGGTGGAGATGATGAGCGACGGTGGACGGATAATGGATGAGGGATTAATGGTAGGCGGGGAAGTGATGATGGGTGCTGATATGAGTGAAGAGGTGGATGAAGGGGTAATGATGGTAGCGGGGGTAACCGACGATGGAGGTGTAGATAGTGGTGCATTTACTGGAGTGGGGGTAAATGGAATAACAAAGGAAGGGGTTTGACGTGTAGGTAAGATGATAGGGGAGGTGGAGGGATTGCGGGGGCTGTGGTGAAGGGCCATTACTTGAGGTGTGGTGCTATCGTCGTCAAAGGACCACCCTACATTAGGGGCCGAGGGTTGGACAACATTGACCTGAGGTGAAGGTAGGCGGAGGGTTTTGTGGAGTGACTTGGAAGTTTTGGGGAGCGGGGTTCTGTGGATTGCGGGGGTTTTGCGGAAAGCGGAAGGGTGCGGCTTGGAAAGGGAAAGTAACGGCTTGAACTTGCTCGTTCGTTTGGATCCCCTCGGTAACAGGCCCTTGAGGTTTCTTATGATACTTGGGCTTTTGGTTTTCAAAGAGCGAGTGTATGGGAGAATCTTTGAACTGAGTCTGAATAAAGCGCGCTCGGCTATAAAGTTGATGCATGTTGGCTATATCATTCATAGCTAGAATGTTGCGGAAGGTCGGAGTGGCATTAGAAATAAGCAGATTGACCTTCTCTTCCTCCGGAATGTGGCCGGGCACTCTGGCGGCCATTTGCCTCCATCTGTCTGCGTAAGTAGCGAACTCTTCATCTGGTTTCATTTTCTCGGCCACCAGATTCGTAAATGAATATTCCGGGCTGATTCTATCTTGGAACCGCTGGATGAACTTATCTTTCACTGTCTTAAAACTTTCAGTATCTTCTAGTGGCAGAGAATAGAACCATTCCAGTGCAACACCATCTAATGATCGGCGGGACAGATATGCCATAAGGCGATCATCATATTGAAATTGTGCCGACTCATATAAAAAGTCCCTCACATGAATAAAGGGATTACCATTCCCATCATATTTCCTGTAGTTGGGGAGCGCAGACTGTGGAGGGAATCGGATGTTCTGGAAACTCGGGACTAGAACATCTGCCAAAGATTGAGGGGCAACCCGCTTTTGAAGGAAATCAAGCTGTTGCTGCATGGCGGCCCACTTATCAAGCAACTCCTGCTCTCGGGAGGGAGCAGGGACAGTAAAGGATAAATTTTGAGGAACGGAAGGGTAAGCAGATGGAGGAGGCGGCCCATAGGAAGGACATTGGGCCAAAGGATGACCCACATTGGTGTGGATTTGGGCTGCCCCTTGATGATGGCACATGAAATCATTCGGGCTAACTAGAATCTGTGGCATAGCTGGGCCTGACATGTGATGATCTGATGGGAAAGAAGGAGGAACAATGGTGTTACCTTTATCAAAAGCTTGTTGGGCTGAACCTGAAGACTGGCCCATCTCGAGATTGGAGAACCTGAGGGTCCTAGGTTGGACCGGAGTGAGATCAATGGGCTGGACAGTGGGCCCGTCGACTCTAGGCTGAGCAACGGAAGGATTGGATTGGCCTTGCATAATTGGGGAAGGCGGGGAGTTGGACCCCTGCATATCCTGATAGACCGCCTGAAGCTGGGCCGGTTCTAATTGAGCCATCATTTGAAGGACAAAATTAGCGGAAGGAAGAGGAGGATTTTGAGTGGATGGAGCAGTCTGCATAGGGATGGAAGATGAGGGAGGAATGGGCCCCTCCCTGGGCTGGAACGAGACAACCCTAGAGGGATCCTCCAGAAGCCCTTGAGGGAGAGACTCCTCTTGGGACCGGGGAAGATCAAAGGAAGCCATAGTAGATTCGAAGAGTGGGTTGAAATAGGATGAGGAGAGGGACTCGCCCCCGGGTGATGAAGGTTCAAGAGGGTGGAAGCGACTCCACATGCAACGAATGACCTTAACAAGATGCAAACAACACACAACAATCACACAATAAGTGACCAAACTAAGATAACTTTCAAAGATGTGAGCGAAAAAAGAGAATGGAAACACTCAAAGTCAACCAAGTTGTTTTAAGATGATGGAACAAGATTTTATGGTTTTCTCCTTTGGAACTTTAGTGAATTGATTAAAATGTGCTCTCAACAATATGTTCCTGATAGGAGAGGGGTATAAGGCTTGGTTTGACTTTAAATGTTCACTCCTTCACTTATGCAACCCTAGACACGGGGTGGGAGAGGTACAACCGGCCCGGCGTCCGTGTGGGAATCCACGGCTCACGGGGACTTATGGAGGTCCCTAGTGTGATTTCCTGGTCGTCCCCAAGGAATATGGAGACGAGAGGTCCACACACCAAGGTAGGAGAATGCAATCTAATGTATGAAGATATGCATGAAGCTATGTGCACCAGAGTGCATGCAAGTCCTAGCCTAAAATCTAACAATCAACTATGCACACAATGACGTGAATAAATGGACCAACCAGGGAGGAGACCAGATAACACCCAAGTACAAAGATCACAGTAGAAACTGCGGGAATAAAATGCACCTCGGGATGTGTACATGTCTGGAGTATGTAACGGTCTATAACCCCTGCATCAGAAGAATGTGATGGTCGAAGGCCAGACCGTCAGAAGTACTGTAACGCTGGAACGTAGGACCGTCAGAGGAGTCAGGGAACCCGAAACAATGGGAAATAAAAGGAAAATCCGGGGAAAATCGAAGCAAGGAAATGATGGCAGATTTAGCAGAGATCAAAACATGATTGGCACAAGTTGTCCCACCGTGATCGCCAAAAAATTATCTGTTGGTTTTTTTATGTACCCCTTCTTTTGCAAGATGGGTTATGATGCCGGCTAAATAGAAATATGAGCCAAGTGATAAAATCAATCAACTTATGAACATGTGAACCATGAACCTGGGCAACCAGCACAAGCTCAAGCATGGGCAATGCTATCTCAATCAAGACAAAGCTAAGTAAATCAAGAAAAACACACGTCGGGGCGTGGAATAAAGAATAAAGAAAAACACACCGTAGAGGTGGAGCAAGCAAGAGTAAATAAAAGATATGAGAGAGAGAAAGCTAATGCCCAATATTAAGAAAGAACGTGATCGCCACCAAGGTAAATACAAGCCAAAGACCTAAGCAATACCTTGGAATATGAGGATGATGCACCCGCCCACGGGAGAGAGAAACCAATAGGAAACTGCAGCTCTGTTGAATATGACGGTCCAGAACCTACGTGTCATAGAGAGTGTGACAGTCGCCAGATAGACCGCTAGAGGAACCTGACGCGTCTGATGAAGACCGTCAGACTGTCTACAGAACAAGCTTATGGATCCTTCAAACTCCAAACTTTCCAGCCGGCCAGAAAGCTTGGGCCTCGCCTTATGAACCCTATAAACCTGCCAAAGATTGCGGAACACAAGAAAAATGACCCCAAATTAGACTTTCAATCAAGCGTAGTATCAATAACCCAATGAACTTAATAGCATGCAAAAGGAAAGGGGAATACCGGGGGTTGGTTTTTTTTAACCCCTCCGGGCATTTTAAAATATAGGAAGGACGTTCAAATGATTGAAATAAGTGGAAGAACGTGGAAGAAGGAGTGGGACAATGCTATGATGAAAAGGAAGGGGAAGAACCCAAGTATGCCAATGATTGAACTTAAACACTTGAAAAAAAACCAAATACTCCCTTGACTGTGATGCAGATAGACTGGAGAATCAATGCTCCTTGGTGGGATGTAGCTCCTGAATGCGGCAGCACTTCGACGCAAACTCCAGATATTTCCTCCTTTAGGCCATGAAGTCAAGGGTTCTATTTATAGGCCCTCAAACTCTCCGATCGAGCAGAGGATAATCCAGCTAAAAAGGAGGATTATTCTTAGCAAACTCTTGAAGATAACACTCCCAAGAGTCCATAGAAACAAGCAGAAGATTTTAAGGATCACATTTGGAAGAGAAATCACAAGATCAAACTCTTAACTTGGCCACGGAGTAGCAGAGATAAGGCCAGACCTACCAGGACTCTCTGTTTGATGTAACGGCTGGACGACAGACCGTCACAGGCATGTAACGCTCCAGGAGTAGACCGCCACAATCAACCTCATTCTTTAAGAGATAAGATCAACGGGAGAAGTTTTCAAATGCTGGACTCTTGATGAATGTAACGGTCAAGGGAAGACGCGTCAGAGAAATATAATGGCTGCACGATAGACCGTCACAGTCAATGGATAGCCAAAAGATAAGCTTTGAAAAGAAGCCTTATACTCAAGGACTCTTCAAGATTGATGCGGGATGGACCACGGACATGACTCGAATTAGGGATGCGATCCTCAGACTCTAAGAGAGCTCGTGATTGTCCCTTAACGAGGGAAGCGTCGGACGTGCACGGTTGAGAAACCGGCAGTGAGCTAGGGTGGTCGGCTCTCTCTTGTGCCCGGATCGGGTCACGGGACGGTAACGCTCTCTCTCGCAGCAGCGGTGATATAAATATAAAGTGAGCTAATTACCCTATCATGCTCTCTAGCAGCGGCATAAAGAGATATATAAGAATAAAGCAAATGCCGAATAAGGGAGCGAATGCGATACCTCCACGCTCTCGGTGTGGGGAAGACGGACCCGGCCGAAACTCGTACTCCCGGAACAATAATACACGATTGTTACAATAATGGATCTGATGTGAAACGGGATGGGGAGGGGGTGGCCTTCTTCTTCCTTCTGCCCGAAGTCGCGCTATAGCCTCCTAGCGCGTTCATGAAGAACGCGCTATATCGTCCTAGCGCGTTCTCAGGCAGCAGCAGAACGATGAACTTTGCCTTTGGGGCGCCCGTGGAAGACTCTGGGGGAGTGGATCATGGTGGAGAAACACTTTAGAAGATGGGTAACATACGATAGAACTTAACAAACACATGAGGGGTCCTAAACATAGATTAAACTAACCTAATACTAGCTAGGATAACTTGGTGAAGGTGGGAGCGGGGGTGGGCGACGACGGAGAAAGGGGCATGGCAGGGCGTGCTAGGACCATGAGGGGACTTGGCTGGGGCCTCTCACCTGATCCCATCGCAGGACCGGTGCAACCGAGCTTCCTCTTGACCATAGCAGCATCGTTGGCGATGGTGGAGGGCGGCGTTCGTCGGTGGAGGAAGAACGAAGCCCCGGATGGGGCCTCACACCCGATCCCATCGCAGGACCGGTGCATCTAGAACCTCGGTCGTCCTCCAGAGAAGGTGAAAGGTAGAGGATCAGAAGAATAGCATGGGCATCGCACCCAGAGAGGGGAGGAGGGAGGGGATTCCAAAGATTTGGGGGGAGATAGCCATGCTATACTCAAAACTCTTTCAAACATTCATTTTTTCTCTATTGCTTAATCAAACAAGATGGGGTACATATATAGGGGGAAGGGGAAGACAGAACGACACTAAAACATTAATTACACTCATGGAAAATGGTGCACATTGAAGGCTTTGGGAGTTCCAAGCGCCGGATAGTTGGACCGTCAGCAACTGCATTCTGTCTGAGATCGCGCTAGGGAAACCTAGCGCCTTCTTCAGGTCGCGCTACCCAAAGGTAGCGCGTTCATCAACGGCACAGCAGCTTCCACAATCAGCTTTTGGCCTGGCAGCTCGCTTGATTTCCATCAGGATCACTGCCCACTCCACGCAGGGAGGTAAAGGGCTACACAAGTGGGTCCAGGAGGACCGATTTCGGGTTGACGGGCGGCTTCTCGCGTCTCTTCGGCAGCATACGTACTCGCGGCCGTGGGGCCCGCGTGCTGGCCAGAGGGGCCGTGTGGGACCCGGTGGCACCGCTGTAGTGGGGACGCTTAGGGAAGCGCTCCCTGGGATGGCAACATGCTGGAACGTCGACCGGAGGCCGGGCGGCTCCGTTCGGCACCCGTCGGAAAAACTTCCCACGGATCTTCAACTTCTATTTTCAGGCGCATGCTCCGGCGAGAACGGACGCTGCGATCAGCCCCGATGTCAGATCGACACGAAACTAGCGCCGTTGGAAAGCTAACTCAAAATACTTCGATCTAAGACTACAGAAAAAAATGGATTGCTCCAGATCTGGCCTTGACCAAATTTCCAAGCTGCTGTTGTACAGTGGCCGAAATCTCAGATCAGTAGGGAACTTTCCTGAGAGTTGCCTTTGACCGTGAGGTAGACGTCCGATTCAGATCCTGAGCTCTTTACCAAAGTTGTATAGGTTTGAACAAAGAAAACGAAAATAATTCTTGTGGAAGGATTGGTGGAGGCTACGATTTGTTATGGATTTTAGACTGATTGGTGGTCGTATCAGAATGAGGCAGACAAAACAGATTTGAGAACTTGGATGAATTTTAGAAAATATGTAGAAGGTAAACCAATCATCAAGAAAATTCTTGGTAATAGAGGAAGGTGGAAAGAACTTCCAATAAAATTGAGAGCTCCTATAAAAATCAAAAAGTGGCCCAGATATGTAGAACTCGGAGTTGCTGTCACTGTAGACAGAAACCTGGCAGATCTAGGAATAGAAGGGGAACGAAAATTGAAAAATACCAAATGAAGGAATTTTGACTTGAATGTTTTTTTGAAAATAAGGGTTCGAGAGGGAAACCACTCCTGAAAATTTTAGCTCCAGAAGAGGTGGGAGGTGGGAGCAGAAATTCGGGGAAGATGCTTCTATCATGGATGGACAAAATACCGAAGACGACTTCGCGGCGGCACGATGGCGGCACGAATGGCGGCGGCGGCCGCACCGATGATTACCGGACATAGAAGGGAGGAGATAGAAGGTAGATCCACTCTGGAATTAGGGTTGGAGAAGGAAGAACACCAGGGGGAGAGGGGAGGGGTGCAAGAAGCTCCTTGGGCTTTCACAATATTTCTATCATTCATTAATTTCCAAATGGAAAATACAATGTTTTATATGCTTCACATCAAATCCAATATCCACCATTGGATCTAGGGATGGGGAAGGGATGGCCTAGATTTAATGTGACCAACACACACACAAAAAAAAATTCCAAGTGGAAGGGGGCGCCCCCTTGACTAGGATGAAGGGGTTGAATGGGTAGGTAGCCTACCTTTGAAATTTTTAACCACTTGTCTACCCATGTGTCATTTGGCATTCAACCCTTCTAGATGGCCACCTAGGATGGTTGACCAGCCCAACAAGGGTGACATGGACCAATGGGAAAGGGATGGGGCCCCCCTTGTTGGACCTACTGGCAAATTACATAGAAACCCACACAATCCAAGGGAATGACGCATTGGCTTACAAAGCCTTACAATTACGCATATACTTTCCCATGGATATAAAATAAAATAAAAGATATAAATGCAAGATAAAATGAACATGCTCGGCGTCGATTCCCATCAACTCTCCCCAGGTGGGAGGAACTCGACCCCGTCGAGTAAGAGGTGCGGCTGCTCGGGTACTCCGGCGGATCCGTCACCGTGCCAAGTAACGTGGGTATGCGCCACTCCAAGTGACCATCACCTGCTCATTCCATATATACTCGATATGCACAAGCTGCTATGGGCTAGAGGTGGACACTCCGAATGGGGCACTCTCAAAAGGGGAGGTGGCGGCTCGAAGACTCACTAGGAATCACCGCTGAGTCCCTATAGGTGACTAGATCCGGGTGTAGATATAGAACCGATCCCATACTCATCGAGCGAGTCCAATCGCCTCTCACTCTTAAGAGACTGATATCGATGAGCTTGCACAAGACACATGCAGACAAACAAACCACACACAAACCACGTAAACAAATCACTCAAAACAAACCACACAAAGAAACAGACTGACTCATGCATGACTCTAGACAAACCTATTGTTAGTACGACCCGTACATGGGTGATGGCGGACCAGGACACCCGAATATGTGCCATGCATGCATGTTATGTAACCAGAGATTGACATCATGGGGAACTCCTAGACACCCTACGATGCACCAATCATGGACATTGGGCTTGGATGTGGGAAGTCCGGGAGGTGCGGGTGGTTTAGATGGATCGGGGAAAACAAAGTCTTCGTTACCCCCAAATGATGGTTCGGACCTATGGCTATGTAGAGGTTGCTAGGCCCGAGTGGAAAAGGTGTGATAGTGAACTCTGCGGAGGAAGTGGAGTGAAGATGGAGGCTCGGGAGATTCACTAGTGAGGGGGTCAAAAGGGTCGAAGAAGGTAGACCCCGTGAGATGGGTTCCAACATGACATGGTCCCAAGTTTGGAATTCATAATCACCGCCATACATTATGATCGGGTGGGACGATGGACATGTGTAGGAAATAAGATTCATCCCTTGGGCAAATGGGGGTGAAGTCGGATTCGGCTGACATGGGGAGGAATAATAGAATCTCCATGGTGACACAACCCACGGTGCACTCGGAGGTAATAGACCCTAAGGCCGGATGGGTGAAGCTAAGACTAGCGAGTTGGTCAAAGCCTCGAGCCAGTAGGTGCGTCAACTTCCATTGTCAATCTAATCCCATGACAAGATCGTCCAACATGTCAACATGGTGACTAGATCGAAATGTGGTATGGAAGGAGTTGACTGGCGCTAAAGCTAGGATGGGGTCCATGGATGGGAAGGGAGGTGGGACCAAGCCATCCTTGAGCCAACTAAGAAGTGACTCGGTGATGTTTAGCGTACCCGTTAGAAGTACAGGTGGCTCGAGCCTTGGTGGCTCAAAATGAGATGGTTCCGAATCAAGTTTGAAAATAGAGAGTGATGACATTGGAGCTCTCATGGGTGAGGAAGGGATGTCCTTCTCGTGGTGAAGGGGTCGTTGGGGTGGCTCCGGGAACAACCGATCCACCCCGATAGTAACCTGATCTAGGCTAGTACTAAACCGATGTAGACTTGTATTGAACCTTTGCACTTGTCCCATCATGGCTTGGAACATTGCGACCACTTCATCGGGACTATAGGCTCGGGGTGCGGCCATGGTTGCAAAGATGGGGTTGGGTCCCCTAGGAATAGATATGCAAGGTCATTTTTTTTTTGTTAATGAAAGCACCTAGACACGACTTAGAATTAGATGCACATGCAAAGTTAAAATGTGACTTGACTACACACCTAGATAAAACCAAGATTCGGTATGTGGCGGAGTTAATCGATCTGAAGATCACTCGCGCAAGTGTGCGACCTTCCCGATAGGCATAGCCTAACGTTCGGACAACACCTTTTTATATACCGAACAATGGTATGGGGATGCAACCTTAGACCGACTTAGACAATGACTAGACGTAAATGACACACTTTTTTTTAAAGTTTTACAAATGACTACCCTAGACTCAACCACGCTCTGATACCAAATTGATGTGGGACGAACCACAGACACGACTCGAATTAGGGATGCGATCCTCAGACTCTAAGTGAGGTCGTGATTGTCCCTTAACGAGGGAAGCGTCGGACGTGCGCGGTTGAGAAACTGGCAGTGAGCTAGGGTGGTCGGCTCTCTCTTGTGCCCCGATCGGGTCACGGGACGGGAACGCTCTCTCTCGCAGCAGCAGTGATATAAATATAAAGCGAGCTAATTACCCTATCATGCTCTCTAGTAGCGGCATAAAGAGATATATATGAATAAAGCAAATGCTGAATAAGGGAGCAAATACGATACCTCCACGCTCTCGGTGTGGGGAAGACGGACCCGGGTGAAACTCGTACTCCCGGAACAATAATACACGATTGTTACAGTAATGGATCACTGCCCACTCCACGTAGGGAGGTAAAGGGCTACACAAGTGGGTCTGGGAGGACCGATTTCGGGTTGACGGGCGGCTTCTCGCGTCTCTTCGGCAGCACACGTACTAGCGACCGTGGGGCCCGCGTGCTGGCCGGAGGGGCCGTGTGGGACCCGGTGGCACCGCTGTAGTGGGGATGCTTAGGGAAGCGTTCCCTGGGATGGCGGCACACTGGAACGTCGACCGGAGGCCGGGCGGCTCCGTTCGGCACCCGTCGGAAAAACTTCCCACGGATCTACAACTTCTGTTTTCAGGCGCGCGCTCCGACGAGAACGGATGCTGCGATCAGCCCCGATGTCGGAACGACACGAAACTAGTGCCGTTGGAAAGCTAACTCGAAATACTTCGATCTAAGACCAGAGATAAAAAATGGATTGCTCCAGATCTAGCCTTGACCGAATTTCCTAGCTGCTGTTGTACAGTGGCCGAAATCTCAGATCAGTAGGGAACTTTCCTGAAAGTTGCCTTTGACCACGAGGTAGACGTGTGATTCTGCTCCTGAGCTCTTCACTAAAGTTGTATAGGTTTGAACAAAGAAAACGGAAATAATTCTTGTGGAAGGATTGGTGGAGGCTACGATTTGTTATGGATTTTGGACTGACTAGTGGTCAGATCTGGAATGAGGCAGACAGAACAGATTTGGGAACTTGGATGAATTTTAGAAAATATGTAGAGGGTAAACGAAAAATCAAGAAACTTCTTGGTGATAGAGGAAGGTGGAAAAAACTTTCAATAAAACTGAGAGCTCCTAAAAAAATCAAAAGTAGCCCGGATATGTTGAACTCAGAGTTGCTGTCACTGTAGACAGAAACCTGGCAGATCTGGGAATAGAAGGGAAACAAAAATTGAAAAATACCAAATGAAGAAATTTTGACTTGAATGTTTTTGTGAAGATAAGGGTTCGAGAGGGGAACCACTCCTGAAAATTTCAGCTCCAGAGGATGTGGGAGGTGGGAGCAGAAATTTGGGGAAGATGCTTCTATCCTGGATGGACAGAATACCAAAGATGACTTCGCGGCGGCTCGATGGCGGCACGAACGGCGGCGGCGGCGGCACCGATGATTACCAGAGATAGAAGGGAGGAGATAGAAGGTAGATCCACTCTAGAATTGGGGTTGGAGAAGGAAGAACACCAGGGGGAGTAGGGAGGGGCGCAAGAAGCTCCTTGGGCTTTCACAATTTTTCTATCATTCATTAATTTCAAAATGAAAAATACAAGGTTTTATATGCTTCACATCAAATCCAATCTCCACCATTGGATCTAGGGATGGGGAAGGGATGGCCTAGATTTAATGTGAACAACACACACAAAAAAAATAAAATATTCCAAGTGGAAGGGGGCGCCCCCTTGACTAGGATGAAGGGGTTGAATGGGTAGGTAGCCTACCTTTGAAATTTTTAACCACTTGTCTACCCATGTGTCATTTGGCATTCAACCCTTCTAGATGGCCACCTAGGATGGTTGACCAGCCCAACAAGGGTGACATGGACCAATGGGAAAGGGATGGGGCCCCCCTTGTTGGACCTACTGGCAAATTACATAGAAACCCACACAATCCAAGGGAATGACGCATTAGCTTACAAAGCCTTACAATTACGCATATACTTTCCCATGGATATAAAATAAAATAAAAGATATAAATGCAAGATAAAATGTACATGCTCGGCGTCGATTCCCATCAACTCTCCCCGGGTGGGAGGAACTCGACCCCGTCGAGTAAGAGGTGCGGCTGCTCGGGTACTCCGGCGGATCCGTCACCGTGCCAAGTAACGTGGGTATGCGCCACTCCAAGTGACCATCACCTGCTCATTCCATATATACTCGATATGCACAAGCTGCTATGGGCTAGAGGTGGACACTCCGAATGGGGCACTCTCAAAAGGGGAGGTGGCGGCTCGAAGACTCACTAGGAATCACCGCTGAGTCCCTATAGGTGACTAGATCCGGGTGTAGATATAGAACCGATCCCATACTCATCGAGCGAGTCCAATCGCCTCTCACTCTTAAGAGACTGATATCGATGAGCTTGCACAAGACACATGCAGACAAACAAACCACACACAAACCACGTAAACAAATCACTCAAAACAAACCACACAAAGAAACAGACTGACTCATGCATGACTCTAGACAAACCTATTGTTAGTACGACCCGTACATGGGTGATGGCGGACCAGGACACCCGAATATGTGCCATGCATGCATGTTATGTAACCGGAGATTGACATCATGGGGAACTCCTAGACACCCTACGATGCACCAATCATGGACATTGGGCTTGGATGTGGGAAGTCCGGGAGGTGCGGGTGGTTTAGATGGATCGGGGAAAACAAAGTCTTCGTTACCCCCAAATGATGGTTCGGACCTATGGCTATGTAGAGGTTGCTAGGCCCGAGTGGAAAAGGTGTGATAGTGAACTCTGCGGAGGAAGTGGAGTGAAGATGGAGGCTCGGGAGATTCACTAGTGAGGGGGTCAAAAGGGTCGAAGAAGGTAGACCCCGTGAGATGGGTTCCAACATGACATGGTCCCAAGTTTGGAATTCATAATCACCGCCATACATTATGATCGGGTGGGACGATGGACATGTGTAGGAAATAAGATTCATCCCTTGGGCAAATGGGGGTGAAGTCGGATTCGGCTGACATGGGGAGGAATAATAGAATCTCCATGGTGACACAACCCACGGTGCACTCGGAGGTAATAGACCCTAAGGCCGGATGGGTGAAGCTAAGACTAGCGAGTTGGTCAAAGCCTCGAGCCAGTAGGTGCGTCAACTTCCATTGTCAATCTAATCCCATGACAAGATCGTCCAACATGTCAACATGGTGACTAGATCGAAATGTGGTATGGAAGGAGTTGACTGGCGCTAAAGCTAGGATGGGGTCCATGGATGGGAAGGGAGGTGGGACCAAGCCATCCTTGAGCCAACTAAGAAGTGACTCGGTGATGTTTAGCGTACCCGTTAGAAGTACGGGTGGCTCGAGCCTTGGTGGCTCAAAATGAGATGGTTCCGAATCAAGTTTGAAAATAGAGAGTGATGACATTGGAGCTCTCATGGGTGAGGAAGGGATGTCCTTCTCGTGGTGAAGGGGTCCTTGGGGTGGCTCCGGGAACAACCGATCCACCCCGATAGTAACCTGATCTAGGCTAGTACTAAACCGATGTAGACTTGTATTGAACCTTTGCACTTGTCCCATCATGGCTTGGAACATTGCGACCACTTCATCGGGACTATAGGCTCGGGGTGCGGCCATGGTTGCAAAGATGGGGTTGGGTCCCCTAGGAATAGATATGCAAGGTCATTTTTTTTTTGTTAATGAAAGCACCTAGACACGACTTAGAATAAGATGCACATGCAAAGTTAAAATGTGACTTGACTACACACCTAGATAAAACCAAGATTCGGTATGTGGCGGAGTTAATCGATCTGAAGATCACTCGCGCAAGTGTGCGACCTTCCCGATAGGCATAGCCTAACGTTCGGACAACACCTTTTTATATACCGAACAATGGTATGGGGATGCAACCTTAGACCGACTTAGACAATGACTAGACGTAAATGACACACTTTTTTTTAAAGTTTTACAAATGACTACCCTAGACTCAACCACGCTCTGATACCAAATTGATGTGGGACGGACCACAGACACGACTCGAATTAGGGATGCGATCCTCAGACTCTAAGTGAGGTCGTGATTGTCCCTTAATGAGGGAAGCGTCGAACGTGCGCGGTTGAGAAACTGGCAGTGAGCTAGGGTGGTCGGCTCTCTCTTGTGCCCCGATCGGGTCACGGGACGGGAACGCTCTCTCTCGCAGCAGCAGTGATATAAATATAAAGCGAGCTAATTACCCTATCATGCTCTCTAGTAGCGGCATAAAGAGATATATATGAATAAAGCAAATGCTGAATAAGGGAGCAAATACGATACCTCCACGCTCTCGGTGTGGGGAAGACGGACCCGGGTGAAACTCGTACTCCCGGAACAATAATACACGATTGTTACAGTAATGGATCACTGCCCACTCCACGTAGGGAGGTAAAGGGCTACACAAGTGGGTCTGGGAGGACCGATTTCGGGTTGACGGGCGGCTTCTCGCGTCTCTTCGGCAGCACACGTACTAGCGACCGTGGGGCCCGCGTGCTGGCCGGAGGGGCCGTGTGGGACCCGGTGGCACCGCTGTAGTGGGGATGCTTAGGGAAGCGTTCCCTGGGATGGCGGCACACTGGAACGTCGACCGGAGGCCGGGCGGCTCCGTTCGGCACCCGTCGGAAAAACTTCCCACGGATCTACAACTTCTGTTTTCAGGCGCGCGCTCTGACGAGAACGGATGCTGCGATCAGCCCCGATGTCGGAACGACACGAAACTAGTGCCGTTGGAAAGCTAACTCGAAATACTTCGATCTAAGACCAGAGATAAAAAATGGATTGCTCCAGATCTAGCCTTGACCGAATTTCCTAGCTGCTGTTGTACAGTGGCCGAAATCTCAGATCAGTAGGGAACTTTTTTGAAAGTTGCCTTTGACCACGAGGTAGACGTGTGATTCTGCTCCTGAGCTCTTCACTAAAGTTGTATAGGTTTGAACAAAGAAAACGGAAATAATTCTTGTGGAAGGATTGGTGGAGGCTACGATTTGTTATGGATTTTGGACTGACTAGTGGTCAGATCTGGAATGAGGCAGACAGAACAGATTTGGGAACTTGGATGAATTTTAGAAAATATGTAGAGGGTAAACGAAAAATCAAGAAACTTCTTGGTGATAGAGGAAGGTGGAAAAAACTTTCAATAAAATTGGGAGCTCCTAAAAAAATCAAAAGTAGCCCGGATATGTTGAACTCAGAGTTGCTGTCACTGTAGACAGAAACCTGGCAGATCTGGGAATAGAAGGGAAACAAAAATTGAAAAATACCAAATGAAGAAATTTTGACTTGAATGTTTTTGTGAAGATAAGGGTTCGAGAGGGGAACCACTCCTGAAAATTTCAGCTCCAGAGGATGTGGGAGGTGGGAGCAGAAATTTGGGGAAGATGCTTCTATCCTGGATGGACAGAATACCAAAGATGACTTCGCGGCGGCTCGATGGCGGCACGAACGGCGGCGGCGGCGGCACCGATGATTACCAGAGATAGAAGGGAGGAGATAGAAGGTAGATCCACTCTAGAATTGGGGTTGGAGAAGGAAGAACACCAGGGGGAGTAGGGAGGGGCGCAAGAAGCTCCTTGGGCTTTCACAATTTTTCTATCATTCATTAATTTCAAAATGGAAAATATAAGGTTTTATATGCTTCACATCAAATCCAATCTCCACCATTGGATCTAGGGATGGGGAAGGGATGGCCTAGATTTAATGTGAACAACACACACAAAAAAAATAAAATATTCCAAGTGGAAGGGGGCGCCCCCTTGACTAGGATGAAGGGGTTGAATGGGTAGGTAGCCTACCTTTGAAATTTTTAACCACTTGTCTACCCATGTGTCATTTGGCATTCAACCCTTCTAGATGGCCACCTAGGATGGTTGACCAGCCCAACAAGGGTGACATGGACCAATGGGAAAGGGATGGGGCCCCCCTTGTTGGACCTACTGGCAAATTACATAGAAACCCACACAATCCAAGGGAATGACGCATTGGCTTACAAAGCCTTACAATTACGCATATACTTTCCCATGGATATAAAATAAAATAAAAGATATAAATGCAAGATAAAATGTACATGCTCGGCGTCGATTCCCATCAACTCTCCCCGGGTGGGAGGAACTCGACCCCGTCGAGTAAGAGGTGCGGCTGCTCGGGTACTCCGGCGGATCCGTCACCGTGCTAAGTAACGTGGGTATGCGCCACTCCAAGTGACCATCACCTGCTCATTCCATATATACTCGATATGCACAAGCTGCTATGGGCTAGAGGTGGACACTCCGAATGGGGCACTCTCAAAAGGGGAGGTGGCGGCTCGAAGACTCACTAGGAATCACCGCTGAGTCCCTATAGGTGACTAGATCCGGGTGTAGATATAGAATCGATCCCATACTCATCGAGCGAGTCCAATCGCCTCTCACTCTTAAGAGACTGATATCGATGAGCTTGCACAAGACACATGCAGACAAACAAACCACACACAAACCACGTAAACAAATCACTCAAAACAAACCACACAAAGAAACAGACTGACTCATGCATGACTCTAGACAAACCTATTGTTAGTACGACCCGTACATGGGTGATGGCGGACCAGGACACCCGAATATGTGCCATGCATGCATGTTATGTAACCGGAGATTGACATCATGGGGAACTCCTAGACACCCTACGATGCACCAATCATGGACATTGGGCTTGGATGTGGGAAGTCCGGGAGGTGCGGGTGGTTTAGATGGATCGGGGAAAACAAAGTCTTCGTTACCCCCAAATGATGGTTCGGACCTATGGCTATGTAGAGGTTGCTAGGCCCGAGTGGAAAAGGTGTGATAGTGAACTCTGCGGAGGAAGTGGAGTGAAGATGGAGGCTCGGGAGATTCACTAGTGAGGGGGTCAAAAGGGTCGAAGAAGGTAGACCCCGTGAGATGGGTTCCAACATGACATGGTCCCAAGTTTGGAATTCATAATCACCGCCATACATTATGATCGGGTGGGACGATGGACATGTGTAGGAAATAAGATTCATCCCTTGGGCAAATGGGGGTGAAGTCGGATTCGGCTGACATGGGGAGGAATAATAGAATCTCCATGGTGACACAACCCACGGTGCACTCGGAGGTAATAGACCCTAAGGCCGGATGGGTGAAGCTAAGACTAGCGAGTTGGTCAAAGCCTCGAGCCAGTAGGTGCGTCAACTTCCATTGTCAATCTAATCCCATGACAAGATCAGCCAACATGTCAACATGGTGACTAGATCGAAATGTGGTATGGAAGGAGTTGACTGGCGCTAAAGCTAGGATGGGGTCCATGGATGGGAAGGGAGGTGGGACCAAGCTATCCTTGAGCCAACTAAGAAGTGACTCGGTGATGTTTAGCGTACCCGTTAGAAGTACGGGTGGCTCGAGCCTTGGTGGCTCAAAATGAGATGGTTCCGAATCAAGTTTGAAAATAGAGAGTGATGACATTGGAGCTCTCATGGGTGAGGAAGGGATGTCCTTCTCGTGGTGAAGGGGTCCTTGGGGTGGCTCCGGGAACAACCGATCCACCCCGATAGTAACCTGATCTAGGCTAGTACTAAACCGATGTAGACTTGTATTGAACCTTTGCACTTGTCCCATCATGGCTTGGAACATTGCGACCACTTCATCGGGACTATAGGCTCGGGGTGCGGCTATGGTTGCAAAGATGGGGTTGGGTCCCCTAGGAATAGATATGCAAGGTCATTTTTTTTTTGTTAATGAAAGCACCTAGACACGACTTAGAATGAGATGCACATGCAAAGTTAAAATGTGACTTGACTACACACTAGATAAAACCAAGATTCGGTATGTGGCGGAGTTAATCGATCTGAAGATCACTCGCGCAAGTGTGCGACCTTCCCGATAGGCATAGCCTAACGTTCGGACAACACCTTTTTATATACCGAACAATGGTATGGGGATGCAACCTTAGACCGACTTAGACAATGACTAGACGTAAATGACACACTTTTTTTTAAAGTTTTACAAATGACTACCCTAGACTCAACCACGCTCTGATACCAAATTGATGTGGGACGGACCACAGACACGACTCGAATTAGGGATGCGATCCTCAGACTCTAAGTGAGGTCGTGATTGTCCCTTAACGAGGGAAGCGTCGGACGTGCGCGGTTGAGAAACTGGCAGTGAGCTAGGGTGGTCGGCTCTCTCTTGTGCCCCGATCGGGTCACGGGACGGGAATGCTCTCTCTCGCAGCAGCAGTGATATAAATATAAAGCGAGCTAATTACCCTATCATGCTCTCTAGTAGCGACATAAAGAGATATATATGAATAAAGCAAATGCTGAATAAGGGAGCAAATACGATACCTCCACGCTCTCGGTGTGGGGAAGACGGACCCGGGTGAAACTCGTACTCCCGGAACAATAATACACGATTGTTACAGTAATGGATCACTGCCCACTCCACGTAGGGAGGTAAAGGGCTACACAAGTGGGTCTGGGAGGACCGATTTCGGGTTGACGGGCGGCTTCTCGCGTCTCTTCGGCAGCACACGTACTAGCGACTGTGGGGCCCGCGTGCTGGCCGGAGGGGCCGTGTGGGACCCTGTGGCACTGCTGTAGTGGGGATGCTTAGGGAAGCGTTCCCTGGGATGGCGGCACACTGGAACGTCGACCGGAGGCCGGGCGGCTCCGTTCGGCACCCGTCGGAAAAACTTCCCACGGATCTACAACTTCTGTTTTCAGGCGCGCGCTCCGACGAGAACGGATGCTGCGATCAGCCCCGATGTCGGAACGACACGAAACTAGTGCCGTTGGAAAGCTAACTCGAAATACTTCGATCTAAGACCAGAGATAAAAAATGGATTGCTCCAGATCTAGCCTTGACCGAATTTCCTAGCTGCTGTTGTACAGTGGCCGAAATCTCAGATCAGTAGGGAACTTTCCTGAAAGTTGCCTTTGACCACGAGGTAGACGTGTGATTCTGCTCCTGAGCTCTTCACTAAAGTTGTATAGGTTTGAACAAAGAAAACAGAAATAATTCTTGTGGAAGGATTGGTGGAGGCTACGATTTGTTATGGATTTTGGACTGACTAGTGGTCAGATCTGGAATGAGGCAGACAGAACAGATTTGGGAACTTGGATGAATTTTAGAAAATATGTAGAGGGTAAACGAAAAATCAAGAAACTTCTTGGTGATAGAGGAAGGTGGAAAAAACTTTCAATAAAATTGGGAGCTCCTAAAAAAATCAAAAGTAGCCCAGATATGTTGAACTCAGAGTTGCTGTCACTGTAGACAGAAACCTGGCAGATCTGGGAATAGAAGGGAAACAAAAATTGAAAAATACCAAATGAAGAAATTTTGACTTGAATGTTTTTGTGAAGATAAGGGTTCGAGAGGGGAACCACTCCTGAAAATTTCAGCTCCAGAGGATGTGGGAGGTGGGAGCAGAAATTTGGGGAAGATACTTCTATCGTGGATGGACAGAATACCAAAGATGACTTCGCGGCGGCTCGATGGCGGCACGAACGGCGGCGGCGGCGGCACCGATGATTACCAGAGATAGAAGGGAGGAGATAGAAGGTAGATCCACTCTAGAATTGGGGTTGGAGAAGGAAGAACACCAGGGGGAGTAGGGAGGGGCGCAAGAAGCTCCTTGGGCTTTCACAATTTTTCTATCATTCATTAATTTCAAAATGGAAAATACAAGGTTTTATATGCTTCACATCAAATCCAATCTCCACCATTGGATCTAGGGATGGGGAAGGGATGGCCTAGATTTAATGTGACCAACACACACACAAAAAATAAAATATTCCAAGTGGAAGGGGGCGCCCCCTTGACTAGGATGAAGGGGTTGAATGGGTAGGTAGCCTACCTTTGAAATTTTTAACCACTTGTCTACCTATGTGTCATTTGGCATTCAACCCTTCTAGATGGCCACCTAGGATGGTTGACCAGCCCCACATGGGTGACATGGACCAATGGAAAAGGGCTGGGGGCCCCCTTGCTGGACCTACTGGCAAATTACATAGAAAACCACACAATCCAAGGGAATGACGCATTGGCTTACAAAGCCTTACAATTGTGCATATACTTTCCCATGGATATAAAAATAAACTAAAAGACATAAATGCAAGAAAAAATGTACATGCTCGACGTCGATTCCCATCAACTCTCCCCGGGTGGGAGGAACTAGACCCCGTCGAGTAAGAGGTGCGGTAGCTTGGGTACTCTGGTGGATCCGTCACCGTGCCAAGTAACGTGGGTATGCGCCACTCCAAGTGACCATCACCTGCTCATTCCATATATACTCGATATGCACAAGCTGCTATGGGCTAGAGGTGGACACTCCGAATGGGACACTCTCAAAAGGGGAGGTGACGGCTCAAAGACTCACTAGGAATCACCGCTGAGTCCCTATAGGTGACTAGATCCGGGTGTAGATATAGAACCGATCCCATACTCATCGAGCGAGTCCAATCGCCTCTCACTCTTAAGAGACTGATATCGATGAGCTTGCACAAGACACATGCAGATAAACAAACCACACACAAACCACGCAAACAAACCACTCAAAACAAACCACACAAAGAAACAGACTGACTCATGCATGACTCTAGACAAACCTATTGTTAGTCCGACCCGTACATGGGTGACGGCGGACCAGGACACCCGAATATGTGCCATGCATGCATGTTATGTAATCGGAGATTGACATCATGGGGAACTCCTAGACACCCTACGATGCACCAATCATGGACATTGGGCTTGGATGTGGGAAGTCCGGGAGGTGCGGGTGGTTTAGATGGATCGGGGAAAACAAAGTCTTCATTACCCCCAAATGATGGTTCGGACCTATGGCTATGTAGAGGTTGCTGGGCCCGAGTGGAAAAGGCGTGATAGTGAACTCCGCGGAGGAAGTGGAGTGAAGATGGAGGCTCGGGAGATTCACTAGTGAGGGGGTCAAAAGGGTCGAAGAAGGTATGACCCCGTGAGATGGGTTCCAACATGACATGGTCCCAAGTTTGGAATTCATAATCACCGGCATACATTATGATCGGTGGGACGACGGACATGTGTAGGAAATAAGATTTCTCCCTTGGGCAAAAGGGGGTGAAGTCGGATTCGGCCGACATGGGGAGGAATAATAGAATCTCCATGGTGACACAACCCACGGTGCACTCGGAGGTAATAGACCCTAAGGCCGGATGGGTGAAGCTAAGACAAGCGGGTTGGTCAAAGCCTCGGGCTAGTAGGTGCGTCAACTTCCATTGTGATCTAATCCCATGACAAGATCGTCCAACGTGTCAACATGGTGACTAGATCGAAATGTGGTATGGAAGGAGTTGACCGGCACTAAAGGTAGGATGGGGTCCATGGATGGGAAGGGAGGTGGGACCAAGCCATCCTTGAGCCAACTAAGAAGTGGCCCGGTGATGTTTAGCGTACCCGTTAGAAGTACGAGTGGCTCGGGCCTTGGTGGCTCCAAATGAGATGGTTCCGAATCAAGTTTGAAAATAGAGAGTGATGACATTGGAGCTCTCATGGGTGAGGAAGGATGTCCTTCTCGTGGTGAAGGGGTCCTTGGGGTGGCTCCGGGAACAACCGATCCACCCCGATAGTAACCTGATCTAGGCTAGTACTAAACCGATCTAGACTTGTACTGAACCTTTGCACTTGTCCCATCATGGCTTGGAACATTGCGACCACTTCATCGGGACTATAGGCTCGGGGTGCGGCCATGGTTGCAAAGATGGGGTTGGGTCCCCTAGGAATAGATATGCAAGGCCATTTTTTTTTTTGTTAATGCAAGCACCTAGACACGATTTAGAATGAGATGCACATGCAAAGTTAAAATGAGACTCGACTACACACCTAGACAAAACCAAGATTTGGTACGTGGCGGAGTTAATCGATCTGAAGATCACTCGCGCAAGTGTGCGACCTTCTCGATAGGCATAGCCTAATGTTCGGACAACACCTTTTTATATACCGAACAATGGTATGGGGATGCAACCTTAGACCGACTTAGACAATGACTAGATGTAAATGACACACTTTTTTTAAAGTTTTACAAATGACTACCCTAGACTCAACCACGCTCTGATACTAAATTGATGTGGGACGGGCCACAGACACGACTCGAATTAGGGATGCGATCCTCAGACTCTAAGTGAGCCCGTGATTGTCCCTTAACGAGGGAAGCGTCGGACGTGCGCGGTTGAGAAACCGGCAGTGAGCTAGGGTGGTCGGCTCTCAGTTGTGCCCCGATCAGGTCACGGGACGGTAACGCTCTCTCTCGCAGCAGCGGTGATATAAATATAAAGTGAGCTAATTACCCTATCATGCTCTTTAGCAGCGGCATAAAGAGATATATATGAATAAAGCAAATGCCGAATAAGGGAGCGAATACGATACCTCCACGCTCTCGGCGTGGGGAAGACGGACCCGGCCGAAACTCGTACTCCGGAACAATAATACACGATTGTTACAGCAATGGATCACTGCCCACTCCATGCAGGGAGGTAAAGGGCTACACAAGTGGGTCCGGGAGGACCGATTTCGGGTTGACGGGCGGCTTCTCGCGTCTCTTCGGCAGCACACGTACTCGCGACCGTGGGGCCCACGTGCTGGCCGGAGGGGCCGTGTGGGACCCGGTGGCACCGCTGTAGTGGGAACGCTTAGGGAAGCGCTCCCTGGGATGGTGGCATGTTGGAACGTAGACCGGAGGCCAGGCGGCTCCGTTCGGCACCCGTCGGAAAAACTTCCCACGGATCTGCAACTTCTATTTTCAGGCGCGCGCTCCGGCGAGAACGGACGCTGCGATCGGCCCCGATGTCGGATCGACACGAAACTAGTGCCGTTGGAAAGCTAACTCGAAATACTTTGATCTAACACTAGAGAGAAAAAATGGATTGCTCCAGATCTGGCCTTGACCAAATTTCCAAGCTGTTGTTGTATAGTGGCCGAAATCTCAGATCAGCAGGGAACTTTCCTGAGAGTTGCCTTTGACCGTGAGGTAGACGTCTGATTCAGCTCCTGAGATCTTCACCAATGTTGTATAGGTTTGAACAAAGAAAACGGAAATAATTCTTGTGGAAGGATTGGTGGAGGCTACGATTTTTTATGGATTTTGGACTGACTAGTGGTCAGATCTGGAATGAGGCAGACAGAACAGATTTGGGAACTTGGATGAATTTTAGAAAATATGTAGAGGGTAAACCAAAAATCAAGAAAATTCTTGGTGATAGAGGAAGGTAGACAGAACTTTCAATAAAATTGGGAGATCCTAAAAAAATCAAAAAGTGGCCCCGATATGTAGAACTCAGAGTTGCTGTCACTGTAGACAGAAACCTGGCAGATCTGGGAATAGAAGGGGAACGAAAATTGAAAAATACCAAATGAAGAAATTTTGACTTGAATGTTTTTATGAAGATAAGGGTTCGAGCGGGGAACCACTCCTGAAAATTTCAGCTCTAGAGGAGGTGGGAGGTGGGAGCCGAAATTCGGGGAAGATGCTTCTGTCCTGGATGGACAGAATATCGAAGACGACTTCGCGGCGGCTCGATGGCGGCACGAACGGCGGTAGCGGCGACACCGATGATTACCGGAGATAGAAGGGAGGAGATAGAAGATAGATCCACTCTAGAATTGGGGTTGGAGAAGGAAGAACACCAGGGGGAGAGGGGAGGGGCGCAAGAAGCTCCTTGGGCTTTCACAATTTTTCTATCATTCATTAATTTCCAAATGGAAAATACAAGGTTTTATATGCTTCACATGAAATCCAATCTCCACCCTTGGATCTAAGGATGGGGAAGGGATGGCCTAGATTTAATGTGACCAACACACAAAATAAAATAAAATATTCCAAGTGGAAGGGGGCGCCCCCTTGACTAGGATGAAGGGGTTGAATGGGTAGGTAGCCTACCTTTGAAATTTTTAACCACTTGTCTACCCATGTGTTATTTGGCATTCAACCCTTCTAGATGGCCACCTAGGATGGTTGACCAGCCCCACATGGGTGACATGGACCAATGGGAAAGGGCTGGGGGCCCCCTTGCTGGACCTACTGGCAAATTACATAGAAACCCAGACAATCCAAGGGAATGACGCATTGGCTTACAAAGCCTTACAATTGCGCATATACATTCCCATGGATATAAAAATAAACTAAAAGACATAAATGCAAGATAAAATGTACATGCTCGGCGTCGATTCCCATCAAAGATGTAACGGCCATAGACTGCTGCGTCAGAGGAATGTAACGCGCCTAGTATAGACCGTTAGAGACAATAAGGATCCAAATGAGACAAAAGCTTGCTAAGCTTCGTTCAATGCAAGGAATCAAGGAACCAGACCCAACCAAGGAATTAAGACCCATGAAATCAACTTCAAACTGATCAAGAAGGCTCAACAAAAGGGAATTGTCGTGCCCATGTGGTTTTGATGATGGTTTTAATGGTGGTTTTGATGATTGGCTTTTGATGTGAGTTAATCACTGTGAGTCATCTTGCTGTGTCTTTTATATGCTTGATTAATTCATGTATATCATGTAAGTGAATGGAGCTCATATGGCTGTCAGATAACATGCTTTATTTAATTCTATCTAAACTCTATCTGCACAGTCTCCACAGTAGTGCGTCAACGCATTGTGCTGTTGCATCGACTCTTCAGTCATTTTTGTCTCTGTCCACACAGTAGTGTGTCAACTCCTTGAGCTGATGCGTTGACTCCTCGCTTCCATCTTCAAGCCCATACAACGGGACTAAAGTGTTCAATTGAAAGTCTCTACACTCGTTCCATTGGAAGTCTATACAATCGTCTTCATATCATCAAGTCTGTACACTAGCTTCACGTTTCCAAAGTCTGCACAATGGTCTTCACTCCTGAAGTCTGTACATCCATAGTTAAACTTGAAGTCTGCACACTGGTCTTAAAATCCAAAGTCTGCACATCGGCACTATAGCGTGCATTGCTCAAGTCTGTACATTGGCCAAGTATGTACATCGATTGTTCACAAAGTCTATTCACTGGACTTCACTTCAAAGTCCATTCATTGGTCTTCAGTTCAAGTCTGTACACTGGCTTTCGTCTTCAAAGTCTGTACAGCGTGAAGTCTACACATTGGGCTTTCACGTGAAGTCTATGCATTGGTCTCCACTTGAAGTCTATACATTGGCTAAGGGTCTTCAAGTCCATACACAGTCGTCTGATGCATTTTGATTGAAGTCTGTACAACATGCCTTGTTGTTCACAGCTTTCTTGTTTGTGACTTCCCTAGTGTTTTGATGATGAGCATCACTATGTTAAATATTGTCATTTTAATCAGATATCTTGCGTAATGTTATGCACTTGAAATTTCCATGATTAACAGGAAAACTGCTATGAGGTAGTACCTTGTATGTCCGTATTGTTCCTTTCATACTTCGTGTTGTTTATGTTTACTACACTTCGTGTTGTCCTTTTGTACGTCGTGTTGTTCCAAGTATGTTTGTTGATTATCTTCGTGCTGTTTACTGAAGCAGCTCGATTTGTTCTGATGAACTTCGAGTCGTTTTCCTGTGAACCTCGTGTCGTTTCTTCAGTATTTAGTTGCTCATCTCGAGTCATCCTTTTTATTTTTGCTCTTGAGTTTTCGTGTCATTTACTGTAGTTACTCGAGTCATTTTTCGGCTTTCACTATTTTATCACGTGTCGTTGTAGCCGTTCCTATCTTCTGTCTTCGTGTTGTTTTTCCTAGACCCCGTGTCCTTTTGCTTTGTGACCACACTTCGTGTCGGTTTATGTTCTCGTCTTTGAGTTGTTTTCAGCCCGTGTCGTCCTTGTATTCGAGTCGTTTTTGTGTCTTCATGTTGTTTTTGTATTTGTGTCTTCGTGTTGTTATTTTTATGTCTTCGTGTTATTTTTGTGTTTGAGTCTTCATGTTATTTCTGTATTTGTGTCTTCGTGTTGTTTTTATGTCTTCGTGTTGCTTCTTTCTATCTTCGTCCAGGTGTCCTCTGATCGCGTGTTTTACTACCGTTTTACTCCGTGTTATTTCCTTCTCACCTCGTGCTGTTCTCATCTGACTTCGTGTCATTCTCTCTTTATTTCGTGCGGTAGTCATCTCGTGTATCTCGTGTCGTTCTCAGTATAGTGCATCTCGTATTGCTATCAAATACCTCATGCAGTTTTAAGTTTTTGTGGCCTTGAGTTTTAATGGTTTTAATTTCTTTGCAGGAGAAGAAGAAAAATAAAAAGGATAACGTGATCCGAGGCTGGAAGGGCAGACAGGATTGTGACACGTGTGCTGAAGCTTGCTGAGAGACTGACACGTGGCCACAAGTTCTGGGCGGGAAATGTGGAAGCCACACGCGCCCAGTGCTGCCCTCCTGCTGGCTGCTGCTTATAAAAGGAAGCCTTCATCCAACAGACGAAGGGTGATCGAAGAAGAAGCCTGGAGAGCAGAAAGCCCTACGATCTAGAAAAAGAAAAGAGGAAGAAAAAGAGAAGAAGAAGAAATAAAAGAAGTGTGAGCCGAAGAAAATAGAGGAGCAGAGATGGAGAGAGTGAAAGAGCAGAAGAAGAAAAGAGCTGCAGTGGAAAGCAGAAGAAGAAGAAGAGAAGAGAAGAGACAGAGAGAGCCTGCGAAAGAAGAAGAAAAGAAAGAGAAGAAAAGCAGAAGGAGAAGAAGAGAAAGAGAGAGTTAGAGAGCTCGTGAGGGTTAAGAGAAAAAGAAGGTGAGAGAGAAGAGAAGAGGAAGAGAAGCTTACCTGAAGATCTGTCTACTGGACCGTGGATAAAATCCAGGCCAGTCAGCTCCATGCGAGCCACATCTGTGTTATCTTTCTTTACAGTTTCTGATCGCTGTGTATTTTTCCTTTCTTATTTTTTCTTTTTCATTTGGTTAGCTTTGTACTTCCGATCCTCTGGATTGAGGTCGGGTCCCTCCTGGTCTGGAGGAAGAGAGGTCTGTGACCTCTAGTTTGCAAGTGGCTGGAAGTCACTTGTGTGTTTCCCTCCGGTTTGGAGGAAGGGAGATCTGATCTCCGGTTCTGGGCTTGTGGGTTGCAAGTCCAGGTGTCCCTCCTGGTCTGGAGGAAGAGAGGTCTTCGACCTCTGGTTTGCTGGTGACTGGGAGTCACTGGTGTGTTCCCTCCGGTTTGGAGGAAGAGAGACTGTGCGTCTCTAGTTTCCAAGTGGCTGGGAGTCACTTGGGGTGTCCCTCCGGTTGGGAGGAAGAGGGGAGGTTGTTCCCCTGGTCAAGCTGTGTGGCAGCACCTATTGCAGACTGAGTCTGCGGTTTCTAGCGTGAGCTAGTGAAAGCCACACTCGGGTTGAGTGTGGGGTGGATGTAGGTCTGCTGGACCGAACCACCTAAAAACCCCTTGTGCACTGTGGTTTGATTTGTGTATTTGTGCTTCCGCTAGGTGATTGCATAGGGGCGCTCCATGTGTTTGGCGTCTGTTTGAGCAGAAGATTTATTAGTTTTCAGATTGACTAAATCTGTCTTGTTAGCTCTCCAGTGATCTCACTGTGTGTTTGGTTAGTTCCACAACTGCCATTTAGCCTTCTAGTTTGTTTTGTTTGCGAACTAGCATTTTAGTGAGCAAAATTTTAACTGGGCGAATTATTTTTAAAAGTCATATTCATTCACCCCCCCTCTAAATACTGCCCCGAACCTAACAGGAATAACTCAGAGCATCATATAGAATGAATAAGGAGATGACCCAACTTATCGGTCATAAAACGGGTGTCAACATAAATCAGAAAAGGACTGTAAATCAGAAAATAAATGAAAAGGGTTCATCAGTGTTTGCTGATCACAGTCCTCACACACACTCACATGCATATAAAAAGAAGATTATCTGTCATTACTGTCATAAAGCTGGACATCTGATGCATGAGTGTAAGTTGATGGAGAAGGATGATAAGAATGCTAGGAGATATCATGATAAAAATCCTTCATCTCAGAAAGGAAAGTTGAGTGTTTTCATTGTGGTAAACTAGGACACAAAATTTCACAATGCTGGTTTGTTAGTGATAAGAATAAATTTCATGCAAACGATCATGTTCTTAATAAGAACAAGTCTGTTCCAATAAACCAGCATATGACAGGCTTTAATTGTGGAAAACTGGGTCATAAGAGATTTGAATGCTGGCTGAATGCTGGTAAGAAAAGTTCTAATTCATGCTTTCACTGTGGCAAGATGGGCCACATGGCAGCCCACTGTTGGCATGTTCAGGGTAGACAATTCAATTCTAAAACTGTTAAACTCCCTGCAAATGGAAATGTTTTTGGAAGTAATGTTTTTAGAGGCAAGCACAATGAGTGCTTCAAATGTGGGAAGTATGGCCATACAGTCAAGGACTGTTGGCATATTCCGGGTAGAAATGTGAATCTCAAACATGCTAAATTTCCTGTAAGACAATTTGCAAAACTTTCATGTTATAATTGTGGGAAGCCAGGCCACAGTGCTGGAGATTGTTGGCTTGTTCAAAATAACTCTGCTAAATTTCATGTTGCGAAATTTACAATGCATCATTGTGGGAAGCCAGGTCACAAGGCTGCAACCTGTTGGCTGGCAGGATATCAAAACCAAACTGGCTTTGGTAAACAGAATTTTCATTCTGTTAACAGAAAATCTCATGCATATACACATGGATTTCATGCTAACAAGAATGTGCATAGATTAAATCTGAAATCTGGTGCATCTTACTATCATTATAGTAAACAGAACTCTCTCCCTGCCAATAAACTTCATGACAACAGTAATGTGCATAAGAAGAATTTGAAATATGATAATTCATGTCATTACTGTGGTCAAATTGGTCATTCAATGAATAATTGCTACTTGATGAAATCTGATGACCATGTTGCTAAGAATGTGCTGAGAAAACCTGCTAGAAGTGATAATGTCATGTCAGGACCCAAGACTTCTTGGGTACCTGTTTGTGCAAAATAAACTTTGTTTTGCAGGTGTGCCTTTGGATGGAATAAAGGGGTAATGATCCAAGGCACTCAAGAATGAAAAACCCCATTCTCACACTCGTCAGGTAATCTCTCTGCATTTCCCATTTTGAAACTCATAGCATATCTGATTTGATGTATTCCTGCATATCTGCCATTTGTAGTTGTTTGACAATTGTTGAAATGCATAAATTCTGAAAATAAATTGCATTCTGAATAATCTGAACTGCTTATGTATGTGGCTTGAAATTTGTCTATTGCATAGTTCATTGAAAATCTGTCCATTGCATCCTGAAAAATCTGATAAACTGAAATTGATCCATGCATGCTACTCATGTTGAAAAATCTGATAGGCCAGTCTGATTGTGCACAAGTCACAATATTATTTGGAATCACATGTTTAGTTTCTCATGGCAAATAGTGCATGTTTTCAGGGGGAGTTAGTTGCATGTATTTTTGCATACATATAGTGCATTGCATTTCATTTATTTGAAAATGCCAAAAAGAGTGTCTGAATGCATATTGTGAGGGGGAGTCAATGCATTACATATAGGTTGTCAAATGCATACTCTTGTGAGAATTCATTGCATATCTTTCATCATTGATCTTAGTTGACAAACCTTGATAATATCAGAAATCATTTAGCCTTGAAATCTCTCTTATCAATTGGTATCATTTGGCTTCAAAATTCCATCAGTCTTTCATGAAGATTTCAATGGGACTATCTCGATCATAAATCAAAAAATTCTTGAACTAGAAATCTTCTATTATACGTTTTTATGAATGACTGAAATAACTCATGTGGTTTAAGTTTAATGTATTCAATGAGTTTGGCTTTAAAATCTCTTAAAAATATCTGAAGCATGTTTAATAAACCTTAACCATTTGTTTCATGATGTGTCTTGTAAAATCTTCTAAATCTACATTATTGAATACAGGACTTTATTTGGTTAAGTACATGAAATTGTTATTGTTTTGAAGCGAATGAATTTTTCTGAAAATGTCTAAAGGGTAATTGTTGTCAGAGCAATGACTTTGGTCACTGAGAAACCATGTCCAAAGGACTGTGTCATGAGGTGTCTTAGTCAACTCTGCAGAATAAAATCTCATTGAAAATCAGGCAGAGCAATGGCATGCACACTGAGAAATACAATTCACTCATCAAGAAATGATTTGCAGTGTATCATGATGTGTAAATGCTATCTCTGCTCATGTAAAGCATGACGGTTAGTCACACTAAGTGCTTAGGGATATTGGCCTCTGATCAAGGTATATCCTCTAGTTACAAGGTGTGCACTGAACTAGAGTGCTCGTAAAATTTGTAGCATGAAAAAAAAATATTGTTGAACGAATTGAAATATCTGAATATTGATGCTAAAATCAAATTGCTACAACCCTAGACAAAATCATATGACTTCATATTTGCTTGATTTCAATACTGATGCATGTAATTCCGAAAGAAGTCAATAAATTTGATTGTGTAAGAGAAAGAGAGTTTTATCAAGATAAATATGAGGGCTTGGTTCATTTTTATTAAACCATGGTTTTAGATATCAATACAGAATTTTATTGAAAAACTCTGCATACATCATGTTTAAACCATGCTGATCAATAAAATTCATTCATAAGCCCTTATAATGGAAGACTTTGAAATATTTTGATTTGGATTTATGAGAATGACAATTCCTTGAAAATTGGACTGAAATTCTTGTAGTTGAAGCTTCTTTATAAATCTGCTAATTGAACCTCTTCTGCTAATTGACCTGAACTTCTCCTTGTTTGCCCATGTGGTCTCCTTCTCACTCATTTCATAAGGTTCCATTTATTGAGGGGGAGCCTCCTTGTCATCTGCATCTTGCTGCATAGAAGGAGAAGAATTGTGCTCTGACATTCATATTTCTGGTACTTGCATCTACATTCAGACCTCTTCCCATGGTTTATTTTGATTATACCAAAGGGGGAGATTTTTTGCCAAAGAGGGAGAATATCATTCAATCAGTGCATGCAGGTTCCTTTTGATCATCTCTAACTCGTGCTTTTAAAACTCTTAAAGGGAGAGAATCATGTTCTTGCAAGGGGGAGAAATTGACTGAATTTTTTTTTATGCTATAATTTCTCAAACTATTTTCTTTTTGATGAAGTCAAAGGGGGAGAATAGTTTGAGTCATCAGATTGACTCACTGTGTAGTGTTGCCATCATCAAAAAGGGGGAGATTGTTGTGCCCATGTGGTTTTGATGATGGTTTTAATGGTGGTTTTGATGATTGGCTTTTGATGTGAGTTAATCACTGTGAGTCATCTTGCTGTGTCTTTTATATGCTCGATTAATTCATGTATATCATGTAAGTGAATGGAGCTCATATGGCTGTCAGATAACATGCTTTATTTAATTCTGTCTAAACTCTGTCTGCACAGTCTCCACAGCAGTGCGTCAACGCATTATGCTGATGCGTCGACTCTTTAGTCATTTTTGTCTCTGTCCACACAGTAGTGTGTCAACTCCTTGAGCTGATGCGTTGACTCTTTGCTTCCATCTTCAAGCCCATACAACGGGACTAAAGTGTTCAATTGAAAGTCTCTACACTCGTTCCATTGGAAGTCTATACAATCGTCTTCATATCATCAAGTCTGTACACTGGCTTCACGTTTCCAAAGTCTGCACAATGGTCTTCACACCTGAAGTCTGTACATCCACAGTTAAACTTGAAGTCTGCACACTGGTCTTAAAATCCAAAGTCTGCACATCGGCACTATAGCGTGCATTGCTCAAGTCTGTACATTGGCCAAGTATGTACATCGACTGTTCACAAAGTCTATTCACTGGACTTCACTTCAAAGTCCATTCATTGGTCTTCAGTTCAAGTCTGTACACTGGCTTTCGTCTTCAAAGTCTGTACAGCGTGAAGTCTACACATTGGGCTTTCACGTGAAGTCTACGCATTGGTCTCCACTTGAAGTCTATACATTGGCTAAGGGTCTTCAAGTCCATACACAGTCGTCTGATGCATTTTGATTGAAGTCTGTACAACATGCCTTGTTGTTCACAGCTTTCTTGTTTGTGACTTCCCTAGTGTTTTGATGATGAGCATCACTACGTTAAATATTGTCATTTTAATCAGATATCTTGCGTAATGTTATGCACTTGAAATTTCTATGATTAACAGGAAAACTGCTATGAGGTAGTACCTTGTATGTCCGTACTGTTCCTTTCATACTTCGTGTTGTTTATGTTTACTACACTTCGTGTTGTCCTTTTGTACGTCGGGTTGTTCCAAGTATGTTTGTTGATTATCTTCGTGCTGTTTACTGAAGCAGCTCGATTTGTTCTGATGAACTTCGAGTCGTTTTCCTGTGAACCTCGTGTCGTTTCTTCAGTATTTCGTTGCTCATCTCGAGTCATCCTTTTTATTTTTGCTCTTGTGTTTTCGTGTCATTTACTATAGTTACTCGAGTCATTTTTCAGCTTTCACTGTTTTATCACGTGTCGTTGTAGCCGTTCCTGTCTTCTGTCTTCGTGTTGTTTTTCCTAGACCCCGTGTCCTTTTGCTTTGTGACCACACTTCGTGTCGGTTTCTGTTCTCGTCTTCGAGTTGTTTTCAGCCCGTGTCATCCTTGTATTCGAGTCATTTTTGTGTCTTCATGTTGTTTTTGTATTTGTGTCTTCGTGTTGTTGTTTTTATGTCTTCGTGTTATTTTTGTGTTTGAGTCTTCATGTTATTTCTGTATTTGTGTCTTCGTGTTATTTTTATGTCTTCGTGTTACTTCTTTCTATCTTCGTCCAGGTGTCCTCTGATCGCGTGTTTTACTACCGTTTTACTCCGTGTTATTTCCTTCTCACCTCGTGTTGTTCTCATCTGACTTCGTGTCATTCTCTCTTTATTTCGTGCGGTAGTCATCTCGTGTATCTCATGTCGTTCTCAATATAGTGCATCTCGTATTGCTATCACATACCTCATGCAGTTTTAAGTTTTTGTGGCCCTGAGTTTTAATGGTTTTAATTTCTTTGCAAGAGAAGAAGAAAAATAAAAAGGACAACGTGATCCGAGGCTGGAAGGGCAGACAAGATTGTGACATGTGTGCTGAAGCTGGCTGAGAGACTGACACGTGGCCACAAGTTCTGGGCGGGAAATGTGGAAGCCACACGTGCCCAGTGCTGCCCTCCTGCTGGATGCTACTTATAAAAGGAAGCCTTCATCCAACAGATGAAGGGTGATCGAAGAAGAAGCCTGGAGAGCAGAAAGCCCTTCGATCCAGAGAAAGAAAAGAGGAAAAAAAAGAGAAGAAGAAGAAATAAAAGAAGTGTGAGCCGAAGAAAATAGAGGAGCAGAGATCGAGAGAGTGAAAGAGCAGAAGAAGAAAAGAGCTGCAGTAGAAAGCAGAAGAAGAAGAGAAGAGAAGAGACAGAGAGAGCCTGCGAAAGAAGAAGAAAAGAAAGAGAAGAAAAGCAGAAGGAGAAGAAGAGAAAGAGAGAGTTAGAGAGCTCGTGAGGGTTAAGAGAAAAAGAAGGTGAGAGAGAAGAGAAGAGGAAGAGAAGCTTACCTGAAGATCTGTCTACTGGACCGTGGATCAAATCCAGGCCAGTCAGCTCCATGCGAGCCACATCTGTGTTATCTTTCTTTACAATTTCTGATCGCTGTGTATTTTTCCTTTCTTATTTTTCCTTTTTCATTTGGTTAGCTTTGTACTTTCGATCCTCTGGATTGAGGTCGGGTCCCTCCTGGTCTGGAGGAAGAGAGGTCTGCGACTTCTAGTTTGCAAGTGGCTGGAAGTCACTTGTGTGTTTCCCTCCGATTTGGAGGAAGGGAGATCTGATCTCCGGTTCTGGGCTTGTGGGTTGCAAGTCCAGGTGTCCCTCCTGGTCTGGAGGAAGAGAGGTCTTCGACCTCTGGTTTGCTGGTGACTGGGAGTCACTGGTGTGTTCCCTCCGGTTTGGAGGAAGAGAGACTATGCGTCTCTAGTTTCCAAGTGGCTGGGAGTCACTTGGGGTGTCCCTCCAGTTGGGAGGAAGAGGGGAGGTTGTTCCCCTGGTCAAGCTGTGTGGCAGCACCTGTTGCAGACTGAGTCTGCGGTTTCTAGCGTGAGCTAGTGGAAGCCACACTCGGGTTGAGTGTGGGGTGGATGTAGGTCTGCTGGACCGAACCACCTAAAAACCCCTTGTGCACTGTGGTTTGATTTGTGTATTTGTGCTTCCGCTAGGTGATTACATAGGGGCGCTCCATGTGTTTGGCGTCTGTTTGAGCAGAAGATTTATTAGTTTTCAGATTGACTAAATCTGTCTTGTTAGCTCTCCAGTGATCTCACTGTGTGTTTGGTTAGTTCCACAACTGCCATTTAGCCTTCTAGTTTGTTTTGTTTGCGAACTAGCATTTTAGTGAGCAAAATTTTAACTGGGCGAATTATTTTTAAAAGTCATATTCATTCACCCCCCCTCTAAATACTGCACCGAACCTAACAGGAATAACTCAGAGCATCATATAGAATGAATAAGGAGATGACCCAACTTATCGGTCATAAAACGGGTGTCAACATGCATCTCTTCTCCGCGTGTGTGTGTGTAGATCTACCAAGATCCGTGTGTGTTGTTCTTTATCTTGTAATCCCTTACAAGATAGTGCGTAAATCCTCACGGATCGTGAGGGGTTGACGTAGGTTGCCGTTGTTGCATCTGAACCACCTAAAAATCATTGTCCATTGTGTGGTTTGATCCATTTCGTCTACCCCCATTCTGTGTGATTGTTAGCGTGTTTTAATTCTTCTGCATTTTGTATTTCAAATCTAGCATAATCAATCTCTTCTATAATAGATTTTTTGTATATCGAAAGGTGGGTTTGAATTGACAAGGTTAGTCTTGTCAGGACAATAACACTTTGCATGAGTAGAATCTTTAGATTCATACCTCCGCCTAGTACCGAAAAACTATCGTGGTGATTGATTGTGATAGATCTAATCTATATTGTAACAGATCTGAATTTGTAAGTTGTCATTTCATCATATCTGTTCAAATCGTGTAAAAGTTTTTTAAATTTGTAATCACCCAATTCACCCCCACTCTTGGGTGTCATTGATCGCGGGACTTCAATATTGCCAATGTTGAACTGGGTGAAGTCTCCATTTGGTATCCCATCCTTTGAAGAGAGCACAAACCTCACCTTCTCTAGGATACAACACATAAGAATTTCTTTTTGAACCTTTCATCCAAGACATTAAGTGAGAGAACATACGAACATCGTTAGAATTTTCTACTCCCCCAAGCATGTAGTTCCCACAACCCAATGGTAGTTTTTCATCATACCAATCAATCTCAGCAGATAGTTCAAAATTTGGGATTCAATGACTCATCTAACTTCATTACATTATCTACTTTGTTCTTTTAAGGTTACTGAGGAGCTTTCTTAAAAAAATTTACTTATATGAGCAGATTCTTTAAAAGAGTTGGGATACGTTTATATTTTCTTACAAAAGGGTGCTCTTAATGCACATGACTAGAAGAAGATATTATTTAATTAAGAGATAGGGACAGATGCAGCCAAATGTAAGGAAGGAAAGTTATTCTTTGTTGAGTGTGTGACTTTGATGATTACAAAATGTTATTCTAGTGTGATTTTGAATGTTATTCTAGTATGGAAGTCTTTGATTTTGAATGTTATTCTAATATGAAGAATAGGCCTTACATTGCTGCTGCTACTGCAATTACGTCGACGCACCCTTTAAACTTCCTTAATTCCTTGCCTTGAGATATGGAATTGATTTATGCATGTGGAGTTTGAAAAGTGTAGTTATTTTGAAATGAAAAATCAAGTTCCATACCTTGATTTTGATACTTATACTAATTTTGTATTTCTTGTGTTTTTGCAGGGGTTATGTTAGTTCTTGACCCAAATAGGCAGGGGTCGACCCTATGGGTCAACCCTCACTGGGTGTGGGTCTATCTGAAGTTGGAGAATCACACGATCCAGGGCTGGTTGGAGGTGTTTGTGGGGTTGAAACTGCATGGGTCGACCCATAGGGTCGACCACCATTGTCATGCATTCTGTTTGAGTGGCCTGTGTAGAAAACTGCACAGGGGTCGACCCATAGGGTCAACCCCCACTGTCCATGCTTCTGTTTGGACATGTCTTGAGGAAAGATTGCTTAGGGGTTGACGCCATGGGTCGACCCCTTTCGGATAGGGTTCGCAAAAATATTTCTAACCCACTTTTAAGGCTTGAAAACTTTACCAAATTGCCCCCACTTTATTTCTAACCTTGTGGAGTGACTCTTAGACCATTCTAGAAGGGGCATCCGTGTCTTTTGGCCTCTCTCTTAGGTATATATACTACTGTTGTGAATTTGGGAGATTCATCTAAGGGTTTTCTTGTTTCACGTGACAGCCAATTACACATGCTCAATGGTGACCATTTGTAATATCCTGGATTCTTTGGATCGGAATCGGAGAGGTTTCGGGGCGCTTTCGTGGGTCCTGATACATGTTTTATGATCCACTCGGGTTTTTCCCTTGTATAACGTATAGAACCATGTGGAGAGTTGACCGTTGAGTTTGTGACTCCGGGATGCTACAGGTGCATTATGCTCGTTCTGAGGATCGCGAAGATTATTTTTTTATATTTTTTTGAGTTTACAGAATTTCGTGTAGAAAAGCATATTTTAGGAAAATTGCTAATTTCCTCTTTCCCATTTCCTTTTTATTCTCTCACCTCTCTCTTCTCTGGCTGTTTCACCCTCTCCCCCTCCGTTCTCTCTCCTTTCACACCCTCTGCTCCAGCTGCAGACGGAGGAGGCTCGGGGATGTCGTGGAGATGCCGTGGAGGTGTCGTGGAGCGTGATGGCATGAAGAATGGAGCGTGGTGTTGGCGCGATCCCTTTCGGTGGATTCAAAGCCGACGTGCGGTTCGTGTGATGGTTTTCGACAAGATTTGGCGTTCTTGGCACGTGAGATCTTCGGTGAAGGTAGGGGGATAGATGCCCTACTCTTTTCCTGTGTTCCCTCGTGATTTGGAGCGGAACGGTGTGAGTTTGAGCGGGTTATACCTTGTTTGGGCGAAATGCATGTTCGGGGGGTGTGAGCCATGTTCACCGTTCCAAGTGGCAGTTTGTAGTTTAAATGGATTCATTTGAACCCCTGGCATGTTGGAATTTGTTTCCCACCAGTTTTACAGCATTTGGTTAAGAATCAGAGCCGGTATGAGCCCGACCTTCCATGTGAGTCGTTTTGGGTCAATTCGTGGGAATCGTCCGTTTCTTGTCATTTCGTGATCGGTTTGATTCCTTCCAACTTGTAGAAGGATGTTATCGACATTAGGGTTGGTTCCCCGTCCTTTTGACGCGATTGCGGTGTGGAAAAACTAGGTTTTGGGTAGTTCTGCAGTTTTTCCGCCGAGCGGCTTGGCGGTCCATTGGAGACCGTTAGTCTCTTGTCGGTTTGGTTTAGCAGTCATGGGACCGACCGCAAGGCTGGTTTTAGCGGCCCTTGGGTGACTGCTATATATGCGACGTTTAAGTCAGTTTATTGGTTTTGAGTCGGTTTGGGCTAGCGGTCTAGCTCCGACTACATGGGGTCTTTGGCAGGCTTGGGGTGACCGCCAGTCCCTGGAAAATAGTCCTAGGTAGACCGTTAGGTGGTTTCGATTGGTTTGACTGTTCGGGGGTTGACTGGGCATAGCGTCCAGGTCATGACCGCTAGGTCCAGCTTGCGGCCCTAAGGAGACTATCTGGTGCCAGTAGCGGCCCTTGGCAGGCCGCAAGGCTCCTAATTTTTTGTGGATTTTGTATCTTGCCTTTTGGATGACCGCCAAGTTGGTTTAGCGGCCAAGGGTAAGACCGCCACATGCCCAGAGTTTCTTTGGTGTTGATTTGGTTTCCGATTAATCACTACAAGAAATGGCGCTGTTAGCGACGGAAATTTCAGATGAAATAATTTGAGTCGCAATATCCATCTGAAATTCAGACGGACAGTTTCCATCTAAAATGCCATCGCTATTTCATACAGATACTTATATGTCGCACTATCCATCTCAATTTGATTCTTATATTCAGACAAAAATTAGTATGTCTGAAATATTATTGTAATTTCAGACGGAAATACATTTCATCTGAAATGCTATCTGAAAATCACGAGAACCCCCACCCAAATCAGCCACGTCCCCGCCACTCCCTGTCACTCACTTACCCCCACTCTCCCTCTCATTCTCTCTTTCGTCCGTCTCCCTACCGTCGTCGTCGCCGGAGCCATCGCCGCCGCTGCCACCATTGCCGTCCTCCCTATCGCCGCCGACCGTGGTCATCCTCACCGTCGCCGTCCTCATCCTTGATTGTTAACCAAAACTCACCGTTGCCATCCTCACTTCGATAGGTAAACCCTCTCGATCCCTCTCCCTCTCCCCCTCTTAGTCTCCCTCACTCCCTCTCCCGCTCCATCACTCCCTCTCACGTACACCCTTGGTAGAGGAGGCGCTCACCCGGCAGAGGAGGCTCCAGTCAGGGGTGGTCGACCCCCTCCATCTCTCTCTCCCGTTCTCCCTCCCCCTCTCACTGTCCTATCCCTCTCCCTCTCTGTGTTGGCAGCCCCCCTTCCCCTCCCTCGCCCTCTCTCCCTCTCCAGTTGGCCCCCCTCCCCCTCACAGACACATGCACACACGCACACACAGACACAGACACACGCACCGTTGGCCCCCCTCCCTGCTCCCGCCCTCTCTCACCCTCACTGTGTTAATTAGATAAATTAATTTTATTTTATTTTATTTTATTTAATATATTTTTTATTCATGGTAGGATAATCAGTCGAGAGAACGGGAACGAAAGAATCAGAGTTTTTTACGAATAAACAGTAAGTAAAAATTTGATTTTATTTTTATATGTTGTTTCATTTTATTTTAATTTATGTAATCTTAATTAGATTTATTGTTAGGGTGATGGCAAGGGCAAATAAAGCATGTAAATTAATTTATTAAGTAAATTTTAATTAATTTATGTAATCTTAATTAGAACATACAAAATATCTGTCTCAATAGATCAGCCATGTCTACTTTCTAGCTTGACCATGAAGAAAAGAGATAGAGTTAATTTAATCATAATCATAATAAGATAGATAGACAAGTAGTATCAGAGGTCTTTACTCACAGTTAATATTAAAATTTATTAAATTATACATTCCAACTCAAAATTTAAGATGTTTAGTGGAGAGAACTTCACTAATATAAAGGCACTATATTTTAGTCCACCAAGGGGTGTGCGGGTTTAAATTATAATAATGTGCTCTAATATCATGCTAATGTTTATTGAATTGGATCATCCAATTCAAAATCTTAAGGTGTTAAATGGAAAATATTCTATTAATATAAACACATTCTATTTTAGCCTGTTTATAATACGGGTCGACTATTGTAACTACTAATAATATTTGGGTTGAAAATATCAATTAAGAAGAACTTCAAACTAAAAGTTTCACCAAACGCACACCTCATAGGTATGCTTCAAATTTAGTTGAGTTTTTCCCTATTATGTGATATTACAATCACAGAATTGTTGCTGAAAATTAGGCACATCAATGAAATTGCGTTGTTGTAATTACCCACTCACCAACCAATACTTCATTGAGAAAATGCAATTCCTGGGACCTAAATTGTCTGAAGAGGATATAGTTTCCTGTGAAATTTCTCTGCACCCAAGGCACCTGAAACAAATGAAGCCACATTAGATAGTGGGCTTCAATTTCTTGGTGAGAAACCTAGTGGGTAATAATCCTGGAGGCTACATTCTGGCACATGCACCAGGGTCAGGAAAGACGTTCATGCTCATTAGCTTTATTCAGAGTTTTTTGGCTAAATATCCTTCTGCAAGGCCGTTAATCATTCTTCCTAAAGGAATTCTGCCAACGTGGAAGACAGAGTTCCATCATTGGCAAGTATAAGAACTTCCTCTGTATGACTTCTACTCTATTAAGGCTGACAATAGATCTCAGCAGCTTGATGTTCTTCAAAAATGGGAGGAGAACAGTAGTATTCTTTTCTTGGGCTATAAGCAGTTTTCTAGAATTGTGTTCGATGTAAGAGACGAGATAGGGGCTACATGTCATGAGAGGTTACTAAAGGTCCCTAGTCTTCTCATTTTAGATGAAGTCCATACTCCCAGAAATGAAGACACAAATATTTTTTCTATGCTAGAAAAGGTGCAAACTCCCCGTAAGGTGGTTCTTTCAGGGACACTGTTTCAAAATCATGTCAAAGAAGTTTTTAATATATTGAATCTAGTGCGTCGTAAGTTCCTGAACATGGACTCATCACGAGATGCCATGAGACGTATTCTGAGTAGAGCATCTATATCAGGTGGCACTTGAAAGTTGATGCAAAGGTAGCTTTCTTTGATATAGTGGAAGAAACATTGCAAAACGATGATCATTGTAAAAGGAGAATTTCTATCATAAAGGACCTTCGGGAGATGACCGGAGATGTCTTGCATTACTACAAAGGTGATTTCTTGGATGAGTTGCCAGGACACATTGATTTCATTGTACTATTGTGTCTGAGTCCCAAACAGAAAAAACTTCTAGGAGAGTTCGAGAAATATGAGATGTTTAAGAGAATTGCTGTTGGTAGTGCAGTGTACCTGCATCCATGTTTGAAAGATTGTGCTGATTATGCTTTTGGAGACCGGAGTGTCATGAAAGTGAAAGATCAAGAGATTGATAATCTTTTGGACTCCTCAGACTTGAAAGATGGAGTGAAGATAAAAGTCTTTCTGAACATTTTGTCAATGGCAGACTCTGCTAAAGAGAATGTGCTTGTATTCAGCCAGTGCATTCTTCCACTTATATTTTTGGAGAGGCTAATAATCAGGATTAAGGGATGAATACAAGCACTTTCTCTCATGTAGAGTCTAAAATTAAAATGAACTCTCCTAGAAGGTTGATCGTCCTTCTAGGAGAGTTCGGGAAATTGAGTATACAGGAGAGAAAGTGCTTGTATTCAGCCCTTGATCCTGATTATTAGCCTCTCCAAAAATCTAAGTGGAAGAATGCACTGGCTGAAGTGCAGTACTTTCTCTCCAGCAGAGTCTGCCATTGACAAAATGTTCAGAAAGAATTTTGTCTTCACTCCATCTTTCAAGTGTATGGAGTCCAAAATATTATTAATCTCTTGATCTTTCACTTTCATGACACTCCGGTCTCCAGAAGCATAATCAGCACAATCTTTCAAACATGGATGCAGGTACACTGAATACCAACAGCAATTCTCTTAAACTTATCATATTTCCCGAACTCTCCTAGAAGTTTTTTCTGTTTGGGACTCAGACACAATAGCACAGTGAAATCAATGTGTCCTGGCAACTCATCCAAGAATTCACCTTTGTAGTAATGCAAGACATCTCCGGTCATCTCCCGAAGGTCCTTTATGATAGAAATTCTCCTTTTACAATGATCATCATTTTGCAATGTTTCTTCCACTATATCAAATAGAGCTACCTCTGCATCAACTTTCAGGTGCCACCTGATATAGATGCTCTACTCAGGATATGTCTCATGGCATCTCGTGATGAGTCCATGTTCAGGAACTTACGACGCACTAGATTCAATATATTAAAAACTTCTTTGACATGATTCTGAAATAGTGTCCCTGAAAGAACCACCTTACGGGGAGTTTGTACCTTTTCTAGCGTAGAATGAATATTTGTGTCTTCATTTCTCGGAGTATGGCCTTCATATAAAATGAGAAGGCTAGGGACTATTAGTAACCTCTCCTAACATGCAGCCACTATCTCGTCTCTTACATTGCACACAATTCTAGAAAATTGCTTATAGCCCAAGAAAAGAATACTCTTGTTCTCCTCCCATTTTTGAAGAACATCAAGCTACTGAGATCTATTGTCAGCCTTAACAGAGTAGAAGTCATACAGAGGAAGTTCTTCTACTTGCCAATGATGGAACTCTCTCTTCCATGTTGGCAGAATTCCTTTAGGAAGAATGATTAATGGCCTTGCAGAAGAATATTTAGCCAAAAAACTCTGATTAAAGCTAATGAGCATGAACGTCTTTGCTGACCCTGGTGAATATGCCAGAATGCACCCTTTAGGATTATCACCCACTAGGTTTCTCACCAAGAAATGGAAGCCCTCTATCTGATGTGGCTTCATTTGTTTCAGGTGCCTTGGGTGCAAAGAAAGTTCACAGGAAACTATATCCTCTTCAAACAATTTAGGTCCCAGGAATTACATTTTCTCATCAGCATCCTTGGATTTCCATGATCCAGATATTTACGTCCTTCTTGTTTGAGAGCCCTGGCCAGATTCAAATGCAAGATTACAATTTATTAACTCATGGAATATAAATAATTTTTGAAGTTGGAGTACAACTATTATGCAATCCTAATAATTCCTTTATGAATAAGTTGACCTAGGTGCATCTAAACTTGAACTCAGTCATTATACAAATGTAAACAAGCTGAGTAGCATTAAGCTTAAACTTGGCTCATTTACTTAATAAATGAGGCAAGCTCATGTAACTTGTCAAGCATAGTAGTTCTTTTCACCCCTAGCCGGAACCATCGCACTCTAGGGGTAAGGACACCATCTACACTAGCCAAGCGGAGAAGGGACAACAGAAAATGCGGTATTAGAGACGGCATTTTTCGACGGATTATTTATCTTATTTATCTATCTTTGATGTTGATCTGACTCAAAAATGTGGATTATTTAGCTTTGATGTTATTCATTTGAATTTTTTTATAAATTGGATGTTATTTATTTTGTTATATGCAAAATGATAATTGCATTGTTATTTAATTTTATGTTATATAAATACATGGGGTATTCCCTGGGAGTTGAGGTGCGTGGGTGCGACCTAACATTACACGTACCTCAGGAGAGCGTGTTAAAACCGTGTTAATGTGCCTTCCCGTTCAAGACTTTGGGATTGATGTGTATGTTCTCATTTGTTTACGAGAATGTATATATCTACCTCAAAGTCTTGAATTGTCCCGTTTGGACAGTCTGTGAATGTTTGATCGCACTTGGACAGTCATTTACTATATGTGTTTGTATGGTTTGTTGAGAATTTCAGTTGCATCTCCTCACTCTTCTCTGATATACCATTATTTATTTTGAGTGTTTTCTTAACCACTTACTTGTAAGTGTTTAAGAAAATTTCAAAATCAATAAATATTTTTGGTATATCGGAGAAGTGTGGGGAGATGATGCCAATTTTTTTTGCAAATCGTGCAACACATATAGTAAGTGATTGTGCGATCAAACCTTCATGGATGGGTTAAAAAGTGATAATCTAATTAATAGTCCTCTTCCAACTGCAAATGGTCTATGGCGAACGATGTGAGGAAATGGACAGGTTTATTTTCAGGAGTAATGATTTCAAAGTTAGGATGTGTATTAGTATTTATTGGGTGCAGGCAAAATGTTGACAGATCGTTCATGGATGTATCGTAGAATAGTTGACCGGGTGGTGTTGCATGACTTTAAGCATGGAGTTGAGAGTTTCATTTAATTTACATTGGGGAATCCCAATGCAGCAACAGACCGTGACGGTCACATTCGATGCCCTTGTCCAAATTGTAGAAACTTGAGGTGGCATTCACCATGGGATGTGCAACATCATTTGTACACGAAAGGGTTCGTGGATGGTTATACGAATTGGACATGTCATGGTGAGGAATTCTTGAGGTATGAGCCCGACAATATTGCAGGCACAAGTGGGTACGTGGATATGGTTGTAGATGCTGCTGATCCTAGTTTTAATGTTCATGAGGAACATGCATACATGGAAGAAGCGCTGAATAAGACAACTAGAAGATTTTATCAACTACTTAGGGATGCTGATGAGCCGCTGTGGGATGGTTGTGAAAAGCACACTCAGTTGTCTGTAGTGTCACAGTTGTTGAATTTGAAATCTGAATTTCACATCAGTGAGACTTCTTTTGACCATCTCCTCCTCTTGATCAAGAGTATGTTGCCTCGAGATGAGAAGTTGCCAGAAACTTTTTACCGTGCTAAAAAGATGGGGGATGAAAGTGACTTGTTAGAACTGACGGAATCCAAATCGGATATCTGGTTTGGGCCCGACCCTCAAAGTGTATTTTGTAAATACACTTAGTCTAAAATTAAAGAAGTCGGGTCCAGGGGTCTAAAATCTGAAATATCGGTCTGATCGGTGTGCCGATCATTCTAACAGGACCTGGGAGATAAAAGTGACTTGTGAGAACTGGTGGAATCCAAATCGGATACCCAGTTTGGGCCCAGCAATCAAAAGTGCAGTCTCTAAAAGTAATTAATTTAAAAGACAGATAACTAGGGGTTGGGGGGTCTAAAATCTGAAATACCGGTCTGATCTGCGGCCGATCGTTCCAACACGACCTACGAGGTAGACGTGAGTTGTGGGAGCTGACGAATTCTAAATCGGATATCCGATTTGACCCTGACACTCAAATAACTGAATTTAAAACTAAGTGTGTTTTCAAAACTAACTTAGTTTAGAAGAATTCATTTAATTCGGAATTCAGGAGTCTAAAATCTGAAATATCCGGTCTGATCGACGTGCCAATCATTCCAACACGACGTGGGAGATGAAAGTGACTTGTCAGAACTAATGGAATCCAAATCGGATATCTGGTTTAGGCCCAATGATCAAAAGTGGATTTTGTAAATACACTTAGTTTAAAATTAAAGAAGTCATGTCCGGGGGTCTAAAATCTGAAATACTAGTCTGATCGGTATGCCGATCGTTCCAACAGGACCTGGGAGATAAAAGTGACTTGTGAGAACCGGCAGAATCTAAATCGGATAACCGGTTTGTGCCCAGTGCTCAAAAGTGCAGTCTCTAAATGTAATTAATTTAAAAGACAGATAACTAGGGGTTGGGGGGGTCTAAAATCAGAAATACCGATCTCATCAGCGAGTCGATCGTACCAACATGACCTGCGAGGTAGACGTGAGTTGTGAGAGCTGACGGATTCCAAATCGGATATCCGATTTGACCCTGACGCTCAAATAACTCAATTCAATACTAAGTGTGTTTTGAAAACTAACTTAGTTTAGAAGAATTCATTTAATTCGGAGTTCGGGAGTCTAAAATCTGAAATATCGATCTGATCGGCATGCCGATCATTCCAACACGACCCGGGAGATGAAAGTGACTTGTCACAACTGACGGAATCCAAATCGGATATCTGGTTTGGGCCCGACGCTCAAAAGTGTATTTTGTAAATACATTTAGTTTAAAATTAAAGAAGTCAGGTCCGGGGCTCTAAAATCTAAAATACCGTTCTGGTCAACGTGCCGATCATTCCAACAGGACTTGGGAGATAAAAATGACTTGTGAGAACTGGTGGAATCCTAATCAGATACCCGATTTGGGCCCAGCGGTCAAAAGTCTAGTCTCTAAATGTAATTAATTTAAAAGACAGATAACAAGGGGTTGGGGGGTCTAAAATATAATATACCGGTCTGATCCGTGTGCCCATCGTTCCAACAAGACTTGCGAGGTAGACGTGAGTTGTGAGAGCTGACGAATTCCAAATCGAATATTCGATTTGACCCCGACGCTCAAATAACTCAATTCAAAACTAAGTGTGTTTTCAAAACTAACTTAGTTTAGAAGAATTCATTTAATTCGGGGTTCAGGAGTCTAAAATCTGAAAAATATATCTGATCGGCATGCGGATAGTTCCTACATGACCTGGGAGATGAAAGTGACTTGTCAGAACTGACAGAATCTAAATCAGATATCTGGTTTGGGCCCGACGCTCAAAAGTGTATTTTATAAATACATTTAGTTTAAAATTAAAGAAGTCAGGTCCGGGAGTCTAAAATATGAAATATCTGTCTGATCGGCATGCCGATTATTCCAACAGGACCTGGGAGATGAAAGTGACTTGTGAGAACTTGCGGAATCCAAATCGGATACCCGGTTTGGGCCCAACGCTCAAAAGTGCAGTCTGTAAATGTAATTAATTTAAAATACTGATGACAGCTAGGTTAGTTGGGGTCTATAAAATCTACGCAGTTATCGATTTGATATTATTTTTGATTTCAATTTATGCAATGTAATAAAATATTTAATTTATCTTCGCACTAATTTTTTTATCTATGAATGAATGTTATTATTTTTTTAATGTAGGAGGATCCTTCTGCGGGCGGCGACAAAGGAGATGAGCAGGGCAGGGAGGAGGATATGGACAATGTGGAGGATATTTGATCAAAAGGAGATTCGTGTTGAGTTTCTTATTATGTGTTTTGTTTTCAGTTTGATTAATATTTGATGTAATTTTAACATGTTTTTAAAAACAATTTTGTATTTTTAAAAAAATTAATGGAAGTATTTCGGACGGATTTTTAGACGGATCCGTCTGAAATGTCAGACGAAATTACAGACGACCACTTATCCGTCTGAAATTATAGACGAAATGTAAGACTACATACCTAGTCCGTCTAAAATTTCAGACGGATTTCAGGCACATACGTCTAAATTTTGAAACAGAAATAGGGACGGTAAAAGGCCGTCCAAAATTGTACATCTAAAATTTTAGACGGATATTGGACCAGTTTTTGGGATGGATAATTTCAGACGATATTTCACACGAAAAATTTTCCGTGTGTAAGTTCAGACGAAATTTTTGATAGATATTAAATCTATCTGAAACTTCTATTTTCAAAAGGTATTTCACACGGAAAGCTTTCCGTGTGAAATTTCAGACGAAATTTGTGACTGATATTAAATATATCCAAAATATATAACCAAGAATATGAGACGGCCTATTTCCATCCGAAATTCGTCTGAAATCCGTTACAAAAGTGTCTTCCCACGGAATTTCAGACGGATTTCAGACGGAAACTGGCCGTCTGAAATCTTGCCTTTTTTTAAAGTGAATGTGGCTTTGACCCCTTGGTTAGCCCATTGTTCCGTGGATGTCTTAGACGTCCTATGAGGGCTGTGAACGTGTTATAGGGTGTCTGAGAGTGCCATTATTTCGAGTAGTGTTTTGTATTATTTCGAGGGTCATTATAGTTTCCGGTCAACCAGGTTGTGACCCAGTGGTTGACACATGACCTCGTGAGTGCCTCGTCTATCCTGTGAAGATCGAGACATAGTTTTGGGCGCTTAGAGGTATCGGTGTACCTCGGGCTTGTGTGCCATGTGGTTTGAGGGCTTCGGTAATCCCTTATGTTCCGTGTTTTGTGTTATGCAGAATTTTGAGTCTATTGTACGGCTCGGAGGTCGAAGACTCATTATTGTCATTATTGCTGTTATGGATCTGGCTATTCTGTGCCATCTTCCATAATGTGTTTCCCATGGATTTTGGCTTAGGGACTAGGTTGATTAACAGCGTGTTGCTGTGATGTGCGACGATCTTGAATTGAGTCTCTTGACTCAAGGATCGTTGTCAGCAGGTGTAGTTGACTGTCCTGAGTCTAGTAGCAGTTGTATACTACATTGTCCTCCGTAGTACGTGCGACAGGTGTGTGCTTACCGTGTTTATACTTCGGTGTTCACTGTTTTGAGTCTCTGTGTCTAGTGAACCCCCACTATTCGTAGCCTGACGACACCTTCCGGTGTGTCGGCCCATCGGGGAGTTGTGGCGGGGCAGTTCCAGGTTGAAGGTTTTTAGGCTAGTTTCCGTGGGCCCCGTTGCTTTACGGTAGCGTCCTACTGGGGGGGAAAACTAGCTAGAGGCCTGGCTCAAGGCATTGGGTTAGTGTGTGCACATGTGGTCAGGAGCGGTTCGACGAGCACCGACGGGCGTGACCATGACTACTCACTCGTTACTGTAGTTCCTTGGTTCTTTGAGAGTGTCTCAGTTACCGCCGTTCTAGGCAAGTGCGAGATACTTGAGGCGTTGTGTAAGACGTTAGTGGACGCATCTGGCTGTTCTTCTAGTGAGGAGGTACTTTTGTCACGTGACATGATGACTTGTGTTTTCGTGACTTTTACGAGTAGCCTGTGCTTGGCTTCACTTGAGGTTACGGGTTTTGTAGCGTACACGACGGTGAGCTCGTGTATGTCTTGCACCTTTGATTGTATAGTTCTTTGGTAGGCCTTTGCCTATTTTGGTAGGCTTTTCTCTATACAGTTTCATGATTTATCAATGGATCGGTAACGCCCGACTTTGTGAGATCGGGGTTTGCCTTTCTGTTGCTGCTGGAGTAGTCTAAAGAGCCGGGGTTCCTTCGACTGCCCTGTTTCCATGTTACGGCTTTCCTCTTCACTTTTAATGTTGTTCCTACTCCTGTTATTACTGCTTTGCTTTAGTTTAGCACTGCTGTTACTGCGTTGTTTTATGGTAGGGTTCTGCAGGATCCCTACTGAGTCTGTGATAGGAGACTCACCCCTGACTTTTCAGGTGTACTTATTCTTCCTCGTGCCTGGAGGTGCAGTGTGTGGTTCTTAGTGCCCGCATTGCTAGTGTCGGGCTTCCCCCGACTCGAGAGTACGTTCTCTTTTCCTGTTGGACTATACTTGTCTTCTTTTTAGACTGGACTCTGTTAGTTTTAATTATTATAGAAAATGTAATTTTTATCTGCTATTTTAGCAATCCTGATCATTAAAATTTAATTTCTTACTGCTTTATCTGAAAGTTCAATGTGCTCTCACATACCGTTCTATCCCTTCGGAGCTTTTCCGCTCTTGGGAGGCCTCACAGGTTCCAAGTGGTATCGGGTTTACTCGGTATTCAAAGTCTGGGTCGTCACAATTGGTATCAGAGCAGAGTTCAGAGTTGTTTGGAGTTTTTATGAGATGTTTGAGCTTGTGTTTATGAAGTACATGGGAATTCAAGATATCGCAGTGTTTAGAGTCCTTAAGGTCCAGTACAGTCGGCAGCTGGCATAGGTTTTGCGATTGCTTATCGCTTTACTTTCGTGTGTGATCTTGCGCGTGTTGCGTTGGCACTGTGCGAGATGGTTTTGCTCTTATCAGATTCTGATGGAGCACCTTTCTTTTGTCATGGTGTTTGTCTCGGTTATGCCGTACATGGTAGAGTTCGTCGACAGGCGTGAATCTGTGGTGCAGTGTTCGAGATTTTTCCGTGGCTTGTTCAGGTGGTTGTTGGGAACTGTCGTTGCTGTGATGGTCATGCACATTCTCATGTTGTTTTGGCCGTCCCAACTTGAGTTTGTTTAGCCCTTGAGGTGTTAAGGTTGTGTTGAGGTGGTCGATTGGATGCCTTGTTTGAGAGAATGCTCGGGCGAACCTAGGATTTTCCTTCTTGGTGAGTTACTGTTAGTCGAGCTTGATTCTTCTCATCTTGTCTGGTGGCGTCTTTTCGAGGTAAACTTTGGAAGTGCTATCTCGATGAAGCCTTGTCTTGTGTCTACTTAAGTGTGGATTGTGTTAGTTCTGAGCTTGATCTGCTCTTGGTTCGGCGGTTGCTTTGCTTTGGACCCAATTTTTGGAATTGGGGGCCGTTGTGCACCGTCTCCGACGTGTCGTGTTTGGTGGCTGTTGTGTTGTGAAGGTTCAGTGATTGTTTCAGGACGTGAGGATAAGTTGAAATTAACATTCTCTGTGGCTTGTTCTGTGGCTCTTGGCACAATTGTTTGCACTTTGGTGACTTATGATCGGCTGTTAGCAGGATCGGTGCTCGAGGCGTGGTATATTCCAGTTTCATGAATTGCGATGGTGCTGAGTGTGTGCTGAGATGCGGATGTCGAGTTATCTCTAATCCCTTTGTGTTGTGTGAGTGCGTAGTGGAAGCATGTGGGTTTATAACCCACTGGTCGAGGATCATTTGGTTGGAAGATTCTGACTGGCCGAGTGGTTTATTTCCTCGGTGTGACATCATCTTGGCTATATGTGCCTTGATGCTGTGTGGTTGTCGTGCCGTTGCTTAAGGCATTGTGGTTGTTTGCACCGGCATGCATAAGAATTGGGGAATCTGTCGACGTTTATGCTGGTTCAGTACCCTTTCTTTCTCTGTGTTATCTTGGGAGTTGTGCTCTCGGGACGTGATCATGGTCCTAGAGACGTGTTCTCCGAGATTATCGTTGTCGGTCCTTGTTGGTAAGCTGCGAGCGGCTAGCACATTTTTAGTCGTGTGTTCAGCTGTAATTGTGCCTTGATGTGACCCAGCTCGTAGTTGTGTCCCATGGTTCTGTGGCGAGAACGGGGCCGGGATTCTGCAGGTGATGTTGTTTGGTGGTTTGTGCTTGTGTTCAGCTTTGGAGGAGTTCCCTGTGAGTCTGATTTGGCATTGTGTGGATCGAGGCTTTGTCAGTTGGTTTTTACTATACTATTCTATCGTGGTAGAGTTAGCATGTAACTCGGATCAGATGTAATGTCTGAGTGAGGACTGACTTGATTGCACTCATGGTCCAACGATGTCATTGGTGTTCTGTGTGCCAATTTTGTTGTTGTTCTTGGCGCGGAAGCCGATGGTTTGCAGCAGTCAGGTAAGAGGACTGTGTTTCCTTGTTTAAGCTGATGCTTGTTCTGTCTGCCGCGGTGTTGTTATCGGTAAGTGTTTTCGTGGCATCAGTCGTGTCTCCTTTCCTTGTGAGATGAAAGCGATGATGCCCTGTTTCGGAGGTGTCAGACTAGTGTTCACTTGTGTGCCATGCTCATTCTGTTGATCGGTGTGCCTTGAGATCCAGAGTGTGTGCCTGTGATTGTGGTCTGGTAGTGTTCCTCTTGATAAGTAAAGTATGAAGTCATCTAGAAGGGGAGGGGATGAATAGATCACTGTTTTTCGAAGAATTAAAAATTACTGCAGTGTATTTTGCTAAACGCAAATAATCTCGAACTCTAACTATCGAAAAAGAATGCAGTGCAGACAATAGCTCGAGAGAATAGAAGGCACACCACAATATCACCACAAACGAACACACAAGAACTCAGAGGATTTTAAGGTGGTTCGGTCCTTCAGACCTACATCCACCCCACACTCAAACCGAGTGTGGCTTCACTAACGGCTGGGCAACACAGCTTGCCAAACAAAAGCTGATACACAGCTTCCCAGGAGAACAACCTCTCCTCTTCCTCCTACCCGGAGGGAACCTCTAGCAACCCACAGTTACTAGAACCCAGAGACTCATGTCTCTCTTCCTCTTTACCAAGAGGGAACCCCATTAGTAGCAACCCCACTACTAGTGAACTAGAGGTCGAAGAGCCTCTTCCTCCAAACCCGGAGGGAACCCACAAGCAGCCCACCTGCTGCTTGCAAACTGGAGATCAGATCTCCCTTCTCCTGATCTCACAGGAGGACCCCGACCTCAGTCCAGAGGATCGGAAACACAAACGAGGACAGTTAAAGAAGGATAAGAACAAGAAACGAAAACCACGATCGAAGGAAATCAAATTCCAGAAAATGGAAACAATGTAGCTCAAACTGAGCAATAGACTTCGGATTTGATCCGCAAGTCAGAACAATTCTTCTGATCACTCTTCTGCTCTCTCTTTCTCTCTGCTATTCTTTCTTCTTTCTTTTCTTTTTCTATGGATCGAAGGACTCTCTGTTTTCTGCTCTTTCTTCTATTCCTCTCTTCTTCGATAACCTTCATCTGAGGACGAAGGGTTCTATTTATAGCAGCAACAGCAGGTGGATAGGGCACAAAACGCGTGTGCCTCCCACGCTCGATCCAGAATCTTCCTGCCACGTGCCTTTATCAGGTTGGTTCCTCTTGTCTCGGATCACGTGCAGCCCAGGTGTGTGGAATGTTCTTCCTCGGACCTGAAATGATATTAAAAGCCATTAACACGCTGTATGGCCACAGAAAGCAAAGCTGCATGAGGTATATAATAGCAACACGATGTGACTACTACACGAGTTAAGAAAAGAACGACACGAGATACATACTAATAACGCTTAACACTACAGGGAAAAACGACACGAAGTATAGTGGTGACCAAAACACACACTACACAGAGAACGACATGAGGTGGCACAGGAAGCAACACGAGGTGCTGCCATGTTCTGCACGCAATAGAATAAAAACGACACGAAGACACAACAAGGAAAATGACACGAGCTGACAACAGAAACCGACACGAAGTGGTTGCAAACAAGCAAGACACGAGGTCTACAGAAAGCAACACGAAGTGTGGTCAAGGCGAGAAAGACACGAAGTGAAATAACCCTTGAAAAAATAAGAAGAACAACTCGAGCACAAAATAGCTCGAATGAATGACTCGAAGTAATATGAGAACAACACGAGGTGAGAAATAACGACAAGAGGTACACACGATGACTACAACACGAAATAAAGAAAACGACACGAAGTTCATAAACACAACACGAAGTGAAATAGAAACCGACACGAGTTTGAAAACAACACGAAGACGAAACTCAAGAATCGACACGGAGTGTGGTCAAGGTGAGAAAGACACGAAGTCTAAAGCGAAAAACCAACACGAAGACAGAATACAAAGAAAACAACACGAAGTGCATAAACATAACACGAAGACATAACTACTGAAATAATATGAAAGACACGGACACAACACGAAGACCAACACAGAAACCGACACGAAGTGGACGACATGGAGACAGCACTGACAGACTCGACTTGAGATATTTAATGCTTGAACTTAGAGAAGAGTGCACGAAGTAAAAACAACAACACGAGGACGAAGGACAGACACGTCTATCACGACACGTGATGAAGCAGTGAACCCAGACATGAAACGACTCGAGAAACAACACTAAGTGATATGAAAACACAAGAGCAATCATACAGAATGACTCGAGATGAACAACATAAATGCTAACGACACGAGGTTCATACAGAAGCAACTCGAGCTACTTCAGAAGAAACAGCTCGAAGACCATCAGCACACAACTGAAACAACATGAAGTACAGAAACAGTACGGACACGCGAAGTATTACCTCTTAGCAGCTATTTCTTGTAAAACATGGATAATTCAAGTGCAAGATATCTGATTAAGAAGAACAACAGTTAACATAGTGTTGCTCATCATCAAAACACTTAAGGAAGACACAAAATCCAGCAATCTCCCCCTTTTTGATGATGGCAACACTATATTAAGTATAAGAGATGAAATGCAAAAGAGATCATTGCAAGAAATTTAATGCAGACTCTCAACGCACTTGCTTCCTCTGACGACTCCAGAACACTCCCCCTGAACACAGCAACAGCTATCCTCAGACTGGTTAACTAACTCCCCCTCAACACAATGACATGCAAGCACACCCCTTTAAAACCTTGGCAACAAAACTCTTCAACCTTAACAACACTATTCTCTCCCCCTTTGACATCATCAAAACTAGGGGCAAGTCTGAATATATAGAGAAAGGAAAATTGCTGACTGTAGAGAGAAAACAGGACAGAGTATGGTAGATAAATGGAAGATATTGAGATGTTTAGACAATTAAGAAGGTCATTAATTTTATGTGAGGATTTTGAAGATCAGTTAGTCAGACTGTGCAAAAATATTGAATAAGGATTCGCTCCATACACAGAACCAGATTCTAAGCAAGTGAGGTACAAGATACCAGTATGGTCAGAGTAAGTCTTTACTTAGAGAGTATAGAGTAAGGAAGTCAGAACACAGAGACCTGTGGTATTGAGAACAAACAAACCAAGAGCTACATTCCAAGTGAACAGGATCTTTACGAAATTTTCTTTAAAGATGGTCAAGACCAAAGGTAAGTCTGTCAAGTACACCTTTGACATTAGGGAGACACCTTGTTTAGAGGCAGGAATCCCCAGTTACTCGGTGGCAGGACCACATTACCCCTTCTGACAAGAGGACAGAGATAGTATTCTAACTGGTGTTGACATTAAGGTGACACCTTTATCACAGGCCAGACACCCCAGTTACTAACCAGATATGTACCATAGCTCTGTATGATCAAGACAACTAATAAAACCAGATATGTACTGCCATCTCATGACATGGAATGCTTTCACTTCATTGATGAAAGTTCTAGTTTCTCAATGAGCATTTAACAAGGTTGATAAAATTTTTATGAAATTTGTCATTAACCAGCTCTAAGAACCTTGTAGATTAAGCTTGAGTCCGTTTGAGAACAATACACCAGATCCAAGGTGATACAGACTGAAGCACAAAATACCTCATTTCGGACTCAACATTGACTAAGTAGGTATGCTGTACAGGCTAGATCAGAAGACAGTTACAGTGTAGGAAGATAATCTTTGAATTCAGATTTTGATCTCAGTGGGACTAACAGCTGAAATTCCAACAAGAAATTAGATGAGCAGTCTTAAAGGATAAAGCATCCAACACTTTCTTTTATACACCTACTCAACCTGATTCTCTTTTAATGTCAGCAAGATGCCGTTCAAAATGTGTTCAGATTAGGCCAAAGAATAAGACACCTATTATAAATCTAGCTCCCCCTAAGACCTTGACCCCAACACAGACTTAACCCAGACAAGCCTCAAAACACCTCAAAGAAAACACCATGATATCAGAACAGATTATTCAATCAAAACGGAGTGAGTCAGCAATCACTCATAATGAGGTTATTTTTCAGCAACAGACAATGAATATGATAAGCATAAGAACACATGACATGGTATTCAGAAATTAGTTGTTCAATCATGAAATTCTGTAAATACCTAGTTCTCTGCGCAAAGTGCTAAATTTTTCAGTATCCAGTGGCTTAGTGAAAATATCTGTAATTTGTGAGTTAGTGCCAACATGGATCAACTCAAAAGTCTTCCTAGCTACTTCATCTCGAATAAAATGATGCCTGATTTCAATGTGTTTAGTTCGAGAATGAAGTACAGGATTCTTTGCAATGTTTATTGCACTAGTATTGTCACAAAAGATAGAAGTACAACCTAGCTCAACCAAGTAATCCAGAAGCTGTTGTTTTATCCATATAACCTGTGTGCCACAGCTCCTTGCTGCCACATACTCAGCTTCAGCAGTAGCGAGAGCCACAGAGTGTTACTTCTTGGATCCCCAAGAGACTAAGCGCCCTCCTAGAAATTCGCAGTGACCACTAGTACTCTTCCTGTCCAATTTACATCCTGCATAATCTGCATCAGTATATGCAATGAGATCTAAACTACATGATGCAGGATACCAGAGACCTAGATCATGGGTGGCAGATAAGTATCTAAAGATTCTCTTTACAGCTGCCAGATGCAATTCAGTAGGTCTAGCCTGGTATCTGGCACACATCCCTACACTAAATTGAATTTCAGGCCTGGATGATGTTAAGTAGAGGAGTGAACCGATCATACCTCTATATAATTTAGCATCCACCTCTTTACCTTTTTCGTCTGAATCCAGTGAGGTGCTGGTACCCATGGGTGTTGAGATTGTCTTGAGGTTGGTCATTCCGAACCTTTTCAGCATCTCCAGAGTATACTTGGTTTGATTTATGAAGCAACCATCATCCATCTGTTTGACATGCAGCCCAAGAAAATATTTTAGTTCGCCAACTAAACTCATTTCAAATTCTTGGGACATAGACTCAGAAAAATCTTTACATAATTTTGAATTGTTAGATCCGAAGATGATATCATCAACATATACCTGGACCACTATTAAATCCTTTCCGAGATTTTTGGTGAAGAGGGTTTGGTCAACCTTACCTCGAGTGTACCCCTTGCTCAAAAGGAATTCAGAAAGTTTCTCATACCAGGCTCGGGGAGCCTGCTTCAATCCATAGAGGGCTTTATTCAACCTAAAAATCATGTTAGGCTGAACAGAGAAATTAAACCCAGGAGGTTGTTCAACATATACCTCTTCCTTCAACAACCCATTTAAAAATGTGCTTTTGACATCCATTTGCTGTAGCCGAATGTTTCTAGAGCATGCAAATGCAAACAGAATTCTTATAGCTTCCATCCTAGCCACTGGAGCATAGGATTCATCAAAATCCACACCAAATTCCTGACTGTAGCCTTGAGCTACAAGTCTTGCTTTGTTTCTAGAGATAGCTCCATTTTCATCAATCTTATTCTTGAAAACCCATTTAGTGCCAATGACAAGAGTGTTTTCAGGTCTAGGAACTAGTTTCCATACATTATTTTTCTCAAATTGATTTAATTCCTCACCCATGGAGGATACCCAAGAATCATGTTTTAAAGCTTCTTCCACAGTCTTGGGTTCTACCTGAGATGTCAAAGCAGCTAAGTCCTGTTCTTGGACAATTCTGAAATGAGACCTTGTCCTAGGGGGATCATGCAAATTACCTATGACATTTTCACTAGGGTGGTCTTTGTGAAATATTACCTCACCTGAGGGTTCACCTACCTCAGTTGCTCCTTCTTGTTGTAAGTTTTCTGGTTGAGCAGCTGGCTGCATCTCTTCTTCTTCAATTTTCTCCAAGAAATCTCCCTCATCAGATGGCTCCTTGTCATCATTTATCATTTTGTTAGATAGAGCATTATCATCAAACACTACATGAGGTGTTTCTTCAACAGTTTGATCATCTTTATTGAAAACTCTGTAAGCCCTAGAGGTTTCTGAATATCCGAGGAAAATTCCAGGAGAGCTTCTTGCTTCAAACTTATCCAAACCATTCTTACCATTATTGTGGATAAAACATTTGGAACCAAAGATTTTAAAGTAAGAAATGTTTGGTTGCTTACCCTTGAGGAGTTCGTAAGGGGTTTTCTTATGAGTAGGTCTTACCAAAGCTCGATTTAAAATGTAGCATGCCGTATTTGCAGCTTCTGCCCAAAATCTCCTTGGAAGTCCACTCTCAATTAGCATGGTCCTGGCCATTTCAATTATTGACCTGTTTCTTCTCTCAATAATTCCATTCTGCTCCGGTGTCCTGGGAGAAGAGAATCTGTGAGTCACTCCCTCTCTTGAGCAAAATTCAGAAAATGAAGAGTTCTCAAACTCTCCTCCATGGTCAGACTGAATTGTAATGATATTATGTTCACCTTGTAGTTTGATTTTATTGAAAAGTTCTTCAAAGTGAACAAAAGCATCATTTTTATTTGCTAAACAGAATAACCAAGAAAATCTAGTGAAGTCATCAACTATGACTAGACCATATCTCTTACCTGACAGGCTTTGTATTCGAGTAGGACCAAAGAGGTCCATGTGCAAGTGCTGTAGCGGTTTAGATGAGAGACTCTCAGTTCTCAACTTAAAAACTGCACGAGTCTGTTTACCTTGAGCACAAGCATCACAGAGCTTGGACCCTAACTGGAATTTTATTTTAGGCAAACCTCTAACTAGGTTATGATTAGACAGTTTATTCAAAGTAGACACACTAGCATGGCCTAGACGCCTATGCCAGTCAAAAGCAACCTGTTCAGAATTAGCAGACAGACACAAGTTTGTTTCAGAATTATCATCCAGATCAACGATGTACATATTATTTACTCTATGACCTTTGAACATGATGTTATCAGAATTCAGCTCAAAAACCGTGCAAGAATTGTGGTCAAAGAGTACCTTGTGTCCTTTGTCACAAAGTTGACTTATACTTACCAAGTTGTGCTGAAGTCCTTCTACAAGATACACATCTTCAATGGTGTTAGTAGAGGACTTACCAACCGTACCAATTCTAATAATTCTTCCTCTGTTATCTCCACCGAATTTGACCAAGCCCCCAAACTTCATTTTTAGTTTGCTAAATTTGGACCGGTCTCCTGTCATGTGCCTACTACAGCCGCTGTCAAGATACCACTTGTTATGCTCAGCTGCCAGGCTGACCTGCAAAAGTTCAGACAGAGTAATGTGGGACCCAATTCAAATTGGGTCCAAAACCAGTTTTCAGATTATGCAAAAAGCACTTAGGAACCCACATTTGTTTTACTGTTCTCTTCAGTGGTTTTATGTGGGTTGACTCTTCCCTTTTGGCATTTCTTGGTGGGTGTTGGATGAACCTATTCCTATTAGAACTATGCTGTTTCTGAACACAGACATTGTTGGTTGGCCTCTTGGAGGATATGCGTGTGTGTTGAGTATAATTCATGTAAGCATTTTTATTCCAATGAAAATTGTGCTGAAACTGGTGAATGTTGGCATGCTCTCCTTGATATCTAGCATGATGAGCTTTCTTAACAAAACTTTTCACCCTTTTAGTGACATCAATAGGACTGGTTCTGTGAGAACCTTTGTTCCACACCTGTTGCACAGGAGCAGTTCTTGTCTCAGGATTTCCTGACTTAGGTTGCTGACCAGTGGATTGAATGAATTTGCTGGTCGAAAACTTCATTGTAGAGACAGAATTGGAACTGGATGGTGTTTCCAGTTTCTCTTTGCCCTTGGCAGGGCAGAACGTGGTAGTTTTAAATTCAAAGGGTTTTTTACTAGTGGGATTGTTTCCTAATCCCTCCCTATTGAAGTTTACCCTCGACCCCAGAAGGGCATTCAGGTTGTTTCTCCCCTCTGTAAACTTCTCAAGCGTTTTTTCTTTGTCCTCAATCTCCTTCTGAAATTCATTACATTGGTCCTGGAGTTCCTGATTAACTTTTCTAACTGCCTCATATTTTTCAGCCATCAGTCTAATCTCTCCTTTACACTCTTCAGCTTTACACTTCAGCTCATTCATCCTAGCTAGACTCTCCTCTCTTTCCATTCTCAACCTCTCAATCTCACCTTTAACCTGGTCTAGCTCAATGGCCATCTCCTTGGTTTTCATGCTATCAGTGACAACAGTAGAGTTTTCCTCAGAAAGAGAATGAAACTTACGTCTAAGCATTCTGTGCTCCTTGGTTAAAAAATTATATTTACTTAACAGGTCGCCATAGGCGTCCTCCCAATCATCCAAAGTAAAATTCTCAAATAAGTTTGTTACCTCTTTCTCATGATCGGCCATGAGGCAAGTCTTCTCTTCATCTTCACTGGACGAAGTGGCTTCTGGATCCTCCTCCTCGTCGCTCCATGTGCACAGCATGGCCTTCTTCTTCTTGTGCACCATCTTCTTCTGGTGTCCGGGAGCCTTAGCTTGTAGCTCTCGACATTCACTTTTCATGTGACCGGGTTTCTGACAATGATAGCAAGTGATCTTCTTAGCAAACCGGTTCTTCTCAAATTCTCGTTCAGGAGACTTCCTTGCAACATTAAATTTCTTCCTCCTGTAGAATTTTCCTTTAGTTCTCAGGAACTTTCTGAATTGCCTGGTGAGCATAGCTTGCTCCTCCTTGTCCAGGTCTGAGAATCCATCAGAGCCTTCGCTGCTACCATCACTGCTGCTGCTGCTGCTGTTGCTCTTCTTAGTATGTCGTGAGACCTTCAGAGCAACATTCTTTCCCTTTCTGTCATGCCCATCGTTTCCTTGTTTGAAATTCATTTCATGGGTCATGAGAGATCCAATAAGCTGGGTTACTGTCATGATGGATAAATCTCTTGATTCCTCTATGACAGTCACCTTAGTATCCCAGATGGGAGTTAGAGACCTAAGGATCTTCCTGACTATGTCTTCTTGTTGAATGTCTTTTCCAAGGCCTTTCAGACTGTTGATGATCACAGATAATCTGGCATACATTTCTGTGATCGACTCCTCTGGCTTCATCTTAAATAACTCATATTGAGTTGTAAGCATGTTGATCTTGGTAGCTTTCACCTGAGATGTGCCCTCATGAATTAACTGCAACTCATCCCACATGTTCTTTGCAGTCTTGCACGCTGAGATCCTCGAATACTCTTCCGGGTGGACGGCACACTGTATGATGTTAAGAGCTGTCCAATTCAATGTGGAAAGTTTAACCTGATCTTCTGTCCACATATCTTCGTTCGGTGGAAGGGTGTATGGACCATCTGTAATTACTTTCCATAGCTTGTGGCTTTGGGCCCTGATAAAGACTTCCATCCTGTTCTTCCAAAAGAAGTAATTATTACCATCAAAGAAGGGGGGACGGGTGATAGACTGCCCATCAGCTATGAAACTGCGAGGACCAGTGGATCCGTTTCCCTGGCCGTTGGACCACATTCTGGGAAAAACCCTCTCTGATACCAACTGATAAGTAAAGTATGAAGTGATCTAGAAGGGGAGGGGATGAATAGATCACTGTTTTTCGAAGACTTAAAAATTACTGCAGTGTATTTCGCTAAACGCAAATAATCTCGAACTCCAACTATCGAAAAAGAATGCAGTGCAGACAATAGCTCGAGAGAATAGAAGGCACACCACAATATCACCACAAACGAACACACAAGAACTCAGAGGATTTTAAGGTGGTTTGGTCCTTCAGACCTACATCCACCCCACACTCAAACCGAGTGTGGCTTCACTAACGGCTGGGCAACACAGCTTGCCAAACAAAAGCTGATACATAGCTTCCCAGGAGAACAACCTCTCCTCTTCCTCCTACCCGGAGGGAACCTCTAGCAACCCACAGTTACTAGAACCCAGAGACTCACGTCTCTCTTCCTCTTTACCAAGAGGGAACCCCACTAGTAGCAACCCCACTACTAGTGAACCAGAGGTCGAAGACCCCTCTTCCTCCAAACCTGGAGGGAACCCACAAGCAACCCACCTGCTGCTTGCAAACCGGAGATCAGATCTCCCTTCTCCTGATCTCACAGGAGGACCCCGACCTCAGTCCAGAGGATCGAAAACACAAACGAGGACAGTTAAAGAAGGATAAGAACAAGAAACGAAAACCACGATCGAAGGAAATCAAATTCCAGAAAATGGAAACAATGTAGCTCAAACTGAGCAATAGACTTCGGATTTGATCCGCAAGTCAGAACAATTCTTCTGATCACTCTTCTGCTCTCTCTTTCTCTCCGCTATTCTCTCTTCTTTCTTTTCTTTTTCTGTGGATCGAAGGACTCTCTGTTTTCTGCTCTTTCTTCTATTCCTCTCTTCTTCGATAACCTTCATCTGAGGACGAAGGGTTCTATTTATAGCAGCAACAGCAGGTGGATAGGGCACAAAACGCGTGTGCCTCCCACGCTCGATCCAGAATCTTCCTGCCACGTGCCTTTATCAGGTTGGTTCCTCTTGTCTCGGATCACGTGCAGCCCAGGTGTGTGGAATGTTCTTCCTCGGACCTGAAATGATATTAAAAGCCATTAACACGCTGTATGGCCACAGAAAGCAAAGCTGCATGAGGTATATAATAGCAACACGACGTGACTACTACACGAGTTAAGAAAAGAACGACACGAGATACATACTAATAATGCTTAACACTACAGAGAAAAACGACACGAAGTATAGTGGTGACCAAAACACACACTACACAGAGAACGACACGAGGTGGCACAGGAAGCAACACGAGGTGCTGGCATGTTCTGCACGCAATAGAACAAAAACGACACGAAGACACAACAAGGAAAACGACATGAGCTGACAACAGAAACCGACACGAAGTGGTTGCAAACAAGCAAGACACGAGGTCTACAGAAAGCAACACGAAGTGTGGTCAAGGCGAGAAAGACACGAAGTGAAATAACCCTTGAAAAAATAAGAAGAACAACTCGAGCACAAAATAGCTCGAATGAACGACTCGAAGTAATATGAGAACAGCATGAGGTGAGAAATAACGACACGAGGTACACACGATGACTACAACACGAAATAAAGAAAACGACACGAAGTTCATAAACACAACACGAAGTGAAACAGAAATCGACACGAGTTTAAAAACAACACGAAGACGAAACACAAGAATCGACACGGAGTGTGGTCAAGGTGAGAAAGACACGAAGTCTAAAGCGAAAAACCAACACGAAGACAGAATACAAAGAAAACGACACGAAGTGCATAAACATAACACGAAGACATAACTACTGAAATAATATGAAAGACACTGACACAACACGAAGAACAACACAGAAACCGAAACGAAGTGGACGACATGGTGACAGCACTGACAGACTCGACTTGAGATATTTAACACTTGAACTTAGAGAAGAGTGCACGAAGTAAAAACAACAACACGAGGACGAAGGACAGACACGGCTATCACGACACGTGATGAAGCAGTGAACCCAGACATGAAACGACTCGAGGAACAACACTAAGTGATATGAAAACACAAGAGCAATCATACAGAATGACTCGAGATGAACAACATAAATGCTAACGACACGAGGTTCATACAGAAGCAACTCGAGCTACTTCAGAAGAAACTGCTCGAAGACCATCAGCACACAACTGAAACAACACGAAGTACAGAAACAGTACGGACACGCGAAGTATTACCTCTTAGCAGCTATTTCTTGTAAAACATGGATAATTCAAGTGCAAGATATCTGATTAAGAAGAACAACAGTTAACATAGTGTTGCTCATCATCAAAACACTTAAGGAAGACATAAAATCCAACACCTCTGATTTATGTTTTTCGAGAATTGTGTTATCGTGCTTTGTGTTCAAGATTTGGCTGATGCTTGGAGAGCGTAGCCAATGTTTGGGTTTGTTCTTCACTATTCACTTGTTGACTCCTTGAATTTCGAGGATGAAATTATTTTAAGGGGGAGGACTATAATATCTTGGATTCTTCGGATTAGAATCGGAGATCTTTCGGGGCGCTTTTATGGGTCCTGATATGTGTTTTACGATCCACTCGGGTTTTCCCCTGTACAACTTGCGGAACCCTGTGGAGAGTTGACCGGTGAGTTTTGCGACTCCGGTACGCTATAGGTGCATTGTGCTCGTTCCGAGGATCATGAAGACTATTTTTTGTATTTTTTTGAGTTTACGAAATTTTGTGCAGAAAATCAAATTTTAGGAAAATTGCTAATTTCCCATTTCCTTTTTCCTTTTTGTTCTCTCACCTCTCTCATCTCTCTTCTCTCATTGTTTCACCCTCTCCCCCTCCGCTCTCTCTCCTTTCACCCCTCTGCTCCGACTGCAAATGGAGGAGGCCTGGGGATGTCGTGGAGATGTCGTGGAGGTGTCGTGGAGCCTAATGTCGTGAAGAATGGAGCGAGGTGTTGGCGCGATCCCGTTCGGTGGATTCAAAGCCGACGTGCGGTTCGTGTAATGGTTTTTGGCGAGGTTTGGCGTTCTCGGCGCGTAAGATCTTTGGTGAAGGTTAGGGGACAGATACCCTACTCTTTTTCCGTGTTCCCTCGTGATTTGGAGCCGAACGGTGTGAGTTTGAGCGGGTTTTGCCTTGTTTAGGCGAAATGCATATTCGGGGTGTGTGAGCCATGTTCGCCGTTTCAGGCGATGGTTTGTAGTTTAAATGGATTCATTTGAACCCTTGGCATGTTGGAATTCATTTCCCGCTAGTTTTACTGAAATTGGTTGAGAATCGGAGCCGGTATGAGCTGGGCCTTCCATGTGAGTCGTTTTGGGCCGATTTGTGGGAATCGCCCGTTTCTTGTCGTTTCGTGATCGGTTTGATCCCTTCCAGCTTGTGGAAGGATGCTATCGACATTAGGGTTGTTTTCCCAACGTTAAGACGCGATTGGGGCGTGGAAAAACTGGGTTGTGGGTAGTTCTGTGATTTTCCCGCCAGAACGGCTTGGCGGTCCCATCAGAGACTGCTAGTGTTGCTTGGAGGTCCACTGGAGACCATTAGATGGAGTCTCTTGTCAGTTTGGTTTAGCAGTCACGCGACCGACCGCAAGGCTGGTTTTAGTGGCCCTTGGGCGACCTCTATGCGACATTTAAGTCAGTTTATTGGTTTTAAGTCGGTTCGGGCTAGCGGTATAACTCCGACCTCATGGGGTCTTTGGCGTCCATGGGGTTACCACCAGTCCCTGGAAAATGGTCCTAGGTAGACCGTTAGGTGGTTTCAATTGGTTTAACTGTTCGGGGGTTGACTGGGCATAGCGGCCAGGTCATGACCGCTAGGTCTAGCTTGTGGCCGTGAAGAGACCGTCTGGTGCCAGTAGTAGCCCCAGGCAGACCGCAAGGGTCCTATTTTTTGTGGATTTTGTATCTAGGGTTTCTTAAGGGTAGCGGCCCTTTGGATGACCGCCAAGTTGGTTTAGCAGTAAGGGTTAAGACCGCCACCTGTCCATAGTTTGTTTTGTGTTGATTTGGTTTCCAGTTAATGTGGATTTGACCCCTTGGTTAACCCATTGTTCCGTGGATGTCTGGGACGTCCTATGACGGCTGAGACCGTGTTATAGGGTGTCTGAGAGTGCCATTATACCGAGTAGTGTTTTGTATTATTTCGAGAGTCATTATGGTTTCTGGTCAACCAGGTTGTGACCCAATGGTTGACACGTGAACTCGTGAGTGTCTCGTCTATCCTGGGAGGATCGAGACATGGTTTTGGGGGCTTGGAGGTATCATTGTACCTCTCGTTTGCGTGCCATGTGGTTTGAGGGCTTCGGTAATCCTTTATGTTCTGTGTTTTGTGTTATGCGGAATTATGAGTCCATTATACGGCTCGGAGGCCGAGGACTCATTATTGTCATTATTGCTGTTATGGATCTGGCTGTTCTTTGCCGCCTACCATAATGTGTTTCCCATGGATTTTGGCTTAGGGACTAGGCTTTTTAACAGCGTGTTGCTGTGATGTGTGACGATCTTGACCTGACTCTCGTGACTCAAGGATCGTTGTTAGCAGGTCTAGTTGACTATCCTGAGTCTAGTAGCAGTTGTATACTGCATTGTGCTCCGTAGTACATGCAATTGGTGTGTGCTTACCCTATTTGTACTTCGGTGTTCGTTGTTTTAAGTCTCTATGTCTAGTGAACCCCCACTAGTCGTAGACTGACGACACCTTCCGGTGGTTTGGCCCACCTGGGAGTGGTGGCGGGGCAGTTCCCGGTTGATGATTTTTAAGATAGTTTCCGTGGGCCCCCTTGCTTTGCGGCAGGGTCCTACTGGGGGGGAAAACTAGCTAGAGTCCTGGCTCAAGGCATTGGGCTTGTATGTGCACAAGTGGTCAGGGGTGGTTAAACGAGCGCCGATGGGCGTGACCCTGACTAGTCACTCGTTACTGTAGTTCCTTGGTTCTTTGAGAGTGTCTTAGTTACCGCCATTCTAGGCGAGTGCGAGATACTTGAGGCGCAGTGTAAGATGTCAGTGGACGCATCTGGCTGTTCTTCTAGTGAGGAGGTACTTTTGTCACGTGACATGATGACTTGTGTTTTCGTTACTTTTCCGAGTAGCTTGTGCTTGGCTTCACTCGAGGTTACGGGTTTTGTAGCATATACATGGTGAGCTCGTGTATGTCTTGCACCTTTGACTGTATAGTTCTTTGGTAGGCCTTTGCCTATTTTGGTAGGCTTTTCTCGATAGAGTTTCATGATTTATCAATGGATCGGTAACGCCCGACTTTGTGAGATCGGGGTTTGCCTTTCTATTACTGTTGGAGTAGTTTAGAGGGTCGGGGTTCCTTCGGCTGCCCTGTTTCCATGTTACGGATTTCCTCTTCACTTTTACTGGTGTTCCTACTCCTATTGTTACTGCTTTGCTTTAGTTTAGCACTGCTGTTACTGCGTTGTTTTATGGTAGGGTTCTGTAGGATCCCTACTGAGTCTGTGATAGGAGGCTCACCCCTGACTTTTTAGGTGTACTTATTCTTCCTCGTGCCTGGAGGTGCAGTGTGTGGTTCTTAGTGCCCGCGTTGCTAGTGTCGGGCTTCCCCCGACTCGAGAGTACGTTCTCTTTTCCTGTTGGACTGTACTTGTCTTTTTTTTAGACTGGACTCTGTTAGTTTTAATTGTTATAGAAAATGTAAATTTTTTTTTGCTATTTTAGCAATCCTTATCATTAAATTTTAATTTCTTACTGCTTTATCTGGAAGTTCAATGTACTCTCACATATCGTTCTATCCCTTCGGAGCTTTTCTGCTCTTGGGAGGCCTCACAGGTTCCAAGTGGTATCGGGTTTACTCGGTATCCAGAGTCTGGGTCGTCACAATTGGTATTAGACGTGGCTCAAGGCATTGGGCTTGTGTGTGCACACGTGGTCAGGGGCAGTTGGACAAGCACCGACAGGCGTGACCATGACTAGTCACTCGTTACTGTAGTTCCTTGGTTCTTTGAGAGTGTCTCAGTTACCGCCATTCTAGGCAAGTGCGAGATACTTGAGACGCAGTGTAAGATGTCAGTGGACGCATCTGGCTGTTCTTCTAGTGAGGAGGTGCTTCTATCACAAGGCACTATGACTTGTGTTTTCGTGACTTTTCCGAGTAGCTTATGCTTTGCTTCACTCGAGGTTACGGGTTTTGTAGCGTACACGACGGTGAGCTCGTGTATGTCTTGCGCCTTTGACTATGTAGGTCTTTGGTAGGCCTTTACCTATTTTGGTAGGCTTTTCTCGATAGGGTTTCGTGATTTATCAATGGATCGGTGACGCCCGACTTTGTGAGATCGGGGTTTGCCTTTTTGTTGCTGTTGGAGTAGTTTAGAGGGCCGAGGTTCCTTCGACTGCCGTGTTTCCATGTTAAGGCTTTCCTCTTCACTTTTACTATTGTTCCTACTCCTGTTGTTACTACTTTGCTTTAGTTTAGCACTGTTGTTACTATATTATTTTGTGGTAGGGTTCTGCGGGATCCCTACTGAGCCTGTGATAGGAGGCTCACCCCTGACTTTTCAGGTGTAGCTATTCTTCCTCATGCCTAGAGGTGTAGTGCATGGTTCTTAGTGCCAGCGTTGCCAGTGTCGGGCTTCCCCCGACTCGAGAGTATGTTCTCTTTTCCTGTTGGACTGTACTTATCTTTTTTTGGACTGGACTCTGTTAGATTTAATTGTTATAGAAAATGTAATTTTATTTCTGCTATTTTAGCAATCCTGATCATTGAAATTTAGTTGCTTACTATTTTATCTGGAAGTTCAATGTACTATCACATATCGTTCTATCCCTTCGGAGCTTTTCCGCTCTTGGGAGGCCTCGCAGGTTCCAAGTGGTATCGGGTTTACCCGGTATCCAGAGTCTTGGTCGTCACACCACCTCATCTTCTAAGATAATTATTTCAAATCTTTCCAAGCTAAAGATTTATACGATCTTTCTTTCAATTTTCTTTCCCTCACTCTGCTGCATGCTATGGCTTTTTTTGGCTTTCTCAATCTACCAAGCCTGGAACGCCTATCCAATGCGAATACATGTCTGAATGTCTCAAAATGCACCAACAATCTATTCTACTTGTCATAAACTCTGCCATAAAGAATATGAGTGTGGGAAGAAATATACAGACCAAGGGCTCAGGATAACAGCTATGGTAGAGGCAATTTGGGGCTCATTTTCATAGCAAATGGATTCATATAATCTAGATGCACCCATTGGGTGTGATCGCATGTCCATTTTTAATTGAAAGATTTTATGCACAAATACGAATTGTTACCTAGTCTGTTACTGTTTCCTTACTCGCTACTGATGAACATGCCTGTGATTCCACATTTCTTTGCGTACCTACATTCCCTCCCTGGTTATCATATACATACCATGAACTTTTGCACATATTTAAATGGCATTCTTAAATGTGATTGCACCCACCTGTACAGATGATTTCTCAACCCTGGCCAACCTGGCTTCCAATTCCTTCACTAAAATTTTCATTTGGTTGTTCTCAGCCTGCAAATTATGATATTTCCCCCACAAAGTAGAGGGAGTCGGCCCTATCCCTACACCATGAACATGGCCAGATCTATCCTCACCAAGAACCTGAGTGTATGCATCGCCTTTAACTACAACTAGACGGGGACCGGTTGAGCTTGCATCACCTTGAGACCGCTTTATGTCCTTCAACTTTTCCTACCATGTTTTGATCAAAGCTCATTTCTATGACACGGACCTGCTAACTTATTTGTTGTATCGACATTTTCCTTTAAAAAAAACTTACTATGACAGCAGTGCATTCTTCATTGACATGCTTTCCATATCTGCACACGTGCGTAATTACGAACAAATCCGAGTGATCCAAAATAGTCCTAGTCTTATTGTACTAATGCATAAAAAAAATCGGTAGACTTGTTAGATGCAACCAAAAGGAAGAAATTGAAAACTAAATTATTATATAAACTCCATCTTAGGTATGTCTGCCACTGTCCTTGTGCTAGCACAATGGAACCACTTTTGTTTACCCTTATTCACTTTAATTTTCTCACTTTTTTTCTACATTGAAGTTAGATTAAATTAGTCAGATAACGAAATTATAATAGATCTAAAATCAGACAGGAAAAACAATAAGGGCCAGTAGACAGTGATTTACCTGCCATTCTTCTCCACTCCAAACTTTCACTGCCTCTTTCCATTGCTGTAGGCTAATTATTTTCGCATTTGCAGCCTTTTGCTGGCGCGCTCTTAAGTTTAGATTGAAAAATCACCTCCGAATAGTGTATTTGAAGTATTTCCACTTCAACGATAGATCTTTCATGACCCACGGCCTCCGTGATTCATTAATGTCATACTTTCACTACAAGACAAATGGAAATAATTAATCATTTCATACAGTGAATACAATAACAGAAACAAAATTAACAGAAGTCACATTTTCAATTTTCGTAATAAAGAAGGACTAAATTTGACCTTACATTACCTTTATATAATCCCAAACATCATCTTCATAGGAGTTTGGCATTTTCTTCCAATTCGGGTAAAAAATGGGTAACTTGTCTGCATTCCTTCCCATTGTCCCCAAGAAAGTTCTCAATGAATAGCCCCCACCGCCCACTGGCTAGCCAAGGTCATTCCACTCAACACAAATCAACTTGCCATCATCTATTCCATGCACATCATGGGACGAGGTACATCCTCATTTTCTCCGACGAGCAATGCCCTCACTTCCTTTGGAATCCATTGGGTCAATATATTGATCTCTCGGCTGCCCTTCCACAGATATCCCAACCTGTTGGGCTCCTTCAACTTTCTGGCCTCCATCAACTTCCTGCCCTTCCACCAATATCTGCCTTTTTCTGGCCTCCACCACCCTGTTGACCTGCAGCCCTTTTCTGGCCTCCATCAACTTCTTTCTTTTCGACTAATATCTCAGCCTTTTTCTGGCCTCCATCACCCTGCTGACCTGTAGCCTTTTTTTGTCCTCCATCAACTTCTTGCCCTTCCACTAATATCTCGACCTTTTTTTGGCCTCCATCACGCTACTAACATGCAGCCTTTTTCTGGCCTCCCTCCATTTTCGCACTTCCATTGCCAACTTTTGTCTCACCACCTCTGCTAATGCCTCTAAGCTTATGTTCAAATGCATCCATATGATCATAGGTAAACCAACGCTCATGAAGCTGAAAATGCCAAGAGAGAAACGTATATCATATACGTGAAAAATATCAACATAAAGTAATGTCAACTTGGCTTTGAAAACACGTACAAAATACGGATAACCATCCAGCTTGAAGGGCGTTGGAGCATCTTGCAGAAATAGATACATGTAGCATAGAACAAACATGCCACATTCTGAACCATTCCTTTGTTGTGGGACCTGCCAATAGGTACATGCATTAGAAAATATTAATTTAGAAATTATGATGAAAAAGTTATGTTCAACAAAGTAGGAAATAAACATAAACCTTTGGAACAAAAATAGGAATGGAATATATCTCTGCATCAGACTCTTGTCTACCCTCCACTCGAAATATGTCTAACACAAAACTGAGCAAATAAAATTATATTATTCAGACCACCAACATATAATAAACATATACAAAAGAGATAGGGAGCATATACTGTCGGGTATCAGGTTCCATTCTCTTAGGATTAGCGTTTAACAAAGAATCAAAAAGTATCATGCACGGGCCTACTGGGTCTCCAAATTTCTTGTCAAAGTTGCATACAATGAGTAGATTTTAATGGTCCCTATATAAACCATACTAGGATAATATGCTCCCAAATTTAGTACTAGCTATGTAACAAAAGATGAAGATATCACTTACCAATGTACAATTGGAATGAATATGTATGCCATTGAAACAATTGTTTTTGCCTTCTGCCAAAGCATCACCTTCTCAGATGAACCATCTAGAAAGATACTAAACCATAGACAATCTACATATGTACAAATTGACTTCCTCCCATTCGGTGTATCCTCCCACAATCGCCTGAAAAAGGTTATAACAAGTAAATAGTTTAACAGAAATCACCTAACATTAAGACAAGGAGTGTGAAGACTCACTCTGCATAGGCCTTAAACACGTCAGTATCATGCTTATCTTGAGATGCTGACTTGGTGTATATTTCACCAAGTTTTTTCAACCTTCGTGTTTGCACCCCCAACCCCGGACTAGGGCCCAACATTCCTTCATTGGGAATTTCATTAACAGGTTCCTTGACCATCAACATCTTTTTATTTTTCCTAACCATGCATGCACATTTAAGTTATAACGGTAAACCAATTCACATTGGTATGCCAGAATAGTTCAAATGGAAGAACTTATGGTCTTACATGACTGCGTGCACAGGCAGTCACTGCCGCTTAGAAGCTATGCTGGCTGTCAATGAAAGAGGGCCATATAGAATGAGAAAGATAAAAGAATAACATTAATATCTGGCTTGATAAGTAGTTGATGACAGTTGGGAACTACCTTGTTACTAATGCCTAATCTCCAGTGTAGCTCAGAGGACATAAGATCCCATTGTAATAACATAATAGATATTAACAAAGGCGTCCAAAATAAAAGTTGATTAGATATTAAATAAATGCTCAATGTAAAGAAGACTAATGTATATTAGTCCAAAACAGATATTAGCATGTTTCAGCAAACATTACAAGACCATATTAGTCCAAAATAAATATCAAACATCACAAGTAGCAAACCTTTCCTCAGAATAGAATACATATGTAACGACTCAAGATCTAGATACCAAGAATAACCCGATACCATTTGAATCCTGGCCCGCCACCCACGAGTCAGAGGGCTCGAAAGGGTTAGAAAGGAGTGTGGAGGTACATCGAAATAAGAAATAAAGTAGGAACAACAATTATAATTAACAATTAAACAATCTAACTACATAGTCCAGTCTAAATAAAAGTATAGTCTACAGGAAAGGAAACGTACTCAATGCCGAGTGAACACTTGGCCTGATGAGCTGGCAACTACGAAACTTTGCATTGCACCCCCGAACCTTGAGGAAGAACCAACACACCTAAAAACTAGGGGGTGAGCCTCATCCCATTGGCTCAGTAGGGTTCCCGTGGAACCCTACCACAAAACAACGGCGGTAAAAGAAGTAGCGCTAGAGAGAAGAATGACAGCAGGAGTAGAAACAACAACAACGGCAGAAAGAATAGCCGTAACATGGTAATCGATGACACCATGGCTCTATAAACTACTCCAAACGGTACATAAAGCACGCCCCGATCTCACAGTCGAGGGACTACCAAATGACGAAAAAACCTTGGCTAAGCCGCCAGAAGAAATGCCATGATAGCTCTGTCGTGGAGGCCCACCTCCAGCGGCAACGATCAACCCAAGACCACACGGTCCAGGGAAACCGTCACGACCTCGCAGTCATGAACCCTATACCGTCTAGAGAGAAACTTCAGTAACCCTTACTGGAAACCCTAGACCACTACGTCGGGAAAGCACGGGAAAGCTACCCGAAAAACCACCTCTTCAGGACGGGAAACCGAAACTCGAGTCAAGAGAATCTCACATCACGTGACGGGAGTACCTGCCCACCAGCAGCAAGGCCGGATGCATCCACTGACGTCTTAGTCCGTGGCCCAGGAGTCTCCCTCGCCCTAAGCAACACAGAGACACCCTACTAGTAACCACAACTCAGACAAGGGTCAAGTCAGGGTCGTGCTCGTCAACACACGTCCAAAGTCCCCGACCACGTGTGCACACACTAACTGACTACGCTACGTCAGGCCCTCTAGCTGGTTTTCCTCCCGACCATGACTCGAGCCGCCACAGTGGGAGGCCCTACGGCAACTAGCCTAAAATCATCACTCTCGGGTGTAGCTCTCTACCTACTCCCTGGTAGGTTGGCACAGGAGTGCCCAGGCAGCTACGACTAGTGAGGGGCACTAAACGTGAACACTGAAAGCCACGCAAGCACCCATCGCAAGTATCACAGAGTGCTAGGTAGCTTAAGGCCACCGGACTCTAGACAGTCCACTAGACCTACTAGACCCAATGGTCCTTGAGTCACAGGACTCAAGTCAAGACCTTTGTATAGGATACCTCCATGTTGTCAATCTGCCCTACTCCTAGGGTCACAAACCACGGTCAATAATAATTCTTAAGACGACTCGTAGTCGCCAAGTTCATTCCCTTTTCAAGGGAAACTTGAGAAAACCCCCTAGCCCCAGGCTGGGACACTGAACATACAGTTCATAGGCCATACGCATGGCCCATACGGAAGCCACTTTCCGAGAAGGCTAACGACGTGCAGGAATAGCCCTCCGCACTCATACCGAGACACGGAAACTTGATCTAGCGAAACAAGAAAGCCTGAAACCTATGGGGTCATCCAGACCCTTGAAACCCATGGGCACACTAATCGAGGTAATATAGTACCTCCAGAAAACCAAAAATACAGTCACGGTACCCACGGGGTGCCCGGGACATCCATACGGCCATAGGTCGACCAATGGGCCACAACCGAATCAACCAGGGGCTAAATCGGGCTGAAACAGCACTGTTTGGTCGACGAATTCCTCGGGTCGACCGACCAACGGGGTTGCGTCGACCTTCCATAGGGTGGGGTCAACGCAACCCACATCCAACGAGGCATCCAGCGCTGGTCGGTCGATCGGACCGATTCGATCGATCGACCGCCAGCGGGAGCGTCGACGCAGCACAAGCCCCGTTGACCTCCCCAACAAGGGTCGGTCAACCAAACCCTCCTGGGTTCAGCCCTCCGTGGCGAGCCGTTTGGTCGAGCAATCCCAACTGCTTGGTTGACTAAAAATGGCAGAGAATCGCCCGACCTCACCATAGGAGGTCCGGTTCCACTCCCACTCGACCCCAATCGAGGGGGAAACAACGGGGACTATCCCCAGGGCCCCAAACCATAAAAATGGAAGGAAATAAATGGTAAAATGTCGATTGATCCGATGAAACCATCACATGCCCTAAAACATGATATTTAACCCCTGATGTGAAATAAACTCGCTCGCGGCTCACCTCGGCCTACCAAATCCGTGGGAAATGAAATACAGGGGCCAGGGATCCATCCCCCTACCTCCACCGATGATTTCATGCACTGAGGTCACCGTTGCCACGTGAAACGCCTCAAGAATCACCGCCGGGGTCTCGAAATCCATGAATGGGAAACACCGCGCCACTGCCTTGATCCTCATCTCATCCCCGATGCTCCTCGCCTCACGAACCTTGCCGCCTCGCCCTCCTCTATTGTGTCCCTGAGGTTTTGATGATGTCTCACTATAAGTCATTGGCTAATTGATTTAAAAACTCATGAAACATCCTTAATTGGCTAGGTGTGAAGAAGCTTAAGAAAGGATGCATCAACCCCACCATTGGATGTGTCAACTCAATTAATCACAAGTGGAAGAAAAGCCCAAACGAACCAACATTTGCGTCAACCCCATCAACTCAGGGCGTCGACACGAGGCTCTCCCAGACAGCGCTGAAGACGCACTCTTCAAAGGCTACGTCGATGGAGAGCACTCACTACATCAACGCCAGCTCGCAAGTAACTATAGATCTCTTGAAACTACGTCAATGCACCAGCCTCCTGCATCAACGCTCTGGGCATTTCCAGCACCCGTTATACGGGTCATCCCGTGAAGGCTACGTCGATCCCATCTACTCGATGCGTTGACGGTACATCGCTTCCAGGAAGATAGCTCACCTGCAACTGAAGAACTCCTGAAGCTGCGTCAACGCCCTGACCTAGATGCGTCGACGCACCAGAAGACTTTCAGCCTATTTCTGTCAAATCTACAATTGTTCAGAAAAGCATCCAGTACGTAAAAATAGTAATCGCAAAGTCCCAAAAACACACCTTTTGAGGTCTGGAAGAGGCTCCTAGGATTGATGTAACGCCCAAGAATTTTCTAAAAATTTTCTAAATTTAAATAGAATTATAAAACTGTTAAAGGAGCTATTAAACGAATTGCTATTAATTAAGTCTCATTAAGTAAAGGCCTTCTACTAATAAATAGATTAGGCCCATTTAATTGAACCCAAAGGACCTAAAACCAAAGCCCAAACGGGTTGGCCCATATTCTAGACGCTTAATTTCTGAAATTTCAGAATTTAAGTGGATAAATAGGGTAAATAAATGGATAATGGGGGAAGAGTTTGAAATAGTTCAAACTTGGTGCCCAAGGTAATTGGCGGTCTATCGTAAGACCGCATAGGGATCGAAAACGGTCCACTATTAGACCGTTTACCAGAGTCCGATCGTGAACAGCAACATGGCGTGAAAAACTCCATTTTTCCAGATCAAATCCCTAGGAATTGTTGCTATCAATTAGAAGACTTTAGAGGGTATCAGGATTGGATTGAAGACCTAATTAGGACTCTAAGTTCGTTCAAATCCATGAAACCTAGCTAAAACCTATAAATAGACCCCATAACCACCCTGTGCGACCATTACATTTGGCTTGCTTGGAACTAAGGTAAGGAGGTTTTATTTCAGGTAGGTTCTTTAGAATCTTTTATTCACAATACTCATGTCTAACTCTCCTCAAAATTGCGTTCTAGGAGATCAAGTCTACAAGGAATTTGAGGCTTCCAAAGTTGCTGATCCTACACCAATAACCCAAGAATCTGTGCAACGACCCAGTAAAGGTCAGGGGAGTAGAAGCCCTAAACGAGGTATTTAGAACTAGTAACTTTAGAACTTTTTGTTCTTTATATCCTCTACCTACCCTCAAAATTTCACGTCTTTAGGACAAGAGAGTCAGAAGATACAAGGGTGTGAAGTTGCTGATTCGGTTCAGGATGAGCAGAGAATTAGGGTTAACTTCCAGCCTTAAATTCAAAGTCTAAATCCCAAGACAAAGTTAGGTTATCTCATGAACGGCTTAAAAATGATGTTAGGGATAAAAGCCCTCTGATTTCAGTTGATTTCATGCACTATACACCGAGAATTTTATGATTTATTAGGGACTATGCATCTAGTATACTCTTCATGCACAATTCTTAGCCTTAATTGAAGTTAAAAGGAGAATTTTCTTGTTTATTACACAAACCCATGCATATTGATGGCCTATAGTCATTCTGTCATGCTGTAGGAGTTTATACATGTTGATTTTCAGGCATGATATGTCTTAGATTAATATTTTTATTAAGTTTTCTGTAACACAGGAAGAAACGGTCTTCTTGTAGACCGCCAGAAACCCTAGCGGTCGTACGATAGACCGTTTGGCCCAGTGAAACGGTCCTGCACTAGACCGTTTTCATTTTCTGATTTCTGTGATATTGTTAACCCAAAACATATTACAGAATGGCCGTAATTAATGTATGATAAGCCTAGTTAAGTAAGTTTTATTCCCGTTCCAAGTTCTATTATCATATATCTAGTTATGTTAACAGAGCGCTCTAATAGATTTCATGATTCCTTATGCACTTAGAACTATTTTTACACTTATGTTATTTTCATGACCAAATCATATACTTTTGTAATTAACTTGAATTTATATGATCTATGGACTTGTCATGGTTTGATCGTTGTTTTACCACAGTATTGCTCTTTTAAGAGTCATTTTCTTAAGTACATGGCACATATCCCGGTATGTTGTCATTTGTTACACCGTTGAACGCTAAGTACACAATCTTGGACTTGATAATCCCTCCATTGGATATTCCTTCCAACGGACTAGGAAATCTTGTTTCAAGGCCTCCATAAGACTTCGTGAGCCTGGGATTCTCACTAAGATGCCGAGTTGGTTGTACCATTAAAACCCATTGTCTAGAAAAGCACTTACCGGTATTTTGTGTATTCTGGACATTAGCGGCCCTCTGGACGACCGTCTAATTTTCGTAAGCGGCCCTTCACTAGACTGCTAAGGGGTACTAAATGGCCATAAGTTAGACCGCTAAAGCTCTAGATGGTTTTACTGCATCGATGTCTTTATTCTATGAAACGGTCCAGGAATAGACCGCTAGGCATGCTAAACAGACTAGTAATAGACCGCTTGGTTCCTGATTTAGTCTAACCCGAGGATTGACCTTTGGGGTTGATTTTCTTGAGTTCCTAGATGATCTTAGGATTATCTAGAGTCTCAACCTACGTTAAGTAAGTCAATATTAAAGGTATGGAACATAATAAATATACCATTATGCTGTCGAATTTATTCCGTAGCATGATGTCCATTTAAGTCATCCTTGAAATCTCTTGTTCTTAATTGCAACATTCTTGCCTTGGTTACCTTAGCATGGAATTATTGTTGAAACTTGTACATTATTGGCCACATTATTGATTAATCATGGAAGTATCTTGATTTATACTTAAAGATGCAGTTCGAGCACTGATTGTGTTCAAGTGCTCTATGCTAGTCCCCTCGGGTGATTGTCGGAAACATACTGTAAACCATGGGGTATGATGCTACTGGCGTCACATTACGCTGGAAGTACTTTCTTTATAAATAAGTGAAAATTCACGGGACATGAGTAAAGATCCACGTAAATTCATCAAGTACTTGATACTATGTGAAGAGTACTTTCTTGCTTGTTACATGACTTTCTAATATATTCTTGTTACATTCTTGTTCATGAAAAAGGCCAAATTTACTTTCTTGATTGATAAATCATATTCTCATATCTCGTACTTGATTGTATCTTGTTACTTGGTTATATATGTGTTTCGTCATATTTGCATGATTTATCTTATTCTCTAGAGCTAAAATACTAATCACTTAAATTTGCCTTCATGTTGATACGAAGATACCTACTGGGCAAGTGTGCTCATTACCTATTTCCTCAATGTTTTAGGAAGTACAAGTGAATCAGATTCGGATTATACAAGTAACGGGTCCGAGAGTGATTGAAGGACATATGAACGAGAGAAGCCTTAGTTATCAAGTGTTTAGTCGAGTCATGATGTAATCTTTATTTTATTGAGTCCAGTAAAGAGAGTCAGAGATCTTATGTGCTCTGATACTATTATTGTGGAATAAAGTGAAGTTTGGAAAGGAATTACTTGTGCTCTTACTTTTATGTGATTGTCTTACGCTCTGATTATATTACTTGCTTAAGACGTACTAGCCGACTGTTCATGTTCCCGATTGTTTCCGCTGCATAATCTCAGGGCGTGATAGTTAGAGTGGTATCAGAGCCTAGGACTAGAAGTCTTTGGGAAGAAGTCATGTCTAGGCTAAGTCCAAGGTTTAAGGACCCACACCTCTGAAACTAGGAAAGAAAAATCTCCAATCCATGTGAGAATTGGGTAGAACCTATGATGAGATAGTAATTAGAATTATTTCTAAGATTAACCTCACTCATTCCATTAGAATTAACAAAATTCATTACTCTTCTCCGATACCTCATTCTTATGATGGCTGATCGTGTTGACTAGAACGGTATGTAGCAGACCATTGCAGGTCTCACCCAAGCATTACAGAATATGGCCCAAGCTGGCGCAGGGGCAAGAGCTGGAGACCTACACCGTAATTTTCGGAGCTTAAATCCTCTGCGGTTCTCAGGATCTTTTAATCCTGATGAAGCTGAAAATTGGATCGATGAACTGAACTGTATATTCGAGGTCATGCAATGTGCCGACCAAGAAAAAGTTCATCTTGCCACGTTCCAACTCAATAAAGATGCCCGTACATGGTGGAAGTCTATTTTGGCATCGCCTCAAGATGCACCACACACTTGGGAGGGGTTCCTTACACTCTTCCGAGAAAAGTACTTCTCCGAACATGTCAAGGAGAGGAAAGCTATGGAATTTGCTACGTTACGTCAAGGCATGATAACAGTAGCGGAGTATGAACTCTAATTTTCTAGGTTGGCGCCTTATGCTTCTCATCTGGTTAGTACCGACCTATTAAAAGCTAACCGGTTTATGGATGGATTGAGGCCCGGTTTTATTCAATAACTTGGGACTCAGAATATCCGTACATATGCGGAGATGGTCCAACGGGCACATCTATGTGAAAGGACCTTAGAGAAGGTCAAAAAATTAAAAGGCAAAGGAGAGGAGCCAAGACGAAGCTCTGATCGGCATGAAAAGAAAGGAAAGTTTAGTATCACGGAACCTTACAGATCCCGTGACAGTAAGAAGAGATCTCGGAACGGGCGTGGTGGTGGCTACCACAAGAACAAGAAGGCCAAAGAAGAAGAAAAGTAAGTCATGGCAGCTTGCACATTTTCTGAGAAGTTCGGTCATTCGGACAAAGAGTGCTGGAAGCGTCTCGATGCTTATTTATGATGTGACAGATGGGAGCACCGCATGCCAGATTGCCCCCTTATGAAGGAACAATCTTCCGATGGTGGTCGTAAGCGACAGGCTCGTCTTAATGCTATTATGGAAGATGAAGAAGTGCCCATGAATGATAGGTTAATGGAAGGTACCTTCCAAATCTATTCCCATCCTACATTTGTACTATTTGATACTAGTGCTTCTCATTCCTTTATATGTAATGATTTCGCAAAATCTTGCCAATTTCATCAGTTTCGCTACCTTCGGACCTTGCCATTACTACACCCTTAGGTCTTGGAACAAAACTTACAAATTACTATCTTGATAGTGAGGTAATAGTAGAAGGTCATAATCTTCCCGCAAATCTCGTATGCCTTGATATGGAGGGCTACGATGCTATTTTACGTGTAGATTGGCTTGTAGATCACGACGCCTATATAAATTGCCGCAATCGGATTATCTCTTTGCGAAAACCAGGTCTTCCAAGGTTTTTCCTTGGTATCAAATATAGGAAGCATCCTACCGTTATTTCATCTCTTCACGCTTGTAAACTTATTTCACAAGGATGTGAAGCTTTTCTTGCTTCCGTAATCGTTACCAAGTCTAAGAGAATTGTCATAGAAGATGTTCCCATTGTGAATGAGTTTCCCGATGTATTTCCATTAGATTTGCCCGGTTTACCGCCCGAAAGGGAAGTAAACTTCTTCATTGAACTCATCCCCGGAGCAGCACCTGTTTCAATAGCTCCCTACATGATGTCGCCCACAGAACTCAAGGAATTAAAGAAACAACTTCGAGAGTTATTAGGTAAGGGTTTTATTCGACCTAGCACGTCCCCTTGGGGTGCGCCAGTTCTATTCGTCAAGAAGAAGGATGGATCTCTCAGGCTATGTATCGACTACCGGCGACTGAATCAACTCACAATTAAGAATAAATATCCGTTGCCGCATATAGCTGAACTCTTTGATCAGATTTCAGAAGCTGAGTATTTCTCCAAGATAGATCTCAGGTCAAGTTATCATCAGCTCAAGATCAAAGATGAAGACATACACAAAACTACTTTTCGGAGCAGATATGGCCACTATGAATTCGTGGTAATGCCGTTAGGGTTAACCAATGCCCCGGCAGCATTTATACAACTCATGAATAACGTCTTCAGGCCTTATCTTGACCAGTTTGTAGTTGTATTCATTGATGATATCCTTATATACTCCAAAACAAAGGAGGAACATGAAGAGCACTTAAGAATAGCCTTGCAGACACTAAGAGAATACAAACTTTATGCAAAGCTTAGTAAGTGCGAGTTTTAGCTTAAGGAGGTCTCTTTCCTTGGCCATATTATTTCAAAGGAAGGTATCACTGTTGACCCTTCTAAAATAGAAGTTGTTAAGAACTGGAGCCAGCCGGCGACCGAATTTGAAGTCAGGGGTTTTCTAGGTCTGGCTGGTTATTACAGGAGATTTATCAAAGATTTCTCAAAAATTGCCGTTCCTTTGACTAGACTCACAAGAAAGGAGAATCCTTTTATATGGTCGAAGGATTGCGAAGAGAGTTTTCAAACTCTGAAAGAACACCTTACCACTGCACCTATATTAACGCTACCGACAGAAGGTGATGGATTTGAAGTCGATACGGATGCATCTGGCATTGGCCTAGGGTGCGTCCATATGCAAAATGGAAAGGTGATTTGCTATTCATCAAGATAGTTGAAGCGTCATGAAGAAAAGTACCCTGTGCATGATCTAGAACTAGCTGCGGTTATATTTATGTTGAAGATTTGGTGACACTACCTTTATCGGGAGAAATTCACTATATTTTCAAATCATAAAAGTCTAAAATACCTCTTCAACCAGAAGGAGTTAAACATGCGACAACGCAGATGGTGGGAGTATCTCAAAGACTTTGACTTTACTATCCAATATCATCCAGGGAAAGCAAATGTTGTAGCTGACGCTCTTAGCAGGAAACCAATGGCAACTCTAGCAAGCCTCAGGAAAGGTATAACTTATCTTATTGAAGATTTTTCTCATTTAAATCTTGATATTGACAGAGAAGGAGAATGAGGTATGATTGCCAACATAAGGTTTCAACCTACATTGATCAAGGACATAGTCCAATTATAAGAAAATTACCCCACATTGATGGAGATTAAGAATAATATTGATCAGAGACTGGAATTTTCTATCTCAAATGATGGAAGACTATTATTTAAGGATCAAATTTGTGTGCCGAATCATGATGACACTAAGAAATTGATCATGGGAGAAGCTCACAAATCAAAGTATGCTATTCACCTTGGTGCTACCAAGATGTATCAAGATTTGAAAAGAAACTTTTGGTGGCCCAATATGAAGAGAGAAGTAGAAGATTTTGTGTCCCGATGTCTCACTTGTCAATAAATAAAAGTAGAACATTTGAAGCATGCTGGGAAATTACACCCCTTAAATATTCTCGAGTGGAAATGGGAAAGTATAGAGATGGATTTTATCATGGGTTTACCTAAGACAAGAGGTGGACATGATGGTATTTGGGTGATCATAGACCGATTGACTAAATCTGCATATTTTCTACCAATCAAAAGTTGATGGTCTGCGGATGTACTAGCAGCATTATATATGAGATAAATTGTCAATCTACTTGGTGTCCCTGTCACCATTATATCCGACCGAGACCATCGGTTCACATCACAATTCTGGAAGAGTCTTCAACATTCATTAGGGACCCGACTTAATTTTAGCACTGCGTTCCATCCCCAAACTGATGATCAAATTGAAAGGACAAACCAAGTGGTGGAAGATATGCTCAGGGCTTGTGCTATTGACTTTGGAGGAAATTGGCATGACCATTTACCTCTAGTGGAATTTTTATACAATAATAGCTATCAGGCTAGCATTCAGATGGCACCATTCGAGGCTCTGTATGGTAGAAGCTGTCGATCGCCTATTTGTTGGAATGAAGTAGGAGAAAAGTAATTTCTCGGTCCCGATATCATTAGGGATACTACCAAGAAGATAAAGCTTATTCAGGAAAGACTCTAGATGGCTCAAGATAGATAGAAATCATATGCTGATAATCGAAGGCGGGACCTGGAATTTAAAGTAGGAGACTATGTATTTCTTAAGGTTTCTCCAGGTCGAGGTATTCGAAGATTCGGTATCAAAGGCAAGCTTACTCCAAGATTCATTGGCCCCTTCGAAATTCTCGACAGGGTTGGTGAAGTCGCATATCGAGTAGCTTTACCCCCTCAACTATCTAAAGTTCATGATGTATTTCACATCTCAATGCTCAAGAAGTATGTACCTGATCCATTCCATGTCATTACTTACGACAACCTGGAGATTAAAGGGACTTGACATACAAGCAAAAGCCAGTCAACATCATTGAACGAGAAAAATGTCAACTTCGGAATAAAACCATTCCTATGGTCAAAATCCAATGGACCAAGTCATGGCCACATGAAGCAACATGGGAAACTAAAGAAGCCATGCGCAAAAGATTTCCAGAGATATTTGAATGTAAGTACACTCTCCATAAATTCATGTATTGAATTTGGGGACCAAATTCTCTTAAGTGGGGGAGGGTGTAACGTCCAAGAATTTTTTAGAAATTGTCTAGATTTAAATAGAATTATTAAACATTTAAATGAGCTATTAAACAAATTACTATTAATTATATCTCATTAAGTAAAGGCCTTCTACTAATAAATAGATTAGGCCCATTTAATTGAACCTAAAGGACCTAAAACCTAAGCCCAAAAGGGTTGGCCCATATTCTAGAAGCTTAATTTCTGAAATTTTGCAATTTAAGTGGATAAATAGGGTAAATAAATTGATAATGGGGGGAAGAGTTTGAAATAGTTCAAACTCGCCGCCCAAGGTAATTGGCGGTCTATCATAAGACCGCATAGGGATCAAAAATGGTCCACTATTAGATCGTTTACCAGAGTCCGATCGTGAACAGCAAGATGGCATGAAAAACTCTATTTTTCCAGATCAAATCCCTAGGAAATGATGCAATCTGTCAATTAGAAGACTCTAGAGGGTATCCGGATTGGATTGAAGACCTAATTAGGACTCTAAGTTCATTCAAATCCATGAAACCTAGCTAAAACCTATAAATAGACCCCAAAACCACCATGTGCGACCCTTACATTTGACTCGCGTGGAACTAGGGTAAGGAGGATTTATTTCAGGTAGGTTCTTTAGAATCTTTTATTCACAATACTCATGTCTAACTCCCCTCAAAATTTCATTTTAGGAGATCAAGTCTACAAGGAGTTAGAGGCTTCCAAAGTTGCTGATCTTACACCAATAACCCAGCAATCTGTGCAATGGCCCAGTAAAGATTAGGGGAATAGAAACCCTAAACGAGGTATTTAGAAGTAGTAACTTTAGAACTTTTTATTCTCATTTATATCTTCTGCCTACCCTCAAAATTTCACGTCTTTAGGACAAGAGAGTCAGAAGATACAAGGGTGTGAAGTTGTTGTTTCGGTTTAGGACGAGCAGAGAATTAGGGTTAACTTCCAGCCTTAAATTCAAAGTCTAAAGCCCATGACAAAGGTAGGTTATCTCATGAACGGCTTAAATATGACATTAAGGATAAAAGTCCTCTGATTTCAGTTGATTTCATGCACTATACACCGAGAATTTTATGATTTATTAGGGACTATGCATCTAGTATACTCTTCATGCACAATTCTTAGCCCTAATTGAAGTTAAAACGAGAATTTTCTTGTTTATTACACAAACCCACGCATATTGTTGGCCTATACTCATTCTGTCATGCTGTAGGAGTTTATACATGTTGATTTTCAGGCATGATATGTCTTAGATTAATGTTTTTATTAAGTTTTCTATAACACAGAAAGAAATGGTCTTCCTATAGACCGTCAGAAACCCTAGCGATCGTACGATAGACAGTTTGGCCTAGTGAAACAATCCTCCACTAGACCGTTTTCATTTTCTGATTTCTGTGATATTGTTAACCCGAAGCATATTGCAGAATGGCCCTAATTAATGTATGATAAGCCTAGTTAAGTAAGTTTTATTCATGTTCCAAGTGCTATTATCATATATCTAGTTATGTTAACAGAGCGTTCTAATAGATTTCATGATTCCTTATACACTTAGAACTATTTTTACACTTATGTTATTTTCATGACCAAATCATATACTTTTGTAATTAACTTGAATTTATATGATCTATGGAGTAGTCATAGTTTAATTGCTATTTTACCATGGAATCTCTCTTCTAAGAGTCATTTTCTTAAGTACATGGCACATATCTCGGTATGTTGTCATTAGTTACACCTTTGCACATTAAGTACACAATCTTGGACTTGATAACTGTTGACATGTTTTCCCCCCTCCCTTTTTCCCTTACCTTTCTATATCATGATATAAAGACAAGCAGAAATGAGGCTCAAAGGGGGGAGAGGTGTGTGTGTGATCGTGATCGCCACCAAGATAAAGAATGCAAAGGAAATGCACTCGTGCCTTGGAAAGGGAGAAGACACTCGCCCAAAGTGCAGCACTGGCAGTTGTACACGGTTCGGGAAGAATCGCTCAATGGATGGCACGGCCGCTCACAACATTGGAAAGAGAAATGGGACGAAGACTAATCTGGCTCCAAAATGGTACGCAGACGACCGCGCACAGGATCTGAACGGTTCGTGGAGGACCGCTCTTCTCTACAGACGGACGGAAGAAGACAGTTCAAAGCCGCCAGACTCCAAGTTGTATGACTTGATCCTCTACCCCTTCCGGCCAGCCAGAGGGGATGGGCCTCGTGCTGTGCTGATGCTGACCTGCAAAACAACGTAGAGAACAAGAGAACAAAACCCAAATTAGACCTATAAGGTGTAGTAGCTATGGAAAAGAATGCAAAATTAACATAATAATACGGAATGGGGGATACCTGGGGTGGTTTTTAAACCGCTATGGGGTGTGAAAATGATAGGGGTGGTTTAAAATGAAGATGGAAAATGCAAAACGTGGATGAAATGGTTATGAAAAGTGCATGCAATGAGTGGAAAAATGATTGGACACCTAGACTAGAACACAAAGAAAATGACTACTCCCTTGACCGGAGGCTCAAGCGGACGTAGAGAGCCTTCCTCCCTGGCTACAGCTCGCTCAAGAATTCGGCAGAGCTTCGCCGTCGATGTTGGATCTCCCCCCTGTTCAAGCTTGGACTAGGGGTTCTATTTATTGACCCCTGAATGTCTAGTCGAAATTGAGGGGTTTTCAGCAAAAATTAGCCCAAGATTATGAAAGATAAATCAATGATAATATTACCAGCTTTCACCGGGATCAAATGGAACTCATTTTGGTTGAGAATCCATGGAGAAAATCAAGGATTAAACATCCCATTTGACCATGAATGGGGAGATAAAATCTATTAAAACCTGGGTTATCGGTCTCATACGCGGTCGATCGACAGGCTGTCCAGCTCAATACGCGGTCCATTGCTAGACCGCCTACAGGTGTCTGTGATAAATAAACAAAATGATAAATTATCCAATTGTCCCACTGAACAGACCGGCTATCACGGTGCTGGACTCTCGGGATATAAACGGTCTAGAGATAGACCACTCAATAAATCACACGGTCTAATGCTAGATCGTGTATAACATGTCGGTGATAAATCCAATGAAACATGATAAATAGATAATTATCTTAAAGACCCACCTGTTTAGGACTCTGAGAGATAAACAGTCTAACTCTAACCATTCAACCTGGGTAAACGGCCGAATCCCAAACCGTGTAGATGCTTGTCGGTGGAAATTCAAAAAATTAAATAAATATCAAATACATTGCTCTGAGCTTATAAACGGTCTTAAAATAGACCGCCCAATCACTACGCGGCCTATTGCTAGACCGCGTACAGGCTGGGTGGTTGGAATTAATAAAAGGGGAGAAACGAGCCCATTTACCCTACAGACCAAGCGAGATCGAGGCCCAATTTCAAAAGCAAACCTAGCCAGGGAGGTAGATACCCATAAAATCAGCCCAAATACATGCCTGAAAATGGCCCAATGAGTAATGGACAACTCGAGACATCAACAAAAGGTGATAAGAGGAATGACCCAACTCATAGGCAAAAAAATGGGTGTTAATAATAACCTCTCGATTAGATATTCATTCCAACAGACTATGAAATCCTGTTTCAAGGCCTCCATAAGACTCTGCGAGCTTAGGATTCCCACTAGGATGCCGAGCTGGTTGTACCATTAAAACCCATTGTCTGGAAAAGCACTTACCGTGTTTTGTGAATTTTGGACATTAGCGGCCCTCTGGATGACCATCTGATTTCCGTAAGCGGCCCTTCACTAGACCGCTAAGGGATACTAAATGGCCATCTGCTAGACCGCTACAGCTCCAGATGATTTTACTACATCAATGTCTTTATTCTAGGAAACGGTCCATGAATATACCGCCAAGCATGCTAAACAGACCAGTAATAGACCGCGTGGTTCCTGATTTAGTCTAACCCGAGGTTTGACCTTTGGGGTTGATTTTCTTGAGTTCCTAGATGATCTTAGGATCATCTAGAGTCTCAACCTACGTTAAGTAAGTCAATATTAAAGGTATGGAACATAATAAATATACCATTATGCTATCGAATTTCTTCCGTAGCATGATGTCCATTTAAGTCATCCTTGAAATCTCTTGTTCTTAATTGAAGCATTCTTGCCTTGGTTACCTTAGCATGGAATTATTGTTGAAACTTATACATTATTGGCGACATTATTGATTAATCATGGAAGTAGCTTGATTTATACTTAAAGATGCAGTTCGAGCACTGATTGTGTTCAAGGGCTCGATGCTAGTCCCCTCGGGTGATTGTCGGAAACATACTGTAAACCATGGGGTATGATGCTACTAGCGTCGCATTACGCTGGGAGTACTTTCTTTATAAATAAGTGAAAATCCACGGGACATGAGTAAAGATCCACATAAATTCATGAAGTACTTGATACTATGTGAAGAGTACTTTCTTGCTTGTTACATGACTTTCTAGTACATTCTTGTTACATTCTTGTTCATGAAAAAGGCCAAATTTACTTTCTTGATTGATAAATCATATTCTTATATCTCGTACTTGATCGTATCTTGTTACTTGGTTATATATGTGTTTCGTCGTATTTGCATGATTTATCTTATTCTCTAGAGCTAAAATACTAATCACTTAAATTTGCCTTCATGTTGATACGAAGATACCTACTGGGCAAGTGTGCTCATTATCTATTTTCTCAATGTTTCAGGAAGTACAAGTTAATCGGATTTGGATTATACAAGTAACGGGTCCGAGAGTGATTGAAGGACATATGAACGAGAGAAGCCTTAGTTATCAAGTGTTTAGTCTAGTCATGATGTAATCTTTATTTTATTGAGTCTAGTAAAGAGTGTCAGAGATCTTATGTACTTTGATACTATTATTGTGGAATAAAGTGAAGTTTGGATAAAATTATTTATGCAATTACGTTTATGTGATTGTCTTGTGCTCTGATTATATTACTTGCTCGAGGCGTACTAGCCGACTGTTCATGTTCCAGATTGTTTCCGCTGCATAATCTCAGGGCGCGACAATTGACCTCTACCTCTGCCATCATCACAGTAACAGAACAACTTTTTAGAGATAGTTTAGTCAGAGATCAAATTTGGAAATGTCTCTTTTCATGGTACACTACCTTTTTGCAGTCAACCAATAGGGTTATTGTCCAAGAACCAAGAAGAGTGCCTAGGACAGAAAACTATCCTAAACCAATAAGGAGGCAGATTTCAAGATCCTTTTCCTTGAGGACCATTAAATGCATAGATCTGGAGCTGAAGAAAAGATTTCTTCTATTTTCTGCTAAGCCAATCAAAATTCAATCTGATGAAATATGTTCTCTCATAATGTGCTTGACCAATCAGAGAGGAGGTTCTTTTCGAAAGAACTATTGTTTACTCCAGCCAATCAGACGCATCTCCTTTGGAGGGAAATTTATCCAAGCTCTCATATGCATTCAGCCCATGCTAATAGAGGGCTGTTGCTACTGCCTTGAGGAGAAGAGCCACGTCCAGAAGAGAACATGAAAGAAGTAGGAGAACAGGGAGAAGAGCTGAACCCATCTCCTGAAGATTTGAAGCTGAAGCACAAGCTGTTCTTCTACACCTATTCTTCATCCTGCGAGAAGAAAAGAAGAAGCTCTTATCCCAAGCTTCCATTGGCAAAGAAGAAGCTACCCTTAACTAAAGCAGCCAATCTGGAAGTAGCAAAGCACACCTTCCAATTTTCAGACAGCGATTTTCACATCCAGTTTGAAATTCCAATATCTTGTCTAAGCTTTTCTATCATTGTGTTTGTTTCTTTTGTTCATGCCTCATATGTTACTGTGAACCGTCCCTACTGGTGAGAGTAGGAAGACAGATAGAGTGTGTGTGCTCTGATCTATAGTCTGGCCTTGTGTGACATCAAGTTGTGTGATAACGGTTCCTTGAGAGGGGATAATCTCTCTGCAAGCTGTAAGGCAGCGAGGGATTAAGCTATGTATTCAGTGGAATAGTGCAGTTGCACTAGGGAAGCCTCACCTGATTTAACTGAGTGGTGGATGTAGGACTTTCGGTAGAGTCTGAACCACCTTAAAAATTTCTATCCCTATGGTTTGCTTGTGTGGTTACTCTTCTCTAGATGCTTGCCTAGGCTCGTTACTTATCCTCATCATTACATATTGTGTGTGTGATCCCTGTATTGCATTGTAGTTCATTTTATTCCATTGTTATCTCCTTTATTTCTTGAAAAAAAATGGGCTGATCTATTCACCCCTCCCCCCTAGATCAGCCATTCCCACACAACATCCTCCACCTCCGTCGGCCGCCCGGAGAAGAGAGGGAGAGAAAGAGAGACGGTGAGAAGAGAGAGATGGAGAGATGAGAAATGAGGGAGAGAGGGGTGGGTTGATATTTATAGGAAATCAATTAAAAATTCTAAAAATCCATAAAATACAAAATTTGGGAAAAATCATCCCCACAATCCTCGAAAAACGCACAACGCGCCTGCAACGTCCCGAAGCCTGAAATCACTATGGTTCACCCTACACAGGGTTCTGCAGGCTCGACAACCAAAAACCCGAGTAAATCACAAAACACATTCCGAGACTCACAACAACGCTCCGAACTCACGGATTCTAATCTGAAAAAATGTAAAAAAAAATTTGAGGTGTTACAGACCTCCCCCCTTACAGAAATTTCATCCTTAAAATTTGAGGCAACAACTAAGGCACAGGGGAAGAACAACACACCCAGCTGGCAACGCTTCAAGAGCTCCAGCAAAAATCTTGACTCTTGCAAAAGCACTTCTCTTGAGGGACACAACCAGACGATCACCATGAACCGAAACATCTCGCTCCATAGCTACACACTGATTCTTAGAGCGAGCATTACACACATAAAGGTACAAGTTTGGCCTCACCTCAGCCACAACGAAGATCCAACTATGGCATCATTGCCACCATCTCGCTTACCGAGGAGATACAATTCTCATCATGAGAAGCAGCCACCGATCAGATCCCATGCTCGGCGGACCAATCAAACATCAACTTCTTTACCTGCTGACTGGCCTCATGCCTTGCATAAGGGACAACCTTCATTGAGCTTCAACTAGCTCATGCAGTCATTTCATCCGACTGCCACAAATCCATCGGCTCGGCGCCATGAACCATCTCACCTGGCAAGCCGAACACCAATAACGATAGAGGACCAACTCCGGTCTGAACACAAACCTTCAACCAATCCCAGATCCAATTCCGAGAAAGGTACATCTCATAATCGGCCACCAAAGGCCTCGCTTGCACACGTCTCTCACTAATCTTGATTCACTACAACCAGCATCTTTTGTCTGTGAAAGACCATTCGTCGGTCACCAGCTATTCGTCAACGAGAAACCCTTGCCGGCTCAACCACCTCCTGCCCGATAAGCACATTCCGACCTCAATAGGCCATCCATTGACTTTTATATTGGTCATCACTCCATCTCGAGCCGATCCTCACTCAGACACCACATCTGATCTCGATCTTCACGCTAGCTCTGCCCTGGCAGGGGATCACGACAAAACCAATTAAAAGGATTCCAAAATCCTCAGTCCACAATAGCTCTATACTCATGCTTATTAGGAAATCCTCCCATGCTGGTCACAAGACCAAGGCTCTTATCCGACAACATCCCTCTAGGGACTTCCAAACACAGGCACCGTCCATGACACAGTCTCATACCAACTTCATCACAATTATTCCAAATGGACGCCTGCTAATCCTCGGCTCCCCTCTCACCACCGAGCCACAGGACACAACTTGAATAGATCACGGCACACATTCTTATGACAAGGAAGTGCCATCTGCTACCACCGCATCCTGGTCGATGACGCCGGACTAATGCACATGGATCTCCAACCATCGTAGATCTTTACCACAGCTGACCACCCGGCTAGCCTCACTAGCCGCTCACAGCTACCAACAAATGAATAGGGTACTCATGCGACAAACTTGCCATCATATTTTCCCAACTCTCTATCCTACCAGTGCCATAAACCACAATGCCTCAAACAATGGTACGGCAACCAACACGGCTCACACCGCCAGAGGCGATCTCACATCGAGGAACCAATCCTCCGATGCCCGTAGCAACCAATACTATGATCTGGGGGCCTGTGGGTTATGGGCCCACCAGGCTTCCACTACGCACTCTGATCCCACGTGTGTAAACATCACAACCACTCGGGATCCACCATCCCGACAATCCTCAACTCGGCTGGCTAAATCTGGAAAATAGGGTGAGGAAAGCTCCATTACCTCGAACCTAGAGCACAAACTCTCTCTCTCTCCTAGTCTGGCAATCCTCCTGCAACTCCGTAGGCTCCGATCCCAAACACATTAGAAATCACCCACCAGCCACGAGTCTTCTCAAGCACATCCCATTGGCACTCATCCTTCCGAAATAGCGCCAACACCCTCACACATCAGGGAAATGGGCATCGCTTCTCACAGGTAGCCATACTGCCAAAACACAGAACACGTCTCGGATGGACTTCATGGCACACGAGAGAAGGCCAACCAATCCGAACACATGATGCAAGATGAAAAACCTTAGCAAAAACGTGATTCTCTCCGACCAAGGAGAAACCAATCATACCTTCGCCAAAATGGGAGGTCTCCATACTTGACATGATCTCAAACCATGCCCATGCTGGGAATCACACCTTCCAGTAGTAGAAAACCATCACTTTTGTCAGGTCAGCTTCCTCTGACAACACTCCTCAGTGTCCCGTCGGACCAGACTCGTAGCATCTCATGGCGCACCATCATTGCAATTCCCCAAACTGCAACTCACCACACCTCGAGCACTGGCCCTACTGGTTGCCAGCCACACATTGTCGCAACGGTTGAGCTAGTCGCTATCACACGCTCCCTTCCTATGCATGTCTCTGATCTCGGAACCATTAATATGCCAAAACTCTTACCGAGGAGCAAAGAAACCACAAAAGATGCCAAGCTCGAAGGCGGCTACCTCTCTATGTTTTGTCCTTGTGTTTTGATGCTGTCAAAACCATGAATCATGTATACTCTTTAAATTGTTTTTGATTGAGTGGTTTAAGTGTTTAAATTGCCATGTTGCACAAAGAACATGGTAAAGGCTAGTCAAATTCAAAAGTCAATACATAGTCAACATAAAAAGTCAACATGATCAATGAAGTCAATGCACAGTCAATAGGAAAGCTTAATGGTCTAGCTCAGCCAGTCAAAGCTCCAATCAGCACAAACTTTACTAATGGCCGACAAACAGGTGGCACAGCAACGAAGGTCGATGCACCCTTGTGATTTCAATAAGCAAGGTCGGTGCAATGCCTTCCCTGCACAAGCAAGGTCGGTGCAATGCCTTCCCTGCACAAGCAAGGTCGGTGCAATGCCTTCCCTGCACTAGCATGGTTGGTGCAATGTTTTCCTTGGCACAAGTAAGGTCGGTGCAATCTCTTCGCTAGCACAAGCACGGTCGGTGCAATGTTCAGTTTCAAAGGAACGAGGTCGGTGCAATCTCTTCGCTAGCACAAGCACGGTCAGTGCAATCCCTCGATTAAGCCAAGAACTAAGGTCGACACTATTTCTGCCCTCAAGCAACGAAGGTCGATACTAGTTCTGCCCAGTTTTGATTTCTAGTGTTAGAGGTCGATGCTACTTCAGTTTGCACGTAGCTAAGGTCGATGTTACTTCAGCTGGGATAGCAACTAAGGTCGATGCTACTTCATTTTGCACGCAGCTAAGGTCGATGTTACTTCAGCTTGGACAGCAACTAAGGTCGATGCTAGTATAGCATGTTTTGCATATAAGGTCTGTGCTAGTTGAAATAGGGTCGATGCATGTTTTAACCTAATGCATAGATAAGGTCGATGCTACTTCGGGCCTCCAGCAACAGAGGTTGATGCCACATCGGTCGCACAGTAACTGAGGTCGATGCTGATTCAGACTTCCAGAATCTGAGGTTGGTGCACGGTTGGTGGGAAGCTTCAAAGGTCAATGCCACTTGTAGAAACTAAGGTTGGTGCACCTTTTGGCCCTAAAGCAAGAAGGTCGATGCCACTTGTGTAAACTGAGGTCGGTGCACCTTTTGGCCCTCAAGCAAGAAGGTCGATGCTAGTTCTGCCCTGAAGCTTTCAAGGTCGATCTTACTTTCTGAAGTTAATTCCCGTTGACTAGGAACAGTATTGAAGGTCGATGCACATTTTGGTTTGTGCATGTATAAGGTCGGTGCACCTAAGGCCTTAAGAAAATCAAAGGTGTTTGATGAAATGCCTAAGAGAATAGTTGGCAGCAATGGGACTTATGTGAAGCAGTGAACTTTACAGAGGCACGTGACTGGGGATAAGAAGTCAAGTGAGACCAATCATTGGTACAGCAGTGATGGGCACATGATCCAAGGCTAAGGTTAGAGGAACATTCTCGTCCCTGCCACGTGGACCAATAGGATATCACTAGGTTACTTTTCTACCTCATCCATTCGGAGGCTCTGCTATATATAAAGACCACCTCATCCTTCGATGAGGATATCATCAAGAAAGAGGGGCTGAAGGGCTATAGAAGGCGGTAGAAAGTGCAAGGGCTCCTGTGAGCGAAGGTTCCATTCGAAAAAGAGAGCTGTGCAGAAGAAGAAAAGGCGAGTTAGAGCTGAGACGTGAAGAGAGCAGGAGAGAAAAATAGAGTATCGTAAAAGTGAGAAGAAGAAGAGAAAGAGAGAGCCCGTGGAGTAAATGTGTGCAGCATAGTTCTGAGTAAAGTTCTGGGTGTTCCTTCCTGGCCTCTGGATTAAATCCAAGCCATCGTGGTTTTCTTTTTCATAGCTACTGTTGCTATAGTTCTTGTTGCTTTTGTCTTTCATTTTTTCCTTGATTTCTTTCATCAAGCTGTTAGTCAGCGTATTAGCAAGCTGTGAGGCTCAGCGTTGAGGATTTGTTCCGCGGATAGCAAAGCTGTAAGGCTCAGCGTGTAGCAAAGCTGTAAGGCTCTGCGTGTAGCAAGCTGTGATGCTCAGCGTTTCAAGCTATTTGTCAACGGTAAGCCTCACTCAAGTTTGAGTGGGGGATGGACGTAGGTCTGTGGTAGCAGACCGAACCATCTAAAAATTCAGTGTGCCCGTGGTTTATGAGTGTATGTGATTCCATATCTTCTATCTCCTTCACAGGATGTGTTTGCTTGCCTTATTGAGTGCTATCTGGTTAATGTTTGTTTTCCTTGACTCATTGATTGTCCCTAACTTGGTTGAGTTTCTAATTCTGAAATAATTTTTAAAGGGGATTCATTCACCCCCGTCTGAATCCGAGCCTTGCATTCTATCAATTGGTATCAGAGCCCGGTTTCCCTTGATGTGGTCCAACGACCAGGGAAGACCTGGGCATGGAAATGTTCGCAGCTTTATAGCTGAGGGACATTATATTAATCGTCCTCCTTTCTTTGATGTGTTAATTATATTTACTGGAAAAATAGGATGGAGGTATTCCTGAGAGCACAGAGCCACGAACTCTGGAGAGTAATCACCACAGGACCATTTGAGTTGCCGCCAGATGAAAGCGCATGGTCAAGGGAACAGGTCAGGCTCTCAATGGTGAACTAGACGGCTCTGAATATAATGCAGTGCACAGTTCATCCAGAAGAGTATTCTAGGATCCCTGCTTGCAGATCAGCCAAAGACATGTAGGACAAGCTGGAGCTGATATATGAAGGAACGTCCCAGGTAAGTGCAACAAAGGTAAATATGCTAGTCTCTGAGTATGAGGTATTTAAAATGAAGTCTGATGAGTCAATAAAGGAAATGTTCTCTAGGCTTTCTCAGCTTACTAACAGTCTTAAAGCTTTGGGCAAGGATTATTCTGATAGTGAGATTGTTATGAAAATTCTCAGGTCTCTATCTCCTGTGTGGCACACAAATGCCACTGTAATAGAGGAGTCTAAGGACCTGACCACCATAAAGGTGGATGAGTTAATTGGGTCTTTGATGACTTACGAGTTAAACTTCAGAAAACTTGAAGATGAGCATAAGAAACCCAAGACGCTAGCCCTCAAGGGGTCTAGTAGCAGTGATGAGAGCAGTGATGAACTAAGTGAGGAGTTTAATGAACTGTCAGCCTCTGAACAGGCATTCCTCACTAGAAATTTCAAAAGATTTTTAAGAATGAGAGGTAAGTATGCCAAGAAGAACAAACCTTACCAGGCATATAGAGGCTATCACTCTAAATCTGACCAAAGTAAGAAATCTGACAAGATTGTCTGTTATAATTACTGGAAATCAGGGCATGTCAGGGATGAATGCCTGGAGTTGGTAAAGAAGGATGCCAAGGGCAAGAAAAAGCAAACCAAGGCCATGGTGTCAACTTGGAGTGACGAGGAAGAAAGTGTTCCGAGTGATGAAGAGGAAATTGAGGTCTGTGGTCTTATGGCCATTGAAGATGGAAGTGATCACCATAGTGATCAAAAGGAAGATGAAGAGGTGAGCTCTATTTTTGAGGATTTTACCATAGACGATTGGGAGCATGCATATACTGTGCTATTTGAGTCACATGAACAATTAAAGAAAAAGAATAAGAAATTGAAAAAGAAAACTGAACAGTATGCTGATAATTCTTCATGTGAAAAATGTTCTGAAGTAGAAGACTTAATTAGGTCTCATGATCTAGACACAGAAAAGCTTAAGGAAATAATTGGCTCGTTGAGAATTGAAAACAAAAAATTATTAGCCAAAATTTTTAAGTTTGAAAATAATCTGGAAATGTCCAACAATGATCAGAGTTTAGTTGATGAATTAATTCAAAATGATGATCTAGTTAAGGAAAATGAAAAGTTTAAGCAGTTAAACACTGCTATGTTCGAGAAGCTTCTAGTTTTTGAAAATGGAAAATTTGTTTGCATAGATGAGTCTGAAAAATTGCACAATCTGGAACAAGAAATTGAAAATCATGAAACTGCAAATAAAGTGTTGAATGAGTGCGTTAACTGTAGTGAGCAAGAGATCGCCAGTTATGAAATATACATTGCCACCTTAGAAAATGAAATTAAAGATTTGAAAATTTCATTATCAAAATTCACTAGTGGCAAAGAAAATTTGGACATACTACTGGGAACAAAGGTTAATTTTCGGAAAGAGGGGTTAGGCTATAACCATGTTAACAATTCTGAACAGACTAGTAGCTTGACCTCACTTCACAAACAACCTATTGTTCAAAAGATTTAGAATCATCCTAAAAATCCGAAGAACCTACAAGGCAAAAACAACATGCATGCTAAGAAATCAAATGTCAAAAACCATGCTTCAAAGAAAATGAATGTGTCATGTCATTACTGTAATAAGTATGGTCATTTGATGCATGAGTGTCTGTCAATGAAAAAGGATGATTTAAATGCTGGTAGGAAGTATGTTAAGAATTTGCATCTTATGAAACTCTCTTCTGTTAAGAACAAGAAAATACATTATTTTCGTTGTTGTCAGTCAGGCCACATTGCTGATGAATGTTGGCACGTTGTGTGTTACAAGTGTGGGAAGAATGGCCATACAGTCAAGGACTGTTGGCATGTTAAAGAAAAGAAAGTGTTTCACAAAAAACATGATCACAAGTTTAATTATAACTATAAATTCAATGCCACTCCTTTTATGCACAAAAAGTACACAAAACCTGTTAGTTCATGTCATTATTCTGGGCAGATTGGGCACTCTATGAATAATTGCTCGTTAATGAAGTATGATGATATTGAAGCCCAAAAGCTGTGGAGAGCACCTTACAAAGGTGCCACTGACATTTCAGGACCCAAGAATTCTTGGGTACCTAAAATTACAAAATAAGATTTGTGTTTTGTAGGAGTGCCTTGGAGCTTAGGAATAAAAGGGGTTTAATAAACCAAGGCACCTGAGTATGATAAAACCCCATTTCTGCTGTTAACAGGTTTGATCATTTCAGTCTTCAATAATTCCATTTAGAAAGCTGCATATCATGTTTGATTTGCTAATCAGAATTTCATGCCTACATGCTCTCGTCTGAATTTTGACTCTCTACATTATCCTCCATAAGCCCTTAAATGCATAGGTTGAACTATATGTACATATATTGAGATGAGAGTGAATTGAATGTCATATTCTGAAAAATCTGAACTGCATGAGGTTTGCATATGTCAACTGCACTTGTTTGATAATTGTAAATGTCATGATGCATATCTCTCACTGAACATTTGCTGCATATAACTTTTCATATGCATACATATGTGTTTGGGAAAAAGTCATTCAATTTTTTTTTGAGATCCATATAGGACTGCACTTTGTCTTGCTTGATCTAATTGTATATCAAATGGGATGTTGGGAGAAGGGCAGATCACTTCTATCTAGAAACCCACCTTATGCGTAGAGGCTGGCCCTCCGCCTAGTACCACGAATCATTTATATGTCTAGGATCTTGCATATGGATTATCAATCATGTCATTTTTAATGTCTTGCATATGGTTGCATTCGAAGTCTAGTCATACATTGCATTTAGTTAGGGGGGGTCTATGCAATTATTGGGTAGCTCAAGCATACTCATAGGGGGAGTAAAAGATAAAATTTGATATGAAATAATGAGAAAATTGCACCAAATTCTCTGTCTAAAAATGGTTTTTGAAACTCCTCTCAAATTCTCTGCATTTATTAAGGGGGAGTCTTGTCTGAAATCTCAAATGCTTGATCTTCTGCCTGGAGTTATTTCATGCCACTTACTTTTGTTCATTCTCTCAACAATTGGCAACCATCTGGAATCACCCTCTACCTGCTACTATGTTGAACTTTCCTGAAAATCTCTTGGCATCTGTTAAGTTTCATACCTGACCACCTTGACTGTCTTCACTGCGTTATTTGTCACCCATCTCAAGAACACCCAAAATTCAAAAGGATTCCAATTTGTGTACTATAATCATAAATCTAAACATCCTTGTTTTAGAATCTTCTATTATACAAGATTATGATGCTCCAAAATAATTTGTTGGTTTGAATTTAATGATTTTCCCGAGTTTAAAGATAAATGTCTTGAAAAGAATATCTTTTCAGTTTAATAGGCCTTAGCCAGCTTTCACATTGTTGTGTCTTAAAAAATCTTCTTGAATCTGAAAATATAGAATCATAACTGTCTTTAGTTGAGATACTTAGATAAAGTATTGTTTTTAAACATAGAACTATTTGAAAAGTCTAAAGGGTAGCATGAAAAAATTATATTTCAATGCTCATGGCAGAGCAATGACAAAGGCTACACTGAGAAACTAAGCCCTCCATCAAAGAAATGGAGTGGACCTAGTCATGAGGTGTCCTTGCTATGTCTGTTCAAATTGAAGCAAGATAATTAGTCTCACTGAGTAACTAGGGGTACTGGCGTCTGATCAACATGTACCCTTAAGTCAAAAGGTGTTGACTACAGTTGATTGCTCTTAAAAATATTCTGAGCCAAAAAGAAAAATCTAAAATTGTGACCAAAGGCCAAGCAAATGTGTTGAAGCCCTGAGAACCTGAACAGAACTATTTTTGTATTTAGTTTCAATACTATTTTTGAGTAACTTCTAGAGGTGACATTGGTTTATTTGAGTAAGATAATAGGAGCTTGTCAGGGCTCTATTATGAAAAATTGGTTCATTTCTATTAAACAAGAATGCAGTTCTTTCTTTTAAAAGAATTTTCATTGATAAACTCTAAATTTATTAGATTTGAACCATGCATGTGAATAATGATCTGATCATAACACTTTTATAATGAAATAGTATGAACTTTAATTTACTCTATTTTATGAAATTAGTATCTGACTGAGAATCCCTTCATTCTTATCTGGTAAATTGGCCGACCTGAAAATCCATTCTATCTATTGCCTTTGGTGCTAAGAATTTTCCAAGCCCTCTTGCTTTTCTTTCTTGCCTTAATATCTCATTTCTACTCTCAAACTTTTTTTTTTGATGTTGTCAAAGGGGGAGAATAGTTTGTGAGTCTATCAGTCATTCATTGGGGTCATTGAACATTGTCATTAATGAGTGGAGATGATGCATGATGCATGCTGTGTCCTTAATATGCTGCATTGTTATGGGGGAGTAAGTTAGTTGTTTGATTGAAATGACTTGTAATGACTCATAGTTTTACCATCATCAAAAATGGGAAGATTGTTGTGTCCCTGTGTTTTGATGCTATCAAAACCATGAATCATGTATACTCTTTAAATTATTTTTGATTGAGTTGTTTAAGTGTTTAAATTGCCATGTTGCACAAAGAACAGGATAAAGGCTAGTCAAATTCAAAAGTCAACACACAGTCAACATGAAAAGTCAACATGGCCAATGAAGTCAATGCACAGTCAACAAGAAAGCTTAATGGTCTAGCTCAGTCAGTCAAAGCTCTAATCAGCACAAATTGTACTAATGGCCGACAGACAGTTCGCACAGCAACGAAGGTCGATGCACCCTTGTGATTTCAACAAGCAAGGTTGGTGCAATGCCTTCCCTACACAAGCATGGTCGGTGCAATGCCTTTCCTGCACTAGCACGGTCGGTGCAATGTTTTCCTTGGCACAAGGAAGGTCGGTGCAATCTCTTCGCTAGCACAAGCATGGTCGGTGCAATGTTTGGTTTCAAAGGAACAAGGTTGGTGCAATCTCTTCGCTAGCACAAGCACCGTCAGTGCAATCCCTTGTTTAAGCCAAGAACTAAGGTCGACACTAGTTCTGCCGTCACGCAACGAAGGTCGATGCTAGTTCTGCCCAGTTTTGATTTCTAGTGTTAGAGGTCGATGCTACTTCAGTTTGCACGTAGCTAAGGTCGATGTTACTTCCGCTGGGACAGCAACTAAGGTCGATGCTAGTTTTGCATGTTTTGCATATAAGGCCTGTGCTAGTTGAAATAGGGTCGATGCATGTTTTAACCTAATGCATAGTTAAGGTCGATGCTACTTCGGGCCTCCAGCAACAGAGGTCGATGCCACTTCAGTCACATAGTAACTGAGGTCGATGCTTATTAAAACTTCCAGAATCTGAGGTCAGTGCACAGTTGGTGGGAAGCTTCAAAGGTCGATGCCACTTGTAGAAACTATGGTCGGTACACCTTTTGGCCCTCAAGTAAGAAGGCCGATGCCACTTGTGTAAACTGAGGTCGGTGCACCTTTTGGCCCTCAAGCAAGAAGGTCGATGCTAGTTCTGCCCTTAAGCTTTCAAGTTCGATGCTACTTTCCAAAGTCAATTCACGTTGACTAGGAACATTATTGAAGATCGATGCATATTTTGGTTTGTGCATGTATAAGATCGGTGCACCTAAGGCCTTAAGCAAATCAAAGGTGTTTGATGAAATGCCTAATTTTACAGTTGGCAGTAGCGGGACTTAAGTGAAGTAGCAAACTTTACGGAGGCACGTGATTGGGGATAAGAAGTCAAGTGAGACCAATCATTAGTACAGTAGTGATGGGCACGTGATCCAAGGCTAAGGCTACAAGAACATTCTCGTCCCTGCCACGTGGACCAATAGGATATCACTAGGTTACTTTTCTGCCTCATCCATTCATATATAAAGACCACCTCATCATTTGATGAGGATATCATCAAGAAAGAGGGGCTGAAGGGCTGCAGAAGGTGGCAGAAAGTGCAAGGGCTCCTGTGAGCGAAGGTTCCATTCGAAAAAGAGAGCTGTGCAGAAGAAGAAAAAGAGAGTGAGAGCTGAGAAGTGAAGAGAGCAGAAGAGAAAAATAGAGTGTCGTAAAAGTGAGAAGAAGAAGAGAAAGAGAGAGCCCGTGGAGTAAATGTGTGTAGCATAGTTCTGAGTGAAGTTCTGGGTGTTCCTTCTTGGCCTCTGGATCAAATCCAAGCCATCGTGATTTTCATTTTCATAGCTACTGTTGTTATAGTTCCTGTTGCTTTTGTCTATAGTTTTTTCCTTGATTTCTTTCATCAAGCTATTAGTCAGCGTGTTAGCAAGCTGTGAGGCTCAGCGTTGAGGATTTTTTCCTTGGATAGCAAAGCTGTAAGGCTCAGCGTGTAGCAAAGCTGTAAGGCTCAGCATGTAGCAAGCTATGATGCTCAGCGTTTCAAGCTGTTTGTCAGTGGTAAGCCTCACTCAGGTTTGAGTGGGGGATGGACGTAGGTCAGTGGTAGCAGACCAAACCATCTAAAAATTTAGTGTGCCCGTGGTTTGTGAGTGTGTGTGATTCCATATCTTCTATCTCATTCACAGGATGTGTTAGCTTGCCTTATTGAGCGCTATCTAGTTAATGTTTATTTTCCTTGACTCATTGATTATCCCTAACTTGGTCGAGTTTCTAATTTTGTAATAATTTTTAAAGGGGATTCATTCACCCCCCCTCTGAATCTGAGCCTTGCATCCTATCACTCTAGCCACCGGACATCATTCCCCCGAATCTCGGGTCCCAAAAAATATCCATCTCTGAGCTGCTACCGTGGGGATCACCACGCCAAGAGCCACAGCACGAACCATGATTGGCACCTGCCAATGCTCATCCTCAATCCTAAATATATCGCGGAACCTTCACATCTCACCTGTCGCCTCGCATGGCACACCCCAGATAGTGCACAATGGCCCCAAATTCCACAATATGGGCCAAAAACCAAGCCACCGCCACACAATCTCAGAGCAATCTAGGGCTAACATAGCCCATTAACGTACAAACGCGCATGACTTAGAACTTACTGGGACAACTCTACCCAATCCTACCTCAAAATTTGCAAAAGGATCAGGACTGGCACGTCATCTCCGACTCTATAGGGAACGATAAGAAAATCAGGCTCGACAATCAGCAACTCATCCAAAAGATCCTCCGCTCACCCGAGCACATTTCTCGATCGAAGCGTTCGATCTGCCACCTCAAACCACGATCTCAACGCCTCAGGGGCTGACTAAACCTCAAGCTGAGGTTGCCAAGATGACTTCAACTCTCTCAGAGCATACTCAAGGCCACCTAGCCATGAACAATCCTCGCCAGCCACCTGACCTCACTACAAATTCCTCGAATGCCGCACCACAGACACACACATGCCGAAAAACTTTGCCCAACTTAGCACAGACGGGGCCACCACCCATGGGGAAGGAAGCTCTCTATCTTACTCTCCAGGCCCCATGTCGGCACTCCAACGAAAGCAGCAACTGCCTTCACAGCGCCAACGCCGCGCACTCAAGCTCTTACGTAAGAAACAAAAGCACCGATTAAACACAAAACCCTATGCCAACTTCCGATTGTATTGGACCATATGGACTCTGATCACTGCAATATCTCAAATTCCCATGTACGCTCCACAAACACTTGCTCTGATACCATCTGTAACGACACAGGATCCGGATACCAGGAATAACCCGATACCATTCGAATCTTGACCCGCCACCCACGAGTCGGAGGGCTCGGACGGGTTAGAAAGGAGTGTGGAGGTACATCGAAATAAGAAATAAAGCATGAACAATAATTATAATTAACAATTAAACAATTTACTATAGAGTCCAATCCAAATAAAAGTACAGTCTACAGGAAAGGAAATGTACTCAATGCCGAGTGAACACTCGACCCGACGAGCTGGCAACTATGAACCAACACATTGCACCCCCGAACCTGGAGGAAGAACTACTACACCTGAAAAGCATGGGGTAAGCCTCATCTCATTGGCTCAGTAGGGGTCCCGCGGAACCCTATCACAAAACAACGACGGTAAAAGAAGCAACGCTAGAGACAAGAAATGACAACAAGAGTAGCAACAACAACAACGGTGGAAAGAACAGTCATAACACAGTAGTCTATGACACCATGGCTCTATAAACTACTCCTAATGGTATAGAAATCACGCCTCGATCTCACGGTCGAGGGACTACCAAATGACGAAAAAACCCTGTCTAAGTCGCCAGAAGAAATGCCACGATAGCTCAGTCGTAGAGGCCCACCTTCACAGGCGACGATCGACCCAAGACCACACGGTCCGGGAAAACCGTCACGGCCTCGTAGTCATGAACCCTATACCGTCTAGGGAGAAACCTCAGTAGCCCTTAGCGAAAACCCTAGACCACTACGTCGGGAAAACACGGGGAAGCTACCCAAAAAATCACATCTTACAGATAAAAAACCAAAACTCGAGTCACGAGAATCTCACGTCACGTGACGGGAGTACCTGCCCACCCTAAGCAAGGCCAGATGCATCCACTGACGTCTTAGTCAGCGCCCCAGGAGTCTCCCTCGCCCTAGGCGACACTGAGACACCATACTAGTAACCACAACTCAAACAAGGGTCTAGTCGGGGTCGTGCTCATCAGTACGCATCCAAAGTCCCCGACTACATGTGCACACACTAACTGACTGTGCTACGTTAGGCCCTCTAGTTGGTTTTCCTCTTTGCCCAGACTCAAGCCGCCACAGTGGGAGGCCCTACGGCAACCGGCCTAAAACTGTCACTCTCAGGTGTAGCTCTTTACCTACTCCATGGTAGGTCGGCACCGGAGTGCCCAGGCAGCTATGACTAGAGGGGGGCCACTAAATGTGAACACTGAAAGCCACACATGCACCCATCGTGAGTAACACAGAGTACCAGGTGACTCAAGGCCACGACCTACTAGACCCAACAGTCCTTGAGTCACAGGACTCAGGTCAAGACCATTATATAAGACAGCTCCATGTTGTCAATCTGCCTTACCCCTAGGGTCAGAAACCGCGGTCAAGAATAATTCTTAAGATGGCTCGTAGCCGCCAAGTTCATTCCCTTTTCAAGGAAAACTCGAGAAAACCCCCCAGACCTAGGCTGGGTAACAAAACATATAGTTCCTAGGCCAAACGCATGGCCCACATGGAAACCACTTTTCGAGAAGGCTAACGACGTGCAAGAATAGCCCTTCACAATCATACCGAGACATGGTAACTTGATCTAGTGAAACAGGAGAGCCCGGAACCTACGGGGTCACCCGGACCCTTAAAACCCATGGGCATGCTAATCAAGGTAATACGGTACCTCTGGACACCCAAAAACACTGTCACAGTACCCACAGGGTGCCCGGGACATCCACGGGGCCGTAGGTGTTGATGGGCTACAATCAGGTCAACCGAGGTCTAAATCGGGCTGAAACAGGGATGTTCGGTCTACCAATTCCTCGGGTCGATTGACCAACGTGGTTGCGTCGACCCTCCATAGGGTGGGGTCGATGCAGCCCACAGCACAAGAGGCATCCAGCATTGGTTAGTCGATCGGACTGGTTCGGTCGGTCGACCGCCAGCGGGAGCGTCGATGCAGTGTAAGATGCGTCGACCTCCCCAACAGGGGTTGGTCGACCGACCCTCCTAGTTCGGTCGACCGAACCATGCTGGGTTCAGCCCACCGTGGCGAGCCATTTGGTCGACCAATGCCAACCGATTGGTCGACCGAAAATGGCATAGAACTACGCGACCTCACCCTAGGAGGTTCGGTTCCATGCCCACTCGACCCCAATCGAGGGGGAAACAACAGGGACCATCCCCAGGATCCCAAACCACAAAAATGAAAGGAAATAAACAGCAAAACATCGATTGATCCGATGAAACTGTTACACACCCTAAAACATGATTTTAAACCCCTAGCGTGAAATAAACTCGCTCACGACTCACCTCGGGCTACCAAATTTGTGGGAAATGAACTACACGGGCCAGGGATCCATCCCACTTCCTCCACCAACGATTTCCAGCACCGAGATCGCCTTTTCCACCCGAAACACCTCCCGAATTGGTACCGGGGTCCCAAAATCCACGAATGGAAAATGCCACGTCACCGCCTCGATTCTCGTGGCATCCTCGCTGCTCCTCACCTCACGAACCTTGCTGCATCACCCTCCTCCACCTCCGTCAGCTGCCTGGAGAAGAGAGGGAGACAAAGAGAGAGCATGAGAAGAGAGAGAGGGAGATATGAGAAATGAGGCAGAGAGAGGGGTGGGTTGATATTTATAGGAAATCAATTCGGAAATCTAAGAATCTAGAAAATACAAAATTTGGAAAAAAAATCATCCCCACAATCCTTGAAAAATGCATAACACACCTGCAACATCTCGGAGCCCGAAATCACTACAGTTCACCCTACACAGGGTTTCGCAGGCATGACAGCCAAAACTCGAGTAAATCACAAAACACGTTTCGGGACTCACAACAGCGCTCTAAACTCACGGATTCTGATCTAGAAAAATGAAAAAAAATCGGGGTGTTACAACATATGCCTAAATCCATGGAGAAATGTTTATAGATGAAGCCAACAGTGAGATAATAAATGCCACTACTACAAGAAATGAAACAACCGGATTACATGGGTAAATGATATATGATAAATCACCTACAATGTCATGAATTACCTCTGAAGCCCATGTCACTATTTTCACCATTTAATATCCCATTCCTAAATTACTCCAAAAAATCAACAAAATATCACTCTGAATTCACAAAAACTAGGTGAACCTAAAAAACACTGAATTCTTGGCCTAGGTGATAAAGAAATGCTACTTTTGTATTGCATGGGTAAATAATATATGTATGTCAACTAAAATAAGAAAATTAAAGAAATCAAAAATAATATTTTTAGTGAACAATACAAATACATTCTAAGTTGGAACTTTTATCCCTTCAATGTCATCTCTTTCCCACTGATGCTATACATCGTAGCCATCACTATCACTATCACCACCAACATTGTGCATTGGCTCAATGTCTAAGAGGTCTCCTTCATTTTCTTTGCTCTCATCTTTCATGTCAAAGAAGTATCTTGGCTTCATCTTCCGGACAACATACCAACCGCTCTCTTTTGGATCTTCAACATACCATACTTGCTCTACTTGAGAGGCTAAGACAAAAGGCTCTGTAATTTTCAATCTACAAGTGGGATTGACAAGGGTAAAGTTTCTTTCACATTTAATGCCTCGATTAACATCAATCCAATCACACTTGAAGAGCAAAATTCTCATCTCTCCATAGTAATTCAATTCTACAATTTCATTAATGAACTGATAATAAACCAATTCACCATGAATGGGTTTTTTGTCCTTTGCACTTGCAAAACTTGACGTTTGAGCAGACAATACCACCCCACTATTTTGTGTCACCCGATGAGATTCAACCTCTTGTGTGAAAAAGCAAAAACCATTGATGATGCATGCATTATATTTCTTCACCATAGGTATTGTGCCATCTTTCAACCACCGGATATTAGATGATATGGCCTCTTCACATTGTTCTTGCAATTTGTGTACCTATAATAGTCAAGAATATATTGTAGTTACAATACTCTTCATAAGTAGGTATTATTTATGGGAGAAAAAAATTAAAGTCACTTACATGCTTGGAAAACCAACTTGGAAATTCAGACGTATGGAGTTGTTCAATCTCAATCTCGCTTAAGCGAGGAAATTTTTTCTTAACCTCATCAAAGTGTTTACTACATGTCATAACTAACATTAACTAAAGAACTTTAATTAGACATGTGGGGTAAAACAATGGCTTCTTTACTTACTTTATAAATGGGGCAATTGCATCACAATTAAACAACACATATCGATGGGCTTGGCTCAACTCTTCTTGATCTAAATTCACACCAACATCAACCCCTAATGGACGTGCTACTTCTGAAAATATTTCCCAACCATCATCTGTTGGAAGAGTATGCCTTTCTGCATTTTGAATTTGCCTGTTTAGCAACGTCTCTACATCGTCAAGAAGGTGTCTAATGGGAATCAAAATCGGACACTAAAATTTTTATTTTGCATTTGTGTCCTTTTGTTTGTATTTATACCCTTGGTAAATTGGGTTTGTAATTGTAAGGTATTATAAGCCAAAGGGTTAGTCTTTAAAGTCTTTGGGTTTCTATGTAAAATGCTAGTGGGTCAAGCAGGGTCCCCCACCCTCTTTTCCATTGGTCCACCTAGGTTCTAGGGCCCATGTGGGGCTGGTTCAAAGTCTAAGATTGGACTTGGACCAAGGGGGGAAAATGAAAATTCAAAATTGATGGCCCCCTTAAGTCAAGGGGGCACCCCCATTTATTATTCTTTATTCATGTTTGTATTTTTATTTAATGTGGCCATTTGACTACATGGGGGAAGAAAATGCTATCCCTTATTTATCCCTCCCTAACCCTAGATCTAGGGATAGTTTAGGTCATTTTTACTTTTCTATATAATCCATGTAATTTCCATTTTGATAGAATTAATGAGAAGAAATTTCAGAAATTGCTGCAAGAGCCCAAGGGCGCCCCTCTCTCTCTCCCTCCCCCTTGCAGATGGATTTCTGTGAAATTCTTGAGGTGTGAAGCCTTCTCTCCTCTCCCTCTCTGAGTGTGAAGCTCAGCACCGCCGCCGCCGCCGCCGCCATCGAGCTGCCGTCGCACCGCCACCGCCACCGCGTCAGAATTCTATCCACATAAAGATAGAAGGTTGAAGCCTAATTTTTATCTCCACATCAGGAGATCTGATCGAGCTGAAATTTTGTGTGTTTGTTCTTCTTGTTATCCCCAGTGTCCATTTTAAATTTCGTGCCAATCAGTGGTCATTTGCTATTTTTTCCATAATTTTAGTTCCACCCCTGACAGTTTGCCAGATTGCATATCTACATGATAGGAGTATGTTCTTCTATTTTTCATACCCCCTTACACACCTCCAAAAATCCCACAAAAATCACACGTGTTTCTCACATCCCCCTCTTCCACCCATAACTTTTATAGAGTCTATATCTATCATTTTCCTATCGGTCAAAATTCATTTTTTGGGAAAACTCAGTCTATCTTGTGTGTCTGTCAGTCAGAGCCAGCAGAAAATCTTTGTGGAATAGTCATTTTCATTTTCAATCCATTCACTTGATGGATCTAAAAAAAATATATGTTATAGCCCTCTGAGTCCTCTATCCATCGCTACCAACTTTGCATCGATCCGACATCAGATCTGGCCGCAGAAATTCTTCTCGTGGAGGTGCGCAATTCAGATCCGAGGACAATCCAGCAACTCAGTCCGAGGATTAATTCCTCGAAAAATATGCCGGCACACACTCGGCCACCGCCGCTCCCAGGGATCGATCAGAAACCTTCCAACAGCGCCCCAGCAAGCCGCAGCAGTAAGGAGACGCCCGGGCACCGCCGTCCCAGCAGTCGGACCAACCTACTATCTCGCGGGCCACACAGAACCGTGCCGATCAGCAGCCCGTCTCCGGCCCAAATTGCTGCCCGTCAACCCGAGTTCGCTACTCCCGGGCCCCACATTGTAACCCTTTACCTCCCTGCGTGGAGTGGGCAATAAATTCATTTATGTAATTATTGTTAATATTTGTACACCGAGAGTATGAGCTTCGGCCAGGGTTGTCTTCCCCACGCCCGAAGCATGGAGGTAAACTCGCCTCCCTCTTTATCGCATTTGCTCAATTCGTATATTTTTGAATGCCGCTGCTAGAGTGATAGGATAACTTGCTCGATATTTAATTTTATCACCGCTGCGAGAGTGAGCGAGTGAACCCGTCCTGTGACTCGATCCGAGCACGCGGAAAAGCCGATACCCAAGGCTCATTGCCAATTTCTCAACCGCGCATGATCCCGCGTTTCCCTCGCTGAGGGACGTCCACAAGTTAGAGTCCCAGGTTCGCGCGTCCCGTCCCGCTTCTTTATCTTGATGCAAATGTTAAGGTTTCCTCAGCTACGTAGCCCTCAACAATGCATCCTTCTGGAGATACTTTGTTAGGCACATAAGACTTCAATTTCACCAAATACCTACATATGAATATTTGTGATAAACCAAGTCAATAGTAAATAATATTTCACTTGTACTCTTTATTCTAATAGTTAAATCATAGCAATACCTTTCAATGGGATACATCCACCAGTAATTTATAGGGCCAGCCAACCTAGTTTCATTAGCAAGATGAATGATCAAGTGCACCATAACGTTAAAGAAACTAGGGAGAAATATCATCTCCATCCGACATAGCACACCTACAACATGTTGCCCAAGCTTATAGAAATGATCTACTAAAGATATTTTGGAGCACAAGTCTAAAAAAATGACATATTTCAGTAACGACATCAGATACTTCCCTTTGTGAGATGCCTCGAAGTGCTATTGGAAGTAATTGTTGTAGAAGCACGTGGTAGTCATGACTTTTCAAGCCCCAAATCGTATTATGCGGAGTGCTAAAACGCCTTGCTATGTTGAAAGAGTAACCATCAGGAACTTTCACTTTCTTTAAAACTGGGCAAATCATATCTTTCTCCATTTTGCTCAATGTAAATTTTGCAGGTGGCAAAATTATCTTCTTTATACTAACTTGTTGTGGATGAAGGGATGGCCGTATACCCAAGGTTTGTAAATCTTGGTGAGCCTTCAAGCCATATTTGTTTTTTCCATCAATTGTTAAGAGTGTTCCAATAATACTTTCACAAATATTCTTATCAATGTGCATCACATCAAGATTATGGCGCAACAATAAGGACTTATCATATGGAAATTTTAAAAAAATGTTGTGCTTCTTCCGATTCAAATACTTGTTGACATCTATAGGCGCCACCTTCTTCCGCTTCCTTTTTCCTTCTGCTTGAATACGACATTTAACTATCTTAAAAGACAAGTCTCGAAGCTGCTCCAAGACTTTAAACCCAGACAATGGTATGGGCCTATCTCCTAACTCTTCCTTTCCATCACATCGATGGGACATGAATCGAAATTTATGATCTTTCCTCAACCATCTCCTATGACCAGTGTAACAATACTTCCCACTAGCATCCAACCACATGGAACATGTATCTTTATTGCAAATTGGGCAAGCTAGTTGCCCTTTAGTGCTCCAACCTGACATGTATGCATATGTAGGGAAGTCATTAATAATCCATAACAATGTAGCTCGCATGCTGAACACTTCACCCTTTGAAGCATCAAATGTATTCAGCCCATGCCACAAAATCTATAATTATTCAATGAGTGGCTATAGATAAACATCAATATCATTGTCAGGCCCCTTTGGACCAGAAATTAGTAAGGATAAGATTACATTTGGACCTTTCAAGCATTGCCAAGGTGGAAGATTATAAGGCACTAGAAGAACCGGCTAAGTACTATGACTAACACTCATGGTACTAAAAGGGTTGAACCCATCACTTGCTAACCCAAGACGTACATTCCGACTCTCCTTTCCAAAGTCAGCAATAACATCTAGACATTTCCAACATGGTGAATTTGTCGGATGTCTTAAAATGCCATCTTCTTTACGATTTTCTTCATGCCATCTCATATTTACTGCAACATGAGAGCACATGTACAACCTTTGTGTTGGCCCGGTTAGAAGGCAATTGAGAGGGGGGTGAATTGATTGCCCACTCTTTTTCAGAAATTTAGACAAAATTAAATCAAACCAAAAATATGGTAAATAAGCTTTAGACAAACTTGATTGGAACGAATGAATGAAAAGCAAGCAAGCCCTCACAACTTCCCAGTGCAGGAATATAATCACTCGGAGAACAATATATGAGCGGACAGTTGATCAAACTCTCGTCTCACCGACTCACACTCGTAGTACGAACGGATAGACAATATCACAACCACATAAAAGGCAAACCACGACACAATGATTTTTAGGTGGTTCGGACGCACCAAGTGTTGTCCTACGTCCACCCCTCTCACCTCGAGAGGATTTCACTAAAACACGCTGCACGACGGCAGCAACCACCATACACGGGCTCGATGGCCCACACATGTGGGTTCTAGCACGACGACGAGAAACCCCACACACACTCGGAGCAAGCTCCAAAATCGTCTAAAGATGAAAATAATTGGAGATACAAAGCCCAGTCTGAGAATATGAATCTAAGCACAAGATGTAATAGTAAACATGATCTTCCCCATAAATCCTTAAACAAAACTCGAAGATTAGAGAAGGTAGCACTAGAACGATGGAACCGAGGGTTGGAAGAGGCCGGCGTAGAAGATGTGAACGCCCGAAGCTGCGGATGAAGAGGACACCGACCGCGGCCTCCAGATCTTGGCTCGGGCTCGAGTGGGGACGACCTCGGCGTAGCCTTCCTTCACCTCTAGCAGAGTGCAAAGCTCCTTCTTCTCCTGCAAGCAAAAGTTGAACACGTTAAAGCTCTCTTCAATAATTTCCGATCGGAACAAGGGCGGCGTCTTATACACTAGGGATTGAAAGCCTATAAGACTTAAAAGCCCTTCCCAAACTCTCTTCAAAACTCGTACAATATATGGTGGACGCTCTAAGGTCATTACAGTAAATAACCAAGCCAAATGGATCTCCATTTAGTGGGTTCAAAACATATCTGGAAAACCCGATCGGAACGTTCAGAAAAAGTGTCGACTCATGGAGTCGACTCTTTTTCAAGAATGTTCTGCCAGAACACATAAAAATAAAACACGTGAAGCAAGTGTCGACTCATTGAGTCGACACTTTTTCCCAAGTGTTCTGGCCTGTGAATCAACATAACATCCGTGGTGAAAAGTGTCTACTCTTGAGGTCGACACTTTTTCACGGAGGTTCTGTTTTCACAGAATTGAACGAACTTACCTGAATGTTTCGACCTATGAGGTCGACACTTTTTCCCGAGTGTTCTGACTTTTACAAATTAACAGAACCCTGGTGAAAGTGTTGACTTCATGGGTCGACACTTTCTGCCAGCGCTCTTAACACTTAACGCAAGGCAGAAGACGTGAAAATAAGTGTCGACCCATTAGGTCGACACTTTTCCTGACAGCAGAAAAACTTCAATTAAACCACTTGAAACACCACATGTCATGAACCAAGTATTAAGATATAACAATTGAGCACTTATAACTCAGATGGACATTACAAAACCTAATTTCTACCCAGATCAAACCATCCACATTTAGATCCAGTTAAATAATTATTCTTACCATTTGGCCTTGAGGATTTGAGTGGTGACTTCACATTGAGCCTGCACTTATCAAGGTGGCATTCATCTTAAACTCAGCCAAAGCAAGTGACATCCTTAATCATCAATGTCAGTGCAAGAAACCACAAGGTCGGTGCATTGTATGAGGAACCCATTGATTGGGTCGATGCAATTAATACAGAAGCTGTGCAATGAAGCATAGGATGCCATGATCAACAAGCCACACATCAATCAACCACTTTAGCAAAACTGAACTTTATATAACATCAAATATCACACTTGTTTTAAATGCATTTGGATCAACTTCAGCATTTGGATTTTCCTCTTAGACAGAACTCAAATATATCAACATTCATTTCATCATTCAAACTCCTCATTCATCAAATATATCAATGCAAATCATCAACAAAAACTAAACTCATGACTTTTTCATTCAATATCTTCGTCAAAACAGTCCGGGGCACAAGAATCTCCCCATTTTTGATGAAGATAAAACCATTGAAAAAATAATAAGATTTGCAAGAAAGATGACATTCTTTGAACCACAATAAGCATTTAAATTCCCCTTTTTGCCAAAAGCACAATCAATCAAGAACACAAGCAAGCCATGAATCTTCATGAATATGCATGCAAGTGCAAGCTGGAATTAAATGCAAGATGGAATTATTTCTCCCCCTTTTTGTTTGAGTCAAATAAGGGATTATTAAAACCATGGAAGTAAAGCCTCAATATGCACAGTTAACGCGATGAGATACATATGGAAGGCAAGAACTGAGCATGCAAGCACACATGCACTCATCATTGTATAAAATAGCAAGCATGTTCTCTATGAACAGGTTAAGAAATATGCTATAGACTGAGAACATGAGGTTTATGAGCAATAGTAAAAGGGTAGTGCTTACAAGAAGTGGTACTGCAAGACTCATGAAATATGACTGATTCAAGATGTACATTCGTACAATCACGCCCTAAATGTATATGTGAAGAATGAGCAATGAAATCTAAACAGTATGGATTTTCAGATTTTTCAAAAAAAACACAAGTATGAACTTTTCCTCCCTACACTTTCATACAACGTGCTCGACTTTTGGTAGCTTCGCACAACCCCAAAATTATTTTGATTTTTAAATGACAAGCTGACTAAGCTTTTGACACGAGTCATGCCCTTTGTTTTAGGGGCACTTCCCGGTTACTCGGTATCGTCACTTATGATAATGTGGATAGGACACTTTTCAATGCGAGTTTCCTCTTTTATTTCAGGGGGGATTTCTGATTTATTTGATGTCAAATCACACTTATTGAAATTTTTTAAGGGGCTGACATCTTTTTCCTCAAAAGTCACGTGATTTCTATGTAGGGGATCCAGAGCCCTAAAGTGTGTTGAGTGGAATTAGAGAAATCCTTATTTGTTAGAATCATTAACTCAAATGTGCAAGTTGTGTGAGAGATTGCATAGAATGTAAGAGATGAATTAGCCTATTCATGGTGATGTCTCCCCCTAAGTGTATGCACAGTTATAACAAAAACCTCCCCCCTAATATGTGCCATCTTAAAAACATGTCCTCGTCAAAGCATTTTATTTAGCAAGGGTGTAAGGTCATAGGAGATGTCAGAACTGAAAGGTGTGTAATTTATATACACTCAAGCATGTCAAAATGGTGTTTTCAAGCAATTTTGATTACCGGTACGTGGCGGAGAACATAGGTCCGAAGACCATACTCACGCATAATGAAAGCTTCCAGGTGGACTTAATCCACCTTTCCACTGACGCCATTTTATATACTAGTGAATCATGGCATTCATGCACACGTATATGAAGTATATGTAATTATGTACATGCGGATGCGAAAAGATAAAAGCATGTATGAGAACCAAATTGTTGTTTCTTGAAATATGCACAAAGAGCAAAGCGTGAACTATAAAAGCAATGAAAACTTTTTATGTGCAAAACATAAGGCATTATGAACAGTTTCTTTATGAAAAAGTAAGAGTGTGTATGAACAAAACAATTCAAAAGATTTCAATTTTCTAACCTGCACACTCTTAATTCTCTCCTCAGCAAATAAAATTTTTCAGAATTTAAAGGTTTTGTAAATATATCAGCAAGTTGGTGTTGTGTCAACAAAAATAAGTTCAAAATCACCTTTATTTATATGATCTCGTATAAAATGATATCTAACTTCTATGTGCTTAGTGCAGGAATGTTGGACAAGATTTTTGGACAAGTTTGTTGCAGAAGTGTTGTCGCACATTATGGGAGTATTTTTTAAACAAAAACTAAAATCCAGTAATTGAAGTTGGATCCAAAGCACTTGAGCCGCACAACTACCGACAGCCACGTACTCGGCTTCGGTAGTTGATAAAGCCACACAATGCTGTTTCTTTGAGGCCCATGAAACCATGCAGCCCGCAAGAAACTGACAGTGACCGCTTGTGCTTTTTTGATCCATTTTACAACCAGCATAATCAGAGTCAGTGAAGGCATGCAGTTCAAATGAATTATTTCTAGGAAACCACAAACCAAGGTCAAGAGTACCATTCAAATACCTGAAGATCCTTTTTACGGCCGACAAATGAGAATCCATGGGACAAGATTGATATCTTGCACAAAGACAGACACTAAAATGGATGTCAGGCCTACTAGCAGTCAGGTATAACAGTGAACCAATCATACCCCTAAAAAGTTTTTGATCGATTTTTTTACCTTTTTCTTCTTCCATTTTCTGTGAGGTGGACATAGGTGTTGCAAAGGGCTTGGCAGTCTCAAGTTAGAATTTCTTCATGATTTCTTGTGTGTACTTCTTCTGGTTGATGAAAATGCCATCGTCCAGTTGCTTTATTTGCAATCCCAAGAAGAAGTTGAGCTCTCCCATCAAGCTCATCTCGAACTCCCCCTGCATGAGTTGGGCAAATTCATCATTCATTTTTGAATTGGAGGCTCCAAAAATTATATTATCTACATAAACTTGAACGATTAATGAATGATCATCATAAGTTTTAGTAAACAAAGTTTGATCTATGTTACCTCGTTTGAAGTCATTTTCAATAAGAAATGAACTTAATCTATCATACCATGCTCGGGGAGCCTGTTTCAAATCATATAGTGCCTTGTCCAATTTGAAGACGTGGTCCGGAAATCTTTCATCTTCAAAGCCCGGTGGTTGCTCCACGTACACTTCTTCCTTGATCACTCCGTTGAGGAAGGCACTCTTCACATCCATTTGAAACAGTTTAATGTTCCTGTGACAAGCATAAGCAAGTAAGATTCTAACTGCTTTTAATCTAGCCACATGTGCAAACGATCCATCAAAATCAATACCAAATTCTTGAGAGTAGCCCTTGACTACTAATCTTGCCTTATTCCTCACAACCACCCCATCTTCACTAAGTTTGTTTCGGAAAACCCACTTAGTTTCAATAATAGGATAGTCATCAGGCCGGGGCACGAGGAACCACACCCGATTCCTTTGGAATTGGTGTAGCTCTTCTTGCATGGCGAGAACCCAAGAACTGTCATTTAAAGCATCGTCTAAAGACTTAGGCTCAATGCTAGAAAGTAAGGCTAAGTTATCGTGAATTTTAACTTCCCTCATTGAAGCTTGTGTTTAGATTCCTACATCCACACCGCCGATCACATTCTCCAATGGATGGTCCTTGTGCGTGGTCCATTGGTGTGGAAGGTTTGGATGTTGCTCTTGTTCCGCTTCCTCCTCTTGTTCCTTTTCTTCCTCTTGATTTGCTACGTCACCTTGTTTGCTCGACTCTCCCTTTTCAATTTCATTCTCACCTGTAACAATAAAATGATCATTATCATTCGACTTCCTCATAGTATATTCATCAAAAACAACATGTGGACTTTCCTCGAGAACAAGTGTTCTAGTGTTATAAACACGTTAGGCTCTAGATGATAGAGAATACTTGAGGAAAATCACTTTATCACTCTTCGCATCAAATTTTTCGAGATTGTCTTTTCCATTGTTCAAAATATAACATATGGACCCAAATGGCTTAAAATGAGATATGTTGGGTTTCTTACCTTTGTAAAGCTCGTAAGGAGTTTTCTTAAGGATTGGTCTTACCATTGCTCTGTTTGTGATGTAGCAGACAGTGTTCACTGCCTCTGCCCATAAGTACCGTGGAAGACCATTCTCTGCAAGCATGGTACGTGCCATCTCCACGAGCGTCATGTTTTTCCTTTTGAGCACGCCATTTTGTTGAGGGGTGCCTGGTGAAGAGAACTGATGCCCGTACCCCTGCTTCCTACAAAAAGCATCAAATTTATGATTTTCAAATTCCTTTCCGTGGTCACTTTAAATTTTCTGAATTGTATATCTATTTTCATTCTGAATTCTAGTGCAAAAATCAATGAACTCATTGCAAGCATCACTTTTATTTGCTAGATATAGAACCCATGCGTATCGCGAGAAATCATCGATAATCACGAACCCATAAAGCTTCCCCCCAAGACTGCGAGTCTTGGTGGGACCAAATAAATCCAGATGCAACAATTGAAGGGGTTCTTCTGTTGAAACAATATTTTTGCATTTAAAAGATGTGGTGGTTTGTTTTCCTTTATTACATGCTTCACATATCTTTGAAGTTTTAAAATTCAATTTAGGAAGACCTCTGACTAAATCATGACGGTTCAATTTCCTAATGACATTAAAATTGGCATGCCCAAGACGGCAATGCCACAACCAAACATCTTCACTTTTATTGGCAACTAAACAAAGTTTTTTAGATGCAAGCTCATCAAAATCAACTTGATAGGTGTTGTTACATCTCACTCCTATGAACTTAATTTTTTGTGTGTTAACATCAATGATAGTGCCCTGAGAAGACTCAAAAATCACTTTGTGACCCTTGTCATAGAGTTGACTTACACTAAGCAAATTGTGGTGAAGACCTCTAACAAGTGAAACATCCTCAATGCAATGGTTAGCGTCCTTACCAATTCTCCCGATTCCGATTATCTTACCCTTGTTCTGTCCTCCAAAGATTACCGTACCTCCATTCTTTTCAGCAAGGTCTGCAAAGAGGTGTTTATTTCCCGTCATGTGCCTGGAGCATGTATTGTCCAGGTACCATTTATTCTCTCCCGCCTTCATGCAGACCTGCACCAATTAGCAACCATGCTCATTTTGATTTGGGTACCCAAGCAAGCTTGGGTCCCTTCATGTTAGCATTCCCAAAGGATTGATTGTATATATTGAAAAATATGTTATCATCATATTGCATTAGTTGGCATATATACATATCATGCCCTATCTTCCCACAATAAAAACACGTGGGTGTTTTCTTACCAAAATTTCTTCTTTTATTTACATTCCTAAGGATTGAGGGGAAACTAGAATTAACAGTTGGTTTTTCAAGGTGTGTGTGTGAACATTCTCCATGACAAGATGAATTCTTAACATCATATTGAACATGATTCTTGTTGCCGTGCATTTTGCTTGGATTCTTCTCAATTTTTTTTCCATTTTCTCTCAACAATTTTCCATTCACATTTTTCACTTTTTCAATTTCAATGATAAAACTCTCATTCTTGCCTTTCAATTTTTCTTTCTCTTTCTCACATTCAGTCAGTTTAACATGCAACTCTTCCAATTCTTTGTTCAAGAGGTCATGCCTTTCTTGGATTTCATCTTTAAGTTTAAAGGTATTTTTCTTTTCTACTTCTAAGCATGCTATTTCATCTTTAAAGAAAGCTAATTTGGTTTCCAAAGCATCATTAGCATTTTTTAAACTTTTAACTTGCATTTCAAGTAGATTGCATTTTTCACATGAATTAGATGAGTAAACCATTTCATGAATCTTTTTCTTTAATGTCCTATTTTCATTTTTCATTCTTCTATATTTCTCATCTAACTCCTCATATGCAAGTTCCCACTGTTCGTTTGAAATAAACTCTGTGTCAGAAATTACATGTTCACTGTCGCTTTTTGCCATTAGACACATTGTCTTCACAAGTTCTTCAATGTCTTGCTCCTCATCATCGGTCGTGGGCTCATCTTCATCTTCGTCGCTCCACGTCGCCTTCATGGCTTTCAGCTTCTTGCCCTTGACCATTTTCCTTTTTGTCTTTTGCAGCTCGGGGCATTCTCCTCGCATGTGCCCCGCTTTCTTGCATTCATAACATATAATCTCGGCGGCCTTCGATGGTTCATTTCGTTGCCTTGGCTACCTCTTTCCTTTCATAAATTTCCCGCCAAATCGTCTTCTTTGGCGCAGGAATTGTCTTACTTTCCTCGTTAGCATAGCAACTTCTTCATCGTCGGTGGTTCCCAACGACTCCTCTTGGCTCGAGACACTTTCCGGGAGTGCTTTTAAAGTGATTGCCTTTTTCTTCTTTGGATCCTCTTCCGTTCTCTTTATCACATTGATCTCATAGGTCATTAATGACCCTATGAGTGCATCCACGGTGAGCGTTGACAAATCCTTTGAGTCCTCTATCACGGTCGCCTTGGTGTCCCAGCTCGGTGATAGTGACCTCAACACCTTCCGTACCAATTCCTTATCTGTGAACTCTCTCCCGAGTGATTTCAATCCATTTGTAATCTCCATGAGACGTGCGAACATCTCGGAGATATTTTATTCATCCTTCATTCGAAACAGTTCGTAATCACGGATCAACATATTCGCTTTCGTCTCCTTAACTTCTATGGTACCTTCGTAGATAAGCTTGTGCTTGTCCCACATTTCCTTTACGCGGCTGCACATGGAGACACGAGCATACTCGTTAGGGTGAATAGCACACTAAATAATGTTCAAAGCATTAAAGTTTATAGTGGCTTTCTTAATACTATCATCATCCCACATGTCCTCATCAGGGTGTAAAACATACGGACCATTCCTAATAACAGTCCATATTTCATGACTTTGAGCACGAAGGAACACGGTCATCTTATTCTTCGAGTATGGGTAATTACTGCGATCGAAGAAAGGTGGCCGATGAATAGAATGCCCTTCGGGCATTAACACCTTGTTAATATTGTTGGCCATTCCTAACAGATCACTCTAAACCGCTAGGTTTCTAGAAAACAGAGCTGAGGCTCTGATACCAATTGTTGGCCCGATTAGGAGGAAATTGAGAGGGGGTGAATTGATTGCCCACTCTTTTTCAGGAATTTAGACAAAATTAAATCCAACCATAGATATGGTAAATAAGCTTTAGACAAACTTGATTGTAACGAATGAATGAAAAGCAAGCAAGCCCTCACAACTTCCCAGCGCAGGAATATAATCACTCAAAGAATAATATATGAGCGGACAGTTGATCAAACTCTCGTCTCACCGACTCACACTCATAGTACGAATGGATAGACAATATCACAACCACATAAAAGGCAAACCACGGCACAATGATTTTTAGGTGGTTCGGACACACCAAGTGTCGTCCTACGTCCACCCCTCTCACCTCGAGAGGATTTCACTAAAACACGCTGCACGATGGCAGCAACCACCACACACGGGTTCGACGGCCCACACACGTGGGTACTCGTACAACGATGAGAAACCCCACACACACTCGGAGCAAGCTCCAAAATCATCTAAAGATGAAAATAATATGGAGATACAAAGCCCAGTCTGAGAATATGAATCTAAGCACAAGATGTAATAGTAAACATGATCTTCCCCATAAATCCTTAAACAAAACTCGAAGATTAGAGAAGGTAGCACTAGAACGATGGAACCGAGGGTTGGAAGAAGTCGGCGTAGAAGATGTGAACGCCCGAAGCTGCGGATGAAGAGGACGCCGACCGCGGCCTCTAGATCTTGGCTCTGGCTCTAGTGGGGATGACCTCGGCGTAGCCTTCCTTCACCTCCAGTAGAGTGCAAAGCTCCTTCTGCTCCTACAAGCAAAAGATGAACACGTTAAAGCTCTCTTCAATAAATTTCGATCGGAACAAGGGCGGCATCTTATACACTAGGGATTGAAAGCCTATAAGACTTCAAAGCCCTTCCCAAACCCTCTTCAAAACTCATACAATATATGGTGGACACCCTAAGGTCATTACAGTAAATAACCAAGCCAAATGGATCTCCATTTAGTAGGTTCGAAACAAATCCGAAAAACTCGATCGGAACGTTCAGAAAAAGTGTCAACTCATGGAGTCGACTCTTTTTCAAGCATGTTCTGCCAGAACACATAAAAACAAAACACGTGAAGCAAGTGTCGACTCATTTAGTCGACACTTTTCCCCAAGTGTTCTGGCCTGTGAATCAACATAACATCCGTGGTGAAAAGTGTCGACTCTTGAGGTCGACACTTTTTCACGGAGGTTCTGTTTTCACAGAATTGAACGAACTTACCTGAAAGTGTCGACCTATGAGGTCGACACTTTTTCCCGAGTGTTCTGACTTTTGCAAATTAACAGAACCCTGGTGAAAGTGTCGACTTCATGGGTCGACACTTTCTGCCAGCGTTCTTAACACTTAACGCAAGGCAGAAGACATGAAAATAAGTGTCGACACATTAGGTTGACACTTTTCCTAACAGCAGAAAAACTTCAATTAAACCACTTGAAACACCACATGTCATGAACCAAGTATTAAGATATAACAATTGAGCACTTATAACTTAGATGGACATTACAAAACTTGATTTCTACCCAGATCAAACCATCCACATTTAGATCCAGTTAAACAATTATTCTTACCATTTGGCCTTGAAGATTTGAGTGGTGACTTCACATTGAGCCTGCACTTATCAAGGTGGCATTCATCTTAAACTCAGCCAAAGCAAGTGACATCCTTAATCATCAATGTCAGTGCAAGAAACCACAAGGTTGGTGCATTGTACGAGGAACCCATTGATTGGGTCGATGCAATTAATACAGAAGCTATGCAATGAAGCATAGGATGCCATGATCAACAAGCCACACATCAATCAACCACTTTAGCAAAACTGAACTTTCTATAACATCAAATATCAAACTTGTTTTCAATGCATTTAAATCAACTTCAGCATTTGGATTTTCCTCTTAGATAGAACTTAAATATATCAACATTCATTTCATCATTCAAACTCCTCATTCATCAAATATATCAATGCAAATCATCCACAAAAACTAAACTCATGACTTTTTCATTCAATATCTTTGTCAAAACAGTCTGGGGCACAACAATCTCCCCCTTTTTGATGAAGATAAAACCATTGAGAGCGATTCTTCCTCGACTGCGCAGAACCACTCAGGCAGAGAACCAGAGCTCCAAATCAAGTTTGACCACGGCCACTCCCTTGTAGATCTGGGCATGAAACATGGTTGAGGGCTTCTCCTTCAAGTCCTCTTCCATCCCCAAGAAGCAGAGCTAAGTTTGGACATCGGCATCAAAAGTTACAAATTTTCCCTTCCAAGTGCGTCAGGTCAGTTTTCCCGAGCCAAAACTGACACATCCCTGTTGTTCGGGCCTTCACGATCAGCTCCGACATCTGCCGACGGCGCTGTTGGTCTCGACGGAAAGAAGACTCGACCATAATCACAACGGCATCAGTCTCACCTCCAACAAAGTATGGGACAGTTCGTGGCGCCCCCGTCTTCCAGCAACATCACTCTGGGCGCAACTAGAACTAGTGAATATCAGCCTTATTCTAGGCTCTGCCCCGGCCAGCGACATCATCACAAAATTCCAATAAACATCAGGAGACATCCTAGGTCAGTCTGGAAAGTTTCGGCACCAGTTTTGACTAATTCTGAGCTCGGCTGAGCCCGTGGCGGTGCTAACATCAACTACCTATCAAGCTATTCCTGAAGCCGGCAGAACCGATGATGCTCGGCAACTCAATTTTTATATCCTAGTTTCCCCACCCCGCCTTGCCGGCTTACAGCCCCTCCCTGCGTGGAGGTAGTGTTTGACTATATCACATTAACCCCAACCCCTTGTCCCACCCTTCTGCGCGAGGAGTAGTGGTGTACTCTATAACTTTTCAGGTCAAGCGGCATCGACGCGGCGTGCGGGTGCGTACCCACGCCTCCCCACTCGCCCTTGTCTTCGACCGAGATCGGTGTCTTCACGCCGATGAGGTGAGCTTTGGAACACTTCTCATTTCTGGCCCCTTAATTTCTTAGTTTAGTATTATTTTTTGTTGCTCCGTCGGCGGTAAGAGAGTGCCCGATCCTGAATTTGCTTATAATTGAGCAACCACTGCAGAGTGAGTTAAGAGTGAGACCCTACAACCCACGCCCTGGGCATGCTGGCTGCCCACGGAATTGGGCATCCTAGGTCCTTAGGGGTCCATCTCAAGCTAGCCAAATCCCCGGAAAGGCGAGGTCCCACTTCGGACCCTCTCCACCATCCCGGTTTGCCTGCGGGCCCTAGTGTGCGCCAAGCAAGTGAGTCCGCTCGAGTGAAGTTGCCGGTCCGTTGTATTGCTTGCTTGCTAGGTACGAGGGGTCTTCGGTCTTGTAACTATCACCCCCAAGGTGATGTCACATAAAGTGATATCAGAGCAAGTTCTCAACTTGTCTCTACAAGTTGGTCCTAGGGCGCATTTGCATTCATCACCCGGTGCATCAACCTTGCCACTAGCATGGCTACTTTATATTGGTCACATCTATCCCACTCGGCCCTCCACAAGGGTCCGATTGACACCCCTTTGGACATAGTCCTATTTGAGGACCTTATCTTTGACGGGTACCACCCTAGTCCTTATCTAGAGTGGGAAGAAAACATGGACAAATACTTTAAGAGGACTCCAATGACTGAACCCATGAGAATCTACCTTGCCAAGAGTCGGCTTGTGCGCCATGCTGAGGATAGGTGGCAGCTCATTGAACGCTTAAGGAAGGTTATGAGGCAAGAGCCTATTAACACATGAAAAAACATGAAAGCCGAACTTAGGAAAGTCTACACTCCCCGACCTTCTCCCTTCTACTCGGATCACCAAAGCCCAAGGTGCACTTCAACTCCACCATCCCCACCCAGCCAAACCAAGACTCCAATTCCCCAATTCCCCACAATGCAACCAAAACCCAATTCCACAACCCACCTTACTCAAGCCCCTTTGGCCCCCACCTCCACCTCCACCCCTCACCTTACCCCTTCTCAAAAAGGAAAAGGCCCTATGGAGATAGAAGTGAATGAGACAACCACGGGTGAGTGCAAGCCGGAATGTTATAGGTGCCACCAATTGGGGCACATCGCCAGGCAATGCCCCACTAAGAAGCATCCTTCGATGCCCATAGTGGTTGAAACCGCTCCCACCCCGGCCACCACTACCCCTACAATGTCCCCCAAAAGGGACAATCCTCCCAAGGCCAATTCTCCCAAACCCCCTCAACCCACCCATCTCCCTCTCCCTACTCAAATCAAATCCCAACCAAGGCCTCCACTACTTCCCCTACCAAACCCAACCCAAGTTCAACCTTGCTCACCATCTCGGGTGCACCATGCACCGGCCACCACCACCCCAACCCCAAATGACCATCCCAACCCTTTGGAAGAGGAACCCATGGCCCACACACATAATCATGCGGAGATGGATTCCAATCCAGATCTGTCGCCCACCATAATGAAAATCCAAGAGCCACGCATCTCACCCACCCTCCTAGTCCAGATCCTCAAAAGTCATACACCCTCACCATGAATGAGTCCATACTCCAATGGCTCAAACGAGGACCCACCATTCCAAGCTCACCCCTACCTCTCTTACCCTTGGGATACCAATCCCAAATTGTGCCCATCCACTCCTATCACACCACGATCCAAACATACTATGACGTAGAGGGTTTTGACGATCTCATCAAAGGCCTACAATGGTAGCTTGAGCTAACTTACTTATTGACCCTATGGGTGGCCCATCCCAAGAGCCTTGACCTCATCCACCCATGTGACGGGTCTATCACCTCAGTCTGCACTATTGGTTGCTACACTAGCGACCTCCACTTCTTTCTCCCCATGGATGAAGAACCCATATCGGTCCATTCCACTCCCCTCATAATCCCAAAAACCTTGGCCGACCAACCCACCACATACACTGGCCCAATCCTTCCACTAGAGGAGGATGACTCACCACTATGTGAAGACCATGAGGACCTAGAGTTCCTCTCCCTAGGTGACCCTTACCATGACCCCTTCGATCCCTTCCTATACCCACCCACCTTACTCACCACCAACCTTTTCCTACCCCACCCAACCATGTTGGACCAAGCCCACCTCTCCCAAGACCCGGACCACACCAAGGGAACGATGACCACGGGTGAAATACACCTAGGAAACAAGGAAGTGCCCCACTCCATCATACATACCTTCTTTGACCCCTTCGACCCTTATAAGTGGGAGCTCAAGGACCACCCCATACCCACACACATGGCCGTCACATCTAGGATAAGAGTGCACCTATCTTGGCATATCATATCAATCGACAAGGGTCACAAGCCCAGTCATCTCATACATGTCACACACACTTTAGGCCCAATGCATGACTGGCTCACATTTGGATGTGCTGGTCTCCCCCCCATTCGTCATAGGTCTTACGCAGGAAAGGAGCATACATGGATGTCCGGGTCCCCCGACATTTGTCACCCCCAGGCATGATAGGTTCACCTATGGATGCCCCTGCCCTTCTAGGTCCATCAAAGTCTACATGGCTATAATGCATGATAAGTCCACTTATGGTTGCACTGGTCCACCTTTCCATACCCTATACTTCATACCCACACCGTATCGTAGTACATGGCATGAGCATTCAAGCAAGTATCAAGCAACGGGCGGTGAAATTCATGACGAGTGGGCAAAAGCTCATGAGCGCCACTTGGAATTCCAAGTAGGCAATATGATGATGATGGTATTGGAGTGGCTCTACTCTAGGGCCACCCTCATATCGAGGGTGCGAGGACTTGGACCTTGCCAAATTCTGAGTGGCTTTGGCAACTCGGCTTACGGGTTGGACTTACCGATGGGTTTTGGGATTCACCCCATTTCTCACGTGGCGGATCTGGCACCCTATATGGGCACCGCGGTGGATCCTAGTGAGTGCTTTGAGCCTATACCTTCCTTTAAGAGGGACACCCCCGGAGAGCCACCACATATCAGCCTGAGAGCCCGACGTGAGCACCCGACAACAATACTAGGTAAGCAAAATCTCATCGCCAGCATGAGGGTGTGTCTGTGCCACTTTGTGAAGCTGAAGCGCCATCCCCTGGCCATGGACGCGGGGTTGAGTTTGGAGATCGTGGCTCGCCCGGAGCTGCATTTGGTGTACCACTTCCCCGGTGGACCCATACTCGACGGGGTCGAGTTCTCCCCACCCCGGGGGTATGATGGGGCCATCACTTACCCCTCCACATTTTGTGAAGCTCTGATGGATCGACGGTTTACACCATTGTGTTCTTCACATTTTTCTGAGTCTCTCCATGTAATTTTTGAATTTTATTTGAGTCATAAACTATGTAATTTTCCCTTTATTTGAGTCCGGTACCTAGGTATAAGGGTCATTTACCTAAGTCTTGAGTCATGTGGTTAATTAAGTTGTCTATTGGGCCCAACTAGTGGACTTGGCGCAGGGGCGCCCTCCCTTGGACTGCTTTGGTCATTAGTTGTTTAGCTAGGGTCATTTTAGTCCTAGGAAAATATGAGTGCCAATAAATAGGCCACCCCACTCCCTCATTTGTAATCTTTGATCAATCAAAAAAATTGAGTGAATTAGTGTATTATTGGAGAGGATTCTCCACTTCTCTCTCTCTCTCTCTCTCTCTCTCTCTCTCTCTCTCTCTCTATTGGGGTGGATTCCCCTTCTCTCTCTTCTCTCTCTCTTCTTTCTCTCTCTAAAGAGGGGTGCACCCCTTTCTCTCTCCTCCCCTCCCAACCACTTTCTCTCTCCCATCCCCCTCCATTAAAGCCACTCCAACTCCCCACAACCCCTCTCTTTACTCCACCCCATCCCCATGGTAGCCTCCACCTATCCCCACTCCACCCTCCAACCACCAACCACCCACTCTCCTTCCCCAAGCAACTCTCTCATCTCCCAAGGGAGAATTCTCCACTCCCCAAGTATACTTTTCCCTTCCCCACACACCTCTTCTCACCCCCAAGACCAGAAATTAATCCGACCCTTAAACTCATTTTCAAATACTCCTTCCCTATCCCCTCCCAACACCAAATTCATAGCTTCCCCTCCCTCCACCTGCTAGACCTCCTTCCAGCCCCCATTTTGTCACTCCCTCACCTTGGATTACCCCCTCCCAGACCCCCTTACAGCCAGGGTTCACCCCACACTCATCCACCCCCATTTCATCCCCCGTCCTACTCCATTTCCCATCGACAGGTTACAGCTCTAGCAGCAGTTCACATGCAGCAAGCTAGGGTCCTGAAAGTAGCGTCATCTCTGGCCCTTCCCTGATCCTTATGGTGGCAAGTCATATACTTTTGGAAAGGGCATCCAGAGTGCTTTCCAGGTGAGGTGGTTTCATTATCGTCCAAGCACCGAGCTGCCCGTGAGAGTGATTCTTCCTCGACTACGCAGAACCACTCAGGCAGAGAACCAGAGCTCCAGATCAAGTTTGACCACGACCACTCCCTTGCAGATCTGGGCGTGAAACTTGGTTGAGGGCTTCTCCTTCAAGTGCTCTTGCATCCCCAAGAAGTAGAGCTAAGTTTGGACCTCGGCATCAAAAGTTACAAATTTTCCATTCCAAGTGCTTCCGATCAGTTTTCCCGAGCCAGAACCAACACATCCCTGTTGTTCGGGCCTTCACGATCAGCTCCGACATCTGCCGATGGCGCCGTTGGTCCCAATGGAAAGAAGACTCGACCACAATCGCAACGGTACTAGTCTCGCCTCCAACAGAGTATGGGATAGTTTGTGGCGCCCCCAACTTCCAGCAGCATCACTCTGGGAGCAACCAGAACCAACGAAGACCAGCCCTTTTCCAAGCTCTACCCTGGCCAGCGACATCATCACGAAATTCCAAGAAAATTTAGGCGACATCTTGGGTCAGTCTGAAAATTTTCAGCACCCGTTTTGACGAATTCTGAGCTCGGCTGACCCCGTGGCGGCGCCTACATCAACTACCTGTCAAGCTGTTCCTGAAGCCGGTAGAACCGATGAAGGTCGGCAACTCGGTTTTTCTATCGTAGTTTCCCCACCCTACCTGGCCGGCTTATAGCCCCTCCCTGCGTGGAGGTAGTGTTTGACTATATCACATTAACCCAAACCCCTTGTCCCACCCTCCTGCGCGAGGAGTAGTGGTGTACTCTATAAATTTTCAGGTCAAGCGACATCGACGCGGCGTGCGAGTGCGTACCCACGCCTCGCCACTCGCCCTCATCTTCGGCCGGGATCGGTGTCTTCACGCCGATCACGTGATCTTTGGAACACTTCTCATTGCTAGCCCCTTAATTGCTTAGTTTACTATTGTTTTTGGTTGCTCTGCCGGCGGTAAGAGAGTGCCTGATCCCGAATTTGCTTATAATTGAGCAACCACCGCTGAGTGAGTTGAGAGTGAGACCCTACAACTCATGCCCTAGGCATGCTGGACGCCCACGGAATTGGGCATCCTAGGCCCTTATGGGTCCTTCCAAAGCTAGCCAAATCCCCGGAAAGATGAGGTCCCACTTCGGACCCTCTCCACCATCCCAGTTTGCATGCGGGCCCTAGTGTGCGCCAAGCGGGTGAGTCCGCTCGAGTGAAGTTTCCGGTCCATTGCATTTCTTGCTTGCTAAGTCCGAGGGGTCTTCGGTCATGTGACTATCACCCCCAAGGTGGTGTCACATCATTCCTTCTCTTCACCCTTTGCTCCCCCACCAGACTCCTTGCACAACCTTAACCCTCGTTAAATCCTTACAGAAACGACTGAGCAACCAAGGGGGATAGCAAACTCGATAGAAGGGATAGATTATTGAGACGTCAGTTTGATGGAACACCTGGCTGACGTTGACGACGATGGCTTCGATGCCCTCACTGGCGGATGGTCGTGTCTGAAGTAGTGGCCGCGCACCTTGTTTGACGGCCTCCCCCAAGCGTGTTGCCCCTACACAACCCTAACCCTTGTTAAATCCCTATAGAAATGACGGAGCAGGCAAAGGGGATAGTAATCCTAGTAGAAGGGATAGCTTCGGCACCCACTCGTCTGAGTCTTGTGACTATGATGTACCATGGGATGGGGGCTTGCATCGGTGAGGAAAATGAGATGGAGAAGGAGCGCAGGGGAGGGGTGTGATGGACGGTGCGACTGGGGAGTGAGGAAGAGAGGGAGGGTGGCAGGCAGGGGGTTTCGAAGACACGGCTGGGGAGTGGGGAACAGATGGAGGGTGGCAGGCTGGGGGTTCCGAAGGCGAGGCAGGGGAGTGAGGAAGAGAGGGAGGGTGGCGGGAGGGTGGCGGGCTTTGGGTTTTGAAGGCGGGCTGGGGAGTGAGGAAGAGAGGAAGGGTGGTGGGCTGGGGTTGTTGGTGTGCAATCGGATCTTGAGGGGGGGTGAATAGATCCTTGTGCTAAAACTAACCCCGATTAAAATCAATGCTGCCAAAAACATAACAACTGATCTGATTAAAAGACCAGTGCATAACAAGGAAACGAAAGACTACTTTCTGTAATATATCGGACTACTAAAAAAATGCCCACCTAGCAATAGGCTAAAACACCTGAATTTACACACTAAGTCGAGTATTAGATAGATTTATATGATGATAGTGTGGAGGAAATCAAAAGCTCAATAAGCTAGTAATCAACAATCAAACCATCCTATGAAGGGAGATAGGAGAAACAGATTCAATCACACACATTCACAAGGACACAAGGTTTTTAAGGTGGTTCGGTTTACAAAACAGCAAACCTACGTCCACCACTCACCAAACTCGGTGAGGCTTTATCACACGTTGCAAACGCAGCAACGGGGATGATGCGCCCCACACACACACACGAGGAGGATGCTCCTTACAAGGATTAAGTCCTCAACGCACATGGGACAAACCCCCCCCCCCCCCACACACACACACGCTGCTACACATAGCACATGGGACAAACCCCCCCCCCCCCACACACACATGAATAAAAACAAAACACACTCTGCAAATGCAGCAAACCAAGGGTACATCTCCCCACCATCACACACACGGCTGCACTGTAGCCACATACCACTTTCGATCTCTACAACTGAGCATCGAACACAGCACACTAAAGATACAAAGTTTCAAAAAGAAAACGCAAAACACAAGACGAAATGAGAAGGCAAATGTAGCTTCTAATGAAGCTCTTTAACTAGAAATCTGGTGCTCTACTTTTGCCTCAACTTCTGCTCTCTCTTTGTTTTTCCCCTTCTTCAGAACGGGCCAACTTTCTCTCGTATTCTTTTCTTCTTCTTCAGACACTCTCTTTTCTTCTCTCTTTGTACAGGGACGAGCTAACATAATCTTCACTGAAGTTTTCTGCTCAACCAACTCTTCCCAGTTGGAAGGGGCAACATATTTACAGAACAGAGTTTAGATCTGGACCTTTGATCATGGAGGAAGTAATCAAGGCCGTTCAGATCCTTAGAGCATTCCAGAATCCTAGGTAATAGGTTCTGGGTTATTTGACCTTGGGTCTTGAGCTTGGGACGTCGAGCTTCTTCTCCTAGAATGGAGGTGGTGGGAGAAATTTGCTTTCTCGCCTTGGGGACACTTCTGCAGAACTGGGTACATGCAGTGGAGGCTTCTCATTGGCTTGGAGTCTTCCCATTGGCTTCCATTTGTTCTTGATAAAGGGGCATTTAATGCCTTCAGATATGTTCAGACCTTAAAACTACTTTCTGGTGGCGTTCGCCATTGACTTTGCGTGAGGGAACATCTGAAATTTTGGCAGTTCACGTGAAGCACGGACGGTCCTTCAAACAGACGATTGAGCTGGCAGATTTGTCAGTCGTTCATCATCTGCGTCGACGCATCTGATGGCTTGCATCGACGCAACTTTTGTGAATAGCATTTACAATGCTTTATGGGAAGCCATTGCATTGATGGAGTGAGGGCACTTGTGTTGATGTAGCCTAAAGGATTCTGCTATTGCTGGCGAGCTGGCATTGATGGCGTTGACACAGTGATGGCAATGCATTGGCATAGCCTTCACCTACGGGTCATCAGTCATAGCTATGATCTATTTGTCACTGCTAACGGCTATTTTTCACCCTTATAGCTTATTTTTCTACCTTATATAGCCATTTTTCAGCGTTATCCTCATAAGTCATCGCCTTTGATTGTTGTTCAGCCTTGCGTTGATGGCGTTGATGCAGTAATGGCCTTATGTTGACGCAGTCTGTGTTGATTTTGCTCATTTGAACTCAGCACGTCATTTTACACCCTTGTGAGCTATTTGTTACTACTTAAGGCTATTTGTCAACCCTGTAAGGTATTTGTCAGCTCTGTGAGCCATTTGTCATTTTTCTCAGCTTCGCTTGATTGCGTCCAAGCAATGAGGTGATGGAGTCGACGCAGCCTAGGCCCGTTTGGGTTTTTCTTCCTTTACAAGCCAAGGCGTCGACATAGTGAAGACTTGGGGTTGACGCAGCTGAAGAGAAATTGAAATTTCTTTCTTGATTTAAAAGTTCTTTTGCCCTAGATGTTATGCCCAAACCCTATCAACTTTATTTCAATCAACTGAAGGCCCTTTACTCCTTTGTTTCACCATACCCAAATCCCCTTACTTGCACTCCCATATCTGTTTAGGAGATGCTAACTGCTACTACTGTTGGCCTTATGCTTAACTACTACTGCTGACTGAATTCTTTATAATCTGATGGTCAGAAAGACTTGAATATAAGTGCCTTGAGATTCTTGATGGCTCAGCTTGCTACTTTGACTGCTAACATTCTTTAGTTTCAGAATATTAGAACTCCAATGTTTCTGAATTTCCTTCTGAAATACATGACTTCTGAAATGCAATCAATCTTTGTACAGAGGTTGGAACATTGTTGACATCATCAAAACCATATAGACTCATTACTGATTCATAGTTGGACACCATCAAAACCAGGGACACAACATTCTTCCCCTTTTTGACGATGGCAACTATGAGTCATTACACGAACAAAATTAAACAAATTTTAAGCACAGCACCTCCAACCAACTCCCTTTTTAAAATAATGGCTCATCAAACTATCTCCCCCTTTGACATCAGCAAAAAGAACCATAGTTTGATACGAATGATAGAGCTTAGGAGATGAGAAAGTGAAATTACATGAAAATAGCAATGTAAGAGGTAATATGTAGGCAGTTCTTGACCATTAATTTGAATGCAAGTAGATGTGGCAATATATGCAGATCTTCAACCCAACAGAGTGAGCAAGCTGATTAATCAAAATAATCATGTTCTGACAGTCAAGAGATGAAACAGCCAGATGATTCAAGAGCTAGGATATAGCAAGGACTCAATCAGCAAACAGTGCCATGATGCCAATTGCTACCAATGTATGAGAAACTTTGTAGCAGACAAGTAGAGAGGGCAGCATCAAAGAGATGTGAATGAAGACATGCAGATTTTCAGATCATGCAAGATGCTATGAGACATTATAGCAAAGGAGTTGCAGCAAAGGATTAAACATCATTGTTTGAAAGGACTCAGTTGCTGAGCAAAGAATGATCAGATCAAGTGCGTATTGGTGAACCATGCATGAATCCAATGAACAAAGAAAAGACATGCGGGCAAATGTGTTTGTAGAAGAATAAGCATGCTTTGATGGCAATGAGATGAAGCATGGAGTTGCAAAACCTTGACCAAGATGCCAGAACATTCAAGAGCAAAATCGACAGTTAAGAAGCAAGCAGCAATCAGATTGCCATTGAAATGTTGGTGATTGATTTGTAGAGATGGCAATGAGAATTCACTAGATACCAATTATTTAGAAGAGTTACACAAGACTGATGAGATTACCAAAAGATAAGGTCAGAGAAATCCGTAGCCTGATCGATAACTCATAAATCAGAGTTTCCATGTTTTTCAGATTCTTCTGTTATAAGGCTACTAATGACATAACCCATATGATCCTGATTGGTTCAACTTTAAACTCTGAGTTTATCAATTACAATCTTACAAAAAGAAGTACTCAGACTTAATAGAAATAAGTCAATATAGTGAATTTGAGCCATGTGCAACCTCCCGACATCTTACTCATAAAATTCCCCTTGGGAGTAACTTAAGTTGAGTATAGAGGTTAAACACTTGAGACAAAGATTCAACAAGCTTTAGCTTTTATTGCAACCACATTCAGATTTTTTTTTTAATTTTTTTTATTATTATCAAATTTAAGAACAATCAGGTGTAGCACACCCCTTTTGACATAAAGATGCACGTTGATTAGATGCAAGGATCCCTAGCTACTCAGTGTGACTAACCATTTTATTTCACTGTGAACAGAGATAGCACAACACTTCAGGACTTTGTCCACTCCACTTCACTAGTGAAGGGACTTAGTTTCTCAGTGAGCTATATGCCATTGCTCTGCCTTTCTTTCCAAGATTTTTACGTAGAGTTAACAGTGACATTTCATGACATAGTCCACTTAACTTCAGAGGTAAAGGAACAAGTGTTTCTCAGTGAACCATTGTCATTGCTCCGACAAATATGGCCTTGGGGAATTTTAGATACATGAAGTGTTTAAAAACAATACTCAATTTGAGCTTCTCACCTAAGGATGTCTTTGAACTTTTAGAAACTTTTAGATTTTAGAAGATATCACAGGACACAACATGCAAGGACTAGTTGAGTTCTATTAAATCTGATTGCCAGTTTTATCAACACTTTCATCTTTAAACTCAAGAATTTATTAAGCTTAAACCAGATGATTATTCTTAGGGTAATCATAGAGCCTCATAAGAGAAGATTCCTATTTGAAGTTTACTCAGATCTATGAATTAAATAATCAGATTGGAACCCCCACTGAATATAGACTAGTTCAGGAAACTCTTGGCAAACAGACAGTGTCACTAGGATGATCACAAGATTTTCATAAGCAACGAAGTAGAGGGAGGATTTTAGAGAGTTTCAGATACCAAGATTCAATTTTCTTGAAGTATTAGAAATTGGACATAGTTAACATATCACTGGTTCTCCCCCGGAGATAACATACTCCAAGAACATTTTCAGAAAGCTCCCCCTGAACAGATGCAGGGAACTGAAGAAGAAATTTGCACAGGCAGAAACTATGGACTCTGTGCAATTTTAGAAGGACCAACCCATGGAATGAGAGTGAAGATCAGATGAGTAGTCATCTCAGACATGTTTAAGAAGATGAGAGTGTAACCTAGTCCATTGATGCTCAAGAACAACAGCAAAGGTGATGAGAACAGATACTCGAACTGATGTATCGACCTAGGATTCTCAGTGAGTCGACACAGTGGGATTTAACTGAAGATCAAATCTTTCTAAAATGAACTACTTAGTCGAAGCAAGGAGAGGAGTGCGTCGACACACAAGCTTCATAGAGACAAACAGACTCATTAAACTTTTTTTTTTCAACAGGCAACTGACTTTCCTTAAGTGTATGCATGAATTTTAAATTATTTTTTTAAATTTTTTGACAATTATGACATGCAATCTAGTCGAAAAAGACATATGATGTAACGACCTAAGATCCAGATACTGAGGAGAGTCCGATACCATTCGAATCTTGGCCCGCCGCCCACGAGCCGGGAGGACTCAGAAGGGCTAAAAAGGAGTGTGGAGGCACAAAGAAATAGGAGATAAAGCAGAATAATTCAACAATTAATAGAAATAAATAAACAACTATAATAGAGTCTAGTCCAACAAAAGTATAGTGTAGGGCAGAAGAACGTACCCATCGCCAAGTGAACACTCGGCCCGGCAAGCTAGCGACTAAGAACCTCCGCGCAGCAGCCTCGAACCTCGAAGAAGAACTGCCGCACATGAAAAGTAGGGGTGGGCCTCCTGTCACTGGCTCAGTAGGGCTCCCGTGGAACCCCAACCATAAACAACGGCAGTAACGGAAAGTAGTAACTACAGTAGGAACAGCAAACCGGTGGCCGGTAAAAACTTGGCACTATAGCTACTCTTATGGTACTAGGAAACACGCCCCGATCTCACCGTCGGGGGACCACCAGACCAACAGAAAACCTCTGGCTACGCAGCCAGGAGAAACATCATGAGAACCCTATCATGGACAGCACACTGCCTATAAAAAACCCTCGGTGACGCTCACCAGAACCCTAGACCTCTACCTCGGGAATACACCTAGAAACTATGAGTAAAACCACGTCTCGCAGACGTGAAACGGAACACGAGTCACTAGAAACTCACGTCAAGGACAGCACTGGCCACCAGAAGCAAGGCTGGATGCGTCCATTGACGACTTAGTCCACAACCTCATGTGTCTCCCTACGATGCCCCAGGTGGAGACTGAGACACCGTACAGTAACCAGGAACTCAAAACAAGGACTAGTTGGGGTCGCGCACGTCAGCACATGTCCGACTGCCCCCAACTACGTTTGCACACACATACTATCTACTATAAGTCGGGTCCTCTAGCTCTTATTCCCCCCAGTCGGACTCAGGCTGCAAAGGCAAGGGGCCCTATAGTAACTAGCCTAAAAATCGTCTCTCTCGGGTGTAGCTCTCCCCATACTCCCAGGTGTGTCAACACACGTGTGCCAATGCAAGCTATGACTAGTGGGAGGTCACTAAACATGAACATAGAAAGCCACGCACGCACCCATCGTGAGTAACACGGAGTACCAGGTGGCACGACGCCACCAGACTCTGGACAACCCACTAAACCTACTAAATGCAATGGTCCTTGAGTCACAAGACTCGGGTCAAGACCGTCGTACACAATGGCACATCGCCGTTAATCTAGCCTAATCCCTAGGTCTGATATCACGGTAGCGTGATTCCCAAGGCAGCTCATAAGCTGCCAAGACCATTCCCTCAATAAGGGAACTCCAAAGACTTCCAGCCCCAGGCTGGGAGACTGGACTCGCAATCCAAGGCCACGTACATGGTCTGCATGGAAACTACTTCCCGAAAAGCCAATGACGTGCGGGAATAACCCACCGCACACATGCTGACACACGGTGACTTGTTCTAGCGAGAACACGAAAGCCCGGAACACATGGGTCACCCGAACCCTCCAAACCCATGGGCATGCTAATCGAGGTAACATAGTACCTCTGGACACCGAAAGCTCGGTCACGGAACCCACGGGGTGTCTCGGACATCCACGGGATCGGAGGTCGACAACTCGGTCACAATCGGGGGGACCAGGGTCAACATAACATGATCGGAAAACTCCAACATGGAAACTCAGGTGGCGGTCCTCCCTGGACCGTCACACTACTTGGTTGTCCACCCTAGACCGCAAGACACCAAGTAGCGGTCCACTCTGGACCGCCAGAAACATATAGCAGTCTCGCCGGGACCGCTACCCGCCAGAAACACACGGTTAAAGGGACGGTCGTCATTAAGACCGCAACCCCATATGGCAGTCCAATCTGGGCCGCAAGCCAGCAAGTAGCGGTCCACTCTGGACCGCTGCCAACGAGGGACACCAAGAATAGAAACGTTCCTCCCAAGATCGCAGCCCCTAGTGGCGGTCCTGGCATGATCGCTAGCATCACTTAGTGTTCAGTCGCAAGGTTTCTACTACTTTGAACTCAGATAAGAAAATAGCAACCAGCCCTTGCCCGCTAACGCCAAAAAATGGTCATGCCCTGACTGCCATCCCCAGGTGGCGGTCTATCACGTGGCCGCTACCTGGAATCGACATAAGGGGGCAAGTGGCGGCCCCCAGAGCACTGCCAGGGCTAGTGGCGGTCCCTGGTGCGACCTCTACCAGTCCGTAAACCCAAAAATAGCGAGTTCGGTGGAAAACTCCATTCCGCTCCCAGTTCACACCCATGTGAAGGGGAAAACAAGGGGAAACCATTCCCCACCCTCTCTAGCACCGAGAGGACTCATTTAAACCCAAGAAATACGATCAAAACACTAGGTCAGGCTCACACCCCAAAATCACATCATTTTAACCCCGGCGGAGAAATAAACCCACTCGGCTCGCCTCGGGCTACCAAACTTGTGGGAAATGAACTACTTGAGCTAGAGAATAGTCCCCCTACCTCCACCGAAGATTCCGCGCATGCCAAGAAAATGCCATACGAACTACCGTGGCACCCTGAACTCGCACACGAGCTCGCCGCACCTCCACCGCCTCGATCCTCGCCCCATCCTCGCGCTCCTCGCCCTCACACCATCCCTGCCTCGCCCACCATCGCCCCCGTCGGCCGCCCAGAGGAGAGGGGGAGAGAAAGAGAAGATAGAGAGAGTGAGAATGAGAGAATGAGAGAAAGAGAAGGGGTGGGGGTTATTAATGGAAAAACCCTAAAATTTCAAAAATTCAAAAAATTATGAAAAATTACCTATGCCATTCTTAGGAAGAGCACAACGTGCCAGAATTGTCTCGGAGTAAGAGAACACAATGGTTCACCCTGCATAGAGTTTTGAAGGCACATTAGGGAAAAACACGCGTAATGCACAAAACACACTCCGGGACCCACGAAAGTGATCCGAAACCCACAGATCCTTATCCGACAAATAATCCAAAAAAAATCCGGGGCGTTACAGCCCGCCCCCCTAAAAGAAATTCCATCCTCAAAATTCAGGACTAGCATCAAGCCACAAGGGAGAACAGCTTAACCAACTAACAACACTATCATAGCCCCACCATAGAAAACCTCGATTCTCACGAAATCACCGATCATGAGGGATACGGACAGACCATAATCACAAACTACGCCACGCTCCGCACACCGTACACACATCGGTCATCAGAGCAAGCAAAACACAAAAGCACAAGTCTGGCACCACCTCAGACAACACGAAAACCAACCATGGCACCACTGCCACAATTTTGCTCACCGTAGAGACACAGTCCTCGTCAAGCCACCGATCCATCCCATGGTCGACGGACCAACCAAACATTAGCTTTTCTACCAGCTGACTGCCATAAATCTATTGGCTCCACGCCAAGGACTACTTCACACTTTGCAAGCCGAACGCCACAACAGCACCGGACCAACTCTGCCAGAAGACAAACTTCGACAAAGCCTAGATCCCATGCGGAAAAAGGCACATCATAGAAATGGCCACCAAAGGCCTCGCTTGCACATAGATCTCACCGTTCTCGATGCAACCACCAACACCTTCTATTTGAGAAAGACCAACCACCAATCACTAGACACTCGTCAACGAAAAACCTCCATCATCCTAGCACGCACGATCCAACTCATGACAGGTCATCCGCTAACTCACGCACAGACCAACACCACATCCAGACCTATCATCACGCCAATTCCACCCTCTCAGGGGAGTACGATGAATTCACATGACAGGATCTCTCCTCGGTCCTCACGTCACTTGACTCAGACTTACGGGGAATCCTCCGTTGGTGGTCGCAGACAAGGGATCACCATTCCACGTCAACCTCTCTTCAAGGACCTAGCATAGGCATCGAACACCACCCTATCTCATCAAATCCTATCTCATCTCAATTACTCCAAATGGATGCCTACCAAACCCGATTCCTCTCTTATCACAGAGCCGCGGGACACAGCCTGAGCAATTCACGGCACACAACCCTAAGGCAACCAAGTGCCACTTGCTATCACAGCAACCTGGTCGACAACACCACGACCAATGAACATGGGTCCCCAGACAACACACATCTTTCCTTGGTCGACCACTCGGTCAACCCTACTAGTCGCTCGCAGCTACCAACTGGGACCCATAATCTGCCAGAGATCACTTCTCCAAAAACACAACCTCATCTGCGGACATAACTCCTAACACACAAGTAGGGTACTCATGCGGCACACTCGCCAACATATTTCCCCAATTCTCCATCCTGCCAATGCCATGAACCACAATACCTCTAGCAACAGCACGGCAACAACACCTCTCACACAGAGGAACCAATCCTCCGATGCTCAACTCATTCTCGGGAGATCCGCCCATAGCAACCAACGCTACGATCTTGAACCTGTAGGTTATAGGCCCACCAAGATTCCACTGCACACTCTGATCCACATGCTCAGCCAACACAGATGACTCAGGATCCTCGATCTCGATGATCCTCCGCAACTCCGCAAGCTCTGATCCTCAAGACATCAAAAATCACAACGCCACCCGTAAATTCTCACGAACACCACCCAACCAGCACTCGTCCTTTCGAAACAGTGCCAACACCCTTACACACCAGGGGAAATGGCCACGACTTCTCACAGGCAACCACCTTGCCAAAACATAGGACGTGTCTCGAATGGACATCATGGCACACGAAGGCCAACCGATCCGGACACACAATGCTAGACGACGAACCTTGGCAAAACATGATCTCCTCCAACCAAGGGAAAAGTCAATATACCTCCGACCAACAGAAGGTGTCCACGCTCGACCTGACCTTGAACCTTGCGCATGCTGGGAACAGCACCTTCCAGCACTAGAAAGCCATTGCCTCACATCAGGTCAGCACCCCCGACACACTCAGCAAATGTCTCGTCAGACCACATTCACTGCATCCCCCGATGCTCCACCACTGTAATTCCTTGAACTGCAACATGACACGCCAAGAGCCGCAACACGAGCCAGAATTGGCAACCACCAACGCTCATCCTCAAGTCTCAAACTCGCTGTAGACCCTTCACATCTCGAGCCAAATCCAGGGCGAACACAACCCATTCACAGGTAGAAGCGCAGGAGCAAGAACTTACTGGGGCATCTCTGCCCGATCTTGCCTCGAAATCTGCCAAAATAACTGGGACCGACACATCATTTCTGACACCACAGACGTGACAAGAGCATCAGCTCGATAATCAGCAACTCAACAGAAGATCCTCCGCTCGCCCGAGCATAATTCTTGACCAGAGCACCCACTCCAACACCTCAAACCACAATCTCGACACCTCAAAGGCTGGAGTGGCCAAACTCTATAACAACTCCCTCAGAGCACACTCATGGCCACGTAACCACGAGCATCCTAACCCGCCACCTGACCTCATTGCAGATTCCTCGAACACAGCACCCCAGCAACACGCTTGTCGACAACCTCTGCCCAACCCAGCATAACCGGGGCCACCATCGATGAGGCAGAAAGCTCTCAACCTCGATCCTCAGACACCACATCTGCACTCCAACGAAAAATGACAAACGCCTTTACAGCGCCAACACTGCGCACATAGGCTCTTACATGAGAAACCAAGTGAAAAACAAGCATGAAACCCTATGCCAGCTACCGACTGTACTGAACCTTATGGACTCTGATCACTGTAATATCTTGAATTTTGATGTACATCCACAACCATGCTCCGATACCAACTATGACGACCCAAGATCCAGATACCGAGGAGAGACCGATACCATTCGAATCCTGGCCCGCCGACCACGAGCCGGGAGGACTCGGAAGGGCTAAAAAGGAGTGTGGAGGCGTAAAGAAATAAGAGATAAAGTAAGATAATTCAATAATTAACAGAAATAAATAAACAACTATAATAGAGTCTAGTACAACAAAAGTACAGTTTAGGGCAGAAGATCGTACCCATCGCCAAGTGAACTCTCGGCCAGACAAGCTGGTGACTAAGAACCTCTGTGCAACACCCTCGAATCTCGAGAAAGAACCGCCGCACCTGAAAAGAAGGGGTGAGCCTCCTGTCACCTGCTCAGTAGGGATCCCGCGGAACCCCAACCGTAATCAACGGCGATAACAAAAAGCAGTAACTACAGCAGGAACAGCAAACCGGTGGCCGGTAAAAACTCGACACTACAGCTACTCCTACTGTACCGGAAACATGCCCCCATCTCACCGTCGGGGGACCACCAGACCAACAGAAAACCTCTGGTTACGCAGCCAGGAGAAACATCCTGACAACCCTGTTGTGGACTACACACTGCCTAAGAAAAACCCTCGGTGACGCTCGCCAGAACCCTAGACTTCTACCTCGGGAACACACCCGGAAACTACGAGTAAAACCACATCTCGCAGACGTGAAATGGAACATGAGTCACTAAAACTCACGTCACGTGAAGGGAGCACTGCCCACAAGAAGCAAGGCTGGATGCGTCCAGTGACGACTTATTCCACAGCCTTTGGTGTCTCCCTGTGACGCCCCAGACGGAGACTGAGACACCATACAGTAACCAGAAACTCAAAACAAGGACTAGTTGAGGTCACGCTCATCGGTACGTGTCCGACTGCCCCCAACTACATGTGCACACACAGACCATCTGCTCTAGGTCGGGTCCTCTAGCTGGTTTTTCCCCCAGCCTGACTCAGGATGCAAAGGCAAGGGGCCCTACGGTAACCAGCCTAAAAACTGTCTCTCTCGGGTGTAGCTCTCCACCTACTCATAGGTGGGTCAGCACACGCATGTCTAGGCAAGCTACGACTAGTGAGAGGTCACTAAACGTGAAAACGAAAAGCCACGCATGCACCCATCGTGAGTAACACGGAGTATCAGGTGGCACAACGCCACCAAACTCTGGACAACCCACTAAACCAACTAAATCCAGTGGTCCTTGAGTCACATGACTTGTGTCAAGACTGTCGTACACAATGGCACAACGCCGTTAATCTAGCCTAATCCCTATGTCTGAAATCACGGTAGCATGATTCCCAAGGTAGCTCATAAGCCGCCGGGACCATTCCCTCAACAAGGGAACTCCAGAGACATCTAGCCCCAGGCTGGGAGACTGGACTTGCAGTCCAAGGCCACATACATGACCCGCACAGAAACCACTTCCCGAAAAGCCAATGACGTGCGGGAATAACCCACCACACACATGCCGACACACAACGACTTATTCTAGCGAGAACACGAAAGCCCAGAACACATGGGGTCACTCGGACCCTCCAAACCCACGGGCATGCTAATCAAGGTAACACAGTAGCTCTAGACAGCCAAAGCTTGGTCACGGAACCCACGGGGTGTCCGGGACATCCACGGGACCGAAGGTCGACCACTGGGTCACAACCGGGTCGACCGGGGGTCAACACAATGTGACCGGAACACTCCAACATGAAAACTCAAGTGGCGGTCCTCCATGGACCGTCACACTGCTTGGCGGTCCACCCTGGACCACAAGACACCAAGTAGCTGTCCACTCTAGACCGCCAGAAACATATAGCGGTCTCGCCGGGTAGCTACCCGCCAGAAACACACGGTTAATGTTGAGGGGAGTTTGTGGGGAAGAATGTTTTGTCTTCTCTAATTTATGATCCTCTGAATTTAATGTGTTTTGATGCTAGCAATAGTATAAACTATGCTAAATTTTGATATAGATAACAATGCATTGTGTTCATAATTTTGATGATTGGCTATTGTGCTTTTTCCTTACATTAGGTCGGTGCACATTCAAGCTTTCATTCATATAGGTTAGTGCACATTTTCATCTACACATGACAAAGGTCGATGCACATCGACTAGGCATAGTAGATAAGGTTGATGCTAGTGTGTACATGTACTCACTAAGGTCGATGCACATCCAGTCTGTGTAAGACCAAGGTCGATGCACATCTTGGCATCGCAGAACAAAGTCTGTGCACATTTTGCATTTAGCAAAGTGAGGTGGGTGCACATGTGTTAGCGATAGCATGAAGGTCGATGCATGTCCACGCTGTAGTGTATGAAGGTAGATGCACATTCACTCTATAGTACATAAAGGTCAATGCATGTTGCATTTCTAGGTAGAGGTAGGTCGGTGCACATTTACTATAGCGCATCTAAGGTCGATGCTCATTTGATTTTTAGTCATACTAAGGTCGATGCACATCTGCCTTAGTCATTCACACAAGTCTGAGCACATTACTATTATGTCAATAAAGGTCTATGCAAGTTTAGTCTCAAGCATCTAAGGTCGATACATGTTTACTATTGTGCACTTAAAGGTCGATCAAAGTCTACCTGTGTTACTGTTACAAGTCTGTGCACATTTTTCATCTTGCATGTAAGGTCGATGCACATCTTACCGTAGTCATAAATAAGGTCAATGCACACCTTGTCTTAGTCATAACAAGGTCAGCGCACATTGTGCCTTGTACAAAATAAGGTCGGTGCACATTGTGCCGTGTGCTAAATAAGGTCGATGCACATAGTCATTTGCACACACTAAGGTCGGTGCATTTTTCATTATTGCATTTAGAGTCTGAGCATATACGACATCTAGAGTATGAGCACATTTTTGCCTTTGCACATGCATAGCATGGGTCTGTGCACATCTAGAGTCAATGCTTAGTCTAAGTTCTACGCGCGCATATACAAGTTTGTGCATCTCTAGGGTCCATGCACATACGACATTCAGGGTCTGTGCATGCTTTCAGGTCAGAGCATATCATGCATCATTTGAAATAAGGTCTGTGCATCTTAGTCTGCTCTATCACTTATGTCATAACTCAAGTCTCATAGGCCAATGCATATTGAATATCCAACTACGCTGACAAAGTGTTTGATAAAATGCCTTTGTTCTGATTGGCGGGAACTTAAGTCACTAAAGGACCTGAGATCAATTATGTAAAAGGCAGCATGCCTTACACTTAGGACAGTCACGTGGCTCGAAGTCTTTAACCTCAGGCACATGATCCAAATCACTAGTACGTGATCCAAGATAGGAATCAAGTCTTAAAATTCTGCCACGTGGACAGCGTAATTTCATCTTCTGACACGTGGACATCCAGCAGCACTTTCTTTCAGAACTTATTGGGCGGGAACGTGTTTTCCACGCGCCCAATCTCTCCCGAACCTATAAATTGAGGCCTGGGCGCTCAATTGAAGAGAGAGATAGAGAAGCAGAAAGGAGTAGAGAGAAATCTGAGAGAGTACTTGACAAGGAATAGAAGCCGAGAGAAGAAGATTGGAAGGAGCTGAAGATTTCAAGAGAGTGTTGATGAAAAGAAAACAGAGTATCGTGGAGGTGATCTGAGAGAGAAGAGTAATTAAGTGAGATTTTTCTATACTGACTTCTAGATCAGATCCAGAGTCAGACTGCTCGATTGGAAAGCTACATTCTCATTTCTATTCGTATTCTCTTTTGTTCTTTGATTTTATTTTTAAATCTCTTGTAAGCTGTGTATCAGCGGATAGCTAAGCTGTAATGCTCAGTAGTCAATCATGTTGTGTATCAGCGGATAGCTAAGCTGTAATGCTCAGCGGACAGCAAGCTGTGAGGCTCAGCCGTCTGGGATTTATTCCCCAAAGCTGTGGATCAACGGTTTGTTGGGATCTATTCCCCAAAGCAGTGGATCAACAGTTTACAAGTTGTTAGTCAGCAGAAGCCTTACTCAATTGAGTAAGGGGTGGACGTAGATCTCTGGATTGAGATCGAACCACCTTAAAAACTCTTTGCAATGCGTGTGCTCTTGTGTGTGCTTCTACTACTTATTCATACTACTACTCATTGAATGCTTAGAATAGATCTATGAATTTCTGACAAATTCTATCTCTAATTAGATTAGTTCTTTAGTGGTATATCAAAAGGCTCAATCAGAACACTGATCCTTGTGTGAGGAGTTCTTCGATCCATCCTCCGCCTAGTACCATACTGAAGCAACTGGTCATCTTGCTCCTGTCTGCTGGTGATAATTGTATTTTGTTATATCTGTTTCATTACTTGTTGCATTTTCATTCTTAGCAGTTCATCTTATTCCGCACTAGTTCTTTTTACACTGCTATAGATTGTGATTTTTTGGTGTAGATCTATTCACCCCCCCTTTAGATCTGATAGTCTTTCGATTCAACACTTGGTATCAGAGCCTAACTCTCCCTTAGGGCTTTACATCCCGAAGAGCTTAGCAATAGATGCTAGAGGGTTAACTATTGAGGGTCACTCTACCAGCAAGCCACCATTCTTTGATGGCTCAAATTATGCTTACTGGAAGAGTCGCATGCAGGTCTTCCTTAGGGCTAAGGACTATGAAATATGGAAGGTAGTCAGCAAGGGTCCCTTTGAACTACCTGAGGATGAAGAAGTCTGGACTAGGGAGTAGATCCGTAAGTACACCCTAAATTGGAGCGTTGTAAATGCCATGCAGTGTGCTCTTCATCCCATTGAATTCTCCAGAATTTCCTCCTGTTCCACTGCTAAGGAGATGTGGGATAAACTAGAAGTCATCTATGAGGGGATGTCTCAGGTTAGGGAAACTAAAGCCAACATGTTAGTCTCTGAGTATGAGACTTTTAAAATGAAGCCTGACGAGTCCATATCTGAAATGTATGCCTGTCTGATGGTGCTCACTAATAGTTTAAGAAGTCTGGGAAAAGTGTATAGTGAGTATGAGCTGGTGAGAAAAATCCTTAGGTCCCTGACACCTTTCTGGCACACCAAGGTCACTATAATGGAGAAGTCTAGGAACCTTGCTACAACAGCAGTAGATGAACTCATCGGTTCTCTCATGACTTATGAGTTGAACCTTAAGACGGTCTATGAATCTAAAAAGAGGAAGAAACCCCTGGCTCTAAAAGTTACTTCCAGTAACAAAGGGCCATCTAGTGAGCACAGTTCTGGTAGCTCTGAAGAAGATCAAGATGAATTCCCCATGCTTACTAGGAAGTTTAAAAAATTTCTTAGAAAGGAAGGAAAGGTATTGAGGAGGAAATATTTCTCAGGGAAGAGGCAGTCAAAATATAAACCTGAAACTGCCAAGAAATCTGACGGGATTGTATGTTACAATTGTAGGAAAGCAGGACATTTCAAGATAGATTGTTCTGAGATAAAAGACAAGCAGCCCGGGAGGAAGAACAAGAAGGGAAAGGCTATGGTTAGCACCTGGAGTGACGAGAAAGAAGGAAGTCAGAGCAGCTCCTCTGACAATGAAGAAGAAGGTCACCTATGTCTTATGGCCAATAGGAATGAAGAAAAAGAAGACGATATAGAGGTAACCTCTCCCTTTGAGAATTTTACTTACAGTGATTGGGAAGAGGCATATGCTGAAATATTTGATAAATATGATGACATGCATAGGGAGAACATGCATCTCAAATGAAAAATCAATTCCTTAGTTATTGATACAACTTTGAATGATAAACTTGCATGTCTGGAATGTGAACATCTTAATCTGAAAAACTCTCTTGATGAAAATGAAAGTGAGAATTATTTTGATGGAATTGAAAGCAGAAAATGAAAACTTGAAAAACACCATTGATGAACTCAAAATTAGAATGCAAAAATTTGAAGAAGAAACAAGGATTGTAACTGAGAAATATGATGTAGTCAATGGTGTAAACACTGAACTAAAAAAGACCATTGAAAATTTAGAAAAAGAAAACAAGGATAAACAAGACTCCCTTGAAGGCATGACACAGGGAACAGAAAATCTCAATGCCATCTTGGGGATAAAAACAAATTTTAGAAAGGAAGGTTTGGGTTTTAACCCAACTAATACGAAAAGATTTGATGTTAGGACCATCTCCTTTGTTGCTGAAAACGGGACATCACGACCTTTAATAAAAATGACCTCTGGAGAAACTCAGAATAAAAAGCCAGTTAAAAATATGGAGAAAACCAAACCCAGTGCCAAGGACAAGGGCAAAGGGAAGGTAGAGATATCTAGGGAATCTTGCTCATACACTTCCACACCTCTGACCAAAGGACATGTTAGGGGTCAGACTGCTAAGGTTAGAGTCCAAGGAAACCCCAGGGCCAATACATTCAATTCTGATAGGAAAGGTCAAAGCAATCTTCACATGAGGTCGTTGCAGCATTTCCAGAATTCATTCTCTCATCAGATGCATCAATCCCACCCTTGGAACTCCTATGTGCAACCTAGGCATAGAAATTTTTGATGCTATAACTCTTATGGTTTTATCCATTCCATGTCTGATCAGTCTAGGTTCTACAATGCATACACTATTCCCAATGCCCATTGGACTAGTCACTGGCAGAAAAGATATTAAAATGAAATTAAGAAGAAGAATATCACACCTCAAAAACACTTTTCAAAAATTAAAAGTGACAAGAAAAAGCAGAATAAGCTGAATGACAAGAAATCCACAAATTCAGTAAAGACACCAAAACAATTGTGGATTCTAAAACACCTCATGTCTAGCCTGCATGATGTAACTGTTGTTATGGGGCCCAAACACTTTTGGGTTCCAAAATTTTCTTCTTGATCTTGTTTACAGGTATGCCTGGCAGCTAATCATAATAGGTGGTATCTTGACAACGGCTGCTCCAGGCACATGACCGGGGATAGAGGCAAATTCTACATTTTGGTAGAGAAAGATGCAGGTCAAGTAACATTTGGAGGTAATACAAAAGGCAGAATCATTGGGTCAGGAAAAGTTGGTAAGTGCTCCTCTTGCTTTATTGAAGAAGTTCTATTAGTAGATGGGCTAGCATATAATCTACTTAGCATTAGTTAACTTTGTGATAAAGGCCATAAAGTTATTTTTAACTCTCTTGCATGCACTGTTTTTAAAACAAATTTAGAATCTGTCAAATTTTCTGGTAAGAGAGTCAACAACATCTATATGGTAGACTTAGATGATGTATAACACACCAATTTGTGTCTCACTGTCAATAAGGATGACTTAGCCCACCTATGGCATCGTAGGTTAGGTCATGCCAGCTATAGTGTGCTTCATAAATTGAATAAGCATAGCATGGTGAAAGGACTTCCTGAAATTTCATTCAAAAATGATAATAAAATATGTGAAGCATGCACCCAATATAAACAAACAAGAAAGTCATTTAAGTCCAGAACTGAAAATCTATCTTCTAAACCTTATGAGCTAATTTACATGGACTTATTTGGACCCACTACAATAGCTAGCTTATCTGGAAGAAGATATGGTTTTGTGTTAGTTGATGACTTTTCTAGATTTACTTGAGTTTTCTACTTATCTCATAAAAATGAAGCTTTTGGAGAATTTCAGGAGTTCTTTCATAGAATAAATAAGACCAGTGATCATTCAATTCTAAATATTTTGTCTGACCATGGTGGTGAGTTTGAAAACTCACAATTTGATGATTTCTACAGGGAAAATAGCATCAATCACAGGTTCTCATCACCAAGTACTCCAAAACAAAATGGAGTGGTGGAAAGGAGAAATCGAACACTAGTGGAGATGGCTTGGACTATGCTAGTAGAAGGGAACTTGCCTAGAAGGTTTTGGGCTGAAGCCATTAATATTACATGTTATATCATTAACAGAGCCCTGGTAAGACCCTCTATACAAATGACTCCTTATGAGATTCTTAAGGGTAAAAAGCCTTCTCTAGCACATTTCAAGGTTTTCGATTGTAAATGTTTTATTCATATTAGTTCTAAACAAGACCTTGAGAAATTTGAACCTAAAAGTGAATCTGAAAATTTTCTAGGTTATTCTGAACAGTCCAGAGCCTATAGGATATACAATTTAAATTCTCAAATTGTTGAAGAATCTCTTCATATAGTTTTTGATGAGTCTGAAAATAAAACGGACATCAAATTATGCAGGGACAAAGTTGAAGGAGATATTTTGAAGACCCAAGAAGAACCAAATGGAGAATTTGTAGAAGAAGCTGATGTAGAAGGTTCTGATGCTCAAGGGGAGGTAAATGAACATTCAGGTAATCAGGTTACCAATGTTAGATTTCAAAGAGATCATCCTTTAGAAAATATAATTGGTAATTTGAATGATCCCCCTAGAACTAGAGCACATTTCAAAATTGAAAATTAATTGAACTCATTTTCTTTAGTCTCACAGATAGAACCAAAAAATGTAGAAAGTGCCCTACAAGATGAACATTGGATAAATCTCATGCATGAAGAACTTAATCAATTTGATAGGAACAAGGTCTGGCACTTAGTTCCTAAACCCATACATGACACTGTAATAGGCACTAAATGGATTTTTAGAAATAAAATTGATGAGCTAGGAAATATAGTTAGAAATAAGGCTAGGCTTGTAGCTCAAGGGTACAACCAGGAATTTGGTAGACTTTGAAGAATCATTTGCCCCTGTAGCTAGGATGGAAGCCATTAGGATTCTTTTGGCTATTGCATGTATCTTAGGAATAACCCTCCAGCAGATGGATGTCAAATCTGCATTCTTAAATGGTGTAATAAAGCAGGATGTTTTTGTAAAACAACCCCCTAGTTTTGAGTGTCTTGATTTTCCTGACCATGTTTATAAACTTGATAAGGCACTCTATGGTTTGAAACAAGCACCCAAAGCTTGGTATGATAGATTGAGCAAGTTCCTTGTAGAAAAAGGATTTTCCAGAGGTGAGGTTAATCAGACATTATTTACAAAGGTATGTGACAAAGTTATTCTGATTGTTCATATCTATGTAGATGACAAAGTGTTTGGATCAACCAAACCATCCATGTGTAAGGAATTTTTTGACTTAATGACTAATGAATTTGAAATGAGCTCAATGGGAGAACTAAAATTTTTCCTTAGTTTGTAGGTTTGTCAGACTAAGGAAGTGATGTTTATAACTCAAGAAAAATATATCAAGGATCTATTGAAGAAATTCAAGCTGGAAAACCTCAAGGCTATCACTGCACCAATGGGTACTTCAACCAATCTTGATGCTAACCCTGAAGGTAAATTGATAGACACCAAACTTTACAGAGGTATGATCGGATCCTTGTTATATCTTACTGCATCTCATCCTGATATTCAGTTTTCAGTATGTTTGTGTGCTCGTTTTCAAGCTAGTCCTAAAGAGTCACATTTAAAAGCTGTGAAAAGGATCTTTAGGTATCTGTCTGGCACCCTACACTTAGGCTTATGGTATCCTGCTAGGTGTGAGTTAGATCTCATAGCTTACACTGATGCAGACTATGTTGGGTGTAGGATAGATAGGAAAAGCACTAGTGGATATTGTCAGTATCTAGGTGCTTGTCTAGTGACTTGCGCATCTAAGAAACAGCATATTGTTGCCTTATCCACTGCTGAGGCAGAATATGTGGCAGCAGGAAACTGTGCAGCCCAAGTCCTATGGATTAAACACCAGCCCATTGACTATCATATCAACCTTGGTTGTATTAGGATTCTATGTGATAACACCAGTGCTATTTCGCTTACTAAAAATCCAATTCACCACTCACGGACTAAGCACATTGAAATAAAATACCATTTTCTTAGAGATGAAGTAAGTAAAAAGGATATTGAATTAGAGTTCATTGCATCTGAAAAGCAAACTACTGATATATTCACCAAGCCTCTTGACAATGAAAGGTTTAGATTTTTAAGGAGAGAACTTGATCTTTGTAAATTCTTTGCGTGAATGCTTGTTCAGATTTGCATTAACACTTAGTATATTGTGTTTTCTGTATAACAATAAATGCTGTAACTACAGGAACTATCACTGCATATCAATGTGCTGCATTTCATGGTTGACCCATCGGTATATCAAATGGTATGCTGGAAGAAGGGCAGATTATGTCTGTCTAGAAATTCACATCATGTGTAGAGGTTTACCTTCACCCAGTACCATGGGTCAATATTGCATATATCTAGAATATGACATGGCATTTCTCATACATATCTGAAAACTCATGTACAAAGTCAGGGTGAGTTTGTGCATTTTTATTTCATCCTTGATGAGTCATGTTCATTAGCTTTGTGTTTAGAGCATATAGACAGGGTTCATACATGTGATATCTTTCATGATCATATCATTTCATATATTTTGATAGGGGGAATTAAGAATCATTTTTGGTAAAAGAACAGATCATCAGTTCAGGTTCTGAATAATGTCGACATCCAATGTCGACTCTTTGTTGAACACACTTTGTCTATTCTAAACATGTCCTCTTGACCATCTGAAAATTCTTGCTTGATATTTCTCATCTATTTCCATCCACTAACATCGAGCACCTATATTCCTCTTGACCATCAGAATAAATGACAAACTTATAGTTCGTTCATTAACCTAAACTGCTAAAATCAGAAGTCTTCTCTTATAAGAAGTTGTAGTGTTCCATGAATGAGCTGATGGTTTAAATTTAATAAACTTTTGAGAGTAAAGACCAAATTTAATGAAAAGAATCTAATGATGACTCTTTAATAGATCTCAACCATATTGATCATGCCATGTCTAATGGACCCTTTCAGAAACTGAAAGCATCTAATTTCAGGATAACTTGGTTGAGAACCCCAGAAATGTGTATTATTTTTAAACAACTCTTTCTGAAAATCAAATGGGCAGCTATGTTAAAATGAATAGTCAAATATGCTGATGGCAGAGCAATGGCAAAATGCGTTGAGAAACTGGGTTCCCTATCAAAGATCATGTGAACCTATGTCATGAAGCTTCTTGGCTAACTCTGTTTGAAAATTTAAAAGGATAGTTTCACTGAGTAACTAGGGGTATTAGCGTCTGATAAACGTGTACCCTTATGTAAAAATGTGTCAACTAAGCCTGAAAGAAAATAGTAAATCCTACTAAGTAATTAGGGATATTGGCATCTGATAAACGTATACCCTTATGTAAAAAGGTATGGATTCTACTTGACTGTTCTGAATTTTGTAAGCAAATGAACAGAAAATTTTTGCTATAAACATGTAGATAATTTCAGAACAGTAAATTTGTTTACTCTCAAAACATGGTCTGGTCTCTCCTAAGAAACTCTTTGAAATTCAGATGTATAAGATGAAGTAAGGCAACATCTGATATGCTACATGTTAGTCTAGTTTATTGCTATGAATAGAGTTCAAACATCAATTTTTTTCAAAGAATCCCGTACTTATTCTTTAACTTTTATCATTTTTAATCCATCATATTTTCAAGGCTGTATTATATGAAATCTTATACTTGAAGACTCTGAGCTAAGTCTGCTTTGTTAATGAAAGAGTATTTAGTTTGTCAATCAGATTTCATATACATCATACTTTCAACTCCTTCTCAAATTTCAGACTCCTAATCATTCTTTTTGCGAATGGCAAAGGGGGAGAAAGAAAAGATTTGTTTTAATGATTTTTGTCATGAGGAGTGTTTGGCAAAGGGGGAGTGCATAGAGATAGTTGCATTTTTTTTGCATTCAAAGAAAGTCTGTGCATTCTCTCTCTGACACTTAATAAAACTAGTGTTGCCATCATCTAGTGTTGCCATCAAAATTTTTAAGGTGTTGCCATCATCAAAAAGGAGGAGAATGTTGAGGGGAGTTTGTGGGGAAGAATGTTTTGTCTTCTCTGATTTATGATCCTGTGAATTTAATGTGTTTTGATGCTGGCAATAGTCTATACTGTGCTAAATTTTGATATACATAGCAATGCATTGTGTTCATAATTTTGATGATTGGCTATTATGCTTTTGCCTTACATTAGGTCGGTGCATATTCAAGCTTTCATTCATATAGGTCAGTGCACATTTTCATCTGCACATAACAAAGGTCGATGCACATCGACTAGGCATAGTAGATAAGGTCGATGCTAGTGTGTACATGTACTCACTAAGGTCGATGCACATCCAGTCTGTGCAAGACCAAGGTCGATGCACATCTTGGCATCGCAGAACAAAGTATGTGCACATTTTGCATTTAGCAAAGTGAGGTTGGTGCACATGTGTTAATGATAGCATGAAGGTCGATGCATGTCCATGCTATAATGTATGAAGGTAGATGCACATTCACTCTATAGTACATGAAGGTCAATGCATGTTGCATTTCTAGGTAGAGGCAGGTCGGTGCACATTTACTATATCGCATCTAAGGTCGATGCTCATTTGATTTTTAGTCATACTAAGGTCGATGCACATCTGCCTTAGTCATTCACATAAGTCTGAGCACATTATTGTTCAGTCAATAAAGGTCTATACAAGTTTGGTCTTCAAGCATCTAAGGTCGATGCATGTTTACTATTGTGCACTTAAAGGATGATCAAAGTCTACATGTGCTACTGTTACAAGTCTGTGCACATTTTTCATCTTGCATGTAAGGTCGATGCACATCTTACCGTAGTCATAAATAAGGTCGATGCACACCTTGTCTTAGTCATAACATGGTCAGTGCACATTGTGCCTTGTACAAAACAAGGACGGTGCACATTGTGCCGTGTGGTAAATAAGGTCGATGCACATAGTCATTTGCACACACTAAGGTCGGTGCATTTTTCATTATTGCATTTAGAGTCTGAGCATATACGACATCTAGAGTCAGAGCACATTTTTGCCTTTACACATCCATAGCATGGGTCTGTGCACATCCAGAGTTAATGCTTAGTTTAAGGTCTACGCATATACAAGTTTGTGCATCTCTAGGGTCCATGCACATGCGACATCCAAGTCTATGCATGCTTTCAGGTCAGAGCATATCATGCATCATTTGAAATAAGGTCTGTGCATCTTAGTCTGCTCTATCACTTATGTCATAACTCAAGTCTCATAGGCCAATGCATATTGAATATCCAACTACGATGACAAAGTATTTGATACAATGTCTTTGTTCTGATTGGCAGGAACTTAAGTCACTAAAGGACCCAGGATCAAATATGTAAAAGGTAGCATGCCTTACACTTAGCACGGTCACGTGGCTCGAAGTCTTTAACCTCAGACACATGATCCAAATCACTAGTATGTGATCCAAGATAGGAATCAAGTCTGAAGATTCTGCCACGTGGACAGCATAATTTCATCTTCTGACCCGTGGACATCCAACAGTGCTTTCTTTCAGAACTTATTGGCGGGAACGTATTTTCCATGCACCCAATCTCTCTCGAACCTTTAAATTGAGGCCTGGGCGCTCAATTGAAGAGAAAGAAAGAGAAGCAAAAAGAAGGAGTAGAGAGAAATCTGAGAGAGTACTTGACAGAGAATAGAAGTTGAGAGAAGAAGATTGGAAGGAGCAGAAGATTTCAAGAGAGTGTTGCTGAGAAAAAAATCGAGTATCGTGGAGGTGATCTGAGAGAGAAGCATAATTGAGTGAGATATTTTTGTACTGACTTATGGATCAGATCCAGAGTCAGACTGCTTAATTGAAAAGCTCCATTCTCATTTTTGTTCGTATTATCTCTTGTTATTTGATTTTATTTTTAAATCTCTTGTAAGCTGTGTATCAGCGGATAGCTAAGCTATAATGCTTAGCAGTCAGTCAAGTTGTGTATCAGCGGATAGCTAAGTTGTAATGCTCAGCGGACAGCAAGCTGTGAGGCTCAGCGGTTTGGGATTTATTCCCCAAAGTAGTGGATCAGCGATTTGTAGGGATCTATTCCCCAAAGTTGTGGATCAGGATTTTACAAGTTGTTAGTCAGTAGAAGGCTTACTCAATTGAGTAAGGGGTGGACGTAGATCTCTGGATTGATATCGAACCTGTCACGCCCCGAGCACGGAAGGAACCTGGAGTGTGTGACGAGTTTATATCGATCATATCAATCAGAGCGTTAGTGTATTTGACACAAAGATAGAGTGCGTAAAAGTAAAGATAACCCAATCCTTTATTCAATTGCAACCTTCAGGTACTTCTATTACATTCACTTAATGAAAGTACTAAAACTCAATAAAAAGAAAAGTACAATGAATGACTCAAGAAAATAGAAAGATAAACTAGTTGACACTTGGATAGACGGAGTAGCTCTAATCTCTTCACTCTTGACTTTTCCCATCCGAATGAGTCTTGTCATCGAACTTACCTTAAAAATAAGGGAAAGCAGTAGGTGAGCCAACGCTCAGTAGGAATTATATCTCAAATGATAACTGGCTTTAAGTAGATTACAAGTTACATGAAATGCAATATAGCTATGCATGTTCGTGTAAAATGACAATAGATAACGTATAACGAATAGAGAATGTATATCAAGAGATAGTGAGTGAACTAGCAAGTCTTTCAAGAACGCATGTCCATATATGTCAACATGATCAAGCACGTATATTTATCATGTCATGTCAAGAATTGGCTATCATGTTCAAACAAGTAAATAAATACCCTTTCCGAGTCACGCAAGTCATGTCATGTCAAGTCGAGTAAAGTACTAGATTTGTGGAATGTCATTTAACTAGAATGACAAGTGTAGATATATATTTCCTCTCTTCTCTCTCTCTTTTCACTTCACTAAAGGGGTCAAAAGCACACCAAGTGCATGAACAAATGAGAGACAGAAGAGAAAACAGAGAATGGAGCAAAGTACCGTGATCGCCACCAAGATGCCGTACGCGACAGGCACGCCGTACCTTGGAAAATGGGGAGACACTCGCCTTGGTGCAGCGCTGGGGTTGAACGGCTCGGTTAGGACCGCTCTGGGATGAGCGGTCTTACGATAGACCGCCCTGGGACGCTGCGAGGGACGCGGGAGGAATTGCTGTAGTGAGATGGACGGCGCTTTAGGGACCGCACTCCAGTGAAGGACAGTTGTTTATGCACCGCGCGAAACGTTGAACGGCTGAAGGATGACCGCTCAAGACCTTCACTCAGCAAGTTGAGAAGGGTTCGACCTCCACCCTCTCCGGCCGGCCAGAGGGGATGGGCCTCGTGCTGATTAGATGCTGACCTGCGAAACAACGTAGAGACACAAAAAAGACACCCAAATTAGACCTTAATGATGCGGTACATGTTCAAACGAGAAGAATTAAGCATGAACAAATGAAAAGGGGAGTACCTGGGGGGTTTTTAAACCCCTAGGGTGACAAAAAATGGGATGGTTGTATGCATGTTATGAGAGGGAAGGGGGGTACGCGGGTGAGAAACGAAGTATGCAATGAAAGAACACGACAAAACTTATGAACGAAAAACTACGAAGACTGGGCTACTCCCTTGACCGGAGGCTCATGCGGACGTAGAGAGCCTCCCTCCTTGGTGCTGGGTCGCTCAAGAGTGCGGCAGGGCTTCGCCGTCGATCAAAAATCTCCCCCCCCTTTTCGACGTCCGGCCAATAGGGTCTATTTATAGAGCCTAGAAAGCCAACCTCAAAATTAGGGTTTAGAGCCATTTTCGAGATGAAATTATTGAAGATAAATCGTAGATAATACCATCATCTCTCATCCAGTCGAAACGGCAGCTAAAAAGGTTGATTATCCGTGGAGAAATCACCAAGATAAGTTAAGGATAAAACCATGGAGAAAAAGGGTTAAAATCTGTTAAAATTCAACAACCGACAGGATGAACGGTCTTACGATAGGCCGCCCAACTGGTTGGACGGCTATAAGCTAACCGTCCATACCCGTCGGTGGAATTTCAAACAATCAGCAAAATAATCCCCATTATCTCTCGAACTGGCCGAAACGTCCGCCGTGAGACCCTGAACATATGAACGGTTAAATATCGACCGTTTTAATGTAGGGCGGCACAAAAATGGCTGTTTCACCCTGTCGGTGATAATTCAAATATTTGGATAATTATCTGAGAAAACGGGCGTGCGTAGGACTCTGAGATATAGGCGGTTGGGATAGGCCCGTCCATGTACTTGAACGGTCATGGTCACACCGCGCCAAATCCTGTCGGTGAATATTCAAAAAATCCTCAGAAATTAGCCGAAATGTATGAACGGTCTGGTATTAACCGCCCCAGTCTTGAACGGCTGATGTAGGACCGTTCATGATCTTGGGTACCTCGTGTTTATAAAACAGTTCAATTAATCAAAGCCAAGGTCCGATAAGCCTTAAATGGATACGACCTTTACCAAGGAGGGAGGCTACACATAAAAATTGGCCCAGGATGTCCCACAAAAAAATGGCCCAACAGATAATGGACAACTTAGGGCATCAATCAGTGGAAGTAAGAGAAACGGCTCAACTTATCGGTATAAAACGGGTGTCAACAGATGCCCCTCCTTAACGTCCTCTTTGCAGGGGAGCGAGCGGAGGTGAAGCGGAGGTGACATGGAACATGGAGACGAAGCGAAATGTAGCGGAGTGGACCGGAAAAGCGGGCGTTAAGGTAAAATGACACCCGTTCCTACCAATGAGCGATGAGAATCTTTCGGAAAACCTTGAACCGAGCGTCAGGAGTAATTGACCAAAAGGCGACGCCAATCTGGAGGGACTAAACTAAAGGAAATCAATCGATAAGACCAACCTCATGGGGGACACAATCCCGCGGTCCAATGAGGGGGCCACAAAAGAAAAGATGCTAAAGCTCCAGACGGGGATCTTTCAGTCAACTGACCCCAACGAACCGACCAAAGAGAACCTTCAAACTCAGAGCGGAATTAGTTCATCTTACTCGAGCCTCTTAAACACATAGCTGACCATTACCGACGGGACATTTCTTAAGCAAACCATGGGGCATGAAAACTCAAAAGGATGCGTATGATGCATCCTGGGCTAAAACAAAAGGAAATCATCAAAACAAATGCCAAGAAAGATTAAAATATAACATATTCGAGAGTAATATTGTTAAGCTGGGAACATCAGAGTCAAGATACCGTCCGCTACCACAGCGCGCGGATAGAACCGTCCTCCTCGTGACATCCCAACTTAACGGCCTATCCGAAGGTTAGATACATGAACCTGGATCATCATTGTTTTTGTTGAAGGGGAACATCAGATCCTGGGACATATAAGAAACCTGCCGGCTCTCGAAATAGTATATATAATACCATATAATAATGCAATAAGGGATTCAGGGATAGAAGACCATACCTGACTTACCTGTGCAGGCGAAATGGCGAGACATGGTTGAAGTGATGCTGCATAAGATGATTGAGAGATGTATTTCCAAAGAAAATATTCAATATTCATGATTTAAGCACATCAACGAGATATACGGCTGGATTTAAACCGTTCTACCTTCCAAACGGCTCTATGGTAACCGTATGCATCTGTCATTCAAACAATTCTTTGGGGGCCGGTTGCCAGTGAGGCGCAGTTGGGTAGGAACCGTTTTAATTGGGACGGCTCAATAGGGACCGTTCGTACCCAGAATATCAACCGACTCAAAATTAACGGTTAAGAGAGATATACGGTTCGGAACAAACCGTGCATATAGTGAACGGTCTAACGATAGACCGTTCTTCTCTGGAGCTTCGAAAAAAAAAAAGGAACCCCTTCGTCTCCCTCCACCGTAACCGACGGTGGAAGGGACGAAGGGGCAAACGACGCCCACACTCTCCCTCTCTCACTCTCTCTTCTCAACTCCTCCCTCTCCCTCTCTCAACCTCACTGCACCCCAGCCCATTCGATGACCCGGACGAAGCACCAGTCCGCCAGGCCGCGGACCGCCGGTGAGGACTCGCCGCCGCCGGAGCAACAGCCACCGCCACCGGAGGAGGAGGGCACACCCGGGGTGACAATGGAGGAGCTCACCATCGTCGTCGCCGACGAAGAGGCCCCTGCCGGCGAGGAGGAGGTGGCCGGAGGACCACCGCCCGCGGGGGCGGCCAAGAAACCACGGGATCCCGAGGTAGGTCTCCCCCACCCCTTCTTCCATTTCTATCATTTTTTTAGTTCCATGCATGTTAGTTTTAGGGGCTTAGAGGGGCCTAGGGGGTTGTTTTAGGGACCATGGAGGTCTCCCAGCCGGCTGGGAGGCCTCCACCATCGTCGGGGACGACGATGGTAAAACGGTTTAACAGAAACCGTACCGCCAGAACAATGCGGTCCCCAAAGGACCGCCCCAAACAAACACGGTGCTGGGAGCGCCGTTTACACTCACATAGCCAACGGTTCCTTAAAAACACAATACGGTGAGGGTATCACCGTTCAGAATACAGACGGGCCGTGTAGGTCCGCTCAAACATGCAACCAAGCAAAATAATACGGTCCATAGAGGACCGTCATAAAGCAATACGGCCAGAGGTAGGCCGTTATTCCTTAAGAAGACGGGCAATCGGACGGTTCAGGGTGATCCGTCCATGATAAAAACGGCTAGGCATAGCCCGTTCAAACTGGGGGACCTGAGCAACAAAACGGTTTGAGTGAAGCTGCTCATCTATGGAGCGGTTTGGGAGTAACCGTTCTTAGAATCAATAATTGGGCTTTGAGAATTTATTTATGTGAAACAAAATGTGAAACTAAATGACTAATGCAAAATAAAATGGATGAATGCAGGGGAAACGTAGGACCCGCACCTCCTGGCTACAGGTTCGGGCAGTGTACCTCGCACTACCAGACTTCCAGAGGGAGCGATTGACTGCCATGGGGTTCGCCCCCTTCCTGAGCATTGAGGTGTGTCGCTTTGACGCAGCTCTGCTCTATGCTCTGCACGACCGCTGGGACCCAGTGAGTCGGACGTTCTTGTTCCCGTGGGGGCACATGGTCCCCACGTTGGAGGACGTGGCCAGGCTCACTGGCCTACGTGTGCACGGGTCGCCGGTCAGCGGGACTACTTTTCCTGACTACCGGGGGATGGCTCGGGAGCTGCTCGGCCTACAGCTGCGGTGCCCCGAGAGGCAGTCGACCCTCCTTCCCCGGGCTGCTCTCCAGGACAGCCTGGGTCTTCGACGAGCTGGTGTTGCAGTGGGCGAGCGACCAGAGGAGCACTTGGAGCGGCTTGTCGGGTTGGCGAGGCCGAGGGTTGCAGCGGCACCGGGACCAGAGGCGGACAGAGTACTACGACGGTTTCTGATGCTGATGTTCGAACGGCTTCTCTTCTCCACTCGGGCGGACGTGATGAGCTGTTGCTTCCTCCCCTTCCTCCAGGAGCTCGAGCATGTAGGTGACTATGCTTGGGGAGCGGCGGTCCTCGCCTTCCTCTTTGACACTCTTAGTTCGACGGCGCGTCGGACGATGCTTGGGGGCTTCTCCCCCTTACTCCAGGTGCGACTCTCTTCCCTAGTCTTCATTATGCAACTCTATATGCTGACTGAATGCTGACACGACCTTGTGATACAGGTGTGGGCCTACGTGCACCTACGTGGGTTGGGGAGAGGCGAGGAGACCCGCCCTGGGCTCCTGCCGATAGCGCGGAGGTGGACAGCACCCCGGGAGATGATGGCCTTGAGGAGGCAGGTTCGGGAGCTGCAGGACGACCTGGACTCTCTACCGTACACCTCGGTACGCTTCTAAACTCAGACTCTATAAATACATGCTATTCTGATGATACTGATGCAGTTTCCTATTCTTCGCAGGTACGGTGGACCCCTTACACGGAGGAGAGCCCGGAGGGACAGCCGTGGGTGACCGAGGCCTTGGCCTTCTCTGGCCGGGACGTGTGGCTTCACTGCATGAATGTGGTGGAGCCACTACACTTTAGGTTGGTGATGAGGACCATCGGGGTCCACCAGCCGGCTGTGGAGTTCCCTGCGCCCGAGAAGGCGGGGGAACGAGCGACGAGGACGACCCGGGGGCTCCGCGAGGCATATGACTGGACATCAAGGAACGCCGCGCAGGTTGCCGACTGGGTCGCTCGAGGGCGAGTGGTGACCGCCAGGGCAGAGAGCGACAGCGCGTACTACACCGCATACGCACGGCACTACCGGGACCAGGTGTTCCGAGGCGCCCACCGACCGGTACGACTTCTAAACTTAAACTTTGTCTATCATGCTTATGATTCTTATATGATGATGCACTAACACATGGACTTCTACAATGTAGGTTGACCCTGCAGGACGAGTGGCAGAGCTGCAGGGACTCCTGCACTCCACCATTCAGGAGAGAGACGAGATCCGGCAGGCCCTGGCCCTACTGGTGAGTTTTCTAGACCCTAGACTCTTTAAATTATGCAGTCCTATATGATCATGATTATGCTTGTGACTGACCTGGAGTATTTGGATGCAGCGCGCCGAGGGTGTTCAGAGGGCGGGACCAGACGCTCCTTCTTCTTCCTCCGTCCAGACCCCAGCAGATCGAGCCGATCGAGAGGCAGACTTTACTCGGATGGTAGAGCGGGCCAAAGCGGCCGAGGTGGCACTTGTGGAGAGGGTACGCGAATTTCTATACTTCCTCTGTTTATTCATGCTTATGAAATGTGACCAACTGACAATGGTGTGTGAATGCAGACGTCCGAGCTGTCCCACCTGCGGGCGGAGTTGGAGCAGAGCCGAGTAGCGGCTAGGGAGGAGGCAGTCCGGGTGGCGGAGCTGGAGCGGAGCCGGATGGCGGAGCTGGAGCGGAGCCGGGTGGCGGCTCTGGAGGAGGTAGCCCGGGTGCGAGAAGAGGCTGCGCGGAGCCAACCGGTAGGCGCAGTGGAGACGGCACTCCTCCGGGCCGAGCTAGAGCGACTACGGGCCGGTGCTACCGAGGCGGACCGTTACCGGGCAGAGGCCGAGCGTTACAGGAGTGAGGCAGAGCAGGCCCATTTACAGGTTGCCCGTCTGGAGGGCAAGGTGGAGGGTATGAAGGAGGCGAGTCGGGAGTGCAGCAGGGCGACTGCGAGCGGCAGCCACGGCACCCACGGCTCCGTGAGGAGTTACTTCACTGGTTCTTCCGGCCATCGGAGGAACGAGGAGGAGGAGCGGCGCCGGCGACGGCGTGATGAGGCGACCTCAGCGATGCCTCCCCCAAAGAGGCATGAGGGTGGTGGAGACAGCGATGGGGGCCAGGGAGAGGGAGCTACTTGACTGGTTGTACTGGGCCCATCCTTTGTATATGATATGATATGATAGTGATATGCATGTCTTCTATTTTTCGTTTGTTTTGTGGATGAATGTTTGTATGAGTGGGCAAATGAGTTTGAGGAGCTCGCTTAGCCTGAGAGAGATGAGTGACGCACACGCCAACTTGAGTGAGATGATAGCGCACACGCCGTCTTGAGTGAGATGAGAGCGCACACGCCGACTTGAGTGAGATGAGAGCGCACACGCCGACTTGAGTGAGATGAGAGTGCACACGCCGACTTGAGTGAGACGAGTGCGCACACGCCGACTTGAGTGAGATGAGAGCGCACACGCCGACTTGAGTGAGATGAGAGGCTAAATGACGGAGGCATGAGTGCAACAGGTTAATTGGGGAGCAGAGCATATGGACGGTTCTCTTCTAGCCGTTCTTAATAAGAGCGGTTTTCTAAGGACCGCATGAATTCATTGGAATGGTTCCATATAAACCGTATGAGTGTTGGAACGGCGGAGTTAGGGCCGTACAAGTCACTGGGCCCAAGCTTCCTTTGGAGAGAAAAACGGTTGATGATGGGCCGTTTAATGGATGGACGGTCTATCGTAAGACCGTCCAATCCCACGTCCGATTTGCTTGAGAGGGGACTCCCTGGAGAGTCCTCAGCCCGAGGGCAAGATGCTTTGAACTTATCACAACCCTATCTTAGCCCGCCCTAGACTTATCTAGGCCCAATCCTAAGAGGCTTAGGTTCTCTAATGAACCCTATAAGTAGCAGGTAGGCCTGAACTCTCAACTCACCCGTCTTCCTTCTCCTAAAGCCTAAAACCTTTGATTCTCGTCACCTCATCATGAAGAGGGCTTTTGATGGAAGTTCCGCGGGGGGAGCGTCGTTTGAAGGACCGCGACCGGCTAGAAAGGAGCGGGAAGCGATTCAACGACTAAACTTGATTCCTCGACATCTCAGCGCCACCCCTATGAGAGAGGTAAGTTTGCTTAGAATATGTTCAAATCGTCATCTCTTGATTTCCTCTTATATCTCTTTACACCCCTTGCTTCCTTCTTCTTTTCAGCTTCTTCCCGACCCGAGGCGCTTTTCAAATTTAAAGTGGGTGGCTCCCATGGTCCGTGCATTGCCCCTCGGGGTGACTCACCTTCTCAAATCCTGGCACTTGCACTCCCTCCTAGTTTTAGGTCAGAATTACCCCAAACTTTCTTTAGATTGGCACGGTATCTCTGCTTTGATGGAGATTTGGCACCCTCAAACTCACACTTTCTTCTTCCCATCTTTTGAGGCCACCATCCTGTTAGAGGAGGTAGAGACATACTTCGGGCTCCCTAGGTCCAAGGTGGGGGAGGAAGACCTGATATGCCATACCGTTGCCCCTATAGACCCAAAACTCATCCTAGGAGGGTTCCTACCTGATAGCGGGGATGTTCGCACCTTCGTAGGTCCTCGCCACATCCACCTCCTTCCTCTGAGCCAGTGGGTAGTAGAGCATTGCCGGAATAAGTGCGGCTGGGTTGAAGCCATAGCCAAAGCTGCGTCCATTTGCCTATGCGGGGCCATTCTTTTCCCTTCAGCCGACCATGTCCTCGAGATTCCTTTACTCAGCACCATCAGCGGCCTTTGGCAGGGACTTTCCATCTCTCAGGCTATCTTAGCTTATTTGTATGAGGGTCTTACTTCGGCAGCCTTAGGAGGTCCTCTCTTTGGTTCGATGATCCTATTGGAGTGTTGGATGGGAGTTAGGATGAAGTTCACCGTGAGGGAGGATATTACTTCAGTTAGCAGGATCTTTGGGAGCCACCCCCTTTACTTCATAGGGGGTGCCTTCAGGTTTTCTCCACAGGTTGAGTGCAGGACGGCTGAGCTGAAGACCAGGGACGAGTGGCGCCCGTACATCAACAGGCTGCCCCTGGATAGGTTCGTGATGCGCCCGGACTTCCTCCATGATACCACCATCAGGCTACCGAGGAGAGCTGGCTTAGACTTGAGGCTTGTGAGCGACACCACTTTGGCGATGTACAGCCCACACAGATGCTACCTGCAGATCGGGCTTCCCCGGATGGTGCTACCCACGCTACCCCACCTTCCCATGCTACAGATGCGGAGGATCGGGACTGAGGAGGACGAGCAGGCGGTCAGGAGCGCGTTGATCATGTGGGAGGTGAGCAGGGTGCGTACCCTACCAGCAGAGGTCGAGGAGGCTCCAGAGACTAGACAGGCTTATCTTAGGGAGTTGAGAGAGATACGTCCTCGCGGGGATGCCCAGCGGTGGACTGAGTGATTTTCTTTTGTTTTTATGATGATATGGGATAGGATTTTATATTCGGACAACTTGATATATGACATGAATAAGATTTGATGAGATTGAGTTTAAGCTTTGCAATATGATTATGATGTGATGTGATTGTATAGGCTAATGCGAGGATTGAATATTCCTGTAGTCCTGAGTCAACTGTCCTTCCGACCTGCCCCTGCACACATGCAAACATGAAACATATTAAATCTATCTTAGGCTCAGCCCCTTGCCTACAGCAAGTTAGGAGACGACCCTTTCTTGACTTTTGGTCAAGGGGGGTGAGCCTTATTAAATAGGCAAATATCAAAGTGCGAGAAAATGCAGATGAATGTAAGAAGAAAACAAATAAACGCAATTTTTGTTGGATTTTAAAATATTTGATTTTGTTTGGGTTTTGAAATATTTGATTTTTTTTGGGTTTTGAAATATTTGATTTTTTTTTGGGGGTTTTGAAATATTTGATTTTTTGGGTTTTGAAATATTTGATTTTTTGGGTTTTGAAATATTTGATTTTTTTTGGGTTTTGAAATATTTGATTTTTTTTGGATTTTGAAACCAGCTCGGGTCTCAATAGCAGGGACCTTCTCGTCTTGCTACGGAATTCCAAGGTTCAGCGCGTGCAGGAAAGGGGACCGCCCGTGATCGGCGTCAACTTTGCTCGACGGTGCTTCTGCTGAGGCCATATCCGGGGTGGGATTCATTCCTTGGGAAAGTAAAAAAGATTGAGTAGGGAAGCCGACGATAGGTGTAGAGGTTTTTAGGGCTTGAGTTCTTTCCCGGGACCCCCCTTTTCTCAAGGAATCTGGTCTGTTGCGCCGGGGCTTTGTATCCGTCATCGAACCTTCACCCGCTCTAGGCACGCATGCGACCGGGCTCATAACGTCCCGCGGGGAAACTGTACTGCCACTCTTGCCATGCCTAGCCGCATCTTTCGGGGATTCAGGGAGCTTCGAGCTTTGTGCTTTCGGCTTTTGCCCTTGTTCTTTCTTTTCCTTCTTCTTTTTTTTGTTCTTGTTTGCTTTCCTTTTCCTTCTCTTTCTTTCTTCTTTTTTTTTTCTTCTTTTGCGGAGTGAGGTCTTAACGGATTGCCCCTATTTGGGACCTTTTTCTTTTGACGGGGAACCTGGGTCAGTTCTCGCCCCCTTATTTACCACTTGCGCCTTATCTTCAACCGAGAGAGAGGAAATGCAAGGATTTCCACCATCCCCGAGCATGGCCAAAGGAGAAACGGTGTCGGGTAGCATGAGAGAATACCGCACCACGGGGTCGTGTAGTGTGTGAAATGCTGAACCTGGGTCCTCCTTTTGCAATTTGGTGGGATGCCCTGCCATCGAGCCGTTCACTGGTTTTATTTTTATGGATGAAAACGCTTTAAATACAGCCCATTCCACGGGTTCGCAATTCCTCCCCCTCCGAGTTGATTAGACGATATGCATTGCCAAGATAAGCTTCTTTGATTACGAAGGGCCCTTCCCAGTTGGGTTGCAACTTAGACCTGGGACCTGCAGACCTGATGAATTTGCGTTTTAAAACCATATTCCCCACTTGAAATTTTCTTTCGATGACCTTCTTTTGAAAATATCGCGAGACCCGCTTTTGATATACTGAAACATGATTAGCCGCATTTAACCTCTTCTCTTCTAAAAGTTCCAGTTGGACTAACAACGCCTCTCGACGGTCGTCAAGATTAAGTTCCTTATCCAACTGCACCCTTAGAGAAGGGATTAGAATTTCATACGGGAGCACCGCTTCCATTCCGTAAGTGAGGGCAAAGGGAGTCTGCCCTGTGGGAGTGCGGACGGAGGTGCGGTAGGCCCATAGAGCTTCTATCAATTTGTCGGCCCAATCAGCAAATTTATGTGATTCGCATGTTTTCTTGATAATTTTGAGAAGGGTCTTATTCGTGGCCTCAGCCTGGCCATTACCTTGGGGGTAGTACGGTGATGAATGATGCAAAACTATATTGAATTTCTTACAGAGGTTCTGGAGTTCTTGTGAGATGAATTGAGGCCCGTTGTCGGTGACGATGCTGCTTGGCACTCCGAATCGTGAGATAATGTTCTTCATGATGAAGCGGCATACTGTGGTGGCTTTGATTTCTGCATAAGCCTCAGCCTCGGCCCACTTGGTGAAGTATTCTGTAGCCGTCAGAATGAAGGATTTCTGTTTAATCGCAGAGTTCGGATCACCGAGGGGCCCGATGATGTCGAAGGCCCACATAGAAAACGGCCAGGGGGCCGTAATGGGATGAAGAGAAGAGGCCGGAGCGTGGATTTTGTCGGCATGGATTTGGCATTGAAGACACCTACGGACATAGGTGGAGCAGTCTTCCTCTAGGGTTGGCCAGTAATAGCCCTGCCTAAGAATCTTCTTTGCCAGGGCCTGTCCATTCACATGCCCTCCACACTCGCTAGAGTGGGCTGCTTCCACAACCTTCCAAGCTTCTTCATCATCTAGACACCCCATTAGGACTCCATTCAGGGCCCGCCTATACAATTCACCGGCGATGATCGTGTACCTGGCGGCGACTCTTCTAATGGCTTTTCGCTGTTCAGCGTTGGCCGTTTCCGGAAATGTGCCATCCTTGCAGTATTGCTCGATCTCATAAAACCACGGCAATTCTTCCTCTTCAATGATCTCCTCGAGCTCAGTTAACGAAACCTCTTTTATTTCCTCCCTTTCTACTTTCTTCTCTACGGACATCCTAAGGTTGTTGAACCAGGGATCCTGCAGGGAAGGGACGTCTAGCCTTTGGACCACAATGGTCTCGGTGGCGCGACTTAGGGGGAGTGATAGAGAAGAGGCGAGAGACGCGAGGGCATCGGCCAAGATATTCTGAGAGCGAGGAGTATGAATATAGACGAGTTTCCTAAATTGCCTGGCCAAGAGTGTGACCAGATCTTGGTAGGGTTTGAGCTTAGGATCACGGGTGCGGTAGGTTGACAAAACTTGACGCAGCACCAGCTGGGAGTCTCCTATGATGTTTAGGTATCGCGCACCCAAGATGTAGGCGTGCTTCAGACCGGCAAGGAGAGCCTCATACTCGGCTATATTGTTGGTGGCGGGAAACGAGAGTTGATATGCCACGGGGATGGTTACCCCTTCTGGAGTAAGGAGAACAGCGCCGACTCCGCTGCCCTGGGAATTAAGGGCACCATCGAAGTGAAGGGACCAGAAAGGAAGATGAGTGATCACCGCCAGGTGTTCATCGGGGAATTCATCCTGAATGGAATCAGTGCGAGGGATAGGAGAATGGGCTAGGTGTTCGGCAATAGCATATCATTTGATTGCTTTCTGCACGATGAAGGTGATGTCGAACTGGAAGAGAAAACTTTGCCAGCGAGCTAGTCGATTAGAAAGGACCGGCTTTTCCAACAGATAACGAATGGGGTCCATTCTAGAGATGAGCCTGACCTCGTGGGCGAGAAAGTAGTGTTTAAGCTTCTGCGCTACCCATACCAGTGCTGCACAGGTTTTCTCCATAGCAGTGTACTTGGATTCAGCAGGATTAAATAACCTTGAGAGATAGTACGCTGCCCTTTCTCTTCCTTCATCATCAACCTGTGCCAAAACAGCTCCTAGGGAATCCTCAATTACAGAAATGTACAGGATCAGGGGTTTCCCGGGGACGGGTGGTTGTAGAACCGGGGGATTAGAGAGGTACACTTTGAGTTCCTCATAGGCCTTTTGACATTGTTCATTCCATTCAAATTTCGTGCCGGTCTTTAACAGGTCATAAAACGGGCGGCATCTTTGTGAATGCTGAGATATGAATCTCCTGATAAATTGTAAACGCCCGATCAAACCTCGAAGCTCAGTGACGTTCTTCGGCGGTGGCATTTCCATGACGGCCTTTGCCTTGTTTGGATCGATCTGAATCCCCCGCTTACTAACTATAAACCCAAGCAATTTCCCTGATGCAACTCCGAACACACATTTCTTTGGATTCATCTTTAACTTGTATTCCCTAGCCCTTTGCAATACCTTGGCTAGAATGGCGGGGTGCTCTTCCTGTGACCTCGATTTGACTAGGATATCATCCACATAAGCTTCTAAATAAACGTGCATCATATCGTGGAAGATAGCCATCATCGCCCTTTGGTAGGTGGCACCTGCATTTTTTAACCCAAATGGCATGACGACGTAGCAGTATGTGCCCCATGGTGTGGTGAACGAGGTCTTTTATTGATCTTCCGGAGCCAAAAGGATTTGGTTATACCCCGAGTAGCCGTCCATGAAGGAGAGGGCTTCGTACCCAGCTGTATTATCGACCAAGACGTCGATGTGAGGAAGTGGAAAATCATCTTTCGGACATGCTTTGTTTAAGTCCCTGAAGTCAATACAGATTCGAATTTTACCATCCTTCTTCATCACTGGGACTATGTTCGCCACCCATTGTGGATACAGCACCACTCTAATGAACCGAGCCTTGTGCAATTTATCGACTTCCTCCTTAATCTTTAAGGCCATTTGCGGGTGGAATCTCCTTGCCTTCTGTTTAACGGGCGTTGCCCCTGGTTTGAGAATCAGCCTGTGTTCAACCAAGGCGGGGTCAAGGCCTGGCATGTCCTCGTAGGACCAGGCGAAAGAATCGCTGTACTCCCTCAAGACTTCGACCAATTCCTTTTCGACTTGAGGAGGGAGATTGGCGAAAATAAGTATGGGCCTGGGGTCCTCTATTGTTCCGAGGTTAATCTCCTTAGTGGATTCATCCACTGCCACGGAGGGTTCGTCAAACTTTTTCAAGCCTTGGGCATATAGGTCGGCAGTGTCGTCCATTTCATCTTCCTCATCATCTGCTGGGTCTTTCTCGTTCACGATTTCATATACCCCTAATCCATCCTTGCTCCATACCTCCTCAGCTCCCTCATCATCTTCCAAGACAATCGCGGTCTCTATAAATTCCGGGCACTTTAATAGGGCATGACATCTTCCAGCCAAATCTTGTAGAAACCTATCAGGAATGGTTTTGAAGGGGTGCGACATGGCAGGCGCCGCAGACGTGGGTGGGCTGACATAACTTGAACTGGACTTTACCCTGATTGACTCGACCATCCTAGGAGACTCGATACACTGTACATCTAACCTAGGGGAGCAGAAATCTACCGGAAAAGAAACAGGGGTCTCGTGCCCCTGGGAATCTGGGAAGAACATAGCGTAATCTTCCATGGAGACCTCCGTTTTGAGATTGGCATTTTTTTTGGAGGTCGGAAATGATCACACAACAGGAGGAAGAAGGCGGAGGGGGAGGCAGTTGCATGGGAAACAATTCCGGGAAGATGCAGTCAAAGAAAGGGTCAGAAGACTTAAACCACATTTCATGGAGCTGAGCTCCTGGAGGAGGAGGAGTGAAGAGGGTTGATAAATCAATGGGCGGGCAGCGCCCACAAGCACATGGAACGAATAAAACTTCGGGTCTCTCTGCAAAGTACGGGTCGACCAGGAGTGGAGGGGAACGGGGAACAGAATCCCGCTGTTGGAACCAGGAAGCGAGGCGGGATGGGGACATAGAATAAGTAGTGATGGAGCTCCCCGTCTTCCGGGGCCCTTGGCGGGCCAATGGCATCGGGGGGCGCCTTACCAGCTGCGTCTCCCTTTTCTTCGGGTCACCCTCTTCTTCATAAAACATCTTTGCAAAGCAATTGGCAAAGTCTTCCAAGTCGCCGGCTAACCCCGGCGGTGGTGGTGGAGGATCGGCAACAGCAAAAGCTTCATCTATCTTTTCTTCAAGGCGGGGTGGCGAGGTTTTCAAGGTGCCAGGCTGCAACGGACCCTTCACAAAATGTTGCCGGTAATCCCAGGTCAACGGCCCAGAGTCCCCAAGCATCGACATGGAGGATTCATGGTAGGCGAGGCCCCGACGGCCCATCTTCCTTCCCCTGGGAACGGGGTTGGTTCGGCCTTGCAGCTGCGCGCCGAGTCCTCGACCTGGCTGATAGCCCAATTTTAGAATTATGTGCCACCCTTTGGAGTCTCTCATCTTGGGCTTTACTTTCACATTGACTGGTGCAGCGGTGGGTTTGCGCGATGCATACGCCCATGAATAGTTCAAGTCCATGACAGATAAAATAGGTCTGTTGCTCGGCCACAGTGTGGGCAGAATCTTGGCTGCTATGGCGTCAACGTTTTGAATTGTGGAAACACTTTTCACCTTGACCACTCGCCCCTGGAATGGGAACTTCAGACACTGGTGGGCGGTTGAGGGGACGGCGTTCAAACCATTTAACCATGGACGACCCAGAATGGCTTTGAACATTGGGTCTATGTCCAACACATAAAATTCTACATCCATCACCAAGGGCCCTAGCTCGGCCTGCACAGTTACTACCCCGTGACAAGCACGTCTGGAGTTATCATATGCGGCTATCGTGGTTGGTGTCGGCTTGAGCATGTCCTCTGATATATTACAAGCACGAAGGGTACTCAATGGGCAGACATTTATTGACGCCCCTGTATCCACAAGGGCGGATTCCACGATCGTCTTGTTTAAAGAGATGGTAATACATAATGGCATCTGCCGCGCCTCAGGAGGAGCTAATTCTGACTCAGCAAATGCAATAGATGGCCCCTTGGTGATCGTGGCCAAAACCGCAGGCAGGCTATCCACCGCCACATCCTCGCTCACCATAACTTTCTGTAGGAAGATTTTCAGGGCATCTTGGTGGAGCGGCGACCTCTTGATCAACTCTAATACTGAGATTTTGGCCGGCAGGCGGTCTAAATGTTGTAACAAGTCATATCTTGTGCTCGGCACCGGATCTATCTCCTCTGGTTCAACTGTAGGGGAGGAAACTGCAGGGTTCGGTGCAGATGCACCTGAGGAAGGAAACATCCTCTGGAAAGGACGCCTGCTCCGAAGGGCGCATTGTGATGCTTGCACGGCCTGGACGGGACCCCCGCTTGGCCTGGTGGTGTAGGCGGATGGCGTGGAGATGGGGGTGAGGATGACGGGAATAGGCTTAATGGGCCCTGGTGGAGGGGACACTGGCGAAGGGTTAAGCTTAGGGGGGATGATGGGAGGCATGGCGGGTGGTGGTGATAGGACAGATGGAGTAGGGGGGAATGTGGAGGGCCTAAGAGGCGACGCGGTGGAAGTGACGAGCGGTGTAGCGGCGGGTCTAAGGATGGAGGGGATGGCTGGTGTGGGAGAGTAGTGGTGGTGTAAGGCCAAGAGATGGGCGGGGGTCTCATCATCGAACGTCCATCCAGCGTTGGGGGCTGGGCGTTGGACCGCATTCACTTGTGCTGGGGCCGGTGCCGGCGGTTGCTGCTGTTGCTGGGGAGCGGGCTGATGCATTGGCATGGGATTTTGATGGATCCCAAGGTCTTGCTGCTGCGGTGGGGGTTGCGGTTGCTGTTGGTGCTGTTGCTGCTGCTGCTGCTGGGGCGCCGCCTGTTGCGGCCTGGCTTGTCTCTGCCTCTGCTTGATATCCTCAATTAGTTGGTGCATCTGGGCCCAGTCAATTCTCTGGCCCTCATGCAAATCATACACCAGGTCCCTGAATTGATAACATCGCTCTATTGTGTGCCCCGGTTGCCGATGGAATATACAATATCGGGATTGGTCGGCGGCCGGATTCCAATTCGGGCGCTCAGGCAGCAATTGAAGGTCGCCAGTATACATTAGAGCAGAGAAAATATCTGACAAGGTCTCTGGGAGAGGGGGGTAATGAGCTCTCTTTGGAGCTGGTCGGGCAGAGCCGTAGGCGGGGGGCGGAGGAACATTATTGTATTGCGGGGGCCGTTGAGGCTGTTGGGATGGCGGAGGCGCCTGTGGAGGGTATTGCGGGACTTGGAAGGCAGGCTGGGGAGCTTGCAGGGCAGCGAACTGGGGGTTACGTTGAGATGGTGGGAAGCGGGGTGGAGCGGCGTGTTGGGGGAACTGAACGGCCTGGACTTGCTCGTTAATTTGTACCCCCTCAGTGACAGGGCCCTGGGATTTCTTAGTGGCCTTGGGCTTCTGGGCCTCGAACAGAGAATGGATGGGGGAATCTTTAAATTAGGTTTGAATAAACCTAGCCCTGCTGTATAGTTGGTGCATGTTTGAAATGTCATTCATTGCCAGAATGTTTCTGAAAGTTGGCGTAGCGTTGGAAATCAATAATTTTACTTTTTCCTCTTCCGGAATCTGCCCGGGCACCCGCGAGGCCATCTGTCTCCAGCGATCTGCATAAGTGGCGAAGTCTTCCTCCGGCTTCATCTTCTCCGCCACCAGGTCAGTGAAAGAATACTCGGGTCCGACCCGATCTTGAAACCTCTGTATGAACCTCTCCTTGACGGTCTTAAAATTCTCAGCCTCCTCCAGAGGCAGGGTATAAAACCATTCCAGCGCGACCCCCTCCAGGGACCGACGGAACAAATAAGCCATCAAGCGATCATCCTGTTGGAACTGCGCAGACTCGTACAAGAACTCCCGGACATGGATGAACGGGTTACCATTCCCATCATATTTGCGGTACACGGGGAGCTCCGACTGGGAAGGAAAACGTAGGTCCCTGAAGTTAGGGATAGGGACATCGGCAAGAGATTGCGGGCCAACCCGCTTGTGGAGGAGATCAATTTGTTGCTGCATGGCAGCCCACTTGTCAAGGATTTCTCGTTCCCGGGAAGGAGGGGGAGGAGCAAGAGGAGTAGCACCCGGATAGGCAACCAAAGGATAAACTGACGAAGGAGGCAGCCCATAAGAGGGGTAAAGGGCCGAGGAGGGGCCCATATCCGCATGAGTGACCTGAGCCACCCCCGGCTGTGACCTAGCGAAGTCTGCCGGGGCCATGAGGGCCTGAGGCGATGGGGAAATTGTAGGGTATGGCTCAAGATAAGGAACAGAGGGGATCGGGGATTTCCCTTTATCTAGTTGCTGATGGACCGATGTGGATGCCTGGCCTATTTCCATATTGGGATAGCGAAAATTCTGAGGGCGCACTGGAGTAAGGTCAATGGGAGCCGCGGAGGTGGTCCCGACCACAGGAGCTGAAGTGGTGACATGGGCCGTGGCATGAGCCAGAGCTGAGGCCGGGGCATCGCCCCCTTGCAAAGCTTGCCTGATGAGATGGGGTTGGGTGGGGTCCAACTGGGCCATCATGTCGAGGATCGTACTGGCTGAATTCTGATTGGACAGGTTTGGAAAAGAGGGTCGGGGACCCTCGCCAAGAGATGTCGGGAGCAAAGGGGCCGTCCCCTCTCCCCCTTGCAAGTGGGTGACCCTAGGTGGGTCCTCAAGGAGACCACGAGGAAGGGAGTCCTCATGGGCCGCAGAGAAGTCGTATGACGACATGGAAGAAGAGGCAGAATCGAACAAGGGGTTGGAATAGGAGTGGAAATAAGAATCAACCCTAGGAAGCGATCGTGGGGGCAGAAGGCAACCCCACATACACCAAGACACTTGATCCCAGAATAAGCAACACGAAGTCAATCAAATCTACCAAACAAATAACAAGCACACACTGGAGCGAGATGACAGTAGAATCACTTAGTAATGCAATCAAGTTCTTAGAATGATGCTCGTCAGTTCCTTATATCTTCAGGTTTGAACCTTAGTGGATTAATAATAATGTCAATTCTCTCGACCACTAGGTGCCTGACTGGGATGAGAACGAGGGACCGTGTGACTCTATTGGGATCTCTCACTCGCGGATGCAATCCCTAGACGGGGGTGGATATGGTACAACCTGCCCGGCGTCCGTGTGGGAATCCACGGCTCACGGGGGCTTACGGAGGTCCTCAGCAAGGTCCCTAGTCGGCTCCAAGGAATATGGAGACGAGAGGAAACCCTACCTCGGTAGGAATGTAACTAATATGGGAAAATATCGATGCTCCTATGCGCACTGGAGTGCATGCACAAACTAGCCTAGCAGCTATCAATCAATGAGCAAACATACACATGAATACCAAAAGCATGGTGATGCAATAATAATAAGATAGCAGGGGGAGCCAACGAACAGCACCAGGAGCAATATATATATCAGCCAAAACACTAAGCAAGACGACAGAAATGCACTGCGACAGGAGATGTGCGGTCCTCCTCTGACCGCTCTAAGTACTCAGACGGTCCAATTTCAGCCGTAATGCATAGGTAGAAAATGCAAGGGACATACCAGATAGACGGCTTATTGTCAACCGCACTCGTGTTTGAACCGCCGCCTCACAGCCGTGTATCTGCCACCAGAAAGTACGGCGTACCTCTGCCTGGGCGCGGGACGGCTGTGCGAAAGCCGCACAAAGAGATGGACGGCGTCCAGGGAGCCGTCTGCAACAGGAAAGGCCGGTGTAGTTGAACTTGAAGGCAGAGTATATGAACGGCGTAGGATCAACCGCGCTGATGGTTAGACGGCTCTGGAAGAACCGCGTGTGAGCCAAAGGATAGAAACCGTCTCCTACCTGTAAATCACTCCAAGAAGAAAACCTTGACACGACTAAGAAGGGTCAGCAACTCAAAAGCACGATGGGCACTAGGCGTCCCACCGTGATCGCCACAAAAGGGGTGTAGATATATATTTCCTCTCTTCTCTCTCTCTTTTCACTTCACTAAAGGGGTCAAAAGCACACCAAGTGCATGAACAAATGAGAGACAGAAGAGAAAACAGAGAATGGAGCAAAGTACCATGATCGCCACCAAGATGCCGTACGCGACAGGCACGCCGTACCTTGGAAAATGGGGAGACACTCGCCTTGGTGCAGCGCTGGGGATGAACGGCTCGGTTAGGACCGCTCTGGGATGAGCGGTCTTACGATAGACCGCCCTGGGACGCTGCGAGGGACGCGGGAGGAATTGCTACAGTGAGATGGACGGCGCTTTAGGGACCGCACTCTAGTGAAGGACGGTTGTTTATGCACCGCGCGAAACGTTGAACGGCTGAAGGATGACCGCTCAAGACCTTCACTCAGCAAGTTGAGAAGGGTTCGACCTGCACCCTCTCCGGCCGGCCAGAGGGGATGGGCCTCGTGCTGATTAGATGCTGACCTGCGAAACAACGTAGAGACACAAAAAAGACACCCAAATTAGACCTTAATGATGCGGTACATGTTCAAACGAGAAGAATTAAGCATGAACAAATGAAAAGGGGAGTACCTGGGGGTTTTTAAACCCCTAGGGTGACAAAAAACGGGATGGTTGTATGCATGTTATGAGAGGGAAGGGGGGTACGCGGGTGAGAAACGAAGTATGCAATGAAAGAACACGACAAAACTTATGAACGAAAAACTACGAAGACTGGGCTACTCCCTTGACCGGAGGCTCATGTGGACGTAGAGAGCCTCCCTCCTTGGTGCTGGGTCGCTCAAGAGTGCGGCAGGGCTTCGCCGTCGATCAAAAATCTCCCCCCCTTTTCGACGTCCGGCCAATAGGGTCTATTTATAGAGCCTAGAAAGCCAACCTTGAAATTAGGGTTTAGAGCCATTTTCGGGACGAAATTATTGAAGATAAATCGTAGATAATACCATCATCTCTCATCCAGTCGAAACGGCAGCTAAAAAGGTTGATTATCCGCGGAGAAATCACCAAGATAAGTTAAGGATAAAACCATGGAGAAAAAGGGTTAAAATCTGTTAAAATTCAGCAACCGACAGGATGAACGGTCTTACGATAGGCCGCCCAACTGGTTGGACGGCTATAAGCTAACCGTCCATACCCGTCGGTGGAATTTCAAACAATCAGCAAAATAATCCCCATTATCTCTCGAACTGGCCGAAATGTCCGCCGTGAGACCCTGAACATATGAACGGTTAAATATCGACCGTTTTAATGTAGGGCGGCACAAAAATGGCCGCTTCACCCTGTCGGTGATAATTCAAATATTTGGATAATTATCTGAGAAAATGGGCGCGCGTAGGACTCGATATAGGCGGTTGGGATAGGCCCGTCCATGTACTTGAACGGTCATGGTCACACCACGCCAAATCCTGTCGGTGAATATTCAAAAAATCCTCAGAAATTAGCCGAAATGTATGAACGGTCTAGTATTAACCGCCCCAGTCTTGAACGGCTGATGTAGGACCGTCCATGATCTTGGGTACCTCGTGTTTATAAAATAGTTCAATTAATCAAAGCCAAGGTCTGATAAGCCTTAAATGATACGACCTTTACCAAGGAGGGAGGCTACACATAAAAATTGGCCCAGGATGTGCCACAAAAAAATGGCCCAACAGATAATGGACAACTTAGGGCATCAATCAGTGGAAGTAAGAGAAACGGCTCAACTTATCGGTATAAAACGGGTGTCAACAACAAGCACTTCGGTGCAATGCTACACCGTGATCATTATAACTCCCATGGGCACAAGTACTTTCGGGTGCTCCTCCCAGGACCAGATCGGGCCCTATATGCATAGCCATTGATCATGTATTTCGGCATCCACTATAGTTATAGCCAATATGGAATTTCAAAAGAATAAGCTATGTAGGAACTTTAAGGTAGACCTTGTGGAATAGAATCACAAGGATTGAACTTTCATGTATGGATACACTATAGTCAAACCATATAATCATGATACTCACGGAAAACTAGGTGGAATCGGCTCCCTAATTAGGTGCCATGACATTAAGAATAAGCGCCCATATAGAGATGGTCGCTCGTTCTCGTACATGATAAGGTAGATAGAATTAGTGTTCACAAGTATGGCACATAATTCTTAAGAAATATGGCATGGTTTCCCATTCCACCAATTCAAGAATATTCTCATGACATCCAAGTAGCATATCATGAGGGCCGGTATACCATGTTTCTTTAGAGTGACATGGTAATCAAGTAGTTGTAGATGCCTAATTTTGGACATCCCGCGGACCTTTTCTAGCCACCATAGAAGTGATACTTTCTTCTTGGTTGATTGGTTCTATGGAGTCCCATCCTTGTTTAGGTAGGCTCCACCCTGTCCCTTCGCGGATCCAACTTCTTGGTTGATTGGTTGATTGGCGAATTTTTTGAAGTACTCTACATGATTCTACATATTCTCTGCCCTGATCCCTGGGTGGCCAAGGTGCTGGCTGCCAGCATCCCTGGGCGACCAGAGACCTGGCCGCCCATCCCCTTCCAGGTCGACCACAGAGTTGGCCGCCCAGCTCCCTAGGCGACAACACACCTGGCCGCCCAGCATCCTAGGTGGCCAGACTACTGGCCACCCAGCTCCTCAAGGAGGCCATCGATTTGGCTGCCCAACCCCTTGGGTGACCAGAGCTTTAGCCGCCTCCTGTCAACCGTCCGTCAAACCCACGTTCTGCCCACTCCGGGCACATTCTCTGGAACTGCTCCCACTCCAGGAGGTTCCAGGCTCACGTAGCTTGCACGTAATCTCTATTTTCAAATGTTTTGGAGGGAGATTGCCCCCCACATACAAAACCTCCGTTCAAAACCATTTCATGGGAGGTTGGACATTTTTTCTCACGGAGAGAGTTGGACATTTTTGGGAGGAGAGGTTCTGTCAGTTCTTGGAGCCCATAGAGAGCTGTGAGCACGAGAGCGCCTCCCCCTACCTTCCCCTAGAAGAAGAACCTGGAGTTGGAGAGCTCCGTAGTGGGAGAGTCCATTTGCAGGGGGCGGTCATTGACATGGCCGCCCACCTTCTCTAGGCGACCACAATGCTGGCCGCCCTCTATTGATTTACGGGCAAACCCTGTCATTCTTCCCTGGTTTCTCTATCTTGCTACATTTTATTTCATTTCACTACATTCATACATGCTAGATCTTCCTATATCCCTTTTTAAAGAGGTTTTTCAACCCAAAACATAGGGAAGGCGGATGGTCGAAAGTCTCGGCCATCCCCCTTCTCGCCCCCCTACCCGGTATGATCACCACCATTTTGCATGCATTATTTACATCCATGAGCATTTACTACACTTTCACAGTCTAATGGTTCCTTTATTTGCTGGTTAACTTGCAGGTACTTCATCACTAACTCGCAGGGCTCCTTGCTCTTGGCCGGCCGAGAGCGAGGACAGAAGAACCCACCATCTCCCATGCCTAAAGCGTTACAAAATGGAATATAGTGCCTAAACAAATAACCCATTGTCAAGGGTTACATAAAACACGAAATCAGGAAGTTAGTAAATTAACGCCTGAGCTTAAGTCTTCATTTTATGAATTAGCGCCCTTGTCAGGGTCGTCAGTTCAAAATATGACGACTGTTCACTCAGCCGTTATATCCAGGTTCTATTAATATTAAAATTCATAAATATTCTCATATTTTAGATATTATGTAAACGATGACTTATCTTAAGTCTTCAATTCAGTAAACAGCGCCCTACTCAGGGGCGTCATATTTCAAAATGATGGCATGGTGAATGTCGTTATTTCAATATTCAGGTAAACAGGTCACAAGTAATTCAAAAATTCATAGGTTAGTCACTAATTGGCACCTGAGTGTGGGGGGCATTCATTCAATAGATGACCTGAAGAGAGTCGTTATTTCTTTCTCATATGATTTGCACCGGGTAGGTACAATCATAGACACATGGTTTTTGGAGTATGTCCAATCAAGAATCTAGAGACATGTACAGACAGAGAAAAATAGCAGGAATTTATCAATATGATCATGCATTAGTTTACATGTAAGGGTTCTCCGTTATTAAATTTTAAACATGTGTATTTATTAATTAGGCCACTAATTGATGACTGTTTGCACAGTCGTTATATCAAATAGTACCCTAGCTTGGGTCGCTATTTACTGTAAATGCAGAAGTCATAAAATCTAACACCGGCAAATCTTTCTACTGATAACTATCAACCTATATGCATGCAGAAGATCCATTAATTCATAGGGTTTTGCTTAGCCTTGAGAACACCTACCTTTAGGCTTGATTTGGTTGATGAATCGATGAAGAACGGTGATGAGATATAGAAATATCCTATACTCTATTTTGCACCGGATGGCAACGACAGTAGGTAGAAGAAGAAAGAAGCTCCCTGCACTCCTTGTTGTTGCAGGCAAACCGCAGGAGGAAGAGGAAGAAACAGATGAAGAATCTTCTATGTTCTTCACGTAGACCACGCAGAGCAGCAGCAGGGAGAAGCTTCAGCCTCTCCACGACATGTCCACGGTCAGAAGATGAAGAGGATCAAAAGCAGCAACCCCCTTAAGGCTTGGCTAAGGAAGAAACCACAGGGAAGAAGCCTTCTTCTTCACGTTATAGCAAGGGCAGCAGCTGCTGGTTTACCACAACTTGAAAAGAAGAAAACCTATAGCAGAGAGGAAGAACACCAGAGTAGATGAAGCAATAATCGGTGCTTGATTGAAGGGCAGGGTATTTATAGAGTAGAGGATCCCAATGGGGCTTAGGAGTTTGATTAGGATTAAAAGTTTCCATGAAAGAATCCTACTATTATCTAATCATCCCTACGTGTTAATCCTTCTCGATCAATCCTTCCAACAGCCATGACTTCCCAGTTCGAACCAAACACCAACGGGTTTCCCATTTTTGACTCTGTAGAGAAATAGCGCCTAGAATAGAGGTGTCCTTTAGAGAAATAGCGCCCATGATAGAGGCATCATTCATATAATTAGCGCCTTCGTGAAGAGTCTTCAATTTATGAAATAGCGCCTTAAGAGAGGGCGCTATTTGATTTTGGCCCATTTGTTATTTGTTTTAATTTGGTGCATATAAACGGTTTTAAATATATATACATAAATAAGGTTTGGGCTTTGATCATTAGTTTTAAATTTTCAATCCTTCAATTTGTCAGGGTTGCTACACCCTCCCCCACTTAAAAGAATTTGGTCCTAAAATTCAATCGTATATAGACGTGGAGGGTGTAGAGTACATACCATTAGAATAAGTTAGGGAATCGCTTCCTCATGGACTCCTCGGTCTCCCATGTGGCTTCGTGCTCTGAGCATTTACTCCATTGCACCTTTAGCATGGGAATCGTTTTGCTCCTCAGTGTACGCACCTCACGATCGAGGATCATCATGGGCTTTTGTTCATATGTGAGATCTTTTTGAATCACCAGGTCACCATGATCGATGATATGTGACGGATCATGCACATACTTCTTTAACATGGATATGTGAAACACGTTATGAACTTCGGACAATTGAGGAGGAAAAGCAACTCGATAAGAAACCTCGTCAACTCTTTCTAATATGTCAAAAGGTCTGATAAACCTTGGTGTAAGCTTGCCCTTAACACCGAATCTCCTAATTCCACGTCCAGGTGATATTTTTAGAAATACGTGATCTCCGACTTGGAACTCGAGATCTCTTCTTCTTGTGTCAGCATAAGCCTTCTGTCTAGACTGAGCTACTTGAAGTCTCTCTCTAATCAATTGAATCTTTTCGGTGGTAGGCCTTACCATCTCTGGGCCTAAGAGTTGTTTCTCGCTAACTTCATCCCAGCACAAGGGTGATCGACAACTCCTTCCGTATAAAGCTTCGAAAGGTGCCATTTGTATGCTTGCTTGGTAGCTGTTGTTGTATGCAAACTCGACCAAAGGTAAGTGATCATGCCAACTTCCTCCAAAATCAATGATACAAGCCCTGAGCATATCTTCTACTACCTGATTTGTTCTCTCGGTCTGACCATCCGTCTGAGGATGAAAAGCGGTACTAAAGTTAAGTCTCGTTCCCAACGAATGTTGTAGACCCTTCCAAAAATGAGAAGTACAACGAGGGTCTCGATAAGACCCGATTGAGACAGGAATTCCATGTAGTCTGACTATCTCTTTAATGTACAAAGCGGCAAGAACATCTACTGCCCATCGGCTCTTAATTGGCAAGAAGTGTGCTGATTTGGTCAAACGGTCTATGATGACCCAAATTCTATCATGTCCTCCTCTAGATTTTGATAATCCCATAATAAAGTCCATACCGATATCCTCCCACTTCCACTTGAGAATATCAAGGGGATGTAGCTTACCGACAGGTTTTTGGTGTTCCACCTTAACTTGTTGACACGTGAGACAGTGAGACACGAAGTCTGCTACTTCTCTTTTCATGTTTGGCCACCAGAAGGTCCTTTTCAAATCTTGGTACATTTTGGTAGATCTTGGATGAATGGTGTACCTTGATCTGTGAGCTTCATCTAAGATCTTCTTCTTTAGCTCTAGACAATCCGGTATACAAGTTCTATTTTTGAATAATAATCTTCCATCTGATGCTAGTTTGAAATCAGATTGCTCTTCTATTTTGCCCTTTATTTCCACTAATAACGGGTCATTATCTTGAAGTCCTTGTATTTCAAAAAGTAGATCTGGCTGCATGCTCATGTGTGATAAGGTAACACACCTGCTCTCCTTGTCCATGCTTATATTAAGTCTAGTGAACTGTTCTAGCAACTTCCACTCCTGAATCATACAATTGGCTAATATTGCTCTTGGCTTCCGACTAAGGGCATCAGCTACAGGATTACCCTTTCCAGCATGATATTATTTTGTGAAGTCGAAGTCCTTGAGGTATTCTAGCCAACGTCTTTACCTCATATTCAATTCCTTCTGAGAGAAGAGGTCAGAGTATAGAGTAAACTGCACTCCGTATAGATAATGTCTCCATATCTTTAGCGCAAACACTACCGCAGCCAATTCTAAGTCATGGACTGGGTAGTTCTCCTCGTGCTTCTTCAATTGGCGAGAAGAGTAAGCTATAACTCTTCTTTGTTGCATTAAGACACATCCGAGGCCAATGCCAGATGCATCGGTGTAAACCTTGAATTTCTCTCCTTCTACTGGTAAGGCTAAAATTGGAGCAGTAGTTAAGTGATCCTTAAGAGCTTGGAAGGTTCTTTCACATTCCTTGCTCCATTCATAACGGATCTCCTTGCGAGTTAGCCTAGTGAGCGGCACGGTGATCTTGGAGAAATCATTGATGAATCTCCTGTAGTAGCCTGCAAGACCCAAGAAACTCCGGATCTCACTAGCAGTGGTCGGTCTTTCCCAATTCCTTACAGCTTCAACTTTTGATGGATCAACGGATAGTCTATCCTTTGAAATCACATGACCTAAGAAAGACACTTCTTCCAGCCAGAATTCACACTTACTGAGCTTTGCATATAATTGATTTGTCCTCAATATCTGTAATGCAATCCTCAAATGCTCCTCATGGTCTTCCTTGGTCTTTGAATAAATCAATATATCATCAATGAAAATCACTACGGACTGATCTAGATGAGGCCTGAACACACTATTCATTAACTACATAAAGGCTGCAGGGGCATTTGTTAGTCCAAAAGGCATAACAACAAATTCATAGTGCCCATACCTGCTCCTGAATGCGGTCTTATGAATTTCCTCATCTTTGATCCTTAGTTGGTGATATCTCGACCTGAGATCAATCTTTGAGAAATACTTGGATCCAGATATTTGATCAAATAATTCATCGATTCTCGGCAGTGGATACTTGTTCTTGACAGTGAGATGATTCAACTGTCGATAGTCAATGCATAACCTCGTGGATCCATCCTTCTTCTTTACAAATAGCACGGGTGCTCCCCACGGGGAAGTACTCCGCCTAATAAATCCCTTCTTTAGAAGTTCCATCAATTGTTCCTTTAATTCTTTGAGTTCAGCGGGGGACATCCTATACGGTGCCTTAGAAACTGGACCAGCGCCAGGGATCAAATCGATGGTGAAGGCCACTTCTCTTTGTGGGGGTAGTCCAGGCAATTCTTCCGAGAACACATCCGGAAATTCTTGTACAACTGGAATGTCTTCTATCTTAGACTCCTTAGTCTCCTTAATGGTGACAAAAGCAAGGAAAGATACACATCCTTTCCTTATTAGCTTGCTAGCTCGAAGAGCCGATATAAGAGGTGACTTGCTTCGACTCTTAGGGCTAGTATAGACCAGATCCGAAAATTCCTTGAAGGTAACCCTACTGTTATGGCAATCCACAGTTGCCTGGTACTTGGATAGCCAATCGGCTCCCAATATGATATCATAGTCCCTCATATCTAGGCATATCAAGTCAATAGGTAGATTTCTTCCTTCTACCAAAACTTCACAATTTTGGTAATGATGAACAATATCGGCTTCGTTTTCGAGAGGAGTTGAAATAACTATTTTTTATATATATATAAAAAACCTTGCCTAGGTGTGAATGGGAGAGTGCACCCCTTACCAGAGGTAAAGGGAACAGCCACACCATCCAAGCCTAAGGGGTGAATTTTATTGATAAAAAGAGAAGATTACATCACATCAGACGGATGCTAGGCATTCCTAGCTTATCCAGTCGAGTTGCACCTTTAACAACATGAGGAAGCTCCTTAAAAGTAAAAAAGGAGTTACACTTAGTGCTACAAGCTAAAGATGCTAAGGAATCAGCAACAATGTTGGCTTCTCTGAAGATGTGTGAGAAATTATCATCTGAGTGAGAGATGCGCCAGATATCTCTTGCATAAGGGAGAATGATCCATGGGCAGGGAATTTCCTTTGAGATAGTCTGAATTAAAATCTTGGAATCACACTCAATGGTAGTAGGCCTGTCTGAAATGGTGTGGAGATATTGAAGACCATCATATAATGCCCTTGCTTCTGCTATAAGGCTGTTAGAGTTACCATAAAAGTGTGAGAAAGCAAGGAGGACATTTCCAGCATGGTCTCGGATGACACCACCACCACCCGAAATACCAGTAGATTTGCAAGCACCATCAGTATTCAATTTGATGAAAGGCCATGGTGGACACAACCACTTTATAAGCTTTGGACGCGGGCAATCTGTAGCAGCAACTTGAATATTAAAATCAGCCAATATAATCTGATTGTTATTTGATTTTTCCTTGAGGCCTGAAAGGGCAATGATTTCCTTTGCTTGAGTAGTGATTTGTGGAGAACAACATGCTTGGATATTCTCCTGTCTTCATATTTAACCATATTTCTGTATGTCCATAGTTCCCACATCCCATAGCCAATAATGGAGAGAGTGAAGCAATCCAGTTTAGACTGTCGGCTGAGATTTTGAACTGTATTGAGAATGATGTCTTTGGCATTTCTTCCATGAATCTGCAAGCCTTTGGATTGAAGAGCCGACCAAATGAAAGATGCAATGTCACTTGTAATAAATAAATGGTTTGTTGTTTCCTCAGATGGTGTATTGCAGCAGAAGCATTTTGAGCACATAGGAATGCCAATGGATTTTATCCTATCATCAGTTGGTAGGTAGTTGTGAATGATTTTCCATAACTGGATTGAGAGTTTGGCTGGCGGCCAATTGAACCATAAGTTGTTCCATTTAGAATAATGCTGATGAGTTTGGACAGATAGAGCTTTTTTGTAAATAGAGGGGACTGTACAGTCACCTGTGGATGACAAACTCCAAATTTCTTGATCTCTGTCCTGAGAGAGGGAGGTGTTCTGAACAGCGGCCATAATGTCATGGGGTAGATAACTGCTAAGTAGATTCCACAGGTCAGTGCTAGGCTAAGTATAATAAGCTTGGACTGACAGATTGGGGCTTTGAATCAGATCAGCATGAACAAAAGAAGCCATAGTTTGGTTTCCAAGCCAAATATCACTCCAGAAATTGGTATTGAATCCATCACCAAGAATGCATAATTTGTGCTTGACAATTAGATCTCTAGCATGTAGCCAGGATTTCCGAGTAGAGCCCTTCATGTTCTTGAATTGGGCAGTAGAAATGTGACTACCTCGGATGTATTTTGCTCTAAAATAATCTGCCCACAGTGAATCAGCATGGATGGCTCTCCATAACATCTTGACCCTCAAGGCTATCTCCATCTGCCGAAGGGACATGACACCCAGTCCACCCTGAGATATAGGCTTACAGAGTTTGGTCCAGGATTTCCAATGCTTTTTATTCCCAAAGGGGGAGGATCCCAAGAAGAAATTTGCAAAGCTTCTTTCCAAGGCGTTGTGAGTTCCCACATGAAGAGATGAAGAGGCTAGGTAATAAATGGGAATGGAAGTCAGCACATGTTTAATCAAACGCAATTTAGCTCCTTGGGAGAGAAACTTTGCCGACCACCCTTGAATTCTTTTCTGGATGGAGGATAGAATACCTGCAAAATGCAGTTTTTTCTTCCTGCCAATAATCAGATGGTAGCCCAAATACTTGTGGGGAAAAGAATGCTTAGAGAAACATGTCAAATCATGTATCTTCTGGGCAACAGAATTCTTCACATTTGGGTGTAAGAAGTAACCACTTTTTCCAATACTGATAAGTTGACCAGAAGCATGTTCATAGATATTAAGAAGGTGAAGTAAGTTCCTGACAGAGGTAGCTGAAGCTTTGGTGAAGATGAGGGTGTCATATGCAAACAACAAATGAGAGATGGTGGGGCAGCCTCTAGGACCCTTAAACCATTCCACCGCACCTGTATTGAAAGCATTCTACAAGCATCTGCTTAGGGCTTCTTCTGCAATGATAAAAAGGCTAGGAGCAATGGGATACCCTTGCCGAATTCCTCTAGAGGATTTATAAAACCCTGCAGAGTCACCATTCAGTAATACCGAAAACCAACAATTGCTGATCATGTTATCAATGAGAGAGATAAACTCCAAATTGAAACCAAATTTCCTAAGCACTGCATATAGGAAGTCCCATTCAAGTCGGTCATAAGCTTTGGCCATATCAAGTTTAAAAATCACATTGCTTCCCCTTGTTTTTCTTCCAAGTTCTTGCACAAATTCTTGAGCCAATGCTATATTCTCCACTATAGTTCTCCCCTTCACAAAAGCAGACTGTTGGCTAGAAATAATTTTTGGAAGGATGCCTACTAACCTGTTGTTTAGAATAGTTGGAATGATCTTATAAAGAAAATTGCACAGGCTAATAGGTCTGAAATCAGAAATTTCAGTGGCACTGCTTTTTTTTGGGATGAGAGCAATTAGAGCAGAAGTAAAGCTTCTAGGAAGAGGACATTTGGTGTTGAAGACATACTGAATAGCAGCCACAATATCCCTGGCAATGATGGACCAAGCACACTGATAGAATGCCCCTGAAAATCCATCTGGCCCAGGAACACTGTCAGCAGACATATGGAAGACAGCTTCTTTGATTTCTGTTTCAGAGGGAGTACCACACAACAATTCATTATCCGACACTGTAATCAAAGAAGGAATGCATTCAAGGATCTTAGCATCAATGTAGTGATCCTGAGATGTAAAGGCCTGTTTAAAGTGATCAGCAGCAATTGATTTCATTTGATCATGATCTGAAGTCAGCATTCCATTAGAATTCTTCAACTGTAAGATGATGTGTTTCCTTCTATTAGCCATGGTAGTCATATGAAAAAAATTGGTGTTCTTGTCACCTTCACAAAGCCACTTGATTCTAGACTTTTGTCTCCAAAAGACTTCCTGTTATAGCAGGCAATTGGATTGAATAGTTTTAGCTTTATTGAGAGCTGCAAGGTTAACTGGAGAAGGGTCCAGGTCATAAGTAAGTTCAGTCCTCAGCACCTCGTCTTCAGCAGTAGCAAGGTTCATGTGCACATTACCATAGATATTTTTATTCCAACCCACAAGCATGTTTCTGAGGCATTTCAGTTTCAGGTGTAAAGTGGTGAGTGGGGAGGTTGCCAATGGACTAGTATTCCAACACAGTTCAACATCTTTTAAGAAATTCTCGTGCAAAGTCCACATTTTCTGAAAGAAAAATCTGCTCTTGAATCTTCTGAATGAAGGCATCTTGATGAGAAGGGGAGCATGGTCAGATGCTTCTCTCGAAAGGTGCTCAACTGTGATAGGTAAAATTTTAAGCCAATCAGCATTAAGAAGAGTTCTATCCAATCTAGCCCAAATACCTCTGCTACCTGATTGGTTGTTGTGCCAAGTAAATTTAGATCCCATATAACCAGCATCAAAGAGTTCACATTCCTAAATGCAGTCTTTGAAGTCTGAAATAGAACTCAGGTTTGGAGGACTTCCTCCTAATTTCTCATCAATATCCAATATACAATTGAAATCACCAGCCACCAACCAAGGGCCGGATATAAAAGCATGACAATTGGTTAATGAAGACCAAAGAGATTGCCTTTCATTTTTGGAACATTTAACATAAACAAAGGTGAAGTGAAATTGACGCAGAGAAGAATCTGTTTGAAGTATAGTGATTTGCTGATCATCCCTGAAGATATGACAGAAATCCAATGGTTCTTTCCACATAATCTAGATGTGAGCATTATCATCTCTATTAGCAAGGGCCTTGTCCATCCCCAGTTTTTTACACAGTCTGTCCAAATTTGAAACAAGAATTTTGGGTTCCAATAAAATAAGACACTTAACATTATGGTCTTTCAGGAGAAATTTCACTCTACCTTGAGAAATATCATTCCCTATGCCACGTATATTCCATACAAGAATAGACATAGTTAATTGTGGATGTTAGGAAGATTACCGGTGGAGCCAACCTTCTGCATTGACCTGGTAATAACCCCTGCTTGGCCTTTTTGCATGACCCGAGCATTATTAATAAAAGTAGTGCCGGGGTTGGATTCAAGGACTAGATGATCCATACTCACAGGATTAGACTCCAAAGCCAATGGGTCAGTCCCCAATACTGAGTTACCCTGAGTCTTGTGAGGATTAGATGAAGTAGGCAATTAAGACTCCTCATTGGTGACCATCAGAGCAGGGTGATCATTCAAGTTCTCAGAGCTATTCTTTGGAGACAAAACCATAATGTTAGCCAGTCCTTCAGCAGAAGAGGAGGGGAGGGCTCCGTGGGCAGCTTCTGGGAGGAGCAAAGTCCTTTTCAATGCCACTGGCTGCCAGCATTGCTTTGTAATATGGGGCTTGGATACATCCGAAGGCAGAGACGATCTTTCAGACAATTTGCAGTCAACCAGAGAGTGGCCAAGCCTGGAACAAGCAGAGCAAAATTGAGGAAGTTCCGGATAATAGATTTCTTTCCAAGTCCCACCCCCTGGGAATCCAATCCATATTCGAGAAGGATGGTGTTTGGAAACATCAAGCTCAACACAAGCACGTGCTGTAGCAGTGTTTGATAGGTTAAGAGATGATGGGTCGATTTTTAAAACCCGACCTATGTTGCCAGTAATCGACTGAATCATATGTTCTAAATAGAAATTTATCGGAAGGCTAGGGAAAGAAATCCATATAGGAAGAATAGGAGAATCTGAATCCGGAGAGAATTCCATTGACCACTTGAAGAATCGAAAGAATTTTCCTTGGACATACATAGAATCCCTCAGAAGCAGCTGTAAGTTGTCTTCATAGTTCCGAAACCTCAGAAGAAGATGGCGGGCATCCAAGGCACTTATCATGAAATCTTCTTTGAAATTGCATCGGTTAGAAAGATGGCTTCTAATCTTTGGAAAAGCAGGTCTTCCGCAGGGGGTGCGAGCCACTATGGCGTATTCAAACGGGAGCAAGCTATGAACTAATTCATCCTTTGTGAAAAATACAGCGGGCTCTCCGCTATCTGTAGATGCCGAGGCATGAATCGGACCACGGACAATAGGAGGTGTCATAGATGAAGCCAAAACTTCAGCAAAAGAACGCGCCAAGGGCTTTGGCACAGGCGGGGAAGACGGCGGGACAGAGGAGGTGGACGGATAACTAATTTGATCCATTCCGGTTCCATAGGTAATGGGTCAGCAAACTTCTTGGAAATAAAAGAATTCAATGCACCAGTATCAAATAAGACATGTGTAGACTTGGAACAAACTTGTAGTGTACCTTCCACTAGTCCGCCCTCGTCGTGATCTGCCTCTTTAATAGCTTGGAGACGTGCATTCTTCGTCACCGAGTGCTTCCCCTCACCGGCTTGATCGTTGAGCAGGGGACAGTCGGGAATCCGATGATCACGGCTCCCACAACGAAGATAAGCTCCAAGTTTCCTCCAACATTCATCGTCCTTGTGTCCGGCCTTATCACAGTGTTTACACACCACTTTGGGAGGTGTGGTGGTGATGTAGAACGGCTTGTTGTTCTTCTTGACTTTCTTTTCCTGAGAGGATTCTCCTCCATTACTTGGCCTCTTCTTGTGGAAATTGGGTTTGAAGGGACCGGGGCTAGTGACATGCTCCTTCTTATCTTTCCGCCGAATCCTATCGGATAGCTCTGTGGCATCTTCTAGTAGTTGGGCCTGCCGTACGATTTTCGAGTAGGCTTGTATGTCCATAGGGGCTAGTTGGGTGATAAACTGGGGCCTGAGCCCATTTAGAAATCTTCTAGCTTTCATCTTCTCGGTACTGACTAGGTGTTTAGCATACCGAGATAACCTTGAGAATTGTGCCTCATACTCAGTCACTGACAAAGATCGTTGCTTAAGTGCGGCGAATTTGGCGGCTTTCTTCTCTTGAACCCGGTCTGAGAAATATTTTTTGTTGAAGTATTTGGTGAATTCAGCCTATGTGATGGGTTCTTCACCTAAGGTGGCTTCTACGGACTCCCACTAGGAACGGGCGCCCCTTTCTAATTGGAATGTTGCTAGCAATACTTTCTCTTCATCCGTGCATTGCATAACACGGAATATCTTGTCCACTTCTCGGAGCCATTGCTCGGCATCATCGAGATCGGATGAGCCAATGAACCTTGGTGGGTTCATATTTTTAAAACTACAGTGGAGATCATCGGCTCCACGGTTTACCGCTCCTTGTGCCACTTGCTGTAGCGCCTGGGTCATGCCTTGGATAGTGTGTTGCATGTTACGCCACTTAGCACATTTGGCGGCCATTGTCCTACAAGGATTTACATAACTAATCAATTATGAGATTTGACCAAGAGTTTGAGTACTTAAGTTACCTTAACCCATGGTTCTACCCAATTCTCATCGGGTAAAGGTTTAAACCTATCCTTGGACTTGGGTTGTCAAGGAATTGAATATCCTAGGCTCTGATACCACAAAAACTGTCACACCCCGAGCGCGAAAGGAACCCAGAGTGTGTGACGAGTTTATATCGATCATGTCAATTAGAGCGTTAGTTTATTCGACGCAAAGACACAGTGCGCAAAAGTAAAGATAACCCAATCCTTTATTCAATTGCAACCTTAAAGTACTTCTATTACATTCACTTAATGAAAGTACTAAGACTCAACAAAAAGAAAAGTACAATGAATGACTCAAGAAAATAAAAAGATAAACTAGTTGACGCTTGGATAGATGGAGTAGCTCTAATCTCTTCACTCTTGACTTTCCCCATCTGACTGAGTCTCGTCATCGGACATACCTGAAAAATAAGGGAAAGCACTAGGTGAGCGAATGCTCAGTAGGAATTATATCTCAAATGCTAGCTGGCTTTAAGTAGATTACAAGTTACATGAAATGCAATATACCTATGCATGTTCGCATAAAATGACAATAGAGAACGTATAACGAATAGAGAACGTATATCAAGAGATAGTGAGTGAACTAGGAAGTCTTTCAAGAACTCATGTCAATATATATCAAGATGATCAAGCACGTATGTTTATCATGTCATGTCAAGAATTGGCTATCATGTTCAAGCAAGTAAATAAATACCCTTTCCGTGTCACGCAAGTCATGTCATGTCAAGTCGAATAAAGTACTAGATTTGTGGAATGTCATTTAACTAGAACGACAAGCACTTCGGTGCAATGCCACACCGTGATCATTACAACTCCCATGGGCACAAGTACTTTTGGGTGCTCCTCCTAGGACCAGATCGGGCCCTATATGCGCAGGCATTGATCATGTATTTCGACATCCACTATAGTTATAGCCAATATGGAATTTCAAAAGAATAAGCTTTGTAGGAACTTTAAGGTAGACCTTGTGGAATAGAATCACAAGGATTGAACTTTCATGTAAGGATACACTATAGTCAAGCCATATAATCATGATACTCACGGAAAACTAGGTGGAATCGGCTCCCTAATTAGGTGCCATGACATTAAGAATAAGCGCCCATATAGAGATGGTCGCTCGTTCTCGTACATGATAAGGTAGATAGAATTAGTGTCCACAACTATGGCACATAATTCTTAAGATATATGGCATGGTTTCCCATTCCACCAATTCAAGAATATTCTCATGACATCCAAGTAGCATATCATGAGGGCCGGCATACCATGTTTCTTTAGAGTGACATGGTAATCAAGTAGTCTCATAGGTTTTAATGGTACAACCCGCTCGGCTGCCCTGAGGGAATCCAAGGCTAGCAGAGTCTTACGGAGGTCTCTATGATAAGATCACAAGTCCGAAGGAACAGAATGTCCCGCAGACGGTTCATCTATCACCGAGAAATAGTGAGGTAAACGATAAAACAACGTGAAACGTGGGACTATACTCACGAAATGGAATATAGTGCCTAAACAAATAACCCACTGTCAAGGGTTACATAAAACATGAAATCAGGAAGTTAGTAAATTAACGCCTGAGCTTAAGTCTTCATTTTATGAATTAGTGCCCTTGTCAGGGTCATCAGTTCAAAATATGACAACTGTTCACTCAGCCGTTATATCCAGGTTCTGTTAATATTAAAATTCATAAATATTCTCATATTTCAAATATTATGTAAACGATGACTTATCTTAAGTCTTCAATTAAGTAAACAGCGCCCTAGTCAGGGGCGTCGTATTTCAAAATGATGGCAAGGTGAATGTCGTTATTTCAATATTCAAGTAAACATGTCACGAGCAATTCAAAAATTCATAGGTTATTCACTAATTGGCGCCCGAGTGTGGGGGGCGTTCATTCAATAGATGACCTGAAGAGAGTCGTTATTTCTTTCTCATATGATTTGCACCAGGCAGGTACAATCCTAGACACATGGTTTTTGGAGTATGTCCAATCAAGAATCTAGAGACATGTACAGACAGAGAAAAATAGCAGGAATTTATCAATATGATCATGCATTAGTTTACATGTAAGGGTTCTCCGTTATTAAATTTTAAACATGTGTATTTATTAATTAGCCCACTAATTGACGATTGTTTGCTCATTCGTTATATCAAATAGTGCCCTAGCCTGGGTCGCTATTTATTGTAAATGCAGAAGTCATAAAATATAACACCGGCAAATCTTTCTACTGATAACTATCAACCTATATGCATGCAGAAGATCTATTAATTCATAGGGTTTTGCTTAGCCTTGAGAACACCTACCTTTAGGCTTGATTTGGTTGATGAATCGATGAAGAACGGTGATGAGATATAGGAATATCCGATACTCTATTTTGCACAGGATGGCAACGGCAGTAGGTAGAAGAAGAAAGAAGCTCCCTACACTCCTTCTTGTTGCAGGAAAACCGCAAGAGGAAGAGGAAGAAAAAGATGAAGAATCTTCTATGTTCTTCACGTAGACCACGCAGAGCAGTAGCAGGGAGAAGCTTCAGCCTCCCCACGACACGTCCACGGTTAGAATATGATGAGGATCAAAAGCAGCAACCCCCTTAAGGCTCGGCTAAGGAAGAAACCACAGGGAAGAAGCCTTCTTCTTCACGTGATAGCAAGGGCAACAGTTACTGGTTTACCACAACTTGAAAAGAAGAAAACCTGTAGCAGAGAGGAAGAACACCGGAGTAGATGAAGCAATAACCAGTGCTTGATAGAAGGGCTGGGTATTTATAGAGTAGAGGATCCCAATGGGGCTTAGGAGTTTGATTAGGATTAAAAGTTTCCATGAAAGAATCCTACTATTATCTAATCATCCCTACGTGTTAATCCTTCTCGATCAATCCTTCCAACAGCCATGACTTCCCAGTTCGAACCAAACACCAACGGGTTCCTATTTTTGACTCTGCAGGGAAATAGCGCCTAGAATAGAGGCGTCCTTTAAAGAAATAGCGCCCATGATAGAGGTGTCATTCATATAATTGGCGCCTTCGTGAAGAGTCTTCAATTTATGAAATATCACCTTAAGAGAGGGCGCTATTTGATTTTGGCCCATTTGTTATTTGTTTTAATTTGGTGCATATAAACGGTTTTAAATATACATACATATATAAGGTTTGGGCTTTGATCATTAGTTTTAAATTTTCCATCGTTCAATTTGTCAGGGTTGCTACAGAACCACCTTAAAAACCTCTTTGCAGTGCGTGTGCTCTTGTGTGTGCTTCTACATCTTATTCATACTACTACTCATTGAATGCTTAGAACAGATCTCTGAATTTTTGATAAATTCTATCTCTAATTAGATTAGTTCTTCAGTGGTATATCAAAAGGCTCAGTTAGAACGCTGATCCTTGTGTGAGGAGTTCTTAGATCGAACCTCCGCCTAGTACCATACTGAAGCAACTGGTCATCTTGCTCCTTTCTGTTGGTGATAATTTTATTTCGTTATATCTATTTCATTACTTGTGGCATTTTCATTCTTAGCAGTTCATTTTATTCCGCACTAGTTCTTTTTAAACTGCTATAGATTGTGATTTTTGGGGGTAGATCTATTCACCCCCCCTCTTGATCTGATAGTCTTTCGATTCAACAGTTAAAGCGACAGTCGTCTCTAAGACCGCAACCCCATATGGAAGTCCAATCTTGACCGCAAGCCAGCAAGTAGCAGTCTACTCTGGACCGTTGCTCGTGAGGGGCACCTGGAAGAGAAACACTCCTCCCAAGACTGCAGCCCCTATTGGCGGTCCTGGCCAGACCGCTAGCTGTTACACAGGAGGACGGTGAGCTAGAAGGGGAGGGGATGAATAGATCACTGTTTTAAAAAATTATTTGACTGAGTCGAGGCAGGACCCTTAACCAATATAACGTAATTCACGAGCGCAGAACATAAATGACTCAAAATGTCATCAGCACATATGCACAACCACCTAGCGAGCAGTCAGACCAAGATTTCAATCATCAACATTCACATTTACTTAATGAAGCCAGACAAAATCATAAGGAAGATAGATGTGCACAACCATACCACGGAGAACAGGAGATTTAGATGGTTCAGTCTGCAACCTGCAGTCTTACGTCCATCCCTCACTCAAGGCCGAGTGAGGCTTCCTTTCACAAGAAAGAACCGCAGACTTAGTCTGCCTACAACATGCTGATCCACAGCTTGGGGATCGAAATCCCTACAGATGCTGATCACACAGCTTGAACCCAGGTCTCACACCCCAAGACCTGACCCAGAGATAACTCTCCCTTCCTCTTAGACAAGAGGGAACCCAACAGTGACTCACCCTCACTGCAATTCAGAGACACTGTCTCTCTTCCTCCACAGCCAGAGGGAGCAACCCAGATAGCCTCCTCACTATCTGAACACAGCAACACCTGGAGACCACCTCCCTTCCTCTGATCTAATTCAGAGGGAATCATAATGCAACCCAGAGGATCCACCTCTCTTCCTCTACACCTAGAGGGAACGATAAAACAGAGTATCGGAATTTAAGAACAAACAACTGAAAACATAAAGAGATATCGAAGACAATCGAACGGAGAAACAATGTAGCTTCTTAAAGAAGCATAGACAAAACATAGCAGAAAACCATCCTCTCCTTCACCACTCTCTCTCTCTTCCAGGTACCCTCAATGAGTGGATCAGGCTGGCTTCTCCTCTCCTTCCTCTCGCTCTGGCCTCACCCTCTTCCTTGTGGCTTCCGCAGCTTGTCAGGAGCAGAAACCTTCATATATATATATCCAACCTCATGAGAGAGTGAGGGTTTGGGAGACACGCGCGAAGACATGCTTCCAGATGAACCGAGCCACGTGTTAGACGATTATTCCCTCGGATCACGTGCTCACATAATTGGAATAAAGTTCCAATTTGTCTTTAAGTCCCTGTAAGGTTTCAGAGAACATTTAGTCAATCTCAAAAGTATTCAAGTCATAAATTATTCACACAGATTGCACGGGACTTATGAAAGGACAGAAGTGCGCGTCAACGCACTAAAGCCAAGGCGTTAACACAATGGATATAAGGAGAACAGGTGCCTTGACAAAACACACTAATGCGTCAACGCATCAGTTGACAGCGTTGACGCTTCTGCTGGGTGGTTGATCAAAAGAACCTTTGGTCAAAAACTCGAGGCGTCGACGCTTCCATTGTGTAGCGTCGCCTCAGCTCCTTGGACGAGATGCACAAAATCTTGGTAACAACCCAATGCGTCAACGCTTCAGGTGACAGCGTCGACTCAGCTTCATAGGCGAGACGCTCATGCCCTTGGCACCAAGCCAATGCGTCAACGCTTCAGGTGACAGCGTCGACTCAGCTCGATAGGCGAGACGCTCAAGCCCTTGGTACTAAGCCAATGCGTCAACGCTTCCATCGTGCAGCGTCGACGCAGTGGACAAAACAGCAAGCGAAAGACGCACTAATGCGTCTACGCACCCAGCCAAGTGCGTCAACGCACTAAATGTATAGATCCCATAAAATCAAGACAATTATGAGCTCATGGGTGTACATGATAGAGGAGCATCAAAACAGAAAAGCATGATGAAGAAGCATTTGATCCATAGATGTGCATGCAAGACAACAACATTAGATCCTGAGAATATTTAAACAATTCAGGATCTTTATCATTCATTTAGAAGCATCAAGATGATTATCATAAAAATAATTTGATTCATAGTGTTAGTCATCATCAAAACTTCAGAGATGCAACAATCTCCCCCTTTTTGATGATGGCAACACCATGAGTCAAATTTAGTGAAGGGAGAAATACCAACTTAAAACATTCTCAATAAGGGCAGCAACCCCTTTCAACCTTCTCCCCTTGTCAGACTTTTCAACTTGTACTCCCCCTTTCAACCTTCTCCCCTTGTCAGACTTTTCAACTTTTACTCCCCCTTTCAACCTTCTCCCCCTTTGACATCATCAAAACAAGGAGAAAGAGAGATGTTGACGCTGGACTGATGAGAAAAGATGGAGAGGATTCCAACAGTAGACACTCATTGTCAAATCTTAGAGGCTTAAGTGGGGCTGTAAGGTCCAGTGAAGAATCTTGGAGTTCTAGTAAGAGAAGGAGATTCAGAATAAACTTGAAGTTTATCAACTTACTATGATTATGAGAGAAGAGCAAGTGGCAACAAGTATGACTGAGGTAGCTGTTAAGGCTTGTCAAAGAGACAACAAGAGTTTGAACCACTAAGACAGCCTGTAGGCATTGAGGACAAACAGTCCAGGCAGAGAAGGCACTGTTATAGAGTGTATTTAGCCTGTTACACTTTTGACATTAAGTATGCACCTTGGTCAGAGGCCAGCATCCTCAGTTACTCAGTGTAAGAGCCTCATCACTTCTCAATTAGAGAACAGAGATAGTGACCATTGGTTGTTTCATGAGAAGACACCTTGATCAGAGGCCACAATCCCCAGTTACTCACCATTTTGTCATCATTGCTCTGCCAAGCATAATTTTGAATAGTATTTCTTTCTTTTGATTTTGTTTATGAGAACTGATACCTCATGACATAGGAAATTCTCATTTCATTGATGGGATTCCTAATTTCTCAGTATGCAGTTTTAAGCATAGATAAGTTTAACTAGCTCAACAAGGGGTTGTTTGAAGACAAAGCCCAGGGCAAATATTGGAGGTCTTATCATGTAGCAACCCTGATAAAATAAAAAGGAATAAATAAATCAAAATAGATTAAAAGATTTAATAAAATAAACAAAAGAGCTTGGAAGAAAAAGAATTAAACCCTGATGAAAATAACGCCTCAGATAAAGGCGCTACCTTACAAGAAACGCCCTCACCTAAGACGTGAATTAAAGAAAGGACGCCCAAATAATAAGACGTCAAAATTCAAACGACCAAAATAAATAAAAAGGGCAAGAAAGCGTAATGCCCTTTGAGTGGACACGTTTCAACAAGTAACGACGTTTGACAAGGCGTCAATTTAAATTCGACGCCCTTACTTAGGACGCTAATTCAGTTTGAGTTCCGTTCGACCCAGGAGTCTATCCAGGGTAAGTTGATAACTATGAGAAAGAGTTCGAATATAGTAATAATTCTATCTTGGAAGTATTACTTCCAATCAAACACTACCTCTGTTAGGATTTCCAAAGTCCCTATAAGTAACCCCCGTCGAACCCTAAAGATCTATTTGGACGACCTACTGCTGTTACGGTATGTGAAGAACAGTGAGTTCTTCTTGTATCTTTCCCTCTGTCTTTTTGATTTCATGAAGGATATTAATCTTTCATCTTCTTCCTCTAATACAGGTTAAGCGATCAATTGCGTACGTAAAGAACAAGGTAATGTTTTTCAATCTTTTCCCTAACTTCGGATATATTCTCATCATCCTTCCTTTTTTCTTCCCCTACAGGTTGATCGAAGATCATCATCTTCATCATCCTCATCAAACGTCTTCTGTATTACCATCTTTCTTGCTGCTGACTGTTAGAAGCTTCAGAGCATCAGTTTCTAACCGAGCCTCCGTCCGTTCATCAGATAATTCTCATAAGGTAGGTTTTCTCAAGCACTGTAGCCCAAATCACCATAATAACTATGTTAAACCATATATATTAGTTCATGCATATAGTTTTCACGAGTTTTAAAAGTTCTATTGTTGGAAAGAAACGCCCTTTCCAAGGGCGCTACTTTAATACGCGACCCAGACAAGGGCGCTACCTTGAAAGAAACGACCATGACCAGGTCGTCAATTCCAGATTTGACGCCCGGTACACGGACGTCAATTTTCTCAATTGTTAATTACCCATGTTAATTATCCAATATTCACTTAAACATGATTCTAAATCAGTGTACAATCATATTTACTTGAATCCCGATAAATTTCCTGTCATGACCATGTCTCTTGTTTCTGGAAATTATATGCTTGAAATCTGAAAATTTTTGAATTCACGACCCTGTATAGGTCGTCTCTCACTTGACTAACGCCCCTGTTCAGGGCGTGAATTGAAAAGTAACGCCCCTGTCCAGGGCGTGTTTTTGATAAATTTCTGAATATATATACTACAAAAATAGAAGTAAAGAATGAACGACCACTGTATACTTCGTCAACTTGTAAAGAAACGCCCCTTACCAGGGCGCGTTTTTGGTAAAATACTGAAATATTAAAATCTTACAAAAATGTAAAATAGATAAATGCCCTTACTGAAGGCGTTAATTACTTGAGTAGTGACTTTACTTAAGTCGTTATTTTCCTGTAAAAATATGTTTACCTGTTTCTGACAACCGATGGTTTCAGTATATCTATATATATATGTATATCGGCACTATATCTCCACTCCGTGAGTATAGTCCCACGTTTCATGATGTTTTATCGATCACCCTCAATTCTCATTGACATACAAGCTCTCCATTGGACATTCCGTTCCTTTGGACTAGTGAGTTAGTCATAGAGACCTCCGTAAGACTCCTCGAGCCTTGGATTCCTTCAAGGCCGACTGAACTGGTTGTACCCTAAAAACCCATTACACTATTGAATGCCATGTCACTCTAAAGAAACATGGTATACCGGCCCTTATGATATGCAAAGAGTTTATCATGAGAATTCTTAATGGGATGATGATATCATGCCATTTGTTGATGTTCTTATGGACCTCAATTCTATAATAAGAATGGGGGTATCTTGCCTTTGATATACTGTTCATGTGGACCTCAATTCTATATAAAGAATGTCCATACTTGTCATGGTACCCGAGTTAAGGGAACCTAATTCCACCTAGTTTCATCGTTCATCGTGATTGTACCGTTGTTATCGCCTATCTATGTCCAATGTCGTATTTTTGGACTCCATTCTCTCAAAGTTATCCTACGTGTCTACAAGCTTAAATTGTTGAAATTCCATATTGGCTATATATATATATACAAGAGTGGATGTCAAAAATACATGATAAATGCCTGCGCATATAGGGCCCGATCTAGCCCTGGGAGGAGCACCCGAAAGTACTTGTGCCCATGGGAGTTGAATGATAAGGTATCTGGCATTATACCGAGTACATGACTAGCTTGATTGGACATTCCACACAAATCTTGTGCTTGACTCGTACTTGACATGACATGAATTGCGTGACCCGAGAAAGGGTAATTACTTGTTTGCTTGATACATGATAGCCAAAGTTCTTGTCATGACTTGTTAAAAAGTACTTGCTTGAATATCTGTTATCTTTTCTTGAAAGCTCATGACTAGTTCATCTTGCTGTCTTATTGATAAATTCTTTCTCTATCTTGTCGTTTTATGCGAGCATGCATAGCTATAGTACATTCATGAAAAATGTAATCACTTAAACCCCTTGCTAAGCGCTTGAGATATAATTTCCTACTGAGCGTTCGCTCACTCCGTGTGTTCCCTACTTTTCAGGTAATTCCGACGACGAGGGAAGTCAATCGGATGGGAATGGTCAAGAGTGAAAGAGATAGAACTTCTCCAAGTGTCATCTAGTCTTTTCCCTATTTTTGAGTCAACTATGTACTTTCCTTTTTTTTTTTTGAATAGAGTATTGGATTTGTAATAGTCTATCCATTATGAAATAAAGGATTGGGTTATCTTTCTATTTTGCGCATCTCTGTTTTGGTGTCGAATACACTACTACTCTGATTGACATGATTGATATAAACTCGTCGCGCATATCCGAGTATCTTCCGCGCTCGGGGCGTGACAGTTTTTGTGGTATCAGAGCCTAGGGTATTCAATTCCTAGGAAAACCCAAGTCCAAGGATAGGTTTAAACCTTTAACCAGTGAGATTGGGTAGAACCAAGGGTTAAAGTTAACATAGAATGCTAGTCTTTAAGATACAAATCACGTATTAATCTAGTTATTATAATTGTAGGATAATGGCTGCCGAACGTACTCAATGGCGCAACATGCAGCGTACACTGCAAGGCATGACTCAAGTGCTGCAACAAGTAACACTAGGAGGTGGACAACGAGCAGGAAGTCTCCACCAGACTTTCAAGAACATGAACCCGCCCAAGTTCACGGGTTCTACTGATCCAGATGACGCTGAACACTGGATTAGGGAAACAGAACGAATATTCCGTGTTATGCAATGCACGGATCAAGATAAGGTCTTATTAGCTACTTTTCAGTTAGAAAGGGATGCTAGATGCTGGTGGGAATCAATAGAGGCTACTATAAATCAAGATCAGGTTTCGTGGGAGGAATTCGTTGAACACTTCAACGCAAAATATTTCTCGGACCGAGTTCAGGAAAAGAAGGCTGCAGAATTTGCTGCATTAAAGCAACAATCTTTGTCAGTGGCCGAGTATGAGGCCCAATTCTCTAGATTGTCTCGGTATGCAAGCATCTAGTTAGCACCGAGAAAATGAAAGCTAGGAGGTTTCTTAATGGGCTCAGGCCCCAAGCTATTACTCAACTGGCGCCGATGGACATTCAAGTCTACTCGGAGATAGTACGCCGAGCTCAACTATTAGAAGATGCCACAGAACTGTCTGATAAAGATTCGTGGTAAGGATAAGAAGGAACAAGTTACAGGATCGGGTTCCTTTAAACCCAACTTCAAGAAGAGGCCTAGCAATGGAGGTATTCCCTCGCAAGAGTAAAAGTTCAAGAAGACCAAGCCCTTCTCTATCACCACTACCTCTCCAAATACAGTGTGCAAACATTGTGATAAAGCGGGTCATAGAGCAGAAGAATGCTGGAGGAAACTAGGAGCATGTCTCCGTTGTGGGAGTCGTGAGCATCGGATTCCCGATTGCCCATTACTTAACAATCAAGCCGATGTCGGGAAACACCCAGTAACCAAGAATGCTCGTCTTCATGCAATCAAGGAGACCGAGCAAGAAGAAGAAGGCGGCTTAGTGGAAGGTACATTGAAAGTTTGTTCCAGGAATGCATATGTCTTAATTGATACTGGTGCATCGCATTCTATTGTTTCTAAGAAGTTTGCTGACCCATTACCCCTAGAACCGGAATGGATAAAGTTAGTTTTGTCTACTCCTCTGGATGATGAGACTGATATTACACATCATTACCAAAACTGTGAAGTATTGGTTCAGGGTAGAAATCTCCCTATTGATCTCATATGTTTAGATCTGAAAGAGTATGATGTTATACTAGGGGCAGATTGGTTATCCAAGTATCAGGCAACGGTTGATTGCCGCAATAGTAAGGTTACATTCAAGGAATTTCCAGAACTAATCTTGACTAGCCCCAAGGGTCGGAGCAGATCCCCTCTTATTTCAGCTCTCTGAGCTAGCAAGCTCATCAGGAAAGGATGTGCATCTTTCCTTGCCTTTGTCACAGTTAAAGAAGCTAAGGAAGCTAAGCTAGAAGACATTCCAGTGGTACAAGAATTTTCGGACATATTTCCGGAAGATTTGCCGGGATTACCCCCGCAAAGAGAAGTGGCCTTCACCATTGACTTAGTCCCTGGTGCTGGTCCGATTTCAAAGACACCTTATAGGATGTCACCTGCTGAACTCAAGGAGTTAAAGGAGCAATTGATGGAACTCATTAAGAAAGGATTCATTAGACCAAGTACTTCCCCATGGGGAGCGCCTGTATTATTTGTAAAGAAGAAAGACGGATCCATGAGGTTATGCGTCGACTATCGACAATTGAATCATCTCACTATCAAGAACAAGTATCCACTGCCGAGAACCAATGAATTGGTTGATCAAATTTCAGGATCCATGTACTTTTCCAAAATTGATCTTAGGTCAGGATATCACCAACTAAGAATCAAGGACGAGGATATTCATAAAACCGCATTCAGAAGTAGGTATGGCCATTATGATTTTGTTGTTATGCCTTTCGGACTAACGAATGCCCCTGCTGCCTTTATGCAGTTAATGAATAGTATATTCAGGCCTTATTTGGATCAATTCGTGGTGGTCTTTATTGATGATATATTGATTTATTCCAAGACCAAGGAAGAGCATGAGGAACATTTGAGGATTGCATTACAAATATTGAGGATAAATCAATTATATGCAAAACTTAGCAAGTGTGAATTCTGGCTTGAAGAAGTGACTTTTCTCGGACATGTTATATCAAAGGATGGCTTGTCTATAGACCCATCAAAGGTTGAAGTTGTAAGGAACTGGGAAAGACCGACCAATACTAGCGAGATCCGAAGTTTCTTAGGTCTTGTCGGCTATTACAGGCGATTCATCAAGGATTTCTCAAAAATCGCCGTGCCACTTACGAGGTTAACTCGCAAGGAGATCCGTTATGAATGGGATGAGGAATGTGAAAGAAGCTTCCAAACTCTCAAGGATCATCTTACTACAGCTCCTATCTTAGCATTGCCAATTGAAGGAGAAAAGTTCGAGGTATACACTGATGCTTCTAGCATTGGCCTCGGGTGTGTTCTAATGCAACAAGGGAAGGTTATAGCCTACTCTTCTCGTCAATTAAAGAAGCATGAAGAAAACTACCCCGTCCATGACCTAGAATTGGCGGCGGTAGTATTTGCACTGAAGATATGGAGACATTATCTATATGGAGTGCAGTTTACTGTATACTCCGATCACAAGAGTCTCAAATATCTTTTCTCACAGAAGGAACTAAACATGAGACAAAGACGCTGGCTGGAATATCTCAAGGACTTCGACTTCAATATACAATATCATCCCGGAAAGGGTAATCATGTAGCAGATGCCCTTAGTCGAAAACCGAGAGCACTGTTAGCCAATTGTCTGATTCAAGAATGGAAATTGCTGGAACAATTCTCTGAACTCAATATAAGCATGGACACGGACCCTAGATGTGTCACATTATCTCATGTAAGCATACAGTCAGATTTATTGTCTGAAATACAAGCACTTCAGGATGATGATCCTACATTAGTAGAAATCAAGGGCAGATTAGAAGGACAATCGGATTTCCAATTAGCTTCTGATGGAAGATTAATGTTCAAGAATAGAACTTGTATATCGGACTGCCCAGAATTGAAGAAAAAGGTCTTAGATGAAGCTCATAGGTCAAGGTATACGATTCATCCTGGATCTACCAAAATGTACCAAGATGTAAAAAGAAATTTTTGGTGGCCCAACATGAAAAGAGAAATAGCGGACTACGTATCACGCTGTCTCACGTGCCAACAAGTCAAGGCGGAACACCAAAAGCCTGCTGGAAAACTACATCCTCTAGATATCCCTAAATGGAAGTGGGAGGATATTGGTATGGATTTCATCATGGGTTTATCTAAATCAAAAAGAGGACATGATGGAATATGGGTTATCATTGACCGATTGACTAAATCAGCACATTTCTTGCCAATCAAGAGTCGATGGTCAGTTGATGTCTTAGCTGCACTATACATCAAGGAAATAGTCAGATTACATGGTATTCCTGTTTCAATCGTGTCTGACAGAGATCCCCGTTTTACTTCTCATTTTTGGAAAGGACTACAACATTCGTTGGGAACAAGACTTAACTTTAGCACAGCCTTTCATCCTCAAACGGATGGTCAGACCGAGAGAACCAATCAAGTAGTCGAAGATATGCTAAGAGCATGCATTACTGATTTTGATGGAAACTGGCATGATCACTTGCCTCTGGTCGAATTTGCATACAATAATAGCTACCAGGCAAGTATACAACTAGCACCTTTTGAAGCCTTATACGGAAGGAGTTGCCAATCACCCTTATGCTGGGATGAAGTTAGAGAGAAACAACTGTTAGGTCCAGAAATGGTAAGGGACATTACCAAGAAGATACAATTGATCAAAGAAAGACTGCAAATTGCTCAGTCTAGACAAAAGGATTATGCTGACACAAGAAGGAGAGATCTTGAATTCCAAGTTGGAGATCATGTATTTCTCAAGATATCGCCTGGACGTGGAATACGAAGATTTGGTGTTAAGGGCAAGCTTACACCAAGATTTATCGGACCTTTTGTGATACTAGAAAGAGTTGGCGAGGTTACTTATCGCATCGCATCGCATTGCCACCTCAACTGTCCGAAGTACACGATGTGTTCCACATATCTATGTTGAGGAAGTATGTGCACGATCCATCACATATTATTGAGCATGGAAATCTAGTAATCCAGAAAGATTTCACATATGAGCAGAAGCCCATGCAAATACTAGATCGAGAAGTACGAACCCTAAGGAATAAGGTTATTCCCATGCTAAAAGTACAATGGAATAAGAATTCAGAACATGAAGCTACATGTGAGACCGAGGAATCTATGAGGAAGCGATTTCCAGAGTTATTTTAGAAGGTATGAACTCTACACTCTCCATATATAAATATATGCTATGAATTTGGGGACCAAATTCTTTTTAAGTGGGGGAGGGTGTAGCAACCCTGATAAAATAAAAAGAATAAATAAATCAAAATAGATTAAAAGATTTAATAAAATAAACGAAAGAGCTTGGAAGAAAAAGAATTAAACCCTGATGAAAATAACGCCTCAGATAAAGGCGCTACCTTACAAGAAACGCCCTCACCTAAGGCGTGAATTAAAGAAAGGACGCCCAAATAATAAGGCGTCAAAATTCAAACGACCAAAATAAATAAAAAGGGCAAGAAAGCGTAACGCCCTTTGAGTGGACGCGTTTCAACAAGTAATGACGCTTGACAAGGCGTCAATTTAAATTCGACGCCCTTACATAGGACGCTAATTCAGTTTGAGTTCCGTTCGACCCAAGAGTCTATCCAGGGTAAGTTGATAACTATGAGAAAGAGTTCGAATGTAGTAATAATTCTATCTTAGAAATATTACTTCCAATCAAACACTACCTCTGTTAGGATTTCCAAAGTCCCTATAAGTAACCCCCGTCGAACCCTAAAGATCTATTTGGACGACCTACTGCTGTTACGGTATGTGAAGAACAGTGAGTTCTTCTTGTATCTTTCCCTCTGTCTTTTTGATTTCATGAAGGATATTAATCTTTCATCTTCTTCCTCTAATACAGGTTAAGCGATCAATTGCGTACGTAAAGAACAAGGTAATGTTCTTCAATCTTTTCCCTAACTTTGGATATATTCTCATCATCCTTCCTTTTTTCTTCCCCTACAGGTTGATCGAAGATCATCATCTTCATCATCCTCATCAAACGTCTTCTGTATTACCATCTGTCTTGCTGCTGACTGTTAGAAGCTTCAGAGCATCAGTTTCTAACCGAGCCTCCGTCGGTTCATCAGATAATTCTCATAAGGTAGGTTTTCTCAAGCACTGTAGCCCAAATCACCATAATAACTATGTTAAACCATATATATTAGTTCATGCATATAGTTTTCACGAGTTTTAAAAGTTCTATTGTTGGAAAGAAATGCCCTTTCCAAGGGAGCTACTTTAATACGCGACCCAGACAAGGGCACTACCTTGAAAGAAACGACCATGACCAGGTCGTCAATTCCAGATTTGACGCCCGATACACGGACGTCAATTTTCTCAATTGTTAATTACCCATGTTAATTATCCAATATTCACTTAAACATGATTCTAAATCAGTGTACAATCATATTTACTTGAATCCCGATAAATTTCCTGTCATGACCATGTCTCTTGTTTCTGGAAATTATATGCTTGAAATCTGAAAATTTTTGAATTCACGACCCTGTATAGGTCGTCTCTCACTTGACTAACGCCCCTGTTCAGGGCGTGAATTGAAAAGTAACACCCCTGTCTAGGGCGTGTTTTTGATAAATTTCTGAATATATATACTGCAAAAATAGAAGTAAAGAATGAACGACCACTGTATACGTCGTCAACTTGTAAAGAAACGCCCCTTACCAGGACGCGTTTTTGGTAAAATACTGAAATATTGAAATCTTGCAAAAATGTAAAATAGATAAACGCCCTTACTGAAGGTGTTAATTACTTGAGTAGTGACTTTACTGAAGTCGTTATTTTCCTGTAAAAATGTTTTTACCTGTTTCTGACAACCGATGGTTTCAGTATATCTATATATATATGTATATCGGCACTATATCTCCACTCCGTGAGTATAGTCCCACGTTTCATGATGTTTTATCGATCACCCTCAATTCTCATTGACATACAAGCTCTCCATTGGACATTCCGTTCCTTTGGACTAGCGAGTTAGTCATAGAGACCTCCGTAAGACTCCTCGAGCCTTGGATTCCCTCAAGGCCGACTGAGCTGGTTGTACCCTAAAAACCCATTACACTATTGAATGCCATGTCACTCTAAAGAAACATGGTATACCGGCCCTTATGATATGCAAAGAGTTTATCATGAGAATTCTTAATGGGATGATGCTATCATGCCATTTGTTGATGTTCTTGTGGACCTCAATTCTATAATAAGAATGAGGGTATCTTGCCTTTGATATACTGTTCATGTGGACCTCAATTCTATATAGAGAATGTCCATACTTGTCATGGTACCCGAGTTAAGGGAACCTAATTCCACCTAGTTTCATCGTTCATCGTGATTGTACCGTTGTTATCGCCTATCTATGTCCAATGTCGTATTTTTGGACTCCATTCCCTCAAAGTTATCCTACGTGTCTATAAGCTTAAATTGTTAAAATTCCATATTGGCTATATATATATATACAAGAGTGGATGTCAAAAATACATGATAAATGCCTGCGCATATAGGGCCTGATCTAGTCCTGGGAGGAGCACCTGAAAGTACTTGTGCCCATGGGAGTTGAATGATAAGGTATCTGGCATTATACCGAGTACATGACTAGCTTGATTGGACATTCCACACAAATCTTGTGCTTAACTCGTACTTGACATGACATGAATTGCGTGACCCGAGAAAGGGTAATTACTTGTTTGCTTGATACATGATAGCCAAAGTTCTTGACATGACTTGCTAAAAAGTACTTGCTTGAATATCTGTTATCTTTTCTTGAAAGCTCATGACTAGTTCATCTTGCTGTCTTATTGATAAATTCTTTCTCTATCTTGTCGTTTTATGCGAGCATGCATAGCTATAGTACATTCATGAAAAATGTAATTACTTAAACCCCTTGCTAAGCGCTTGAGATATAATTTCTTACTGAGCGTTCGCTCACTCCGTGTGTTTCCTACTTTTCAGGTAATTCTGACGACGAGGGAAGTCAATCGGATGGGAATGGTCAAGAGTGAAAGAGATAGAACTTCTCCAAGTGTCATCTAGTCTTTTCCTATTTTTGAGTCAACTATGCACTTTCCTTTTTTTTTGAATAGAGTATTGGATTTGTAATAGTCTATCCATTATGAAATAAAGGATTGGGTTATCTTTCTATTTTACGCATCTCTGTTTTGGTGTCGAATATACTACTACTCTGATTGACATGATTGATATAAACTCGTCTCGCATATCCGAGTATCTTCCGCGCTCGGGGCGTGACATATCAAGATGTCCAAAGAGAAGCTCATAAACAGAAACCATTTCTTACAAGTCTAGCTTGTTCATGAGTCATGCAACAAAGTTAGAGGATATACTTGTGAAGGTTAATCTTAGCCTCTTAAGACTTACTAGAAGAGGATTCTAGCTGGACTTTAATTGCACAAACTTAAGAATGTAGGAAATGAATGACGTTCTATTAAGAGGAATATTCAAGATCAATTCTAACATTTAATCCAGCAATAACACCCATCTTTCAAGCGTTTCTAATTAGTCAAGCTCCCCCTCTCTAGTAGCTCTATCTCCCATTCTACCCAGAAAATAGCAGAGAAGCAGAATTGACTTTACTCAAGGCACACACCCGCTCCCCCTTACATAGGGACCCCCACCAGAGAAAGTAAGACAAAACTACCACTAACTTTATGGAGATACATGAACCAGAAACCATTGCCTCAAATCAGTCAGAGTTTGTAAATACCAAGTTCTCTTCTCAAAGAAGTGAATTTTTCAGTGTCTAGAGGTTTTGTAAAAATATCAGCAATTTGATGTGCAGTCCCAACATGAATTAATTCAAATGTTTTATTTGCAATTTCATTTCTGATAAAGTGGTGCCTGATTTCAATGTGTTTTGTTCACGAGTGTTGTTAGAATGTAAGGCCCGGATACAGAGGGGGGGGTGAATGTATCCCTCTACAAATATGGCCTAATTAAAACTCTAATGCTCAGTAATGTGGAATTAAAACTGTTGCAGAAATAGCCTAAGGAACCTTAGAAGGATCAAAGCAAGACAGCAACTCAAGAAGCCCTCAAACGATCCTAAGCAAGCATCTAATGTGCAGCAATTAAGTGAACATATAAGAAACTCAATTAACCTCTAGGATATAGATAATCAATTAAATCACGGTCCTAGCATGCATCTAGCGGAAGCAGGAAATCAAACAAACCACTGCACGATGATTTTAGGTGGTTCGGTCAACAGACCTACGTCCACCCCTCACTCCAAACCAGAGTCAGGCTTCCACTAGTAACACTAGCACAGCAGACTCAGTCTGCAACAAAGGCTACCAAACAGCTTGACCAGGGGAACAACCTCCCCTCTTCCTCCCAACTAGAGGGACACCCCAAGTGACTCCCAGCCACTTGGAAACCAGAGACACACGGTCTCTCTTCCTCCAGACCAGGAGAGAACACCTGGACTTGCTACCCACAAGCCTAGAACCGGAGGAACAAACCTCCCTTCCTCCAAACCGGAGGGGAACCTAGAGACCCAAGTCTCTCTTCCTCTGAACCCCAGAGGGAAGCACAACCGGAGATAAATCTCCCTTCCTCCAACCCGGAGGGAAACAACCGATGACACCCTATCAAAGGCAACCAGAGACGCAAGTCTCCCTTCCTCCACACCGGAGGGAACCAACCACAAGTAGCACCCAGCTACTTGCAAATCGAAGACACAAGATCTCCCTTCTCCTGAGTCCACAGGAGGAACCCGATCCCCAACAGGGTAATCAGAAGAACAATAAGTGAATAGTTCAAAAGAAAATCAAAATCCAGCAACAGAAAGCTGAAAAGATAAAATCAAATGTGGCTCTCGCAGGAGCTGGCTGGCCTGGATTTGATCCACGGTCCAGCAGGAACTTCTTCTACTGCTTCTCTCTTTCTCCCAGCATGAACTCTCTTTTCTTCTTCTTCTTCTTTCTTACTTCTTCTTCTTCTCACAACTTCTGCCTTCACCTTCTTCTCACTCTCTGTATCTCACTGTCTCTCTTTCTTTTTCTTCTTCTGCTCTCTCGATCTAGCTCTGAGCCTTCTCTATCTCTTCTTTCTCTTCTGCACCTCTTCTTCTTTTCTGGCTGCTTCTACTTCAGTCACTCTCTACCCACTCACACACTCTTCAGAGGAAGAAGACACATATATATAGCAGCAGCAGATTAGGGCGGCGTGTGCTCTCCATGATTCCCGCCCAAATGCTTCAGTCCACGTGGAGGCTCCTCTGCATCTCGGATCTCGTGCTAGATGCCAGCCTCGTATCACGTGCCCCACTCTTCACAGGCTCCACGAACAGTACATGTCACATAGTCATAGGAGATTAATTAGAATGATAAAATGTATAGACTTTGAAGACTTAGCCAACGAGTGTTTTGACTTGAACAGCTAGTCACGAGTGTATAGACTTAAGATGTGATAACAAGTGTGTAGACTTGAACTTAGAAATGAATGTATAGACATTAGAACAGCAAAATGTGCACTATACAGAAAACGACACGAGGTACATAAGATGACTACAGCACGAGATAAAAAGAAGACGACACGAAGTGCATACAGTAACAAGGCTAACACTACAAAGAGAACGACACGAGGTCGGATGAGAACAACACGAGGTGAAGAAGAAAATAACACGGAGTAAGACGGTAGTAAAACACGCGATCAGAGGAAACCTGGACGAAGATAGAAAGAAACAACACAAAGACATGAAGACTCAAACATAAAAATAACACGAAGACATAAAAACTCAAACATAAAAATAACACGAAGACATAAAAATGAAAGATAACACGAAGTCATAAAAACAAAAGATAACACGAAGACACAGGAAAACGACTCGAACACGAGGACGACACTGACTGAAAACAACTCGAAGACGAAGGGGTGACACAGAAGGAGTGACACGAGGTGGCACAGAAAGCAGCACGAGGTGCTGCAGCGTTCAGCACGCGATGGAACAAATAACGACACGAAGACAACTGGAATGATGCGTGTAGCAGTTCGTTGTACATACTTCTAATGTACAGACTTTGAAATAAAGAGTGTACAGACTTGAGAGATCAAGGCACGATGTATAGACTTTGCCCAAGGAAACGAATGTGTAGACTTTGGCTTGGAACGAAGGTAAGGATGAGGCTGTAAAGACTTGGCCAATATGAGACACTGTACAGACTTTGTCAAGTGACTGGCTGTACAGACTTCAGAAGATGAAGACTCTGTATCGACTTGAAACAAAGGCAGTGTATAGACCTAAGCATTTGAGCATAACAAAAGCTATGAATGTATAGACTCCATGATCAAAATGCAATGCTGACTGATGTATACACTTGGCAAATAGATTGATGCATGAACTACCCTGTACAAATTTTAAGACTTAATGAGCAACAAAAAAGGGACAAAGCAGCATGGCGTCAACCCAGCTATTCCACTGCGTCAACGCAGCCATTGCACCGCACCCATATTAGTGAAAGACAGACATGCAGACATGATCTATGCCATGCTCACAGTTAAACTGTGTAGCAATGAACTGTAACATGAACATTATCAGCAGAGAAGCAATGCACAGAACAGAGCACAAACCAATTTATCACAGCATGACTCAAGCATACACATGCATTCTTCACAATTCAGACATGGCACACTCATGCAATCTCCCACAGAATAGATCAGACATATTCAAGAGAAAGTGGTGACTCAATTATGTTGCTATCATTAAAACACCACATCATCAACAAAGCACAAGGGGCACAACAATCTCCCCCTTTTTGATGATGGCAACATAATGAGTCACACTGACTCATCAAACTATTCTCCCCCTTTGACAGAATCAAAAAGAAGGGAAATGGTTTGATAGTCAACTGTAGCACATAAAAGTAGCACACAAAGACAGCACATAAATGTAGAGAATGAGTCATAGTTCTAAAAAAAAATGAAGATCTCCCTTATGACAATGAAACAGCTCTCCCCCTTTCAACATGCATGATTGACTACTCTACCCTTAGAAGTAAATAAACCATAACTCCCCCTGAAGCACAAGAATGGACTCTGGTTATCCAATAAATCAATCTGAAATCAGCCATTTCAAAGAATCTGAATTCTGGTGAAAATACCACAGAATCAGAACTTATTGCGGAACAAGATGGAAGATTCCAACAGTGTAGAGAGAAATGTATCTCAGGAATCAATCTGAAATCCACCACCATAAGGATTCTGAAGTTCAGAGGGCTGCAAGTGAACAAGGTAATAATGGGAGTGGCACCTCACATTTGTATGGTCAGAAAAATGCAGATGGAATCAGTCAACTGATAAGAGAGAAGTTCACTTTGTTGATCATGCAAGAATCTGATCATGAGGGATTTGAATGCATACATCACTTCAATAAGTCTTAAAAGATGTAGACCCTTCTATCATAAAGAATTATGAAGTGGCAACTTAATCAATCTGATTTAATTTTGATGTATACCAACTTTGCCAAATTAAACTCAATGCTCATATCTGAATCCAAGTTTTAATAAAAGTGAACCAAATAGTCAGAAAAACACTCAAAAACAATCATCTTTTATCTTACACATATGATCTCAATTGCTCCTTTGAAAAATACACAGGTTAGTACTGAAATTAAACATTTTTTCAAGAACATGAGTTGACAGATTTTTCAAGATAATTTTATTTGAAGCACATTATATTTTTCCTGAGTAATTTAAGTTGATCAACACCTTTTTACATGAGGCACAACAAGTCTTAGTTGAAGTGACCCAGTTACTCAGTGTGATAACTGGCATTGCCTCTCACTTTGAGAGCAGAGTTAGCAATATGAGTGTCTTTTTACATGAGAAGACACCTTTATCAGAGGCCAGACTCCCCAGCTACTCAACACAAATAAGCTATTGCTCTGTCAGGTTTTGTTTCGCTAAATTTTTTATCAGAGATAACTGTGGCACCTCATGACATGAGTTACTTTATTTCATTGATAAAGAACTCAGTTTCTCAGTGACCGAGTCATTGCTCTGAATTCATAATTTTTTATTTAGTCAGCTTTTTCAAGTTAATGTTTAACCAAACCACTCACTCTATGTATCTCTACCAAAGTAGCCTAGATTTCAAATTTCAGATATCAGATGAGAGACTTTAAGGATTACATGACACAAGAGGTTAAAGTTTATTAAACCTCATCAACAGATATTTTCAATTCATTTAATTACAAAGCTGAGAATACATTAATCTTATATTAGTCTGATTCAGTGATAATTCTTAAATCCATATGATAGGAGTTTCTGCCAAAATCTCAGACTGAATTGCATGCCATGCATCTTAAGTTCCTCAGATCAGAACAATAAATTTAGCTGACCAACAACTCAATAATGGAGCCAAAATAGTCACACCAGCTAAGAGGTATATGAAGGAAGAGTACAAGCTGGTGGAAGAGTAAATCAGCAATAGAGAAGAGCATCAGAAGAAATTTTTATCATTAGACAGGAGCTGAGTCTGGAATACAGACTGATCAGCTATTTTAGAGATATCAGCAGAGAATACAGTTGAATAGCGTATAGTCAAGAGAATGAATCGGGTTACTTAAACAAAAGGAGTTCATGAGGTGAAGAAGATATGAAATAGGAATGCTCCCCCTGTCTAAGTGCAGTGAATTTCTTTTTAGATTTTTCAAAATTTTATGATATGCACTATCCTACATATGCAGTATGCAACAATTCTAACAAGGAGAGCATGATGATCAATCAACAACAAACTAGCTCCCCCTGACAAAATGCATGATGTGCAATGAATCATTTCTTTTTGAATTTTATTTTCTTCAAATTTATGATATGCAATACACTGCTCTAGATGAGAACTAGACCCATGGTACTAGGCGGAGGACTCGGTCCAAGGACCACCTCACACATGGCAGTAGCATCTTGACATACTCCATATGCCCTTCAGCACTGTTCCATTTAATATATCATGATGGTCATGCAAATGACATATGCAGCGCAAAGTAATCTCATTTGTTTAGTGCAAACAACAGCATGAGAAGAACATCAAAATCAACCAAGCAAAACAACAATTTCGGATAATGAAATTGAAATAGATTTCAGAACTGACCTGAATTGAGTCCTGGGATTTTCTTTTTGAGTGCCTTGGTTAACCCCTTTTATTTCTCCCTCCAAGGCACACCTGCAAAGTATTTGATCATCTTGATCCTGCAGGGACCCAAGCAGCTTTGGGTCCTGCGTTAGCCCTGACAGGTTTTCTAAACATTTTCATTGCAACATTATCATCAAATTTCATCAGTGAACAGTCATCCATAGAATGTCCAAATTTTCCACAGTATCTACATGAAATGGCTGGTGTTTGATTCTTATGATGCATATTGACAGCAGGGTGATGTTTATAAACATGTTCATAAGAATTTCTGTTATATGAATGAGCAGTTTGATGCTTGTTCTTAACCATCCAACATTCAGCAGATTTATGGCCTGGCTTCCCACAGTTATAGCATGAAATTTTCACAAAAGATTTTGCAAGGAATTTGACAAAATGGGGTTTAACATAGTTCTTTTGAACATACCAACAGTCATTGACTGTATGCCCATTTTTCCCATAGTGGGAGCAAGCAAAAGAATTTCTTCTATGAAAAATATTTTTACCCCAAGTAGATCTAAACCAGCACTCAGCAGCCTTGTGCCCAGGCTTATTGCAGTTGAAGCACACAATGTGCTGACTAGGATTGTGGTTAGATCCATATGGACCATGAACATGAATGGGGAACTTGGCATGCTGTTTATTGTCTTCTTTCATGATAAAATATTCACTCATGAGATGACCATGCTTCCCACAATAATAACATGAGACATCAGGCTTCCTAGCAACATGGTTTCTATCAAAAGAGTTTCTAGAATGTAAAGTTTCACTAGCATGCTCATCCTTTAACATCAATCCACAATCCTCCATTATGTGACCTCCTTTCCCACAATAATAACATGACCCCTTTTTAATATGAATGTGTGAGAGATCATGTGAATTGTGTGTAGCCTTCTTTATAGCAACAGGAGTGTCTTTATCCTTCTTCTGTGAAGTTTCACCCTTTTTCAGTTTTTGATTTTGTTCCACAGTTTTGGGTTTTTCAGTGGATTTTTGTGCCGTGAATTTGAAAACAGAAGGAGCAGAGGTTGTGTTCTGATTGGTGGCTTTGACAAAAACAGTAGATGTTTCATTTCCATTACTCCTTTTATTTGTCGGACTATACCCCAGTCCCTTTCTCTCAAAGTTATCACTCTTTCCAAGAAGCTTATTCAGATTGTCCTTACCTTTGACAAATTTTGATAGAGAATTTTTCAAATCTTTAATCTCAAAATTTAAATCAGTAATTTTAGCTTCATATTTGGACAAAATCTGTTTCACAGGAAATTACTTGTTGATGCAAGGCATCATTCAGACTTTTGAGTTTTTCAACTTCCTGTTTTAGTTTTGTTTCATTGTCAGCTTCAGATAGGGACTTGTAAAGATCATCAACTTCTTGTTGAAGGGATGTGATAGTAAGCTCATATCCAGCTATTTTCCGTTCACTACAAGTGACATTTCCATTTAACATTAAGTTGATGGTTTTCATACTCTCAATTTCTTATTCAGCATTCATCAACCTATCAGAATTATCCATACTCACACACTTGCCTTTTTCCATTGTTATTAGCCTATCTGTCAACTGGGTGTTTACATGTTACAACTCATTGATTTCCTCTTGCAGTTTACCATTCTGCTCTAGGAGATCAGCATCAACCACCCATTCATCTGAGAGAGATTGACATTCATGAAACATTTCCTGTTGTTTTTCAGAATCTTTCTGTAATTCTATGTTTACAGATTTTATGGCATTAAGCTTTTCAATCAGCAATTTGTTCTCCTGTCTAAGTTTCTCTGATTTTTCATCATTTTTATTGGAGAACTCTTTAAGAGAGTCATTTTCAGATTTCAGCTTGTTTAATTCTGTAGCAACCCTAATAAATGAATAATTGAAATGAATTAAAACATATATATTACAGAAGTAATATATGAAAGGAATAGGGTTAAGTGGACGAAATAAAACAAAATTAAAAATAACGCCTCTTATTAAGGCGTTAATTTATAAAGAAACGCCTCTATCCATGGCGTTAATAAAGAAAGGACGCCCACACCTGCGGTCGTCAGTTCTCACGCGACCAAATGGGTAAGTAATATAAACGCCCCTATCTTGGGCGTGTTTTAAAACACGAAACGCCCTCTGTCAAGGCGCTTTTTAAGAAACGCCCTTATGCAAGGCGTCAATTATATAATACACGCCCTGACCAAAGTCGTTAATTCCATTCGGAACCGTTCGAACCCAGAACTTATCCAGGGTAAGTGATAACTATGAGAAAGAGTTCGAATGTGGTAATAACTCAATCTTGGAAATATTACTTTCAATCAAACACTACTTTTGTTAGGACTCCTAAATCCTATAAATAGTCTTGATCGAACGAACCCTAAACCCATTTGATCGAACGTCTGCTGCTAGGTACGTGAAGAACAAACTGTTCTTCTTATTTTCTTTTGTTTTCTTTTTTTTCTTGCTTCAGATTATGTGAAGAATAATTATTTTCTTCTTGTCCAGGAAACTCTGCTGCTGCCGAAGAATAGGTAATATTCTTCTATCTTCTTAAAACATCGATTACAACTATGAAGAATATCAACATCTTCATATTTACTTCTTTTCTCTTCCTCTACAGGTTCTGTAGCGTGAAGATCTCTGAAGAACGATTGTTCTTCTCCTTGTTGTTGCTGCCACTGTTCGTAAGTCGCAGTAGAAGCCTCTTCATCAAAGCCATCATCCTCTGCTAGCCAAAAACCCCTCACAGCCATCTCCAAATCAACTCTTAAAGGTAGGATTTTCTCAAGTCACTGTAGCCCAAACTAAATTGATACAGTACAATAATTATCATGCATATACATGGTTTGGTTTACTATAGTTTCTGAACGACTTTCTGTTAATTTCTTGAAAGAAACGTCCTTAGCAAGGGCGTGACTATGAAATACACGCCCCAGACTAGGGCGCTACTTTACAAATCACGACCCTGCCAAGGTCGTCAATTTGGATTTGACGCCCTGCACACAGGCGTTAATTTCATTTAATCATTAATCACCCATGTTAAGAATTGAGTATCTATGAAATAATGATCCTACAATGATGCATGATCACATGTCTTCAAACCTGCTAAATTTTATTGTCATGACCATACATTCGTTCTCCATGAATTCTATTATCCTGAAATTATTACTGCCCATGAAAAACTCATGGTATCTCTTGAATTCACGACCTAGACTAGGTCGTTTTCCATATGTAAACGCCCCATCATAGGGCGTGAATTAAAAATAAACGCCCCTTACTAGGGCGCGTACCTGTTAAAATCCTGGAATATATATTCTGTGAAAATAAGAATTTAATGATTAACGCCCCTGACAAGGGCGCGTTTTTGATAAATTTCTGAGAATAATTATATCCTGTCGAATATGTAAATGATGAGACGCCTGCCTCTGCAGTCGTCAACTTTGAAGAACGCCCCCAGGAAAGGCATGTTTTTGATAAATTAATGAAAAAAATGGAAATTCTGCAAATTGGCAATATATGTAAACGCCCTTCTGTTAGGCGTTAATTATTCAATACACGACTTTACTTAAGTCGTTAATTTTACTGTAAACTGATTTTATCCTGATTCTATTACCGATGGTTTCATATTATACATATATATATATATCGGCACTATTCTCCACTCCGTGAGTATAGTCCCACGTTTCATGTTGATTTATCGATCACACTCAACTCTCATTGACATACAAGCTCTCCATTGGACATTCCGTTCCTTTGGACTAGCGAGTTAGTCATAGAGACCTCCGTAAGACTCCTCGTAGCCTTGGATTCCCTCAAGGCCGACTGAGCTGGTTGTACCCTAAAAACCCATTACACAGTTTTTGCCATGTCAATCTAAAGAAACATGGTATACCGGCCCTTATGATTATACAAAGAGTATATCATAAGAAATTCTTGATGGGATGATGATATCATGCCATATCGTGTCATTCTTGTAAACCCCAATTCTATGATAAGAATGAGGGTATCTTGCTTGATCTTATGTTCATGTGGACCTCAATTCTATATAAAGAATGTCCATATTGATTTGTCATGGTACCTAAGTTAAGGGAACCATATTCTACCTAGTTTTATCGAACTCGTGATTATACCGTTATTATCGCCATTCTATGTCCTTTGTCATATTTTGGACTCTCATCTATCAAAGTGGTCATACGTGTTTACAAGCTTGATTATTGAAATTCTATGTTGGCTATAAACAAGAGTGGATGTCAAAACACATGATAAATGCCTGCGCATATAGGGCCCGATCTGGTCCTGGGAGGAGCACCCGAAAGTACTTGTGCCCATGGGAGTTAAAATGATAAGGTATCTGGCATTATACCGAGTACTTGACTTGCTTGATTGGACATTCCACACACATCTTGTACTTGACTCGTACTTGACATGAAATGAAATGCGTGGCCCGAAAAGGGGTAATTTACTTGCTTGATACATGATAGCCAAAGTTCTTGACATGACTTGTTAAATGTACTTGCTTGAATATCTCGAATAAACTTGTTATCTTGTTGGAAGTTCATGACTAAGTTCATCTTATTTTCTTGATATTACATTCTCTCTATCTTGTCGTTTTATGCGAGCATGCATAGCTTTATTGCATTCATGAAAATGTAATTACTTAAACCCCTCGCTAGTACTTGAGATATAATTTCCTACTGAGCGTTCGCTCATTCCGTTTGTCCCTTTTTACTTTTCAGGTAAGTCCGACGATGATGGAAGTCAATCGGATGGGAATGATCAAGAGTGAAAGAGATAGAGATTCTCCAAGTGTCATCTAGTCTTTTCTATAGTTTTCTCGAGTCAACTATGTACTTTTCTTTTTATTAAACAGAGTATTGGATTTGTAATAGTCTATCCATTATGAAATAAAGGATTGGGTTATCTTGCTATTTTGCGCATCTCTGTCTTTGTGTCGAATACACGACCACTCTGATTGACATGATTGATATAGACACGTCGCGCATCTCCGGGTATCTTCCGCGCTCGGGGCGTGACAGTCTTTGTGGTATCAGAGCCTAAGGTATTCAATTCCTAGGAAACCCAAGTCCAAGGATAGGTTTCAAAACCTTTAACCAAGTGAGAGTGGGTAGAACCAAGGGTTAAATGATCAATGAGTCCTTTATAAGATCATAGTGATATAATACTAACGTAGCTATCGTAATTGTAGGATAATGGCTGCCGAACGTGCTCAATGGCGCAACATGCAGCGTACCCTTCAAGGGATGACCCAAGTGCTACAACAGGTAGCACAAGGTGGTGCTCCACGAGCTGGAAGCTTACACCAAGCATTCAAGAATATGAATCCCCCGAAGTTCATGGGATCGACCGATCCAGACGATGCCGAGCATTGGGTTCGGGAGATTGAACGTATATTCCGTGTTATGCAATGCACGGATCAGGACAAAGTCTTATTAGCTACTTTCCAGTTAGAAAAGGATGCTAGATGCTGGTGGGAGTCGATTGAAGCTACTATTGACCCAACTCAAGTTACATGGGGTGAATTCGTTGAATATTTCAACGCCAAATATTTCTCTGATAGGGTCCAGGAAAAGAAGGCCGCCGAATTTGCCGCATTAAAGCAAAGATCTTTATCGGTGGCTGATTATGAAGCACAGTTCTCTAGACTGTCTAGATATGCTAAGCATTTAATTAGCACGGAAAAGATGAAAGCTCGTAGATTTCTTAATGGGCTTAGGCCTCACTACATTACTCAATTGGCGCCTATGGATATTCAAGTTTATACTGAAATGGTGCGCCGAGCTCAGTTGCTTGAAGATGCCACGGAATTATCTGATAGGATCCGTGGGAAAGACAAAAAGGAGCAAGTCACAAGTTCGGGTTCTTTTAAACCCAACTTTAAGAAGAGGCCCAATAATGGAGGTTCTTCCTCTCAAGATCAGAAGTACAAGAAATCCAAGCCTTTCTCTATCACCACTACCCCTTCAAACGTAGTATGCAAGCATTGTGACAAGGCTGGTCACAAAACAGAAGAATGCTGGAGGAAACTAGGAGCATGTCTCCGTTGTGGGAGTCGTGAACATCGGATTCCCGATTGTCCATTAATGAATGACCAAGCCGGTGAGGGTAAACGTCCAGTGACAAAGAATGCTCGTCTTCATGCAATCCAAGGGACCGAACCAGAAGAAGAAGGCGGATTGGTGGAAGGTACATTAAAAATTTGTTCTAAATATGCACATGTTTTATTTGATACGGGTGCATCGCATTCCATTATTTCCAAGAAGTTTGCTGACCCATTACCTCTAGAACCAGAATGGATGAAGATAATATTGTCTACTCCTCTCGGAAACGAGACGGATATCACACATCATTACCAAAATTGTGAGGTATTGGTTCGAGGAAAGAATTTTCCTATTGATCTTATCTGCTTAGATCTAAAAGAATATGATGTTATACTAGGGGCAGATTGGTTATCCAAATACCAGGCAACGGTTGATTGCCGTGATAGCAAGATTATTTTCAAGGAATTTCCGGAACTGACTTATACTAGTCCTAAGAGTCGAAGCAAATCCCCTCTTATCTCGGCTCTTCGAGCAAGCAAGCTCGTCAAGAAAGGATGTGTATCCTTCCTTGCTTTTGTCACTATTAAAGAAGCTAAAGAAACCAAGATAGAGGACATTCAGGTAGTGCGAGAATTTCCAGACGTATTTCCGGAAGAATTGCCGGGATTACCCCCTCAAAGAGAAGTGGCCTTCACCATTGACTTAGTCCCTGGTGCCGGTCCTGTTTCCAAGGCACCATATAGAATGTCCCCTGCTGAACTCAAGGAGTTGAAGGAGCAGTTGATGGAACTAATCCGAAAAGGGTTTATTAGACCAAGTACTTCCCCGTGGGGAGCACCAGTCTTATTTGTAAAGAAGAAGGATGGGTCCATGAGATTGTGTATCGACTATCGACAGTTGAATCATCTTACTATCAAGAACAAGTATCCACTGCCGAGAATCGATGAGTTATTTGATCAGATTTCAGGATCCAAATATTTCTCCAAGATTGATCTCAGGTCGGGATATCATCAATTAAGAATCAAGGACGATGACATTCACAAGACTGCATTCAGAAGCAGGTATGGCCATTACGAATTTGTTGTTATGCCTTTTGGACTAACAAATGCCCCTGCTGCCTTTATGCAGTTAATGAATAGCATATTCAGGCCTTACTTGGATCAATTCATAGTAGTCTTCATTGATGATATATTGATATATTCTAAGACTAAGGAAGAACATGAAGAGCATTTGAGGATTGCATTGCAAGTCTTGAGGACAAATCAATTATATGCTAAACTCAGCAAATGCGAGTTCTGGCTTGAAGAAGTGGCTTTTCTCGGACATGTCATATCCAAGGACGGTTTATCTGTGGATCCGTCAAAAGTTGAAGCTGTGAGAAACTGGGAGAGACCCACTAATGCAAGCGAGATCAGAAGTTTCTTAGGTCTTGCAGGCTATTATCGGCGATTTATCAAAGATTTCTCTAAGATCGCCGTACCACTTACAAGATTAACTCGTAAGGAGATCCGATATGAATGGAGTGAGGAATGTGAAAGCAGTTTTCAAACTCTCAAGGATCATCTCACCACAGCTCCGGTCTTAGCCCTACCAATTGAAGGAGAGAAATTCGAGGTCTACACTGATGCTTCTGGCATTGGCCTCGGATGTGTTCTAATGCAACAAGGGAAGGTCATAGCATACTCTTCTCGTCAACTGAAGAAGCATGAGGAGAATTACCCCGTCCATGACTTGGAACTGGCCGCGGTAGTATTTGCCCTAAAGATATGGAGACACTATCTCTATGGGGTACAGTTTACTGTATACTCCGATCACAAAAGTCTCAAATATCTATTTTCACAAAAGGAGCTGAACATGAGACAAAGACGTTGGCTAGAATATCTCAAGGACTTCGACTTCAGTATACAATACCATCCCGGAAAGGGTAATTATGTGGCTGATGCCCTTAGTCGAAAGCCGAGAGCAAGGATAGCAAATTGTATGATACAAGAATGGAGGTTACTTGAACAATTCTCCGAGCTCAATATAAGCTTGGACACGGAATCCAAATTTATCACATTATCTCATGTAAGCATACAGTCAGACTTATTATCTGAAATACAAATACTTCAGGATGATGATCCTATATTAGTAGAAATCAAAAGCAGATTAGAAGGACAATCTGATTTTCAACTAACTTCTGATGGAAGATTATCGTTCAAAGATAGAACTTGTATACCCGATTGTCCGGAATTAAAGAAGAAGATCTTAGATGAAGCTCACCGATCCAGGTACACTATTCATCCAGGATCAACCAAAATGTACCAAGATGTAAAGAGGAACTTTTGGTGGCCTAATATGAAAAGAGAAATAGCGGACTATGTATCACGCTGTCTCACATGCCAACAGGTCAAGGCGGAACACCAAAAGCCTGCGGGAAAACTACATCCTCTAGATATTCCTAAGGGGAAATGGGAGGATATTGGTATGGACTTCATCATGGGTTTGTCTAAATCTAAAGGAGGACATGATGGAATCTGGGTTATCATTGACCGATTGACTAAATCGGCACATTTCTTGCCAATCAAAAGCCGATGGTCAATTGATGTGCTAGCTGCACTATACATCAAAGAAATAGTCAGGATACATGGAATTCCTGTCTCAATCGTGTCTGATAGAGATCCCCGTTTTACTTCTCATTTTTGGAAGGGATTACAACATTCGTTGGGAACAAGGCTCAACTTTAGTACTGCTTTTCACCCACAAACGGATGGTCAGACCGAGCGAACTAATCAAGTTGTTGAAGATATGCTGAGAGCATGCATTATTGACTTTGGAGGAAGCTGGCATGACCACTTACCTTTAGTTGAATTTGCATATAATAATAGCTACCAAGCTAGTATCCAAATGGCACCTTTCGAAGCCTTATACGGAAGGAGTTGCCGATCTCCCATATGTTGGAACGAAGTTGGAGAAAAACAACTATTAGGTCCAGACATGGTAAGGGATACAACCGAGAAGATACAAGTAATCAGGGAAAGATTACAAGTTGCTCAGACCAGACAAAAGACTTATGCAGATACAAGAAGAAGAGATCTTGAATTCCAAATCGGAGATCATGTATTTCTCAAAATATCCCCTGGACGTGGCATACGAAGATTTGGTGTTAAGGGCAAGCTTACGCCAAGATTCATCGGACCATTTGAGGTACTCGAAAGAGTTGGCGAGGTTGCTTATCGCATCGCGTTGCCTCCTCAGTTGTCCGAGGTACACAATGTATTTCACATATCTATGTTGAAGAAGTATGTGCACGATCCGTCACATATTATTGAGTATGGAGATCTGGTGATCCAGAAAGATCTCACATATGAACAGAGGCCCTTGAAGATATTAGATCGAGAAATACGAGCTCTAAGGAATAAGGTTATTCCCATGCTCAAGGTGCAATGGAATAAGAATCCTGAACGCGAAGCGACATGGGAGACCGAGGAATCTATGAAGAAACGATTTCCCGAGTTATTCTAAGAGGTATATGTCCTACACTCTCCGCGTGTACAATTATATATATATTGAATTTGGGGACCAAATTCTTTTAAGTGGGGGAGGGTGTAGCAACCCTAATAAATGAATAATTGAAATGAATTAAAACATATATATTACAGAAGTAATATATGAAAGGAATAGGGTTAATTGGACGAAATAAAACAAAATTAAAAATAACGCCTCTTATTAAGGCGTTAATTTATAAAGAAACGCCTCTATCCATGGCGTTAATAAAGAAAGGACGCCCACACCTGCGGTCGTCAGTTCTCACGCGACCAAATGGGTAAGTAATATAAACGCCCCTATCTTGGGCGTGTTTTAAAACACGAAACGCCCTCTGTCAAGGCGCTTTTTAAGAAACGCCCTTATGCAAGGCGTCAATTATATAATACACGCCCTGACCAAAGTCGTTAATTCCATTCGGAACCGTTCGAACCCAGAACTTATCCAGGGTAAGTGATAACTATGAGAAAGAGTTCGAATGTGGTAATAACTCAATCTTGGAAATATTACTTTCAATCAAACACTACTTTTGTTAGGACTCCTAAATCCTATAAATAGTCTTGATCGAACGAACCCTAAACCCATTTGATCGAACGTCTGCTGCTAGGTACGTGAAGAACAAACTGTTCTTCTTATTTTCTTTTGTTTTCTTTTTTTCTTGCTTCAGATTATGTGAAGAATAATTATTTTCTTCTTGTCCAGGAAACTCTGCTGCTGCCGAAGAATAGGTAATATTCTTCTATCTTCTTAAAACATCGATTACAACTATGAAGAATATCAACATCTTCATATTTACTTCTTTTCTCTTCCTCTACAGGTTCTGTAGCGTGAAGATCTCTGAAGAACGATTGTTCTTCTCCTTGTTGTTGCTGCCACTGTTCGTAAGTCGCAGTAGAAGCCTCTTCATCAAAGCCATCATCCTCTGCTAGCCAAAAACCCCTCACGGTCATCTCCAAATCAACTCTTAAAGGTAGGATTTTCTCAAGTCACTGTAGCCCAAACTAAATTGATACAGTACAATAATTATCATGCATATACATGGTTTGGTTTACTATAGTTTCTGAACGACTTTCTGTTAATTTCTTGAAAGAAACGTCCTTAGCAAGGGCGTGACTATGAAATACACGCCCCAGACTAGGGCGCTACTTTACAAATCACGACCCTGCCAAGGTCGTCAATTTGGATTTGACGCCCTGCACACAGGCGTTAATTTCATTTAATCATTAATCACCCATGTTAAGAATTGAGTATCTATGAAATAATGATCCTACAATGATGCATGATCACATGTCTTCAAACCTGCTAAATTTTATTGTCATGACCATACATTCGTTCTCCATGAATTCTATTATCCTGAAATTATTACTGCCCATGAAAAACTCATGGTATCTCTTGAATTCACGACCTAGACTAGGTCGTTTTCCATATGTAAACGCCCCATCATAGGGCGTGAATTAAAAATAAACGCCCCTTACTAGGGCGCGTACCTGTTAAAATCCTGGAATATATATTCTGTGAAAATAAGAATTTAATGATTAACGCCCCTGACAAGGGCGCGTTTTTGATAAATTTCTGAGAATAATTATATCCTGTCGAATATGTAAATGATGAGACGCCTGCCTCTGCAGTCGTCAACTTTGAAGAAACGCCCCCAGGAAAGGCGTGTTTTTGATAAATTAATGAAATAATGGAAATTCTGCAAATTGGCAATATATGTAAACGCCCTTCTGTTAGGCGTTAATTATTCAATACACGACTTTACTTAAGTCGTTATTTTACTGTAAACTGATTTTATCCTGATTCTATTACCGATGGTTTCATATTATACATATATATATATATATCGGCACTATTCTCCACTCCGTGAGTATAGTCCCACGTTTCATGTTGATTTATCGATCACACTCAACTCTCATTGACATACAAGCTCTCCATTGGACATTCCGTTCCTTTGGACTAGCGAGTTAGTCATAGAGACCTCCGTAAGACTCCTCGTAGCCTTGGATTCCCTCAAGGCCGACTGAGCTGGTTGTACCCTAAAAACCCATTACACAGTTTTTGCCATGTCAATCTAAAGAAACATGGTATACCGGCCCTTATGATTATACAAAGAGTATATCATAAGAAATTCTTGATGGGATGATGATATCATGCCATATCGTGTCATTCTTGTAAACCCCAATTCTATGATAAGAATGAGGGTATCTTGCTTGATCTTATGTTCATGTGGACCTCAATTCTATATAAAGAATGTCCATATTGATTTGTCATGGTACCTAAGTTAAGGGAACCATATTCTACCTAGTTTTATCGAACTCGTGATTATACCGTTATTATCGCCATTCTATGTCCTTTGTCATATTTTGGACTCTCATCTATCAAAGTGGTCATACGTGTTTACAAGCTTGATTATTGAAATTCTATGTTGGCTATAAACAAGAGTGGATGTCAAAACACATGATAAATGCCTGCGCATATAGGGCCCGATCTGGTCCTGGGAGGAGCACCCGAAAGTACTTGTGCCCATGGGAGTTAAAATGATAAGGTATCTGGCATTATACCGAGTACTTGACTTGCTTGATTGGACATTCCACACACATCTTGTACTTGACTCGTACTTGACATGAAATGAAATGCGTGGCCCGAAAAGGGGTAATTTACTTGCTTGATACATGATAGCCAAAGTTCTTGACATGACTTGTTAAATGTACTTGCTTGAATATCTCGAATAAACTTGTTATCTTGTTGGAAGTTCATGACTAAGTTCATCTTATTTTCTTGATATTACATTCTCTCTATCTTGTCGTTTTATGCGAGCATGCATAGCTTTATTGCATTCATGAAAATGTAATTACTTAAACCCCTCGCTAGTACTTGAGATATAATTTCCTACTGAGCGTTCGCTCATTCCGTTTGTCCCTTTTTACTTTTCAGGTAAGTCCGACGATGATGGAAGTCAATCGGATGGGAATGATCAAGAGTGAAAGAGATAGAGATTCTCCAAGTGTCATCTAGTCTTTTCTATAGTTTTCTCGAGTCAACTATGTACTTTTCTTTTTATTAAACAGAGTATTGGATTTGTAATAGTCTATCCATTATGAAATAAAGGATTGGGTTATCTTGCTATTTTGCGCATCTCTGTCTTTGTGTCGAATACACGACGACTCTGATTGACATGATTGATATAGACACGTCGCGCATCTCCGGGTATCTTCCGCGCTCGGGGCGTGACAAATTCAGACTTAACACATTCAATTTCTTTCAGCAAATCCTTGCTCTGAACAGAATCATGACTAGCTAGACTAAGCTTCTTTTCAAGTTCAGAGATTTCTTTCACTTGATCTTGATTCTCAATTTTCAATAAAGAAATTTGTTTCTTCAACATTAGAGAATCAGACATACAGGCATCATGAATATTTTTCAATTCAACACACTTTCTACAAGGAGAACTTGAACTATCTAAACCAGTACCCTTCTGCAATTTTTTATATTGTTTTCTTAACAGTTCATGAGATTCAAATAATTCAGCATATGCATTCTTCCAATCTTCTAGAGAAAAATTCTCGAAGAGATTTACCTCATCATCATCATCTTCAGTCTGACTGCTGCCTTGATTGTTGCCAATTGAATTACTTCTGTTAGCCATCATGCAGTTGTCCTCGTTTACCCTGTGAAATTGCTTCAGCCTACCCAGGATGTCCTTTGTTGAGCTGCAATTATGAAGACAAGACCATAAGGCTCTGTCAGTAGCTGCTTTCAACAGGTTAAAGGCTTTCTGATTTTCTCCATCCTTTGATCTGTGTCTGTCGGTCCATTTGGACACTTTCGTTGGTAAGGTGTGAGGACCTTGTGAAATTAATTTCCACAAATCAGGATTAGCAGAATTTACATAGGCATGTAAAGTAGTGTGCCACTGACTGAAACCAGAACCATTAAAGACGGGTGGTAAAGCCATTGAAAAACAAATAGCGAATAAGTTCAAGGCAACAGGAACAATTATGCACTAAAAACAAATTAGCACCTAAGACAGCAAGATCGAATCTGCAGGTCGCTGGACCTTGTATGCAGACACCGCTCTGATACCAATTGTTAGAATGTAAGGCCCGGATACAGAGGGGGGGGTGAATGTATCCCTCTACAAATATGGCCTAATTAAAACTCTAATGCTCAGTAATGCGGAATTAAAACTGTTGCAGAAATAGCCTAAGGAACCTTAGAAGGATCAAAGCAAGACAGCAACTCAAGAAGCCCTCAAACGATCCTAAGCAAGCATCTAATGTGCAGCAATTAAGTGAACATATAAGAAACTCAATTAACCTCTAGGATATAGATAATCAATTAAATCACGGTCCTAGCATGCATCTAGCGGAAGCAGGAAATCAAACAAACCACTGCACGATGATTTTAGGTGGTTCGGTCAACAGACCTACGTCCACCCCTCACTCCAAACCAGAGTGAGGCTTCCACTAGTAACACTAGCACAGCAGACTCAGTCTGCAACAAAGGCTGCCAAACAGCTTGACCAGGGGAACAACCTCCCCTCTTCCTCCCAACTGGAGGGACACCCCAAGTGACTCCCAGCCACTTGGAAACCAGAGACACACGGTCTCTCTTCCTCCAGACCAGGAGGGAACACCTGGACTTGCTACCCACAAGCCCAGAACCGGAGGAACAAACCTCCCTTCCTCCAAACCGGAGGGGAACCTAGAGACCCAAGTCTCTCTTCCTCTGAACCCCAGAGGGAAGCACAACCGGAGATAAATCTCCCTTCCTCCAACCCGGAGGGAAACAACCGATGACACCCTGTCAAAGGCAACCAGAGACGCAAGTCTCTCTTCCTCTACACTGGAGGGAACCAACCACAAGTAGCACCCAGCTACTTGCAAACCGAAGACACAAGATCTCCCTTCTCCTGAGTCCACAGGAGGAACCCGATCCCCAACAGGGCAATCGGAAGAACAACAAGTGAATAGTTCAAAAGAAAATCAAAACCCAGCAACAGAAAGCTGAAAAGATAAAATCAAATGTGGCTCTCACAGGAGCTGGCTGGCCTGGATTTGATCCACAGTTCAGCAGGAACTTCTTCTACTGCTTCTCTCTTTCTCCCAGCATGAACTCTCTTTTCTTCTTCTTCTTCTTTCTTACTTCTTCTTCTTCTCACAACTTCTGCCTTCACCTTCTTCTCACTCTCTGTATCTCACTGTCTCTCTTTCTTTTTCTTCTTCTGCTCTCTCGATCTAGCTCTGAGCCTTCTCTATCTCTTCTTTCTCTTCTGCACCTCTTCTTCTTTTCTGGCTGCTTCTACTTCAGTCACTCTCTACCCACTCACACACTCTTCAGAGGAAGAAGACACATATATATAGCAGCAGCAGATTAGGGCGGCGTGTGCTCTCCACGATTCCCGCCCAAATGCTTCAGTCCACGTGGAGGCTCCTCTGCATCTCGGATCACGTGCCAGATGCCAACCTCGTATCACGTGCCCCACTCTTCACAGGCTCCACGAACAGTACCTGTCACACAGTCATAGGAGATTAATTAGAAGGATAAAATGTATAGACTTTGAAGACTTAGCCAACGAGTGTTTTGACTTGAATAGCTAGCCACGAGTGTATAGACTTAAGATGTGATAACAAGTGTGTAGACTTGAACTTAGAAATGAATGTATAGACATTAGAACAGCAAAATGTGCACTATACAGAAAACGACACGAGGTACATAAGATGACTACAGCACGAGATAAAAAGAAGACGACACGAAGTGCATACAGTAACAAGGCTAACACTACAAAGAGAACGACACGAGGTCGGATGAGAACAACACGAGGTGAAGAAGGAAATAACACGGAGTAAGACGGTAGTAAAACACGCGATCAGAGGAAACCTGGACGAAGATAGAAAGAAACAACACGAAGACATGAAGACTCAAACATAAAAATAACACGAAGACATAAAAACTCAAACATAAAAATAACACGAAGACATAAAAATGAAAGATAACACGAAGTCATAAAAATAAAAGATAGCACGAAGACACAGGAAAATGACTCGAACACGAGGACGACACTGGCTAAAAACAACTCGAAGACGAAGGGGTGACACAGAAGGAGCGACACGAGGTGGCACAGAAAGGAGCACGAGGTGCTGCAGGGTTCAGCACGCGATGGAACAAATAACGACATGAAGACAACTGGAATGATGCGTGTAGCAGTTCGTTGTACATACTTCCAATGTACAGACTTTGAAATAAAGAGTGTACAGACTTGAGAGATCAAGGCACGATGTATAGACTTTGCCCAAGGAAACGAATGTGTAGAGTTTGGCTTGGAATGAAGGTAAGGATGAGGCTGTAAAGACTTGGCCAATATGAGACACTGTACAGACTTTGTCAAGTGACTGGCTGTACAGACTTCAGAAGATGAAGACTCTATATCGACTTAAAACAAAGGCAGTGTATAGACCTAAGCATTCTGAGCATAACAAAAGCTATGAATGTATAGACTCCATGATCAAAATGCAATGCTGACTGATGTATACACTTGGCAAATAGATTGATGCATGAACTACCCTGTACAAACTTTAAGACTTAATGAGCAACAAAAAAGGGACAAAGCAGCATGGCGTCAACCCAGCTGTTCCACTGTGTAAACGCAGCCATTGCACCGCACCCATATTAGTGAAAGACAGACATGCAGACATGATCTATGCCATGCTCATAGTTAAACTGTGTACCAATGAACTGCAACATGAACATTATCAGCAGAGAAGCAATGCACAGAAAAGAGCACAAACCAATTTATCACAGCATGACTCAAGCATACACATGCATTCTTCACAATTCAGACATGGCACACTCATGCAATCTCCCACAGAATAGATCAGACATATTCAAGACAAAGTGGTGACTCAATTATGTTGCTATCATTAAAACACCACATCATCAACAAAGCACAAGGGGCACAACAATAAAACAGGATTCTTTGCAATGTTTATGGCACTAGTGTTATCATAAAAGATGGGAGCGCAACCTGTCTCTACTTGGTAATCCTGAAGTTGATGCTTGATCCAGATAACCTGAGTGCCACAGCTGCTTGCAGCCACGTATTCAGCCTCAACAGTGGAAAGAGCCACTAAATGTTGTTTCTTTGAACTCCAAGAAACTAGGCATCCTCCTAAGAATTGGCAGTGGCCACTGGTGCTCTTCCTATCTAGTTTGCATCCAGCAAAGTCTGCATCAGTGTATGCAACTAAATCTAATGTGCGTGAAGCAGGATACCATAAGCCTAATGTATGTGAGGCGGAAAGATATCTAAAGATTCTTTTTACAGCAGACAAATGTAGTTCAGTAGGCCTAGACTGATATCTTGCACATAAACCAACACTGAATTGTATGTCTGGCCTAGAGGCAGTCAAGTACAAGAGGGATCCGATCATACCTCTGTAGAGTTTTTCATCCACTTGTTTACCTGACTCATCTGCATTAAGGGTCATGCTTGTGCTCATTGGGGTGGATATTTGCTTCAGGTTAGTCATTCCAAACCTTTTTAGGATATCCAGCGTATACTTGGTTTGGTGGAAGAAGCAGCCATCTGACATTTGATTTATCTGCAAGCCAAGGAAATAAGTCGGTTCTCCAACTAAGCTCATCTCAAATTCAGCTGACACAAGCTGTGAAAATTCTTTACACAGTTCAGGATTTGTTGATCCAAAAATGATGTCGTGTACATATACATGAACTATGATGAGATCTTGTCTTGAATTCTTAGTGAATAAGGTTTGGTCAACTTTACCTCTGTTATATCCTTTATTCAGTAAGAAACTGGTCAGTCTTTCATACCAGGCCCGAGGAGCCTGCTTTAGTCCATAAAGAGCTTTGTTTAACCTGAAAACTTGATCAGGTTTAGTCGAGAACTGAAACCCAGGAGGTTGTTCAACATAAACTTCTTCTTTTAGAATTCCATTCAAGAAGGCACTCTTAACATCCATTTGTTGAAGTTTTATGTTGCTTGAACAAGCAAATGCTAATAGAATTCTGATAGCCTCCATTCTAGCTACTGGAGCAAAGGATTCATCAAAGTCCACTCCATACTCCTGACTGTAGCCTTTAGCTACAAGTCTAGCTTTATTCCTAGAGATGACACCTTCTTCATTCAGTTTGTTCTTAAAAACCCATTTTGTTCCTATTACATTGAAATTTTTAGGTCTAGGTACAAGTTCCCAGACATTGTTCCTATCAAATTGCCCTAGTTCTTCACACATGGCAATTACCCAATTCTCATCACTTAAGGCTTCTTCAATGGTCTTAGGCTCAATTTGAGAAACTAAAGCAATTAAGTCCTGATTCTGAACATTTCTGAAATGAGATCTTGTCCTAGGGGGATCATTAAGACTACCAATAATATTGGTTACAGGGTGGTCTTTTAAAACTCTGAAATTTGTTGAGGACTCACCTTGTTCGGCTGTACTTACTGGGTTCAGATCAGTAGGTTCTTCAGCCGGTTGTACTTCCTCCTCTTGCATTTGATTCAGGAACTCTCCATCATGACTTGTAGATCTGTTATCATCATTTAGACTGTTAGAGATTTTTGTTTCATCAAAAATAACATGAGGGGTTTCCTCTACAGTTCTATCAGTTTTATTAAAGACCCTGAAGGCCCTAGATGTTTCAGAGTATTCTAGGAATATTCCTGGAATACTTCTAGCATCAAATTTATCTAAGTCTCTCTTGTTGTTATTATGAATAAAGCATTTTGAACCAAAAATTTTGAAATATGAGACATTAGGCCTCTTACCTTTCAGGAGTTCATATGGTGTTTTCTTATGTATGGGTCTTACCAAAGCTCTATTAAGTATGTAGCAGGCTGTGTTTGCCGCTTCTGCCCAAAAGCTCTTAGGTAGCTGACTCTCCATTAGTAGTGTTCTTGCCATTTCCACTATTGTTCGATTCCTTCTCTCCACAATTCCATTCTGCTCTGGGGTCCTGGGAGAAGAAAATTTGTGAGTCAGTCCCTCCTTGTCACAAAAGCTAGAAAATGAGAAGTTCTCAAACTCTCCTCCATGATCTGATTGGATAACAGTGATCTTGTGCCCTATATGTTTTTGCTTATTGAAAAAATGTTCAAATTTTTGAAAAGCATCACTCTTATTTGCCAAGAAAAATAGCCATGCAAATCTAGAGTAGTCATCGACAATGACAAAACCAAATCTCTTACCATTTAGACTCTGGGTTCTGGTAGGACCAAAGAGATCCAAGTGCAAGTGTTCCATGATCTTTGTAGACAAGCTCTCAGACCTAATTTTAAAAGAAGCTCAAGTTTGCTTGCCTAGAGCACAGGCCTCGCAATTCTTCGAAACTGATTTGAACTTTAAGCTAGGCATGCCTCTAACTAATTCAAATTTAGCTAATTTATGCAAGGTGTTAAAGCTAGCATGGCCTAGTCGCCTATGCCAGTCAAACATGTTATTCTCTAAATCAGCAGTGAGACACAGATTAGACTCAGACTCAACATCAAGATCCACAATATAGACATTATTGACTCTATTTGCAATGAACTTTATTTTATCGGAGTTTGGTTCTAAAATTTTGCATACATGCTCATCAAAAAGAACCTTGTGACCCTTGTCACACAACTAACTAATACTCAATAAATTGTGTTGCAGACCTTCAACCAACAAGACTTTCTCAACAGAGTTGGAGGTTTTCTTACCAATGGTTCCGGTCCCAATGATTTGGCCTTTGTTTTTACCTCCACACTTAACTGACCCTCCTGCTTTCAATTCAAGCTTGTTGAACTTTCTTTGATCCCCTGTCATGTGCCTCGAGCAGCCACTGTCGAGATACCACTTGTTGTTCTCGGCTGCTAAGCCCACCTGCACAATAGCAATTTAAGTTGTGTGCTTTGGAACCCAAGGTAAGTTGGGTCCAAAAATACCGTTCAATTCATTCAGCACAGTCTTGGGAATCCATATCTATTTTAACCCCTTTTTCTTTCTGTGCTGAGAGTTGACAATTTTGTTATTGGTGTGCATTTTATTTGTTTCTTTTTGTTTCTCAAGGTGTGTCCAGTTTCTGTTGATAAAGGTTTGGGTCCTAGCCAGACCCTAATTTTTAACCTGTCTAGATGAAGGGATTTTATTGACAGTATTCTGTGTATAGTTAGACGTTCCCATGTTTCTTTTAAAATAGCCCATTCTTTTATTAGAGTCATAGTTGTTGAATTGACAGACACCTTGCTTCGGGTGCATGGGCTTGTTGAATTTCTTGAAGATATTTTTTTCAAACTCAGCCTGTTGTCTATGGATGTTCTTTTGTTGTTCAGTGGTTTTGGAACTGGATGGAATGTCCAGTTTCTCTTTTCCTTTCTCAGTGCAGAAGGTAGTGGTTTTTACCCCAAATGCTTCCTTCTTACTTGGGTTGAAACCCAACCCCTCTCTGTTAAAGTTTACTTTGGTGCCTAACGAGGCATTCAAATTACTCTCTCCCAAAACAAACCTCTCAAGGGTTTTCTTCTTATCTTGCAGCTCCTTCCGCAGACATATATTGTTTTCCAGCAATTCATGATTGACTCTTTTAACAGCTCCATACCCTTCCCTGAGTAAGTCATTTTGTCTCAGGTTTTCTTCAGTATGTTGATTGGTTTCATCAAGCTATTTTCTTAGTTTTTCAAGCTCCTTTTTAACAAGATTGTTCTCATTTCTTACATTTTCCATTTGATCTAATTCAGCTATCAGTTTGGAATTTTCTGTCTTGATGAGTTCTTGTTCTTCATTAACCACATTGAGTTTGCGTTTGGTGACTCTATGTTCTTTAGCTAAGGCATTGTACATATCTAGCAGTTCACCATACTTATCTTCCCAGTCATCAATAGAGTAAGTCACAAAGGGGTTGATTACCTCATTTTCCTCGTCGGCCATCAGACATACTCCTTCAGTCTCCTTTCCTGAGGAGTTAGTCTCTGAGTCTTCTTCTTCATCGCTCCAAGTGCATACCATAGCTTTTGGCTTTTTCTTGTACACTTTGGAGCCTTTCTTATGGTAATCCAGTGTCTTCTTCTGAAGCTCAGGGCAATCTTGCTTTATGTGCCCAAGGTTCCTGCAATGATAACACATCACACTTTTAGCATTCCTATCCTTGTCATTGCCATTGTTTAGATATTTACCTGATGAGTAATTTCTTCTTCTCCCATATGATTTTCCCTTCAGTTTCAGGAATTTCCTGAACTGACGTGTGAGCAGAGCTTTTTCACTTCTGTCAAGGTCTAGAGTTTCATCAGAGTCTCCACTGTTGCTGCTGCTGCTGCTACTACTATGTCATTCAACTTTAACTGCAACATTCTTGCCCTTTCTGTCACTTCCTTCTCCTATTTTCTTGAGATTCATCTCATAGGTCATAAGAGACCCTATGAGTTCAGTGACAGTCATGGTTGTTAAATCCTTCGATACCTCTATCATAGTGGCCTTTGTGTGCCACGCTGGAGTCAAAGATCTCAAGATCTTCTTGACTATATCCCTTTCAGATATTTCCTTTCCAAACCCCTTGAGGCTGTTTGTGATCAGTGACAGCCTAGCGTACATATCAGTCGCACTCTCCTCTGACTTCATCTTAAATAATTCATACTCAGAGGTTAGGTAGTTTACCTTGGTAGCTCTGAACTGAGAGGTACCCTCGTAAATCAGCGCTAGTTCATCCCACATCTTCTTGGCTGTCTTGCACGCCGAAATTCGGGCATATTCTTCAGGGTGAACTACGCACTGGATGATGTTGAGCGCAGACCAGTTCAGTCCGGATAATTTGACTTGTTCTTCAGACCACATCTCCTCATTCGGAGGTAAATCATAAGGTCCAGCTGTAATGACTCTCCACAGCTTGTGGCTCTGAGATCGGATGAAAACTTCCATCCTATTTTTCCAAAAGAAATAATTAGAGCCATCAAAATATGGAGGACGAGAGATTGACTGTCCTTCAGCTATGTAGCTGCGAGGACCACTGGTTCCAAGATTACCCTGGTCGTTGGACCACATCTCGGGTAAACCTGCTCTGATACCAACTGTTACACAGGAGGACGGTGAGCTAGAAGGGGAGGGGATGAATAGATCACCGTTTTAAAAAATTATTTGACTGAGTCGAGACAGGACCCTTAACCAATATAACGTAATTCACGAGCGCAGAACATAAATGACTCAAAATGTCATCAGCACATATGCACAACCACCTAGCGAGCAGTCAGACCAAGATTTTAATCATCAACATTCACATTAACTTAATGAAGCCAGACAAAATCATAAGGAAGATAGATGCGCACAACCATACCACGGAGAACAGGAGATTTAGATGGTTCAGTCTGCAACCTACAGTCTTACGTCCATCCCTCACTCAAGGCCGAGTGAGGCTTCCTTTCACAAGAAAGAACCGCAGACTCAGTCTGCCTACAACACGCTGATCCACAGCTTGGGGATCGAAATCCCTACAGATGCTGATCACACAGCTTGAACCCAGGTCTCACACCCCAAGACCTGACCCGGAGATAACTCTCCCTTCCGCTTAGACAAGAGGGAACCCAGCAGTGACTCACCCTCACTACAATTCAGAGACACTGTCTCTCTTCCTCCACAGCCGGAGGGAACAACCCAGATAGCCTCCTCACTATCTGAACACAGCAACCCCTGGAGACCACCTCCCTTCCTCTGATCTGATTCAGAGGGAATCACAATGCAACCCAGAGGATCCACCTCTCTTCCTCTACACCTAGAGGGAACGATAAAACAGAGTATCGGAATTTAAGAACAAACAACTGAAAACATAAAGAGATATCGAAGACAATCGAATGGAGAAACAATGTAGCTTCTTAAAGGAGCATAGACAAAACATAGCAGAAAACCATCCTCTCCTTCACCACTCTCTCTCTCTTCCAGGTACGCTCAATGAGTGGATCAGGCTGGCTTCTCCTCTCCTTCCTCTCGCTCTGGCCTCACCCTCTTCCTTGTGGCTTCGGCAGCTTGTCAGGAGCAGAAACCTTCAAATATATATATCCAACCTCACGAGAGAGTGAGGGTTTGGGAGACACGCGCGAAGACATGCTTCCAGATGAACCGAGCCACGTGTTAGACGATTATTCCCTTGGATCACGTACTCACATAATTAGAATAAAGTTCCAATTTGTCTTTAAGTCCCTGTAAGGTTTCAGAGAACATTCAGTCAATCTCAGAAATATTCAAGTCATAAATTGTTCACACATATTACACGGGACTTATGAAAGGATAGAAGAGCGCGTCAACGCACTAAAGCCAAGGCGTTAACGCAATGGATATAAGGAGAATAGGTGCCTTGACAAAACACACTAATGCGTCAACGCATCAGTTGACAGCGTTGACGCTTCTGCTGGGTGGTTGATCAAAAGAACCTTTGGTCAAAAACTCGAGGCGTCGACACTTCCATTGTGTAGCGTCGCCTCAGCTCCTTGGACGAGACACACAAAATCTTGGTAACAACCCAATGCGTCAACGCTTCAGGTGACAGCGTCGACTCAACTTCATAGGCGAGACGCTCAAGCCCTTGGCACCAAGCCAATGCGTCAACGCTTCAGGTGACAGCGTCGACTCAGCTCGATAGGCGAGACGCTCAAGCCCTTGGTACTAAGCCAATGCGTCAACGCTTCCATCGTGCAGCGTCGACGTAGTGGACAAAACAGCAAGCGAAAGACGCACTAATCCGTCTACGCACCCAGCCAAGTGCGTCAATGCACTAAATGTACAGATCCCATAAAATCAAGACAATTATGAGCTCATGGGTGTACATGATAGAGGAGCATCAAAATAGAAAAGCATGATGAAGAAGCATTTGATCCATAGATGTGCATGCAAGACAACAACATTAGATCCTGAGAATATTTAGACAATTCAGGATCTTTATCATTCATTTAGAAGCATCAAGATGATTATCATAAAAATAATTTGATTCATAGTGTTAGTCATCATCAAAACTTCAGAGATGCAACACTAGCATCGCTTAGCGGTCAGTCGCAAGGCCGTTACTACCCTGAACTCAGACAAGAAAATAGCGGCTAGCACCTGGCCGCTAATGCCTAAAAATGGTCATGCCCTGACCGCCATCCCTATGTGGCAGTCTATCGCGTGGCCGCTACCTGGAACTGACATAAGGGGGCAAGTGGCAGCCCCAAGAGGATGGCCAGGGATAGTGGCAGTCTCTTGTGTGACCGCTACCTATCCGCAAACCCAAAAATGGTGATTTCGGTGGAAAACTCCATTCTGCTCCCGATTCACACCCATGTGAAAGGGAAAATAATGGAAAACCATTCCCCACCCTCTCTAGCACCGAGAGGACCCATTTAAACCCAAAAAACGCGATCAAAATAGTAGATCGGGCTCACACCCAAAATCACACATTTTAACCGAGGCGGAGAAATAAATCCACTCGGCTCCCCTGGGGCTACCAAACTCGCAGGAAATGAAGTACTCGAGCTAGGGAACCATCCCCCTACCTCTACCGAAGATTCCGCGCACCGAGGACGTTGATCCGCCAAGAAAACGCCGCATGAACTGTCGCGACGCCCCGAAATTGCACCCGAGCTCGTCGCGCCTCCACCGCCTCGATCCTCGCCCCATCCTCGCGCTCCTTGCCCCCACGCCGTCCTTACCTCGCCCACCATCACCCCCGTCAGCCGCTCGGAGGAGAGGGGGAGAGAAAGAGAAGAGAGAGAGTGAGAAAGAGAGAATGAGAGAAAGACAAGGGGTAGGGGGTTATTAATGTAAAAACCCCAAAATTCTAGAAATTTAGAAAAATATGAAGAATTACCTCTACGATCCTCGGGAAGAGCACAATGCGCTAGAACTGTCCTGGAGTCGGAGAATGCAACGGTTCACCCTGCTCAAAGTTCTGAAGGCACATCTGGGAAAAACACGACACGCGTAAAGCATAAAACACACTCCGGGACCCACGAAAGCGATTCGAAACCCACGGATCCTGATCCGACAAATAATCCAAAAACAAATCCGGGGCATTACATATGCATACTAACACCCTAGCTGTGAGCCGACTCCCCCTATCTAAGATAATTTATGCATATGTGGTGAGAGGTAGAGAGACTTTGGTTTCAGACTGAACCAAAACAAATATGGAGACTCCCCCTTTACAAAATCCATCGAAAGATTAAACTAAACATGAAGATCATGCGAAGCGGTTTGCTATCATGGATTGATGAAGGTCTGCTGAGTTCTAAATGTTGGACTGACCCATGGTACTAGGCAGAGTTATCAACACTTACACATAGTGATAGCTTTCAGACCGGCTTAACCTGCCTTTCTGCACATCACCATTTGATATACCCTTGGGTTATGCATGAAGATGGATTGCAAGTGCAGTGCACTTATGTATGAAGAAAAAATTCATCAAGCTCATGTATGACAATGCATGACAGCACAGAATGTTGATTGAATTGCAAACACATGCAAACACTGAATATGCATGCAGTACACATTAAGTTAAAGCACAATTCAGCCTTTCCCTCACTTATTGATATGATGAATGCATGAGGATTGCAATGCACTATAACATGAAAGATATAATGTTCAAGCTCCCCCTCGGCTAGACACTATATGATAGGTGATATGCATGCAGATATGGATGGAATGAACATACAGACATGTGCAGTATCACATAAAGATTCAGCATAAAGCAAATCAACGCATAGAACATTTTCTTAAATAAAACGAGAGGGATATCACCTGACTTTTTAGATTTTAGATTTCATTTTTCTTTTGCCCTGACGTATGCCACTTGCCCCGTGTGCCTTGCCTTCTTGACTAAAAGGTCACTTCACGCTTCTTATTTCCAAGGCACACCTGCATAGTAGATTTCTCATTTTTCATTCTTAGGTACCCAAGTCTTGTTGGGTCCTGAAGGGTTAGCAGCAGCATTGGAAGGTGCTCTCCACAGTCTTATAGCATTAAAGTCATCATGTTGCACAAGAAGGCAATCAACCATAGCATGTCATGATTTCCCATAGTAATGACAGCAAAAGGAGGGCTTCACATTTCCCTTATTATGATGATCATGGAATTTCTATGGGTGAAGGGAATTCTTACTATTTCTGGCATGGTAACTGTAATTCCTTCCCTTTTGCCAACAGTCCTTGACTGTATGGCCGGGCACACCACACTCATAACAGGAATAAGATTTTCTATTTGAAAATAGTCTGGGCTTATGAAAAGCATTTGTTCTTTTACATGCCCTTAGTTCATCTTTTATCATAACAGAGCATTCATTTGCCACATGCCCAGGCTGACCACAATAAAAGCATTGAATCTTGTTCTTATTAATAGCATGGTCTCTAGCATGAGCATGATAGTTTTAAATGTATTTTTGTTGTTTGAAAATCTTTTCAAATTTTTGAGACCATATATTCTCTTTCATGCACCAAATTCATCAGATTTCATCAAATGACAATCATGCATCATATGACCAATTCTACCACAGTAGTAACATGAAATTTTCTTAGTGTGTGCATGTGAGTGTGTAGCAAACTTATGTTCAACATGCACATTACTGGCAGTAGCAGTGTTTTTGGATTTTTGATGCAAAATATTTTTCTTTTTCAGATTTTCAATTTGTTTCTGACTTTTCGGGGCAGTAGACTATTTAAGGGATGCTTGAGAAGAACTAGCTGCATCTGAGCTATGTACAAAGGATGTATAGAATTTGTTTTCAAACTTCCTTTTGTTTACAAGATTGTAGCCCAGCCCCTCTCTTTGGAAATTCTGTTACGTCCCGAGATTATGCAGCGGAAACAATCAGGAACATGAACAGCCGGCTAGTACGTCTCAAGCAAGCAATATAATCAGAGAGCGAACACTTTCCGTAATACCTTGGCTTCTTTCGGATCTGTATCGGAGAGCTTTTGGATCGCTTTTGTTGGTCCTGAGTTGTGTTTTACGATCCACACGGGTTTTTCTCTCGTACAAGTTATGGAACCCAGTGGAGAGTTTATTGTTGAGTTCATCGACTCGAGGACGCTACAGTTGCGTTATGCTCCTTCCAAGGATCGTTTGGACTATTTTTCTGAATTAGTGCATTTTCGGGCCAAAAATTGGATTTCACGAAAATTAGAAAATTCCTAATTTTCTTTCCTATTTCTTCTTCACCCTCTCTCCTCTCTCTCACTTCCCGCGTTCACTCTCTCCCTCTCGTTCTCTCTCCTCTCTTATCCTCTCTCCGTGGGGCGTGCGATCGTGGCAAGGTGGGCGAGGCAGGAACATTGAAGGATGGAGCGTGGCATTGGCGTGATCCCTCGGTGTATTCAAAGCCGGCGTGTATGGGTTCGTGAGATGGTTTTTGGCTTTGTTTAGTCACTTCGACGCGCGAGAACTTCGGTGGGGGTAGGGAGATGGATATCCTGCTCATGTTCTATGTTCCCTTGTGATTTCGAGCTGAACCGTGCAAGAACGAGCGAGTTTTCCATCTTTAAGGGCAAATCATGCTTTGGGGGGTGTCAGACGAGTTCACCTTTCCCGGTGATGGTTTCTAGCCTCGTTAGTGTTAATTGAACCCCTGGCATGTCAACATTTCATTCCCGCTAGTTTCGTTGTAATTGGTTATCATTTGGGACCGGTATGACCCCGGGAACCCATTTGACTCATTTTGGGTCGATTCGTTGGAATCGCCCGTTTCTTGTCATCTTGGTGTGGTTTGGATCCCTTCCGGACTGTGAAGGTTTATATGGCCATTAGGAATGTTTCCCCTTCATTTTAGGGTGAACGGAGCGTGGAAAGGCCAGGTTTTGGCCATTCCTACGATTTATTCACCGTAACGCCTTAGCGGTCCCTTCAGAGACCGTTTTCAAGCCTTAAGCGGTCCAGTGGCGACCTTTTGGTTTTATGTCGGTTCAAGTTTTAGCGGTCGAATGATAGACCATTTCTGTTGGCTTGCGGCCCATTGGAGGACCGCTAAGCTCTGTGAAGATGTCCATTGGAGACCACTAGGCTGTGTGATAGACCTAGCTAAGCGGTCGTGCGATAGACCGTAAGGCTAGCTGTGGCGGTCCATGGACGACCGCTAAGCTTCGTAGAATCTGGTCAACTGTTTTAAGTCAGTTTGGGCTAGCGGTCTAGCTCCGACCGCATGGTGTCCTTGGCGTCCCTTGGGGAGACCGCCAAGCTTCGTGAAACGGTTCAAGGCAGACTTTTAGTGGTTTTGACTAGTTAAGTCGGTTCGGGGGTTGACTGGGTTAAGCAACTAGGTCTATGACTCCTACAATCACCTTGCGGCCCTGAGGAGACCGCCTTATGCAAGTAGCGGCTTCCAGATAGAACGCATACCCCTATGCTTTTGTAGTTTTGTTTGCTTGAGTCTCTAAGTGTAGCGGCCATATCCTTGACCGCTTAGTTCAGTGAGACGACCTATGTATAGACTATTTTTATCTTGGTGCGGCCCTTTCATGACCGCCCAGTGTCTGTGTTCTCTATGTGAGGGTAGCGGCCCTTTGGCTGACCGCTTGGTTTGCCTAGCGGTCTGGCATGTGACCGTTTCCTTCCTGGAGTTCTATTTTCCTGATGTTTTGGCCTCCAATTGTCTTGGCTTGAACTAGTGGTTTGCCCGTTGTCCCGTGGATGTCTTGGATATCCTATGAGGGCTATGACCAAGTTGTAGGGTTGCCTGGAGTGCCATTATATCGAGTGGTGTTCCGTATTGCTTTACAGTCATTATTGGTTTCTGGCCAACCCGGTGTGATCCAATAGTTGACATGTGACCTCGTGAATGTCTCGGTGATCCTGTACGGATCGTGTAACGACCCAAGATCCGATACCGGGAAGAACCCAATACCATTCGAATCCTGGCCCGCCGCCCATGAGCCGGGAGGACTCAGAAGGGCTAAAAGGAGTGTGGAGGTACAAAGAAATAGGAAATAAAGCAGGATAATTCAACAATTAACAGAAATAAATAAATAATTACAACAGCAGAGTCCAGTCCAACAGAAAGTATAGTACAAGGTAGGAAACATAACTAACACCGAGTGAACACTCAGCCCGGCGAGCTGGCAACTAAGAACCTCTGAATAGCACCCTCGAACCTTGAGGAAGAACCGTCGCACCTGAAAAGCAAGGGTGAGCCTTCTGTCACTGGCTCAGTAGGGATCTCACGGAACCACAATCGAGAACAACGGCGGTAGCGGAAAGGAAAAACAACTACAACTAAAGCAGGCTGTAATGCCCCGGATTTTTTGAATATTTTTTTCGGATCATTTTCGTGGGTCCCGGGGTGTGCTTTATACTTTACACGTGTTTTTCTCTGATATGCCTTCGGAACTGTGTGCAGGGTAAAATGTTGTGTTCTCCGACTCCGAGACGTAACTAGCGCATTGTGCTCTTCCCGAGGATCGTGGAGATAATTTTTCATATTTTTTTGAATTTTTGGAATTTGGGGGGTTTTCTATATATATTAACCTCATTTTCTCTCTCCCCATCTCCCATTTCTCTCTTCCCTCCCTCTCTCTTCTCACGCTCTCTCCTCTCTCCTTCTCTTCTCCAACGGCCGACGGAGGTGGACAGGGGCGAGGCGGCGAGGATCGTGGGACGTGGAGCGTTGAGGATGGAGCGAGGATCGCGATGGTGGAGGTGGTTCGTGGGATCGTGAGCGGGCGGAGCTTTAACGGCATTTTCTTTGTGGATCGGCATGCACGGCGCGTCGAATCTTCGGTGGAGGTAGGGAGATGGACCCTCAGCTCGTGTACTTCATTTTTTGGGAGTTTTGTAGGTCGTGGTGAGCCGAGCGAGCTTATTTGAGTATTTTGGGGAAGATGCATTTTTTTGGGGTGTGCACCAGATCTTGCATTTTAACCGCATTTTTGGGGTTTAAATGGGTCCTCTCGGTGCTAGAGAGGTAGTGGACTAGTTTCCCCTTGTTTTCCCCCTTCACATGGGCGTGAACGGGGCTTGGAATGGAGTTTTCTGTGTGACTAACCGTTTTTGGGTTCGGGACGGCCTAGCGGTCCTTCTAGTGACCGCTAGGGCGCCAGGCGGTCTTGTAGGGGACCACTAAGGTCTCCCGTATATCGGTTCGAGCCTTGCAGTCATGCAATGGACAGCTAGGCTCTACCTCGCAGTCCGAGGGGTCACCGTTTGACTGTGATTTGGTTGATTAGTGGTCGGTGGGGTAGCGGTCTTGCGACTGACCGCTAGGCATCGCCTAGCGGTCAGGCAAAAGACCGCCACTCTGCCTAGCGGTCCGATAAGTGACCGCTAGGGGTTTGCGAGTTTGTAGAGCTTAGCGGTCTAGGGGTAGACCGCTAGGCTCCCTAACGGTCCTGAGAGGACCGCTAGGTGGTTTTTCATGTTCACCGTGTCCGTTTCGCATCGTGTTGGTCTCCGGTCGACCCGATGGTGACCCAGTGGTCGACCTTCGGTCTCGTGGATGTCCCGGACACCCCGTGGGTTCTCTGTTCGTGTTTTGGGGTGTCTAGAGGTACCGTGTTACCTCGAGTAGTGCCCCCATGAGTTTGGTGGGTCCGGGTGACCCCATATGTTTTGGGCCTTCGTGTTCTCGTTAGATCGAGTCACCGTGTATCGGTATGAGTGCGGTGGGGTCTCCCCGCACGTCATGGGTTTCTTCGAAAGGTGGTTTCCGCGTGAGCCAGGTGTATGGCTTTGGACTGTGGGTCCAATCAACCAGCCTGGGGTTGGAGGTTTCCCGCGTGTCTGTTGGATGAGGGGGTAACCCGGCAGCTTGTAGGCTGCCTTGCGAACCGTGTTGCCGTGGTTTTAGAGCTAGGGATAGACCAGATTGACGGCGTGCAACTGTCCTTGTATGATGGTCTTGACCATGAGTCTTGTGACTCAAAGACCGTTGATTTAGTAGGTCTAGTGGGCTGTCCAGAGTCTGGTGGCGTCGTGACACTTGTTACTCCGTGTTACATGTGATTGGTGCGTGAGTGGCTTTCCGTGTTCACGTTTAGTGACCTCCCACTGGTCGTAGCCTTCTTACGGCACGCCTGTGCTGACCCACCCGAGAGTGGTGGAGCGGCTTACCCGAGAGAGACGGTTTTGAGGATGCTTTCCGTAGGGCCCCTCGCCTTTGCAGCCTGAGTCCGGTTGGGGGAAAACCAGCTAGAGGACCCGACCTAGAGCGGATGGTCTATGTGTGCACACTTAGTTGGGGGCTGTTGCACCTGCGCTGATGAGCGCGACCCCAGCTAGTCCTTATTTTATGTTCCTGGTTACTGTATGGTGTCTTTATCTCCGCCTGGGGCATCTTAGCGAGACACCTGAGGTTGTGGACTAAGTCGTCAGTGGACGCATCCGACCTTGCTTCTGGTGGGCAGGTACTCCCGTCACGTGACATGAGTTTCCTCTTGAGTCGAGTTCCACTTCACGTCTGCGAGACGTGATTTTCCGTGGAGTTCTGGGTGTCTTCCGATGCTGAGGTCTAGGGGCTCCAGTGAGCGTCACCAAGGGCTTTCCCCTAGACAGTGTCGAGTTCCCGACGGGTGGTCGTTTTCCTAGTAGTGTGACTAGGGTGGTTCGTAGTCTGATGGTCCCCCAACTGGGAGATCGGGACATTTTTTTCGATACCGTAGGAGTAGCTGTAGAGCCGAGATTTTACCGACCACCGTGTTTACTGTTCTAGCTGTAGTTGCTGCTTTCAAGCCACCGTTATTTTCGGTTGGGGTTCCGCGAGACCCCTACTGAGCCAGTGACAGGAGGCTCATCCCTGCTTTTCAGGTGCGGCGAATCTTCCTCAAGGTTCGAGGGTGCTGTGCGGAGGTTCTTAGTTGTCAGCTCATCGGGCCGAGTGTTCACTCGGTGTTAGTTACGTTCTCTGCCTTATACTGTACTTTCTGTTAGACTGGACTCTACTGTTATAGTTGTTTATTTATTTCTATTAATTGTTGAATTGTAATGCTTTATTTCCTATTTCTTTGTATCTCCACACTCCTTTTTAGCCCTTCCGAGCCCCGGCTAGTGGGCGGCGGGCCAGGATTCGAATGGTATCGGGTTCCTTTCCCGGTATCCGGATCTTGGGTCGCTACTGTTGGTATCAGAGCGTGGTTGTGGACGTACATGGGAATTTGAGATATTGCAGTGATCAGAGTCCATAAGAAGCAGTACAGTCGACAATTGGCATAGGGTTTTGTGTTTGATTTCTGCTTTCTTTCTAGCGTGAGAGCTTGGGAGTGCGGCATTGGCGCTATGAAGGTGGTTGTCATTTTTCATTGAAGTGTCGGTGTGGGGTCTGAAGATCGAGGTCGAGAGCTTTCTCCCTTTGATGGTGGCCCTGGTGGTGCTGTGTTGGGGAGAGGTTGCCGGCAGGTGCGTTGTTGTGGTGTTGCATTCGAGTGATTTGCAGCGAGGTCAGGTGGCTGGCGAGGATTGTTCATGGTTAAGTGGCCGTGAGCGTGCTCTGAGGGAGCTGTTATTGGTGTGGGCCACTCCAGCTTGAGGTTACCCAGCCCCTAATGTGTTAAGATTATGGTTTAAGGTGGCAGAGCGGGTGTTCGGATCGAGAGGTGCGCTCGGGTGAGCGGAGGACCTTCTTGGTGAGTTGCTGATTTTCGAGCTTGATGTACTTATATGCTCTGTGGCGTCAGAAATGACGTGTCGGTCCTGATTCTTCTTGTGGATTTTAAGGCAGGATTGGGTGGAGGTGTCCCAGTAAGTTCTTGCTCCTACGCTCTTATGTGCGAATGAGTTGTGTTCACCCTTGGTTTGGCTTGAGATGTGAAGGCTCCACGGTGAGTTCGGGACTCAAAGATGAGCGTTGGCGGTTGCCAATTACGGCTCGTGTTGCGACTCTGGGCGTGGCATGCTGCGGTTTGAGAAATTGCATTGGTGGCGCATCGAGAGATGCTGTGATTGTGGTCCGACGGAACACTTGGTGAGTGTGTCGGAGGAGTCGACCTGACAGAAGTGATGGTTTTCTTGATGCTGGAAGGTGCTGTTTTCAGTGTGTGCAAGGTTCAAGGTCAGGTCGAGCATGGAGATTTTCCATTGGTCAGAGGTGTGATTGGTTTCTCCTTTGGTTGGAGAGAATCGTGTTTGGCTAAGGTTCGTCGTCTTGCATCGTGTGTCTGGATTGGTTGGCCTTCGTGTGCCATGAAGTCCGTGCGGGACGAGTCCTATGTTTTGGCAAGGTGGTTGCCCGTGAGAAGCGTTCCCCATTCTCTTATTGCATGAGTGTCGGCTGGGTGGTGTTCGTGAGAATTTGCGGTTGGTGTTATGGTTCCGATGTGTCGGATCGGAGCCTACAGTGTTGCAGAGGATTGTTGGGATGGAGGATCCTGAGTTATCGTTGTGGTGACTATGCATGTGGATCAGAGTGCGGGGAACGTAGTGTTGGTTGCTACAGGCGGATTTCTTAAGGATATGTAGAGTGGTAGAGGATTGGGTCCTCAGTATACATTATCTCCGGCTGTGTGAGATGTGTTGTTGACGTGTCATTGCTTGAGGCATTATAGTTCATGGCACTAGCAGATGGAGAATTGGGGAAATATGTTGGCAAGTGTGCCGCATGAGTACCCTTTTTTGTGTTAGAAGCTGTGTTCTCGGTTGAGGTGGTGTTTTGGAGAAGTGATTTCTGAGATATTATAGGTCCCAGTTGGTTGCCGTGAGCGGCTGGTCAAGTTGACCGAGTGGTCGACCATGGTGAGATGTGTGTTGTTTGGGGACCCATGTGCTTTGGTCACGGCGTCATCAACCAGGATGCCGTGGTGGCAGGTGGCGCTTTCCTGTTTTGAAGTTATGTGCCGTGATTTGTTCAGGTTGTGTCCGGTGGCTCTGTGGTAAGAGGGGAACCGGGATTGGCAGGCATCCATTTGGAGCAATTGAGATCAGATAGAATTTGATGAGACAGGACGGAAGAGTGACGCTTGTGGTTGGAGGTCCTTGATGGGAAGTTGGCATCGGAATGGTGATCCCTGGTCTGCTACCAGTAAGGGAGGATTCCCCGAAAGTCTGAGTCGAGTGACATGAGGACCGAGGAGAGACCTTGTCATGTGGTTTCACCATGATCCTCTGAGAGGGTATAGTTGGTGTGAGACTCAAGATCAGATGTGGTTTTGGTATGTGATTGATTCAACGGATGGCCTGTCGTGAGTTGGATCACGCCTGCTGGGCCAGTAGAGGTTCCCCATTGACGAATGTCTGATGACCAGTGGTTGGTCTTTCACAGACAGAAGATGCTGGTGGTTGCGCATCGGGAATCGCGAGAGCTGTGTGCAAGTGAGGCCTTTGGTGGCTGTTTCTGTGACGTGATTTTTCGGATGGGATATGGACTTTGACAAAGTTTGAGTTCTGACAGAGTTGGTCCCGTGCGGTTGTGGCGTTCCGCTTGCCAAGTGTGAAGTGGTCCTTGGCGTGGAGCTGACGGATTTGTGGCAGTCAGCTGGTAGAGAAGCTGACGTTTGGTTGGTCCGTCGAGCGTGGTTGGATCGGTGTCTGTTTCTCGTGACGAGGACTGGGTCCCCTTGGTGAGCGAGATGGTGGCAACGGTGCCATGAGTGGTTTTCGTTGTGACTGAGGTGATGCTAAACTTGTGCTTTTTTCGTAGGCCTGCTCTGATGATCGATGTGTGTGCAGTGTGCAGAGCGAGGCGTTGTTCGCAACTATGGTTTGGTTGCATCCCTCAGGAACAATGTCTTTCGTGAGAATCGAGGTTTTTCTGTGTTGGGGCTCTGACAACGTTGTCAGTTAGTTCGGTGTTCTTTCTCTGTGACTTGGCAATTGTCCTAAATTTTGAGGATGAAATTCTTCTAAGGGGGGAGGGTTGTAATGCCCAGCATTTTTTGGATATTTTTTTCGAATCATTTTCGTGGGTCCCGGGGTGTGTTTTGTGCTTTACACGTGTTTTTCTCTGATATGCCTTCAGAACTGTGTTCAGGGTGAACCGTTGCATTCTCTGACTCCAGGACGTGACCAGCGCATTGTGCTCTTCCCGAGGATTGTGAAGGTAATTTTTCATATTTTTTTGAATTTTTTGAATTTTTAGGTTTTTCTATATATACTAACCTCCTTTTCTCTCTCACCATCTCTCATTTCTCTCTTCCCTCCCTCTCTCTTCTCACGCTCTCTCCTCTCTCCCTCTCTTCTCTGGCAACCGACGGAGGTGGACAGGGGTGAGGCGGCAAGGATCGTGGGGCGTGGAGCGGTGAGGATTGAGTGAGGATCGCGATGGTTGAGGCGGTTCATGTGATCGCGAGCGACGGAGCTTTAACGACATTTTCTTCGTGGATCGGCGCCCACGGCGCGTCGAATCTTCTGTGGAGGTAGAGAGATGGACCCTCAGCTCATGAACTTCATTTCTCGTGAGTTTTGTAGGCCGTGGTGAGCCGTGCCGGCTTATTTGAGCATTTTGACGAAAATGCATATTTTGGGATGTGAGCCGGATCTTGCGTTTTAACCGCATTTTTGGGGTTTAAATGGGTCCTCTCGGTGCTAGAGAGGTAGGGGAATAGTTTCACCTTGTTTTCCCCTTCACGTCGGCGTGAACGGGGCATGGAATGGAGTTTTCTGTATGACTCACCGTTTTCAGGTTCGGGACGGCCTAGCGGTCCTCTAGTGACCGCTAGGGCGCCCGACGGTCTTGTAGGGGACCGCTAGGGTCTCCTGTATGTCTGTTCGAGCCTTGCGATCGTGCAATGGACAGCTAGGCTCTACCTCACGGTCCGAGGGGTGACCGTTTGACCGTGATTTGGTCGATTAGTGGTTGGTGGGGTAGCGGTCTTGCGACTGACCAATAGGCATCGCCTACCGGTCAGGCAAAAGACCGCCAATCTGCCTAGCGGTCCGAGAAGTGACTGCTAGGGTTTTGAGAGTTCCTGGAGTTTAGTGGTCTTGGGGTAGACCGCTAGGCTGGCGCTACCAGTCTAGGCTAGGCACCCTAACGGTCCAGAGAGGACCGCTAGGAGGTTTTTCGTGTTCGCCGTGTCCGTTTCACATTGTGTTGGTCTCCGGTCGACCCGATGGTGACCCAGTGGTCGACCTTCGGTCTCGTGGATGTCCCGGACACCCCATGAGTTCTGAGACCATGCTTTGGGGTGTCTAGAGGTATCGTGTTAACTCGAGTAGCGCCCCCATGAGTTTGGTGGATCCGAGTGACCCCTTGTGTTTTGGGCCTTCATGTTCTCGTTAGATCGAGTCACCGTGTATCGGTATGAGTGCAGTGTGGTCTCCCCGCACGTCGTGGGTTTCTTCGGAAGGTGGTTTCCGCGTGAGCCAAGTGTATGGCTTTGGACTGTGGGTCCAATCAACCAGCCTGGGGTTGGAGGTTTCCCGCGTGTCTGTTGGATGAGGGGGTAACCCGGCAGCTTGTAGGCTACCTTGGGAACCGTGTTACCGTGATTTTAGACCTAGGGATAGGCCATATTGATGGCGTAGAGCTGTCCTTGTACGACGGTCTTGACTCTGACTCTTGTGACTCAAAGACCGTTGGATTTAGTCAGTCTAGTGGGCTGTCCAGAGTCTGGTGGCGTCGTGCCACCTGTTACTCCGTGTTACTCACGATGGATGCGTAAGTGGTTTTCCGTGTTCATGTTTAGTGACCTCCCACTAGTCGTAGCCTTCTTACGGCACGCGTGTGCTGACCCACCCCGGAGTGGTGGAGCAGCTTACCCGAGAGAGACGGTTTTGATGCTGGTTTCCGTAGGGCCCCTCGCCTTTGCAGCCTGAGTCCGGCTGAGGGGAAAACCAGCTAGAGGACCCGACCTAAAGCTGATGGTCTATGTGTGCACACTTAGTTGGGGGCTGTTGGACCCGCACTGGCGAGCACGACCCCAGCTAGTCCTTGTTTTGTGTTCCTGGTTACTGTACGGTGTCTTTATCTCCGCCCGGGGCATCGCAGCGAGACACCTGAGGCTGTTGACTAAGTCGTCAATGTACGCATCCAGCCTTGCTTCTGGTGGGCAAGTACTCTCGTCACGTGATGTGAGTTTCCTCGTGAGTCAAGTTTCACTTCACGTCTGCGAGACGTGGTTTTGTGTTGAGTTCCGGGTGTCTTCCGATGCCGTGGTCTAGGGGTTCCGGTGAGTGTCACCAAGGGCTTTCCCCTAGACAGCATCAAGTTCCGGACGGGTGGTTGTTTTCCTAGTAGCATGACTAGGGTGGTTCGTAGTCTGGTGGTCCCTCGACTGGGAGATCGGGACGTGTATTAAGATACCGTAGGAGTAGCTGTAGAGCTGAGGTTTTACCGGCCACCGTGTTTACTATTCTAGATGTAGTTTCTACTTTTCGAGCCATCATTGTTTTTGGTTGGGGTTCCGCAGAACCCCTACTGAGCCAGTGACAGGAGGCTTACCCCTGCTTTTCAGGTGCGGCGGTTCTTCCTCGAGGTTCGAGAGTGCTGTGTAAAGGTTCTTAGTTGTCAGCTCGCCGGGCCGAGTGTTCACTCGGTGTTAGTTACGTTCTCTGCCTTATACTGTCCTTTCTGTTGGACTAGACTCTACTGTTATAGTTGTTTATTTAATTCTATTAATTGTTGAATTGTAATGCTTTATTTCATATTTCTTTGTACCTCCACACTCCTTTTTAGCCCTTCTGAGCCCCGGCTCGTGGGCGGCGGGCCAGGATTCGAATGGTATCGGGTTCCTTTCCCAATATCCAGATCTTGGGTTGCTACCCCACTTAAAAATAACTCCCTCAGAGCACACTCATGGCCAATTAACCATAACCAATCCTCACCAGCCACCTGACGTCTCTGTAGATTCCTCGAACATAGCAACACAGCAACGAACCTGCCGGCAACCTCTGCCCAACGCTGTACAACCGGGGCCACGACCCATCGGGAAGAAATCTCCCTATCACATCCCTTGGGCCCCACACTGGCACAAAAGTCACGAATAGCAACCACCTTTACAGCGCCGCGCAGCACACTCAAGCTCTCAAGAGAGAAATCAAGCAAAAAATATGCACGAAACCCTATCCCAGCTACCGACTGTACTAGACCTTACGGACTCTGATCACTACAATATCTCGAATTCCTATGTACATCCACAACCACTGCTCTGTGGCGTCAGAAATGACATGTTGTTTCTAGTTATCTTTGTAGATTTCGAGACAGGATTGGGCAGAGATGTCCCAGTAAGTTCTTGCTCATGTGCTTCTGCATGCGAGTGGGTAGTGTTTGCCTTGGATTTGGCTTGAGATGTGATGGTTCCGTGGTGAGTTCGGGACTCGAGGATGAGCATTGGTGGTTGCCAATTATGGCTCGTGTTACGGCTCTTGGCGTGCCGTGTTGCAGTTTGAGGAATTGCAGTGGTGGTGCATCGAGAGATGCTCTGATCGTGGTCCGACGTGACACTCGCCGAGTGTGTCGGAGGCGCTGACCTGACGAGGTAATGGTTTTCTTGGTGCTGGAAGGTGCTGTTCCCAATGTGTGTAAGGTTTGAGGTCAGGTTGAGCGTGGAGACCTTCCGTTGGTCGGAAGCGTATTGAGATTTTCCTTGGTTGGAGAGGATCACGTTTGGCTAAGGTTCGTCGTCTTGCATCGTGTGCTCGAGTTGGTTGGCCTCTGTGTGCCATGGAGTCCGTGCGAGACGTGTTCCGTGCTTTGGCAAGGTGGTTGCCTGTGAGAAGCATTGCCTGTTCCCTTGGTGTGTTAAGGTGTTAGCGTTGTTCCGAAAGGATGCGTGCCAGTTGGGTGGTGCTCGTGAGGTTTTACGGCTGGTGTCATGATTTTTCCCATTCGTTGCAGATTGGAGCCTACAGAGTTACAGAGGATTGCCAGATTAAGAGGGAGAATCTGTGCTTGGGGGTTCGAGGTAAGGGAGCTTTCCTCACCCTATTTTTTGAAGTTGGCCAGCCGAGTTGTGGATTGTCAGGATGGCAAGTCCCGAGTGGCCGTGTTTGGCTGTACGCGTGGATCAGAGTGGGCAGCGGAAGCCTGGTGGGCCTATAACCCATAGGTTCAGGATCTTAGCGTTGGGTGCTATGGGCAGATTCCTGAGGTTGCATTGAGCATTGGAGCATTAGTTCCTCTATGTGAGACGTGTTGTTGCCATGCCGTTGCTCGAGGTATTGTGGTTCTTGGCACTGGCAGGATGGAGTGTTGGGAGAAAAATGTTGGCAAGTGTGCCGCATGAGTACCTTGTTCATGTGATAAAAGTCATGTCAAGCGTCGGCGTTAGACCCAGATGGTGGTTGTTGAGGATGTCGCCTGACAAAGGTCGAGGATGTGTTGGTCAGAGTCAGTGGCTTGGTGCTCAACTTGTGTTGCATGTCGAGTCCTCTGATGAGATCGTGTTTTTAAAAAGTGATCTCTGACAGATTATGGGTCCTAGTTGGCAGCTGTGAGTGGCTGATGAGCCTAACAGTGTGATCGACCACAACAGCGTCTGTAGGTTATGGTCATGTCGGATTGTGATGGATGGGACCCAACTGTAATGAAAATCTGTGTCGTTTGAAGACTTGTGTGCATTGGTTGTGGTGTTGGTGACTAGGTTTCCGTAATATTGGATGGCAATTTCCTCCCCTAGAGACGTGTGCCATGAATTGTTTCGATGGTGTCCCGTGGCTCTGTGATAAGGGCAGAATCGGGATTGGCAGGCGTCCACTTGGATAAGTTGAGATAGGATTCGATGAGACAGGACGAAAGAGTGACACCTGTGGTTGGAGGTCCTTGATGGAGCGTTGGCATTGGAGTGGCTAGCCCTGGTCTGGTGACCAGCTTGGGAGGAATTACCTGTAAGTCTGAGTCGAGTGAGGTGATGACTGAAGACTCTTGAGTCTTGTTATTGGTTTCATCATGCTCCCTTGAGAGGGTTAAGTTGGTACGATGATTAGGATCAGATGCGTTGTCTGAGAGGAGTGCAGCTCGAGAAGTGATATCAGTCTGTGTGTGAGTCAGCGGGTGGCCCATCGAGATTTGTAATGTGTTGTCGAATCTGGTGTAGGACCATGAAAGAAGGAAGAAGTTGAGCAAGAGGAGGGTTTCCGTTGACGAGCAGTTGGTGACCGGTGTGTAGTCTTTCACAGATAGAAGATGTTGTTGGTTGTGCATCGTGAACAGTGAGAGCCGTATGCAGGTGAGGCCTTTGGTGGTCATTTCCGTGATGTGCCTTCCAGATGAGATCTGGGCTTTGTTGAAGTTTGTCTTCTGGCAGAGTTGGTCCGGTGCTGTTGTGAGCGCTTGGCTTGACAGGTGTGAGTTGGTGGAGACTCTGTATTGGTTGTTCCCTGGAGTAGGGTGTAAAACCTATCAGCTGGTTGTGAAGCTGATGTGTGTTTTATCCGTCGACCATAGGATGGATCGGTAGCTGTTTCTCGTGTTGAGGGCTATGTCTCCTCGGTGAACGAGATGGTGGCAGCGGTGCCATAATTGATTTTTCCTTGTGACTGAGGTGATGCCGGACTGTGTCCTTTGATGTATGCCTCCTCAGATGGCTGGTGTGCGTGGCATGCGGAGCGAGGTGTCGTTTGTGATTGTAGTCTGGCTATGTCCCTCAGGATAGGAGCTCTCATGAGAATTGAGGTCTTTCTGTGCTGGGGCTCTGACAGCGTTGTCAATTGGTTCGGTGTTCTTCCCCTGTGACTTGGCACTTGTCCTGAATTTTGAGGATGAAAATTTTTTAAGCGGGGAGGGCTGTAACACCCCGAATTTTTTGGATTATTTATCGGATCAGATCTGTGGGTTTCGGATTGTGTTCGTGGGTCCCGGATTGAGTTTAGCGGTTTACGTGTGTTTTTGCCCGTCGGGCCTTCGGAACCCCGTGTGGGGCGAACCGTTGCATTCTCCAACTCCGAGACGTTACCACAACGTTGTGTGTTTCCCGAGGATCGTGGGGAGTATTTTCCCTATTTTCCATATTTTGTGGAATTTCTGGATTTTCTATATATTTATGGAATTTCTGGATTTTCTATATATTAACATCTTTTCTCTCTTTCTCCTCTCATTTCTCACTCTCTCCCTCTCTCTTCTCTCACGCTCTCTCCTCTCTCCCTCTCTCTCCAGCGGCCGATGGAGTGGGGCACGGGCGAGGCGGGGACGACGCGGGTGAGGCACGGGTGAGGATGGGCGAGGATCGAGGCGGTGGAGGAGCATGGAAGCTCGGCTGCGAGTTCGTGTCCCAGCAAGGGTTTAACGACATTTTCTTCGTGGATCGGCGTCCACGGCACGTCAAATCTACGGTGGAGGTAGGGAGATGGACCCTCAGCTCGTGTATTTCATTTCCCATGGATTTGGTAGCCCGAGGCGAGCCGAGTGGGTTTATTTCCACGCCGAGGTAAAAATGCATGATTTTGGGGTGTGAAACCATTTAAAAATACCGAGGTAATTGGAATCCGGGGGGTTGTTCTATAAAGGCTTCTTCTTTAATGAAACCATTTAAAAATGCACTTTTAACGTCCATTGATGATTTTTTATGTTTTTAGAACATGCAAAAGCCATCAGAATTCTTATTGCCTCTATCCTAGCAACAGGTGCATAGGATTCATCAAAATCAACCCCAAATTCCTAACAGTAACCCTTGGCTACTAGTCTGGCTTTATTTCTTAAAATTATTCCATCCTCATTCATTTTATTTTTGAAGACCCATTTAGTTCATATTATATTTGTATTTTCATGTCTCGGAACTAGTTCCCAGACATTATTTCTTTCAAATTGACCTAGTTCCTCACTCGTAGCATTAACCCATGATTCATCATTCAAAGCCTCATCAATAGATTTGGGCTCAATCTGTGACACTAAAGCAACTAGATCTTGATGATTTACATTTTTGAGATAAGACCTAGTCCTAGGGGGATCTCCTAGGCTGCCTATGATATTATTCACAGTGTGATCTTTCAAGAATTTAACATTAGTTGAGGACTCACCTGTTTCAGATGAGCTTACTTGATTTGGAGCAGTTGAAGCTTCAGGTGATTCAGGTTCTTCCTCCACCATCTCCTCTAGAAAGTTTCCATCATGCCTTGAGCTCCTGTCATCATCATCCAAGTCAGTGATAGTGTTTGTTTCATCGAATATAACATGAGGAGATTCTTCTACTGTTTGGTCTGAAACATTAAAAACCCTATATGCCCTAGTTGTTTCAGAGTATCCTAGAAGAATTCCAGGGCTACTCCTTGCATCAAATTTATCTAGGTCCTTTTTATTGTTGTTGTGAGTAAAACATTTTGAACAAAAAATCCTAAAATATGAGACATTTGGCTTCTTACCTTTCAAGAGTTCATAGGGGGTTTTCTTATGGACGGGTCTTACTAAGGCTCTATTGATGATGTAGCAAGCGGTGTTAGCTACCTCTGCCCAAAATCTTCTTGGTAGTTGACTCTCCACCAGCATAGTTCTGGCCATTTCAATGATTGTACAGTTTCTTCTCTCCACTATGCCATTCTGCTCCGGAGTCCTGGGAGAATAAAATCTATGAGTTAGTTCTTCATTGTTATAGAATTCAGAAAATATAGAGTTCTCAAACTCTCCTCCATGGTCAGATTGAATCATGGAAATACTGTGAGTACCTTCTTGTTTGGCTTTATTAAAGAAATGTTCAAACTTTTGAAAAGCATCACTTTTATTTGCCAAGAAAAATAACCATGAATATCTAGTAAAATCATCTACAATCACAAACCCAAATCTGTTTCCATTTAGACTCTGCGTCCTGGTTGGGCCAAAAAGATCCATATGTAACAATTCCATTGGTTTGGAGGACAAGGGCTCAGATCTGAGCTTCAATGATTTACGGGTTTGTTTGTCTAGAGCACAGGCATCACATACTTTTAAAATGGAACTGAATTTGATCTTAGGCATGCCTCTAACTAAATCATGCTTAACCAGTTTATTCAATGTAGAGAAACTAGCATGTCCTAAACGACTATGTCAGTTAAAAGCATTATTTTCAAGATCAGCAGCCAAACAAAGATTTGATTCTGGTTGTTCATTTAAATCTACAATGTAAACATTATTAACTCTACGTGCTTCAAACATGACCTTGTCAGAATTTATTTCAAGTATTTTGCATGCATTATTATCGAATACAACTCTGTGACCCTTGTCACATAACTGATTAATACTAAGCAAGTTGTGTTGAAGACCCTCTACAAGCAACACTTTTTCGACAGAGTTTGTGGAACACTTACCAACTGTTCCAATCCCAACAATCTTACCTCTGTTCTTTCCTCCAAATTTGACAAGACCCCTGTTGTACATGGACAATTTCTCCAGTAAAATACCAAAGAACAAGGGTTCGGGAATTTCACCGAACACCCTTAAGGCATGGGCTACCCGGCCCCTCCGACAACCCAATGGGCCCGACCAACGGCTCCTACCAACTAGCCGAGATATATGGCGGCATTAGCAATTAACCGAGATCACTCCCGACCCCCCAGCGGCGGACTTTGTCCGCGTTCTATATAGCCACCCGGGCCAACCCGGGGGCGCTCCAACTACAAGCCACGCCATGTGGCACTCAGTAAAGAGGTCAGGGGGCTACCCCGGGACGCCTTCTTTCAACCATCCAAGGTCAAAGGGAGACTCGAATAAGTCAACCACAGGCTTTGGAGGCCCACGGCATGTGTATACGGCTCACACACAAGTGCCGGGAATTTCTTCTAACACCTTGTGGGCGCGTATGTCCCAGCCCTTCTAAAATAAACCGTCGGCCAACCCACGGTCCTAGCACACCAGTCAGGTTCTACAGCAACCCTCTGATAGGTCGAGGCCACCCTCGACCCTCAGACACGTGGCCACGAGCCACTTATATTTAGCTCTCGGGCCAACCTAAGGCTACTCTGCCAACCCGCTGTACAATGCGGCACGCATCATGAGGCCAGGCCCATGTGCCCAAGGTGCCTCCCCTCAGTCCCCACAAGCTCATACTCTCAGCCCAAGGCCTATTCCAAGGCCTCTCAGCCAGTTACCCAGGTCGTTCGGCAACCCGAGGTGTGTCGGGCATTCACCCGATCACCTTACGAATGACAACTATGACTTTACAATAATAGCCCCCACGGGCTAATCCCGGCATCCCAAGACCTTGTATCCTTCAAAGGACACTCCCAGACAATGACAGAAGACCCCCGGGGGCCATCCCTTGGGGTTACGACCTGTCCGGGAGGGAGCTCGCCCTGGGCCGTGGCGCGCCCCGGGAGGGCGAACCCCCTTGGGGGACGTGCCCTCCTCCCAGCCCAATGGCCCCACGGCCATCCTCAAGTCCCAGTCTCCCACAGTTTAGTATATTATTTGCCATACCCGTGCGTGGAAGGATCCGACAACAAGGAACTCACCGACGGGAGCTCAGGGCCACGCGAGTCCAACGTCAACACCCGCGTTCCTCGTACACACGTGGCCGGCCAACCAATATACTTTTAGTATCCACTTGTCCTTCTCTTCATAGCCAAATTAGGACAAAAATTAAATAAAATTCAGATTTTATAGAGGGTGGGGCCGTCCCTCTCTATCTCTCTCTCTCCACTCTAGCCCGCCTAAACCCCCCAGGGGGGGTTTAGGCGGACCAGCCTCACCCCCCAGGCTGGTCCACCTAAACCCCCATCAAAATAAAAAAAAGATTTTTGAAAATAAAAAAAGGCACCCACTCTAGCCCGCCTAAACCCCCCCTGGGGGAGGGTTTAGGCGGACCAGCCTATCCCCTCAGGCTGGTCTGCCGAAACCCCACCCAAAAATAAAAAAAAGATTTTTTAAATGAAAAAACCCCCTCCGAAGAGGGGTTTAGGTGGACCAGACCAGCCCATGGGGCTAGTCCACCTAAACCCCCCTCGGGGAGGGGTTTACGCGGACCAAACTAGCTCCTTGGGCAGGTCCGCCTAAACCTCCCTCCCCCACTTCGTGAAACAAAAAAAAAGAATAATAAAAATATTTTGAGGGGTTTACCCGGACCAAGTTGAACCCTCAACTTGGTCCGCCTAAACCCTACCCCATGACCCTTCAAATTCCTATAAATTTCCCCCTTAGAAGCTCAAGGGGCATGGACAATTGAACGCATGCACAAGCAGACTCCCGGACGGACGAAAAAACACCCCCCGACCTAATTGCCGCACCCTCGGACTCCCGAGGCTTTCGGCAAGGGTCGGGAACGTGAGAAGATAAGTGCGCGCATGGTTGACTTGCTAGTCGGCTCACACACGCCGAGGGTATGTCTCAAGTACTCTCCTTGTTGTGCCCCGGTCTGTTTTGACGAAGATCTTAATTAAACATGTTATGATTTCAGGTTCAATGAATTTGCATGAATACAGGTTTGATGAATGATTGCCTTGAATGAAAACTTACTTGATTGATCAAATTGTCTGCTGAATGATGGGATATGGAGTTGATCTAAAACACCATGTTGAATTTCATATTCTAAATGTATGATTGGGCATAACATGATAAATATTCATTCATGACTAAGATGAATGAAGTTGTACTTCTCTGTTGAATGAAGTAGTGAATGAAAAGGTCATTTGGTGAGTCGTAAAATGAATGGATGCTTTGAATGTGGAATTTACTATGTGATGATTGAGAAAGTTTCAGTTGATATATTGAGATGATGAGTTGACTGGCAAATTGAATGCAGGTTAATTGTGAAGTTTTTCACTCATTCACTCAAGGCCAAGGTATGAATAGATGTCCAAATGGATCTTAGTGTGAATGGACTGATCCGGGTAAAATTCATGCTTATCCATGTATATGTGAGTGGTATAAACTCCATTGATCAACATTGAGATATGTATCTGATTTGTGGAGTTTTCAATGGCCTTTACTAATGTTTTTCTGCTGTCAGTAAAAGTGTCGACCTTAGGGGTCGACACTTATTTCTGGAGTTTCTGCCTTGCGTTGAAAGATAGGACGCTGGCAGAAAGTGTCGACCTACGGGGTCGACACTTTCACCAGGGTTCTGCTGTTTTGCTAAGGTAGAACTCACCGGAAAAGTGTCGACCCTATAGGTCGACACTTTCAGGTAAGTATGTTCATTTCTGTGAAAGCAGAATGTTCGTGAAAAAAGTGTCGACCTCGTAAGTTGACACTTTTCACCACGAATGTTATATCTCTTCACAGGCCAGAACACTTAAAAAAAGTGTCGACCATGGGTCGACACTCGTGTTTCGGTTGTGTTTATACATGTTCTGGGAGAACATCCAAGAAAAAGAGTCGACTCCATGAGTCGACACTTTTTCTGAATGTTCGAACGCGGTTTTCCGGATCTGTTTCGAACCCTCATTACATGGATCCATTTACCATGACTTTTGACCCTAATGGCCTTAGGGCATCCTTAACACCTAGTATGTGATATGAAGGGGGTCCAAAAGGGGCTATTAAGTCATTTGGGGCTTCAAGCCCTTTGGTATATATCGTCGCCCCCCCCCTCATTGGATCGGATAATCCCTTTGAGCTTCTAACGTGGAACTCTTTGCCTTACAGGAGAAGAAGGTGCTCTATCTGCTGGAGGTGAAGGAGAGTTGTGCCAGGATCGTCTTCCATCTAGCCCGAGCAGAGATTTGGGGGTCGCGGTCTGCATCCTCTTCATCCAGAGCCTCGGGTGACTATATCTTCTACACCGGCTTCATCCAACCTTCGGTTCATTTGTTCTAAGTGCTACCTTCTCTATTCTCCTAGCTTGTTTAAGGATTTGAGGGATAGATCATCTTGTTTATCATTCTCCTAGGTATTTCGTGCTTAGATTGATAATCTCATAACTGGGCTTGTATTTCTCCACTCTATTTTTCTTATCTATACATTTTCGGAGCATGCTCCGAGTGTGTGTGGGTTGTCTCATCGTCGTGCAAGAACCCACGTGTGTGGGCCGTCAAGCCCGTGTGTGTGTGGTTGCTGCCGTCGTGTAGTGTTTATAGTGAAATCCTCTCGAGGTGAGAGGGGTAGACGTAGGACGGCACTTGGGGCGTCCGAACCACCTAAAAATAATGTGTCGTGGTGTCACGCCCTGACGTGGAAAGTCGAGCACGCGAGTAGTTACGAGGCACTCGTGTCGATCAGAGCATGTACAATTTTATTCTAAGGCAAAGAGATAGAGGTAAATAACTCTATTATTCCATCAAATAAGGTTTTACATAATCATTCATAAGCCTTAAAAAGGCATGATACAATTTTTTTCCAAATTTCATAATTCTTGTAAGAGTAACTATTGATCTACATAAATCCTAGGGAAAAGAAAAATACTCATTCTGATGCGGGACGGACACGCGACCTGGGACTCTAGCTCGCGATCGTCCCTATGCAAGGGAAGACGTGGGACCATGCGTGGTTGAGAAACCGGCAGTGAGTCTCGGGTATCGGCCTTTCCGCGTTCACTCGAGTCGAGTCACGGGACGGTCACTCACTCTCGCTCTCGCAGCGGTGATAAAATGATAACAAGCTAGATAATCTAACACTCATGCAGCAGCATATACAAAAATATACGAGTAAAACAATGCCTATGAGGAGGGTAGAGAGTGTACCTCCACGCTCCGGACGTGGGGAAGACGTTCCCGGCCAAGTACGGTAACTCCCGATAACAACGGTAAAAGTTAATTACAACAGTAACTTTTATTGCCCACTCCATGCAAGGAGGTAAAGGGCTACAAGTGGGGCCCGAGAAGACCGACCCTGGGTTGACGGGCAGTAATCTGGAGGTGCGTATGGCATGAACTCGGCCTACTGGTCCGACTCGGAACTATTCCAACTCGGTGCTGCGCCAACTCGGTTGCTGACTCATTGGACAGCAAGCAACAGTTTCTAAAGGAACGTCGCCTTCCTGAGATCTTCCGGAGGCGCCGCTTGGCTGGGACGATGGCAGGGCGTCTCTGAACGACTCCCTGACGGGGCGGCTCTTGAAGTTGATTTTTGATATTTATTTCTGAATATCTTCTGGACTGTAATTTCGGACCTGCACAGGAAACAGATCTGCAGGCCTCGACGATACGAATTATGACGCTCAGATCCAGAGGCCGATCGAGGCATGGCTGGTACTGTTGGAAAGAGCACTCGTAGATCTACAACATATAATTTTGACAGATCCATCCAGTGGAAGGATTGAAAATGAAAATGACTGTATGACTGTTTCTTTTTCTGACTCGGACTGACAGACACACAAGGCAGCAAGGGATCTGCCTGGAACTGACCTTTGACCGAGGGTCAAATGAATTTTCTAGACTCCACGAAAATTATGGTGGAAGGGGATATACGTGTGGAACACTGTGTATTCTTTTGGGATTTTCTGAAAAATTTTAAAGGGGTGGGGAAAATGTGACAAGGTGACTATGTCACGTAGATCTGTAAAAGGGCAGATTATTGAGAGGACAAACAAAAATATGGGAAAAATATCAAACTAAGGCCAAATGGCACGAAATTTGAACTGAAGATTAGGGGAGACAGGAAAACAAACCCTCCAAATTAGGGCTCGAACAGACAATAAGAAAAAAAGATAAAATTTTAGAGATGAGGTTCTGTCTTGATTTAGACAGAACTCCGACGTAGCGGTGGTGGCGGCGCATTGGCGGCACGAACGGAAGGCGGTGGCCGGAAGTCGCATCCAGCGGAGGTGGAGATCTTGGAGTCACACCAAGAGGAGGGCTTCATACCCTAGAATGGCAGAAATCCATCTGCAAGAGGGGAGGAGAGACACAAGGGGTGCCCTTGGGCTTGCTCTTGGCAAAAATGCTTAATTCTTCATTAATTCTTTTAATGACAATATACATAGGCTTATATAGAGAATGGAAAGGGGTGGGGGGATGGGAATTTCGTGGAGAAAGGCCATTTTCTTCCCCCATGTGGTCAAAAACCCAGAATAAATAAATTATATATGGAGGGGACACTCCTTTGAAAGGAAGGAAGGCATCTTGGACTTTTTAGTCCATTTGTCCCCTTTGAATGTCAAACCATCCAGAAGCCCACCTTGGACCTTTGACTAGCCCCACATGGACCCCTAGGGCTTAGGTGGACCAATGGGAAAGGGTATGGGGGCCCCTTGATGGTCCTACTGGACTTTTGCACAAAAACTCAAAGAATCCTAAGGAATGACAAAGTGGATTATAAAGCCTTACAATTGCACATGTGTTTTCCCAACGATATAAAAGCAAACTAAAGGACACAAATATAAAAATAAAAGTTAGTGCCTGGTGTTGATTCTTATCAATTCTCCACGGGTGAGAAGAACTCGACCCCGTCGAGTAGGGGTGCGGCTACTCAAGTAGCTCCGGCGGATCCGTCATCGAACCTGGACGCGCGGAGTACGCTCCACTCTTAGTAATCGACACCGGCTCATCCCGTATAGATTTGATATGCACACGCTGCTGTGGGTATGAGACTAGAGGTGGACACTCCGGGGTGGGGTCACTCTCAAAAGAGGGGAAGGCGGCTCGAAGACTCACTAGGAATCACCGCTGAGTCCCTTTATGTGACTAGATCCGATATGTGAGGTAGAACTGATCCCAAAGTCTGATAAGTCTCGCACTTGAAAGGGACTGACAACGCGAGCGTACAAACGACCGACTCGACTCGATGTATGCACAGACACACAATGCACTCGGCAAACAAACCAGACGAAACAAAGACTCACAAGGACCCTAAACAAACCTAATGTTAGTCTGACCCGTACAAGGGTGACGGCGGACCAGGACATCCGAATATGTGCCATGCATGCATCTTATGTAACCGAAGGTTGGTGGTATGGGAAATGTTGAACCCCGTGCATAACCATGTATAAAGGATTTTTGATGATGAACTAAATACCATGTGATTGTGTTCCATGTTAACATCTTGAATATGTAGTTTATGGATCTGAAATGAACTGAGCAAATTCTATTTGATTGAATGGCTAGTGTATGACACGGTCAACTGATTTGATGAACTTAACTAACATGTGCTTTGATATGTTTACAGGAGTTAGTGAGAAAGGAAAGTCTCCGAACAATTTGGGTGAAATTCTTCTAACCCTTCCTTAGTTGATTTGGATAAAGCTATTGTGATAGCTAACATGTGGTTTGAAGAAACATAGTCTAGATATTGTGTGATTGATGAGAGTTAGAGACTAATCTTAATGAAAGCAAATGAGAACTGAAGACTGACCTTAAGTGTGTAACTTTGACAGGGACTTTCAATGGAGACCAAATGTCAAGATCAAGTGGCTGTCATTCAACTGAAACATTAAAATAGTAAGTTTCTTTGATTGAATGGTTGAAGGAGGATTCTTGTGTAGTTTGGATGAACAAACCCCAAGGTAATTCCCTATCTATAACTACTTGGCTTATCTGTGATTTTTGGGGTAGAGTTGCTTTTTTCTTCCATACATGTAGATGTTTTTAATATCTCATGTCTTTAGGATCACCCCTTTGTGAGTTCTATTGAGTTTGCTTTTGTCAGGAAAACTGTCGACTCCAAGGGTCTGGTGTTTTAAGATGGCCCTCTTATGTCTTCGAACTTGGGGATAAAAAGTTGACCCATAGGGTCAACCTTTTTATCGCGAGGTTCTGTCTAGGTTCATGTTTAAGAACCCTGGACATAAGTGTCGACCCACAAGGTCGACACTTATTCCGGGACTTTCTGCCGTGGCCTTTTATTATTGCCACAGGTGGAAAGTGTCGACCCCATGGGTCGACACTTTCTACGCTGGGTTCTGTTTGGGCTTTGTTCTGTCTTGCCCAAACGTGAATGTCGACCCATGGGGTCGACACTTTCCGGCAACCGGGAAAAACGCCGATTCGCGTGGCGGCCGGAGCCCTAGCTCGATCCCCTCTTTTTTATGCCCTATTGTGATTGGTCCTTGGGGGATAATATCCTCCACGTGGCCGCCCATTCCTCTTGGGTATAAATCATATGTGATAGGGTTTATTGGAGTAGAGAGAAAGCATCGAATGAAGCATTCGTTTTGGGGTTTTTGCAGGGAGTGCAGCCGGAGCTGAATGATGCCTCTCCCCAAGTCGTTCTGAGTTCGATTCAAGGGAAGAGAAGCCGGTAATCTATCCTCCTGCAGTGACTTTGCTGAAGCACCATGGGTTATCATCTCTCCATCATCCATGGTCTTGATGGTGAGTCAAGAGAAGTGAAAGGGGACTGAAGCATCAGCGTCCTTTCTTCCAATCTGAACCAAAGGAGCTTCGTGAGGACATCTTCTTCAATCTGTTCATCCCTAGAAGTCATCAAGGAGCCAAGTTTCACCATTTATGATCAGGAGTTTTCCCAAATCAATATTCATCCCTGTTTAGAGTTATTCATGCTTGTTTATGTCTAGTGAGCTTACATATGTATATCTGAGTTCATCTTTTAAACTGAAGAATATTGTGTGTGTGTGTTCGGAGCAGGGTCTCCGAGTGTGAAATCATTGTTGGGGTGCGTCCCCGTCATGGTGTGTGTGTGTGGTGCTGAGCACCGTGTTGAGGGTTCGCCCTCGTGTCTGTGCTGCTCTGCAGCGTGTTGAGCGTCAAGCTCGTGTGTGTGTGTGGTTTGCTACCGTCAAGCAGCGTGTGGTGTATTAGGGTTCGTCCCCGTGTGTTACCTCGTGTAGCGTTTTAGTGAAGCCTCACCGAGGTGGTGAGGGGTGGACGTAGGGTACCCGTCATGGTCCCGAACCACCTAAAAATTCTTGTGCATGTGTGATTGGTTGAGTGTTTGTTCCTTATCTTCTACCACCATTCACAGGATGGATTATTGATTATCTTGCACATTGATGCTAAATTTGTTAATGTATACTACTAGTTCAAATTTCCATCTCTCCGTGTGTGATCTTGTCACTTGCATGTTCGGTGAGGTTTGATTGAGAAGCCTTTCAGTCATTTTAATTGGCTATAATTTTTAGAGAGGGATCTATTCACCCCCCTCAAGATCCGTGCCACTACACTGTGAGATCCAACAATTGGTATGAGAGCCCGGCTCTATTATCTTAGATCAAACGATTTTCAGAGGGATCCTAGTGTAGTTTTGAATGATGAATGCTTCTTCAAATATTGCTTCTTTGACTTCCTTACCCTTTTATAATGGTGATGACTTTAACTCATGGCTGGGAAGAATGTGCAGGACCATAAATTCAATTGATCCAAATTTGTAGAAATTAGTTAATGATGGTCCTCATAAGTTGCCTCGGGATGAGACTAAGTGGTCTAACCGAGATAGACTAAAGAGTCATGAAACTACTACAACTTTGAGGTTGATGAAAAATTCTGTCAATGCTAACAGGTTCACGTTTGTCTCCTCTTGCAGAACCGCCAAAGAACTTATGGACAAATTGATGCAAGCTCAAGAGAAGCAAGGACTAAAGGGATTAATGGCTGATGATATCTATCATACTTGTGATGAAAGTGCTGAGGTGGTAAGCTCTAAATCAGATGAAGATGAATTATCTTTTGAAGATTTAGTAGATGCCTATGAAGAACTGTCAGAAAAATATCAAAAGGTGAAACATGAAAACAAAGCACTGAAGAAAAGGTCTAATGAAAATATCCATGATAATTTTTCTTGTGTGAAATGCATTGATCGAATTTCAAAAATTGAAGAAGTGGAAAAAGAAAATGAACTTCTGACATGCCAAGTTTCATTGCTTAAGGAAACTGAAGAGAGTCTAAAAAGTAAGTTAGATTCTTTATCAGATGATGATAAACTCTTTGATAAACTTCTTGATTCTAAGATAGATGCCAAGTCCCTTCTAGATAAAAATGAAAAACTAAAAGGGGACAATGATGTTTTGCTCATTCAAATCTCCTTGCTAGAGGGAAAACTGAAGTACCTCGAGAAATCTGAAAAAGAAAATGATCTGTTGAAATCTGAACTTGAAAATCTGAAACAATTAAATTTGACCATGTGTGAAAGACTTTTGACATTTGAAAAAGGCAAGTCCATGGTCGCTCAAGAAAGTGAGAATGTAAGTATTCTAGAACAGGAAATAGAATCTTACAAGACGATAAATGCCACTCTAAATGAAAAGGTCACTTCTTGTGAAAATGAAATTCTATCTTGTGAACTTGTAATTGCTTCACTTCAAAGTGAAATCGTTGACCTGAACAAATCATTGGGCAAGTTTGTGAGTGGTGAAGAGAATCTAGACAAACTCTTGGGAACTAAGGTGAACTTCCAACGGGAAGGTCTAGGATACAATCCTAGTAAAAAGGAAGCATTTAATCTGAAAACAAAAACTTCGTATGTGCATGCTTCTAGTTCCTCAAGTACACCAAACACTTATTCATCTGTCAAACAAAAGTCCCTTACGCATGCAAAGAAATTTGATGTGAAATCCCAAGCTCCAAAACACAACAATACTTCATGTCACTATTATGGTGAGCTTAGACATTTAATGCATGATTGTAGCTTAATGAAAGAAGATGACTTGAATGCTTGTAAGATGCATGACAGTAATTCTCAAGTTCATCAGAAAAAGAAGGTAGAATGTTTTCATTATGGGAAAGTGGGCCATACCATGAAAAATTGTTGGTCGTTAAATGTGAAACTAAAATTTCACAATCAAAATCATAGAGTCCCCAGGCATACACAAAAGTCCAATGGTTATGCTCAACCAAAGAAACTGAAACAACGTGTGTATTGTCATTATTGTGGTTATGTAGGACACCTAATGGATGATTGCTCTCTGTTGCACCTTGATGATATGAATGTAAGGAAATTGTGGAGAGCCACAAATCGTGGTGCACCTAACCCTAGGGACCCAAGATGGCTTGGGTTCCCAAAACATCAAAGTGAAGATTTTGTTTTGCAGGGATGCCTTGTGATGGAAGAAGTTGTCAATAGAATAAAACTCCTCCAAGGCAAGAAATTGATGAGCCAATGTGGTAATACATTCCACTTTTACTTTCGCATGTGAACAACAACCGTTTGCAACTGTTCATATAGTTACCTCTAGCTACACTCATCTCTTTTTGTGAATAAAAGTTGAATTTTGCACACAGAGCACACACATCTTACATCCATACAAATCACATCTTTTTACATACTTGTGAATACAAATAAAAATTTAATCATTTGTCACCTTGATGCACAGACTCGCATATATTTCATATTCATGTGCATGAATGCCATGATTCACCAGTATATAAAATGACGTCAGTGGAAAGGTGGATTTAAGTCCACCTGGAAGCTTTCATCATGCGTGAGTGTGGTCTTCGGACCTACGTACTCCGCCACGTACCGGCAATCAAATTGCTTGAATACATCATTTTGACATGATTGAATGTATATAATATACATCCGTTTCTTTTTGAACTCTTCTACGACTGAACAACCTTGTTAAATAAATTTGTATTGATTCAGGCATGAATGACTCATGACACATGTTAACAAGGTCTTTTTGGCTTTCAACCGTGCATACACTTAGGGGGAGACAAAACCTTGAAAAGGCTAATTCATATTCTACTATATGTTCAATCACTCACTTCTTATGGAACCTTGATACAACTGACTTCATTCAATAAGGATCTCTGTTATTCCACTAAACACTTTTAAGGATTCTTAAATCCCTACATTAATGTCTAATGACTCGTGAGGAAAAAGCTGTCAGTCCCACCAAAAATTGAATAAGTGTGATTTGACATCGAGTACATCAGGAATCCCCCCTGAAATAAAGGAGGAAACTCGCATCGAAAAGTGTCTTATCCACATTATCATAAATGACGATACCAAGTAACCGGGAATTGCCCCTGAGACAAAGGGCATGCCTCGTGTCAAAAGGTTCATCATGTTGCTATTTAATAAATACAAAATTGTATGGGACTGTACGAAGCTACCAAAAGCCGAGCATTTTGTATTGAAATGTAGGGAGGAGAGATTCTTGTTAGTGTTACTTAGAATATATGATTATCCATATTATTTTGAAAGTCATTATTCATTGTTCTCATGTTGAATCTGAGCTTGATTGTTTGAATGTACTCCCTGAATTAGCTGATAATCAATGGTCAAGCAGTACGTCTAATTGTAAGCATAACCATGTTAATATGGTTCATGGTCATGATTGCTCAAATCTATTGCATTCTTCCTATACCTGTCTCTAAGGGACCTTCATGCTTGATTTTATACCTATGTATGCTTGTTTGTATGCTTGCATGCTTAAAATGCATAGTGAGAACTCAATTGTTGAAACCCCCATAATTGAAGCATGCAACTCATTTTGAACAAATTCTGAAATGAATTTTTATGAAAATACAACCATGACTGGTTGATTGTGGAATTGAGTTGGTAAGAAGTACTCTCATGTGTCAAGCTGAAAACTGTGATGACTGAAAGGAATACAAATTCTGATTGAATTATTTTGTGCGTTGAATTACTGCTCTGACAGTGTGTCCACTCCTCAGACCTTGTCTCATATCTCACTGACCATGATTTCTGATGTAGAGAGTCAATAGGTTGCAATTGGTGACTCTAACATGCTTTAATCTTAAGTTCTTTGAAGTGCTCAGAATGAAGGAGATAAGGTAAGTAACTTGGCTTCAATGCTATTCATGGGAATGAAATGTATTCAACTCAAATCTGGTATGATTCCTTGCAACATTTCAATCTCAATGATTTGTGATGGATAATAGAAATGAATGCTTGAATGCTTAATTGAATTGATCATCGAAGTGTGGCTATTTGATTTCACTTGTCCAAGATCAACTTTTCTCATTTGAACTACCCACATATTGCCCAATTTGTGTTTATCATTTTGTGGATATCAAGTTTGATTCATTTGTTCTTCAATTCACTGCATTCCACTTGATTCTTCAAAGTGCAGAAGAAGTGTCGACCCATAAGGTCGACCTTTTACCCATGCTTCTTCTTTTTCTTACGAGACAGAATCGTCTCCAAAATGTGTCGACCCACAAGGTCGACAGTTTTGTCTCGGAACCCGGTTTGTGAACCGGACCGTAGGGCTCAATTCTCACGCCCTTTTCATTTGGATCGAACCCATATTGGCCTGGCTCTCTTTCGGTCGAACCCCATCGAACCAAAAACCCTTTCTACTCCTTCAAACCCATTCACCACCCCATCTTATTCTGCCCTAACATCCATCCGCAACCTCCCACGGGCGACCCTCCTCTTCCCAAGCCTCCGCGGCTCCTCTTCTCCAGTCTTCCTCTAGCCCTCGTTTCATTCCTTCCACCTCACCTCTTCCAAAAGCACCCTCCGACGGGCGGCGGCGTTCGCTCTTCGTCCACCTTTGGAAGCAGTCACAGCGCCCTCCTTTGAAGTTCATTCTTTTGGAGTTGCAGTTGTTCGTGGCGTGAAGTCCAGATGGTCAGAGGAAGCCCTCCATCTACTCGAGGGTCTCACTACCGCGTCTCAGTCCTCCTTTTTGTTTGCTTTGAAGCCATACGAACTGCATCCATGGCACCCAAGAAAAGGTCTGTGCTAGAACAAGAAGAAGCCTGCATCCAAACTGAGCTAAGGCGTAAAGACAAGGAAGCCCAGGTTGAAAGAAGGAAAAGAGCCTCTAAGACAAAGATGTTGGCTGAAAGGAAAGTGTTGCGCCCTTGTGCGGTTGATTTCAGAAGCATAGAAAAGAATCTGCCAAGGTTAGTCGAACTCTTAAGGAAGCAGCCAAATTTAATTTCCTTCATGTCGGATCACCGGAGAGTTTATCATTTCCTAGTTCATCAATTCTATGAAAATATGGTTGTCAAAAATGATGAATTGTACACTATGATAAATGGGCGTTCTGTTCCTTTAACTCCTCAGTTGATAGGAAAAGCTCTGAATTTGCCTTGGGATAGTGGGGTGATTTATGAAGAAGCCATTTATTCTGAAGAACTTGCATATGAATTAATGACGGATAAGGTAGCAACACCAGGGTGTGTACCAAAGCTCAATGCAAATGAATTCACATCCCTTCAGAGAATTTTGCATCACATGATGACCACTATTCTATTGCCAAGATCAGGATCTAGGGAATAAGTAACTGACATGCACAAATTCCTATTTATTCAAATCATGAGTGAAGAACCGATAAACTTCCCGGTGGTGATGATGGAGTACATAACCAGCTGCAGGAAGTCCAAGAACCAAAATTTACCTTATGGAGCTGCTTTAACACCAATTTTTCAGTCCTTGCATATTGACTTGAGTCAGCAGGTCAGTCATCCAATTATGGATGCCTGACATCTATACTATCCCATCCATCTGCACCAACATGGGATATGAATTGATAAATGGTGTTCTTGTTCGCACACTTCTGTCAAAGAAAGGTAAAGCCCCGACAGCAGGGTCTGGGCAGAATGAAGGTGAAGATGATGTACAACCCATCAGCAGTACTGTCAGAACAAGAGGATCATAGACCACATCTTCAACAGCTCCATCAATGAGCACCAAATTGGATGAACTAGCTGATGAAGTGTGCAATGTTAAAGAATCTGTGGATGCCCTCACACGGGAAGTCAAGGAACTGAAACTTCATCATGATACTTATCTTCAGAAGTTCACTGCCATGGCCAATTCCATTGACTCGCTCCATTCTGCCATTGGCATTCAAAACTCCAAGTTTGACGATCTCTCTGATTTTCTAAGGCATCCACGCACACCTCCTGCCTCTCCTTGAAGCTTTAGCACCCTCCTTCTAATGGACAAGCTAATTAACTTTCCCCCCCTTACTACTCCTTTTTGTTGATGACAAAGGGGGAGATGAATTGTGCTATATGATACGTGTGGATGTTATGGTTGCGTGTCTTGTTATGTGGACATTTTGTGGTTTGTGTTTATTTTGTGGACATGGTTGTCTTGTTTATTTTGTGGACATGGTTGTCCAGATGTGGACAGTAGTTGAAGTGGACAGTAGTTGTGATTGCCTGATGAACAATGCTGAAGTTATGAGTTTTTTTTGGAATGCTGAAGTTTTGAGTTTTTTGGATTTTATGAATGAAAAATTCTGTGGACTTGTGTTTATTTTGTGGAATGATCACCTATGCTTCTATTCCGATGTTGTCTCCATTTATGATTGGAAATGCACTTTTGGATGTTTGATGGATGATTCATCATTAATGCTGCATGGTATTTTAATTTGTGGTTAGAATGCATCATATTCTTGATTGTGTTATCAAATGGTCTACAGGATGCCATTCGATTGTTAAGCATGGCTTCACGCCTAGAATGCTAGATGTGAGAAGATGTTCATTGAAACCTTTTTTATCTGTCAACACATTTTTTCTAATTGCACATAGTATTTATCATCATCAAAAAGGGGGAGATTGTTGAACCCCGTGCGTAACCATGTATAAAGGATTTTTGATGATGAACTAAATGCCATGTGATTGTGTTCCATGTTAACATCTTGCATATTTAGTTTATGGATATGAAATGAAATGAGCAAATTCCATTTGATTGAATGGCTAGTGTATGACACGGTCAACTGATTTGATGAACTTAACTAACATGTGCTTTGATATGTTTACAGGAGTTAGTGAGAAAGGAAAGTCTCCGAACAATTTGGGTGAAATTCTTCTAACTCTTCCTTAGTTGATTTGGATAGGATTCAAGCTATTGTGATAGCTAACTTGTGGTTTGAAGAAACTTAGTCTAGATATTGAGTGATTGATGAGAGTTAGAGACTAATCTTAATGAAAGCAAATGAGAACTGAAGATTGACCTTAAGTGTGTAACTTTGACAGGGACTTTCAATGGAGACCAAATGTCAAGATCAAGTAGTTGTCATTCAACTGAAACATTAAAATAGTAACTTGCTTTGATTGAATGGTTGAAGGAGGATTCTTGTGTAGTTTGGATGAACAAACCCCAAGGTAATTCCCTATCTATAACTACTTGGCTTATCTGTGATTTTTGGGGTAGAGTTGCTTTTTTCTTCCATACATGTAGATGTTTTTAATATCTCATGTCTTTAGGATCACCCCTTTGTGAGTTCTATTAAGTTTGCTTTTGACAGGAAAAGTGTCGACCCCTTGGGTCGACACTTTGTCCAAGGGTCTGGTGTTTTAAGCCGGCCCTCTTATGTCTTCGAACTTGGGGATAAAAAGTCGACCCACAGGGTCAACCTTTTTATCGCGAGGTTCTGTCTGGGTTCATGTTTAAGAACCTTGGATATAAGTGTCGACTTACAAGGTTGACACTTATTCCAGGACTTTCTGCCATGGCCTTTTATTATTGCCACAGGTGGAAAGTGTCGACCCCATGGGTCGACACTTTCTACGCTAGGTTCTGTTTGGGCTTTGTTCTATCTTGCCCGAACGCGACTGTCGACCCATGGGGTCGACACTTTCCGGCAACCGGGAAAAATGCCGGTTCGCGCGGCGGCCGGAGCCCTAGCTTGATCCCCTCTTTTTATGCCCTATTGTGATTGGTCCTTGGGGGATAATATCCTCCACATGGCCGCCCATTCCTCTTGTGTATAAATCATATGTGATAGGGTTTATTGGAGTAGAGAGAAAGCATCGAATGAAGCATTCATTTTTGGGTTTTTGCAGGGAGTGCCGTCAGAGCTGAATGATGCCTCTCCCCAAGCCGTTCCGAGTTCGATTCAAAGGAAGAGAAGCCAGTAATCTATCCTCCTGCAGTGACTTTGCTGAATCACCATGGGTTATCATCTCTCCATCATCCATGGTCTTGATGGTGAGTCAAGAGAAGTGAAAGGGGACTGAAGCATATGCGTCCTTTCTTCCAATCTGAACCAAAGGAGCTTCGTGAGGACATCTTCTTCAATCTATTCATCCTCGGAAGTCATCAAGGAGCCAAGTTTCACCATTTACGATCAGAAGTTTGCTCAACTCAATATTCATCCCTGTTTAGAGTTATTCATGCTTGTTTATGTCTAGTGAGCTTACATATGTATATCTGAGTTCATCTTTTAAACTGAAGAATATTGTGTGTGTGTGTTCAAAGCGGGGTCTCCGAGTGTGGAATCATTGTTTGGGTGCGTGTCGGGTCCCACAGTGTAGTGGCACGGATCTAGAGGGGGGTGAATAGATCCCTCTCTTAAAAATTAAGACCAATTAAAATAATTTGAAAGGCTTCTCAATCAAACCTCACCAAAAGTGCAGGTGACAAGATTACACACAGAGATTTAGCAATTTGAACTAGCCGTATACATTGACAAATTTAGCATCGATGTGCAATGTAGTTCATAATCCATCCTGTGAATGGTGGTAGAGGATAAGGAACAAACACACAACCAATCACACAAGCACAAAGATTTTTAGGTGGTTCGAGACCACGACGGGTACCCTACGTCCACCCCTCACCACCTCAGTGAGGCTTCACTAAAACGCTACACGAGGTAGCACACGGGGACGAACCCCAATACACTTCACGCTGCTCGATGGCAGCAAACCACACACACACGAGGGCAAACCCTCAACACGGTGCTCAGCACCACGCACACACACCAAGATGAGGAACGCACCCCAACAGTCAATCCACATTCGGAGACACTGCTCCGAACACACACATAGTTTTCTTCAGTTTAAGAAGTGATCACAGATATACAAGCAAGCTCAATGAACATGAACTAGACAAAGGATAACCACAAGCAGGGATAGAAAATGGTTCAGAAGACTCCTTATCAAAATGATGGAACTGGGTTCTTGGGCAACAGGGTTTCTTCTTCTCTTCAGTCAGACGTTGGTTGAAGCACGCAGTAAAATCATCAACAGGTTCGTTGTTGTTGCAGCTTGAAAGATCAGCGATCAAGGTTCTTCTTCTATTCAATCCGGCTTCAGCTCATTGATCGTTTGGAGGAGATATAGCCGTGGAGCTTCAGCAAGACACCTTCAACTAGGTGGGATTTCATCATCTTCAGCCTTGAATCGCACCCAGCTCACCCTCGAGACGAAGGAGATGAAGCTTCGTCCTCTGCTTGCTTTCCCCCTGCAAAACCCAAAAACGTGTATAACATTAGATGCTTTCCCCTCACCTTTCAATAAACCCCATCTCTTCAATTTATACCACAAGGGAATGAAGGGCCACGTAGAGGATATTATCCTCCAAGGACCAATCACAATCAGGCACTAAAAGAATAGATCGAGCTAGGGCACCCGCCGCCACGTGAATCGACGATTTTTCCAATCGCCGGAAGAACAAGGGCTCGAATAGAACCCATCGTAGAAAGTGTCGACCCATGGGGTCGACACTTTCTACCTGTGGCGTGGAAACAAGCCACGGCAGAAAGTCCCAGAATAAGTGTCGACCTTGTGGGTCGACACTTATGTCCAGGGTTCTGAAAAACGAACCCAGACAGAACCTAGTGATAAAAAGGTCGACCCCGTGGGTCGACTTTTTATCCCCAAGGTCGAAGACATAAGAGGGCCGGCATAGAACACCAGACCCTTGGGCAAAGTGTCGACCCATGGGGTCGACACTTTTTCTGACATAATGCAAACTAAATAAAACAGGCACAGGGGTAATCCAAAAAGGATGATACATTAAAGATGAATAAATGTTAGAGAGAAATGAGTATTAAGAACCCCAAATCAAGGACATACCAATTAGAGATTGTTAGGGAATCACCTTGAGAGATGTCCATCCCTTTTTCACAATTAACCTCCTCCTACCATTCAACCAAAGCAACTTACCATTTTGTTGGTCCACAAGGATGTGAAGATCCAATTGGAAGATATCCAATGTGGTCTTTATATTCAATGCTGTTCGATACACCTGTCACATTGCATACTGGAAGTTAGTCTTCCATAATACTCAATTTCTAAAAATTGAAATCTATCTCTCATTAGTCACTTAATTTCACACTTAAGATCCTGCATCACAACCGTTAAGTGAATTAAATAGGGAAGAGTTAGAAGAGTTTCACCCAGTTCAGTCGGAGACTATTTTTTCTCACTACCTCCTGTAAGCATATCAAAGCACATGTCAGTTAACTTCATCAAATCAGTTGGCCGTGACATATACTAGCCCGTTCATACAAAATGAGTTTGCTCAGTTCATTTCAAATCCACAACAACATATGCAAATTGTTTACATGGAGGCCAGTCACATGGTATTTAGTTCATCATAAAAATTCCTTAAAACACGATTGTGCACGGGGTTCAGCAATCTCCCCCTTTTTGATGATGACTAAAACTATGTGCAATTTGACAAAATAGAGTTGATGGATAAAAAGTGTTTCAAGGAAATTCAATGCACATCTAGCTTTCTAGACATGAAACCATGCTTATAAATCCAGTCACACTCATTCTCAAAAAGCAGTCAAAGTATAGTTCACCCTGTTTGAACACACTAGGCATCCTGTAAACCATTTGATAACACAATCAAGAATATAATGCATTCTAACCATGAATTAAGATACCATTCTGCATCAATGATGAATTATCCATCAAACATCCAAAAGTGTATTTCCAATCATAAGTGGAGACAGTATCAGAATAGAAGCATTGGTGATCATTCCACATAATAAACACAAGTCCACAGAAATTGTCATTCACAACCTCAAAATAATTGATTAACTTCAGCATTGTTCATAAGATAACCACAACTACTGTCTATATCTGGACAACCATGTCCACAAAATAAACAGTAACACTAAGAAACCAATTGTCACAAGACACATAAACAGAACCAAAACATAAACATAAACCACAAAATGTCCACATAACAAGACGCAACCATAACATCCACACATGGTAACATCCACACATGGTAACATCCACACTTCATCTCCCCCTTTGTCATCAATAAAAAGGAGTGGTAAGGGGGGAAAAGTTAATTAGCTTGGTCATAAGAACTAGGGTGCTAGAGATCAAAGCCTCAAGGAGAGGCAGGAGGTGTGTGTGGACGCCTTAGAAAATCAGAGAGATTGTCAAACTTGGAGTTTTGAATGCCAATGGCAGAATGGAGCGAGTCAATGGAATTGGCCATGGCAGTGAACTTCTGAAGATAAGTATCATGATGAAGCTTCAGTTCCTTGACTTCCCGTGTGAGGGCATCCACAGATTCTTTAACATTGCACACTTCATCAGCTAGTTCATCGAATTTGGTGCTCATTGATGGAGCTGTTGAAGATGTGGTCTGTGATCCTCTTATTCTGGCAGTTCTGCTGATGGGTTGTACATCATCTTCACCTTCATTCTGCCCAGACCCTATTGCCGGGGCATTACCTTTCTTTGACGGAAGTGTGCGAACAATAACACCATTTATCAATTCATATCCCATGTTGGTGCAGATGGATGTGATAGTATAGATGTCGGCATCCTTAATTGGATGACTGACCTGCTGACTCAAGTCAATATGCAAGGACTGGAAAATTGGTGTTAAAGCAGCTCCATAAGGTAAATTTTGGTTCTTGGACTTCCTGCAGCTGGTTATGTACTCCATCATCACCACTGGGAAGTTGACCGGTTCTCCACTCATGATTTGAACAAATAGGAATTTGTGCATGTCAGTTACTTGTTCCCTAGACCCTGATCTTGGCAATAGAATAGTGGTCATCATGTGATGCAAAATTCTTTGAAGGGATGGGAATTCATTTGCATTGAGCTTCGGTACACACCCTGGTGTTGCTACCTTATCCGTCATTAATTCATATGCAAGTTCTTCAGAATAAATGGCTTCTTCATAAATCACCCCACTATCCCAAGGCAAATTCAGAGCTTTTCCTATCAGCAGAGGAGTTAAAGGAATAGAACGCCCATTGACCTCAGTGTACAGTTCATCATTTTTGACAACCATATTTGCATAGAATTGATGAACTAGGGAATGATAAACTCTCCGGTGATCTGACATGAAGGAAATTAAATTTGACTGCTTCCTTAAGAGTTCGACTAACCTTGGCAGATTCTTTTCTATGCTCCTGAAATCAACCGAATGAGGGCGCAATACTTTCCTTTCAGCCAGCATTTTTGTCTCAGAGGCTCTTTTCCTTCTTTGAACCTGGGCTTTCTTGTCCTAACGACGTACCTCTTTTAGGATGCGGGCTTCCTCCCTTTCTAACACCGATCTCTTCTTGGGTGCCATGGATGCAGTTCGTATAGCTTCAAAAGGATGTTGACACTGTCCGGTCTTCACTGAATCAGGTGGATGAACTCTCACTACCAAAAAAAGTGGGATTTCAGACGGCCGTTATCTGTCTCAGATCCGTCTGAAATTCCGTCACAAATCACGTTTGTGATGGATTTTCGACAGATGTCAGACGGATCACGACCGTCTGAAATTCTTAGTCACAAATTTGTGACAGTTCATTTTTCTGTCTTAAATTCCGTCTGAAAATAAGACAGAATTAAATCCAGTCACATATTCCATTTGAAGATCATACGAGAAATGTTCCGTCAGAAATTTTCCGTCTGAAATTATCCGTCGGTATTTCAGATGAATTTTACGACGGATTTATATTCCGTCGCAAAAATAGTCTGCAATTACAAACGGATATTACGACGGATCTGCAAAAATCGTCTGAAATGTTTGCGACGGATATCTCGTCCGTCGTAAAAATCGTCTGCAATTACAAACGGATATTACGACGGATCTGTAAAAATCGTCTGAAATGTTTGCGACGGATTTCTCTTCCGTCGTAAAAACCGTCTGAAATTACAAACGGATATTACGACGAATCTGCCAAAATCGTCCGAAATTAAACCCAACTCTAGTCCGAAATTTAAGAAACCGTCTGAAAAGTAGTCGGAATTCCATCGGTATTTCCAACGGATATTACGACGGAATTCCAAATACCGTCTGAAAATCCGTCTGAAATCTACGTTTATATTTTTTTTAAAATCTTAAATTATTCTAAAAAACCTGTTGGATCATACATAAACATCACAAATTCAACATGTTGAAAAAAAATATTGGGAACCTGCTGATCAAATAAACACCACCGAAAAAAAAACTCAACATCAACGTACCATGATGTTCAAATAAATAAACACCACCGAAAAAAATAACTCAACACCATGCTGATCAAATAAACACCACCGAAAAAAAAATTCAACACCATGCTGATCAAATAAATACCACAAAAAAAACACATTAACCCTGCTGATCCGTATGAATATCATCAAACATCAAGAAATATCCGGTACATCGTCCATCATATCCTCCCTGCCCTGCTCATCTCCTCTGTCACCGCCCGCAGAAGGATCCCCCTACATTAAAAAAATAATAACATTCATTCATAGATAAAAAAATTAATGCGAAGAAATTAACATAAATTGAAATCAAACATATCAAATTGATAACTGCAGATTTCATAGATCAACTACTAGCTTGAAACAGTATTTAAATTAAGTGTATTTTAAAAATGAACTTGGAGCGCCGAGCTCAAACCGGGCATCCGATTTGGATTCCGTCAGTTCTGACAAGTCACTTTCATCTCCCCGGTCGTGTTGGAACGATCAGCACGGCCATCCGGCCGATATTTCAAGTTTTAGACCCCCGGACCCGACCTGGCAGTTAATTTAAACTAAGTGTATTTGGAGAATGCACTTTTGAGCGCCGAACTCAAACCGGACATCCGATTTGGATTCCGTCGGTTCTGACAAGTCACTTTCATCTCCCCGGTCATGTTGGAACGATCGGCACTGCCATCCGATCAATATTTCAAGTTTTAGACCCCCGGACCCGACCTGGCAGTTCATTTAAAGTAAGTGTATTGTAAAAATGAACTTTGAGCGTCGAGCTCAAAACGGGCATCCGATTTAGATTCGATCAGTTCTTACAAGTCACTTTCATCCCCCCGGTCGTGTTAGAATGATCGGCACGGGCATCCGACCGGTATTTCAAGTTTTAGACCCCCGGCCCCGACCTGGCAGTTAATTTAAACTAAGTGTATTGTAAAAATGAACTTTGAGCGCCGGGCTCAAACCGGGCATCCGATTTGGATTCCGTCAGTTTTGATAAGTCACTTTCATCTCCCCGGTCATGTTGGAATGATCGACATGGTCATCCGATTGGTATTTTAAGTTTTAGACCCCCGGACCCGACCTGGCAGTTCATTTAAACTAAGTGTATTTTAAAAATGACCTTTGAGCGCCGACCTCAAACCGGGCATCCGATTTGGATTCCGTCATTTCTGACAAGTCACTTTCATCTCCCCAATCGTGTTGAAATGATCGGCACAGCCATCCGATCGGTATTTCAAATTTTAGACCCCCGGACCCGACCTGGCAGTTAATTTAAACTAAGTGTATTTGGAGAATGCACTTTTGAGCGCCGAGCTCAAACCGGGCATCCGATTTGGATTCCGTCAGTTCTGACAAGTCACTTTCATCTCCCTGGTCATGTTGGAATGATCGGCATAGCCATCTGACTGGTATTTAAAGTTTTAGACCCCCGGCCCTGACCTGGCAGTTCATTTAAACTAAGTGTATTTGGAGAATGCACTTTTGAGCGCCGAGCTCAAACCGGGCATCCGATTTGGATTCCGTCAGTTCTGACAAGTCACTTTCATCTCCCCGGTCGTGTTGGAATGATCAGCACAGCCGTCCGATAGGGTATTTCAAGTTTTAGACCCCCGCACCCGACCTGGCAGTTCATTTAAACTAAGTGTATTTTAAAAATGAACTTTGAGCGCCGAGCTCAAACCGGGTATCCGATTTGAATTCCGTCAATTCTGACAAGTCACTTTCATCTCCCCGGTCATGTTCGAACGATCGGCATGGGCATTTGATCGGTATTTCATGTTTTAGACCCCTGGACCCGACCTGGCAGTTCATTTAAACTAAGTGTATTTTAAAAATGAACTTTGAGCGCCGAGCTCAAGCCGGGCATCCGATTTGGATTCCGTCAGTTCTGACAAGTCACTTTCATCTCCCCGGTCGTGTTGGAATGATCGGCATGGCCATCCAACCAGTATTTCAAGTTTTAGACCCCCGGACCCGACCAGGCAGTTCATTTAAACTAAGTGTATTTTAAAAATGAACTTTGAGCGCCGAGCTCAAGCTGGGCATCCGATTTGGATTCCGTCAGTTCTGGCAAGTCACTTTCATCTCCCCGATCATGTTGGAATGATCGGTACGGCCATCCGAACGGTATTTCAAGTTTTAGACCCCCAGACCCGACCTGGCAGTTCATTTAAACTAAATGTATTTTAAAATTAAACTTTGAGCGCCGAGCTCAAACCGGGCATCTGATTTGGATTCCGTTAGTTCTGACAAGTCACTTTCATCTCCCCGGTCGTGTTGGAAGGACCACCCCCAGCCATCCGACTGGTATTTTAAGTTTTAGACCCCCGACCAACACCTGGCAGTTCATTTAAACTATGTGTATTTTAAAAATGAACTTTGAGCGCCGAGCTCAAACCGGGCATCCGATTTGGATTTGTTGTGCATTGTGATTTTGATGATTACAAAATGTCTTTGTTGCTTGGTCGTGTGCAAGAATGGTTGTTCATGTCTTCATGCGTATGAATGTTGAAATGGTTGTGGAAATGATCATAAACTGTTTCTATAAGACTTATCATCATGTGGATGCATTGTGATTTTATAAGGCTCATAAGTGCTTTGAGGTTAGCACAAACATTGCATATGAGGTCTTATCTGCACGCTATTAAGTCTGTACAGAGTTCTGCCTAGATTGCATTAGTCAAGTCTGTACATTGCCATAGGTAAAGTCTATACATTGCAGAGAGATGTTTGCATATCAAGTCTATACATTCGCCAAGTCTATATGTTGTGGTTTATTCATGCATGTGCATAGTTCGCAACATCAAGTCTATACATTGCATGCTGGCAAGTCTGTACATTGCATGCATATTCATTAACAAGTCTATACATTGGTTGCATAGCTTGCCATGCAAAGTCTATACATTGTTCATGCATGTGCATAGTTCACAACATCAAGTCTATACATTGCATGCTGGCAAGTCTGTACATTGCATGCATATTCATTAACAAGTCTATACATTGGTTGCATAGCTTGCCATGCAAAGTCTATACATTCTCCATGCATCTTCATTAATAAGTCTATACATCCTGCAACTCAAAGTCTGAACATTGTCCTGTGGCAGGCACATCAAGTCTATACATCCATCAGCTCAGTGCACAGCAAGTCTATACAGCAACAAGTCTGTACATTCTTCAGCAGCAAGTCTATACAGCAAGCAAGTCTATACATCATCAAGTCTATACATCAGCAAGTCTATACAGCCAGCAAGTCTATACATCAGCAAGTCTATACATCCTGCAACACGAAGTCTGTACATTGGCTGATTGCACAGACTCAAAGTCTGTACGTTGGCTGCTAGCACTTCTTCAAAGTCTATACACTCTTCAAAGTCCATACATTCTTCAAAGTCTATACACTCTTCAAAGTCTATACATTCTTCAAAGTCTATACGTTGGCTGATTGCACAGACTCAAAGTATGTACATTGGCTGCTAGCACAAACTCAAAGTCTGTACGTTGGCATCAGAACGGACACATAAAGTCTATACATCGTGTGTTTCAAGTTTTAGACCCCCGGACCCGACCTGGCAGTTCATTTAAACTAAGTGTATTTGGAGAATGCACCTTTGAGCGCCGAGCTCAAATCGGACATCCGATTTGGATTCCGTCAGTTCTGACAAGTCACTTTCATCTCCCCGGTCGTGTTGGAACAATCGGCATGGCCATCCGATCGGTATTTCAAGTTTTAGACCCCCGGACCCGACCTGGCAGTTCATTTAAAGTAAGTGTATTGTAAAAATGAACTTTGAGCGCCGAGCTCAAACCGGGCATCCGATTTGGATTCGGTCAGTTCTGACAAGTCACTTTCATCTCCCCGGTTGTGTTGGAATGATCGGCACGGGCATCCGACCGGTATTTCAAGTTTTAGACACCCGGCCCCGACCTGGCAGTTCATTTAAACTAAGTGTATTGTAAAAATGAACTTTGAGCGCCGAGCTCAAACCGGGCATCCGATTTGGATTCCGTCAGTTCTGATAAGTCACTTTCATCTCCCCTGTCGTGTTGGAATGATCGGCACGGCCATCCGACCGGTATTTCAAGTTTTAGACCCCCAGACCCGACCTGGCAGTTCATTTAAACTAAGTGTATTTAAAAAATGAACTTTGAGCGCCGAGCTCAAACCGGGCATCCGATTTGAATTTCGTCAGTTCTGACAAGTCACTTTCATCTCCTCAGTCGTGTTCGAATGATCGGCACAGCCATCCGGCCTGTATTTTAAGTTTTAGACTCCCGAACCCCGAATTTTCTCAATTCTTCTAAAGTAAATGAGTTTTAAAATTTCAAATGAACATAATTGAGTAATTCCATCAAAATAAAAACATAGTAAACACTCACCTGTGCGGCCTGTGCTGTGGTGGTGGTGGATTGCTGAGGGACCATTCCCCTCTGGGAGAGGAGGCCACTGATTGCCTGCACAACCACTGACACCTGGATAGAGATCTCATGTTGGAAATGCTGCTGCTGCCGCTGCATATCAGAAATCTGCGATCGGACCATGTCCATCATGTCGCTGGCAGAAGCGCTGGAGGCAACGGAAGGTATAATGAAGGCACTTCTACTGGTTTGGGCATAGATAGAACTCGCACACGATGATATCACCGTGCTAGCGTCTAGGCTCTCCCCAAAACCATATAGTCGGCCTTTCTTCGGTACGCCAGCTGCTGCCACCCACTCCACCGGATCGAACTCTGGCTATTGCGTGTCTCCCTCCCCGTACTTCTCTATCACTGCTTGGCTATATGTTTCCTACATATTGAATAAAATAACTAGTCAATTTCATATGAATTACATGCTGATTTAAATGAACGGTACAAGTTACATATGTAGATAAACTTACCACTACTGACTTAGCTGTCTCACTCACAAATTCATTAGTCCCCTTCTTTTTGTGTGTTCTGTCGAACACCTCGAGGAACGACGGAGGTCGACTAAGCTCCACAGCATGTTATACAATTCATAGTAAAAAAAAGTCAAATATTGGGATAAATTGTAAGAAGATAAATTGTTATACTACTTACCATTTTTTTTATGAGCCGCATAAGAGATGGACCCACTCGTATGCAAATTTGAACCTGGTTTTGACGCCCTATTTACTTTGGCTTTTTCGGACTTTTCTATCCACTTGGGGTCGGCAAAATGGTCACAAGATATCTCCCAATCCTCCTGCCTCATCCATAGAGGGCGGTGCGCCATCCACAATTGTCGGTCTTCACTCCCCCCACTCAATTTTTTAGCGTGTGCTCGGGCCTCATGTATTTTCCTCTTGTAACTTGAGAGCATAGTAGACTCCCAGGCACGACGACATCTCGCCACGTCATGTCCACATGTGAATTGAAAAGACCGCTGTAAATCAATTACTTTTCACACTTATTATAAAGTTGTAAATTGAGTTTGGGAAATACTGGAATTAAATGACGTAATTACTTACTAAGAACATGTTGTACAATGAATCGCGGACGGACATCGCAAATTCTCTGAAAGTGGATGCTGCCCCGGGCACATGTGCCAACATGAGTTCGGTGGAATGATGGACAGCGGTGTGGGGTTCAAATTTCATACTGCAATTGTAAATGTCAAAATATTCATATTAGACAGTTGAAGGCTAATTAATGTAATATAACCTTATAGATTTACCCGGAGATCCAACACGAGCGACGTCTATCATGGGCCGTGCCTCCCTTGTGACAACTGCCGGCATCGTCAAGTGGCTGACTGGTGGGGGTGTGCCCTGTACAAGTGGGAGGTGGTGGGAGGGCACTGGGATCTGTAAGAATAGATCTTCACAAGTAAAACTAAGTGGAGTGATACAAATATTGCGAACATATAACTAAAATATACATACCTGCAGCGGGAGGTGGTGGGGGTGGCATCTGCACAACAGGTGGGAGGCCACTGAGACCTACAAGAATTAATTTTCATGTGGAGTGATACAAATATTGCGAACTTATAATTAAAATATACATACCTGTAGCGGGAGGTGGTCGAGGTGACATCTACACAATAGGTGGGAGGCCACGGGAAGGCACATTGACACGGTTTTAACGCGCTCTCCTGAGGTGCGTGTAATGTTAGGTCGCACCCACGCACCTCAGCTCACAGAGAATACCCCATGCATTTATATAACATAAAATTAAATAACAACGCAATTATCATTATGCACATATCAAATTAAATAACACCCAAATTATAAAATTTTTCAAATGAAGAACATCGAAGCTAAACAATCTACATTTTTGAGTCAAATTAACATCAAATTTCTATTAAAATCAGATATAAAAATATATTTACATGCAATTAAAATCCACAAAGTTTTAAATCACAAAACGAATTTTTTGGGTATTTACCTATTGCTATAGAGAATTCTGATTTCTTTGCATTTATCCACATCTTTGTATAAATGTACTACTTAAGATATATGGTCATTCCATTTCTCTATATCTTCTTATCATCATAAGACAAGGTCATTCCATTTCTCTATATCTACTTAAGATATGTGCTTTCTTACTTAAGATATTTTTGAGCCGTATTGATTGACTCAGTCATATATAGTATGCCAGTTTTCCTTGCCTAAGTCACTTTTATCCCAAAGAAGGTGATCAGTTTCATTGACCGGCTATGTGCAATTTTTTTTTGGTATGGAGAGAAAAATATAGTATGCTAGTCCGCCCATCTAGCCAACTGTGTAAGAACATTCCCAGTTGGAATGCCTTCGACTATCTTTAGACAGGCCAAAGATATTATTATCTCTAATAGCAGATGGATAGGAGGGAATGGGTCTAATATAGACTTCCTGAGTGACAATATGGATAGCAAATGCTGCAGCAATAGTAGCATCTGTATATGGGTGTTGCAAAGCCATAAAGTGAGCATACTTGGACAATTTGTCAATTACCACAAGAATAGTGGTTTTAGAATGGGAAGGTGGAAGACCATCAATAAAGTCCATGTGAATATTAATCCAAATTTTTTCTGGTATAGGAAGGGGTTGCAACAGGCCTGCTGGAGATTGGGTGATATACTTTGTTCGTTGACAAATATCACAATTTTGAATATAGTCTTTGATTGTCCTTTCCATGCCCTTCCAGTGAAAACTTTTTTTTGTCTATGGAGAGTTTTATGGTATCCTGAATGTCCACCTGTTGGAGCATCATGGTGTGCATGGAGTATAGAAGGTAAGAGACTAAAATTTGGGTGCAGATGTATCCTGCCCTTGTAATATATAACACCACCTTGCAATGAATAGTGGTTAGGGTTCAGAGAATCTGAGTTCCAATCCTTGAGCAACTGAATAAAGTAACTGTCCAGAAAGTATGCCTTCTGAATCTCCGAAAACCAATCAGGCACTAAAACTGTGATTGCTTCTATGGAGGGTTCTTCATAAAGTCTGGATAGAGCATCTGCTGCTCTATTATGGTGACCAAACGTATATTCCATGGAAAAATCAAACCCCATCAATTTAATCAACCATCGCTGTTGCGCCGGAGTGTGAACCTTTTGTTGCAGCAGGTGTCGGAGGCTTTGATAATCTGTTCTGATCACAAATCTTCTACCAATCAAGTATGATTTCCATTTTTGAACAACAAACAAGATAGCCTCCATTTCCTTCTCATATACTGACAAACCTTGTTGTCTAGTAGTAAAAGCTTTACTTAGATAAGCCACTGGACGGCCCTGCTGCATGAGAACAGCACCCATACCTGAGTTACTAGCATCACACTCAAGGATGAAGGGAATGTCAAAGTTTGGTAAAGCCAACACTGGGGTAGAAATCATGGCTTGCTTAAGTTCCTTGACTGGGTCCTCAGCCTCTGGGGTCCAGACAAAACTATCTTTTTTTAGAAGTTGAGTGAGTGGTGCTGCCAAAGAACCATAATTCTTGACAAATTTCTTGTAGTACCCAGTCAGGCCTAGAAATCCCTTCAACTTTTTGAGGCACTTGGGAGCTGGCCAGCCCATAATAGACTGTAGCTTGTTGATCTCCATGGATACCCCACCATCAGATATCACATGACCCAAATATTCCACCTTGGTGACTCCAAAGTCACACTTAGATTGTTTGGCATATAACTGGTTGTCCTTTAGTAATTGTAGGACCTTCTCTAGGTGGTTCAGATGCTCAGGCCATGTTTTGCTATAAACTAGAATGTCATCAAAGAATACTAAAACAAACTTTCTGAGATGAGGTCGAAAGATATTGTTCATAAGACTTTGAAAAGTGGAAGGAGCATTAGAAAGGTCAAAGGGCATTACTAAGAATTCATAGTGCCCTTCATGAGTACAGAAGGCAGTCTTATGAATGTCCTCAGGTGCCATTCGAATTTGATGATAGCTTGAACGAAGGTCTAGCTTCGAAAAATATCGAGCCCCATATAATTCATTCAAGAGGTCATCAACCAGAGGTATAGGATATTTATCCTTGACATTTTGTTGGTTTAAAGCCTTGTAATCAATGCACATGCGCCAGCTCCCATCACGTTTCTGTACTAAAAGTACAGGAGCTAAAAATCGACTGTTACTATGTTGCAAGTGTGTGTGTTGCATGAGCTCCTTGACTTGATTTTCAATTACAGATTTGTGGAATGGAGAATGTCTGTATGGTGGAACAATGATGGCCTTTGACTCATCTATGAGGGGTATACGATGGTCACAACTCCTAGCAGGAGGGAGACCTGTAGGTTCATCAAAGACAGAAGTATAGGTTTGTAAGAGTATAGCCAAGTCTGGTGGGTGAGAAGAAAATGAGGGGGTAGGGGGTTTTAGCTGGGTTGGAATCAGCTGAATTGTATACAAGGCTCTGGCATTTCTGAGCTCTTTGTGCAATTTGGGGCCAGAAATCATATTGACCTTGTCGTCTGTGAGGCCTGTAAACTTGTACTGTTTACCCAGCCATGCAAAGGTCATAGTCATTTCCCTGATATTCAATACAATGTCACCCAAAAGCTGTAGCCAAGTTGCTCCTAGTACCACATCAATACCGCCCAATGGAAGAACTAAAAAATCCAAGTCAAAAGATACTTCAGGGAGCTGAAGTTTAACATTAGGACACCGTCCTTCAGAAGGAACTTGCAGACCAGATGCAAGTCTGACTGCTAGATTTTCACAGGGTATTGTGCGGAGGTGAAGCTTCTTAACTATTGAAGGGTCAATGAAGTTATGGGTGCTCCCATTGTCAACTAATATTAAAACTATCACCCCACTGATTGTACCCAATATTCTCATTGTACCAGGAGTAGCCATGTTACCCACTATTTGTGATGAGATAGAAGGAATGTTGTTCTCAAGTTGACAGAACTCAGTGTCTTCCTCCATTGTAACTTCTGTTTGAACAAGATCATAATCATCACTCATTGGAATCAACTGCAGAAGAAACAACTTCTTTGCCTGACATGTGTGACCAAGGGTCCATTTTTCATCACAATTGAAGCAAAGCCCTTTAGACTTCCTTTCTTGCAATTGCTGACTAGTTAGCCTCCTAATGGGAGGATTGTGGTGGACAGATGGCGTGGGTAACAATGGGGGAAGTGAAGAGGACTGACCAGTGTACCGTCGCCTAGAAAGCAGTTTGGTTTCCTGAATTCTAGCTAACTCCATGGCATGAGTCAAGGTTCTGGGCTGGAAGGATCTCACTTCACAGGAAAGTTCTTCCTTCAGACCACTAAGGTATGTGCCCAGAAGGTGTTCTTCAGGTACTCTAGAGATTTTATTGCATAGCTTTTCAAAGTGCCTTTGGTATTCTAAAACAGATCCTGTTTGTTTGAGTTTACTAAGGGAACCATGAGCATGAAGGAAAGAAACAGATCCAAATCTTGAATCAAGAGCAGCTAAAAATTCAGACCAGGTAAGTGAATCTCGAGTAGTAGTAATGTGCCAATACCATTCTAGGGCCTCACCCTCCAAATAGTAACAAGCTGTGCTGAGTTTATGACCCTCAGGGGTCTTGTGATGGTGAAAAAACCTCGCAGCTCTAATTTCCATTCAGCAGGATCAGTGGATCCATCATAACGTGGAAATTCTTGAGGTTTGGGTCTAAAAGACCCTATAGAATCAGCATGATCATCCAAGGGAGCGGTATTACCCGAGCGGTGAACTATGGATTCTAGATCCGTCACCCGTTGGAAGACTTCTTGCCGGAGAGACCCGATCTCCTGACGAATCTCAAGCAGCATGGACTTCAAAGCATCAGAATCGCTCATGGCCATCTCTGCGGAAGAAGAAGAACTGGGGCTGGAGAGAAGCTCAGACACCAATTTGTTGTGTTTCCTCCTAGGTTCCCAGTCGATGCCCTCCAGAAGAGGTCTCGCGGAAGAGCTCCAAGTTCTTGCGGAGGAAGCCGTAGCTGCTAAGAACAGAAATAACTGGAAGAACAGAGTTGAGGAATAGGAAGGAAGATGATTGATAGAGATAGAGGACAGAATAGAAGAGAAGACTGGAGCCAAAAAGCCATGTTACGGCCTTCCTTCCTCTGCTATTTATATTGTTCCCTGGTATTTACATGGCTCCGGAAGCTATGCCACATTTCTTGTAGGCAAGTCTTCCAAGAATGTAACAACTCCTATTTTCATACAAGAAATCAATAATTACATTTCCCTGTCATTATTCTTCCTCAACCATTTCTAACATACAAAACAAAGGTATATCGCCCACTGCTCAATGGAATGCTAACCGTATATGTGGATGACTGTTATGACTATTAGAGCAACAGCAGTGGGTTGTTTGAGCCGTTTCCAGCTCACTAACCTGGTGGTTCACCTAATTCTATGGGTTTCCTCCGTAACAGAGAGGGGGGCTGAGGTGTGTGCGTGTGTTTGTGTCTGTGTGTGCGTGTGTGTCTGCGAGGGGGAGGAGGGCCACAGACAGGGGAAGAGAGGGTGGTGGAGGGGGTGGGGGAGGGTGGCCAGAGGGAGTGAGGGAGCGGGAGAGGGGGGCTGAGGTGTGTGTTGTGCGTGTGTGTGTGTGTCTGCGAGGGGGAGGGCGGCCACGGACAGGGGAAGAGAGGGCGGTGGAGGGGGTGGGAGAGGGCGGCCAGAGGGAGTGAGGGAGCGCGAGAGGGGAGAGGGAGAGGGAGTGAGGGAGCCAAACAGGGGAGAGGGAGAGGGATTGAGTGAGGGGGAACAGGATCGGGAGAGGGAGAGGGATTGAGTGAGGGAGGGGAACATGATCGGGAGAGAGAGAGGGAGACCACTTACCGGCTGGCGGCGACGGTGACCGTGAGAAGACGACCACGACCGTGAGAGGGAGGGAGGTTGGCGAATGGCGGCAACGGCGAGGACGGCGGGGCCTCCGGCAACGGCGAGGAGGACGGGGCCTCCGGTGACGGCGAGGACGGCGGCTCCGGCGGTGACGACGGCTCCGGCGGCGATGACCGCAAGCAGAGGGCAGAGGAGAAGGAGAGAGTGAGAGGGAGAGTGGGGGGGTGGAAATGGGGCCAGGTGGAAGAGGTGGGAGGGAGGGGTCGACGGTGGCGGGAAAGGGGGAATTTTGTGACAGAAATACGGACGAAACTTATTTCCGTCTGAAATTTCAGACGGATTATTTCCGTCTGAATATCCGTCCCAAATTTGCGACGTATATCAAGACGGAATATATTCCGTCTATAATTATAGACGGATCTTCAGAGAGAGTATAGTATGTCCTTAATACCAACGGAATTTGTGACGGAAACTAATCCGTCAGAAATACAGACGGATTTTAAGACGGAAAATATCCGTCTGAAATATCCATCGGTATTTCCACTTTTTTTGGTAGTGTCTTGAGCAAGTGGAAGGAGACCGGTAGTAATACCCTCGAGCAGATGAAGGGCTTCCTCTGACTGGCTTGAGTTCACACCACAAGCAGCACCTTCTCCAATCGGATGTACTTCGAAGGAGGGCACCGCGACTGCTTCCAGAGGAGGACGAAGAGCCAACGCCTCCGCCCGCCAGAGGATGCTTTTAGAAGAGATGGGGTGGACAGAGAGAAACGAGGGCTGGAGGAGGAATGGAGAGGAGGAGCCGCGGAAGCTTGGGAAGTGGAGGATCATCTGTGGGGTGTTGCGGATGGAACGATAGGGCAGAAGAAGATGGGGTGATGAATGGGTTTGAAGGAGTAGAGAAGGGTTTTGGGTTCGATGGTGTTCAACCAAAAGAGAGCCAGGCCAAAACGGGTTCGAACCAAAAGAGAAAGGGCGTGAGAAGTGAGCCCTACAGTCCAGTTCACAAGTCGGGTTCTGTGGCAAAAGAGTCGACCTTGTGGGTCGACACATTTTGGAGATGATTCTGTCTGGCGAGAAACAGAGGGAACCACGATAAGAGTGTCGACCTTAGGGGTCGACACTTCTTTTGCACTTTGAAAAATCAAGTGAAATGGAGTGAATTGAAGGCCAAATGAACCCAACTTGATATCCACGAAATGATAAACACAAAATGGGGAATATGTGGGTTGCTCAGCTGAGAGAAGTTGATTTTGGACAAGGGAAATCAAATACCCACACTTGGATGATCAATTCAATTAAACATGCAAGCTTTCATTTCTAATAACCAACACAAATCATTGAAACTGAATTGTTGCACATAATAGACCAAATTTCAATTGAGCACATTTCATCCTCATGAATAGCAGTAAAGCCAAGATTGCTTACCTTATCTCCTTCCTTCTGAGCACTTCATTGAACTGAAGAGTACAACATGTTAGGGTAACCAAATGCAATCTAATAACTCTGTGCATCAGAACTCATGGTCAATGAATTATGAGACAAAATCTGAGGAATGGACACAATGTCAGAGTAGTAACTCAACGCACAAAATAATTCAATCAGTATTTGTATTCCTTTCTGTCATCACAATTTTCAGCTTGACACATGAGAGTACTTCTTACCAGCTCAGTTCCACAATCAACCAGTCATGGCTGTATTTTCATAAAAATTCATTTTTGAATTTGTTCAAAGTGAGTTGCATGCTTTAATTACGGGGGTTCAACAATCAAGTTCTCATTGTGCATTCTAAGCAAGCAGGCATGCAAGCAAGCATATTTAGGTATAAGATCAAGCATGAAGGTCCCTTAAGGACGGGTATGAGAAGAATGCAATAGATTTAAGCAATTATGTCCATGAACCATATTAACATGGTTGTGCTTACAAGTAGACGTACTGCTCAACCATTGATGATCAACTAATTCAGGAAATACATTCAAACAATCAAGCTCAGATTCAACATGAGAACAATGAATAATGACTTTTAAAGCAATATAGATGCTCATATGTTCTAAGTAACACTAACAGGAATCTCTCCTCCCTACATTTCAATGCAAAATGCTCGGCTTTTGGTAGCTTCGCACAGTCCCTTACAGTTTTGTATTTATTTTAAATAGCAACATGACTAGCCTTTTGACACGAGGCATGCCCTTTGTTTCAGGGGAAATTTCCGGTTACTCGGTATCGTCATTTATGATAATGTGGATAAGACACTTTCTGATGCGAGTTTCCTCCTTTATTTCAGGGGGGATTCCCGATGTACTCGATGTCAAATCACACTTATTCAATTTTTGGAGGGACTGACATCTTTTTCCTCACGAGTCACTTGACTTTAATGTAGGGGTTTAAGAATCCTTAAAAGTGTTTAGTGGAATAACAGAGATCCTTATTGAATGAAGTCAGTTGTATCGAGGTTCCATATGAAGTGAGTGATTGAACAGATAGTAGAACATGAATTAGCCTTTTCAAGGTTTTGTCTCCCCCTAAGTGTATGCACGGTTGAAAAACCAAAATGACCTTGTTAACATGTGTCATGAGGCATTCATGCCTGAATCAATGCAAGTTTATTTAACAAGGGTTGTTTGGTCGTAGAAGAGTTCAAGAAGAAATGGATGTAAATTATATACATTCAAGCATGTCTAAATGATGTATTCAAGCAATTTTATTGCCGGTACGCGACGGAGTACGTAGGTCCGAAGACCACACTCACGCATGATGAAAGCTTCCAGGTGGACTTAATCTACCTTTCCACTGACACCATTTTATATACCGGTTAATCATGGCATTCATGCACATGAATATGAAATGTATGCGAGTCAGTGCAGCAAGATGACAGATGATTAACATTTTTATTTGTATTCACAAGTATGCAAAAAGATGTGATTTGTATGGATGTAAGATGTGTGTGCTCTGTGTGTAAAATTCAACTTTTATTTACAAAAAGAGACGAGTGTAGCTTGTAAAGACTTTGTGAACAACTACAGAGTTATAGTTATTCACACAAGAAAACATGAGTGGAAGCTAATAAACTCTTTGAACAATTGCAAAAGATTGTTATTCAAACGTGAAAGTAAAAGTGGAATGTATTACCACAATAGCTCATCAAATTTCTTGCCTTGGAGGAATTTTATTATATTGACAGCTTCTTCCATCACAAGGCATTCCTGCAAGAAAAAATCTTCACTTTGATGTTTTGGGAACCCAAGCCATCTTGGGTCCCTGGGGGTTAGGTGCACCACGATTTGTGGTTCTCCACGATTTCCTTGCATTCATATCATCAAGGTGCGATAACGAGCAATCATTCATGACAGGTCCCACATAACCACAGTAATGACAATACACACGTGGTTTCAATTTCTTTGGTTGAACATAAGCATTGGGCTTTTGAGCATGTTTGGGGGGTCTATAATTTTGAGTGTGCAATTTAGGTTCGACATTTAACAACCAACAAAATTTCATAGTATGACCCATTTTCCCACAATGAAAGCATTCAACCTTCTTTTCTGATGAACTTGAGATTTACTGTTATGCATCTTACAAGCATTCAAGTCATCTTCTTTCATTAAGCTACAATCATGCATTAAATGTCTAGGCTCACCACAATAGTGACATGAAGTATTGTTGTGTTTCGGAGCTTGGGATTTCACATCAAATTTCTTTGCATGCATAATGGGCTTTTGTTTGATAGATGAAGAGGTATTTGGTGTACTTGAGGAACTAGAAGCATGCACAAACGAAGTTTTTGTTTTCAGATTAAATGCTTCTTTTTTACTAGGATTGTATCCTAGACCTTCCCGTTGGAAGTTCACCTTAGTTCCCAAGAGTTTGTTTAGATTCCCTTCACCACTCACAAACTTGCCCAATGATTTGTTCAGGTCAACGATTTCACTTTGAAGTGAAGCAATTACAAGTTCACAAGATATAATTTCATTTTCACAAGAAGTGACCTTTTCATTTAGAGTGGCATTTATCGTCTTGTAAGATTCTATTTCCTATTCTAGAATACTTACATTCTCACTTTCTTGAGCGACCATGGACTTGTCTTTTTCAAATGTCAAAAGTCTTTCTGTCACGCCCAAAGCACGGAAGGAACCCGGAGATGCGTGACGAGTTTATATCGATCATGTTAATCAGAGCATTAGTGTATTCAACACAAAGATAGAGTGTGCAAAAGTAAAGATAACCCAATCCTTTATTCAATCACAACCTCAAAAGTACTTCTATTACAATTCACTTAATGAAAGTGCTAAGACCCAATAAAAGGAAAAGTATAATGGTTGACTTAAGAAATTTGAAAGATAAGACTTGATACGAGAAATATAAAGTGATCTAGAAGGGGAGGGGATGAATAGATCACGGTTTTCAACCGATTAAAAATTACTGAAGAATGATTCACTGAAAACAAGCAATCTCGGAGTTGAACCCACAAAAACCGCGGTGCGGACAATAGCTCGAGTGGATAGAAGACACACCACAAAAACCACCACAGACAATCACACGAGTACATAGAGGTTTTTAAGGTGGTTCGGTCAGATCTCCTATCTGCCTACGTCCCCCCCTCACTTCAAATCGAAGTGAGGCTTCCACTAGCACCTGCTAGCAAAGCAGACTCAGTCTGTGACAACGGCTGATTCACAGCTTCACCAGGGGAACATCCTCCCCTCTTCCTCCACACCCGGAGGGAACCCTAAGGACGCCAAGTCCCTAGAAACCAGGAAATAATTTTCTCTTCCTCCAACGGAGGGAACACTAGTGATCTGCAGTCACTAGAACCAGAGACCAAGGTCTCTCTTCCTATGAATCCCAGAGGGAACACCTCTTCTACGAGAGGGAACAATACTGCAACCTCTGTTGCAAGTAATCCAGAGAGAACACGTCTCTCTCTTCCCCTGAATACCAGGAGGTAACACAGAGAACTTTCAATCAAGAAAGAAAAACAGATAAAAATGAAAACAAGAAAGAAGGAATCCAAAACTCTGAAAACTGGAAACAATGTAGCTCAAACTGAGCAGCAGACTTCGGATTTGATCCGTAAGTCAATACCCATCTTCTGATCACTCTTCTGCTATCTCTTCTCTCTCAACTAGAACACTCTAATTTCTCAGGGAGGCTCTTTCTCTTCTGCTCTCACTCAAATTTCTTTCCTGTAACCTCGGAGCTCCTCTCCTTTCGTAGATGATGAGGCAGTGCTTTTATAAGCGATCAGGAGGGTGCATGCAAGGCGTGTGCTTCCCGTGCTCGATCCAGAACCTTCTTGCCACGTGCCCTTATAGCATTGGTTCCTTAGTATCGGATCATGTGTAGCCCAGACACCGGTGAATGTTCTTCCTCGGACCACCTTCTTCTTCTCCTGTAAAGAAATTAAACCATTAAAACTCAGGGCCACAAAAACTAAAACTGCATGAGGTATGTGATAGCAATACGAGATGCACTATACTGAGAACGACACGAGATACACAAGATTATTGCAGTACGAGACAAGGAGAGAATGACACGAGGTCAGATGAAAATAGCACGAGGTAGAAAGAGAACGACACGAGATACATAATAATAAAGCTGACACTACAAAGAGAACGACACGAAGTACCACTGTAACAAAACAAACACTACAAAGAGAACGACATGAAGTCAGATGAGAACAACACGAGGTAAAAAGGAAATAGCACGGAATAAAAACGGTAGTAAGACACGCGATCAGAGGAAACCTGGACGAAGATAGAAAGAAACAACACGAGGACATAAACACAAGAATAACACGAAGACACGAATACAAAAGCAACACGAAGATACGAATACAAACACAACACGACATAACAAACAGCAAAGAGAACGGTACGAGGTGAAACGACACTTTACTAAAAAGACTTGAATACACACGAAAACAACTTGAGTACTAAGTTGCTCGAACGTACGAACGACTCGAAGACGAGGACGACACGAAAACAACATGGACTGAAACCAACTCGAAGACGAAAGCAGAAACTGACACGAAGTGTGGTCACAAAAACAAGAATGACACTTGTAACGTACAGCCTTCATATGATGAGGTGATGTGAAGACTTTGCGTTCAACTGGATGTATAGACTTGGAACGGCTTCAAGGCAACGCAATCGAATGTATGGACTTTCATAAGGTATAGACTTGCCAAAGAACTGGACGATGTATAGACTTGAACAAGGCAAAGTCTGTACAGACTTGAGGGTTCACAACCTATATACTTTGGCAAGACAATGGCTGTACATACATGAAGTGAAGACCAATGTATAGACTTCAAAGTTCAGCTGCCAATGAATAGACTTGGAAAGCTTGAAGTCCAATGTACAGACTTGGAAGCTTAAACCAATGTATGGACTTAGCTTTGAACATGCTACAGTGCATTGTATGGACTTTGAAGACTGATGCATGACGCTAAGACAATGTGTAGACTTTGGCTTGGAACGAAGGAAAAGATGAGGCTGTATAGACTAGGAACGAACATAAGTCTCGAAGACATAGGGGTGACACAGATGGAGCGACACGAGGTGGTGTAAAAAGCAGCACGAGGTGCTGCAGTGTTCAGCATGCGATGGAACAAATAACGACACGAAGACAACCAACAAACATAGTTGGAACAACACGATGTGCAAAAAGACAACACGAAGTGAAGTGAACACAACCAACACGAAGTATGAAAGGAACAGTACGGACATGCAGGGTATTATCTCATAGCAGTTTTCTCTGTTAATCATGGAAAGTTCGAATGCATAACATTACTCATGATATCTGATTAAAAATGATAATATTTAACATAGTGATGCTCATCATCAAAACACTAGGGAAGTCACAAAAATCCAACAATCTCCCCCTTTTTGATGATGGCAACACTATATTAAATAACAGAGATGAAGTGCAATGAGATTATGTGAAGATAAGCAATGCAGACACACAACACACTTGCCTCCTCTGACGACACCCAAGAGCTCCCCCTGAACACAACAACCGCCTTCCTCTGACTAGATAACTCAGGGCACTTATCTGTCGCTCCCCCTCAGCAAAACACAAGCAAGACACTCTCCCCCTTTGACATCATCAAAACTAGGGGTAGGTCTGAAGATATCACGAAAAGAAATTTGCTGACAGTGGAGAGAAAACAATAGAGAGTATGGCTGATAAAGGAAAGTTATTGAGATGTTTAGGCAATTAAGAAAGCCATTAATTTTATGTGAGGATTTTGAGGAACAGTTAGTCAGACTGTGTGAAAAATGGTGAATGAAGATCCGCTCCATACACAGAACCAGATTCTAAGCAAGTAAGGTACAAGATACCAGTATGGTCAGAGTAAGTCTTTACTCAGAGAGTATAAAGCAAGGAAGTCAGGAAAACAAAGACTTGTGGTATTGAAAATAAACAAACTCAGACCTAAATGCCAAGTGAATAGAATCTTGATATTAAGAGGGAGAAAATTTTTCAAAGATGGTCAAGATCAAAGGTAAATCTGTCAAGTACACCTTTGACATTAGGGAGACACCTTGTTTAGAGGCAGGAATCCCCAGTTACTTGGTGGCAAGACCACATTACCCCTTCTGACAAGAGGACAGAGATAGTATTCCAACTGGTGTTGACATTAAGGTGACACCTTTACCAGAGGCCAGACACCCCAGTTACTAACCAGATATGTACCATAGCTCTGTATGATCAAGACAGCTAATTAAGCCTGATTTATACTACCATCTCATGACATGGGATTCTTTCACTTCATTGATGAAAATCCCAGTTTCTCAATGAACAGTTAACAAGGTTGTTAAAACTTCTTTCATGAATTTTTCATTAAACTACACTTGAAACCTTGTAAATTAGTCTTGATTCAGTTTGAGAACAATACACCAGCTCCAAAGTTTTTCAGACAAAAACACTATATACCTCATTTCGGACTTAACTAGACTAAGTAGGTATGCTGTACTGGCAAGATCAGAAGTCAGTTACAGTGTAGGAAGATAGTCTTGAATTCATATTTTGATCTCAGTGGGACTAACAGCTGAAATTCCAACAAGAAATTAGATGAACAGTCTTAACGGATAAAACATTCAAAAATTTCTTTTATCCACCTACTCAAACTGATTCTCCTATAAGGTCAGCAAAAGTCCGTTCAATGTATGTTCAGATTTGGCCAAAAGAGCATGACTCCTATTATTAATCTAGCTCCCCCTGAGACCTTGACTCCAACTCAGACTTAACCAAGACAAACCTCAAAAAAACCTCAAAGAAAACAAAGTCATATCAATCAGTACGAGTGAATCAGCAAACACCCATAATGAGGTTATTTTCAGCAACAGATAATGAGCAAAGATAAGCATAAGAGCACATCACAGATTATTTAGAGATCAATTATTCAATCATGAAATTTTGTAAATACCTAATTCTCTGCGCAATGTGCTAAATTTTTCAATATCCAGTGGCTTAGTGAAAACATCTGTAATTTGTGAGTTAGTGCCAACATGGATCAATTCAAAGGTCTTCCTAGCTACTTCATCACGAATAAAATGATGCCTGATTTCGATGTGTTTAGTTCGAGAATGAAGTACATGATTCTTTGCAATGTTTATTGCACTAGTATTGTCACAAAAGATGGAAGTGTAACCTAGCTCAACTGAGTAATCCAGAAGCTGGTGTTTTATCCATATAACCTGTGTGCCACAGCTCCCTGCTGCCACATACTCAGCTTCAGCAGTAGAAAGAGCCACAGAGTGTTGCTTCTTGGATCCCCAAGAGACTAGGCACCCTCCTAAAAATTCGCAGTGACCACTAGTACTTTTCCTGTCCAATTTACATCCTGCATAATCTGCATCTGTATATGCAATGAGATCTAAACTACATGATGCAGGATACCAAAGACCTAGATCATGGGTAGCAGATAAGTATCTAAAAATTCTTTTTATAGCTGCCAAATGCAATTCAGTAGACCTAGACTGGTATCTGGCACACATCCCTACACTAAATTGAATGTCAGGCCTGGATGCTGTTAAGTAGAGGAGTGAACCGATCATACCTCTATATAATTTAGCATCCACCTCTTTACCTTTTTCGTCTGAATCCAGTGAGGAGTTGGTGCCCACGGGTGTTGAGATAGTCTTGAGGTTGGTCATTCCAAACCTTTTCAGCATCTCCAGAGTATACTTGGTTTGATTTATGAAACAACCATCCTCCATTTGTTTGACCTGCAGCCCAAGAAAATACTTTAGTTCGCCAACTAAACTCATTTCAAATTCATGAGACATAGATTCAGAAAATTCTTTACATAATTTTGAATTGTTAGATCCGAAGATGATATCATCAACATATACCTGGACCACTATTAAATCCTTTCCAAGATTTTTGGTGAAGAGGGTTTGGTCAACCTTACCTCGAGTGTAGCCCTTGCTCAAGAGGAATTCAGAAAGTCTCTCATACCAGGCTCGGGGAGCCTGCTTCAATCCATAGAGGGCTTTATTCAACCTAAAAACCATGTTAGGCTGAACAGAGAAATTAAAACCTGGAGGTTGTTCAACATATACCTCTTCCTTCAATACCCCATTTAAGAATGCGCTTTTGACATCCATCTGCTACAGCCGAATGTTCCTAGAGCATGCAAATGCAAGCAGAATTCGTATAGCTTCCATCCTAGCCACTGGGGCATAGGATTCATCAAAATCCACACCAAATTCCTGACTGTAGTCTTGAGCTACAAGTCTTGCTTTGTTTCTAGAAATAGCTCCAATCACATCAACTTTATTCTTGAAAATCCATTTAGTGCCAATGACATGAGTGTTATCAGGTCTGGGAACTAGTTCCCATACAATATTTTTCTCAAATTGATTTAATTCCTCACACATGGCGGATACCCAAGAATCATGTTTTAAGGCTTCTTCCACAGATTTGGGTTCCACCTGAGATACCAATGCAGCTAAGTCCTGTTCTTGGACAATTCTAAAATGAGACCTAGTCCTAGGAGGATCATGTAAATTACCTATGACATTTTCACTAGGGTGGTCTTTGTGAAATATTATCTCACCTGAGGGTTCACCTACCTCAGCTGCTCCTTCTTGCTGTTATAGACACGCCAAAATTGACGTTACTGTGAGCACATCTCATATTACCTTGTAATGCCCCAATTTGACCCTCAAATTACCTTTGTTTGAGTGATTTTTCTCACTTTTCTTGGATTTCTCCCATTTTTTCTTCATTTTCTTATTTTTTCCTATTTTCCTGGATTTTCTGGGTATTTTTCTCTATTTTTATGAATTTTCTAGAAATAACGACTTGAAGAGGGGCGTCATTTTATTTTAAGAAAATCAAAAGAAAATAAAAGAAAATTGGCGACACATGCATCAGGCGTCCATTCTTTCAAATTCCCATTTTTCTGGATTTTTCTGAAGTTTTTTCGGAATTTTTTGAAATTAACGACCTATCATAGGACGTTATCTTGATTATCAATAAAATTAAAAATTGAATTAACGACGTATAGGAAGGGCGTCACTTTTATTTGAATTTTTTATTATTATTTTTAAACCCTCTTCTAGAGGTGATTTGGTGGCCTTCCGGGTGTCAGAAAAATACGCAAAAATAGTCATTGGAATCAGCACAATATGATGCACCTCCACCTAAAAAATGAGAAAATAATATTGAGAAATGAAAAATAGCCCTATTTTGAATATTTTGATTTAACGACCTTGAATCGAACGTCAATTAAATTGACGCCCGAATCAACGGTCGTCCTTTCTTTTTGGCTATTTATCACGCCTCACATTCAGGCGTCTTTCACAATTGACAAATAAAAGAATGTTTTATTTCTAAAAATGATTCGTGAATTGACGTCTTCATCCAAGGCGTGTTTTTAATTAACGCCCTTCTTCAGGGCGTTCATTTATGAATTGACGCCCCTTTCCAGGTCGTGTTTCGGCTTTCGTGTTCTAATCGACTGTAGCTTCCTGTAAGAGTTCCCTGCTATGTTTGGGTGCTTTGCTCAATTAGGGAACTGGAGTCCTTGCCTCAAAGGTTTACTGCCCGATCTTATCTTTCTAATTTGAGATTTGAATCCTATTAAATAGAGCCCTGTGGCTCTATCGAATGGGGTTCCAGGTCCGAATTCTTCTTCTTCTTTTGATTTCTCACGTAGGTGCTGTTGCTGCTTCCTGGCTCAGGAGGAAGGCTCCTGTGCATTTCGCTGCTTCCATCACCTCTTGGAGTTTTTCTCCTCATCGAGTATCAAAGCCAAAAGGAGCCAACAAGCAGATTTTCTCTATCTCTCTTCTCTTCTCTTTTATTTTTATTTTATGGCTTAGTTCATACGTATACGCATCTTGCATCTCTCTATTTTTCTCAACCACGTTGAGAATCCCTTTTGTGCAACACTTGCACTTGTTTCTACATCTTTTGCATACATTCATTATATTCCATCCCCTTTTGCATAGGGGTTTAAGGGCCAACACCCATAAGGTGTGTTCTAATCTATATTTTTCATGCTCATCTTTTATGAACTTGATGCTACACTCACCTTGGTTCTAATCCATGTTTGTTTATTGGTGTTTGTTAATTTTACAAGGGTAATCAAAGAATAACTCTCTTCATCGGCCGACCGATTGGAAGAGAAGGAAAGCACTCACAATCTCGCTCTTTTGAAGGTATTTATATCGCGATCCCTCCTTTATATTATTGTTTATATCTTTTTGAGGCCCTCGCGTCTCTGGCGATCACCCTCCTATTTGCATCCACGCATGCCCCCAATCATCCTTTTTCTCCATTCTTAGCATGCTTTTATTTTATTATTCATTTATTATTCATAGTGGATTTATCACGATCTACAAATTGGCAATCACGGTGGGAACCCTTTTGTTTTCTTTTTATTACCCTTTCACTTGGGCACCCACGTGTGCCATCTCCTTTTGCACCCACGGTGTGCCTCCTTTAGTGCTCCACGTAGCACTCTCCCTATGTAATCTGTCAGTTTGATAGATTTCTTTTAGAATTTCCACTTATCCAAAAACAAAAAAAAATTTGATGAGCATGCCAAATCTTAATTCATATATTTGTTGATTGCCATGAGTGTTATGCTGTGATTGTGAGAGTTTTTATCACTGTTTGATAATTCTGGCCGTGGAGTGTTTCTAGAGACAGAAAGAATTAACGCCTCACCCAGAGGCGCGTTTTCTTTTAACGCCTTCATCCAGGGCGTCTATTTATTGGGTAGCGCCTAACATCAAGGCGTGTTTTCACTCGATCTTGTGCACCACTTGCATTTGACGCCCTCACCTAGAGGCGTCCTTTTCACATATAGCGCCTTACCCTAAGGCGCGTTTTTCACTGCCTGTGGGCTCCCACAGTGGTTCACGACAGCCACGCTGTCGTCTCTTTTGCTGCTAGCGACCGCTGCCAGGTCGTCTCTTTCCTGTGGGTTTACAGAACCCTCTTGTCTGTGGTTCTTCATGCTGGATTCATGCTTATATTGATTATTTGATTATTACTGTGGTTGGCTTATCTTATTCTGCATTTTTGTTGCATTGGTTTGGGAGACCTCCTCTCCTTACATTGTTAGGAGCCACACACCCCTCTTGGTGAAGGAACGACCCTCCATTGAGCACTCCGTCTCTTTGGACTGGAAATTCCTAAACCAAGCCTCCATAAGTCCTCGCACCCGTGGATTCCCTCACGGATGCCGGGCAGGTTGTACCTTTTGAAGTCCCGGGTTTAGTTGGCCTATGCATGGTGAGAAAGTGTTTCTAGTTGGCACCGAAGTTGAAATCATATTGAAACTAGGTTCCTCCTTTGTGTGAATCACTCCAAATTGTTGTTGAAAATCACATTAATTCACCAAGGTTAAAAAAAATCAAAACTAATCATTCCAACTTGTTTGCTATCTTGGTAAATTGTTTTGATTGCACATTCAATTGCTTGCATAATGGCTTACCTTCATAAGAAAGTCAACATGTTTAACTCAGCTAATGTTCATGAGGGTGATCAACCAAGCACATCTTATTTCCCTCAATTTCAACATGTTCATCATAATCCTCACCATATTTTCAAGGGACCACACCCTCATTCTTATGGTGTTGCCCGACCCATGGGCAATGTCCAACCTCAGGGTCCCTCGCTTCAATTGCGAGCCACTACTCCAACAGGACCGTCTCCTCCCAACGATGAGAATGTCTCCCAAATCATTCATGCATTAGATCATCTCTCCCCTCAACAAATCCAAGCCCTTAAGGCCGTTGTTGAGGGTGCATCTCATTCATCTCATCCTCCTTCCAATCCTATGCGGGTGGCCCATCACCTACCGCCCTCTTCTATTCACAATCCTACTCGGGTGGCTCATCACCCATCTTCTTCTATTCATCCTTCTCCTCGGGTGGTCCGACACCCATCTCCTTCTATTCCTCCTCCATCACGGCCCCAAGGCCCATTTATTCCTTGCAATCCGGCCCATCCGGGTTCTTCTACGGGTCGGCCCATTAATCCCCTTCCACGGCCTTTTTATGTGACCCCTCCTTCAAGGCCCTGCCAACCCTCGGTTGCTCAGGTCACACCTCTCCAGCAAACGCTTTTCGACAAAGTTACTTCGTTGGAGGAACAATTAAAGAGGGTTACGAGCCCACGGCACGCTCCCCCTACTCCAGTCAATCACCTCCACGCCGCTTTGAACAACATTACCAAGATGGAGAATGATTGGAAAGACAGGAGAGACGATTATGGCATCGACAATTCAAGCGAGCAAGAGCCGCCGATTGAAGAATTTGAAGCGGCATACGATGTTGAAGCTATGCAGGCACCCCTTCCAAGTTTCCTTCGTTTTCCTCTCCCTCCACTACCATTTGATGAGCCCCCTGCTCAGGATGAAGCCACCATACCCAATCCAACTCCTGTTTATGAGACTAATTGGTGTTACGATGATGGGTCGATGCTTCAATCACCCACGCCGGCGCATCTTGAGTCTCATCCTATCCCTAACACCGCTCGCCCCGTTCGGCGTTTTCTCCGCACCCAACCTCCACCAATTACACCTCCACCAGCTATGCCGATAACCTTCACAACACCAGCCTTCCCCGAGCCTTCTACTAAACCTCCACCCACTAAGCCATTAGCCTCCATTCCATCAGCCTCCACTGAACCTCCATTACCCTCCATTATGCCGATCTCCGCCAAGCCTTCCATTACACCTCCTCTTTGTCCGCCACCTCGGCCCTCCGTTACACCTTTAACCCCAAAACCCACTTTGCCTATTCCACCACTTAATCCATCACCCTTACCTATGGTTAGTCCTGAGTAGGATCCACCCCTTTTTGCACTCGAGCCAACCCCGACTGCTTCTGAGCAAAGGGAGAAGCTCGATGTGTTTGAACCCCCATTCCCACTCATCCTTTCTCCAACACTTTCCATTACACCATCACCATCCATGGAGCCTTCCGCCTCCGCTTCACCCTCCTTTACTACTCGGAATGGGGGGCTTTTGTCGAGCACTTGTGCCGAAGATGATCAAAAGCCGGGCAAGAAGGATTTAGCCACGGTTGTGCTATTCAAGATGCAAGAGTTTATATGCCGGATGCCGATCCGGGTTATTATGCCAAGCATGGTTGAAGAGGCTAGGTCCCCGCCACTGCTCGCCAAGAGAAAATGTCAAACTTTGATGCTACCTAAGGGCCGGGCAGGGCACCCCTTGTTCCAATTTCTGAATCTTGAACCCATTGTTCCATGCAAGAGGCGAATGCCTATTCCATTCAACATCCTTTATATGCCGCAGTCCTTGGGCATGGCAATGCTTCCTATCTCAACTCTTCAACTCCCTCACACTATTACTTTTCACTCTCCAAGGGAGCTGTTATTTACTATTGAAATTTCGTCATGGGCTTGTGCTTTATCCATTGGGCCAATTGGTTATACACTCTCACTGCCATGGAAGGGGGGTTATCTTGGTGCCGAAAGGCCTTCTACTATTTCATCCACTTTCTTATCTATCACATTTTTTTCATGGGCCACTCCAAGAGTAAAGAGGAGGATCTCATCCTCTCGCCCTTCATGTTCTTCATATTCTTTGCATCTCATGCATCCTGTTGCATCCATGCTTTCATCGCATCTGTTGCATTGCATTCACATGCATTTGCACTTCTTCTTTCCCGGGTTTCTGGACCCGTATCTTCCCCGCCTTCCGGAACCTCCGGATCTTCCGCATTTCCCATCTTATTCATCTTCATCCTCTTCTAATCCACTCTCCCCGGGGCATCGCGTCCCCTTTCCTGCTATCTCCCTGGAACCTCCAGGTGTTTTATCCCTCCTCTTAGGGCATGACGCCCCTTCTGATTCCACTCTTCCGGAACGTCCGGATCTTTCTCTTCCCCTTGGGCATCGCGTCCCATGGCATTTTCCTCCTCCAGAACCTCCGGATCTTTCCCTTCTCCCAGGGCATCGCGCCCTTTTCTATCTTCTTCCTCCGGAACCTCCGGACTCTCCATCTTATTCTTTCAATCTTCCTTCGGGACATTCTGACCCTTCTAATTCCATTCCTCCGGAACCTCCGGACCCTCCATCTTTCCTCCGATTCATCCTTCTGTTCCTCCGGGACATCACATCCTTCATCTTCTTCTTCCTTTTCCATCACCTTTTTTCCTATTTCTTCCCGGGGCATCGCGTCCCTTCTTTCGTTGTCCCTCCGGAGCCTCCGGATTCTTCTTCCGCTCATGATTCTCCTCCTCTACCGCCAGACCCTCCGGATCTGCCTCTTTCCATCTATCAATTTCTTCTTCTAATTCCCCCTAATCATGGGTCCGACCCAACTTCTTCCACGTCCACTGCCTTGGGCATCTGCCCATTCTCTCACTACTTTCGAGGCTTTAGTCCTCACTCATCCTTTTCATTCTCCGCTTCTTCTGTAGACCTTCCATGTGATCAGGGTCTCCGCGCCTTAGTGAGGGAGTTCTAGCCCTCGCCTCTCTTCTTTTTTTTCCTTATTCGTCTGAGTCTGGTCTTGGCACCACTCCTTCTTATTAAGCCACTTTCAAATCCCTTGCTTCCAATCCTTTTGACTGCCAAAGAGGACTATCCCACGATGATCAACCTCGCCTTTGACAGCTGCTTCTACAAAGGTTGCAAGGTAGCATATTGGCGTAAGTACGCATTTTTATGATATCATTATCTCATTGCTTCACGCATGATTTTCAAAATAAAGTGCTTCTTAACAAGATTAAGAGTGGTGTTTTAGACCTTTATCTTAGGCTTTTGTTTAATTAAATCATTCTCAAAAGAGTCTTTAGGCTTGCTTCTGCAGCACCATTGGTTAATAAGAACTCCGCGCTGGGAATTCAACATTCTTTCCCTGCTTGTTAAGATCAACCCTTAGCTGGGCACCGCACACACTTCACGGCGTCCTTAGCTGGCTCCTTTGATAAAACACCGTTGCTACTTTGGCCATACTATGAGTATATCTGAAAGTCTTTTCTCTTCTTTACTCGGCCGAATGCAGGGGCAAGAGGTTGACGGATGAGATGACCGACCCAGGGTACTCCCCAATACGAGAGAAGTCTCAAATAGGGGCAGTCTTAACCCAAAATCAATATGAGTTTTCGTATGAGTTTTCATGATATACATCTCGCCAAAAGGGGCTATTATGAAAATCAAGTCAAAATTGCAAAAGTATGAATTATGGCATGACAAGAGTGGCAAAGTCCCCGCAGGGAAAACCCTGGTCGTATGCATGTCAAGGGTCTAAAAATCAAAGGCACAAAGCCTCGGCACAACAGACTACCTCTTTGAGGGGAAACACCTTGGAAGGAATTCAAATCCCGACATCTCCCATCCTACATAAAGCTTATCCCCAATTGTTCTTCTCTTCTCCCTCTAAGACCGAATGTTTCTCGGGTATGGCCTTGGTAGGGGCACCGTTAATCAAGGGTAGCTGGTCATAGGGCGCCACCTTTAAATGCACGCCTAGCTTTGGACAGTTTTTAGCGAAAAGGGAACGAACAAAGACCCTTAGCCAGTGGTTTAAACACCCTTTGATGCTACTTTAGCAATGTCTAAACCAAAATCTAAAAAATATTTCTTGTGAAAAATCTAAAAAAAAGGTTGAATATTTCTTGATCAAAATCCAACAAAAATTGAATATTTTCAAAAATCCATAAAAAAAATCAGATATCTTCCAAAAAATCTACATAAAAATTCAAATATTTTCAAAACCCACAAAAACTTACATATCCCAAAAATCTAAAAAAATTGCATTATATTTCTCTGATGGTGCTTTTGCAGGGACAACTTCGCAAGGACCAAGAGCACGGGATGAGTCCTCTCCATTCACCATTATCAATCTCTTGATTCTTCCCAATATCATCATGATTCGTCACTATGGGCATTCCTGATTATCATCTCTCCATTCACGTCATACTGGGCATTAATTAATCGTTCATCTCCAGAACCATTTAATCAACTCCTGCTGATTTCGCTTGATCATTCTGCCATTGGGCATTGCTTGATTTCAATCTCAATCTCAATCTCAATCTCACATGTCAAGTTGTCATCCTCATGACTAGCGACAAATAATGATGCTATGCTATCTATGTTTTAATGATGTTATCTATGTTATTCATGCCTTTCATGCTGTGCACACTTGAATGCTATTCATGATATGATACATACATGCTATTGATGCTTTGATTCATGCTATGCTTAAATGCCGTATTCATTGCTTGTTATCTTATATATCTTGGCTGATGAATCTTTGAGCGCAGGAAGAAGCTCTTGGTCCCACCGACTGGGCATCATCATCCAAGCCCCACGGTGCTTGCACCTCATTTCTCAGTTCCCCCATGCTTATTGCTATCACCATCCCCCCTGTATGCATTCTACTATATGTTACATACGCTATTAGATTATATCAAGGACCTTGTGGCTTTGGTAAATCTAGGATTTGAGTTCCCCTTCATCAAAAATAATGATGATTCCAGAGGAGTCTTAGTCACACGGATAGGCCGTTGAGCCGTCCAAGACTGGGGACGATGGTTCCCTTTTGTGAGTTGGTGCGTGGATAAACGGGCTTCGGCTTAGTATCGGCTCGCAGAATGGGTTTCTTGACCCAGTCTTGGCAGTTTAACAATATTGTCCTTGATTATCTTATATTTTAATTTATTTTAACTTTTCCCTTTAAACCCAGCATGCATTCATGTAGAAATTTGAATAAACAATTTTGGAAAATCATTCTGATAAGCTGATTTGGAGAGTCAAATTGATCTTAATCTTTCCAGATATGAGATATTCATTGCTGATGGAATCCTCAGTCCGTTTTGTCGCTATTTTGGGTCATTTTCTCGAAAGCTCCTTGTTTGGATTTCTATCATCTTAATTTAATCTTTTTCCTTTGATCCACCTTGGCTGCAGCACGTCCACATTGGCTGGTAACCGCTCCCCAATGGTGAAACCTACAGGTTTGTGACCTGGGGTACTTCCACCGCGCTGGAAGTTGATCATTCTCCTTCGTGCCCGCGTGCACACTCCCTCTTTTATCCAAACATCGTTGATTTCATTGAATTTCCCGGGATTGCTTCATCTCGAGCTTTTGATTTCATTCTCATCAAGTGATGTTGATTGCGTGTCTCATCACACCTTGGCATCTACTTTTCAGTTTGCTCTGCTCCCTTGCAAAGCAGACGCCAAGGCGGGGCAGCTGTAGACACGCCAAAATTGACGTTACTGTGAGCACATCTCATATTACCTTGTAATGTCCCAATTTGACCCTCAAATTACCTTTGTTTGAGTAGTTTTTCTCACTTTTCTTGGATTTCTCCCCTTTTTTCTCCCTTTCTTATTTTTTCCTATTTTCTTGGATTTTTTTAGATTTTCTGGGCATTTTTCTCTATTTTTTTGAATTTTCCAGAAATAACGACTTGAAGAGGGGCGTCATTTTATTTTAAGAAAATCAAAAGAAAATAAAAAAAATTGACGACACATGCATCAGGCGTCCATTCTTTCAAATTCCCATTTTTCTGAATTTTTCTGAAGTTTTTTCGAAAATTTTTGGAATTAACAACCTATCATAGGACGTTATCTTGATTATCAATAAAATTAAAAATTGAATTAATGACATATAGGAAGGGCGTCACTTTCATTTGAATTTTTTATTATTATTTTTAAACCATCTTCCAGAGGTGATTTGGTGGCCTTCCGGGTGTCAGAAAAATACGTAAAAATAGTCGTTGGAATCAGCACAATATGATGCACCTCCACCTAAAAAATAGGAAAATAATATTTAGAAATGAAAAATAGCCCTATTTTGAATATTTTGATTTAACGACCTTGAATCGGACGTCAATTAAATTGACGCCCGAATCAACGGTCGTCCTTTCTTTTTGGCTATTTATCACGACTCACATTCAGGCGTCTTTCACAATTGACAAATAAAAGAATGTTTTATTTCTAAAAATGATTCGTGAATTGACGTCTTCATCCAAGGCGTGTTTTTAATTAACGCCCTTCTTCAGGTCGTTCATTTATGAATTGACGCCCCTTTCTCGGTCATGTTTTGGCTTTCGTGTTCTAATCGACCGCAGCTTCCCGTAAGAGTTCCCTGCTATGTTTGGGTGCTTTGCTCGATTAGGGAACTGGAGTCCTTACCTCAAAGGTTTACTGCCCGATCTTATCTTTCTAATTTGAGATTTGAATCCTATTAAATAGAGCCCTGTGGCTCTATCGAATGGGCTTCCAGGTCTGAATTCTTCTTCTTCTTCTTCTTCTTTTGATTTCTCACGCAGGTGCTGTTGCTGCTTCCTGGCTCAGGAGGAAGGCTCCTGTGCGTTTCGCTGCTTCCATCACCTCTTGGAGTTTTTCTCCTCATCGAGTATCAAAGCCAAAAGGAGCCAACAAGCAGAGTTTCTCTATCTCTCTTCTCTTCTCTTTTATTTTTATTTTATGGCTTAGTTCATACGTATACGCATCTTGCATCTCTCTATTTTTCTCAACCACGTTGAGAATCCCTTTTGTGCAACACTTGCACTTGTTTCTACATCTTTTGCATACATTCATTATATTCCATCCCCTTTTGCATAGGGGTTTAAGGGCCAACACCCATAAGGTGTGTTCTAATCTATATTTTTCATGCTCATCTTTTATGAACTTGATGCTACACTCACCTTGGTTCTAATCCATGTTTGTTTATTGGTGTTTGTTAATTTTGCAAGGGTAATCAAAGAAGAACTCTCTTCATCGGCCGGCCGATTGGAAGAGAAGGAAAGCACTCACAATCCCGCTCTTTTGAAGGTATTTATATCGCGATCCCTCCTTTATATTATTGTTTATATCTTTTTGAGGCCCTCGCGTCTCTGGCGATCACCCTCCTATTTGCATCCACGCATGCCCCCAATCATCCTTTTTCTCCATTCTTAGCATGCTTTTATTTTATTATTCATTTATTATTCATAGTGGATTTATCACGATCTACAGCTGTGAGTTTTCTGGTTGAGCAGCTGGCTGCATTTCTTCTTCTTCAATTCTCTCCAAGAAATCTCCCTCATTAGATGGCTCCCTGTCATCATCCATCACTTTGTTAGAGAAATCATTTTCATCAAACACTACATGCGGTGTTTCTTCAACAGTTTGATCAGCTTTATTGAAAACTCTGTAAGCCCTTGAGGTTTCTGAATATCCGAGAAAAATTCCAGGAGAGCTTCTAGCTTCAAATTTGTCCAAACCATTCTTACCATTATTGTGGATAAAACATTTGGAGCCAAAAACTTTAAAGTACGAAATGTTTGGCTGCTTACCCTTGAGAAGTTCATAAGGAGTTTTCCTATGAGTAGGTCTTACCAAGGCTCGGTTTAGAATGTAGCATGCAGTATTCGCAGCTTCAGCCCAAAATCTCCTTGGAAGTCTACTCTCAATCAGCATAGTCCTGGCCATTTCAATTATTGACATGTTTCTTCTCTCAACAATTCCGTTCTGCTCCGGTGTCCTGGGAGAAGAGAATTTGTGAGTCACTCCCTCTCTTGAGCAAAATTCAGAAAATGAAGAGTTCTCAAACTCTCCTCCATGGTCAGACTGAATTGTAATGATGTTATGTTCACCTTGCAATTTGATTTTATTGAAAAGTTCTTCAAAGTGAACAAAGGCATCATTTTTCTTTGCTAAACAAAACAACCAAGAAAATCTAGTGAAGTCATCAACTATGACTAATCCATATCTCTTACCTGACAAATTTTGTATGCGAGTAGGACCAAAGAGATCCATGTGCAAGTGCTACAGCGGTTTAGATGAAAGATTCTTAGTTCTCAACTTAAAAACTGCACGAGTCTGTTTACCTAGTGCACAAGCATCACATAGCTTGGACCCTAACTGAAATCTTATTCGGGGCAAACCTCTAACTAGGTTATGCTTAGACAGTTTATTCATTGTAGATAAACTAGCATGGCCTAGACGCCTATGCCAGTCAAACGCAACCTGTTCAGAATTAGCAGACATACACAAGTGAGTTTCAGGATTATCATCCAGGTCTACGATGTATACATTGTTTACTCTATGACCTTTGAACATGACGTTATCAGAATTCAGCTCAAAAACAGTACAGGAATTGTGGTCAAAGAGTACCTTGTGTCCTTTGTCGCAGAGTTGACTTATACTTATCAAGTTGTGCTGAAGTCCTTCTACAAGATACACATCTTCAATGGAGTTAGTAGAGGACTTACCAACTGTACCAATTCCAATTATTCTTCCTCTGTTATTTCCACCGAATTTGACCAGGCCCCCAAACTTCATTTTCAGTTTGCTAAATTTAGACCTGTCTCCTGTCATGTGCCTGCTACAGCCGCTGTCAAGATACCACTTGTTATGCTCGGCTGCCAGGCTAACCTGCGAGAGTTCAGACAAAGTAATGTGGGACCCAATTCAAATTAGGTCCAAAGACAGTTTTCAATTTATCCAAATCACACTTAGGAACCTACATTTGTTTTACTGTTCTTTTCAGTGATTTCATGTAGATTGATTCTTCCTTCTTGGCATTTCTCAGTGGGTGTTGAATGAGCCTATTCCTATTAAAATTATGTTGTTTCCGAGCAGAGAAATTGTTGTTTGGCCTCTTAGAGGAGACACGTGTGTGCTGTGCATAATTCATGTAACCATTTTTATTCAAATGAAAATTGTACTGAAGGTGATGCATGTTCGCATGCTTTCCTTGATAACTATCATGCGGACCTTTCTTAGCGAAACTGTTCACCCTTCTAGTGACATCAATAGGAATGGTCGTGTGAAAACCTTTGTTCCACAACAGTTGCACAGGAACAGTTCTAGTCTCAGGATTTCCTGACTTAGCTTACTGACCAGTGGATTGAATAGATTTGCTGGTCGAAACCTTCAATGTAGAGACAGATTTGGAACTGGATGGGGTTTCCAATTTTTCTTTGCCCTTGGCGGGGCAGAACGTGACAGTTTTGAATTCAAAGGATTTTTTACTTGTGGGATTGTATCCTAATCCCTCCCTGTTGAAGTTTACCCTCGACCCCAGAAGGGCATCCAGATTGTTTCTCCCCTCTGTAAATTTTTCTAGTATTTTTCCTTTGTCCTCAATCTCCTTTTGAAGTTCATTACATTGGTCATGGAGTTCCTGATTAACTTTTCTAATCGCCTCATATTTTTCTGCAATCAGTCTAAACTCCTTTTTACTCTCTTCAGTTTTACTCTTCAGCTCATTCATCCTAGCTAGATTTTCCTCTCTTTCCATTCTAAACTTCTCGATCTCACTTCTAGCCTGATCTAGCTCAATGGCCATCTCCTTGATTTTCATGTTGTTCGTAACAACAATAGAGTGTTCCTCAGAAACAGAGTGAAACTTTCGTTTAAGCATTCTGTGCTCCTTGGTTAGAAAATTATATTTAGCTAACAGGTCGCCATAGACGTCCTCCCAATCATCCAAAGTAAAATTCTCAAATAAGTTCGTTACCTCTTCCTCATGGTTGGCCATGAGGCAAGTCTTCTCTTCACCTTCACTGGACGAGGTGGCTTGTGGATCCTCCTCCTCGTCGCTCCATGTGCACAGCATGGCTTTCTTTTTCTTGTGCACCATCTTCTTCTGGTATCCGGGAGCCTTAGCTTGCAGCTCTGGACATTCACTTTTCATGTGACCAGGTTTCTGACAATGGTAGCATGTAACTTTCTTAACAAACCGGTTCTTCTCCAGTCCTCGTTCAGGAGACTTCCTTGCAGCATTAAATCTCTTTCTCCTGTAGAATTTCCCTTTAGTTCTCAAGAACTTTCTGAATTGCCTGGTGAGCATGGCCTGCTCGCCCTTGTCCAGGTCTGAGAATCCATCAGAGTCTTCGCTACTACCACCACTGCTGCTGCTGCTGCTGCTCTTCTTAGTATGTCGTGAGACTTTCAGAGCAACATTCTTTCCCTTTCTGTCATGTCCATCATTCCCTTGTCTGAAGTTCATTTCGTGGGTCATGAGAGACCCAATCAGCTGGGTTACTGACATGGTGGATAAATCTCTAGATTCCTCTATGACGGTCACCTTAGTATCCCAGATGGGAGTTAGGGACCTAAGGATCTTCCTGACAATGTCTTCTTTCTGAATCTCCTTTCCAAATCCTCTCAGACTATTGATGATCACAGACAATCTAGCATACATTTCTGTGATCGACTCCTCTGGCTTCATCTTAAACAACTCATACTGAGTTGTAAGCATATTGATCTTGGTAGCTTTCACTTGAGATGTGCCCTCATAAATTATCTGTAATTCATCCCACATTTTCTTTGCAGTCTTGCACGCTGAAATCCTCAAGTACTCTTCCGGGTGGACGGCGCACTGTATGATGCTAAGAGCTGTCCAATTCAGTGCGGAAAGTTTAACCTGTTCCTCTGTCCACATGTCTTCGTTCGGTGGAAGTTGGTACGGACCATCTGTAATTACTCTCTAGAGCTTGTGGCTTTGGGCCCTGATAAAGACTTCCATCCTGTTCTTCCAAAAGAAATAATTATTACCATCGAAGAAAGGGGGACGGGTGATTGACTGCCCTTCAGCAATGTAGCTGCGAGGACCAGCGGATCTGTTTCCCTGGCCGTTGGACCACATATTGGGAAATACCCGCTCTGATACCAAGTGATACGAGAAATATAAAGTGATCTAGAAGGGGAGGGGATGAATAGATCACTGTTTTCAACCGATTAAAAATTACTGAAGAATGATTCACTGAAAACAAGCAATCTCGGAGTTGAACCCACAAAAACCGCGGTGCGGACAATAGCTCGAGTGGATAGAAGGCACACCACAAAAACCACCACAGACAATCACACGAGTACACAGAGGTTTTTAAGGTGGTTCGATCAGATCTCCTGTCTGCCTACGTCCACCCCTCACTTCAAATCGAAGTGAGGCTTCCACTAGCACCTGCTAGCAAAGCAGACTCAGTCTGTGACAACGGCAAATTCACAGCTTCACCAGGGGAACATCCTCCCCTCTTCCTCCACACCCGGAGGGAACCCTAAGAACGCCAAGTCCCTAGAAACCAGGAAATAATTTCCTCTTCCTCCAACGGAGGGAACACTAGTGATCTGCAGTCACTAGAACCAGAGACCAAGGTCTCTCTTCCTCTGAATCCCAGAGGGAACACCACTTCTACGAGAGGGAACAATACTGCAACCTCTGTTGCAAGTAATCCAGAGAGAACACGTCTCTCTCTTCCCCTGAATACCAGGAGGTAACATAGAGAACTTTCAATCAAGAAAGAAAAACAGATAAAAACGAAAACAAGAAAGAAGGAATCCAAAACTCTAAAAACTGGAAACAATGTAGCTCAAACTGAGCAGCAGACTTCGGATTTGATCCGTAAGTAAATACCCATCTTCTGATCACTCTTCTGCTCTCTCTTCTCTCTCAACTGGAACACTCTAGTTTCTCAGGGAGGCTCTTTCTCTTCTGCTCTCACTCAAATTTCTTTCATGTTACCTCGGAGCTCCTCTCCTTTCGTAGATGATGAGGCAGTGCTTTTATAAGCGATCAGGAGGGTGCATGCAAGGCGTGTGCTTCCCGCGCTCGATCGAGAACCTTCTTGCCACGTGCCCTTATAGCTTGGTTCCTTTAGTATCGGATCACGTGTAGCCCAGACACCGGTGAATGTTCTTCCTCGGACCACCTTCTTCTTCTCCTGTAAAGAAATTAAACCATTAAAACTCAGGGCCACAAAAACTAAAACTGCATGAGGTATGTGATAGCAATACGAGATGCACTATACTGAGAACGACACGAGATACACAAGATTATTACAGTACGAGACAAGGAGAGAATGACACGAGGTCAGATGAAAACAGCACGAGGTAGAAAGAGAACGACACGAGATACACAATAATAAAGCTGACACTACAAAGAGAACGACACGAAGTACCACTGTAACAAAACAAACACTACAAAGAGAACGACACGAAGTCAGATGAGAACAGCACGAGGTAAAAAGGAAATAGCACGGAATAAAAATGGTAGTAAGACACGCGATCAGAGGAAACCTGGACGAAGATAGAAAGAAACGACACAAGGACATAAACACAAGAATAACACGAAGACACGAATACAAACACAACACGACATAACAAACAGCAAAGAGAACGGTACGAGGTGAAACGACACTTTACTAAAAAGACTTGAATACACACGAAAACAACTCGAGTACTAAGTTGCTCGAACGTACGAATGACTCGAAGACGAGGACGACACGAAAACAACATGGACTGAAACCAACTCGAAGACGAAAGCAGAAACTGACACGAAGTGTGGTCACAAAAACAAGAAGGACACTTGCAACGTACAGCCTTCATATGATGAGGCGATGTGAAGACTTTGCGTTCAACTGGATGTATAGACTTGGAACGGCTTCAAGGCAACGCAATCGAATGTATGGACTATCACAAGGTATAGACTTGCCAAAGAACTGGACGATGTATAGACTTGAACAAGGCAAAGTCTGTACATACTTGAGGGTTCACAACGTATATACTTTGGCAAGACAATGGCTGTACATACATGAAGTGAAGACCAATGTATAGACTTCAAAGTTCAACTGCCAATGAATAGACTTGGAAAGCTTGAAGGCCAATGTACAGACTTGGAAGCTTAAACCAATGTATGGACTTAGCTTCGAACATGCTACAGTGCATTGTATGGACTTTGAAGACTGATGCATGACGCTAAGACAATGTGTAGACTTTGGCTTGGAACGAAGGAAAAGATGAGGCTGTATAGACTAGGAACGAACATAAGTCTCGAAGACATAGGGGTGACACAGATGGAGCGACACGAGGTGGTGCAAAAAGTAGCACGAGGTGCTGCAGTGTTCAGCACGTGATGGAACAAATAACGACACAAAGACAACCAACAAACATAGTTGGAACAACACGATGTGCAAAAAGACAACACGAAGTGAAGTGAACACAACCAACATGAAGTATGAAAGGAACAGTACGGACATGCAGGGTATTATCTCATAGCAGTTTTTCCTGTTAATCATGGAAAGTTCGAATGCATAACATTACTCATGATATCTGATTAAAAATGACAATATTTAACATAGTGATGCTCATCATCAAAACACCTGGGATTTGAACCCGCGACCTCGCTCTGATACCAGTTTACAGGATCAAGCCCCTACCGTTGCGCTAAAAGCTCGAGCTGGTAGCGAAGGTTAGACTGTATTTCCTTATGGCAGCGCAGAGCCCCACGTCTATGACATGCTGTGGGCGGGCATGAGGGGCTTCGCACATGGACCCCATAATCCATGCGGCGGGTTGGGCTGCCAAGCACCGATGGTCCCACGTGGGTCCCATACCCCATGTGGTACACACCAAATCCAAGGAGACGCTGGCATAAACCAACAATCTCCCCCCCAGCGTCACCTGGGATTTGAACCCGTGACCTCGCTCTGATACCAATTTACAGGATCAAGCCCCTACCGTTGCGCTAAAAGCTCGAGCTGGTAGCGAAGGTTAGACCGTATTTCCTTATGGCAGCGCAGAGCCCCACGTCTATGACGTGCTGTGGGCGGGCATGAGGGGCTTCGCACATGGACCCCATAATCCATGCGGCGGGTTAGGCTGCCAAGCACCGATGGTCCCACGTGGGTCCCATACCCCACGTGGTACACACCAAATCCAAGGAGACGCTGGCATAAACCAACAAGACTAGTAGACGCTTGGATAGACGGAGAGCTCTAATCTCTTCACTCTTGACCTTCCCCATCCGATTGAGTCTCATCATCGGACTTACCTGAAAATAAGGAAAAACACTAGGTGTGCGAACGCTCAGTAGGAATTATATCTCAAGAGCTAGCTTGCTTTAAGTAAATTACATGTTACATGAATGCAATAAAGCTATGCATGTTTGCGTAAAATGATAAGAGAGAGAGAGTATAACAAGAGATAATTGAGTGAACTAGCAAGTCTTTCAAGAACTTATATCAATAAATGTCAAGATATTCAAGCAAGTATATTCATCATGTCATGTTGGGAATTTGGCTATCACTTTTCAAGCAAGTATATAAATACCCGTTCCGGGTCACGCAAGTCGTGTCATATCAAGTCAAGTACGAGATTGTGGAATGTCTAATCAAGCTAGTCATGCACTTCGGTACAATGCCATACCGTGATCATTACAACTCCCATGGGCACTAGTACTTTCGGGTGCTCCTCCCAGGACCAGATCGGGCCCTATATGCGCAGGCATTGATCATGTATTTTTCGACATCCACTATAGTTATAGCCAATGTGGAATTTCAAGGAATAACCTTGTACGAACTTTTAAGGTAGATTTTGTGGAATAACATGTCAAGGATTTGAACATGGGGTATAATGACGATAATAACGGTATAATCATGATTATCGATAAAACTAGGTGGAATAGGCTTCCTTACTCGGGTGCCATGACAATACGAGTAAGCGTCCATATGAACATGGTCGCTTGTTCTTGTACATGATAAGATAGATATAATTAGTGTCCATAAGTACGGCACACTATTCCTAAAGGATACGAATGATATGGATTACCCATCCCATTCTTTCAAGGATATTCTCATGAAACTCAAATAGCATGTCGTGAGGGCCGGTATACCATGTTTCTTTAGAGTGACATGCTAATTAAGTAGTGACAAGGGTTTTAAGGGTACAACCAGCTCGACTGCTTTGAGGGAATCCAAAGCTAACGGAGTCTTACGGAGGTCTCCATGATAAAGTCACCAGTCCGAAGGAACGGAATGTCCCGTAGAGGGTTCATCTATCACCGAGAGATAGTGGGGTAGTCGACAAAACATCGAGAAACGTGGGACTATATTCACGGGCTGGAATATAGTGCCAATAGCCACGAATTTCAAATTAAGTTCCATTTTTAGTGTAAATCTGGAATTCATTTAAATCTAGGTTAGCATTTAGTGTAATTAAAACTTGGAATTCTTTTAAATCAAGTACGGCATCCAGTTTAAACAATTCCTGGAATTCTTTTAAAACAAGTCCAGCATCTAGTGTAAATAAAAGTTTGACATTCAGTGAAAACAAATCTTGGAATTCTTTTAAATCGGGTTTGACATCCAGTGTATACAGATCTTAGATTTCGGTTAAATTATGAACAGTGTCTTTTTCTAAATAAAATGAATTTTTCCAGGAATAATTACATGCTCAGGTAGAGAAAATTAGCAGGAATCCAGAACTATAATCATGTATTAGATTAGGTGTCCTGATTGTCTGTTATTAAAATTTGAACATATGAAACATCTATATGCTTGACAAAAATGACGTTTGCATGTGTAGGCGTTGGATCAAAATAACACCCTGGGTTGGGTCGTTATTTACTGTGATTGCAGGAATCATGTGAACTGAAATCGGTAAATTTTCCTATACATAAATATCAATCTGAATGCATGCATGGACTGATTACTAGCCTTGTTATGCCAAACACTTGAGAAGACCTACCTTTTGGATGATGATTTGGTTGATAGAACGTGAAGAATTTTGAAGAAAACGATACTCTGTCTCAACAGAGTAACGACTAGCCCGTATAGGAAGCTGCAGGATGAAGAGAGCAAGAGCAATAACGCAGCAACCGCAGCCCTGGGAAGAAGTAGAGAAGCAAGTGCATTTCCTCTCCTTCGTAACAGTAGGACAAAACCTCCAGAAGAGAACCCGCAGCAAAAGAAGAGCAGAATGATGAGAACTCCTTCGTTGCTTTGATGATCAACAGGGAAGAGAGGAAGATGAACGAGGCGACGATGACGAATTCCCCTCTCTAGTATAAACAGCAACGCAGTAGCAGGTTGGTGTAAAAGAGAAAAGTAAGCAAGGATTCATCGAAGAGGGTGGGTATTTATAGGGATGGCAGAGTTAGAATTTGTGTGGGACTAGAACTCACAGTAAGCGTTCTATTAGCATTAAAGTTTCCCACATTTCATCTATTCCCTAAATTATTACTTCCCCAAACAACTACTATTTCCTAGTTCGCACCAGGTGTTTCCTTATTTTGGGTTTAAGAAAGACGCGTCCAAGTATAAGTCACGTTTTTACTAAATAACGTCCATGTAAAGGTCATTTTTTAAAGGAATAACGCCCTGCACTCAGGCGCTATTCACGATTTCACGTTGATATCTAACGGTTGTAAATTTTTGGGGATTTTTATCTTTTTTATTTGGTGGGGTGTTGACATGAAATTTTAGGGGTAACATTTTTCCATTTTTCTTGATTTTTTTTCATATAATTAGTTTTTAAAAATTCATTTAAATCAAAAAGTGGCACTATTCATATTTTTTTGAAATAACGACTTATTCAAAGTCATCTCTTATGAAATTGACGTCCACGACCATGCCATCTTTTATATTTTGGTATTGCCTCACACCCCTGAAAGAAGCAAAATCGTGGTTATATCCTAGAAATCTTTATTAATATATCCTTCCTTATGCTATTTATACTTTATTTGATTTTTTTTCTAATTTAGAAATAACGACTTGCTCAAAGTCATTTCTTATAGAATGGACGCCCATCAATGTTGGCGTCAATTAAATTTTTGCTCTTTTCGTTAGCCTTCAAAAGACCGATATCGTATATATGTCCATTCTTTTATCCTTTATATATCTTTAATGTATTTAAATCTTATTTATATATCCTTCTCCCTTCTAATAAAGGTATAATATAGTAAATGTGGAATATTAAATTTTATAAATTAATAATAAAATATAAATTGACATTTTCTTCTAGATTTAATGATTCTTAATTCAATTAAAATTATTTTGTGCATCTATTGGCTACTTAAAATAACATATTATTTTTAAATGTATTATAATATAATGGTAAGGTCTATGAGTCCATTTCGTAAGACTTTTCAGAATGTAAGAGGGTTATGTACAAGGTCCAGCCCTCGTTTAATTATTATATATTTATATATTTTAATTTTATTTGGACTTTCTAGTCCTTTAATTTACCAGGGTTGCTACACTTTCACACATGGTCGAATTTAATTATTTTAGATTTTCAAGTTCAGATTTCAACAGATCATTTTCTCTTTTAGATTTCTCGAGGTACTTCAGTTTTCCCTCTAGCAAGGAGATTTGAATGAGCAAAACATCATTGTCCCCTTTTAATTTTTCATTTTTATCCAGAAGGGACTTGGCATCTATCTCAGAATCAAGAAGTTTATCAAAGAGTTTATCATCATCTGATAAAGAATCTAACTTACTTTTTAGACTCTCTTCAGTTTCCTTAAGCAATGAAACTTGGCATGTCAGAAATTCATTTTCTTTTTTCAGTTCTTCAATTTTTTAAATTCGATCAATGCATTTCACACAAGAAAAATTATCATGGATATTTTCATTAGACCTTTTCTTCAGTGCTTTGTTTCCATGTTTCATCTTTTGATATTTTTTTGACAATTCTTCATAGGCATCTACTAAATATTCGAAAGATAATTCATCTTCATCTGATTTAGAGCTTACCTCCTCAGCACTTTCATCATAGGTTTGATAGATATCATCAGCCATTAATGCCTTTAGTCCTTGCTTGTGTTGAGCTAGCATCAATTTGTCCATAATGTCTTTTGCGGTTCTGCAAGAGGTGACAAACGTAAACCTGTTAATATTGACAGAATTTTTTAGCAATCTCAAAATTGTAGCATTTTCATGACTCTTTAGTCTGTCTTGGTTGGACCACTTGGTCTCATCCCAAGGTAACTTATGAGGACCATCATTAACAAATTTCCACAAATTTGGATCAATTGAGTTTATGGTCCTACACATTCTTCCCAGCCATGAGTTAAAGTCATCACCATTATAAACAGGTAAAGAAGTCAAAGAAGCAATATCTGAAGAAGCATTCATCATTCAAAACTACACTAGGATCCCTTTGAAGATCGTTTGATCTAATATAACAGAGCCGGGCTCTGATACCAATTGTTGGGTCCCACAGTGTAGTGGCACAGATCTAGAGGGGGTGAATAGATCCCTCTCTTAAAAATTAAGACCAATTAAAATAATTTGAAAGGCTTCTCAATCAAACCTCACCAAACGTGCAGGTGACAAGATCATACACGGAGATTTAGCAATTTGAACTAGCCGTATACATTGACAAATTTAGCATCGATGTGCAATGCAGTTCATAATCCATCCTGTGAATGGTGGTAGAGGATAAGGAACAAACACACAACCAATCACACAAGCACAAAAATTTTTAGGTGGTTCGAGACCATGACGAGTACCCTACGTCCACCCCTCACCACCTCGGTGAGGCTTCACTAAAACGCTACACGAGGTAGCACACGGGGACGAACCCCAATACACTTCACGTTGCTCGACGGCAGCAAACCACACACACACGAGGGCGAGCGCTCAACACGGTGCTCAGCACCACGCACACACACCAAGACGGGGAACACACCCCAACAGTCAATCCACACTCGGAGACACCGCTCCGAACACACACATAGTTTTCTTCAGTTTAAGAAGTGATCACAGATATACAAGCAAGCTTAATGAACATGAACTAGACAAAGGATAACCACAAGCAGGGACAGAAAATGGTTCAGAAGACTCCTTATCAAAATGATGGAATTGGGTTCTTGGGCAACTGAGTTTCTTCTTCTCTTCAGTCAGACGTTGGTTGAAGCACGCAGTAGAATCATCAACAGGTTCATTGTTGTTGCAGCTTGAAAGATCAGCGATCGAGGTTCTTCTTCTATTCAATCCGGCTTCAGCTCATTGATCGTTTGGAGGAGATATAGCCGTGGAGCTTCAGCAAAACACCTTCAACTAGGTGGGGAATCGCACCCAGCTCACCCTTGAGACGAAGGAGATGAAGCTTCGTCCTCTGCTTGCTTTCCCCCTGTAAAACCCAAAAACGTGTATAACATTAGATGCTTTCCCCTCACCTTTCAATAAACCCTATCTCTTCCAAATTATACCACAAGGGAATGAAGGGCCATGCAGAGGATATTATCCCCCAAGGACCAATCACAATCAGGCACTAAAAGAATAGATCGAGCTAGGGCACCCGCTGCCGCACGAACCGGCAGTTTTTCCAGTCGCCGGAAAGTGTCGACCCCTTGGGTCGACACTCGCGTTCGGGCAAGACAGAACAAGGGCTCGAACAGAACCCAGCGTAGAAAGTGTCGACCCATGGGGCCGACACTTTATACCTGTGGCCTGGAAACAAGCCACGGCAGAAAGTCCCGAAATAAGTGTCGACCTTGTGGGTCGACACTTATGTCTAGGGTTCTGAAAAATGAACCCAGATAGAACCTAGTGATAAAAAGGTCGACCCCGTGGGTCGACTTTTTATCCCCAAGTTCGAAGACATAAGAGGGCTGGCATAGAACACCAGACCCTTGGACAAAGTGTCGACCCATGGGGTCGACACTTTTCCTGACATAATGCAAGCTAAATAAAACAGGCACAGGGGTAATCAAAAAAGGATGATACATGAAAGATGTATAAATGTAAGAGAGAAATGAGTATTAAGAACCCCAAATCAAGGACATACCAATTAGAGATTGTTAGGGAATCACCTTGAGAGATGTCCATCCCTTTTCACAATTAACCTCCTCCTACCATTCAACCAAAGCAACTTACCATTTTGTTGGTCCACAAGGATGTGCAGATCCAATTGGAAGATATCCAATGTGGTCTTTATATTCAATATTGTTCGATACACCTGTCACATTGCATACTGGAAGCTAGTCTTCCATAATACTCAATTTCTAAAAATTGAAATCTATCTATCATTATTCACTTAATTTCACACTTAAGATCCTGCATCACAACCATTAAGTGAATCAAATAGGGAAGAGTTAGAAGAGTTTCACCCAGTTCAGTCGGAGACTATTTTTTCTCACTAGCTCCTGTAAGCATATCAAAGCACATGTCAGTTAACTTCATCAAATTAGTTGGCCGTGACATATACTAGCCCATTCATACAAAATGGAGTTTGCTCAGTTCATTTTAAATCCACAACAACATATGCAAATTGTTTACATGGAGGCCAGTCACATGGTATTTAATTCATCATCAAAATTCCTTAAAACACGGTTGTGCACGGGGTTCAACAGTGCGTCCCCGTCATGGTGTGTGTGTGTGGTGCTGAGCACCGTGTTGAGGATTCACCCTCGTGTCTGTGCTGCTCTGTAGTGTGTTGAGCGTTGAGCTCGTGTGTGTGTGTGGTTTGCTACCGTCGAGCAGCGTGTGGTGTATTGGGGTTCGTCCCCGTGTGCTACCACGTGTAGCGTTTTAGTGAAGCCTCACCGAGGTGGTGAGGGGTGGACGTAGGGTACCCGTTGTGGTCCCGAACCACCTAAAAATCCTTGTGCATGTGTGATTGGTTGAGTGTTTGTCGCGCCCCGAGCGCGGAAGATACTCGGATGTGCGCGACGAGTTTATATCAATCATGTCAATCAGAGTAGTAGTGTATTCGACACCAAAACAGAGATGTGCAAAAAAGAAAGATAACCCAATCCCTTTATTTCATAATGGATAGACTATTACAAATCCAATACTCTATTCAATTAAAAAAGGAAAAGTACATAGTTGACTCAAGAAAATAGGAAAAAGACTAGATGACACTTGGAGAAGTTCTATCTCTTTCACTCTTGACCATTCCCATCCGATTGACTTCCCTCGTCGTCGGAATTACCTGAAAAGTAGGGAACACACGGAGTGAGCGAACGCTCAGTAGGAAATTATATCTCAAGCGCTAGCAAGGGGTTTAAATAATTACAACTTTCATGTATGTACTGTAGCTATGCATGCTCGTATAAAACGACAAGATAGAGAGAGAATTTATCAATAAGACAGCAAGATGAACCAGTCATGAGCTTTCAAGAAAAGATAACAAGATATTCAAGCAAGTACTTTTTAGCAAGTCATGTCAAGAACTTTGGCTATCATGTATCAAGCAAGCAAGTAATTACCCTTTCTCGGGTCACGCAATTCATGTCATGTCAAGTACGAGTCAAGTACAAGATTTGTGTGGAATGTCCAATCAAGCTAGTCATGCACTCGGTATAATGCCAGATACCTTATCATTCAACTCCCATGGGCACAAGTACTTTCGGGTGCTCCTCCCAGGACCAGATCGGGCCCTATATGCGCAGGCATTTATCATATATATTTGACATCCACTCTTGTATATATATATAGCCAATATGGAATTTCAACAGTTTAAGCTTGTAGACACGTAGGATAACTTTGAGAGAATGGAGTCTAAAAATATGATATTGGACATAGATAGGCGATAACAACGGTACAATCACGATGAATGATGAAACTAGGTGGAATTAGGTTCCCTTAACTCGGGTACCATGACAAACAAGTATGGACATTCTTTATATAGAATTCAGGTCCACATGAACAGTACATCAAAGGTAAGATACCCTCATTCTTATTATAGAATTGAGGTCTACAAGAACATCAACAAATGGCATGATATCATCATCCCATTAAGAATTCTCATGATATACTTTTTGCATATCATAAGGGCCGGTATACCATGTTTCTTTAGAGTGACATGGCATTCAATAGTGTAATGGGTTTTTTTAGGGTACAACCAGCTCAGTCGGCCTTGAGGGAATCCAAGGCTCGAGGAGTCTTACGGAGGTCTCTATGACTAACTCGCTAGTCCAAAGGAACGGAATGTCCAATGGAGAGCTTGTATGTCAATGAGAATTGAGGGTGATCGATAAAACATCATGAAACGTGGGACTATACTCACGGAGTGGAGATATAGTGCTGATATACATATATATAGATATATTGAAACCATCGGTTATCAGAAACAGGGTAAAAACATTTTTACAGGAAAATAACGACTTAAGTAAAGTCACTACTCAAGTAATTAACGCCTTCAGTAAGGGCGTTTATCTATTTTACATTTTTGTAAGATTTTAATATTTCAGTATTTTACCAAAAACGCGCCCTGGTAAGGGGCGTTTATTTATATGTTGACGACGCATACAGTGGTCGTTCATTCTTTACTTCTATTTTTGTAGAATATATATTTTCATTAATTTATCAAAAACACGCCATGTGCAGGGGCGTTACTTTTCAATTCACGCCCTGAACAGGGGCATTAGTCAAGTGAGAGACGACCTATATAGGGTCGTGAATTCGAGCGTTTTACAATATTTCAGGAAATAGAATTCCAAGAGACAAGAGACATGATCATGATAGAAAATTAGCAAGAATTCACAGGTCGAGTCATGCAATATATATTAGATTGGATATTTCATATCTATTGAATTTTTAAACGTGGATCAATTATTAATTACTTGCGATTTTCCTGAGATTAACGCCTACAGGACAGGGCGTCAAATCTGTAATTGACGACCTGGTTCAGGTCGTTTCTTTAAAGTAGCGCCCTAGTCACGGGCGTCTCTTGCAAAAATATTTCAGAAATGTGTAGAAACTATCAGGAAACTCATATACATGACATGCATGATGTGTTACTATGAATTTAACTTGTTTGGGCTACGTTGCTTGAGAAAACCTACCTTTTTGATGATTAACTGGCGAACTGATGAAGACACGGTACTCTGTTATCAACAGAGTAGGACGAAAGGGCAGAGGTCTTGGTGTAGATTATCGACAGGTTTTCTTTTCGGCACGATCAGGTGCAGACGTTCGCCGATGAAGAACCCACGTTCTTGAGTAGGTTAAGATGACCTTCCTACAGAGAACATATATATACGATCATTAGTATTATCTTCATAATACTTGACTGAAGGTGGAAGAAAGAAGAACTTACCCTTTGTTCTTCTCACGTTCGTCTTCTTCAACCTGTAAGAAGAGAAGAAGATGAAGAATCAGTGATTCTTCATGCAACCGAAAGAAAAGAGATAAGAACTGATGTTCTTTACGTACCGTAGCAGCAGCAGATCGACCAAATAGCTTTAGGGTTCGATCGGCAAGGGTTTTTATAGGATCCTTAGAATCCTAATAGGGTTAGTGTTTGATTGGAAGTAATACTTCCAAGATAGAGTTATTACTACATTCGAACTCTTTCTCATAGTTATCAACTTACCCTGGATTGACTCCTGGGTCGAACGAAACTCGAACTGAATTAACGACCTAGGTCAGGGCATCGAATTTAAATTGACGCCTTGTCAGGCGTCGTTACTTGTTGAAACACGTCCACTCAAAGGACGTTACGCTAACTTGCCCTTTTTATTTATTTTGGTCGTTTGAAATTTGACGCCTTGACGTGTGGGCGTTCTTTCTCAAAACACGCCTTAGGCGAAGGCGTTTTATTGTAAAGTAGCGCTTATATCTGAGGCGTTATTTTCATCAGGGTTTAATTATTTTTATTCCAAGCTCTTTTGTTTATTTACTAAATCTTTTAATCTATTTTGATTTATTTATTCCTTTTAAATTTATCAGGGTTGCTACACCCTCCCCCACTTAAAAAGAATTTGGTCCCCAAATTCCTAGCACATATTTACATATGGAGAGTGTAGAGTTCATACCTTCTAATATAACTCTGGAAATTGTTTCCTCATAGATTCCTCGGTCTCCCATGTAGCTTCATGTTCTGAATTCTTATTCCATTATACTTTTAGCATGGGAATAACCTTATTCCTTAGGGTTCGTACTTCTCGATCTAAGATCACCATAGGCTTCTGCTCATATGTGAGATCTTTCTGGATCACTAGATCTCCATACTCAATAATATGTGATGGGTCATGTACATACTTCTTCAACATAGATATGTGGAACACATCATGTACTTCGGACAGTTGAGGTGGCAATGCGATGCGATAAGCAACCTCGCCAACTCTTTCTAGTATCTCAAAAGGTCCGATAAATCTTGGTGTAAGCTTGCCCTTAACACCAAATCTTCGTATTCCACGTCCAGGCGATATCTTGAGAAATACATGATCTCCAACTTGGAATTCAAGATCTCTTCTTCTTGTGTCAGCATAAGCCTTTTGTCTAGACTGAGCAACTTGCAGTCTTTCTCTGATCAATTGTATCTTCTCGGTTGTATCCCTTACCATGTCTGGACCTAACAGTTGTTTCTCTCCAACTTCGTCCCAGCATAAGGGTGATCGGCAACTCCTTCCGTATAATGCTTCAAAAGGTGCCAGTTGTATACTTGCCTGGTAGCTATTATTGTATGTAAATTCGACCAGAGGCAAGTGATCATGCCAGTTTCCATCAAAATTAGTAATGCATGCTCTTAGCATATCTTCGACTACTTGATTGGTTCTCTCGGTCTGACCATCCGTTTGAGGATGAAAGGCTGTGCTAAAGTTAAGTCTCGTTCCCAACGAATGTTGTAGTCCTTTCCAAAAATGAGAAGTAAAACGGGGATCTCTGTCAGACACGATTGAAATAGGAATACCATGTAATCTGACTATTTCCCTCATGTATAGTGCAGCTAAGACATCAACTGACCATCGACTCTTGATTGGTAAGAAATGCGCTGATTTAGTCAATCGGTCAATGACAACCCATATTCCATCATGTCCACTTTTTGATTTAGATAAACCCATGATGAAATCCATACCAATATCCTCCCACTTCCATTTAGGGATATCTAGAGGATGTAGTTTTCCAGCAGGCTTTTGGTGTTCCGCCTTGACTTGTTGGCACGTGAGACAGCGTGATACGTAGTTTGCTATTTCCCTTTTCATGTTGGGCCACCAAAAATTTCTTTTTACATCTTGGTACATTTTGGTAGATCCAGGATGAATCGTATACCTTGATCTGTGAGCTTCATCTAAGATCTTCTTTTTCAATTCTGGGCAGTCCGGTATACAAGTTCTATTCTTGAACATTAATCTTCCATCAGAAGCTAATTGAAAATCCGATTGTCCTTCTAATCTGCCCTTGATTTCTACTAATATTGGGTCATTATCTTGAAGTGCTTGTATTTCAGTTAATAGGTCTGACTGTATGCTTATATGAGATAATGTGACACATCTAGGGTCCGTGTCCATGCTTATATTGAGTTCAGAGAATTGTTCCAGCAATTTCCATTCTTGAATCAGACAATTGGCTAATAGTGCTCTCGGCTTTCGACTAAGGGCATCTGCTACATGATTACCCTTTCCGGGATGATATTGTATATTGAAGTCAAAGTCCTTGAGATATTCCAGCCATCGTCTTTGCCTCATATTTAGTTCCTTCTATGAGAAAAGATATTTGAGACTCTTGTGATCGGAGTATACAGTAAACTGTACTCCATAAAGATAATGTCTCCATATTTTGAGTGCAAATACGACCGCGGCCAATTCTAAGTCATGGACGGGGTAGTTCTCTTCATGCTTCTTTAATTGACGAGAAGAGTAGGCTATAACCTTCCCTTGTTGCATTAGAACACACCCGAGGCCAATGCCAGACGCATCAGTGTATACCTCGAACTTTTCTCCTTCAATTGGCAATGCTAAGATAGGAGCTGTAGTAAAATGATCCTTGAGAGTTTGGAATCTTCTTTCACATTCCTCATCCCATTCATAACGGATCTCCTTGCGAGTTAACCTCGTAAGTGGCACGGCGATTTTTGAGAAATCCTTGATGAATCGCCTGTAATAGCCGGCAAGACCTAAGAAACTTCGGATCTCGCTAGCATTGGCCAATCTTTCCCAGTTCCTTACAGCTTCAACCTTTGATGGGTCTACAGACAAGCCATCCTTTGATATGACATGTCCGAGAAAAGTCACTTCTTCAATCCAGAATTCACACTTGCTAAGTTTCGCATATAATTGGTTTGTCCTCAATATTTGTAATGCAATCCTCAAATGTTCCTCATGCTCTTCCTTGGTCTTGGAATAAATCAATATATCATCAATAAAGACCACCACGAATTGATCCAAATAAGGCTTGAATATACTATTCATTAACTGCATAAAGGCAGCAGGGGCATTCGTTAGTCTGAAAGGCATAACAACAAATTCATAATGGCCATACCTGCTTCTGAATGCGGTTTTATGAATATCCTCATTTTTGATTCTTAGTTGGTGATATCTGGACCTAAGATCAATTTTGGAAAAGTACATGGATCCTGAAATTTGATCAAACAATTCATCGATTCTCGGCAGTGGATACTTGTTCTTGATAGTGAGATGATTCAATTGTCGATAATCGACGCATAACCTCATGGATCCATCTTTCTTCTTTACAAATAATACAGGCGCTCCCCACGGGGAAGTACTTGGTCTAATGAATCCTTTCTTAATGAGTTCCATCAATTGCTCCTTTAACTCCTTGAGTTCAACAGGTGACATCCTATAAGGTGCCTTTGAAATCGGACCAGCACCAGGGACTAAGTCAATGGTGAAGGCCACTTCTCTTTGCGGGGGTAATCCCGGCAAATCTTCCGGAAACACGTCCGGAAATTCTTGTACCACTGGAATGTCTTCTAGCTTAGCTTCCTTAGCTTCTTTAACTGTGATAAAGGCAAGGAAAGATGTCCATCCTTTCCTGATGAGCTTGCTAGCTCGGAGAGCTGAAATCAGAGGGGATCTGCTCCGACCCTTGGGGCTAGTCAAGATTAGTTCTGGAAATTCCTTGAATGTAACCTTACTATTGCAGCAATCAACCGTTGCCTGATACTTGGATAACCAATCTGCCCCTAGTATAACATCATACTCTTTCAGATCTAAACATATGAGATCAATAGGGAGATTTCTACCTTGAACCAATACTTCGCAGTTTTGGTAATGATGTGTAATATCAGTCTCATCATCTAGAGGAGTAGACAAAACTAACTTTATCCATTCCGGTTCTAGGGGTAATGGGTCAGCAAACTTCTTAGAAACAATAGAATGCGATGCACCAGTATCAATTAAGACATATGCATTCCTGGAACAAACTTTCAATGTACCTTCCACTAAGCCGCCTCCTTCTACTTGCTCGGTCTCCTTGATTGCATGAAGACGAGCATTCTTGGTTACTGGGCGCTTTCCGTCAACGGCTTGATCGTTAAGTAATGGGCAATCGGGAATCCGATGATCACGACTCCCACAACGGAGACATGCTCCTAGTTTCCTCCAGCATTCTTCTGCTCTATGACCCGCTTTATCACAATGTTTGCACACTGTATTTGGAGAGGTAGTGGTGATAGAGAAGGGCTTGGTCTTCTTGAACTTTTGGTCTTGTGAGGATGCTCCTCCATTGCTAGGCCTTTTCTTGAAGTTGGGTTTAAAGGAACCCGAACCTGTAACTTGTTCCTTCTTATCCTTACCACGAATCCTATCAGATAGTTCCGTGGCATCTTCTAATAGTTAAGCTCGGCGTACTATCTCTGAGTAGACTTGAATGTCCATCGGCGCCAGTTGAGTAATAGCTTGGGGCCTGAGCCCATTAAGAAACCTCCTAGCTTTCATTTTCTCGGTGCTAACTAGATGCTTAGCATATCGAGACAATCTAGAGAATTGGGCCTCATACTCGGCCACTGACAAAGATCGTTGCTTTAATGCAGCAAATTATGCAGCCTTCTTTTCCTGAACTCGGTCTGAGAAATATTTTACGTTGAAGTGTTCAACGAATTCCTCCCACAAAACCTGATCTTGATTTATAGTAGCCTCTATTGATTCCCACCAGCATCTAGCATCCCTTTCTAACTGAAAAGTAGCTAATAAGACCTTATCTTGATCTGTGCATTGCATAACACGGAATATTCGTTCTGTCTCCCTAATCCAGTGTTCAGCGTCATCTGGATCAGTAGAACCCGTGAACTTGGGCGGGTTCATGTTCTTGAAAGTCTGGTGGAGACTTCCTGCTCGTTGTCCACCTCCTAGTGTTACTTGTTATAGCACTTGAGTCATGCCTTGCAGTGTACGCTGCATGTTGCGCCATTGAGCACGTTCGGCAGCCATTATCCTACAATTATAATAACTAGATTAATACGTGATTTGTATCTTAAAGACTAGCATTCTATGTTAACTTTAACCCTTGGTTCTACCCAATCTCACTAGTTAAAGGGTTAAAACCTATCCTTGGACTTGGGTTTTCCTAGGAATTGAATACCCTAGGCTCTGATACCACAAAAACGGTCACGCCCCGAGCGCGGAAGATACTCGGATGTGCGCGACGAGTTTATATCAATCATGTCAATCAGAGTAGTAGTGTATTCGACACCAAAACAGAGATGCGCAAAAAAGAAAGATAACCCAATCCCTTTATTTCATAATGGATAGACTATTACAAATCCAATACTCTATTCAATTAAAAAAGAAAAAGTACATAGTTGACTCAAGAAAATAGGAAAAAGACTAGATGACACTTGGAGAAGTTCTATCTCTTTCACTCTTGACCATTCCCATCCGATTGACTTCCCTCGTCGTCGGAATTACCTGAAAAGTAGGGAACACACGGAGTGAGCGAACGCTCAGTAGGAAATTATATCTCAAGCGCTAGTAAGGGGTTTAAATAATTACATCTTTCATGTATGTACTGTAGCTATGCATGCTCGTATAAAACGACAAGATAGAGAGAGAATTTATCAATAAGACAGCAAGATGAACCAGTCATGAGCTTTCAAGAAAAGATAACAAGATATTCAAGCAAGTACTTTTTAGCAAGTCATGTCAAGAACTTTGACTATCATGTATCAAGCAAGCAAGTAATTACCCTTTCTCGGGTCACGCAATTCATGTCATGTCAAGTACGAGTCAAGTACACGATTTGTGTGGAATGTCCAATCAAGCTAGTCATGCACTCGGTATAATGCCAGATACCTTATCATTCAACTCCCATGAGCACAAGTACTTTCGGGTGCTCCTCCCAGGACCAGATCAGGCCCTATATGCGCAGGCATTTATCATATATATTTGACATCCACTCTTGTATATATATATAGCCAATATGGAATTTCAACAGTTTAAGCTTGTAGACACGTAGGATAACTTTGAGAGAATAGAGTCTAAAAATACGATATTGGACATAGATAGGCGATAACAACGGTACAATCACGATGAACGATGAAACTAGGTGGAATTAGGTTCCCTTAACTCGGGTACCATGACAAACAAGTATGGACATTCTTTATATAGAATTGAGGTACACATGAACAGTACATCAAAGGTAAGATACCCTCATTCTTATTATAGAATTGAGGTCTACAAGAACATCAACAAATGGCATGATATCATCATCCCATTAAGAATTCTCATGATATACTTTTTGCATATCATAAGGGCCGGTATACCATGTTTCTTTAGAGTGACATGACATTCAATAGTGTAATGGGTTTTTTTAGGGTACAACCAGCTCAGTTGGCCTTGAGGGAATCCAAGGCTCGAGGAGTCTTACGGAGGTCTCTATGACTAACTCGCTAGTCCAAAGGAACGGAATGTCCAATGGAGAGCTTGTATGTCAATGAGAATTGAGGGTGATCGATAAAACATCATGAAACGTGGGACTATACTCACGGAGTGGAGATATAGTGCCGATATACATATATATAGATATATTGAAACCATCGGTTATCAGAAACAGGGTAAAAATATTTTTACAGGAAAATAACGACTTAAGTAAAGTCACTACTCAAGTAATTAACGCCTTCAGTAAGGGCGTTTATCTATTTTACATTTTTGCAAGATTTCAATATTTCAGTATTTTACCAAAAATGCGCCGTGGTAAGGGGCGTTTATTTATAAGTTGACGACGCATACAGTGGTCGTTCATTCTTTACTTCTATTTTTGCAGAATATATATTTTCAGTAATTTATCAAAAACACGCCCTGTGCAGGGGCGTTACTTTTCAATTCACGCCCTGAACAGGGGCGTTAGTCAAGTGAGAGACGACCTATATAGGGTCATGAATTCGAGCGTTTTACAATATTTCAGGAAATAGAATTCCAAGAGACAAGAGACATGATCATGACAAAAAATTAGCAGGAATTCATAGGTCGAGTCATGCAATATATATTAGATTGGATATTTCATATCTATTGAATTTTTAAACGTGGATCAATTATTAATTACATGCGATTTTCCTGAGATTAACGCCTACAGGACAGGGCGTCAAATCTGTAATTGACGACCTGGTTCAGGTCGTTTCTTTAAAGTAGCGCCCTAGTCACGGGCGTCTCTTGCAAAAATATTTCAGAAACGTGTAGAAACTATCAGGAAACTCATATACATGACATGCATGATGTGTTACTATGAATTTAACTTGTTTGGGCTACGTTGCTTGAGAAAACCTACCTTTTTGATGATTAACTGGCGAACTGATGAAGACACGGTACTCTGTTATCAACAGAGTAGGATGAAAGGGCAGAGGTCTTGGTGTAGATTATCGACAGGTTTTCTTTTCGGCACGATCAGGTGCAGACGTTCGCCGATGAAGAACCCACGTTCTTGAGTAGGTTAAGATGACCTTCCTACAGAGAACATATATATACGATCATTAGTATTATCTTCATAATACTTGACTGAAGGTGGAAGAAAGAAGAACTTACCCTTTGTTCTTCTCACGTTCGTCTTCTTCAACCTGTAAGAAGCGAAGAAGATGAAGAATCAGTGATTCTTCATGCAACCGAAAGAAAAGAGATAAGAACTGATGTTCTTTACGTACCGTAGCAGCAGCAGATCGACCAAATAGCTTTAGGGTTCGATCGACAAGGGTTTTTATAGTATCCTTAGAATCCTAATAGGGTTAGTGTTTGATTGGAAGTAATACTTCCAAGATAGAGTTATTACTACATTCGAACTCTTTCTCATAGTTATCAACATACCCTGGATTGACTCCTGGGTCGAACGAAACTCGAACTGAATTAACGACCTAGGTCAGGGCATCGAATTTAAATTGACGCCTTGTCAGGCGTCGTTACTTGTTGAAACGCGTCCACTCAAAGGACGTTACGCTAACTTGCCCTTTTTATTTATTTTGGTCGTTTGAAATTTGACGCCTTGACGTGTGGGCGTCCTTTCTCAAAACACGCCTTAGGCGAAGGCGTTTTATTGTAAAGTAGCGCCTATATCTGAGGCGTTATTTTCATCAGGGTTTAATTATTTTTATTCCAAGCTCTTTCGTTTATTTACTAAATCTTTTAATCTATTTTGATTTATTTATTCCTTTTAAATTTATCATTGTTGCTACAGTGTTTGTTCCTTATCTTCTTTCACCATTCACAAGATGGATTATTGATTATCTTGCACATTGATGCTAAATTTGTTAACGTATACTGCTAGTTCAAATTGCCATCTCTCCGTTTGTGATCTTGTCACTTGCATGTTCGGTGAGGTTTAATTGAGAAGCCTTTCAGTCTTTTTAATTGGCTATAATTTTTAGAGAGGGATCTATTCACCCCCCTCTAGATCCGTGCCACTACACTGTGGGACCCAATAGAAAACACCTAGACGCCCAAGTATGACCCAGTCATGCATGAACGACCCTTTGGATTTGGGAGACTTGAGAGGGCTAGGAGAGCCGGGTGTGGACGAGCCGGGTGTGGGTGTATCGAGATTGAGCTTGGTGGGTATAGATGACCCGGCCCGTGGGGTAGGGGTGTGGTAGTAGACTCCCTCGAAGAAGTGAAGTATATATGGTGGGTCAAGGGGTCCACTAGAGAATGGGTCAAAGGGATCAAAGAAGGTATGACCCCATGAGATGGATTCCCACAAGTCACGGTCCCATGTGTTGAAGTCTTGAAGGTGTGGATGGTCACCTTCATGCATTGTGGCGGGTGGGACGGTGATCGTAGGTAAGAAGTATGATTCCTCCCTCGGACAAAAGGGTATGAATTCGGGCTCGGCCGGTAAGGGAAGGAATAAGAGAATCTCCGTGGTGACACAACCCACGGTGCCCACGGAGGTAATGGACCCTAAGGCCGGATGGGTGAAGCTAAGACTAGCGGGTTGGTCAAAGCCTCGGGCCAATGAGTGCGTCAACTTCCATTGCGAGTCTAATCCCACAATAAGGTCATCCAAGGTGTCAACATGGTGACTAGATCGGAATGTGGTATGGAATGAGTTGACCGGCACTAATGGTAGGGTGGGGTCCATTGATGGATAAGGAGGCGGGACCAAGCCATCCTTGAGCCAACTAAGAAGCGACTCGACTATGAAAAGCGTACCCGTTAGAAACACGGGTAGCTCGGAATGAAGTGGCTCCAAATGCGATGGTTCCGAATAAAGATCGGAAGTAGATGGTGGTGGAATTAGAGCTCTCGTGGGTGGTGAAGTAGCACGTGTCCTTTCCATCCTATCCAACCAACCTGAAATCATTTTCTTGATTTCATATAAGGTGCGGGTTGGAGTAGGGGCCTCGGGGTGGACTCGCTCCTCATCTCTCGGCCTGGGGGTGGGCCTAGGCTGGGCTACCGGTGGGGCTTCTTGCCTCCGACTATATCCCACTTGGTTGGAGGTGAGGGTGTGGGGTCGACTGGAGGTGTGACCCACTTGTTTGGAGATGATTTGGCGGGGTTGGCTGGAGGTGACTGGGTGGGACTGAGGGGACCGGTTGAGGAACGTAGACCTTCCTAAGTTCTCTCTTCATGTCCCACCATGATTCGAGGGGCCATTGCCTCCTAACCTACCTTAAGCCTTCGATGGTTCTCCATTTTTTGGCAGCCCGGTCATGAAGCCTATCCTTGGCAAAATAGAATTGTTCTGCCTCGGACATGGGATAGCAAGCGAAGTATTTTTCCATGGCGGCTTCCCAACGTAGGTAATCGCCCGGGTCGTTGGGGCCATAAAAATCTGAGGCTTCGGGCCTACAGAAGTGGAGAGGATGGTTGCCCAACCCATGGGTGGGCCAACGGTCAGATCGCCTGGGCGACCGAGATTCCATTGTGAATGGGGAATTACAAGGCGGACATGCCGACACACGGAGACAAGACACTAGACACGTCGATAATGCAAGTTGGAATGCACTAACTAATGCGCACTAAGGACCCTAGACGTAAACCAAGACTCGGTACATGGTGGAGTTAATCGATCTGAAGATCACTCGAGCAAGTGTGCGGCCTTCCCGATAGGCGTAGCCTAACGTTCGGACAACACCTTTTGATATACCGATTAATGGTATGCAAATGTGACACTTAGACTAAGACACTTTTTTTTCTTTTTGACCAAATACTACCCTAGACTCAACTCGCTCTGATACCAAATTGATGCGGGACGGACACGCGACCTGGGACTCTAGCTCGCGATCGTCCCTATGCGAGGGAAGACGTGGGACCGTGCGCGGTTGAGAAATAGGCAGTGAGTCTCGGGTATCGGCCTTTCCGCGTTCACTCGGGTCGAGTCACGGGACGGTCACTCACTCTCGCCCTCGCAGCGGTGATAAAATGATAACAAGCTAGATAATCTAACACTCATGCAGCGGCATATACAAAAATATACGAGTAAAGCAATGCCTACAAGGAGGGTAGCGAGTGTACCTCCACGCTCCGGGCGTGGGGAAGACGTTTCCGGCCAAGTACGGTAACTCCCGGTAACAACGATAAAAGTTAATTACAACAGTAACTTTTATTGCCCACTCCACGTAGGGAAGTAAAGGGCTACAAGTGGGGCCCAGGAGGACCGACCCTGGGTTGACGGGCAGCAATATGGAGGTGCGTACGGCACGAACTATTCCAACTCGGTGCTACGCCAACTCGGTTGCTGACTCACTGGACAGCAAGCAACGGTTTCCAAAGGAACGTCGCCTTCCTGAGATCTTCCCGAGGCGCCGCTTGGCTGGGACGATGGCAGGGCGTCCCTGAACTACTCCCTGAAGGGGCGGCTCCTCAAGTTGATTTTTGATATTTATTTCTGAATATCTTCTGGACTGTAATTTCGGACCTGCACAGGAAATAGATCTGCAGGCCTCGGCGACACGAATTACGACGCTGAGATCTAGAGGTTGATCGAGGCGTGGCTGGTACCGTTGGAAAGAGCACTCATAGATCTACAACATATAATTTTGACAGCTCCATCCAGTGGATAGATTGAAAATGAAAATGACTGTATGACTGTTTCTTTTTCTGACTTGGACTGACAGACACATAGGGCAGCAAGGGATCTGCCTGAAACTGACCTTTGACCGAGGGTCAAATGAATTTTTTTGGCTCCACGAAAATTATGGTGGAAGGGGATATATGTGTGGAACACTGAGTAAGTTTTTGGGATTTTCTAAAAATTTGTAAGGGGGTGGGGAAAATGCGACAAGGTGACTCTGTCCCGTAGATCTGTATAAGGGCAGATTACTGAGAGGACAAACAAAAATATGAGAAAAATATCAAACTAAGGTCAAATGGCACAAAATTTTAACTGTAGATTAGGGGAGACAAGGGGAAAAAACCCTCCAAATTAGGGCTCGAACAGACAATAAGAAAAAAATATAAAATTTTATAGATGAGGTTTTGTCCTGATTTTGACAGAACTCCAACGTAGCGGCGGTGACGGCACGTTGGCGGCACGAACGGAAGGCGGTGGCCGGAAGTCGCATCCAGCGGAGGTGGAGATCTTGGAGTCACACCAAGAGGAGGGCTTCACACCCTAGAATGGCTGAAATCCATCTGCAAGAGGGGAGGAGACACAAGGGGTGCCCTTAGGCTTGCTCTTGGTAAAAATGCTTAATTTTTCATTAATTCTTCTAATGACACTATACATATGCTTATATAGACAATGGAAAGGGGTGCGGGGATGGGAATTTCGTGGGAGAGAGGCCATTTTCTTCCCCCATGTGGTCAAAAACCTAAAATAAATAAATTACATATGGAGGGGACACTCCTTTGAAAGGAAGGAAGGCATCTTGGACTTTTTAGTCCATTTGTCCCCTTTGAATGTCAAACCATCTAGAAGCGCACCTTGGACCTTTGACTAGTCCCACATAGACCCCTAGGGCTTAGGTGGACCAATGGGAAAGGGTATGGGGGCCCCATGATGGTCTTACTGGACTTTTGCACAAAAATCCAAAGAATCCTAAGGAATGACAAAGTGGCTTATAAAGCCTTACAATTGCACATGTGTTTTCCAAAGGATATAAAAGTAAACTAAAGGACACAAATACAAAAATAAAAGTTAGTGCCCGGTGTTGATTCCCATCACATTCACTCTTGTCCAATCCCTTGTTCATTTTCATTTTCTGTAACAATTAACCAAAACGTAGGATGAGCAAAAAGCTCAGTAGGATTTTATATCTCTATAGCCAGTCAATCTTTAAGCATTTAATAATTTAAATAATTTGTGTCAGGAAGTAGTTGACTATGAATTTCAAGTATGAAATTTTGTATAAGGAATGTCTAAGTAATTTCAAGATAACAAGATAATTTCAAGATCATGATAGTAGACAAGACGATGGTCATTTCCAGAAATATATCAAGAACTTTCATGATGAACTTTTAAGCAATATCGAAGTAGAGCAATTACTTGAACTTTAAACAATATAGAAGTAGAACAATCACTTCTACAAGGATATTTATGATGAACCTTTAAGCAATAACAATATAGAAGTAGGGCAATCACTTCTACCAACACTCAGTAGGATTGGCCAAAGTACTAAGGGGAGATCACGACGATATTACCGCCCCTCATGGAATATCACTATTTGGCTACACACTTAGGGGTTCTCACGACAGTATGATTGCCCCTAACTGTAATAGACCCTGTATTGGTGAATGCCAGCACCTGATCATTATAATACCGATTTATATTTGGACTTTACCTCGCCCGTGGGATCAGATCAGAACCCCTTTATACACTAGCATTTAAATGTCATTTCATTGGGACCCATAGCCCCTGACATTTTTTCTATATAATTCTACAATATGGCCAAAGAATTTTAAGAACAAGCTCATTTGTAAACAAGTACAGATCTGGCAAAAATTGTGATAATTGCAAAGGAGAGAGGAAAACTCATTTTAGGCATCATGTTTAACGACATTAAGTCATAGAATTCAAGGATGACGGTAAACTAGGAAGGAAGTCAAGTAAATAGAATTATTTTAAATTTCATAGTCTAATCTGATGTGTATTTTTCATAATTAAGTGTTTTAGGTAGGAAGTATAATTTCTGAATTTTAAAATCCTGATTTTTGGTATTTACTATTTATTTATCAATGTACTAGTTATTAGATAAGAAAATAGAGCTTATGTACTAAAAAATAAGTTTTACTTGCTGGAAATAATTTTCATGTGTTACTTTACTGCTGAGATGATAAGGTAGACTTTTCATGCTGGAATTAACTTTTTATCATGTTGAAAAATGTTTATTTAACATATTAATATGAATACTTAACATGCTAAATAATCCTCGTACACTAATTTACTGATGGGGTGATAAACATAAATTTATCATGCTATTTTCCTAAATTTCCTGATAACAAAATAAATTTTTCATGCTAAAAAATAATTTTTCTACATTTATTTGCAAATTATTTGTTGAGAAAATAGGTTTATCATGCTGAAAATAGTTTTTAAATAGCTTTAGCATGCTGAAATTAATTCTAACATGCTAAGATAATTCTGACATACTGTAAATAATTTTATCTTACTGAAAGTAATTTTTAACATGCTGAAAATAATTTTTATACATTTATTTACTAATTTCTTGATAGGAAAATATGTAAAAATTAGTTTTAAATAAACTTATCATGCTGAAAAATAATTTTCTTATCTCAATATGTATGAGATAAATTTATCATACTAGAAATAATTTTTAACATACTGAAACTAATTTTTATACATTACTTTACTAATAACCTGTTAAAAATAGATTTTTACATGCTGACAAATAGTTTTAAATAACTTTAATATGCTGTAAAATAGTCCTAAAAAGCTACAAAAAACTATAACTTGTTGGAATTAATTTTATCATGCTGGCAGTATTTTTAACATGCTGGAAATATTTTTCATGCATTAATTTCCTACTTATTCGATAAGAAAATAGGTTTAATCATGCTAAAAGTAATTTTCATAACTCAATTTCTGATAATATGACAGAAATAAATGTTATCATGCTGATAATACTTTTTGAAACATCAATTTACTTATAAGCATACTTTTACATGCTTCAAATGAGTTTTATACCTAAATTTTCTAATAATATGGACTTATCACGTTGTAAATAGTATTTAACGCACTAAAAATACTTTTATTCTATAAAAATAAATTTAACATGCTGAATTTAATATTTAAGATGCCGAAAGTAATTTTAACATGTTAATGCCTTACAATTAAGGTGGATTCCAAGTACTATAATCCCATTATATGGTGGCTAGAGTTTAGTCCCATATTGGAAGTTAGAAAAACTTCCATGGCTTTATATGTTGGAGAGCTCACTCTTGGGTCAGGACCTAAGGGACATAGGATATGGGCTCGAATTGTGTGTGGATATAGTACAGAACTAGTAATATTGAGCCGAGCCGATCCTAATCGAAAGCTAACACGTTCATAAAATTTTTACCCAGAATACCGGGGGTCAAAATAAATATTTTGAAGATCGCGCTACCCTAGGGTAGCGCATTCTGGTAAATATATATATATTTTTGAAATTATGTTTTTGACCCCCCCTGAGGGTGAGAAAATACTTTGTATGAACGCGCTATGTCGGGCTAGCGCGTTTAGAACGCGCTATTGAGATATAGCACGTTCTGGACCTAATGAAAAAATGGGAATACCCCTCCAATAAAATGATCATAACTTGCTCAATTCATAACGGAATTAAATAAATGAGCTATCAATGGAAAGAGGACAGAAAAAAGAACAAGATGGCATATTTTAATTAAGATTTAGCCTGAGAGATACATACCTTTGAGCAGATCTAACGAGAGGTAAGAAAAACACTCAAATAATATGAAACCCTTTGATTTCTCCCAAATCCTCCTTCAAATCTCCTTCAATCACCACAGTAGCATAGCCTTAGCCTCCAGAGATGATTTGATGGTCGAATGTGATTCTATTTATAGCCAAAACTTGGCCAAATTTGTCAAGATTCCTTGCCTAACAATGTCAAACTTTCTAACTCCGAATTAGAAGAAAATTCCAACTTCTCCTCTTAATCTAGCCTCCATTTGGTGTGAAACCAATGTAAAAACAGCTAATTCAAGGTGGGCTGTTAGGTAAGGGTTGATTCTTGAGTCAATCTTCTAGAAATGGGGTTATTTTAATCCCTTAAATGGCATATTAAACATGTGTTACGAATTTTGGTCTAATTATCCTTTATTAAATCCATTAATCCAGCCCATTATCCATTGATCCAGCCCATTATGGATTATCCAATGGGCCAATTGTAATCCTAGTCCATTATATGGACTTTTATTGGGCTTGTAATGATTTATCTAAGGGGTAAAGCATTTAATTTCCATTTACCTTAAGTAAATTCACTATTCCAGTTTAGAAAAATGTAATTTTATTATTTCATGAAAAATTTAATTGTATAATTTATTTGAAAATAATTATTTCTCATTTTAAATTATCGGGTTTCTACACGTGGTTTGCTTATCTGGTGGTTGTTGATTTTTATTATTCCGTTCACTATACGAGTGTGAGACGGTGAGACGTGAGTTTACTCAACTATCCGTTCATATTTCGTTGTCTAAGTGAGTATATCTCTGCGCTGGGAAGTTGTGAGTGCTTGCTTGATTTAGTTTCATTCATTCCAATCAAGTCTATGTCTTAGGTTTTTCATTTATATCTGTGGTTTGTTTGGATTGTGTTAAAATTTGTAGTAAAGGGTGGGCAATCAATTCACCCCCCTCTCAATTGCCTCCTAACCGGGCCAACACCCATCATGCGGCATTTAGCCGTCTCACACAAGTCCATCCTCATCTCATGTAAGGTGATTATGTCAACAGCGAGTACACCCGCATCCTGGATCCGCCCGTATGCGCCAACTTACGGTGATAAAACGCACTCCATGATGCCGCGTCGAATTCTGACACGGAATCGCGTGCCTACTGCTCACCCCCCCAGCCAACCGTTGGCCACTCATATTAACAACTCGAGTCTAGTCGGACCTCTGGCCCGGGAATCGTAGTCTCGGGGCCGACCTCGAATCCCCAGCATGACGACATTCACCGTCCGAGACCCGGACCCGACTGCTCACCTCGAGCCGTGTCCGACCTCCACCAGGCGCTAGTCCACGTCCACCCCCGCCACCAAGGCATTCGGTCTCGCATCGATTCCTTTACAAAGGAGTTTCTGTAAAACACGCGGATATCCACTTTATTACGCAACGACCCGGGGACCGACCCACATGTCGGAGTTGACCTACGGCTTGCGCCAGTTGTACTTTGGCCCCATCAGCCAATTTGTAAAGCCCACGTGGGCTCTCATATAGCATAAAACCAGTCGAATATAAGCGCCCGCATTCGGGTCCCCAGCTTTCTACCTACACCACTCGGCATACGTGCCTAACATCCTGACTCTAGTAAACACCCCTCAGTCGAAAGCACACCCACAGCTGCAGAATGCTCCCGGCCCTCTACCCACGGCTTCAGATATATATACAGGCTTTTCTTCAGCATGGAATGAAGGTGTTCGGATTCAATCCGATGTAAATAAACGCTGGTTGCTTGCGGCCGGTGGGGAAAGACATCCAGTACACGATTCCCACAATCGCATGCGCACTCGCACCCGTGGAACCCCTTCTCTCCATGTGTCACCCGATCTCTCGAGCCCACGTTCCACCTCCTAGTGACGATTCCCCGGTCAACCCTTGGTTCCATAGGTGATCATCGAGAAATCGACTGGCACGCCCTCACCCTGTCAGCTAACCCATGCCCTTACATTTCTGTGCCATTCGATGCTTTTCGACTTTCCGTAAGAGGAGAGTGCCCGGTACCGCAGTGAGAGGCATGCAACCGTAAGGAGGATACCCGAGATACATCAAACTCCCATATTTTCTTTCCCCCGCTGTATCCCTTCCTTCACCCGATCATCGGCATAAAAACCCCCGCAACAGAGAGGATGGCACGCCCGGTGGTACGTCTCCCGCCTTCCTTCTTTTTGCTGAAGAAAAGCCTATGCCAGCCCTGAAGCCCTGGTGTCCTTTCCCTATCCTTGCAGGAGAGGCAAAGGAGGGCACTCGCGTGCACATTCTCTAGTAGCTTCCGGTTCACGTTCTGACTGTCGGACCACGCTCGGTGACTGTCAGCAACCGTCACATCCGCAGCACTCAGCGCTCCAGCAACCATGGCGGTCGTCACTTACCCATGCCCGAGTGGGCTACTTGGCGACGCCGATTGCTTTCGGCAACTTCGCCCCCGTCATCGGATCGCCCTACTTTTTGGGCGTCATCCCTGTGGCGGCTGCTCAGCCAATCCCAGTTTCTCCGTCGGCTCCCGTGACCTCTAGCACCGGTGGCTCACCTAAGCACCAGGCTCAGGACCGCAACCACTGGCCCCTGTAGGGCCCCCAGATCATCACCGGCCCGGTAAGCGTTAGCTCCCGAGGCCAATCTCGTCCGATCTCCGGCACGGGCCCCGCGTTCCGAATTTCGGTCGCTACCCCAGCACTTTCCTCGGGCCTTCAACCCCGAGGCTAGCTTTAGCAGGCACCCAACACGGGCTCTCAGCCCCGGGTTCGAGGCTGCCCAGTACTTTCCTCGGGCCTTCAACCCCGAGGCCAGCTTCAGCTGGCACCCAACACGGTTTCTCAGCCCCAGGTTCGCGGCTCCCCAGCACTTCCCTTGGGCCTTCAACCCCGAGGCCAGCTTCAGCCGGAACCCAACACTGGCTCTAAACCCCGGGTTCGCAGGTCCCCAGCACTTCCCTTGGGCCTTCAACCCCGAGGCCGGCTTCAGTCAGCACTCAACACGGGCTCTCAACCCCGGGTTCGCGGCTCTCCGGCGTTCCACTCGGAATCCCGATTTCGAGCTCCAGTCGAACCGGTTCTCCTCGCGGGTCTTTTACCCAGGGGGCAAGGTTCCTCAGCACTCTCCTCGGGCCTTCTGACCGGTGCCCAGACTACGCCGGCACGTACTGCGGGTCCTCGACCCAGGGGCATCGGCACCTCAGCAGTTTCAATGGCATCGTCCCCCGGTGTGAGAGCGTCATCTCGAGCATCGGCAATGCTTCTCTCGACGTGGGCCAGGGCTTACACCCCAGTCGCCCGGCTGTCGACTCCCAAGGTGGGCCTCGTGTACCGGGGGCCGGCCTCTGTACCTTCCACTGGCAGCTTTGCGTCACCATCCACTATGGGTCGGGTCTTCTCGGTCTACCATCTCAAGGTGGAGTCTTCTTCGGCTCCCCAGAAGAAGCGTCGCCATGGCCGCAAAGGCAGACGGCTCGCCGCTATTACCAGCAACTCTGGCAAGATTGTTCTTGTCGGCAACTTGCGGATCTGCCTCGATGGGGGTGAACCAATCATACCCCTGAAACGGACTGTTCCCACGATCCCTACCTCTAACCGCTTCGACCTCTTGCGACAGACACGAGAGGACAAGGCGAAGCTCAGAGAAGCGGGTTCCTCGGCAACAGCCCGGGGGCACCCACTGCAGCCTGATACACGGACTCCCAAGACAGCTTGTCGGAAAAATCGCAATAGGGGAGACCAGCAATCTGACTTGAGGAGAATCTGGGTCACCCCAGAGGAAGCTCAAGCCGTTCAATGGGCGCGTATTAGAAACCCCATACGAGCACTCAGACGCGGCATCAGGCAGGATGCAACTGGCCCCACAGTAGCACCGTCTGACAACGCCCAGTCGTCTAATGCCCCCCGCACAAGCAAGCGGAGGCAAAGGCGAGTTTGCTCTCGGGCCCTCCAGCAGCTTGTCTGATGCGGAACGAGCGCACGCATGGGAATGTCGATGGCGGCGTCCGATGTGAACCTGTGAGTACAGCCTTAAGGCACTACGCTCCACGCAAGGAGGGGATCACGGGGATGGGATTTATCAATACAAAACTACCCTCACGCAGGAGGGGGGAACACGGGGAAGGGAACACTAAGTCGGCACCCTGCGCACGGTCCTGTTGGGCTGACACTCATTGTCCTACACGGTACGGTTAGAACAGACGTCCGATTGGAGTGCCGTCAGTGCTCAGATGAAGCCTGGGCAGTGCTGGAGTGTTCCATAAAATCCGGTGATGTTCCGAGGTCGCAAGAAGGTGGGGCTGGCCAGAGAAGTGGACCTACGCGATTCTGTCCCGCAGGACAGGTTTGCACAGTCGTAGTGCAATCGGAGGTACACTCTTTGTAGAACACCGAACGAGGCGGGACCAACACGGTCGGATGACTGACAGGAAGGCCTACATACCCACAAAAGATGGGTACCATTGGATCACCGAGTCGGGCGTGGTCGCTGATGTGACAAGCTTCAGATATCTGGGCAAGCATCCAGATAGGGGTGCGATGGCTGTGGTGGAACTTTTAGCACGGAGGTCGGGATGTGACAAAACAACCTAGGTTGGTTCCGGGACGCCAAGGTGCACAACTTTGAAGAAGATGACTAGGCCTGAAAATAGACGTGTAGGGCATGGCATGAACAGTAATCTGGGTGCACACCCTGGGCGGACTGGTTTACACCTGATCTGCGCAGTCGCGGGAGAATGGGCCACGACCGATACCAAAGTCGGAATGGTACGAAACCACCTCTGATGCAAAGAGGACTCGGAGACAAACGAATCCACAGAAGGGGGCTCGGGCAGATTCACACTGTAGACATCGGTGTAGACTCTGCAAACTAAGCTTCAGATTCTGCCACGGATCTGTGAGCAGCAGGACAAGGAGATCTTCAACGTCGACGACGAGGATGATGCCGTGGGATGCCGAGGCCGCCGTGGACGCACCTGGAAGGGGGAGGGGCATATGTTGCAGAGGGGAGGGGTGGCTGGAGAAGCCTGGGGCGTGGGAGGTCTGGGGGGTGCAAACTAGGGTTTGGGGTATGGGGGGTGCGCACTTGGATGGGGAAGAGAGATGGAGGCCGGGGCTAGGAGTTGGTGGAGGGAAGAAAATTGAAAGTTCGGTAAGTTTTCCTAAAGAAAAGAAGGGAGTTTAAGAGGGAGAGGATAATAGGAGGGAATCTAGATGAGATTGGAGGGCTGGGATTTGATTTGGAGTGGGATTAGGAAGGTGATAATAGAACGAGGAAGTGAGGTGCGCTAGCTTTCCTTGGGAGGGGGAGAGAAAATAGGAAGATGGAGATATTCTAGGAGAGATGGGCTGATGTGGCAAGTGGATTGGGGAGAGGGGAGGGGGCTGCGACCAGGAAAGAGGGAGAGAGAGGAGAGGTCGACCTTCGGGTGGAGAAGAGAGAGGGCAGCGCGAGAGAGAGAGAGAGAGAGGTTCAAGAGGATTCTTTCAAAAACACAATTTTTCCATTCAATAATTCTGTAATGCCCGGGATCTTGTTGGATCTTTGTTGGATCTTTCGGGTCTGTTTCGGATTGGTTTCGTTGAGTTTCGGTTCGCTTTGGTGGCTTCCGAGTTGAGTTTGACGAGCCGTGTGGGTTTTTCTCACGTACTAGTTACGGAACCCTACGGTGAGTTTGTTTGCCAATTCTCGAGCTCGTGGATGCTGCAGCGACGATGTACTCGTCGAGCCGGTCGTTTCGACTATTTTTGCGTATTTTTCTAAATTTGTGCATTTTCGGCGCATTTTCGGAATTTTCAGAAATTAGGAAAATTTCCTAATTTCTCTCTATTTCTTTTCCTTTTTCTTTTCTTTTTCTCTCTCTCCTTCTCATTCGCGCGACCGTCTCTCTCTCCCGTTCTCTCTCGTTCTCTCCCCTTTCTGGCTCCGGCTGCAGAAGGAGGCGTAGGTGGGCGAGGCGGTGAAGCCGTGGAGCTGGTTGGATGCGCGATGGAGCGAGGATCGGATCGATTCTGGCGTGATCCCGATCGGTGGATTCAAAGTCGGTGAAATTGATTCGCGAGTGGTTTTCGGCGTGGTTTAGTCCCTTCGGGGCACGGTTTCTTCGGTGGAGGTAGGGTGACGGATCCTTACTTCTCCATCTTCATTTTCCCTGCCATTGCACGGCGTTCGGCTAGGAAACGAGTGTGTTTGGGCTTGTTTTGCCTAAACCGTGATTTTCGTGGTTTTTAGGGTCGGCTGGTAAACGGTGACCATTTGCGGTTCAGTTAGTTTCTAAATGACCGCAGGGATGTTAGAATCCCCTGCCGCGCTGTTTCGTGAGTGACACGTCTGGCTTAGCGCGTTGCTTCGTTTTGGGTTTGGTTGGCTATGCCGTTGGGAGTAACGGTGGAGCCCCTGTGCGCCGTTTGCTTGTAACGCCCCTGGTCCCGTGCGTTACTTGGCTTTTGTGTGCTTTGTAGGTTGTTAAGGTGGTGTGTGTGACGGCCTGTGTCCGTCCGTCGTTTGGGAAATAACGGCCCTGACCTGGACCGTCACTTGCTAGTAGCGGTCTAGGGCTGGTGCGTTACTTTCCTTGTGCCTTGGTTTTCCGCCCGATGATTCTGTGTGTCTTGGCTTGGCCTTGTGGTCTGCCCGTTGTCCTGTGGATGTCTTCCGACGTCCTATGAGGGTTAAGACTACGTTGTGAGGTAGCCAGGAGTCTTCTTACTTGTGGTAGGATCCTTGATCCTACTCTTGTATGCTCTTGTTGTTTGGTTCAGGTCAACCCGGTTTGACCCAGTGGTTGACGTGTGACCTTGTTTGTGCGTGTCTTGGCAGTTCTGTCCTGTCCAAGACACTGCTTCTGGATACTTCGAGGTGTTGTTCTACCTCGGTTTACGTGTCCAGCTGTGCTGAGGGTTCTTGATGTTTCCCTCAGGTCTCCGTGTGTTGTTCTCTGCGGAGCGTGGTTTCTCTGGCTTAGGATTAGATCGATTGGCGGCTTGTTCCGCTGTTTGTGATGATCTTGCCTTGAGTCGTTCGACTCAGGATCGTTACATAGGAGGTCTAGTTGCTTGTCCTGAGTTGTCGGCAGTGGCGATGCTGCCATTTGGTGCCTCGAAGTACGTGTTGAGGGGCGTGGTCGCCCGTTTGTACTTCGGCACTTGTGTTTGAGCTTCTGTGTCGTGTGAAGCCTCCACTTGTTGTTGCCTAAGGTCTGTTGAGTGCCGACCCGCTAGCGGATGGCGTAGGGTTATTCCCGGTGAGCGGTTTGTAGTTAGTTCCGCGGGCTCCTAGTCAACGGTAGTGTCCTACCGAGGGAGAATACTAGCTAGAGGACCTGGCTTAGACTATAGCCAGTGTGTGCACACGTGGTCAGGAACGGAGGACTTACGTCGACGGGCGTGACCCTGACTAGTTACTTGTTTGTTGTTCCTGTTTGGTTCAGCTTGTGTCTCTGTCTCTGCTGTTGTTACAGCAGTGCTGTAGGCGAGACGCTTGAGGTGCGGCGTAAGACGTCAGTGGACGCAGCTGGCTTTTTAAGGGGGTGCTTCCGTCACGTGACGCGTAGCTCTTCGCGTTTTCTTGCGCGTCGTGACCTTTGCGAGTTGCCCGTTCGTGGCCGTGCTCGAGGTCAGTGTTTTGCTGTCCGCACGGTGTTCTATTCCTGCGTGGGGCTTTGTGCACGACGTTTCCGGTCGTGTACGTGCTTGTTTGGCGTCTGTCTAGGTCGTGTCTAGACATGGATTGTTTAGGGCTGGTTGACAGGCTGGTGTACCCTTCTGTGTGAGTTTAGGGTCATCCATCTGTTGCCTTTTGTTTGGAGTAGTTTGGGATGCCGAGGTTAGTTCGGTAGCCTCTTGGTTGGTGCGGGTTCTCACCCTCTCCTGTGTGTTCCCTACTCCTACTTCCCGTCTGTTACTTTACAGCTTTGTAATGTAGCTTTTCCTGCTTTGCTACACCTACTGTTCCTGCTGCTTTGTTGTTGCTTCCGTTGCCTTCGCTTTGTGCGCTGTCCAGTGGGGATCTGCGTGACCCCTACTGAGTTTCTGTTGAGACTCACCCTTGCTGCTTTTCAGGTGGGTTTCGCCGTCTGCCTCTGCTGTTCTCGGTGGAGCGCTCTCTCGCTGTTGTAGCTGCTAGCCGTACCTGCGTCGGGCTTCTCCCGACTTCTGTGTACGCTTCTTTCTGTCGTACTATACTGTGCTAGACTTGTTGTCTCTCCTTTGGGCTGGACTCTGTGTATAATTGTAATTGTTGAAATTTTAATGAAAAGGTAATTTTATTTCTGCTACTTTAGCAATCCAATCTAATGAAATTGCTTACTGTTATATCTCTGTGGCTTCAATGTACTCTACACATGCCTTTTATCCCTTCGGCGCTTTCCCGCGCTTGGGAGGCCTCGCGAGTCCCTCATGGTATCACGTGTATTTGGTATTATACCGGGTGCACCGGGTATCCGGAATCCGGGTCGCTACAGGTGGTATCAGAGCAGTGTTCTGAGATGTTCGGAGTTTTTCTTTTCCGAGCTATCAGAGCGTTGTTGTGTGAAGTACATGGGAATCCGAGATATACAGTTTCCAGAGTCCTTAGGCCCAATACAGTCTCTTGCTGGCGTAGGTGTTGCGATGGTTTATCGCAGTGCTTCTCGCGTGTGGTCTTGTACGTGCTTGGTTGGCATTGTACGAGATGGTTTTTGCTCTCGTCTGGATGTGACAATGTGCTTCGTTCGTTTTGAAGTTGGTCTCGATCGTGTTGCGCTTGGCAGTGTTTGCCGGTTGGCATGAACCTACAGTGCATTGTTCGAGCTGTTTTCTGTATTTTGCTCAGGTGGCTTGTGACTTTTTAGCGTTGGTGTGATGGCCATGCACGTTCTTACGTTGCTTTGGTTATCCCGGCTTGAGTCTGCTTAGCTTCTGATGCATTGTTGTTTTCGTTGTTTCGGTTGTCGTGTTGCCTCGATTGAGAAGTTGCTCGAGCGAACCTAGGATTTTCCCTTCCTAGTGAGCTGTTGTTGTAGAGCTTGTTGCTTCTCGTCCCTTCTTGGTGAAGTTTTTTCGAGGTTAGCCTTGGAATTGTTGTCTTAGTGCTGCCTTGTCCTATGTCTGCTTAAGCGTAGACAGCTTTGTGTTGAGCCTGATCTGCTCCTTGTTGTACGGTTGCTTGGCTTTGGACTCCGTAATGGTGTTAAGAGTTGTTGTGCACCGTAGTTGTCGTGCTGTGTCTAACGGCCGATGCGTTGTGAAGGCTCATTTGTTGTTTTAGGACGTGAAGGTAAGCTGAGACTGATGCTTTCCTTGTGCTTTGTGCCGAAGCTGGTGCTCTTTTCTTATTGCACTTAGGCTCTTTGTGTTCGGTTATTCGCTGGATTGGTGCTCGTGGCGTGTGAATTGCGATCTTGTTGATTGCGATGGCGCTGGTGTGTGCTGAGATGCGATTTCCGATGTTGTTTTGTTGCCTGTGCACGTTGTTGAGAGTACAGCTATTGTGTGTGGGTTGGCTACCCACTTGTCGAGAGGTTCTTTCTTTCTCGATGTGACTCCGTCTTGGCTTCTCATGCCTTGATGTCGTCAGTTGCCGTGCCTTTGTTTGTGGTTTTTCTTGTGTTGGCATTGGCAATTGTGTGAGTGTTGGGGAATTGATTGGCATTCCTTGCTGATTAAGTACCCTTTGCTCTGCTTTTTCCTTCTTGGGTGTTGTGCTCTTGAGGCATGTTGCTAGTCCTTGAGTTGCGTTCCCCGAGATTGTTGTCGTTTCTTGTTGTTGTGGGTCTTCTCTTGGTGAGCAGTTTGATGCGTGACCTGACTTTAGTGGTCGTGTGCTCAGCTGTTCTTCTGCCTTGTTGTGACCCTGCTTGCAGACGTGTTTCTTGGCACTGCGTGTTGTGCGGAGCCGAAATTCTGCAGGTGCTGCCGTTGTGTTGCTTTGGCGCTGTTTCTTTATGATTTTGCGTTCTCATCTTGGACCATTGTCTTGTCAGTTAGCTTTGCTGTGCTCCCTTTTCCTTAGTGGAGTTAGCTTGCGACTTGATCAGATGTGATATCTGAGTGAGTGCTGACATGATGGTGTTTGTGGTCCAGTGGTGTTGTTGTCGTTGGTGTCCTGTGTGCCAGGTGTCCCCTGTTGCCTTTGGCACTGGAACCGATGATGTGGTCGAGCTGTCAGCTGTGAGGACTGTGTCTCCTTGTGTAAGCTGCTGCTTGCCGTGTTGTTGTTGTGTTTTCGGTGTTGGTTCTCGATTGTTGTGGCTGTCGTGTCTCCTGCTCTATGAGACGTAAACGACATTGCCCTTGCTTCGGAGGTGTCAGGTGTGCTCACTTTGGTGCCGTACTCGTGTTGTGGACTTGCTGTCTTGGAAGCTAGAGTGTGTACCTGTAATTATGGTCTGACGCTGTTCCTCTGAGCTGTGTTTTCCGAGATTTGCGTTGTTGGGTTGTTCTTCCCTGCTTCTCCTTTGCTAGTCCTTAATTTCGAGGGTGAAATTTCGTAAAGGAGGGGAGGATGTAATGCCCTGGATCTTGTTGGATCTTTCGGGTCTGTTTCGGATTGGTTTCGTTGAGTTTCGGTTCGCTTTGGTGGCTTCCGAGTTGAGTTTGACGAGCCGTGTGGATTTTTCTCACGTACTAGTTACGGAACCCTACGGTGAGTTTGTTTGCCAATTCTCGAGCTCGTGGATGCTGCAGCGACGATGTACTCGTCGAGCCGGTCGTTTCGACTATTTTTGCGTATTTTTCTGAATTTGTGCATTTTCGGCGCATTTTTAGAATTTTCAGAAATTAGGAAAATTTCCTAATTTCTCTCTATTTCTTTTCCTTTTTCTTTTCTTTTTCTCTCTCTCCTTCTCATTCGCGCGACCGTCTCTCTCTCCCGTTCTCTCTCGTTCTCTCCCCTTTTCGGCTCCGGCTGCAGACGGAGGCGTAGGTGGGCGAGACGGTGAAGCCGTGGAGCTGGTTGGATGCGCGATGGAGCGAGGATCGGATCGATTCTGGCGTGATCCCGATCGGTGGATTCAAAGTCGGTGAAATTGATTCGCGAGTGGTTTTCGGCGTGGTTTAGTCCCTTCGGGGCACGGTTTCTTCGGTGGAGGTAGGGTGACGGATCCTTACTTCTCCATCTTCATTTTCCCTGCCATTGCACGGCGTTCGGCTAGGAAACGAGTGTGTTTGGGCTTGTTTTGCCTAAACCGTGATTTTCGTGGTTTTTAGGGTCGGCTGGTAAACGGTGACCATTTGCGGTTCAGTTAGTTTCTAAATGACCGCAGGGATGTTAGAATCCCATCCACGTTGGTTTCGTGCGATTTGGTGCTCATTCGAGGCCGGTAGAAGCCCGGGAACCTCGGTGACCCATTTAGGGTTGATTTGGTAAAATCGCCCGGATCTTGTGTTTTTGATGTTGCATGTGGGGTTTTTGATGCCCTGGTGTTGTCTTTTGTCGTTGCGGTGTGTTTCCCCTGCGTTTCGGCGTGAATGGGGCGTGGAATGGGCCGATCCGGCCATTCCTATGTTTTCCCGCCGTAACCGAAGTAGCGGTCATGCCAGCGACCGTTACTTGATTTAGCGGCCCTACGACTGACCGTCGTTTGGTCTGTGTTGTTTTGAGCTCTTTTGCTTCTGGGTGAGTGACGGCCCGAGGGTGGTGCGTCATTCCCGTGTAACGCGCCAGTGACTGGCCGTTACTTGCGTTTTGTCATTTTTCCTTGGGGTTAAGTCAGCTGATCTAACGCGCTTGACCCAGCGCGTTAGATGGAAATAACGCGCCTTGCCCTGGCCGTTACTTTCCGTTGACTGACTTTGACCTGTTGAGGCGGTTCCTCCGACGGATGTGTTCCCATCCGTTGTTTTGAATATAACGTGCCTGCCCCTGGCCGTTATATTCTGCGTGGACGAGGTTGGGTGGCTGTCCTGTTGGAAGCGACGGTGGAGCCCCTGTGCGTCGTTAGAGAGTAACGCGCTCACCCCTGTCCGTCGTTTGCTGTGGTGTTGGGTTGAGGTTGGCTATGCCGTTGTGAGTAACGGATAGGCCCCCGTGCGTCGTTTGGTTCTGACGGCCCTCCCCTGCCGCGCTGTTTCGTGAGTGACGCGTCTGGCTTAGCGCGTTGCTTCGTTTTGGGTTTGGGTGGCTATGCCGTTGGGAGTAACGGTGGAGCCCCTGTGCGCCGTTTGCTTGTAACGCCCCTGGTCCCGTGCGTTACTTGGCTTTTGTGTGCTTTGTAGGTTGTTAGGGTGGTGTGTGTGACGGCCTGTGTCCGTCCGTCGTTTGGGAAATAACGGCCCTGACCTGGACCGTCACTTGCTAGTAGCGGTCTAGGGCTGGTGCGTTACTTTCCTTGTGCCTTGGTTTTCCGCCCGATGATTCTGTGTGTCTTGGCTTGGCCTTGTGGTCTGCCCGTTGTCCTGTGGATGTCTTCCGACGTCCTATGAGGGTTGAGACTACGTTGTGAGGTAGCCAGGAGTCTTCTTACTTGTGGTAGGATCCTTGATCCTACTCTTGTATGCTCTTGTTGTTTGGTTCAGGTCAACCCGGTTTGACCCAGTGGTTGACGTGTGACCTTGTTTGTGCGTGTCTTGGCAGTTCTGTCCTGTCCAAGACACTGCTTCTGGATACTTCGAGGTGTTGTTCTACCTCGGTTTACGTGTCCAGTTGTGCTGAGGGTTCTTGATGTTTCCCTCAGGTCTCCGTGTGTTGTTCTCTGCGGAGCGTGGTTTCTCTGGCTTAGGATTAGATCGATTGGCGGCTTGTTCCGCTGTTTGTGATGATCTTGCCTTGAGTCGTTCGACTCAGGATCGTTACATAGGAGGTCTAGTTGCTTGTCCTGAGTTGTCGGCAGTGGCGATGCTGCCATTTGGTGCCTCGAAGTACGTGTTGAGGGGCGTGGTCACCCGTTTGTACTTCGGCACTTGTGTTTGAGCTTCTGTGTCGTGTGAAGCCTCCACTTGTTGTTGCCTAAGGTCTGTTGAGTGCCGACCCGCTAGCGGATGGCGGAGGGTTATTCCCGGTGAGCGGTTTGTAGTTAGTTCTGCGGGCTCCTAGTCAACGGTAGCGTCCTACCGAGGGAGAATACTAGCTAGAGGACCTGGCTTAGACTATAGCCAGTGTGTGCACACGTGGTCAGGGATGGAGGAGTTACGTCGACGGGCGTGACCCTGACTAGTTACTTGTTTGTTGTTCCTGTTTGGTTCAGCTTGTGTCTCTGTCTCTGCTGTTGTTACAGCAGTGCTGTAGGCGAGACGCTTGAGGTGCGGCGTAAGACGTCAGTGGACGCAGCTGGCTTTTTAAGGGGGTGCTTCCGTCACGTGACGCGTAGCTCTTCGCGTTTTCTTGCGCGTCGTGACCTTTGCGAGTTGCCCGTTCGTGGCCGTGCTCGAGGTCAGTGTTTTGTTGTCCGCACGGTGTTCTGTTCGTGCGTGGGGATTTGTGCACGACGTTTCCGATCGTGTACGTGCTTGTTTGGCGTCTGTCTAGGTCGTGTCTAGACCTGGATTATTTAGGGCTGGTTGACAGGCTGGTGTACCCTTCTGTGTGAGTTTAGGGTCATCCATCTGTTGCCTTTTGTTTGGAGTAGTTTGGGATGCCGAGGTTAGTTCGGTAGCCGCTTGGTTGGTGCGGGTTCTCACCCTCTCCTGTGTGTTCCCTACTCCTACTTCCCGTCTGTTCCTTTACAGCTTTGTAGTGTAGCTTTTCCTGCTTTGCTACACCTGCTGTTCCTTCTGCTTTGTTGTTGCTTCCGTTGCCTTCGCTTTGTGCGCTGTCAAGTGGGGATCTGCGTGACCCCTACTGAGTTTCTGTTGAGACTCACCCCTGCTGCTTTTCAGGTGGGTTTCGCCGTCTGCCTCTGCTGTTCTCGGTGGAGCGCTCTCTCGCTGTTGTAGCTGCCAGCCGTACCTGCGTCGGGCTTCTCCTGACTTCTGTGTACGCTTCTTTCTGTCGTACTGTACTGTGCTAGACTTGTTGTCTCTCCTTTGGGCTGGACTCTGTGTATAATTGTAATTGTTGAAATTTTAATGAAAATGTAATTTTATTTCTGCTACTTTAGCAATCCAATCTAATGAAATTACTTACTGTTATATCTCTGTGGCTTCAATGTACTCTACACATGCCTTTTATCCCTTCGGTGCTTTCCCGCGCTTGGGAGGCCTCGCGGGTCCCTCATGGTATCACGTGTATTCGGTATTATACCGGGTGCACCGGGTATCCAGAATCCGGGTCACTACAAATTCTCTACCAAATGAGAGCCCTTGGTCGCCTATTTATAAGAGAAGCCAGGGGGTTACAAAGACATTAATTGTCCCTAACAAATGAGAAAAGACTCCGCTATCCCAAGATGACAATAAGCAACCTACGACCCCTACTTAGACCCACTAGCTAACTTGGCCTTTTGGGCCCAATTAACTGACCCATTAAAAACTAAATGCTAATAAAAGGCAAATTACATCATAATAAAAAGGGAAAAGCTCAAAAATTAAATGGGCCCGGCCTAATGGGCCAAGGAACGAAAGCGACCCCTCCACCAACGGGGCCGGTCCACTAAGTGCCCACTTTGATGTCCCCATCATACCCCCCCCCTCCCCAGGTTAGAAAAGATTCGTCCTCGAATCTTAAAGTGGGGCAACACGATCGTGATGACCGTCGGAGGGTATGACAAGGGTTTGAGGCAATCGACCACGTAACGGATGTTGGGGCGCCGCTTCTCGTAGGCCATGCAGAACTTGTGGCACACAAAGTCACTATGGATCTGACCCGGAGGTTGGTGAAGAGCGTCGGGAGGGATGGTGGGAGCCGCTATAGCAACCACATCGGTGTTGGGGCCGTCATGCTCTTGCGTGGCAGGTTCTTGCTTGGGGTGGATCGGGGTGAGTTTAGCAATGCACTGCAACAACTCCCACTCAAGTTCTTGCTCCTCGTATCGGGTGATCAACTCGGGATCCGGCTCATAGATCTCCTCCGGTATCGGCTCCTCTTCCGGCAGTGACTCGATCACCGCGACTTGTAGCTCCATTGGAGGGGAAGTTGCTGGTTGAAGGGGAGCACATGCCAACTGGGGAGGCTGAAGGGTAGTGTAAGGTGGCCCATTGTGGACATCCGCTTGGTGAGGCCGGTCAGGGTAAACAGGCTGCCGGTGCGCAAATAGTCGATCGTGGCGGGCCATCCTTCGATCGATGTAGACCTCGAGGGAGTCCAACGCTGTTGAAATCTCCCCGAACTTGGCCATGACAATGGCAAGCGAGGCGGGATCCATTAAGCATTTAGGGCATAGCTGCCTGTGGCCTAGGACCTGACTTGGTTAGAACAAGTCAGTGAACTTGATCTGATACCAAATTTGATGCGGAACGAGTGCGAGCATAGGAATGTCGACGGCGGCGTCCGATGCGAACCTGTGAGTACAGCCTTAAGGCACTACACTCGACATAGGGAGGGGATCACGGGGATGGGATTTATCAATACAAAACTACCCTCACGCAGGAGGGGGGAACACGGGGAAGGGAACACTAAGTCGGCACCCTGCGCACGCTCCTTCTGGGCTGACGCCGATTGTCCTGCAGAGTACTCTGAGAACAGGCGTCCGATTGGAGTGCCGTCAGCACTCAGACGAAGCCTGGGGAGTGCTGGAGTGTTCCTGATAATCCGGTGATGTTCTGAGGTTGCTAAAAAGCGGGGCTGGCCAGAGAAGTGGACCTACGCGATTCTGTCCCGCAGGACAGGTTTGTGCAGTCGTAGTGCAGTTGGCTGTACGCTCGCAGTAGAGCACCGAACGAGACGGGACCAACACGGTAAGATGGCCGACAGGAAGGCCTATGTACCCTCAAAAGATGGGTACCATTGGATCACCGAGCCAGGCGTGGTCGCAGATGTGGGAAGCTTCAGATATCTGGGCGAGCAGCCAGACAGGGGTGCGATGGCTGTGGTGGAACTTTCAGCACAGAGGTTGGAATGTGATAAAACCACCTATGTTGGTTCCGGGACACCGAGGTGCACAACGTTGAAGAAGATATCTCGGCCCGAAAACGGACTTGTAGGGCGTGGCACGAACAGTAAACTGGGTGCACACCTTGGGCGGACTGGTTTGCACCTGATCTGCGCAGTCACGGGAGAACAGACGCCACGACCGGTACCGAAGTCGGAAGGGTACGAAATCACCTCTGGTCCGAAGAGGCCTTGGAGACAAACAAACCCACAGAAGGGGGCTAGGGCAGATTCGCACTGTAGACATCGGTGTATACTCTGCAAACTAAGCTTCAGATTCTGCCACGGATCTGTGAGCAGCAGGACAAGGAGATCTTCAACGTCGACGAAGAGGATGATGCCGTGGGATGCCGGGGCCGCCGTGGACGCACCTGGAAGGGGGAGGGGCATATGTTGCAGAGGGGAGGGGTCGCTGGAGAAGCCTGGGGCGTGGGAGGTCTGGGGGGTGCGAACTAGGGTTTGTGGTATAGGGGGTGCGCACTTCGATGGGGAAGAGAGATGGAGGCCGCGGCTAGGAGTTGGTGGAGGGAAGAAAATTGAAACTTCGGTAAGTTTTCCTAATGAAAAGGAGGGAGTTTAGGAAGGAGAGGATAATAGGAGGAAATCTAGATGAGATTGGAAGGCTGGGATTTGATTTGGAGTGGGATTGTGAGGGTGATAATAGGAGGAGGAAGTGAGGTGCGCTAGCTTTCCTTGGGAGGGGGAGAGAAAATAGGAAGATGGAGATATTCTAGGAGAGATGGGCTGATGTGGCAAGTGGATTGGGGAGAGGGGAGGGGGCTGCGACCAGGAAAGAGGGAGAGAGAGGAGAGGTCGACCTTCGGGTGGGGAGGAGAGAGGAGATAGAGAGAGAGGGCAGTGCAAGAGAGGGAGAGAGAGGTTCAAGAGGATTCTTTCAAAAACACAATTTTTCCATTCAATAATTCTCTACCAAATGAGAGCCCCTGGTCGCCTATTTATAAGAGAAGCCAGGGGGTTACAAAGACATTAATTGTCCCTAACAAATGAGAAAAGACTCCGCTATCCCGAGATGACAATAAGCAACCTACGACCCCTAACTAGACCCACTAGCTAACTTGGCCTTCTGGGCCCAATTAACTGACCCATTAAAAACTAAATGCTAATAAAAGGCAAATTACATCATAATAAAAAGAGAAAAGCTCAAAAATTAAATGGGCCCGGCCTAATGGGCCATGGAACGAAAGCGACCCCTCCACCAACGGGGCCAGTCCACTAAGTGCCCACTTTGATGTCCCCATCATACCCCCCCCCGGTTATAAAAGATTCGTCCTCGAATGTTAAAGTGGGGCAACACGATCGTGATGACCGTCGGAGGGTATGACAAGGGTTTGAGGCAATCGACCACGTGACGGATGTTGGGGTGCCGCTTCTCGTAGGCCATGCAGAACTTGTGCCACACAAAGTCACTATGGATCTGACCCGGAGGTTGGTGAAGAGCATCGGGAGGGATGGTGGGAGCCGCTATAGCAACCACATCGGTGTTGGGGCCGTCATGCTCTTGCGTGGCAGGTTCTTGCTTGGGGTGGATCGGGGTGAGTTCAGCAGTGCACTGCAATAACTCCCACTCAAGTTCTTGCTCCTCGTATCGGGTGATCAACTCGGGATCCGGCTCATAGATCTCCTCCGGTATCGGCTCCTCTTCCGGCAGTGACTCGATCACCGCGACTTGTAGCTCCATTGGAGGGGAAGTTGCTGGTTGAAGGGGAGCACATGCCAACTGGGGAGGCTGAAGGGTAGTGTAAGGTGGCCCATTGTGGACATCCGCTTGGTGAGGCCGGCCGGGGTAAACAGGTTGCCGGTGCGCAAATAGTCGATCGTGGCGGGCCATCCTTCGATCGATGCGGACCTTGAGGGAGTCCAGCGCTGCTGAAATCTCCCCGAACTTGGCCATGACAATGGCAAGTGAGGCGGGATCCATTAAGCATTTAGGGCATAGCCCCCTGTGGCCTAGGACCTGACTTGGTTAGAACAAGTCAGTGAACTTGATCTGATACCAAATTTGATGCGGAAAGAGTGCGCGCATAGGAATGTCGACGGCGGCGTCCGATGCGAACCTGTGAGTACAGCCTTAAGGCACTACGCTCCACGCAGGGAGGGGATCACGGGGATGGGATTTATCAATACAAAACTACCCTCACGCAGGAGGGGGGAACACGGGGAAGGGAACACTAAGTTGGCACCCTGCGCACGCTCCTGCTGGGCTGACGCCGATTGTCCTACACAGTACTCTAAGAACAGACGTCCGATTGGAGTGCCGTCAGCACTCAGACGAAGCCTAGGGAGTGCTGGAGTGTTCCTGAAAATCCGATGATGTTCCGAGGTCTCTAGAAAGCGGGGCTGGCCAGAGAAGTGGACCTACGTGATTCTGTCCCGCAGGACAGGTTCGTGCAGTCGTAGTGCAGTTGGCTGTATGCTCGCAGTAGAACACCGAACGAGACGGGACCAACACGGTAAGATGGCCGACAGGAAGGCCTATGTACCCTCGAAAGATGGGTACCATTGGATCACCGAGTCGGGCGTGGTCGCAGATGTGGCAAGCTTCAGATATCTGGGCGAGCAGCCAGATAGTGGTGCGATGGCTGTGGTGGAACTTTCAGCACAGAGGCTGGAATGTGACGAAACCACCTTTGTTGGTTCCGGGACACCGAGGTGCACAACGTTGAAGAAGATAACTCGGCCCGAAAATGGACGTGTAAGGCGTGGCACAAACAGTCAACTGGGTGCACACCCTGGGCAGACTGGTTTGCACCTGATCTGTGCAGTCGCAGGAGAACAGACGCCACGACCGGTACCGAAGTTGGAATGGTACGAAATCACCTCTGGTGCGAAGAGGACTCGGAGACAAACGAACCCACAGAAAGGGGATCAGGCAGATTCACACTGTTGACATCGGTGTAGACTCTGCAAACTAAGATTCAGATTCCGCCACGGATCTATGAGCAGCCGGACAAGGAGATCTTCAACGTCGACGACGAGGATGATGCCGTGGGATTCCGGGGCGGCCGTGGACGCACCTGGAAGGGGGAGGGGCATATGTTGCAGAGGGGAGGGGTGGCTGGAGAAGGCTGTGGCGTGGGAGGTCTGGGGGGTGCGAACTAGGGTTTGGGGTATAGGGGGTGCGCACTTGGATGGGGAAGAGAGATGGAGGCCGCGGCTAGGAGTTGGTGGAGGGAAGAAAATTGAAACTTAGGTAAGTTTTCCTAAAGAAAAGGAGGGAGTTTAGGAGGGAGAGGATAATAGGAGGGAATCTAGATGAGATTGGAAGGTTGGGATTTTATTTGGAGTGGGATTAGGAGGGTGATAATAGGAGGAGGAAGTGAGGTGCGCTAGCTTTCCTTGGGTGAGGGAGAGAAACTAGGAAGATGGAGATATTCTAGGAGAGATGGGTTGATGTGGCAAGTGGATTGGGGAGAGGAGAGGGGGCTGCGACTAGGAAAGAGGGAGAGAGAGGAGAGGTCGACCTTGGGGTGGGGAGGAGAGAGGAGATAGAGAGAGAGGGCTGTGCAAGAGAGAGAGAGAGAGGCTCAAGAGGATTCTTTCAAAAACACAATTTTTCCATTCAATAATTCTCTACCAAATGAGAGCCCTTGGTCCCCTATTTATAGGAGAAGCCAGGGGGTTACAAAGACATCAATTGTCCCTAACAAATGAGAAAAGACCTCGCTATCCCGGGGTGACAATAAGCAACCTATGACCCCTAACTAGACCCACTAGCTAACTTGGCCTTTTGGGCCCAATTAACTGACCCATTAAGAACTAAATGCTAATAAAAAGAAAATTACATCATAATAAAAAGAGAAAAGCTCAAAAATTAGATGGGCCCGGCCTAATGGGCCATGGAATGAAAGCGACCCCTCCACCAACGAGGCCGGTCCACTAAGTGCCCACTTTGATGTCCACATTATACCCCCCCGGTTAGAAAAGATTCATCCTCGAATCTTAAAGTGGGGCAACACGATCGTGATGACCGTCGGAGGGTATGACAAAGGTTTGAGGCAATCGACCACGTGACAGATGTTGGGGTGCCGCTTCTCGTAGGCCTTGCAGAACTTGTGCCACACGAAGTCACTATGGATCTGACCCGGAGGTTGGTGAAGAGCGTCGGGAGGGATGGTGGGAGCCGCTATAGCAACCACATCGGTCTTGGGGCCATCATGCTCTTGTGTGCCAGGTTCTTGCTTGGGGTGGATCGGGGTGAGCAGCAGTGCACTGCAACAACTCTGTAGCACCCCGTATAAAAAATTGATATATATATTTTAATATTTCTCAAATAAAAAAAACATATTAGATAAACTCTAGAGCAAGCTTAAGTAAGAAGTTAGAACACGGAGTTATCATATGTAAAGATTATTCACTTAACAAGTGACTTCCTAGTGTAGTTGGTTAAGTGATGTGTCTTTCAACCTAGTGACTAGGGTTCCAATCCCAACATCCACCATTTACCTTTTGTGCCAAATAATTATACGTTATAGGCTAGCAAAACTTGCACCGAGGCAGAAACCTATATGGAACACAATGTAAACTTGGTAAATTGACGCACGAACACAACAACAAGCAATGTATAGACTTTGCCTGAAGGATTGCACAAATGTAGATAGTAAGGTATGTACATTGGAAATGGATGCTCAGAGATGCCACGAAAGAATGTATAGACGTTGAGTTGTTGCAGCAACCAGCCAATGTATAGACTTTGAGCTGGTGAACGTAGGTAAAGATAGGAATGTATAGACTTTGAATGCATGGAGCACAGGCTATACAGACTTGGTCCGAGAGTGTATAGACTTTGAGCTGGTGAACGTAGGTAAAGATAGGAATGTATAGACTTTGAATGCATAGACTTAGTGTGCATGCAACAGGATGATGTACAGACTTTGAGCTGATGGATGTATAGACTTAGTGTGCATGCAACAGGAATGTACAGACTCTGCGTGTGTGCTAGCAGACAATGTATAGACTTTGAGCGGGTGAATGTAGGTAAAGATAGGAATGTATAGACTTTGAATGCATAGACTTAGTGTGCATGCAACAGGACGATGTACAGACTTTGAGCTGATAGATGTATAGACTTAGTGTGCATGCAACAGGATGATGTACAGACTTTGAGCTGATGGATGTATAGACTTAGTGTGCATGCAATGTATAGAGTTGTGTGTTTGCTAAACCAATGAACGTAGGTAAAGATAGGAATGTATAGACTTTGAATGCATGGAGCACACGAGCTGTACAGACTTGGTCCGAGAGTGTATAGACTTTGAGTTGATGGATGTATAGACTTAGTGTGCATGTAACAGGATGATGTACATACTTTGACATGATGGATGTAGAGACTTAGTGTGCATGCAACAGGACGATGTACAGACTTGCGAGAAGAGTGTATGGACTTTGAATGCGTGCATGCTACAAGGCGATGTACAGACTTTCTATAATGATGCACAAATGCATATATGAAAGTAGGCACATTGAAGAGGGATGCTCAGGCATGCGATGTACAGACTTTGAAGTGAAAGATGTATAGACTTAGTGTGTGTGAAACCTTGACAACCTGCACCAACCTTATTGACCTATACCTACGCTTGAATAGGTTTTGCACCAACCTTAGGTACATGAATAGTGTCAGTTTTATTTAAAGAAAATTTTAAGAAATAAATTTTATGAAAAATAAGAGAAAAATATAAGGATCCTAGCCATGAAATTTCATAAACTGATTTCATCAATTTTTAAAGATAAAAATCTTTAAAGTTAGATACGAGTTTCGGGTTGAATTTTATTCTGGCATATTTTAATAAAATACAATTTTGATAAATATCAGAAAAATCTATGGATCATAAAAATATGTAATTTACTATTTATATTAACGTAGTTAATTAGATATAAAATTTATAAGCGTTGTAATCATGTTAACATATGATGGTGCGCCCCTATAATTTAGCTTACACGACCCCCCTCCAGGCTTGTGATTTTTCTAGACAAATCTGCGTTGGCATCTGTCCTTCTCAGACATGAACAGCACGTTTGAGCTGGCATCGCACAGAGATGCGAATTATGTAGGATCTTGTCCCCCTCCTGACTATCCCAAAACACTATAATACTCCCTATACTGAGACTCCCTTCATTCTTCCGAAGACTTGCTGCAGAGAAGGAGGAGCCTCCTCTGACGTTACAGAAGAAAACTGCCCTTTTTCTTCCACCTATACCTAGCTGTCGTCTCAGAGAGGTAGGTGTTCTCATCTTTTAACTAAACCAGTTGCTAATTAGCCAAGCAATCTAGGTAATTAGGCTCATCTCCATGAGATATTATTGTGTATATAGCACGTTTTATCCTGACTTGTAGAGATCTATCATACTTTTGTAATCTATAATGAATCATCTCTGTAGCCAACCTGTGAGAACATGTTAGTTACCAAAGTTAATCGAAGTAAATCTTCATATTAAGTGTTTTAGGCAGACATGTCTGATCCAAGGCATGTTTAGAAGTATATTTGAGTCACGTCTCTTATAAAATAAGAGCTCACATCTGTTATGCAAACAAGAGCTCACGTCTGTTATAACAGACGCTACCATAAACTTGTTTAACACAACATTATAATTGAATCAAATAATACGCTACAAAAGTTGACTTTGAGTCATTTCTATTGTGTAGACAAGTATTAAACTTCTTAATGTCATATCTAGCAACATTTGCATTCACTGTTTAAACATCTTAAACCTGTCAAAGACTATTCACTGTTTAGACAACAAATTTAATGTTTAGCCATCTTAAATAAACGTGTTTAGCCATGTTATGTGTATAGCATCATATTAAAATATTCTAAGTTAACCTAAAAGTATATTTCTATATTTCAGATATTATAATACTGAAAAATTATTTTTGTATGAATTAATTTTTATTTTTAGTAAATTAATTTCTGAAAGCATAAAAAAATTAATTTAACCCCAGGGCGGACCTGCTGCCTTGGTATATATTAGAATATATACCAATCAGAATATGCTAGAAAATGTTATTAATCGTTAGCCAACCTGTAACTCTTAATAATTAGAAAAGTGTTAGAATATATACCAACCTGTTAGACTAGTTACCAACCTGCAACCTGTTAGAAAATGTTTGAATGTAACCTGCACGGATCTGCTGCCTTGATATATATTAGAATATATACCAACCTGAAATATGTTAGAATATGTTAGAATATATTACTAATTAACCAACCTGTTAAACTGTTAGAATATGTTAGAACATATTAACCTGTAACCTGTTTGACCATGTTAGCGATCCGGCTAACAACCTGTTTAGTTAGCCAACCTATATGTTAGAAAATGTTAGAACATATTACTAGTTAGACCACTTACAACCTGTTAGAATACCTTAGAATATATTACTAGTTAGCCAACATGTTAGAAACATATATATGTTAGAATATATTACTATCCATTTTTAAGTGCTCTAACGACCTATTAGAATGTGTCAGTTACCAAAGTTAAGCAAGTAGTAAATCTCCATATTAATTGTTTAACCCATTAAAAATCCATAACTGTTGAACTAAATCATGAAAATCTTACAATTTTTATACTAAGAAATAGTAACCCCCATCTAAAATGGCACCCCTGACCGGGGTGCCAAATTTAGAATTTAAGACGCCTGATGGCATCGTCAAAAAAAATGAAATTTCAAAAAATTACACCAAATCACCCACTTGTAAACCTGTTTAGCCTAAGGGTGCCAATTTGGTCTAATAAAATTTCTGATTTTAACATGTCTCATAATTTGCATTGATTTTACCCTTTAACCTGTCGCATGATTTACATTGATTTTTCTACATAATGTGAGTTCTTGACTTCCATTCCACAAAATCTACCTTATATCTCCTATTGGTCAAGCCTTGAAATTCTATATTGGCTATAAATGAGAGTGGATATCAAAACATGACTAATGCTGTGCATATAGGACCCGGTCTGGTCTTGGGAGGAGCACCCGAAGGTACTTGTGTAATACCCCGTAATTTATTATCAATTTTTAATTTTTATTGACGAAATTGAAAATTTTAAAAATTTAGTTGAATTTAGTTGAATTAATAAATGGAAAGAAATTGAAATAAACCTTTAATAATTTAAATAAAATTAAAATGATATGTAACCTAAATGAAAATGAGGGTTAGGAGAAATGAAATACAAATAAAATTTGGTTGGAATGAAAATAAAATGTAAAGGGTGAATTTGAAGTTTGAATTTCGAATTTAATATTATATTATTTAATGAATAGTGAAAATGAAATTTTATTAACCTTATTAAAATCCCAAAAAATGGTAATTTGGTAAAAGGCCATTCATTTAACAAATTTGTCTTCTGTGATTAAGCCTAATAAAATCATTAACCTAGTCAAATCAGAGATTTACGTTTGAATTTCGAATTTAATATTATATTATTAATGAATAGTGAAAGTGAAATTTTTTTAACCTTATTAAAATCCAAAAAAATAGTAATTAAATAGAAGGTAATTCGTTTAGCAATTTAGTCTTCTGTGATTAAACCTAATAAAATCATTAGACCAGTCAAATTAAAGGATTAATCAGAACTTAAAATCCACCAACCACCAATAGTGAACGCAATAGTAACCCTCACATTCAAACCCTAAATTCGAGCTCATTTCTCAACTAAATGAGATGGGGTTAGGGGAAAATGAAAGGTATTAATGGGTAGTTTAGTTTCCCCCAATCAATTTCGAATGCGATTAACCATAGAGGAAGCTCATAAGCGAAGTTTAACTAGGTCAAATGTTTCGGCGGAGTTTCAAACACGCCTCTTGCAGCTCAAAATTCTCCCTTCCTGGAAGGATCCAGAAGGTGAGTAAACTCTTAAATGAAAGCTTAGCTCGTCTTCTTTCATTTGGTAGCTGGCTCATTCGAAGAGGAGGTCTGACCGGAGAGGAATCAGAGAATTGGTGGAAGAGGTTTTCTTCCCGTCGTCTTCCTCTTTCCAAGGTTTAAATCGTCGATTAAGGTTAGTACCCTCAACCAAATTAGGCAAATAAGTACTGGATTTTGATCAGCTCCATGAGATCTATCATCTGAGACCAAAATCTCCAATTTTCATAGGGTATTGAAGGAGATTTCGGGAGATCTTTATGGTATTCTTCTTAGTTCGTGGGGTATTCTTAGCTCGAGATTGATCGAGATTGATCTCTTCAATCAGGTAGATTTTAACAGACCAAACCCTATTTGTTATATATCAATGAAATCCTCATCATGTTACCTTTCAATTAACGAAGAAAGCCCTAATTGTTATTGACCTTGTTTAAAGAATTTAGGATTTAAACATGAGCATGTCTCAGTGTTGATTTAACGTCTTCATTCTGATTAAGTCATGATTTCGAATCCTAAATCTTAAAATTCATGGCATGTATCTTATATGGTTGGAAAGTCCTTCCTGTCAGCTTTCCAATGATATAAAAAGCCCTAAACGTTATCATGTATCTAAAGAGAATTTTGTATTTTTGTAACAGACTGTCCTAATTAGGGTTTCCATTATTTCTGTCAATATAAATCACGATTACTGGGTGTAAACCTGAAATTGATCCTACTGTTAGATAGTATTCATCATTATCTTTCCATTGATAGCTTATTTGCTTAATTCCATCAAGGATTAAGGGAGTTATAGGCATTTTAGTCCAAGGGTTACACAAATCGAAAATGAAATTTCACCCCTTGTGCATGAGAAATATGATTAGCAAGTTAAAATTTGTATAAATACCTAAAATACATGAAAAACCCTGACCTTATATAACCAGCATGTAAAAAGTTATTTTTTTGTGTATTAAGTATATTTTTAGTTATAGAAATCTATTTCTCTCCATATAATTGGAAATAACTATATTACAAAAAAATATATGTTAGTATGATAAAATATTTCAAATGTCTGAAAATTTATAAAAAAAATTACTCTGATATGATCAGCATGTGAAAGTTCATTTTCTGTGAAAAATAGATATTTTTATCTTAAAGAATTCTATTTTTTTCTTCATATAATTGAAAGTAAAAAAATATAAAATATATGTTAGCACGCTAAAATATTTCAAATGCCTGAAAATTTATGAATAATATACTCTGATAGGATCAGCATGTAAATGTTAATTTTCTGTGGAATATAGATATTTTTATCTTATAGAAATCTATTTTTATCCATATACTAGGAAATAAATGCATATAAATTATATTAGCATGTTAAAAATAATTGGTGCGGCATGATAAAATTCCTTACAGTATGAAAAAAATTCTTCCAGCATCTTAGAATGATAACAGCAATATATAAAGGAGTTTTAGTACCTTAAACTAATTTTTAGCGTATCTCTTCTATGAAATACATGATAGAATATTGTAGAAAATTATTTCTACATGATAAAAAAATCTTATTGTTATCAAGAAAAATGAGTAATCAGTATGATGACTTACTCCTATTAACTTATCCGGAAATTATGTAGAAAACTTATTATAGTACATTAAGCATTGATTTTAGTGTCTAACAATATATATTTAGTATGTTAAAAATTCACTCCAGCAAGAAAAATATATATTTCTGTCATCTTACCAGTAGAATCATGTGCTGGAAATATTTAAATTATATTAGAGATATTTTCATCATGTTAGGATTTAATTCCATGAATTAAACTAAATTCTTAGCAATTCACTAAGATAATACTAAAGAAATCATTTTTGGCATTTTTGGCATCCAACTAAATTAAGTAATTTCCAGTATGATAAAAACTTGTTAAAACAATAGAATACAACATTAAACTATGGAATTAAAAGTACTCTAATTATTACATTTTCCTACTTACCGTTCATTCTTGAACTCCACGACTTAATTGTCGTTAAACATGATGCCTAAATTAATTCTCCACTCTTCTTATTATTCTAATATTTTGCCAGATCTGTACTTTTTACAATTTAACTTATCCTTGAAATTCATTGGCCATAATTACATGAAAAATGTCTAGACAACTTGGGATATTGGATCCATAAATCAATGCCATCGCATCATAGGGGCCCGGTCTGGTCCTGGGGAGAGCGCCCGAAAAATAAGTTAGTCCATGGGATGTTAATGACATGGTGGGGTATTGCACCGAGTACATGACTAGTGAGACGTCTACGACATCCATTCTATTATTATTACTTGTGCTTGATCGTGAATTTATTTCATGTTTAAATTACGTGCTTGTTGGCCAATTAATCATTGAAATTGTTCTTATTGAATTTCTTGTACCTGTCATTATTGTTGATTATCATTGTTTAAATTCTTGACCTTGCAAGATCTTCTACATTGTACTTGATCTCATTATTTATTTCCTTGATTATCCTTGCATATAACATGCGATTAAGATATTAACTACGTAAATTGTTTGTTATTACCTACTGAGCGTCAGCTCATACTGTTGTTGTTCTCCCCCCTTTCCAGGCTATTCAGGTGATGACGTTCATTCAAGCGGGGAGAGACATGAGTGAATATGAGAGTTATTGTACCTAGTTACTTAGTGGCATAGTATTTACTTCCAGTTATTTCTTTAGAGTTGTATTAGTATTTGGTTATTGTTATAAGACAGTTGTCGCATTAGATTGAATTTGGAAGGTATGTTTGATCGTGTTTAATCAGTGATGATCATTGTAATAAAAGTTTGGAATCTTCCCTCGCTTAATAGAGTATTTCCTTCCTTAGCAATCGTGTAAATGTTTAGTATAGAATAAATTGTTATTTCTAGCTCGTTACTGACTGTACATCCTGATATTCCGCGTCGGGACGTGACAGTTTAGTTGGTATCAGAGCCTAGGTTAAATAATCCTAGGTTTTCCCTTAAATTCTAGGCTTTTCTAAAGTTCTAGGGTTCTAAGTGTCATCGTAGGACCCCTTACCTTGTTAAAACTTAAGGACCGTCCTGGTGAGATTGGGTAGAGGCTTGGGTTAAGATAATACCTTGATTGTGAAATCGTTTATCTTAATGACCCTAAATGATTTATTTTATGTGTAGGCTATTGAAATGGCTGTTGAACGTGCTGAATGGAGGAACCTGTAGCGCACGGTTCAAGGCCTTACTCAGGCATTTCAGCAAGTGGCTCAATCTGGAGCGGTAAATCATGGCACCGGTGACTTATACCGGAACTTTCGAGGGATTAATCCGCCTCGATTTGCTGGTTCGACCGATCCCGACGAGGCCAAGCACTGGCTGGATGAAATGGGGAGGATATTTGAAGTGATGCAATGCACCGACCAAGAACGTGTCCTTCTCTCGACCTTCCAGCTGGAGCGAGATGCGCGCACTTGGTGGGATTCTGTCAAGGCGACCCTCGGTGATCATCAGGTCTCATGGGAAGAATTCGAGGAGTATTTCAATAGCAAGTATTTTTCTGACCGGGTACAAGAGAAGAAGGCAGCTGAGTTCGCGGCTTTGAAGCAGCGAATCTTGTCCGTCGTAGAGTATGAAACTCAGTTTTCTCGGTTATCCCGTTATGCTACACATCTTATTTCCACCGAGAAAATGAAGTCTAAGCGTTTCTTGAATGGTTTAAAGCTCCACTATATTAATCAGCTGGCATCGATGGAGATTTCAACATATTCCGAAATGGTGAGGAAGGCGCAAGTTCTAGAAGATACCCTGGAGATGACGGAGCGTATCCGTGGGAAAAGCACTAAGAAAGAACAACCAAAGAATTTCAAGAATGTCATGACCGGACCTAGCACCGGCAAGAAGAGGCCCATGGGTGGATCTAGTTCGTGGACCGGATCTGGTTCGTGGAAGGGCAAGATGCCGAAGCAAGAAGATAAGAAGTCTGGTCCTATTGTTCCCTTTAAGGGCGTGTGTCGATATTGTGATCGTCCTGGTCACAAGATGGAAGAATGCTGGCGCAAGCTGGGCGCCTGTCTGCGTTGCGGAAGCAGGGAGCACCGTATCCCGGACTATCCTTTATTATCGGAGCAAGCTACACCGGTGAAACCTCAGGTCTTCAAGAAACCGCAAGGCAAGCTCCAAGCTCTTCATGTTGATGAAGCAGAAACAGCCGAGGAAGGTGGACTCGTTGAAGGTACTCTTATTATACTCGACAAGCCAGCCTTTGTTCTTTTTGATACTGGTGCAACGCATTCCTTTATTTCTCGGAGATTTGCTACGTCTATAGCTATGGAACCTATTTTGATGAATTCTCCGTTAGAAATATCTACACCTATTGGTTCTAGATCGGCAATTCAGCATTATTGTCCCTCTAGCAAGGTTATGATTGGTGAACAGAACTTACCAGCCGATTTAGTCTACATGAATATGAAGGATTATGATGTAATCCTAGGAGCTGATTGGTTGGCCAAGTATGAGGTCAATGTTCACTGCAGTTCTAGTTCTGTGTCTTTTAATAGGCACCCGGAACTGTCTTTCATAGGAATTAGACATCATAGCTCTGTCTCGCTTATTTCGACCCTTCGTGCCGATAAGTTGATGAGGCATGGATGCGAGGCATTTCTAGCCTTTGTCTATGCGAATCCTGAGGAGCAGATTGAGATTAAGGACATTCCTGTTGTCCGAGAATTTCTTGATGTTTTTCCTGAGGAGCTACCTGGACTTCTGCCTGAGCGGGAAGTGACTTTCTCCATCGATGTGATTCCTGGCTCATCTCCTATTTCTAAGGCTCCTTATCGTATGTCTTCTGCGGAGCTGAGAGAATTGAAACAGGAATTGATGGAATTACTCGAGAAGGGTTTTATTCGTCCTAGTACTTCTCCTTGGGGAGCCCCTGTATTATTTGTTCGGAAGAAGGATGGTTCAATGAGGCTGTGCATCGATTACCGGCAACTAAATCAGTTAACTATCAAGAACAAGTATCCATTGCCGAGGATTGATGAGTTATTTGACCAGATAGCGGGAGCTCAATTCTTTTCTAAGATCGATCTTCGATCTGGGTATCATCAGTTGTGGATTAAAGAAGAGGATATTTATAAAATGGCTCTCCGCAGCAGGTATGGTCACTTTAAATTTGTCGTTATGCCTTTTGGTTTAACGAATGCACCAGCAGCTTTCATGCAGTTAATGAACAGCGTGTTTCGACCCTGTCTTGATCAATGGGTCATGGTGTTTATTGATGACATCTTAATATATTCTAAGAGTGAAGTAGAGCATGCCGAACATCTGAGAATGGCATTGCAGTTATTGAGAGATGGTGAGGACACGGGCCGCATTACTCGACGGAGCACACGGAGCACGCCAGCATCCCTTTGGCTCGGCGATCACTTGGCGGACTAGCGGAGTTATCTTCATTTATTTTATACTTTAGGCCATGCTGGGCCTTGGTTTAGTCCCTGCGTGGACACTTTTTATTATTATGGACCTTTGTAGGCCAATTGGGGCCAATTAGGCTTCCATTGGGTGATGTTAGGCTTATTAGTTAGGCAAAGGGGAGAGTGGGCCACCTTGTGATCCACCCTTCTTGGCCCATTTGGGCTGACCACCTTCCCACATGAGTTGGCCCATTGGGATTTACGCCCCCCCCCCCTTGTGGGCTAGGGTTTTGGGCGCCCCCTTCATCTCCTCCAAGAGGAGGAGGTGGCAGCCGCCCCCACTCCTACTTTCTAGGAGTGGAGTGCGCCCCCCCCCCCTCCTTGATTCAAGGAAAGGAGCGCACCCCACCTTCCCAAAGAAAGAAGTGCGCCCCTTTTTGTTTGAATTCCCCCCCCCCCTTGCTAGGGTTTTGAACCCTAATTCCCCTCCCCACATATAAAACCTCATGTATTTTTCTTTGGAGAATAATTATGAATGAAAGAAAAAAATTGCTGATTCTCCTTGAAGGTGGCTGCACCCTCCTCCCTGTTCCTCCTTGCTCCTGCGACGGGAGCAAGCCCGGGGTGTGACTCCCCACCCCTCGATGCGACGCCGAGGTTCCCCCTCTCTTCCTCCTTGCTCCTGCGACGGGATCAAGCCTGGGGTGTGACTCCCCACCCCTCGGTGCGATGCCGAGGTTCCCCCTCTCTTCCTCCTTGCTCCTGCGATGGGATCAACATGGGGTGCGACTCCCCATCCCCTTGGTGCGACGCCAAGCATCTATCCTCCGCCTTCGTCGCCATCTCCATCGCCATCCTTCGTCGCCATCTCCATCATCAAGTGTGAAGAACAAGCAATCTGCACCCCTGCAGATCCGAGGCAGAGCTGAAGCCCTAATTGCAGAGTCGACCCCGACGTCCACAGTGCGAATCAGGCCGAGAGGTCTTCTGTTAGTTTGTTCCTCTCTGAATCCTCTTCGATCCAGAGGTGGTCTCGCCTCGTTTTGACTTCGGCACTGTTCGTGGCACCCGTTCTCCCACGACTGCGCAGAATCCATTCGAATCAACCCGTCCAGAGGGTGCAGTTGGGTGCTGTTCCTGTCATGATTTCTCCATCCGTTTTCTGCCCAAGTCTTATTCTTCAAAGTTATATCCCTCGGCGTCCCGGAACCAAGCCAGGTGGTTTCGTTGTATTCTGACCTCGTTTCAGAAAATTTCACCACGGCCATCGTACCTCTGCCCGACTGCTCGCCCAGAGGACAGAAGCTTACCACTATTGCGACTGCGCCCATCCTGGTGACGTGATGAGGCTCATCTTCTGATGGCTCGAACAACTTTTCGTCCTCTTTCCAACGCCGCAAGTCTCGCCTCATTTCGACGATCGTGCTGTTCGTGCCGTTCATTCTCGTGGGACCGCGCAGACTGATCCTGTGCAGTCCGACCCTAGGATCAGCAACGACTTGCAGAGGTTCTCCTGGCCAACCTCGACCAGATCTGACCGAGCCCTCTGGTCGGGACCTGCTGCTCTGCGTCCCCGACGTCCTCCCTCAAGCGGCGTCCCGTTCGCCCACTGGAACAACGAGTTCTCAATTTTCCCGCTCGAGTGCGCTGTTCTGTGTGCAGGAAACCAGTCACGACTTGCAGATGACCTCACGGCCACCTTGTTGCGAATCTGAGCGCCCCCTTTGGCCGAGGCTTCCTCCCGTGACCTAGCTACACGCCCTTGCTGACGGCGCCTCAATCGGATGCCGGACCAGGCCGTGGGAGCGTTCACCGCCGAGTCGCGCATTGCTGCGAACCTGCCGACTGCCGCCCGGGTCCTCCTCGCGGCCACCCCTTCACCGAGTGCCGCCCGTCAGCCCGTGCATTGGCAGCCCCGAATCCATATGTTGTAGCATGTTATCTCCCTGCGAGGAGTGGGCATTTTTGGTTGGAGTTGTATTATTATTCACCTTGTGTATCAGGGTTGTTGATCTCGGCTGGGGTTTCTTCCCCACGCCTAGGCGTGGAGGTACGTGCGACGCTCCCCTTGTTGGCATTTGCTTTACTAGTATGCTTTCTAGTATGCCGCGTGAGTGTTTAGGATCCTAGCTAGTCTTTTAGTCACCGCGTGACTGTGAGTTGAGAGCACCCGTCCCGTGCCCCTAGTCGAGCGCCGAGCTCGGACTAGATTCCCTTAGGCGTACGGCGGTTCCTTAGCCGCTGAGATCCCCGCGCTTCCCTCATAGGGACGGTCGTTGGGCTTGAGTTTCTTGTTGAGAGACGCCTCCGCCCGGAGGAACGCTACGGAGGTCAGCCGCCCGGCTTGCCTTTGGCGTGCGAGTGCTGGCCGCACTTCGTTGTAGTCGTAGCTCTTAGCCCGTTTCAGTCCCGTCCCGCATCAAATTGGTATCAGAGCTTAGGGAACCAGTTTGTTCTAACAAATTGGGGTCTTAGGTCATTTGAGTCTTTAGGTTGTCTAGGGTGCATTGAGTCTCTTAGTTCATCTAGGTAACCTACCATTGCATTGTCATTTTAGGTTTGTGTCTAGTTAGAGTTTTATCCTTGTCTCGTTGAGTCTTGCATGTCCAGCTCACCGCCAGCCCCATGGTGGTTCCTCGAGCCCACGTGTCAGATTGGTCATCCCTAGTGGCCCAATTCGAGGCTCTTATGGCACGACCCCTAGGTGTCGCCCCTACCACTCAGTCGTCGGGAGACCCGATCCCTATACCGATGACCGAGTCGTTCCAGCGCCCTGTCATGTCCGTGGCAGTCCTACCTAATGGGTTGCATACGGAGATCGACTTCATCAGTAGGGTTCCATCTAATTGGGTCTCACAGGACATTGTTGAGTCTCTCTCTAAGATTGGGGAGATTGTTCTCCACGGTGGCTTAGCTTTTATCGAGTTTCAACGGTGGTTCGGCCCCATTCTATATCACGATGGCGCATGGTGTAAGATCGACACACTTGCTGGTCCATGCATCATTTTAGGGCAAACTTGGTTGGAGGAGAGAAGAGCGACCATCGACCTGGACAGGAGGACCTGCACCTTACACCCATCTCACCTTCCAGGCGAGTTCGTCTTCCACGACGGCGCTGTGCCGACCACCTCCGTGTCGCTAGCCACCCACCCCCAGCGATCCACTCCGCCTCCGGGCTCATGTCCCCCACCTGGGCTTGTTCCGGTGACTTACGAGGCTGAACAGGAGTTGGCCAATGAGTGCCTAACTGAGGTTGAGGAGTTAGGGAGTGATCCCATGGAGCACCCAGTCGTGCCTGAACCTTTGGAGGTTAGGGCTGACACTCTCGGCCCGAGACCCTCGACTGAGGGCCAGGGACCCCTCCACATCATAGAGGACTCCATTTCCACTCCCGAGAGAGATGCTTCCCCCTTAGACCCTCATATAGAGCCATTCTTACCTTCCGAGGGTGAACTGGTCATTGGAGAGTCTTTAGCTAGCTGGCTAAGGGAGGGTCCACTTCTAGATGTCTCCATTTTTTGCTATACACCCATGGGACCAGCCCTCCCAATAGTACCCCTTAACTCCTTTCACACCACTTTTCGGTCCTTCCGCTTTCTTGAAAATGTGAAGGACTTCCTTAGGAGTTTAGATTGTCAATGGGAGTTGACATATATGTTGACCTTAGGGTCTGACCAACCCTATAGTCATAGCTTTACACTCCCTGCTATGGGTTCTATTACCTCGGTCTACACCATAGGACATATCACCTCCGAGGTCCTTTTATTATTTCCCATACCCATGGAGGTTGATTTTGTCCCCTCTTATGGTATCACGGTCCTGAGGGAGGAACCTAGCTTTCCTTGCCTCCCTCATGAGCCCCTTGCCCCATATATTAGAGCGCCTGAAGGTGATCATCTACACCTGGGCGAATGTCAGACATGGGCAAGTATAGTAAAGGGACCTATCGAGAGGGGTCATCATTTCTTTGACCCATTCGATCCCCTCCCTAGTGAGCCTCTCGACTCGTATTCTTTTCGCCACCTTGTCGAGGAGGTCTATTATCACACCCCATCCAGACCTGCTAGTCAACATCTCACCTCGCATACACCTAGACGCCAGAGTTTAGGAGGCCAGGGACACATGTCTCTTTCTCATGTTTCTCCATGTCCCTCATCATATAGGGGTAATGTCATGAGTGAGTTTGGGGTTATTCGTCCTCCTGAGTCTACCATATTTAGTAGGACACATGTGCATGATAGGTCATACTTTGGTTGTCCAGGTCCTCCCCATGTTGTCAAGTCTGGTAGATGTCATAGGCATATTAGATCCATATTTGGATGTCCAGGACCACCCCTGCATTCACGTAGGTATGAGTCTACCCATCTTATTCGGAGTCTGCATCATCACCACCTTGAGGCCAGCAACGCACGTTATAAGGAGTTAGCTGACGCGCATCGACACACCCGTGAGTTCCATAAGGGAGAGTACGTCATGATCAGGGTCAGACCTGAACGGTTTCCTTCGGGGGCCGTGAAGAAACTTCAGGTCCACAGTGCTGGACCCTTCCGAGTCTTGAAGCAAATTGGGTCGAATGCGTATGAGATTGAGCTGCCAGAAGACTATGGGATCTGTTCGACGTTCAATGTCTCAGATTTGGTGGCATATCGGGACCCCGCGGTGATCCCCAGTGAGCCTTTTGAGCCCTCCCCTCCTCTTGAGAGTGTTACACCTTCTGAGCGTCCACCTCCTCCAGCCCCATTACAGAAACGCGAGCATATAGATTGCATACTGGATGAGCAGGTGACCACTACCAGGAGCGGAGCCTACCAATGCTTCCCAGTGCGTTGGAGAGGGCGCCCTGCGACAGACGACACCTGGATCACACGAGGAGAGCTAGAGAGGATCGACCCAGACTTGCTGGAGCGCCACTTGAGCGACCGTGACCCTTACTCGACAGGGTCGAGTTCTTCCCACCCGGGGAGAATTGGTGAGGACACGGGCCGCATTACTCGACGGAGCACACGGAGCACGCCAGCATCCCTTTGGCTCGGCGATCACTTGGCGGACTAGCGGAGTTATCTTCATTTATTTTATACTTTAGGCCATGCTGGGCCTTGGTTTAGTCCCTGCGTGGACACTTTTTATTATTATGGACCTTTGTAGGCCAATTGGGGCCAATTAGGCTTCCATTGGGTGATGTTACGCTTATTAGTTAGGCAAAGGGGAGAGTGGGCCACCTTGTGATCCACCCTTCTTGGCCCATTTGGGCTGACCACCTTCCCACATGAGTTGGCCCATTGGGATTTGCGCCCCCCCCTTGTGGGCTAGGGTTTTGGGCGCCCCCTTCATCTCCTCCAAGAGGAGGAGATGGCAGCCGCCCCCACTCCTACTTTCTAGGAGTGGAGTGCGCCCCCCCCCTCCTTGATTCAAGGAAAGGAGCGCACCCCACCTTCCCAAAGAAAGAAGTGCGCCCCTTTTTGTTTGAATTCCCTCCCCCCTTGCTAGGGTTTTGAACCCTAATTCCCCTCCCCACATATAAAACCTCATGTATTTTTCTTTGGAGAATAATTATAAATGAAAGAAAAAAATTGCTGATTCTCCTTGAAGGTGGCTGCGCCCTCCTCCCTGTTCCTCCTTGCTCCTGTGACGGGAGCAAGCCCGGGGTGTGACTCCCCACCCCTCGGTGCGACGCCGAGGTTCCCCCTCTCTTCCTCCTTGCTCCTGCGACGGGATCAAGCCCGGGGTGTGACTCCACACCCCTCGGTGCGACGCCGAGGTTCCCCCTCTCTTCCTCCTTGCTCCTGCGACGGGATCAACCTGGGGTGTGACTCCCCATCCCCTTGGTGCGACGCCAAGCATCTATCCTCCGCCTTCGTCGCCATCTCCATCGCCATCCTTCGTCGCCATCTCCATCATCAAGTGTGAAGAACAAGCAATCTGCAACCCTGCAGATCCGAGGCAGAATTGAAGCCCTAATTGTAGAGTCGACCCCGACGTCCACAGTGCGAATCAGGCCAAGAGTTCTTCTGTGAGTTTGTTCCTCTCTGAGTCCTCTTCGATCCAGAGGTGGTCTCGCCTCGTTTCGACTTCGGCACTGTTCGTGGCACCCGTTCTCCCACGACTGCGCAGAATCCATTCGAATCAACCCGTCCAGAGGGTGCAGTTGGGTGCTGTTCCTGTCATGATTTCTCCATCTGTTTTCTGCCCAAGTCTTCTTCTTCAAAGTTATAGCCCTCGGCGTCCCGGAACCAAGCCAGGTGGTTTCGTTGGATTCTGACCTCGTTTCAGAAAATTTCACCATGGCCGTCGTACCTCTGCCTGACTGCTCGCCCAGAGGACAGAAGCTTACCACTATTGCGACTGCGCCCATCCTGGTGACATGATGCGGCTCATCTTCTGATGGCTCGAAAAACTTTTCGTCCTCTTTCCAACGCCGCAAGTCTCGCCTCATTTCGACGATCGTGCTGTTCGTGCCGTTCATTCTCGTGGGACCGCGCAGACTAATCCTGTGCAGTCCGACCCCAGGATCAGCAACGACTTGCAGAGGTTCTCCCGGCCAACCTCGACCAGATCTGACCGAGCCTGCAGTCGGGACCTGCTGCTCTGCGTCCCCGACGTCCTCCCTCAAGCGGCGTCCCGTTCGCCCACCGGAACAACTAGTTCTCAATTTTCCCGCTCGAGTGCACTGTTCTATGTGCAGGAAACCAGTCACGACTTGCAGATGACCTCACGGCCACCTTGGTGCGAATCTGAGTGCCCCCTTTGGCCGAAGCTTCCTCCCGTGACCTAGCTACACGCCCTCGCTGACGGCGCCTCAATCGGACGCCGGACCAGGCCGTGGGAGCGTTCACCGCCGAGTCGCGCATTGCTGCGAACCTGCCGACTGCCGCCCGGGTCCTCCTCGCGGCCACCCCTTCACCGAGTGCCGCCCGTCAGCCCGTGCATTGGTAGCCCCGAATCCATATGTTGTAGCCTGTTATCTCCCTGCGAGGAGTGGGTATTTTTGGTTGGAGTTGTATTATTATTCACCTTGTGTATCGGGGTTGTTGATCTCGGCCGGGGTTTCTTCCCCACGCCTAGGCGTGGAGGTACGTGCGACGCTCCCCTTGTTGGCATTTGCTTTACTAGTATGCTTTCTAGTATGCCGAGTGAGTGTTTAGGATCCTAGCTAGTCTTTTAGTCACCGCGTGACTGTGAGTTGAGAGCACCCGTCCCGTGCCCCTAGTCGAGCGCCGAGCTTAGACTAGATTCCCTTAGGCGTACGGCGGTTCCTTAGCCGCTGAGATCCCCGCGCTTCCCTCATAGGGACGGTCGTTGGGCTTGAGTTTCTTGTTGAGAGACGCCTCCGCCCGGAGGAACGCTACGGAGGTCAGCCGCCCGGCTTGCCTTTGGCGTGCGAGTGCTGGCCGCACTTCGTTGTAGTCGTAGCTCTTAGCCCGTTTCAGTCCCGTCCCGCATCAAGAGATCATCAACTGTACGCTAAGTTCAGCAAGTGTGATTTCTGGCTTTGAGAGGTGTCCTTCCTAGGACACATTATTACCAGAGAAGGTATTTCTGTTGATCCTTCTAAGGTAGAGGCAGTAAAGAATTGGGAGCAGCCTACTAATGGGACTGAAATCAGAAGCTTCTTAGGCCTGGCAGGTTATTATCGCAGATTCATTCAAGACTTCTCCAAGATTGCGATACCTTTACCAGATTAACCCGCAAGGAGAACAAGTTTGAGTGGTCAGAAGCATGTCAACGAAGCTTTCAGACTTTAAAGGAATGCCTGACTTCAGCACCTGTATTAGCTTTACCTTCTGGTGAAGGAGGTTTTGTGGTATACACCGATGCTTCAGGTATTGGTCTAGGCTGTGTGCTTATGCAGCATGGGAAAGTTATTGCTTATTCTTCTAGGTAGTTGAGGAAGCATGAAGAGAATTACCCTGTTCGTGATCTGGAGCTGGCAGCAGTTGTTTTTGCCTTAAAGATCTGGAGGCATTATCTGTATGGAGAATCCTTCATTGTATTTTCAGATCACAAAAGTTTGAAATACTTATTCTCTCAGAAGGAACTCAATATGCGGCAGCGCAGATGGTTGGAGTATTTAAAGGACTTCGACTTTTCTATTGAGTATCATCCTGGTAAAGGTAATGTTGTGGCAGATGCTTTGAGTCGAAAGCCTATAGCAAAATTATCGAGTCTTATGTTGCAAGAATGGAAGCTATTGGAGCAAATGGCTAGTCTGGATCTTAATATTGACAAGGATCGGGTTGTGATTGCACAAATGCAACTCAAGCCTGAATTATTGACGGAGATCAAGTCTATGCAAGGTAATGATCCCGAGCTAGTAGAGATCAAGGGAAGCTTGAGCAGCAGACCGGATTTCATGATGACAGATGATGGAAGACTGCTATTTCAAGGACGAACGTGTGTACCTGATGTAGCTGAAATCAAGACCAAAATTCTTGACGAAGCACATAGATCCAAATACATGATTCACCCTGGAGGCACTAAAATGTTTAAGGATTTAAAAAGATCCTTTTGGTGGCCGAACATGAAGAGAGAGGTTACAGACTTTGTGAGCATATGCTTGGTATGTCAACAGGTCAAGGCTGAGCATTTTAGACCGGCAGGGAAGTTGAAACCACTTGACATACCTCAATGAAAATGGGAGAGCATCGGCATGGATTTTATCATGGGTCTCCCTAGAACTCGTGGTGGATTTGACGCAATCTGGGTAATTGTAGACAGATTGACGAAGGTAGCTCATTTCTTATCCATTAAATCTAAATGGACGGTTGATGTTCTAGCAGCATTGTATATGAAGGAAGTGGTGAGATTACATGGTATTCCAGTCAGTATTGTATCTGACCGAGACCCAAGATTCACATCACATTTCTGGAAAGGATTGCAAGAGTCATTGGGTACTCGTCTGAATTTCAGTACGGCATTTCATTCACAGACAGATGGGTAGACGGAAAGGACTAACCAAATCGTGGAGGATATGCTGAGAGCTTGCATGATTGATTTTGGAGGCAGTTGGAATGAACATCTAGCACTGATTGAATTCGCTTACAACAACAGTTATCAGTCCAGTATTCAGATGGCACCATTTGAGGCTTTGTATGGCAGAAGTTGTCGATCCCCGTTGTGTTGGGATGAGATAGGTGAGAAGCAATGGCTTGGACCGGATCTTATTTCAGAATCTTCACAGAATATCCGCACTATTCGAGACCGGTTGCAAGTGGCTCAGTCAAGACAAAAGAGTTATGCCGACAATAGAAGAAGGGCATTGGAATTTTAAGTTGGTGATCATGTATTTCGGAAGGTCTCTCCTACAAGAGGGATTCGCAGATTTGGTATTCATGGCAAGCTGAGTCCGAGATATATTGGCCCGTTCGAGATTCTGGATAGAGCGGGGGAGGTTGCATACCGACTGGCGTTACCGCCTCAATTGTCAGGCGTACACAACGTCTTCCATGTATCTATGTTGCGGAAGTATGTGTACGACCCCACTCATATTATTCAGCAAGTGGACTTCGGGGTGAAGAAAGATCTAACCTACGAAGAAAGACCGATCAAGATTTTGGACCGGAAGCAGCAGCAACTCCGGAATCGATCCATACCGATGGTTAAGATCCAGTGGAGTCGGCGTGGAGTTGAAGAAGCCACCTGGGAATCCGAAGATACTATGCAGAAGCGGTATCCCGACCTATTCTAGGTGAGCTGGTTATCCTTTATTTTTCGCATTATAGTGCAGTGAATTTGCAGGACCAAATTCTTTTAAGTAGGGGAGGGTGTAATACCCCGTAATTTATTATCAATTTTTAATTTTTATTGATGAAATTGATAATTTTAGGAATTTATTTGAATTTAGTTGAATTAATAAATGGAAAGAAATTGAAATAAACCTTTAATAATTTAAATAAAATTGAAATAAAATTAAAATAAAATGCAACCTAAATGAAAATGAGGGTCAGGTGAAATGAAATACAAATAAAATTTGGTTGGAATGAAAATGAAATGTAAAGGGTGAATTTGAAGTTTGAATTTTGAATTTAATATTATATTATTTAATGAATAGTGAAAGTGAAATTTTATTAACCTTATTAAAATCCTGAAAAATGGTAATTTGGTAAAAGGTCATTCACTTAACAAATTTGTCTTCTGTGATTAAGCCTAATAAAATCATTAACCTGGTCAAATCAGAGATTTACGTTTGAATTTCTAATTTAATATTATATTCTTAATGAATAGTGAAAGTGAAATTTTGTTAACCTTATTAAAATCCAAAAAAATATTAATTAAATAGAAGGCAATTCGTTTAGCAATTTAGTCTTCTGTGATTAAACCTAATAAAATCATTAGACTAGTCAAATTAAAGGATTAATCAGAACTTAAAACCCACCAACCCCCAATAGTGAATGCAATAGTAACCCTCACGTTCAAACCTTAAATTCGAGCTCATTTCTCAACTAAATGAGATGGGGTTAGGGGCAAATGAAAGGTATTAATGGGTAGTTTAGTTTCCCCCAATCAATTTCGAATGAGATTAACCATAGAGGAAGCTCATAAGCGAAGTTTAACTAGGTCAAATATTTCGACGGCGTTTCAAACACACCTCTTGCAGCTCGAAATTTTCCCTTCCTAGAAGGATCCAGAAGGTGAGTAAACTCTTAAATGAAAGCTTAGCTCGTCTTCTTTCATTTGGTAGCTGGCTCATTCGAAGAGGAGGTCTGACCGGAGAGGAATCAGCGAATTAGTGGAAGAGGTTTTCTTCCCGTCGTCTTCCTCTTTCCAAGGTTTAAATCGTCGATTAAGGTTAGTACCCTCAACTAAATTAGGCAAATAAGTAGTGGATTTTGATCAGCTCGATGAGATCTATCATCTGAGACCAAAATCCTCAATTTTTATAGGGTATTGAAGGAGATTTCGGGAGATCTTTGTGGTATTCTTCTTAGTTTGTGGGATATTCTTAGCTCGAGATTGATCGAGATTGATCTCTTAAATCAGGTAGGTTTTAACAGACCAAACCCTAATTGTTATATATCAATGAAATCCTCATCATGTTACCTTTCAATTAACGAAGAAAGCCCTAATTGTTATTGACCCTGTTTAAAGAATTTAGGATTTAAACATGAGCATGTCTTGTTGTTGATTTAACGTCTTCATTCTGATTAAGTCATGATTTCGAATCCTAAATCTTAAAATTCATGGCATGTATCTTATATGGTTGGAAAGCCCTTCCTGTCAGCTTTCCAATGATATAAAAAGCCCTAAAAGTTATCATGTATCTAAAGAGAATTTTGTATTTTTGTAACAAACTATCCTAATTAGGGTTTCCATAGTTTCTGTCAATATAAATCACGATTACTGGGTGTAAACCTAAAATTGATCCTACTGTTAGATAGTATTCATCATTAGCTTTCCATTGATAGCTTATTTGCTTAATTCCATCAAGGATTAAGGGAGTTATAGGCATTTTAGTCCAAGGGTTACACAAATCGAAAATGAAATTTCACCCTTTGTGCATGAGAAATATGATTAGCAAGTTAAAATTTGTATAAATACCTAAAATACATGGAAAACCCTGACCTTATATAACCAGCATAACCAGCATGTAAAAAGTTATTTTTCTGTGGATTAAGTATATTTTTAGTTATAGAAATCTATTTCTCTCCATATAATTGGAAATAACTATATTACAAAAAAAATATGTTAGTATGATAAAATATTTCAAATGTCTGAAAATTTATAAAAAAAAAATACTCTGATATGATCAGCATGTGAAAGTTCATTTTCTGTGAAAAATAGATATTTTTATCTTATAGAATTATATTTTTTCTCCATATAATTGAAAGTAAACACATATAAAATATATATTAGCACGCTAAAATGTTTCAAATGCCTGAAAATTTATGAATTATATACTCTGATAGGATCAGCATGTAAATGTTAATTTTCTGTGGAATATAGATATTTTTATCTTATAGAAATCTATTTTTATCTATATACTAGGAAATAAATGCATATAAATTATATTAGCATGTTAAAAATAATTGTTGCAGCATGATAAAATTCCTTACAGTATGACAAAAATTCTTCCAGCATCTTAGAATGATAACAGTAAGATATAAATGAGTTTTAGTACCTTAAACTAATTTTTAGCGTATCTCTTCTATGAAATACATGATAGAATATTGTAGAAAATTACTTCTGCATGATAAAAAAATCTTATTGCTATCAGGAAAAATGAGTAATCAGTATGATGACTTACTCCTATTAACTTATCTAGAAATTATGTAGAAAACTTATTATAGTACATTAAGCATTGATTTTAGTGTCTAACAATATATATTTAGTATGTTAAAAATTCACTACAGTAAGAAAAATATATATTTCTGTCATCTTACCAGTAGAATCATGTGCTGAAAATATTTAAATTATATTAAAGATATTTTCATCATGCTAAGATTTAATTCCATGAATTAAACTAAATTCTTAGCAATTCACTAAGATAATACTAAAGAAATCATTTTTGGCATTTTTGGCATCCAACTAAATTAAGTAATTTCCAGTATGATAAAAACTTGTTAAAACAATAGAATACAACATTAAACTATGGAATTAAAAGTATTCTAGTTATTACATTTTCCTACTTACCGTTCATTCTTGAACTCCACGACTTAATTGTCGTTAAACATGATGCCTAAATTAATTCTCCACTCTTCTTGTTATTCTGATATTTTGCCAGATTTATACTTTTTACAATTTAGCTTATCCTTGAAATTCATTGGCCATAATTACATGAAAAATGTCTAGACAACTTGGGATCTTGGATCCATAAATCAATGCCATCGCATCATAGGGGCCCGGTCTGATCCTCGGGAGAGCGCCCGAAAAATAAGTGAGCCCATGGGATGTTAATGACATGGTGGGGCATTGCACCCAGTACATGACTAGTAAGACGTCTACGACATCCATTCTATTATTATTACTTGTGCTTGATTGTGAATTTATTTCATGTTCAAATTATGTGCTTGTTGTCCAATTAATTATTAAAATTGTTCTTATTGAATTTCTTGTACCTATCATTATTGTTGATTATCATTGTTTAAATTCTTGACCTTGCAAGATCTTCTACATTGTCCTTGATCTCATTATTTATTTCCTTGATTATCCTTGCATATAACATGCGATTAAGATATTAACTACGTAAATTGTCTGTTATTACCTACTGAGCGTCAGCTCATAGTGTTGTTGTTCTCCCCCCTTTCCAGGCTATTCAGGTGATGACGTTCATTCAAGCGGGGAGAGACATGAGTGAATATGAGAGTTATTGTACCTAGTTACTTAGTGGCATAGTATTTACTTCCAGTTATTTCTTTAGAGTTGTATTAGTATTTGGTTATTGTTATAAGATAGTTGTCACATTAGATTGAATTTGGAAGGTATGTTTGATTGTGTTTATCGTGTAAATGTTTAGTATAGAATAAATTGTTATTTCTAGCTCGTTACTGACTGTACGTCCTGATATTCTGCGTCGGGGCGTGACAACTTGTGCCCATGGGAGTTTATTGACCACATTGCGGTGTCTAGCATTACACCGGAGTACTTGATAGATTGGAGACATTCCATCCCTCTCTCTCTTTACTTGACTTGACTTGAGTGGCCTGAATGGGCAATACATGACTTGAGATATTAATTGCTTAATCAAAATAGCCAATTCTTGTATACATGATTGAATTACTTGTTCACCATTGCTTGATTGATATAAGATCTTTATTGTTATCCCATTTGTTACTTTCCTGCTATTACCTCTACATTGTCATCTCCATATTGTTCTTATCGATTTTATAATTCCTTGAAAACTACCTGTCTACATGCATTATTTACATTAAATGAACTTGTAATTTACTTAAAGCATGTTGAAATTTGAGATGTAAATCCTACTGAGCGATTCGCTCAGCTAGTTGTTTTCTAATATTTTCAGGTAATTTGGATGTCAACCAACACTCGGAAGGGAATGAGATTGAGTGATGAGTGTTAGAGTGATGTTATCAAATTGTCATGTCCTTTGTGTTATTGTATTAGTTCACTTATGTCAGTTGTATCAATTCATCTATGTCATTTGTATTAGTCAACTTGATTAGAACTGCTTAAGATTTGAAGCCTAGTCGTTGGACTCTGGGAACATATGTATTTGTCCTTTGATTAGTTGTGACAATTGTCAGCTCGTACTATTTGTATTAATTTCGAGCTAAATCTTAGTTATTTGCGCACTCTGATATTTACATGATTGACACGATCTATATAGACGTGTCACGCCTCCGGGTAATCTTCCGCGCTCGAGGCGTGACAGTCTTCGTGGTATCAGAGCCTAGGATTTCAATTTCCTAGGTAAAAACCCGAGTCCAAAGATAGAAATGTCTAATAGAATTCTCTATGGATAGGTTTAGATCTTACCTGGTGAGATGGGTAAAGCCAAGGGTTAAGTTTAACAATGACAATTGACCCCATAATAACGAAACCCAATATTTATTACACCTTAATTCTTTTGGAGGATTATGGCCGCTGAAAGAGCACAATGGCGCGAGATGCAGCGCACTGTGCAAGGACTTACGCAGGCGCTACAGCAAGTGGCGCAAGGCGGTGCTGGCGGTGCTCACCGTGGAGCTGGTGACCTTCACCGGGATTTTCGTAACATGAACCCACCAAGATTCATGGGTTCGGTGGACCCCGATGATGCCGAGAATTGGCTGAAGGAAATTGAGAGGATCTTCCGTGTAATGCAATGCACGGATACAGAGAGGGTTGTATTGGCTACGTTCCAACTGGAACGGGATGCTCGATGCTGGTGGGAATCCGTAGAAGCAACACTGCTCGACAACCATGTCACCTGGGCGGAGTTTGTTGAACACTATAACAGCAAGTATTTTTCTGACCGTGTTCAAGAGAAGAAGGCCGCGGAATTTGCCGCGTTAAAGCAACGGAGCCTGAAGGTGGCCGAATATGAGGCCCAATTCTCAAGACTTTCCCGTTATGCACCCCACTTGGTGTGTATGGAAAAGATGAAAGCAAGGAGATTCCTCAACGGGCTACGGCCCCAATATATTACACAACTTGCGCCAATGGACATCCAAGTCTATTCGGAAATGGTTCGGCGTGCTTAATTATTGGAAGATGCCACTGAATTCTCTGAAAGGATTCGAGGCAAGGACAAGAAGGAACCCGTCCCTAGTCCGGGAAACTTCAAACCACCATTTGGCAAGAAGCGATTCTTCAATGGCGGAGAATTTTCCAAAGAGAAGAGGTTCCAGAAAAGCAACAAGCCCTTCTCCACAATCGACAATAAGCCTTCCTCCGCCATCACACCTTCCAAGGAAATCTACAAGTATTGTGACAAGACTGATCATAAGACTGAGGAATGCTGGAGGAAACTAGGAGTGTGTCTCCGATGTGGGAGTCGAGAGCATCGAATCCCCGACTGCCCCTTGATGAAGGATCAAGCTAACAAAGACGAGAGGCGTATGGTAAAGAAACAAGGCCGTCTACAAGCTCTTCAAGGGACGGAACCAATGGAAGGAGGAATCATGGAAGGTACATTAACTGTTTTCTCTAAACATGCTAAAGTTCTATTTGATACTGGAGCAACTCATTCATTTGTTTCCAAGAGATTTACTGCCTCGTTTTCTAAAGAACCTGAATGGTTAGATTTAGTAATATCTACACCTCTTGGAAACAAGTCTGATATCATGCATCACTACCCAAGTTGTGAGGTTGTAGTCCAAGGTAACAATCTGCCAGTCGACCTGATATGCCTTGATATGGAGCATTATGATGTCATATTAGGAGCTGACTGGTTATCCACCTACCAAGCAACGGTAGACTGCCGGCATGGCAAGATAACTTTTGCGGATTATTCCGAGTTAGTTTATGTTAGCCCTCGGAATAAATCCCCTCTCATCTCAGCTCTTCGAGCTAGCAAACTTGTGAATAAAGGATGTGTGGCTTTCATAGCTTTCGTGACTGCCATGGAAGTCGAGAAGAGTGAAATTGAAGACATCCGTGTAATTCGGGACTTTTAGATGTTTTTCCTGAAGAATTACCTGGTTTACCCCCGGAGAGGGAAGTGTCGTTCACTATCGACATGATTCCTGGTGCCAGTCCTGTGTCTAAGGCACCTTATAGAATGTCCCCCGCCGAGTTGAAGGAGCTAAAAGAGCAGCTAATGGATTTACTGAAAAAGGGATTCATTAGGCCGAGTACTTTCCCCTGGGGAGCACCCGTGCTCTTTGTTAAAAAGAAGGATGGAACATTGAGGCTATGCATTGATTATCGGCAGTTGAACCATCTTACAATCAAGAACAAGTACCCGCTGCCGAGAATTGACGAGCTGTTCGACCAATTGTCTGGAGCTAACTATTTCTCCAAGATTGATCTTCGGTCTGGTTATCACCAATTGAGGATCAAATAAGAAGACATATACAAAACTGTATTTCGAAGCAGGTATGGGCATTACGAATTTACTATTATGCCTTTTGGACTAACAAATGCCCCCGCAGCTTTTATGTAGTTAATGAACAACATCTACAGGCCTTATTTAGACCAATTTATTGTGGTCTTTATCGATGATATATTGATCTATTCAAAAACTAAAGAAGATCATGAAGTGCATCTCAAAAAGGCATTACAGATATTGCGAGACAACAAGCTATATGCCAAATTCAGCAAATGCCAGTTCTGGCTTGAAGAAGTGTCCTTCTTAGGCCATGTCATATCAGAGAATGGAATTTATGTTGATCCTGCGAAGGTCGAAGCTATACAAAATTGGGGAGGACCAATGAATGCAACGGAGATTCGTAGCTTCTTGGGTCTAGCTGGCTACTACCGGCGTTTTATTAAGGACTTCTCCAAGATTACTATCCCTCTTACCAGATTGACTCGCAAGGAAGTCCCTTATGAATGGAGTGAAGACTGTGAGAAGAGTTTCCTAACTTTGAAGGATCTCTTGACTACTGCTCCGGTCTTATCTCTACCAATTGAAGGAGAGAAGTACGAGATATATACCGATGCATCTGGTATCGGCCTCGGATGTGTATTGATGTAGAATGGAAGAGTCATTGCATACTCTTCCTGGTAATTAAAGAAGCATGAATAAAACTACCATGTGCATGATTTGGAACTAGCCGCAGTGGTATTGGCTTTAAACATCAGAAGTCCGCTGGAAGATTGCATCCACTAGATATCCCCAAGTGGAAATGGGAAGACATCGGTATGGACTTTATCATGGGTTTGCCCAAGTCTAGGGGAGGATATGATGGAATTTGGGTAATCATAGATCGCCTTACTAAATCGACTCATTTCTTGCCTATCAAGAGCTGATGGTCGGTTGATGTTCTTACTGCCCTATATATCAAGGAGGTTACTAGATTGCATGGAATTCCTGTGTCTATAGTATCTGATCGAGACCTGCGCTTTACTTCTTATTTTTGGAAGGGTCTACAACACTCTCTGGGGATGAAACTTAATTTCAGCACTGCTTTCCATCCCCAGACAGATGGTCAAACTGAAAGGACAAATCAGGTTATTGAAGATATGTTAAAAGCATGCATTATAGATTTCGGCGGAAGCTGGCATGACCACTTACCCCTAGTCAAATTTACCTACAATAACAGTTATCAAGCCAGTATCCAGATGGCACCTTTCGAGGCACTTTATGGCAGGAGTTGTCGATCTCCAATATGCTGGGATGAAGTAGGTGAAAGACAACTTCTAGGCCCAGATATGGTTAGAGATTCAACTGAAAAGATACACCTTATCAGAGAGAGACTCAAGGTAGCTCAGTGCAGGCAAAACTCTTATGCTGATAACAGAAGGAGAGATTTGGAATTTCAAGTGGGTGACCATGTATTTCTCAAGGTATCTCCTGGCCGAGGTATTATAAGATTCGGTGTTAAGGGCAAGCGTACATCAAGGTTTATCGGTCCATTTGAAGTATTGGAAAGAGTGGGCGAGGTGGCTTACCACATTTCCTTACCTCCTCAACTCTCGGAAGTGCACAATGTATTCCATATTTCTATGCTAAAGAAGTATGTGCACGATCCTCTCCACGTCATCGATCACACTGACTTGGTGATACAGAAGGACCTTACTTATGAGCAAAGGCCAGTAAAGATCCTCGACCAAGAAATCCGAGTTCTAAGGAACAAGACGATCCCTATGGTTACAATTCAATAGAATCGATGCTTAGAACAAGAAGCTACATGGGAAACCGAGGAGTCTATGAGAAGGAGATTTCCAAAATTATTCTAGTCCGTAAGTAATTCTCACCCTCCTTGTCTCCATATATGCAATTGAATTTGAAGGACCAAATTCTTTTAAGTGGGGGAGGGTGTAGCACCCCGTAAAAAAATGATAAATTTTTTTTATTAATAATATTTTCCAAATAAAAAAAATATTAGATAAACTCTAGAGGAAGCTTAAGTAAGAAGTTGGAACATGGAGTTATCATATGTAAAGACTATTCACTTAACAAGTGACTTCCTAGTGTAGTTGGTTAAGTGATGTGCCTTTCAACCTAGTGACCAGGGTTCCAATCCCAGCATCCACCATTTACCTTTTGGGCCAAATAATTATATGTTATAGGCTAGCAAAACTTGCACCGAGACAGAAACCTATATGGAACAAATGTACAGACTTGGTAAATTGATGCACGAACACAACAACAAGCAATGTATAGACTTTGCCTGAAGGATTGCACAAATGTAGATAGTAAGGTATGTACATTGGAAATGGATGCTCAGACATGCCACGAAAGAATGTATAGACTTTGAGTTGCAGTAAATGGGTAATGTACAGACTTTGTGTTGCAGCAACCAGCCAATGTATAAACTTTGAGCTGGTGAACGTAGGTAAAGATAAGAATATATAGACTTTGAATGCATGGAGCACAGGCTGTACAGACTTGGCCCGAGAGTGTATAGACTTTGAGCTGGTGAACGTAGGTAAAGATAGGAATGTATAGACTTTGAATGCATAGACTTAGTGTGCATGCAATAGGACGATGTACAGACTTTGAGCTGATGGATGTATAGACTTAGTGTGCATGCAACAGGAATGTACAGAGTCTGCGTGTGTGCTAGCAGACAATGTATAGACTTTGAGCTGGTGAACGTAGGTAAAGATAGGAATGTATAGACTTTGAATGCATAGACTTAGTGTGCATGCAACAAGATGATGTACAGACTTTGAGCTGATAGATGTATAGACTTAGTGTGCATGCAACAGGACGATGCACAGACTTTGAGCTGATGGATGTATAGACTTACTGTGCATGCAATGTATAGACTTGTGTGTTTGCTAAACCAATGAACGTAGGTAAAGATAGGAATGTATAGACTTTGAATGCATGGAGCACACGGGCTGTACAGACTTGGTCCGAGAGTGTATAGACTTTGAGGTGATGGATGTATAGACTTAGTGTTCATGCAATAGGACGATGTACAGACTTTGACATGATGGATGTATAGACTTAGTGTGCATGCAACAGGACGATGTACAGACTTGCGAGAAGAGTGTATGGACTTTGAATGCGTGCATGCTACAAGGCGATGTACAGACTTTCTATAATGATGCACAAATGCATATATGAAAGTATGCACATTGAAGAGGGATGCTCAGGCATGCGATGTACAGACTTTGAAGTGAAAGATGTATAGACTTAGTGTGTGTGCAACCTTGACAGAAACCTGCACCAACCTTATTGACCTATACCTACGCTTGAACAAGTTTTGCACCAACCTTAGGTACATGAATAGTGTCAGTTTTATTTAAAGAAAATTTTGAGAAATACATTTTATGAAAAATAAGAGAAAAATATAAGGATCCTAGCCATGAAATTTCATAAACTGATTCCATCAATTTTTTAAGATAAAAATCTTTAAAGTTAGATACGGAGTTTCGAGTTGAATTTTATTCTAGCATATTTTAATAAAATAAAATTTTGATAAATATCAAAAAAATCTAGGGATCATAAAAATATGTAATTTACTATTTTTATTAACATAGTTAATTAGATATAAAATTTCTAAGCGTTGTAATCATTGTTAACATATGATGGTGCGTCCCTATAATTTAGCTTACACGACCCCCCTCCAGGCTTGTGATTTTTTCCAGACAAACCTGCATTGGCATCTGTCCTTCTCAGACATGAACATCACGTTTGAGCTGGCATCGCACAGAGATGCGAATTATGTAGGATCTTGTCCCCCTCCTGACTATCCCAAAACACTATAATACTCCCTATACTGAGACTCCCTTCATTCTTCCGAAGACTTGCTATAGAGAAGGAGGAGCCTCCTCTGACGTTGCAGAAGAAAGCTATCCTTTTTCTTCCACCTATACCTAGCTGTCGTCTCAGAGAGGTAGGTGTTCTCATCTTTTAACTAAACCGGTTGCTAATTAGCCAAGCAATCTAGGTAATTAGGCTCATCTCCATGAGATATTATTGTGTATATAGCACGTTTTATCCTGACTTGTAGAGATCTATCATGCTTTTGTAATCCATAATCAATCATCTCTGTAGCCAACCTGTGAGAACATGTTAGTTACCAAAGTTAATCGAAGTAAATCTTCATATTAAGTGTTTTAGGCAGACATGTCTGATCCAAGGCATGTTTAGAAGTATATTTGAGTCACGTCTCTTATAAAATAAGAGCTCACATCTGTTATGCAAACAAGAGCTCACGTCTGTTATAACAGACGCTACCATAAACTTGTTTAACACAACATTACAATTGAATCAAATAATACGCTACAAAAGTTGACTTTGAGTCATTTCTATTGTGTAGACAAATATTAAACCTTTTAATGTCATATCTAGCAACATTTGCATTCACTGTTTAAACATCTTAAACCTGTCAAAGACTATTCACTGTTTAGACAACAAATTTAATGTTTAGCCATCTTAATTAAACGTGTTTAGCCATGTTATGTGTATAGCATCATATTAAATTATTCTAAGTTAACCTAAAAGTATATTTCTATATTTCAGATATTATAATACTGAAAAATTATTTTTGTATGAATTAATTTTTATTTTTAGTAAATTAAATTCTGAAAGCATAAAAAAATTAATTTAACCCCAGGGCGGACCTGCTGCCTTGGTATATATTAGAATATATACCAATCAGAATATGCTAGAAAATGTTATTAATAGTTAGCCAACCTGTAACTCTTAATAATTAGAAAAGTGTTAGAATATATACCAACCTGTTAGACTAGTTACCAACCTGCAACATGATAGAAAATGTTAGAATGTAACCTGCACGGACCTGCTACCTTGATATATATTAGAATATATACCACCTGAAATATGTTAGAATATATTACTAATTAGCCAACCTGTTAAACTGTTAGAATATGTTAGAACATATTAACATGTAACCTGTTTGACCATGTTAGCGATCCGACTAACAACCTGTTTAGTTAGCCAACCTATATGTTAGAAAATGTTAGAACATATTACTAGTTAGACCACTTGCAACCTGTTAGAATACCTTAGAATATATTACTAGTTAGCCAACATGTTAGAAACATATATATATTAGAACATATTACTATCCATTTTAAAGTGTTCTAACGACCTATTAGAATGTGTCAGTTACCAAAGTTAAGCAAGTAGTAAATCTCCATATTAATTGTTTAACCCATTCAAAATCCATAACTATTGAACTAAATCATGAAAATCTTACAATTTTTATATTGAGAAATAGTAACCCCCATCTAAAATGACGCCCCTCACCGGGGTGCCAAATTCAGAATTTAAGACGCCTGATGGCATCGTCAAAAAAAAAAATGAAATTTCAGAAAATTACACCAAATCACCCACTTGTAAACCTGTTTAGCCCAAGGGTGCCAATTTGGTCTAATAAAATTTCTGATTTTAACCTGTCTCATAATTTGCATTGATTTTACCCTTTAACATGTCGCATGATTTACATTGATTTTCCTACATAATGTGAGTTCTTGACTTCCATTCCACAAAATCTACCTTATATCTCCTACTGCTCAAGCCTTGAAATTCTATATTGGCTATAAATGAGAGTGGATGTCAAAACATGACTAATGCTGTGCATATAGGGCCCGGTCTGGTCCTAGGAGGAGCACTCGAAGGTACTTGTGCCCATGGGAGTTTATTGACCACATTGCGGTGTCTAGCATTACACCGGAGTACTTGATAGATTGGAGACATTCCACCCCTCTCTCTCTTTACTTGACTTGACTTGAGTGGCCTGAATGGGCAATACATGACTTGAGATATTAATTGCTTAATCAAAATAGCCAATTCTTGTATACATGATTGAATTACTTGTTCACCATTGCTTGATTGATATAAGATCTTTATTGTTATCCCATTTGTTACTTTCCTGCTATTACCTCTACATTGTCATCTCCATATTGTTCTTATCGTTTTTATAATTCCTTGACAACTACTTGTCTGCATGCATTATTTACATTAAATGAACTTGTAATTTACTTAAAGCATGTTAAAATTTGATATGTAAATCCTATTGAGCGATTCGCTCATCTAGTTATTTTCTAATATTTTCAGATAATTTAGATGTCAACCAACACTCGGAAGGGAATGAGACTGAGTGATGAGTGTTAGAGTGAAGTTATCAAATTGTCATGTCCTTTGTGTTATTGTATTAGTTCACTTATGTCAGTTGTATCAATTCATCTATGTCATTTGTATTAGTCAACTTGATTAGAACTGCTTAAGATTTGAAGCCTAGTCGTTGGACTCTGGGAACATATGTATTTGTCATTTGATTAGTTGTGACAATTGTCAGCTCGTACTATCTGTATTAATTTCGAGTTAAATCTTAGTTATTTGCACACTTTGATATTTACATGATTGACACGATCTATATAGACGTGTCACACCTCCGGATAATCTTCCGCGCTCGAGGCGTGACAAACTCCCACTCAAGTTCTTGTTCCTCGTATCGGGTGATCAACTCGGGATCCGGCTCATAGATCTCCTCCGGTATCGGCTCCTCTTTCGGCAGTGACTCGATCCCCGCGACTTGTAGCTCCATTGAAGGGGAAGTTGCTGGTTGAAGGGGAGCACATGCTAGCTGGGGAGGCTGAAGGGTAGTGTAAGGCGGCCCATTGTGGACATCTGCTTGGTGAGGCCGGTCGGGGTAAACTGGTTGCCGGCGCGCAAATAGTCGATCGACGCGGGCCATCCTTCGATCGATGGGGATCTCGAGGGAGTCCAACGCTGCTGAAATCTCCCCGAACCTTGCCATGACAATGGCAAGCGAGGCGGGATCCATCAAGCATTGAGGGCATAGCGGCCCGTGGCATATGACCCGACTTGGTTAGAACAAGTCAGTGAACTTGCTTTGATACCAAATTTGATGCGAAACGAGCACGCGCATAGGAATGTCGACGGCGACGTCCGATGTAAACCTCTGAGTACAGCCTTAAGGCACTACGCTCCATGCAGGGAGGGGATCACAGGGATGGGATTTATCAATACAAAACTACCCTCACGTAGGAGGGGGGAACACGGGGAAGGGAACACTAAGTCGGCACCCTACGCACGGTCCTGCTGGGCTGACGCATATTGTCGTACACGGTACGCTGAGAACAGACGTCCGATTGGAGTGCCTTTAGCGCTCAGACGAAGCCTGAGGAGTGCTGGAGTGTTCCTGGAAATCCGGTGACATTCTGAGGTCGCTAGAAGGTGGGGCTGGCCGGAGAAGTGGACCTACGCGATTCTATCATGTAGGACAGCTTTGTACAGTCGTAGTGCAGTCGGTGGTACGCTCGGTGTAGAACATCGAACGAGGCGGGACCAACACGGTCGGATGGCCGATTGGAATGCCTCGGTACCCTCAAAAGATGGGTACCATTGGATCACCGAGCCGGGGGTGGTCACAGATGTGGCAAGCTTCAGATATCTGGGTAAGCAGCCAAACATGGGTGCGATGGCTGTGGTTGAACTTTTAGCACGAAGGTCGAAATGTGACGAAAGCACTTGGGTTGGTTTCAGGACGTCGAGGTGCACAACTTTGAAAAAGATGACTCGGCCTGAAAATGGACGTGTAGGGCGTGGCAGGAACAGTAATCTGGGTGCACACCCTGGGCGGACTGGTTTGCAACTGATCTGTACAGTCGTGGGAGAACGGACACAAGATCGATACCAAAGTCGGAATGGTGCGAAACCACCTCTGGTGCAAAGAGGACTCGGAGACGAACGAACCCACAGAAGGGGGCTCGGGCAGATTCGCACTGTATACATTGGTGTAGCTGCAAACTAAGCTTCAAATTCTGCCACGGATCTGTGAGCAGCAGGACAAGGAGATCTTCAACGTCGACGACGAGGATGATGCCGTGGGATGCTGGGGCCGCCGTGGACGCACCTGGAAGGGGGGGGCATATGTTGCAGAGGGGAGGGGTGGCTGGAGAAGGCTGGGGCGTGGGAGGTCTGCGGGGTGCAAACTAGGGTTCGGGGTATGGGGGGTGCGCACTTGAATGGGGAAGAGAGATGGAGGCCGCGGCTAGGAGTTGGTGGAGGGAAGAAAATTGAAACTTCGGTAAGTTTTCCTAAAGAGGAGGAGGGAGTTTAGGAGGGAGAGGATAATAGGAGGGAATCTAGATGAGATTGGAGGGCTGGGATTTGATTTGGAGTGGGATTAGGAAGGTGATAATAGAAGGAGGAAATGAGGTGTGCTAGCTTTCCTTGGGAGGGGGAGGGAAAATAGGAAGATGGAGATATTCTAGGAGAGATGGGCTGTTGTGGCAAGTGGATTGGGGAGAGCAGCGGGGGCTGCGACCAGGAAAGAGGGAGAGAGAGGAGAGGTCAACTTTGGGGTGGGGAGGAGAGAGGAGATAGAGAGAGAGGGCTGTGCAAGAGAGAGAGAGAGGCTCAAGAGGATTCTTTCAAAAATATAATTTTTCCATTCAATAATTCTCTACCAAATGAGAGCCCTTGGTCCCCTATTTATAGGAGAAGCCAGGGGGTTACTGATAAGTGTCCATTCTCTATGGCAATTCATCGCATGTACATCATTTTATGTGCATATAATTAGGTAATTATGCATGATGTATCGTTAATCTCATCAACTTCGCATGTAGATTGGACCTTTCACGTAAATTAATTAATTTTATAATTTTATTTAATAAAATGGAGTTGAGAGTCATGAACATTAATTCTTCATTGCATAATTACGAATAATTGTGATTCATGTGCACATTATGTTAATTTTTATGAATTAAATCGTAATTATATGTGTGCCGGACACCGAAGGTAATTGCAAAAGAAGCTGGGGGTAAAACTGTCATCACCGCTTTGATGAAGTCAAAAGTACATATTTTGGTTGGAGGGAAAATAAATTTCAAAAGTTTGAAATTGAGGAAAAGAAACACATATTTTGGTTGGAGGGAAAATTGAATTCAAAGTTTGAAATAAAGGAGAGACATGATGAGCCTTGGGAAAGGGGGTGTCCAAAGTCCAAGAAAGGGGGTGCCTAAAGTCCAAGAAATGGGGTGCCCACCTCCTTTTTATTTTCCCCATACATCATCTTCTACCTAAATCTCAGTCATCCATTTCCTTTTGATACAATCTTCCCCCTCCATTGACCCAACTTTCCCTATAAATAGCCCATGACAAGGAGGATAAGGGGAGTCCTTCTTTTGGTAATTTTTCACTCTCCCTCTCCCTCTCACATCTTAGGTCGTCGATTTCTCCCCCTTCATTTTATTTTCTGCTCTTGCACTCTTCATGTCAATTTTTCATTTTTAAATGCTCTACAACTTCGTCTTCTACATAATCTTCTAATTCTTTCTTTTTTAAAAGTTATTTTGTGTTTTTAACTATGCTGTCATGTTCATCTGCAAATCAATATTTCTCTCTGATTCATCCCATTATTTCCCCCATTTTTGATTCTCTTCTCCTCTTCATTTCTTCACAAACGTTCTTCTTTTTTAAATGTTTTACAACTTCTTCTTCTGCATCATCTTCTAATTACTTCTATTTTTTAAGTTATTTTCTCTTTTTCAAGGTGCTATCTTCCCGTTTGTACGGTTCATCCGAGATGTTACTCTCTGTTCTTCCTCCGTTTTGAAGTCCTTCCATTCTTCTTTTCTCTCGGAGTTTTTCATGAAAGTTCTTCCTCTCTGATAGATCTAGATTTTCTTCTTCTATCACTTCCTCCAATTCTTCTTCATTCACGAGTTATATTTATTTTCTCACTGTCTTACTTTCTCATCTTCTTCCTTCTTCATCTCCTCACAAATCCTTCCACACTCCTCTCTATATTTCTCTCCAAAGTGTGTCCTTCACAACTCTCCTTGTACGGCGGCATGCACATCAAGGCGGGCGACGTTCCAAGACTCGTGACGTGGATGACGATGACTTCTTCTTTCACCTCTTTCCACGGCGATCTTCATCTTCATCTTGGCAATATTCTTTTTCCTTTTCTTTATTTTATGAGTTTTAATTTTCTATTTTCATAGAGTGTACTTTTCACTTCCATCTTAATAAAAGTTCATCTTTGCAAATTGTGGTTGTCTTAGTTCCTCTTTCTATCTCTTCTAAGTTCTTTTCTTTACCTCTCTCATCTTCTTTAGTGAGTTTATTTTCATGCAATTTATTTTTCCTTAGATGAATCTCACTCAAAACTCGACCTTTTAAAGCATAAGGATATTTTTCCAACTTGTTCCAAAATATTATTTCCTCCTCGTAAGATCGACTCCACTTATCACTACACTTGATTTTTTAATCTTTAGAAGTGAGTGAGTGCCAATATTTTAAAATTGTAGCACGACTTTTCAACGACGGATTTGTGGCTATCAATTTTTGGCGCCGTTGCCGGGGAAGAAATTATTTTTAAAGTTAGATATTCTTATGTTTGATGTGTATATTTGTATATTATTTTTTTATTTTCATTTTATCGAAAGAAAAAAAAATCAAAAAATGAAGTGTCGCTGAAAGTCTGAAACTGTAGCAGTCAAATGTCAAACAAAAATCTTCAAAAAAAATCTGAAAAAAATATTCAAAAAAAATCTGAAAAATTCTTGAAAAATCTTTAAAAATCAGAAAGAATCAGAACACACACAAAAATCATTTTAGGGTTCATTTTTTAATAAATTTACATGTCTATATTATTTTATTATTTAACTTCTCGCATTCATCTTTTAGTAAAAAATTTAAAAAAATAAAAAATCTCTGAAAAAAATAAAAAATAGAAAATCATATAAACTTTATGGTCTCATGCTATCATGTTTTTATTATATATGCATATTGTTCATGAATTTTTCTCCATTTATTTGCATCAATTGAAATTTTTTAAAAAAAATCTCTCAAAAAAAATAAAAAAATTAGAATTTTTTTCTTTCATTATGATATCATGACTGGTTATAACTCTTTCATGCATTGTTGTATTTAGATAATGTGAAAAAGTAAAAAAAAATAAAGTATGTCTCCTTTTTACATCTCCTTAAAAAAATCAAAAATAAAAAAATAAAGGACGAGGGATCGCGATCCAAATAAGTATGTCAATCTTACCTCTTGTGATTTAATTTATTTTTTATATTTTCTTAATTTTTATAGTTAGAAAAATCTCAAAAAAAATATGTGTTGACTAGATAACTTCATTAATTAAAAAAAGAACAAATCACTTGCACAAAAAATAAAAGACTTCATTCAAGAGTAGAAATCACACCATCCATGTTCTAGGCCATGCATCATTTAGCATATAATTTTTCCTTATTATTAAATTCTACATTGTAATTTGGAGATTGCAAGGGGTAAGGTGCGTTCTACTTATCCTATTCTAACATGCATATTCCATAAGAACTCCTTGTTTAAAATTATGGTGTATATTTTATTTCAAAATATTCTAAGGGCAACACCCCTAAATAACATAAGGTGGGGATTTCATCACCCTTCCTTAGCCCACAAACCACATTTTTCCTTACATCTTTGCATGACCTAAGCCTTAAATAAAAGTCAGTAGACATTGGCCCTAGGATCATACTATGATTTTAGTACGATTTGAGTTTATCCTCTTGCGGAAACCGGTGCCTAAGGTAAGACGGTCGGACGGCAAACACCTTAAGCGGGATTGTGGTTTGACATAATTAGGTCCCTACGAAAGTAGGTGGAGTCTCCCACTACCACACCCCTTACCTGACCGGTAGAAATATTGATGGTGAACTTAAGTTACACTTTAGTCATTTTGTGAAACCCTATTTGTAGGTGTAGGTCACATCTAGATCATTAGGTAAATTGTGTGTCAACTTGTTTGTGTATGTAAAAAGATAAAAAAATTAAAATAAAATAAAATTTTTATTCTACAAAATATAAAATAAAATTAAAATAAAAAAATCATCCCTTTTTCTTGGGCCTTTTGAATTGCAATATCTACTTTTGTTCAGGCCTATTAATAGATTCTTTCATGTTCAACCATGCAGACTATTTGAATTCAAATCCTTCATTTGCTCATTGTTATCAAACTCCTTCACTCTTCCACATTGGGGTTAACAATTCATGTTTCACCCAAGAACCTTATCAATTGTCATCAGATTTTTCCACCTCTTTCTCTCACACAAATCCATATCGTAGGTGGGAAAACCAACAATCATCTTCTTGAGCACATTACCAAGGCCTCATGTAAAATCCTTCAAACTTACACTTTTCAGATTGGACTTCATATTCCAATGATCCTTACAATCAAGCTCATTCCCAAGGACAACCCATCTACTCCCCACTACCTCAGTACCAAACTGACTTCTATTCTGATTGTTACTCACCACAGTCTGAGTGCCACCCAACCTATTCAGCTCCTCCAAAGTCTGATTTCGAGGGAAGGCTTAACCAAATGACTCAACTCATCTTGGCCAATCAGCAATCCCTTCAAGCTCAGAGCCAAATTATTCAAGCCCAGCTTGACCAACATGATAGAGTGCTTGAAATGGACTAATGTGCTAGCCTCCCCAAAAAAAAATTTGAAAATTCATTTTCTAATTACGAGTATAATATCACAATGAATGATCCATCCATCAATCATCAATTCAACAACTCTCAAATACTTTTTAATGATGAGGATAACATGGAACAACCATATCAGAAAAATTGGGGGGAAGCTAATGAATCTCAATTTGTAATGGTCAAGGAGAATAATGAGGAGTCTAAGTTAGGGGGAGAACAAGAGAAAAATGAAAATCAAATTTGGGCCCCAAACTCTAGTGACTATTATGATGCAGCCCAACATACACATCATTCTTCTCATTGCTATTTATCTCTTTCACCCTCAGATGATAACCCAGATAATCAATTCAATCAGTTAATTCTCCAAAGTCAATCCCTCCAAGAGCAAACCAACAGGCTGACCAAGGAAGTCAAAAATATGGAGGGCGATCAATTCTTTGATTACTCTGGACCCACTCTTACTCATCAAATTCTTGATACTGACTACGATCAATCCTTGAATTCTCATTATCATAACATTAAGATCCACTGTGACTCAAAAGATGAAGGAATTATGGAGAGATCTTGTCAGAAAAATTTGAATGAGGAACCCACAAAATTTGAGGGGATTGAAGAATTTACTAGAAAAGAAATAAAGGAAGGTGATGAACTAATGAATGATCATATCCCCCCTCCTAAAACTGAATTTGATGAGCTTGTGCTTGATTATCCTTGTGAGGAGAATGCTAGAGAGGTGGATGATCTCAAGTTGGGGGGAGAGGCGGAAAATAATGAATCTCAAATCTATGATCAAATGTCTTTCCCCGAATTTGCTGAAATTCCCTTTGAAGATGGGAAGGAAGAAGAAGTGAAGATGGAACAAGAATTGAACATTTATTTGAACAATGAAGTTGGGGTTAATGAGGAATTGAATGAATTGAGTGTGCCACATGATAATTTCAATCTTGAGGAAAGGGTAGAACTTTTGCCAATTCATGACCACAGTAATTCTTTTGACATTCTTCCAGCCGGTTGGTCTGATTTTACTCTAGCCGAGTTGGCAGATCCCATTGACTCTCATGACCATTATATTGAGGAGCATGTTTTTTTGACTCTTGAGATTGATAATCTCCTTGACATTGATCAATTTATGGGAACCCGTCACCCTCCAATCTATTCTCACCTCAATAACATTAATGAAATTCCTAAAATTGAGGTGGAAAATAATTATTTGAGAGATGATAAGGTCTGCATTAATTCATTCACACCTTCTTCAAACCTTAAGGAGGAATATTTCATAATTGATGACATGATTTTTATCAATGTCCCTCCTCCATTCTCTGATCAGGGTGGTCCTTTTGCAATGCCTCCACCCCGATATATGCTTTGCCCTTATACTGACCAATTACAGTTGTTTCTCTCAAAGCATGAAAACGAAAATTTTGACAAGGATAAAATGCTCTGGTGACTCATTTTAAAATCAACTCGTTGGTTATATAGCTTACCTGCGTCTGGCTGAAGACGTTAAACTTAGCGCTTCTTGGGAGGTAACCCATAGTTTTTATGATTTTTGTGTGCTAATAAATGACTTCTTGGGAGGCAACCCAAGTGTTTCTTGTGTTTTTTTTACAGGTGTGAATAAAGGATAAGTTGGGGGAGAGAAGATTACTTGCTCTGTTGTCCAAATCTTTAAAGCTAAGTACCGCCTTTCATTCCAGCAAGGATGCCCATCGACGTTCACTTCCGTCAGGTTGTCCCATTCCTTCACATATTTCATGTCTACATTGTTATATTATTTCATATTATTCATGCCATTGAGGACAAGGTCATTTAAGTTGGGGGGTAGAAATCATGTCATTGCACATGTTGCATTCATTTATACAACCTCATTTTTTCAAAATAAAAAAAAATATATTTGGAGTTTCATGATTCATACTTCCATTGAAAGTAATTCTAGAATAGTAAAGACTGGGAGAAGGATGATGAAAAATTTATTTAATCTAGCCATGGAAAACTGATCTAAGAATCTCTTTAAAGTTCATGTGCACTTTAGAAAAATGAAAATCACTTGTACGCTAATGAAACATGATCAGACAAACCTTCTGCTATTTTTGGTATGTTGCCTGACATTCTACACTTCGTAAAGAAGAGATCTTTTATAAGCTTTCTGCCAAGTTATCTATCAAAAATTAGTGCAAAAGCACAATTGAAAAAAAAATTGAGAAAAGAAAACACCATGAAAAATACTCTGAATCTGAGTAACCGGACCTACTTCACCTAAGACGTGTTGAGGTTCGCGTCAAATCAGACTTGCTTCGAGGTTCACGTTAAACAGTGAAGGGTAATGCAGCATCATGTGTGTAGAAAAATAAAATAAAAAAAAATCTCGAAGGGACGAAGCAATAAGACAGATAAAAGCCAATATGCTTAATGCTCTGATTAAGAGGTGCAAGGTTGAAAGGCATTTATTTGGAATAGCAAATGGGGGATGCAATTATCTAAGCTGTGGATTTGGTAATTACACATGCACAAGTGCTATTGAACTTTGATTTGAATTCTTAATCATGTACTATTAAGTTCTTATATAAGATTAGTGTGCATTAATGATTCCAGATTCCTAATCTTTGGTTGATTCTATGAAGGGAGAGCTGGATATGAGAGTATGAATTTCATAAACTCTTGTTAGTCCAAAATTTTTATTTATTTACATTGCTAAGAGACTAGCAATGAGTAAGTTGGGGGGTGTGATGAGTGTCCATTCTCTATGGTAATTCATCGCATGTACACCATTTTATGTGCATATAATTAGGTAATTATGCATGATCTATCGTTAATCTCAACTTCGCATGTAGATTGGACCTTTCACGTAAATTAATTAATTTAGTGATTTTATTTAATAAAATGGAGTTGAGAGTCATGAACATTAATTCTCCATTATATAATTATGAGTAATTGTGATTCATGTGCACATTATGATAATTTTTATGGATTAAATCGTAATTATATGTGTGCAGGACACCGAAGGTAATTACAAAAGAAATCGGGGGCAAAACTGTCATCACCGCTTTGACCAAGTCAAAAGCACATATTTTGGTTGGAGGAAATTTTTTTTTAAAAAGTTTAAAATTGAGGAAAAGAAACACATATTTTAGTTGGAGGAAAAATTAAATTCAAAGTTTGAAATAGAGGAGAGACATGATGAGCCTTGGGAAAGGGGGTGTCCAAAGTCCAAGAAAGGGGGTGCCCACCTCCTTTTCCTTTTCCCCATACATCATCTTCCATCTAAATCCCAGCCATCCATCTCCTTTTGATACAATCTCTCCCCTCCATTGACCCAACTTTCCCTATAAATAGCCCATGACAAGGAGGAGAAGGGGAGTCCTTCTTTTGGCAATTTTTCTCCCACCCTCTCCCTCTCACATATTAGGTTATCGATTTCTCCACCTTCAGTTTATTTTTTGCTCTTGTACTATTCATGTAAATTCTTCATTTTTAAATACTCTACAACTTCTTCTTCTACATCATGTTTTAATTCTTTCTTGTTTTAAATTTATTTCATGTTTTTCACTATGCTGTCATGTTCATCTGCGAACCAGTGTTTCTCTCTGATTCTTCCCATTATTTCTCCCATTTTTGATTCTCTTCTCCTCTTCATTTCTTCACAAAAGTTCTTTCTTTTTAAATGTTCTACAACTTCTTCTTCTGCATCATCTTCTAATTTCTTCTAGTTTTAAAGTTATTTTCTCTTTTTCAAGGTGCTATCTTCCTATTTGTACTGTTCATCTGAGATGCTAGTCTCTGTTCTTCCTCCGTTTTGAAGCCCTTCCACTCTTATTTTCTCTCTGAGTTTTTCATCAAAGTTCTTTCTCTCTTATAGATCTAGATTTTCTTCTTCTATCACTTTCTCTATTTCTTCTTCTTTTACGAGTTATATTTATTTTCTCACTGTCTTACTTTCTCATCTTCTTTCTTCTTCATCTCCACATAAACCCTTCCACACTCCTCTCTATGTTTCTCTCCAAAGTGTGTCCTTCACAACTCTCCTTGTACGGCGGCACGCACATCAAGGCGGACGATGTTCCAAGGCTCGTGACGTAGATGACGACGGCTTCTTCATTCACCTCTTTCCACGATGATCTTCATCTTCATCTTGACTATATTTCCCCTTTTCTTTATTTTATGAATTGTAATTTTCCATTTTCATAGAGTGTACTTTTCACTTCCATCTTAATAAAAGTTCATCTTTGCGAATTGTGGTTGTCTTAGTTCCTCTTTCTATCTCTTCTAAATTCTTTTCTTTACCTCTCTCATCTTCTGTAGTGAGTTTATTTTCATGCAATTTATTTTTCCTTAGATTAATCCCACTCAAAACTCGACTTTTCAAAGCATAAGGATATTTTTCCAACTTGTTCCAAAATGTTATTTCCTCCTCGTGGGATCGACTCCACTTACCACTATACTTGATTTTCTAATATTTAAAAGTGAGTGAGTGTGAATATTTTAAAATTGTAACACGACTTTTCAACGACGGATTTGTGACTATCAGTTACAAAGACATTAATTATCCCTAACAAATGAGAAAATACCCCGCTATCCTGGGGTGACAATTAGCAACCTACGACCCCTAACTAGACCCACTAGCTAACTTGGCCTTTTGGGCCCAATTAACTGACCCATTAAGAACTAAATGCTAATAAAAGGGAAATTACATCATAATAAAAAGAGAAAACTCAAAAATTAGATGGGCCCAGCCTAATGGTCCATGGAACGAAAGCGACCCCTCTACCAACAGGGTCGGTCCACTAAGTGCCCACTTTGATGTCCCCATCACTGTCCCGGACTATCCTCCGATCGATATCAGGAGTAAACCCCCTCTGCAACGCACCTCGGTCTTTGACAGACTAGGGGCGCCTGTTCATCCCGAGCGGCACCCACGCAGGAAGCGGACGGCCCGGCACATCAACGACGCGGTTCGAGTGTTCGCGTGCTACACCACCGGACACCAACCAGACACCCAGTCTGATGACCTGAATCAGCCCTTGTCCCACTTCAGGAGGCCGTGCCATCAGGTTCCACCGCCTCCCCCAACTGGTCACATCGGCACTTCTGCCAGACCGCAGTTGTCGGAACGCGCGGAAGAGGTCCCGGTTGAAGATCGCGACCCTCCTATCAATGCGGAGCCGGTCAACAACGACCCTCCTGCGAATGAGGCTCAAGAAGTGACCCTCGACACTCTCATGAAGGAGAACCAGCATCTGAAGGTCCTCCTACAAGACCTCCTCTAGGAACGAGACCTTCATCCTCAGCAATTTGCTAGTCCCAAGGCCAAGTCACTGGCACCGCTAACAGTCTGTGATGCTTCCAACACCTCAGCGGCGATTGCCCGAACTCCGTTGACAACTGGGTTTGGCACACCTCCGGTTGAGGCCCAGCCACGAGCCTCCAATACGCCAGTGCCAGAAAATCTCCTGGCGCAACGCCCGATGATCGAGCATATTGTCGAGATAAAGCTCGCCCAGTATGGTGAAGGGGTTGTCATAGTAGACCTCTACAGTGTGCCCTACCCGCTTCACCACCAGATGAAAAAGTTTTCGCCAGAGTTCGTCAAGCCCCCAAAGCTGCAAAAGTTCGACGGGCAGGGGTCACCACATGAACACCTGGCCTACTATGTTACGGCCATGGGCGAGTTAGCGTTGGATGAGTCATACCTCCTCCGCTACCTCGCCACTTCACTTACGGGAACGGCCTATTAATGGTACTCCCGCCTGAAGCCCAACTCAGTGATCAACTGGGCGGATCTCTAGAAGAAGTTCCTTGACCGCTTTCAAACGGCCGAGCGAAAGATTTCCCTTGCCGAACTCTACTCTCTTCGACAGAAAAAGGGCGAGAGCGCCCTTGACTTCATCAAGAAGTGGTGAGACCTCAACATGAGGTGTGTTAATCCACCCGTCCAAGAGGACGCCATTACTATATGCCGTCGAGGCTTGGCGGCCAAGGTCAGCGAGAAGCTTCTCGGCGCCAACATCAAGGGCTTCGACCAGCTCGATTCGACAGTCACCGAAATAGAGATGTTCTTCACCGACAACCTGAGCTATACTACAACAAAGGGTAAGCAAACACGAGAATGCCAGTCCGGTAAGGAGGTGAATATCATAGAGTTCACCCTTGCCGCTAAAGCCAATAAGGAGACCGAATCTAGCGGCTCTGACAAAAAGCCAGCAGACAAGCCAGCTGTTCCCTCCTTCTCGGAACGCATGAAGACACCCTTCTCCTTCAAGAAGGAACATACGAAGATGCTCTTCAACCTCTGTATGGCCCAAAAATTTATCGAGCTGCCAGAAATTCGCAAGCCAGACGAGGCCCTAAAGACCGATGACCTCAACTATTGCCCGTATCATCGCATGCTGGGTCACTCAATTGAAGATTGCTACGTCTTCAAGACTCAGGCGTAGAATTTGATCTGAGACGGCCTTGTCAAAATGAAGAGCGGTCTCGTCGATCCTCCGCAACCACATACGTGGACTAGGCTAGCTAAGGTAGCACGCGTGGTCCACTACTCAGCCAATGTCATCCACATGATGGCCGCTTTCTCTCTTTCTGACGTCCAAGGAGAGGAGCCCAGTACTAGTCAAGGCGAACCTTCACTCTGGTATCCGGGGTGGAGGCCCTAGCATGACCACAGACCCCTCTCCTTCCCTAGGGAGAGAACCCGACAACTCTTCGATATCCTCGTTGAGAGGGGGTAAATCATCCCCCACAACTCGCCGGAAGACTACACCCATTGGGACCGTAGTCACCCCCAATACTGCCCCTTCCACGCTAGAATCTTTTACCCGATCGAGTCCTGTGAGGAAGTTCAACACTTCATTCAGGAACAGATCTAGTGGGAGCAGATCAATGCGGAGGGGAACTCTATGTCACTTGTTAGGCTTCGACAAGCTATCGAAGAGACCCTAAGCACCGCTAGGGATGCGCCAGAGCGGCCAGACTCCCCTCAAGAAAATGGGCACGGGCTGCCTTACCAGCATCCTCCAGAATGGCTCGAGTTCCGGGCCAACAACCAAGAAGCGCTCGAGCGATTGCGAAGGTGTAGAGAGCTGGATGCCGGTCAAGAGACAGAGCCGACTAACTTCTCGGTCAACGTCATTCATTCTCTTGCTTCTCCGGCCCCTGTGGGCTCCCAGACATCAGCATCTGGCCAGCCAACCCCGGCCACTTCGGTTGTGCGGTGGCGGTCCTGGCGGGAGCTAGAATCTCTTCCTTTCCCTGAAGAAGACACCGTCAGGCTCCTCCGAGTACTTCTCGGTTGAGAGGATGTTCTGGTGGGTGAGACAACGATGGGCTCCTTAGCTCTCTCTCATCTTTCCTCTATCCTATCTCCGTCTCCGGCGTCCGTGGATAGGAAGGGAAAGCAAAAGCAGGGTGAGGTCCTGGCCCAGCCTTGTCACGCTCCCTCAGCTGATGGGCCGTCGGGTCCTCCCCACCTACCCTTTAACGTAATCCGAAGTACAAAGAAGACATCTTCGGAGTCTTTAGCGGCTTCGATTCAAGCGGCGGGTCCACCACCGCAAGCCTCAGCCAGTCCGTAGAGTCGGGGTAACTGTGCAGAGCAACAACATCTTGCGGCGCCGTCAATTGTTGCTAGGCCCGACCCTCAACGTGGTCACAAAGGCAAGGCTAAAGAGCAGGACAACAAGCACATCTCTTAGTCTGTTTCTCAACAAAAGCTGTCGCCACTGCGGTTAAGGCATCAAACCACGCATACGTCTTCGGACGCCAGCACCAGTCAACCTACTCTTCGTAGGCTCTTGTCGCCACCGCGGTGAAGGCATCAAACCGCACATACGTCTTCGGACGCCAGCACCAGTCAACCTACTCTTCGTAGGCTCCTATCGCCACCGCGGTTAAGGCATCAAACCGCGCATACGTCTTCGGACGCCAGTACCAGTCAACTTACTCTTTGTAGGCTACTGTTGCCACCGCAGTTAAGGCATCAAACCGTGTATACGTCGTCAGATGCCAGCACCAGTCAACCTACACTTCGTAGGCTCCCGTCGCTGCCGCCGTTAAGGCATCAAACCGTGCATACGTCTTTGGACGCCAGCACCAGTCAACCTACTCTACGTAGGCTCCTGTCGCTACCGCGGGTAAGGCACAAAACTGCGCACACGTCTTCAGATGCCAGTATCGGTATTCCAGCATACCAGGAATTGCCGCTCGAGGTAATCAAGCAGGAGATCAACGCCACCTTCCAGATACAACAAGCGGAAGGTGACTGGATCAAAATTTGGGCGAAGAAGAGTCGTCGACCTCGCCCCACCAGGGCACTACCTTAGGGACACCCTCCTCGGAACTTATCAACTCCAGCCCCAGGACCTCCCCCTCCTACTCCCTTGGAGACCGCTATCGCCAAGAGACAAGAGAAAAATAGGAGGAAGAACCTCATGAGGCGGCTCAAGAAACAAGCTGAACAAGCGACCACCCTGCAATCCCCGGCCGAGCCGACGCCTCTCCAAAGGCTCCAGCGGCTCATTAATGACCTGGAGGAATACATTCCTCCTCATCCTACCGGCGCTCTCCCACTCGACAACTATATCCCGTGGAAAGAAATGCAGAAACGAGCCCGCCTCAGAAATTGGGTCCAAGAGATGATCTAAAAGCTCAAGAACGGTGAGAGGCTCCTGATCCCTGATGAGCTCTCCTTGTCTTATAAAGACAAGGAGATCACAACAGAGCAGTTAGAAGAAATGCTTTGAGGCTGCACCTGCAACATGGTGGCCATCCCACCTCCTAACAATATCAACTCTCCTCGGCGAGGCAAGCCAGTGGCCTCCCGAACCAGACAGAGAGCCACTGCCCTGCTTGGGCTATAGCCAGTGCCAGAACACACAGGCTGCGACTGAGGTCATGGACGGGGACGCAGTAGAGGCCGTGGGAGAACTCCTGAGTTGCCCCTCCCTCCGTGCACCTTTGACCCGGAGCGAATCATCCTCTTTCGAGGGGAGGAACCTGCCCCCATTCCGAATGTAGAAATTCGGAAGGGACTTGGCATCTTTGACCCTACCCATATCGAAGAGGTTCCCGCTGACCTCCCGATCTCTACACCAGCTTAGGCTGCTTCTGCGGAACAAGCGGGACCATCCGACAAGGACGGGCCAGCCCGCCAGTCACCCTCAGAAGAGCCATCATTGGCACCCATGTTCCAGGAGGCCACCAGCGATTAGGGTCAGCCTGACCCCAACGATAAAGGCAAAGTAGTGCAACTTCCTGAGGGAGAGCGACAAGATAGCTCGCAGAAAGCTCAGCCCGATATACTACCCTCCTTGGAGGATGCTCGAGCCCGAGCCAACCGGAAGGTCCTCCACCAGATGAAACGCTTCCCTGCCAGCATTACCATTTGAGAAGCCATCGCTTGGAGTAAAGAGCTGAGAGAAACTCTCATCAAAATACTCGTGGAGCCAGAAGCCTACGAGGCGCATGTTGTGAAAATGAAGATAGTGACTTATGAAGCCTTTGCAACCACCCTCTCCTTCACGAAGAAGGACATGCTGCTATCCCCTCCATGCCACAACCGTCCTATCTACATGAAGGGAACGGTCAATGGGCGTGATGTGAACCGGATCCTGGTGGATGCTGGTGCTACTGTCAACATCATGCGGCTCAAAATATTCAAGAATTTATATCTGACCCCATACCTCCAGAAGGTTCAAGCGGTCAAGATATCCAGCTTCAACCAAAACACCGAGGATGTCCTCGACCGGGTGGATATTGATATGGTGCTTGATGATTTCACCTCCAAGGTGACATTCTACATCATCGACTCCAACACATCCTATAAGATGCTACTGGGTGGGCCCTGGCTCCATGAAAATTGGGTCGTCCCATCAACTCTCCACCAATGCATCAAGTATGCCAAGGACGGGGAGCTGCACACAATCTTTGCAGACCTGTCACCGTTCACACCGGCAGAATGCAACCTGGCCGACGCTGCGCTCTACTTCAAGGGGATTAGTCCGTACCCTGTGATCAAGAGCAAGAGCAACGACTGGCTCTCAGAGTGAGACGATGATGATCTCTTCTCTATTGACGAGGAGAAGGCCAACCTTCATCGACTACGCCTCGGCTCCAAGCCAACCCCCGATCACCCTGAGAGGCGCCAAATCGACTTTGAGGCTAACCTCATTAGTCGAGCTATCGGCAAGAGTATATGCTTGCCCCAGACTTCATCCAGTTCCCATGTGCATCCAAGAAGCACAGCGTCGAGTCGCTGACAACATTCATTGTCACCTTTAAGTGACAACGCCGAAACAAGAGGAAGGCCAACAGGGACAAACCCATTGTCTTCTATAAGGGAGACACGGTCCCTCAAGCCCCACCTGCTAACGACTTCGGCTGCTCCAGGCAAGCCGATGACACCCCTGAAGCCGTCCAAGTGCTGGACGACTTGCCGCCACACATTCAAAAAATGTGTCTGAAGCAGCACATCCGTCAATGGCAAGGTTCCGCGCGATGTGAATATTTTCACCAACTATGGACCCCTTCCCAGGGCCGAGGGTAGCCCCCATCCTTTCATAAGGATACTAGGGGACTTGGCTACGACTAAGACTCGGACTTTCACGTCTACTACGCAGTCAACGTCATAGGCTTGACACTGTCAGCTGACGACCGAGCTAGAGTCGAAGCCAAATTCGACAGCTCCAGGGACGAGGAAGAGGAGATCCTGATCCTGATCCCCGTCAAAGCCAGCACCCAAGTTCAAGTAGTCAAGGAATCTTCCTCACCTCTCTACCAGCATGTCGGGGCTGAAAAAGCTCCTCCCACAACCCCGTCGGGCGATGGACTTGGTTTAGCAGACTCTCCTAATGAGGGAGCTAGCCAAGATGCTTACCACGTGGGATTGTCAGCTCTAGCAGGCAACCTCGCGCAAACCTCGACAACTCCAGCGGGCAACTACTGGCCAGAAATTGGGAGCCCAGACCAATCCTCAATGGATCCTAGCAACAACGACTCTCCAGTCCCATCGGCGTCAACCAGTGGCTTCGAGAATCAAGAGATACACGAAGCCGACACCGATGATGAGGATTTCATCGACTTCCAACTTGCTCCTCCCGAGCTGGAGGACTGCGGCCAAGTGACCATGGATGAGCTCGTTGAAATCAACTTGGGGGAAGATGAAGCTCCCCAGCCAACATTCATCAGGGCTCTCCTTACCGAGGCAGAGAAGCATGACTACAAGCAACTTCTGCTCGAATACAAAGACTACTTCGCTTGGACATACCAGGAGATGCTAGGGCTAGACCCCTCTTTGGTAGAGCACGAGTTAGGCATTTCTCCCTCAGTCACTCCGGTCAAGCAACCACAGCGGCACATGCGCCATGAGCTGGAGCTCCAGGTTTCGGTCGAAGTCCATAAAATGGCAGAGGTCGATTTCATGGAGCCATGTATCTACCCGATTTGGCTCGCCAACATAGTCCCAGTCAAGAAGAAGAGCGGTCAAGTCTGCATCTACGTTGACTTCCGGGACCTCAACAAAGCCTGTCCGAAGGACGAATTTCCAGTCCCGATCACAGAAACAATGGTCGACATGACCATTGGACATGAGGCCTTGTCTTTCATGGACGGGTCGTCCGGTTATAATCAAATCCAGATGTCCCTTAAAGACAAGAACCACATAGCTTTTAGATCCCCCAAGGGGATTTTCAAGTACAAGCGCATGCCCTTAGGTTTGAAGAATGCCTGCGCTACTTACCAGAGGGCCATGACCAAGATATTCGATGAAATGCTACACAACACCGTCGAATGCTACGTTGATGACCTCGTTGTCAAGACTAAGAGGCGCGGGGACCATTTGCGCGACCTCTGCCAAGTCTTCGACCGTCTCCGACAATATGGGCTCAAGATGAACCCCACGAAATGCGCCTTTGACGTATCCAGAGGCAAATTTCTCGACTTCGTCGTTAGGTACCGAGGAATCGAGGTGGACAGCAAGATCAAAGTAATACGGGAGCTAACATCACCGAGCTCAGGTCCTTCCAAGGGAGGCTGACCCACATTCGGAGGTTTATTTCTAACCTCTCCGATCGATGCGCGCCTTTCGGTAAGCTGATGAAGAAAGACACCCCGTTTACATGGGACTCGAAATGCCAGGCGACTTTCGAGCAAATCAAGGAGTTCCTTACTCCCCCAGTCATGGGGGCACCAATCAAGGGTAAACCCCTCATCCTTTATATTGCTACCATGGACGTTCCCTGTTGGCACAAATCAATGAGGAATGTAAAGAGCAACCCCTCTATTACCTCAGTCGGAAGCTAATCGGTGCCGAGTACCGCTACTCCCCTATGGAGAAAGTTTGCTTGGCATTAGTGTTCGTAGTTAAGAAACTGTGGCATTATCTCCTGTCCCATCCAGTCGAGCTCATATATAAGCACGTCCCTCTAAAGTATCTCCTCTGGCAACCTATCCTCTCAGGCCGACTGGGAAGATGGGCGCTCCTGCTGATGGAGTACGACATTACTTATATTCCCAGGAAAGTAATCAAGGGACAGGGCATGGCTGAATTCTTGGCAGCCCATCCAGTGCCAGATGACTCACCTTTCAGCTCGGAGCTCCCAGACGAGGAGTCCCTTACTGTTCAATCACAACAACCGGTTGAACAGAGTGGAAATGTCTTGCATTACTGGCAGCAAAGCGCTCTCACAACCAGCGTACCTTGCTGGGAGCTCTACTTCGATGGCGCTTCCCGAGGGATTACCCGAAGCAACTAGGATCCAGCCACCATGGCCGGTGCCGGCATCGTTTTCCTGACTCCTCAGGGCGGAGTTTTGTACAACTTCTGTGCTCTCATGAAACCTCTGACAAACAACGAAGCTGAGTATGAACCTCTACTCATTGGGCTCCAGATGGCTCTCCACATGGGCATTAAATGTATCAAAGCCCACGAGGACTCCCAGCTGATAATCCGACAGGTCCTCGGCATCTATGACGTGCGGAAGCCAGAGTTGGTTCCGTAGCATGCTATCGTCACCAGATTAACCCAGAAGTTCTATTTCTTCGAAATAGATCATATCCCCAGAAGCAGCAACGCTCAGGCAGATGCCTTAGCAAAACTGGCCGCGACCATCAAGCTCCCGCTCGAGGGTGAGGTCGACATCGTCATCAAGCACAGAAGGCTATGCCGAGCTCCCTCGAAGGCAACACCGGTCTCACCATTTACGAGGTCCACGACCTAGACCAGAGCACACCTCCAAAAGAGGAGGATTGGCGTGCGCCCATCATCAAATTCAAGAAAGGGTGGCTTCGCCCTGACCGGGCTCAAAGGGTTCAACTGCTCCATCGGGTGGCCTCCAATGAGCTGATCGGCGACTCCTTGTACCGACTCATCCATGAGAAGGACAAGTCTATACTTCTGAGATGTGTCTCTCTCGCGGAGGCTCAAGTCGTCATGCAGGAGGTCCACTCCGAGTTGTGCGGCGCGCACCAGGCCAGAGACCGAATGAAGCACAATATCAAGCTCAAGGGTTTCTATTGGCCAACCATGTACGCAGATTGCGTCCAGTACGCTCGTATGTGCCATCAATGCCAAGCCTTTGGCCCAGTACCTAGAAGACCTCGTAATCCATTGCGTCCTACAACCCCCACCTGGTCATTTGCCGAGTGGGGCATGGACATCGCGGGGCCTTTCCCGCCATCTTCCAAGGGCCACAAATACATTTTGGCCACCACCGACTATTTTTCCCGATGGGCGGAGACCATTCCCTTGCGAGAGGTCACCGGGGAAATTGTCGCTCGATTCATCCGACACAACATCATATACCGATTCTTTACTCCCAGTCGCATGGTGTCCGACAACGGGACACCATTCAAGAATAAGGCCGTATACCAGCTAGCGGCCAAATTCCATATCGACTGGAGAACCTCTTCGGTCTACAACCCCCAGGCTAACGGTTTGGCAGAAGCCTTCAACAAGACCCTCTGCAAGCTCCTGGCTAAGATGGTTAGCCACCGGAAACATGATTAGGGTGAGAAGGTCTTCGAAGCATTATGAGCCTATCGGACGGTCTACAAAACCCCCACGGGGTGCTCGCCATTCTCCCTTGCTTACAGGACAGAAGCAGTTATCCCCATCGAAGTCCAGTTAGCTTCTTACCGTGTGGCGGTCCACACCGGCCTTGCCGGCCTTGACGAAAGTGAGTACCAGAGAAGGCTACAAGAGCTCGCCGATCTAGAAGGCAAACAGCTCGAAGCCTACAAACACCTGCAAGTATACCAGGCCCGCATGGCCCGGGCATATGATAAGCTTGTCAAGCAGTGAGCTTTCATGCAGGGCGACTTCGTCATGATCAAGGAAATGGAAGTCATGGCAGGGCGCTCCAGTGGGAAATTACAGCCGAATTGGCGAGGTTCATACATCATCCACAATGTCTATGAGGGTGGGGCTTACACGGTTGTCGATCACAAAGGTCATAGACCATTCCCACCTCTCAACGGCAAACATATGAATCTATATTATGCACCAGAGCACGAGTTCACGCGTCAGCTAGACTAAGGCGCACGTCCCAGCTACTACCAGTGAAATCGGCCCCTCCCTACGGGAGGAGGGGAGTTCTAACCAGTCATCCCTTCCAATCTCCAGTCGAGCAAAAGGGTTACCCGAACCCTCCCAGAACCACCGCCAGTCACCTTCGGGGGTTAACTCCCCACCTCCATTCTTGCCATGATGATAGCAGGGGTACCACTACCCTAGCAATAGTCCAGCCATCATCCCCCAGGTAAGTAAAAATAAAAAAATATATACAAGAAGAAAATGGGGTTTAAAATACAGATACCCCGGTAGACTCGGTCATTCTCCTCCTCAAGGAAGGGGCCAGGGGCAAAAAGGCCAGTAACCCTGCTGAGGTGAAAACCCTGGAGAGCACATCAGGTAAAATTGGGAAACCCCTCGATGTGAAAACCCGCTAGGGAGCGTTGAAAAAAGCTAAAGGGGGTCGGCTCTAGCGAAAACCCGAAAGGGCGGTAGAGCCGATAACGAGAAAATCTTCCTCTCCCCACCAGTCGGAACGGCCTTCCACCCACTCCTCGGTGAGTCGTTAGCCTCGCCAAGGGCAGGTCTTCAATCAACTTACACTGCTAGAGCATGAACCCTGTCATTCCCAGTTGGCCTTGCACTACCCCCACTTAGCTCGTCCAACCTTCGGCCCTTGCTTCGACACCACAGGTCAACTAGTCCTTGTGACAATCAAGCTCCTAGGCACCATCCCAGTAGGCTTCCATCCCAGCACATGCTCAGACACTTATCATTCTATGCGACTACATCCTACATCCCCTGCAAATCCAGGGCCTTCAAGTCTCGTTATAATCCCAGTTCTCTCCTACAATCCCTGATCCACCAGCCATAACTCCAGTCACATCTCTTGCCATGACTAAGTGGCCTTTCGCCACCATGTCATGAGGATTTATAAAAACCCTTATTAATGGCGGAATAATATCCAGCTACCCACACTTTCCAGTTCCAAGTCACGTCCCCTAACGGCAACACGCTATGGATGGCAGTCTCCAAAAAATATAAAGAAAAAGAATGAAAAGAATGGGGTTAAAAATAGAGATACCCCGGCAGGTCCAGTCGGCTCCATTACAAGGAGGCGACTGGGTGCAAACATTGCCACCAACCCAACTGAGGTGAAAACCCGAAAGGGCGCCTCACGCAAAATCGGGTAACCCCTCGGTGTGAAAACCCGCAAGGGCGCACCAGAAAAAGCAAAAGGGGGCTAGCACTGGCGAAAACCCGCAAGGGCGGTAGGGCTGGTAAAGAGAAAATAAAAAAAACACTCTCCCTCTCTACTCCTCACTGATGGGAGCCGTCAACCATGACATCTCGCCGATGGCGACCCCAGCATCACTCCACAACACCGGTGGCCACTACGCCCCTGAGGGTCTGCCATCACCAATTCCAGTTCCAGTATTTGGCTATACACCTCCACGTTTAGCCAACCAGCTCCAGTGTTCCGGCTACGGCACACCAACAGTTAGCCGCCAGCTCTCCGCTCCTAGTCCCGGATACAACGCCTTCATAGGCCTGCCGCCAGCCCAGTTCCAGCTCCGGCTACAACGCCTTCACAGGCCAGCCGTCAGCCCCCAATTCCAGCTTCGGCTACAAAGCCTTCATAGGCCAGCCGCCAGCCCAGTTCTAGCTCCAGCTACAACACCTTCACAGGCCAGCCGCCAGCTCCCATCTCCCAGTCTTGGCTACAACGCCTTCACAGGCCAGCCGCCAGCCCCCAGTTCTATCTTCGGCTATAACGCCTTCACAGGACAACCGCCAGCCCAGTTCCAACTCCGGATACAATGCCTTTATATGCCAGCCACCAGCTCCCAGCTCCCAGTCTTGGCTACAACGCCTTCACAGGCCAGTTGCCAGCTCCCAGTTCCAGCGCTGGCTACAACGCCTCCACAGGCCAGCCATCCGGCCTTGCTCCAGCTCCCAGCTATCACACCTTTCTAGGTCACCCAGTTGGGTTCAGCTCCAGTCCCCATTTCCAGTCACAGTCCCAGTTTCAATTCCCAGTCCTTGTCCCAGTCTCGGTCTTGGTTGCCACATCTTCCCAGGCCATCCAGTCAGCTCAATCCCAGTTTCCCAGACACATGCGAATCCCATTTTTTGGCTAACGGCATAATGCTAGCCAATACTGCTCGATCCGGTTCGGGGTCAATACACCCTGATGAATCACCTCTGCAACCCTAAACCACGTAAACTGTCCTGTTCTCATGGGCCTATGTTGGTTCCCTGGTATGCAGGCTTTCATCCTTCAAGGGGATTCGCCCCCACATATAGCCTTTTCTTTCCCCTACTACCTAGTGCTCAGCCTCCAGTTTCTAACATCGGGTTGTTGTGTCCCTGTGGTTTTGATGATAGCAAACACTATAAGTCATCATCTATTTTAGTCTGCATACTGTTTGAGTATGCATATAAATCTGTTTGAATCTGCATAGTCATCATCTGTTTTAGTCTACATACTGTTTGAGTCTGCATATAAATCTGTTTGTGTTGCATATGAATGTTTCATTGAACATCTTATCTGAATTACATAACCAACGAGCATGCTAAGGTTGTGTGTTGTGTGCATTGGTGCATTTCATAATTGTTGATGCATTTCATAATTGCATTTTATCTGGATTGTTTGATGTTAGTCTGTACAATGGGTGATGCTGCTATACCCTTTCAGCATAGTCTGTACATCTGTTAATAGCATGCCTGAACTTTGTTGAATGAAGTCTATGCGAACATGTCTCTCATGCATTATGTCTAAAGTCCATACATTGTCTGGACACACTCAAGTCCATACATTGTACTGTCTACACTTTGTTGCAGCTAATCTGAACATTCTTCAGTGAAGTCTATACATCGTCAGTGCATGAGCGTCTTACAAGTCTATACACTGTCTAAGTACAGCCATCGTCTCAATTAGCAAGTCTGTACATCCTTCAGTTGCATAACTCAAGTCTGTACATTCGTATGGATGCATAATGTGAAGTCTACACATCACACAGAATGCAAGCCACTAAGTCTGTACATTGCTGAATTGCAAGTGTCCAAGTCTATACACTGCATGTCCTGCACGCGCTGCAAGTCTATACATTGTCTGCCCTGCACTCAGCAAGTCCATACACTGCTTCTAGCATGCATGGGTTCAAGTCTATACATTGCTTATCTTTACCTACGTTCAGACACCAAGTCTATACATTGCTCACAGCACACACTAAGTCTGCACATCGTCCCCTTGCTTCAAGTCTGTACATTGGCCAAGTCTACACATCACCGTGTTCACTTGTTTCAAGTCTACACATTGGTTCAGGCTTTCCAAGTCTATACATTGGCCCTCAAAGTTTCCAAGTCTGTACATTGGCCTTCAAGCTTTCCAAGTCTGTACATTGGTTTAGGCTTTCCAAGTCTGTACATTGGTCTTCAAGCTTTCCAAGTCTGTACATTGGCCAAGTGTCTTGTGCTTTGAAGCTTTATCAAGTCTATACATTCGTTTATCATAAGTCTATACATTGTCTTCTACACAAACACTAAGTCCAAACATTGTAGCATGCATGATCAAACAAGTCTGTACACACTTCAGCACTCAAAGGCTGAACGTTCTTCAAGCTTAAGTCTATACATTGTGTTGCATCGTTGCACGCCAAGTCTATACATAGTCTGGCTGCCTGCACGCCATGTCTGCACATCGGTTGCACAGCACAACTAAGTCTATACATCCAGTTACATTGCATGTCTGTAGAGTCTAGACATTCGTCCCACAGTCTGCAGCTAAGTCTACACAGCCTCCATAGCAAGTCTATACAACGTCCCACAGCTGCGCAACAAGTCTATACATCGCTGCCAGCCTGCATGCTGAGTCTGTACACTGTGTCCGCCAGCCTACACGCAGTAAGTCTATACATCGCTGCTAGCCTGCAATGCAGAGTCTGTACACTGCATACACACTGCATCCTTAAGACTAAACTCTGCTGCTTTTATATGAAGTCTATACAGCCTGTGGCTTGTACATCGACTGAACTCTTCATTAATCCTGCAGGTGTCTGGGCACGTGATCCGAGGTAGGCACCTGGCACGTGATCCGAGGACAACGCCCTAATTGCTGTTGCTATAAATACGTAGCCTCCTCCATCTGGAGAAGACTGATCAAGAGAAAAAGAGACTGATCGAGAACAGAAAAAGGAAGAGTGATCGAAGTGAAGAGGAAAAGAGCAGAAAGAGCAGAAGAAAGAAAAGATGAAGATAAAGAGGAAGATGAAGTAGACAATGCAGAGTGTGATTCTGATGGAAATAGAAGAGTTGGAGCAGTGAGCTGCAGTAGTAGGAAAAGAAGAAGAGAAAAGAAGAGACAGAGAGAGCCGCGAAAGATAAGAAAAAGAAGAGTGAGAAGAAGAGAGAGCTAGAGTAAAAGAAGCTTCAACTGAAGATCAGTTTCTGCTGGACCGTGGATCAAATCCAGGCCAGCCAGCTCCTGCGAGAGCCACATTTTAATTTTATATTTCCAGCTTTTAGTTGCTGTATTTTCTTTTATTGTTTTCTTTTCAAACTGAACTTTGTTCTTCCGATTCTCTGGTTGGAGATCGGGTTCCTCCTGTGGACTCAGGAGAAGGGAGACTGTGTCTTCGGTCTGCAAGTGACTGAGTGTCGCTTGTGAGTTCCCTCTGGTTTCAGAGGAAGGGAGTCCTTGACTTCGGTTACAGGTAGTGGTTGCTACTTGTGTGTTCCCTCCTGGTCTGGAGGAAGAGAGACCTAGTCTCTGGTCGCAAGTGGCTGGGAGTCACTTGTGGTTCCCTCTGGCTTTCAGAGGAAGGGAGACTTGGGTCTCCGGTTGCTAGTGACTGTGTGTCACTAGTGGGTTCCCTCCGGTCTGGAGGAAGAGGGGATGTTGTTCCCCTGGTCAAGCTATGTGGCAGTAACTTGTTTGCAGACTGAGTCTGCTTTCTAGCTGATTGCTAGTGGAAGCCTCACTCCGGTTGGGAGTGAGGGGTGGACGTAGGTCTGTGGACCGAACCACCTAACAAATCCCTTGTGGAGTGGTTTGTTTGATTGCTTGCTTCCGCTAGATGCATGCTAGGACCGTGATCTGATTGATTATTCATGTCATAGAGTTTAATTGGGTTTGCATCTTTTATGTTTAAGCAATTGTCCACTAATCTTTTGCTTATCATTTCATACGAATTTCAAATTGGTCAAAACTCTTTGGAAGATCCATTCACCCCCCCTCTTGATATGTGTTTATCTATCGCACCAAACTATCAATTGGTATCAGAGCTAGGTTCTCTGACTGATCAGATCCAACGATCTGCAGAGGATCCTGTTGTCTTTGGTGCATTTCTGAATTTACTCTCTGCTGCATTAATCTGCTTGTCGATTTAATCAATGGGTTCTCCACCGGTTTTCAATGGCTCTAATTTTAACTCTTGGGTTAGCAGTCTACATAACTATGTGAATTTGATGGATCCGTATCTGTGGAAGTTAATCTCACATGGTCCTCACAGACTACCAAAGAAAGAGTCCAAATAGACTGACAGTCACAGATCAAAACATGGAGAGAATCAGAGAGTTTTGAATCTAATGAAAGAAGCTACTGACAGGCTCTACATTCTTGTTTTTATGACTGCAGGTTCGCTAAGGACATTCTGGATAAGCTGAAGCTAGCTCAGAGGAGAAATGAGGATAGCTGCCTGATGGCTGACAAGAGCAACCATGGCAGTGATCAAGATGAATCCGAAGATGCTGAAGAGGTAACCAACCCTTTCTCTAGTTACATTTTAGACGACTGGGAAGATGCCTATGCCAATCTGTTAGAATCCTATGAAAGACTAAAGAAGAAGAATAAAAAACTGATAAAGAAGCTAAAGAATCATGAGGATGCTAAATCTCGAGGTGAAAACCCTGAAACTCTGAAAATTGAAAATGACATATTTAGAAGACAGTTAACAGATTTTGATTCTATTAGTTCAGACTAGATCATTCGAAATCTGAAAAACAAACTCTTACGAAACAAATTGGATTACACAAAAAGGAGAATCAAGAGCTTGTTTGTGAAATTGCTGAACTAAAGGAAAGACTCAGCTCAACTGATGATGATCAGGCTCATAACAATGATGTTGTTCAAAATGAAGAACTAGTTATTGACACCTGTTTTATGACCAATAAGTTGGGTCATCTCCTTGTTTATCCATATGATGCTCTAAGTTGTTCACTCTTCATCGAGTCTCCTTGATCAGTTTGAAGCCTGTTCTTGGGTCATCTCTCCTTGGTTGAGTGTGGTTCCTTGTTGGATGAAGCTTAGCATGCTCTTATCAATTTTGATTCTCATTATAAATAACGGTCCTCATTGGGGGCGTTACTTCTATATAACGCATGATCCCTGGGCTATTACTTATTGAAGAGTCCTAAAGTTTGAGGCCTTTGTTCTAAAGCTTATCCTCTTGCTTATCCGTTGAATATAACAGTCTGTTGTGCAACCGTTATTTATTTCAACGCGTCCAGCCTTGACCGTTACTTTCCTTCGAGAGTCCAACTTGTTTGATCTTCTTCCTGTTGATCTTATCTCTTTTGAGATAAAGTTAAATGTAACGGACGTTCCCTGGCGCGTTATTTTCATGTGGCGGTCTGTCGAGTAGCCATTACATCCAACAGAGAGTCCTGGTAGTTCAGGCCTTTTTTTATGCTACTCCGTGGTCGAGATAAGAGTTTGAATTGTTGATTTCTCTTCCAAATCTGATTCTCAGAACCTTCTGTTTGTTTCTATGGACTCTTGGTGATATTATCTTCAGGGATTTGCTAAGAGTTATCCTTTTATCTTGCTGGATTATCCTCTGCTCGACCGGAGAGTTTGAGGGTCTATAAATAGCACCCTTAACTTCATGGCCCGAGGGAGGAAGATCTGGAGTTCGCGTCGAAGTGCTGCCGCATTCTGGAGTCACATCTGACCAAGGAGAATTGTCTTTCACGTTCATTTGCTTCACGGTGAAGGGAGTATTCGTTCCATTGGTTTTCAAAGTTCATCATTACATATTATGTTCTTCCTCATCTCCCTTTCATCAAAAGCATTGTCCTTTTTCTTTTCTCCACGTTCTCCCTGGTTTTTCATCATCTAAACATCCTCCTATCTTTTTAAAACGCCCAGAGGGGTTAAAAAACCAAAACCTTCTCGGTACTTTCCTTTCCTTTTGCATGCTATTGAGTTTATTGAAGAATTGATGCTATATTATTTAAAGGGCTAATTTGAGTCTGTTTTCTTGTGTTCTCATGTTCTTTGGCAGGTTTACAGGTTCACCATACGAGGCCCAAGTCTTCTGGCCGGCTGGAAGAGTTGGAGTTAAAAGAATTCACAAACTATTACTACAGGTTATTTGACGGTCTTGTGGAGGCGCGTCAGATTCATATAGCGGTTCATCGAGCGACCGTCACTTCTAAGTGACGCGTGGACTTTCAGCCGTTACATTCTGTTGATCTGCAGATTTCTCTGATTTTCTCTCTCTCGTGGGGGGGGGGGTGCTTCATCCACCTATTTCCAAGGTATTTTCAAGTCTTTGGCTTGTTTCTACTTTGGTGGCGATCACATTCTTTCTTGGTATTGGGCATTAACTTTCTCTTTCTCTCTCATATCTCTTATTCTCTTTCCTTGCTCCACCCTTTGTGTGTGTTTTTATTTGCTTTTGCTCCACGCCCGGCGTGTGTTTTTCTTTATTTCCTTAGTTTAGTCTGATGATTGAGATAGCATGCCCATGTTAGAGCTTGTTCTGGTTGCCTAGGTTCATGGTTTGCATGTCCTTAGGTCGATTGAGATCTTTGATTTTTGCTTATCATCTTTATTGCACATAAAACAAAAGGAAGAAGAGAAGCAAAACAAATCAACAGATAAGTTTTTGGCGATCACGGTGGGACATCTTGTGCCAATCGTGTCTTGATGCCTGTTTAAACCTGCCATCATTCCCTTGTTTGATTGTCCTCGGATCTCCCTCTTACTTCATCTTATTTCTAGTTTTCTGGGTTTTCTGACGGTCCTCTGTCCCTGCGTTACTACACTCTAACGCAGGGGTATTGGACTGTTATACGCCTGATCCTGTGTGCGGGCTTTTCACGGATTTCCCATTTATTTCTGGTTGTTTTTGGCTCTCTGGCTCATCCGACGGTCCTGGTGCTCTGCGTTATCTTACTTCTAGCGGTCTGGTCCGCGACCGTTATTATCTTCTGACGTAGGGTCTATAGACCGTTATGCTCCAGACAGGTACGCATCCCGAGGTGCATTACTTTTTCGCAGTTTCTGCTGTGATTTCCTTGCTTGGGTGATATCTGACTTCCTCCCTGATTGTTCTACATATTTACATCATTGTGTGCATAGTTGTTTGCTAGATTCTAGGCTAGATTTTGCATGCACTCTGGTGCACATAGGTTCATTCATACTTTCATACATTAGATTGCATTTTCCTACCTTGGTGTGTGGACCTCTCGTCTCCATATTCCTTGGGGCCGACTAGGAAATCACACCAGGGACCTCCATAAGTCCCCGCGAGCTGTGGATTCCCACACGGACGCCGGGCCGGTTGTACCTTTTCCACCCGGTGTCTAGGGTTGCATAAGTGAAGGAGTGGTCACACTTAGAGTCAAACCAAGCTTTACATCCATCTCCTGTCAGGAACCTATTGTTGAGAGCTCGTATTAATCCATCCACTAAAGTTCCAAAGGAGAAATCATAAGAATCTTGAAGCATCATATTAAACAACTTGGTTGACTTTGAGTGTCTTCATCTCTTGCTACTTATATCTTTATGATAAATCGTCTAAGTTTGGTTGCTCATTGCGTGTTGGTGTTGTGTTGTTTGCATCTTGTTAAGGTTGTTCGTTGCATGTGGAGTTATTTTCGTCAGTTGGAAGCACCTCCTAGGGTCAGCTCATTCTCCAAGTTCTACTCAAATCCGCTCTTCGAATCTACCATGGCTTCTTTCAATCCTCCCCGTTCCCAGGAGGATTCTCTTCCTCAAGGGCTTCTTCAAAACCCTGCTAGGGTTACCTCGTTCTCTTCTAGAGAGGGGACGGCCCCTCTTCCGTCCTCTACCTCCATGGAAGGTGGTCAGGCTACCCCTTCCTTCTCTACTCCTTCTGCGGGCTCCATTCTCCAGATGATGGCCCAATTGGACCCGGCCCAACTCCAAACTGTCTATCAGGCCATGCAAGGATCCAATATCTCCCCTCCCACGATTATGCAGGGTCAATCCAATCCTCTCATCCAGCCCACTCCAATTAATCTCACTCCAGTCCAACTCCGGACCATCACATTCACCGGCATGGAGACGGGCCAATCTTCCGCTTCGGCCCAGCAATCTTTTGACCAAGGGAAAGCTCCTATCCCTTCTTTCACGCAGATGGATCATCACTTGTCTAGCCCACTTGTTCCACAAGTCCTACTGGGTCCCTCCGATTTTCTGAACCCTCAGTAAGGGGTGGTCCAAGCCCACTCCAATCTGGGTCAATCTCAGACCCAATATCCTTCTTATGGACCCCCTATGTCGGCTGCTTATCCTTCGGCTCCTTCTTATGGGCTCCCACCTCCTACTACAATTCACCCCTCTGCTCCTCAACTTCAAGCATCATCTCTTGCTACCCCTGCTCCATCCCGAGAGCAGGAATTGCTTGATAAATGGGCCACCATGCAACAACAACTCGACTTCCTCCAGAAACGGGTTGGCCCACAATCCTTGGCCGATGTTCATGTTCCCAGTTTCCAGAACATCCGGTTCCCTCCCCAGTCTGAGCTCCCCAATTATAGATTATATGACGTGAACGGCAATCCCTTTATTCACGTAAGGGATTTCTTATATGAATCGGCCCAATTCCAATATGATGATCGTCTTATGGCGTATTTATTCCGCCGATCATTGGACAGTGTTGCACTGGAATGGTTTTATTCGCTACCATTGGAAGAAGCAGAGAGCTTTAAAGTAGTAAAAGACAAGTTTATTCAGCGGTTTCAAGACCGGGTCGGCCCGAAATATTCTTTCACAGATCTGGTGGCCGAAAAGATGAAAACAGATGAGGAGTTTGCCACTTATGCAGATAGGTGGAGGCAGATGGCCGCTAGAGTACCCGGCCATATTCCGGAGGAAGAGAAGGTCAAGCTACTTATTTCAAATGCTACTCCAACCTTCCGAAACATCCTGGCAATGAACGACATAGCCAACATGCACCAACTATATAGTCGGGCACGCTTTATTCAGACTCAGTTCAAGGACTCCCCTATCCATTCTCTGTTCGAAAACCAAAAGCCCAAGTACCATAAAAAGCTACAAGGGCCGGTTACAGAAGGGGTCCAAACGAATGAGCAGGTTCAAGCCGTTGCTTTTCCATTCCAAAATGCACCTTTCCGCTTCCCTCAAAACCCCCGCACTCCACAAAATCCCGCTCCACAGAACTTCCAAATCACTCCGCAAAACCCTCTGCCCACCTTCACCATTCCACAAAACACCTTTGCCGCACCACAGCAACCACCACAACCCCCACAATACCATAATGTCCCTCGACCCAACGGCTATAACAATAACCCAAATAACAAGCGCCCGGCTCCCAAAAGGGCACAATATCCTCCACTGCCAGAAACCCTCACGGATATTTTCTCGGCTCTTATGTCGGTTAATGCTATACAGCTTCCTCCGGAACGGCCCAACTGGAATCCGACCGTTGATCAGATGAAGTATTGTATGTTCCACAGGCAACCGGGACATGCCATTGAAGAATGTTTTCAATTCCGGGACCTAGTATATGATCTTCATGAAGGACAGAGGATAGATTGGGCCGAAATGCACAGGGCCATTGTTGAGATTAAAGAAACGAGAAGGCAGCTGCAGAGGCAGCAAGTGTAGCAACATCTAGCACCGCAGCCGCAGCAGCCGCCGCAACAGCAGCAACCACAGTAGGTTCAGGATCTGGGGATCCATCAAAATCCGATGCCAAACCATCCACCCGCTCCACAACCTCAGCCGCCGATGCCGGCTCAAGTCAATGTAGTCCAACCCCCGGCTCCTAACACCGAGTGGTCTTTTGATGATGATGGTACTGCACCACAAGTAATGGCCCTCCACCATAACCACCGCAACCCCCTCACTCCTTCATTTATCCTCCCTACACACCCAACACCCTCTCCGCTTGTCCTTCCATTCACACCCGCACCAGCAAATCCACCACCACACACAGTGCCATCATACCCACCATTAGTTACCCCCGCTACGATCATAACCATCCCATCATCCAATGCTCCGCACGTCACCCTACCTACACTCGTCCTCCCACCATCCGCACCATCCCCCATCATCACCCCACCTTCCGCTCATCCCACGCCACTCATCCAGCCACCATCTCTTGTTAACCCCAACATTACCTACCACCAAATCACCTCTCCTACGCAGTCTATTCCACTCATCCACCCTACCGGGCCAATAATATCATCTCCCGACGCCGTGGCAAATTGCGCCTTAAGAAGCGGGAAGTTGTTCCATCAAAATTACCCCACTACCTCCAAGCCCCAGTCCTCTCAGCCAACAGCCAAGCAAGAAGAGGCCGAACCTCTAGTAGGAACTCAGTATGACTTGCTACATCATCTGGACCGAGTGCCCGCCAAAATATCAGTTCTGGAACTTATCAAGAGGTCCACCCTTCATCAAGATGCCCTCAGGGATTTCTTACAGAAGGTGATGGTCAGCGAGGACATGGCAGTTGACAGCTTACCAACAGCACTAGCTACTATTTCTAAAGGGCCGGCACTTACATTCTCAGAAACCGAGCTAGCACCTCCAGAGGCTCGGCAGATGCCGCTCTGCATTACAATTATTCTGAATAAGGTCAGCATTGAGGCAGCACTGGTTGACACAGGGGCTTCAATTAATGTATGCCCGCTCAGTACCCTCCGAGCTTGCAATATACCTGAAGGGCTACTGCGACCTACCCCCACCACTATAGCAGCATATGACAACTCGAGGAGAGCATGCCACAGGGTAGTCACTATTCAAGTGGAGCTCGGGCCCCTCACTATGCCCGTGGAGTTCTATGTGCTGGACATTGACCCCATGTTTAAGGCGATCTTGGGTCGTCCATGGATTGATACACTCGGTGCCGTACCCTCCACCGCACATCAGTGCGTCAAATTCCCTTTCCAAGGGAGGGTCGTCAAAGTCAAGAGCTTGTCCACGGTTCAATCGGTTAAGGCCATTTCAGAACAGATTCTTCCTACACTTTGGCCAAGCAGCCGACCCGTCATATCAGTGCTGGATTTGAACTTTCCTTGGGCTTATACACCTCCTAGGCCCATCACTACTCCAGTTAACATCAAGATGAAGCCCCAGATCCGAGACTCAAAAGGGTGGAACATTATACTGAAACTGGGCTACCAACTGGGGAGAGGCCTCGGTGCACAATTACAAGGAATGACCAAGCCCATACCCAAGGGGAGAAAGATGGGAAGGAGAGGTCTTGGCTATCGAGAAACTGCATTATCTATGATGGGTGATTCTGGGCCACTCACCTGGGACTACCGTCAACACCTTGTCCGAGGGCCTCTCCAGCCCGGCACATTAGCTCTGCAGCCAGCTCCGTCAGAGAGAAATACAGTATGTCCGGTTGCTAGTCCATCGCCAGCACTAAAAAGGCCAGAAGATGATATGCTTGATTATGGTCAAGCCCTTCAGGGGTTGTTTCATGAAGAAGACTACCAGAAGAAGCAAGAGGTTCGGCTCATGCAATGGAGACCGAAGAAGCGGCCAGTCGATGATCCACGGGAGGAGGGGAGCTCGCCGATTGTCTTTTCTTGGTCTCCCTCCCGCTTTCAATCTCTCCTCCAGCAATGGGAGTTCTTACCCCGTCTTCTCCTATCATGGTAAATCCATCCTTCGTTGATCCGCCCGAGATTCTATTTGTTCCTTGCGCTTGCGGGCACTGCCCGCCCATTGATCTATCCACTCTATTCACTCCTCCTCCTCCCAACGCCCAACTCCATGAGATGTGGTTCTCATCTTCCGATCCCTTCTTTGACTGCATCTTCCCCGAGCTATTCCCTATGCAGCTCCCGCCTCCTCCATCTTGCTGTATAGTCTCTGCTGATCTCCAAAAAAAAATGTCAAATTCAAAATGGAGATTTCAGTGGAAGATTATGCTACCTTGTCTCCACCCTCATCCCAGGGGCACGAGTCCCCTGCTCCTTCCCTTCCACTAGGTCTCCTTTCTCCTAGGTTAGGATTAGGGTCTATCAAGTCTAGGGAAGTAGAATTAGTTAGATCTAAAGAAGTAGGGTCTTGTTCTAGGTCATCCAACCCTTCCTCCTCTGAGCCGCGCCCGCTTGCGCGCCCTCCCAAATCTGTTCCTGATAGGTTCTTGCAAGACCTAGCTCAGCGTTGTCATGCCCTTTTAAAATGTCCGAATTTGTTGCTACGGTAATTACGATTGAGGATGGAGAAGAAATAGAGGGGGCGTGGGGCGATGACGGACTCGGCATCTATGAAATCCTGGATGAAAAAGATCCGGTTAATGAGGACAGCGACGTAGATGACACTGCTGATCTGTACGTGCAAGGACTTAAGAAATTCGACGAGCCATCATCAGCAGTGGATGAACCTACGAAAGAAATCGATCTGGGAACCGAAGAAGACCCCAGGCCCATCATTATTGCTGCTAATCTCCCTCCACAAGTAGAAGAAGATTTGATCAAGGTTCTAAGGGAGTATAGCGATTCCTTCGCCTGGTCTTATGAGGACATGCCAGGTCTTGACCCCTCTTTAGTAGAACATCGACTCATGCTTAAACCAGGGGCAACACTGGTGAAACAACGGTCACGAAGATTTCACCCCCACATGGCCTTAAGGATTAAAGAAGAAGTTGACAAGTTATATAAGGCCAGATTCATTAGAGTTGTCCTATATCCTCAGTGTGTGGCAAACATAGTCCCTGTCATCAATAAGGATGGAAAGGTGCGTATTTGCATCGATTTCAGGGATCTCAATAAAGCATGTCCCAAGGAAGATTTCCCGCTGCCTCACATTGATGTCTTGGTCGATAGTACCGTCGGGTACGAATCGTTGTCATTTATGGATGGTTACTCAGGATATAATCAAATCCGTCTCACTCCAGAAGATCAAGAGAAAACCTCCTTCACCACGCCCTAGGGCACATATTGTTATGTGGTTATGCCGTTCGGTCTGAAGAATGCAGGCACCACCTATCAAAGGGTGATGATGGCCATCTTCCCTGACATGATGCATATCTATATGGAAGCCTATGTGGATGACATTTTGGTGAAGTCAAGAACCAAAGAGGAACACCCCTCTATCCTGACTAAGGTGCTGCAAAGAGCCAGGGAGTACAAGCTTAAGATGAATCCGAAGAAGTGTGTATTCGGAGTCTCTTCAGGGAAGCTGTTAGGTTTCATAGTGAGCAAACGGGGGATCCAGATTGATCCTAACAAAGCATAGGCAGTCATGACATGCCTCCGCCTAAGAACATTATAGAACTTCGAGGATTGATCGGTCGATTGCAATTCAGTAGAAGATTCATATCCCAACATTCTCAAAGGTGCCGTCCATTTTATGAATTACTTAAGGCAGGAGTTAAGTTTGAATGGAATGAAGATTGTCAAAAGGCCTACGAGGACTTACAGGAATATCTATCCAATCCCCCGGTTTTACAACCTCCTATCCCTGGGAAACCCCTTATCCTATACATCTCGGTTATCGAAGACTCCCTAGGGGCGGTATTAGCACAAGTAGACGATGAAGGGAAAGAGCGGGCTGCGTATTACCTCTCTCGGTTATTCAACCCAGCTGAGTCGAGATACACCGCTATGGAGAAGACTTGTGCCGCCTTAGTGTGGGTAGCTCAGAAGCTTAAACACTATTTTCTTGCCCACCCAGTTAGGTTGATCTCTAGAATGGACCCGATTCACTATCTCTTAGAAAAGCCCGTCCTTTCTAGTAGGTTAGCTCACTGGCAGAGCTTCCTCTCTCAATTTGAGATCACATTCGTCATTCAGAAGGTGGTCAAAGGATACGCCATCGCTGAGCATCTTGCCCATCTTCCTATTCCTCACTCTGATTCTATTCAGGACGATTTCCCGGATGAGCATCTCTCAGTTCTCTCTCACCATCCCTTCTGGTCTCTGCACTTCGATGGTGCACTCAGTTCTCAAGGCCGAGGGATTGGCGCTGTTCTGCTTACTCCCGTAGGAGTAACTATTCCCTTTGCTTATCAACTTCAATTTCCTGCTACCAACAACATCGCTGAGTACGAAGCTCTCTTGGCTGGACTGAAGCATGCCTATCTCCTAGGTGCGCGTTATTTAAACATCATCGGAGACTCTCAGCTCGTCTTACAGCAAGTTCTGTCCACTTACCGTACTTGTGACCCCAAACTCAAGCCCTATCAAGATTTGGTCACGCTTCTTGCTAGGCAATTCCGTAAGCTAATCTATATCCATACTCCTCGTTCTCAGAATATCCTAGCTGACGCTCTAGCATCTCTTACTTCCTCTCTATCTTTTCCTCTCAGTCGGAACACTGAGACTATCGTCGTTCAGAGATTGGACGCACCCTCTCCTCAGGACCCTTGCTTCATCAACCTTAGGAAGGCTATGGAGGCAAGGCTGAGAAGGAAGATCTCATGGAAGTATCTCTAATGGAGTTAGAAGAGATTCTGGATGAAGAGGAGCTGCCTTGGTATCATGAAATCGAGTTGTTTTGCAAAGAAGGGTCATTCCCAGAAGGGGCAAACACTGAGCAGCGCAAGTCAATAAGGAGAGCCGCCTCAAGGTATACTATTGTCGCAGGAGAACTGTACAGGCGCGCTACTAATGGAATGCTCATGAGATGCTTGGATGATAATGAGGCTTGGAAAGTGGCTGAAGTAGCCCATTCTAGTGAGTGTGGAGGTCATGTCAATGGCCAGGCTCTAGCGAAGAAAATCCTTAAGCAGGGCTACTACTGGCCCACTCTAGAGGAAGATTACTCCCTCTATGTCCGGAGGTGTCTTAAGTGCCAACTCCATGCTGATAAAATCCATGCTCCAGCTTCATCTCTCCACCCTCTCTCTGCTCCTTGGCCATTTTCTATGTGGGCTTTCCACGTTGTCGGCCCGCTCGGTGATCCTAATTCTCAGACCAAGCAGAAATCCTTTATCCTTACCGCCACTGAGTACTTCACCAATTGGGCCGAAGTCGAGGCGTATGCAGAGATCAAAGCTTCAACGGTGTGCCGCTTTATCATGAAGAATATCATCTCGCGATTCGGAGTGCCAAGCAGCATCATCACCGACAACGGGCCCCAGTTTGTATCTCAAGAGCTCAAGGACCTATGCAAGAAGTTCAATATTGCATTGCATCATTCATCTCCATATTATCCTCAAGGCAACGGTCAAGCCGAGGCCACTAATAAAACCCTTCTTAAAATCATCAAGAAAACATGCGAATCTCATAAGTTTTCCGACTGGCCAGAAAAATTAGTGGAAGCTCTGTGGGCTTACCGCACCTCCGTTCGTACTCCCACAGGACAGACTCCCTATGCTCTTACCTATGGGATGGAGGCGGTGCTCCCATATGAGATCCTGATCCCTTCCCTTAGAGTGCAACTCGATAAGGAACTTAATCTCGATGAACGTCGAGAGGCGTTGCTGGTCCAGTTGGAACTCTTAGATGAGAAGAGGATGAATGCGGCCGATCACGTATCCGTTTATCAAAAGAGAGTTTCACGTTATTTTCAAAAGAAGGTAGTCGAACGTAAATTTCAAACAGGTGATATGGTTTTGAAACGCAAATTCATTTGGTCTTCAGGTCTTACGTCTAAATTGCAACCTAACTGGGAAGGGCCGTTTGTCGTGAAAGAAGCTTATCCAGGGAATGCTTATCGTTTAGTGAACGCGGAAGGTGAGGAGCTCTTTCACCCGTGGAATGGGTTGTACCTTAAGCGGTTCTTTCCTTAGAGTCTAATCAGTGTCACCCCGGGCAACAAGATGTTCATCCTATTTCTCTAAAAAAGGGTCCCGAGTAAAGGCAATCACACACTACACGACATCCCTGGTCAGGTTTTCCGCTTTAAAAGACATCGTTTCTCCTTAGCCATGCTTTGGGGGAAAGTTGAAGTCCCTGTCCGTTTCTTCCTTCGGCTGAATCCAGGGGCAAGAAGTAAATAAGGAGGCGGCAACTAATCCAGGCACCTTGACGAGAGGAGGTCTCAAATAGGGGCAGTCTGTTAGGACCTGACGCCAAGAGAAATAAGAAAAGAAAGCAAAGGATTAATCTCTACGATAAAAATCAAAAGTATCATCTCGAAGGTCTATTGAGTATAAATTGCAAAAGCTCCAAAAAAGCAAGAAAGAAAAAGAAATCTAGGCATGACAAGAGTGGCAGTACAGTTCCCTGCGGGACAAATGAGCCCGATCGCATGCATGCCTAGAGTGGACTAAGGTTCGACGACGGACGCAAAGTCCCGGCGCAACAGGCCAAATTTCTAATGGATTGTCTGGAGAGGAACTCAAGTCCTTAAAACTTCTAAGTCTGGCCTAAGCTTACCCCCGTGTTCTATTTTCCTTTTTCAGGATTGAAACTAGTACCCTGGGTATGGCCCTGGAAGAAACACCGTCATGAAAAATTTGGGCCTTGGTCAGGGGTGTCACCTCATTGCACGCCAACCTCAGGATTCTCAATACAATACGGAGGGCCCGCGTTGCTAGGGAAAACAACGTATTTCAAAAATCCAAAAATAACATATATTTCAAAAACCCAAAAACAACATATTTCAAAAATCCAAAAAACATCAAATATTTCCAAAACACACACAAAAAAATTTGAATATATTTTCCAAAATCCAAAAATACCATCATATGTGTCGCATGCATCGCATTATTTCTATTATGTTTTTTTTCCCGCCTATTTAATAAGGCTCCACCCCTTGACCAAATATCGAGAAACGGTCATTATCTAACTCGCTTCGAGGCAAGGGGTTGAGTCTAAGAACAGATCTAACTTGCTCCATGTTTAAGTGTGTGCAGAACGCAGGACCAAGAATAAAGCTGAAATCTCACAACCATGTAGGTTCAAGTCTGTGACGCGCCAGATACAGGCCGTCACATTCGTTTAACGGTCCATGCTAGCCCGTTACATCTCTTCAGGCCTTCACTTTGACTCTCTCAGCAGCTCTCTCTCTAACGGTCTGGGGCACGGCCGTTACTACTCCTAACGGTCTATCGTTGGACCGTTACTTCCTCCAGAGGATTTAGTTCTCAGAGCATACACTATAACGGTCTGTAGCCTCACCGTTATCTCCTTGTAACGGCCCTGCTCGGATCCGTTACTTTCTCCAGAAGCTCTGTTCTGCTGGTCATGCTAGCCGATCAATCCACGAAATGCACATCCGTTCAACTGAAGCAATCCCATCTTATTCAAGTGAACTTAATGAAACATGAAATTGATAAGAGTTCCAACTCTGATTGTCAAATCACATCATTCATAAAAAGAAAATCAAACTACATTTAGCCTCTTATCCGCAAAAGGGCGGATCTTCCTCAACTCTTTCAGGTAGCCACGGCGTGCTTCGTCGTTCTCTTCTACTTCTTCTTACCACGGGCGCACCTTGCTGATCTCCCACATTGTCAGCACGTTCCGTACTGCTCTCTCGCCGTCCTCGGTCCCCATCTTCCTAGATAGAAGGGGAGGGTAGTGTGATAGTGCAGAAACTTTGGTTCGAGGAAGCCCGATCTGAAGATGGCACCGGTGTGGGTTGTAGATCGCCATGGTGGTGTTTCCCACTAGCTAGAGGTCCAGGCCTTGACGCCGCAGTATTCTAAGGAGAGCGCTCCGAAGGATCCTTGGTCGCATGATGAATTTGTCCATTGGAAGGGTGTTGAAGAAGAGGCGCCATTCATCCCGAGTTTTCTTGTCTGCCGTCCTACATTCAACCTGTGAAGAAAATCCAGATGCCCCTCCAATGAAGAAGAGAGGGTGGCTCCCGAAGATCCAGCTAGCAGAACTAATATCTTCCTTTGGTTGGAATTTGATTCTCACTCCCATCCAACACTCAAGGAGTATCATGGAGCCGAACAAAGGTCCTCCTAAGCAAACCAAGCTGAGTCCTTCATAGAGGTACGATAGGATCGCTTGAGAGATGGACATTCCCCACCACAACCCACTAATAATGCTGAGATTTTGGGTATCTAAAAGGTGGTCGGTTGTAGTGAAAAGGAAGACCCCGCATAAGTAAACCGCCACCGCCTTGGCTATTGTTTCGTGTCTCTCCCACTTATTTTTACAATGAGACACTATCCACTGTGCTAAGGGTATCAAGGGAATGTGCCGTGGGCTGATCATGGTCCTCACGTCCTTTGGATTATGGATGAAATCCCTCAAAATTTAGGACGGGTCGATAGGCTCAATCGTGTAGCAAACTCGGTCTTCATCCCCCACCTTAGTATTAGGAAGGGCTAAGTAGGTTTCTACCTCCTCTAATAGGACTGTTGCTTCGAAGGAAGGGAAGATGAAGGTGTGTGTTTGTGGATGCCACAATTCTATGAGGGCTAAAATGCTAGGCCAATCTAATGTCAATTTCTGGAAGTTCTTGCCTAAAACCGAGAGAGGTTGGAGGTGCCATACTTTGAGAATTGATGTGACCTCTAAAGGGAGTGCCTTTACCATGGGAGCCACCCACTTCAGATTAGAATAGCATCTTGGACCGGGGAGGGGCTAAGAAAAGAAGAAGATCATGAGGAAGAAGATGAAGTGCAGGAAATTCTGAACTTGGTTAGGCCATGGAAGCTTACCACTCTTTGAGTATTGGAGCTTAGGTGCTTGGGAATTGAGGTCAGCCTTTGTAGCTTTCCGTACTCCTTTCTTGCAGCTTTGGGTCCGGTGTAGACTTTCTCCTCCATAGCCATCACCTCGAAGCTTCTCTTCATCTTGTTTCCTGCCCTTAAGAGAGGTTTTTTAGCCCTTCTAGCAGAGAATTCAGAAAGATACGATTTTGGCTAAGTTTCCAAGTTTTAAAGGTTTGGTTTCGGCTTTAAAGAGATAAGATTCGGATTGGAAGGCTTTATCTTAAGTCTGGGAGGAGTCTAGAACGGATTTGAGGCTTCCTATCTCGGGTTTTGCCCCTTACGGCTCAATCCGTCTCGGAATACAATTCATTATCTAACGGTCTGTCGCTAGACCGTCAATTTCCTCTGACGCGCCAGATCTGGGCCATCACATTTTCTGTGGGTTTAATTTGATCAAACCTGTTCTGTCAAGCTTAACGGTATAGCATTAGACCGTTATATCCTTGTGACGCATTCTCTCTGAGCCGTTACATTCTCTGCTGATCAATTTTGGCCTCTACTTGGTCAATCATTCTTAACGGTCTTGCTAATGGCCGTTATCTGCCTCTGACGCACTGCGCCTGAACCGTGGCATTTCCTGCATATTTGGTTAAGTCTGTACATCCCCTTCATCATCCCAGTCTACATTCATTTATCATATTGAAGTCTGTACATTCGTTTAAGTCCATGCACTTTTGAAGTCCATACACCGTTGATGAAGTCTGTACGTTCGTTGAAGTCTGTACATCAGCTTCAAGTTCACCATCATTTTCGAAGTCTATACATTCTTCACCATCATTTTCGAAGTCTATACATCCCCCATTCTTTGAAGTCTATACATCCTACTCGTTGAAGTCTATACATCACGTTCTTTGAAGTCTATACATCCCATTTGTTGAAGTCTATACATCGCATTCACTTTGAAGTCCATACATCAGGTGCAAGTCTATACATTCGTCAAAGTCCATACATTCTCCAAGTCTGTATAGTCTTCATCCCAAGTCTATACGTCCACACCGCTTCAAGTCTGTACATTCTTGATTTAAGTCTATACATTGCCCAACATGAGCACAAGCCCCAAGTCTGTACATCCCTTGTCCAAGTCCATACATCCTTGCTGCTGTGTGCATGAAGTCTACACATCATCTGGATGTCTGGACTCGAAGTCTACACATCGCTTGGGCAAGGTCTACACACTGAGTACAGTCAGTACGTTCATAGTTCAACATTGCTTTTCCATCTCTAATGATCTAGCATTTGGCCGTTACTTGTATATAACGCACCATCTCTGAGCCGTTACTCTTCCTGCTGCTCAGTTCTGCAAAGTTGGGCACTGTCCTTTCTAACGGCCTCCACCCGATGCGTTACTTGATCCTGACGGTTTGGGTATAGACCGTTACATTATCTGCTACTGTGACTTGTGCTATTTCTATCTGCCTCCGTGTAGACCTGGCGGTCCTACAGGCTTCCTATTCTGTTTATCCTGTACATCCACACATTATCTCATCCCCAACGTTCACATTTCATCTGCTCTTTAAACCCGTTCTTTAGCGCATCCACATACATTTCCTGCATTACCAATCACACATTCTCACATTCATTCTTGCCTTCATTTACGCATCCATTCATCCACACATTCACAAACAAAAAAAACCAAAAAGAACTTTTCATTCTCATTTTCATTTCATATAAGTCATGTACAAGTAAAAAAATAAAAGAAAAATGCATCACTCGGCCGGCTTGTCTCCCGGGCCGCCGTCACTATCCCCTGTGCCCTCCGGCTACCTGGCTGATGGTCCCATGGCACTGTGCTCTCCCTCCTGCTGGCGTCTGTGGTCCGCCTCCTCATTCCTCCGATGGTCAGAAGAACTAGTGAAGTACCCTAGAAATCCGCTGCTAGGGGCCGCGCTCTGGGTCCAACTGCTCGTCCCCGACTTCTTCCCAAGGAGACGGAGTGCATCCTTCAAGGCCCCGATCGCGCCCTTCATCTCGAAAGTCTGCACTCGGAGTTGGTCTCGCTCACCTCTTAGGCGCACAACATCAGCCCTAAGTCTCTTCACCTCTGTATCATCCGGACGTCGCGGGGTCTCCGCCCTCAATCGGGCCATCTCTACCCGCACAAGCTCTGTCTCTGCTCGGGCTCGCTCAGTCTCTGCCCGACTCCTCTCTATCTCTGCCTGGAGACGCTCTGCCTCCGTTCGAGCCAACTTTGCCTCGGCCACTGCTACGGCCAGCTCTCTCGCCTGTAGTTCGTATTTCACTTAGTTAGTCGCATAAGCATCTAAATTGCATAAAAGCATAAGCATTTGAGTATAGCATTTAGCATCTTACCCGCTCCGCGAGGGTGGCCTCCGCCTCCTCAGCCTGAGCAACTGCTCGAGCAAACTCGGCGTCTCACTCAGCCCTGCCTCCGGCAGGTTGTGAGGATGACGATGGGGCATCCGGTCCCGCTCTTTGGGCTCTCTTGGCCCGCTGCATTCAGAAGTCGTGGTCAGTCAATCACATTTGCATCATTAGCATCATAAAGCATAATCATTTTGAATCCAAGGTTTTGGGAATCTTACCAGGAGCTCCAAGGCAGTTCGGTACTCGTCCCATTGCTGGATGGTGGCGTGGAGTAGCCCCTCGAGCTCGGCTATCCTTCCGTCAGGGTCTAGCTGCATTTTTAGAAGCATGTGAGTCAGTGCATCTAGGATAAATTTTTTTATAAAAGGCATTTCATAGTTTTGAGTTTAGAATTGCATACCGGTCGTCGGGTACCTCGGTACACCCGGTCCCCGTACAGTCGAGCGAAGGCCTTCAAGTATGCCTCATCGCTCTCGTCCCGCTCCTTCACTGCTCTGCCCCGCTTGTTCCAGTCGTGGACGTACTTCGCCTTCCGGGCGCACCAATCTATGTCACCGCTAATTCCTTTCGCTGACTTCCCCAGGCGGTCGTCGCTGTGGCGTGGAAAGGTCACCTCAGGCTGATGTAGTCCCCGAGTCCTCAGAATCAGCCGATAATGAAGAGGCTCGATGATATGGATGCAATGCAACCATATGTCCCGTCCCCTGTACGAGAGGGCTGCCTCCACCCATGGCTGTCCCTCGTAACTCTCGCCTCTGTATGGGGTCCACCTCACCTAGAAGCATGATAGTCCATTCATCAGCATATAAGTTCATCATTTAAGAAGCATATAAAAGCATTTAAATCACTTAGAAAGCATTTTGAGTTCGGGCTTACCGCCATATGCGGGAAGGAATCCAAGTCATCCGGGATCACCCGGGTCAATCTGATGATCGACCCCGGGTCCCTCGCAACCACCCATCGCTTGGCGATCGGGATGCGATCGGCATGGAGTAGTGTGCCCCGTCCGATGCCCGAGAGGTACATGTAGCTCCAAAACTGCATTTAGAAGTTAAATCAGTCAACTGCATAATCATTTGCATAAACATTTGCATAAATCATAGTGGAAAGCATTTAAATTGCATTTACCTGTAGAAAAGGCGAGAAGCCGCCAAGCATCGTCTGTCGGTCCGTCGTGCTGAGGGACTCAAATAGGAAGGCTAGCACTGCCGCTCCCCAGGCGTACTTTCCAACTCTGCCCAAATCCTCGATCATCGGCAGCAGCCTGCAGCTGATCACATCTGCTCGAGTCGCGAACAGCAGCTTCCCGAACAGTAGCATCAGGAACTGCCTCAGGGTGCGATCTCCCTCCGGTCCCACCTCTGCCGCCACTCGTGGGCGCACCTGGTTTATCACTCTACCCAGATGCTCCTCTGGTAACTCGCCCACAGCTATCGCGGCTCCTCTCAGTCCTAAGCTCTCCTGCAGTACTGATCTCGAGAGCTGGGATGACGTCTGTCCCGGTCTAATCAAATCCAGCCCCAGCAGCTCCTGGGCCATGTCCCGGTAGTTCCTATAAGTCCATCCTGTCACTGCGGCTCCATGGACTCGTAGCCCGGCAATCCTCGCCATGTCTTCTAGCGTAGGGATCATATGACCCCACGGGAAGATGAATGCCCTGCTAATCGGATCCCATCTCTCGTGCAAGGCGTACAGCAGAGGCGTGTCCATTCTGGTCACCTCGATGCTCAGCACCTCGGCGAATCCCATCCCAGCCAGCCTCTCCCTCTGGTAATCGGGCAGTGCTTGGTACACCGCCCGGATCTGGAGCCAGGAGATCCTCGTCCATTTTTTTCCCTGCATCCATTTAAATCATGAATTAGTCAAATGCATCATAAAATCATTGCATAGCATTTATAAAATGAAAACAAAACAAAAAACTGAATAATTGAAAACCTAAAAAATAGTTCTAACCTCTGGTGGATGTAACGGCCCTGGAGTGGGGCGTCACATGTCTCTAACGCACCAAGGGTGGCACGTTAGGTGTGTGACAGTCACTGGAAGGACTGTCACATTCCCTGCTAGAGGGCGTTTTTCCTTTGCATTCCCTGGCTCTCCCACTTTGGCCAAAAGGGCCTACAATCAATCCTAATGGGTTCGTAGAAACATTTTCTACCCCCATTCCCACATGCATACACATAAAAAAACTATAAAAATTAAAATCTGGAAGATTAGGGTGGGCGGCCTACCTCTCGGTCTTGGCCCCTCTTCCTCTTCTTTTCTTGTTCCTTGGGCTCTCCCTCGTCCATGGGGATTTCCCCTTGGTCCTCCTCGGCTGTGGGAACCTCTCTTTCCTCCGTTGTTGGCCCCCTCGCCCTAGTTTCTTCTTCCACGGGCCTTGGCACCTCCTCTCGTTCTATTCGGCGGTGGAGGCGCCGGATGGCCTTCTTCTTCCCTCTCTCCCTCTTCTTCAGCGGCGGTGGAGGCTCATCGCCGGCCATTTCGTCGGTGGTCGTGGGTGGTCGCCGGTGGTCTTCTCGGGTTGGGGTGTGTGGGCATTTGAGGGCGATTGGGTGTTGAATGCATGAATGAGGCCATGGGCTGTTCGGTTTGTTTTTTTTTTGAACGCTCAGGAAATGTGACGGTCTGTCGTCTGACCGTTACACTCTCTGACGCGTACTATTCAGACCGTTACATGAATTTGAACTGTTTCATTAGAGAATGTGAATCGCTTAGTTTATAACGGCCCATGGCTGGTCCGTTACTTTATGTGACGCCCTCTAAGTAGACCGTTAAACACTTGCAAGTTTCTTGATGAATGAAATAGTCTATTTGATGTTTAAATGATTGCATTTTCTGCCATGGCACATATTATTAATACTTCTGACACGTATGAATGGTTATGCCTTGATTTATACTCATATCAATTATTGGCTAACCTCGTTCTCCTGAATGAAGTTATGAATAACAACACGCTTTGCCGTTCATCAAGCAGGTAAGTCAGGTATTGTATCTCTTTCCCTTAATCCATTAATGCATTACTATATGTTATCTATGATATATTATCTCGAGACCGGCTGGTCATTCGTGTGTTCTGGGATCTGATGTTCCCCTTAAACAAAAATGATGATGATCTAAGTTCGCATGTTTAATCGTTGGATAGGCCGTTAGGTTGGAAAAGTTTGGGGACGATGGTTCTATCTTGCACGGCGTGGTTGCAGATGGTGTCCTGACCCTGGTTTCTCCAGCTTAGCTATATTATTCTCGAGTATCTTGATATTTTATCTTTCTTTGCATTCGTTTTAAAGATTTATTTTTCTTTAGCCCAGCATGCATCATACGCATCTTTTGAGCATTCATGTGCTTCATCTGTTCAAGGTATCTCGATGTTGGTGAAGAGCTGTATTCTTGATCTCGAATGAGGAGAATTATTCCACTCTGAATTTGAAGGTTTCCTTTGATCTCGTCGCTCGATTTGGTTGGCTGAAGATCCCTGTCTGGAGTTTAGTCAGTTCTCTTTCCTTTCCGTTGCCTCCGGCGGCTAGCCGTGTTTCCTTTCCTTAGTTGTTAGTTTCTCCAGACTTGCGTCCTTCGGTTGGCTCTATCCTTGTGATCAGTTCGAAGTTTTCCAGAAAATTCCTATCGCTTGTTGGTAAAGAACGGGTGTCGTTTACCCTAACGCCCACTTTTTCGTTTCACTCCGCTTCATTTCCCCTTCATCTCCATGTTCCATTTCATTTTCGCTTCACCTCCGCTCGCTCCCCTGCAAAGAGGGCGTTAAGGAGGGGCATCTGTTGACACCCGTTTTATGACCAATAAGTTGGGTCATCTCCTTGTTTATCCATATGATGCTCCGAGTTGTTCACACTTCATCGAGTCTCCTTGATAAGTTTGAAGCCTGTTCTTGGGTCTTCTCTCCTTGGTTGAGTGTGGTTCCTTGTTGGATGAAGCTTAGCAAGCTCTTATCAATTTTGATTCTCATTGTAAATAACGGTCCTCACTGGGGGCGTTACTTCCATATAACGCATGATCCCTGGGCCGTTACTTATTGAAGAGTCCTAAAGTTTGAGGCCTTTATTCTAAAGCTTATCCTCTTGCTTATCTGTTGAATATAACGGTTTGTTGTGCAGCCGTTATTTATTCCAACGCGTCCAGCCTTGGCCGTTACTTTCCTTCGAGAGTCCAACTTGTTTGATCTTCTTCCTGTTGATCTTATCTCTTTTGAGATAAGGTTAAATGTAACGGACGTTCCCTGGCGCGTTATTTTCATGTGGCGGTCTGTCGAGTAGCCGTTACATCCAACAGAGAGTCCTGGCAGTTCAGGCCTTTTTTTATGCTACTCCGTGGTCGAGATAAGATTTTGAATTGTTGATTTCTCTTCCAAATCTGATCCTCAGAACCTTCTGTTTGTTTCTATGGACTCTTGGTGATATTATCTTCAGGGATTTGCTAAGAGTTATCCTTTTATCTTGCTGGATTATCCTCTGCTCGACCGAAGAGTTTGAGGGTCTATAAATAGCACCCTTAACTTCATGGCCCGAGGGAGGAAGATCTGGAGTTCGCGTCGAAGTGCTGCCGCATTCTGGAGTCACATCTGACCAAGGAGAATTGTCTTTCACGTTCATCTGCTTCACGGTGAAGGGAGTATTCGTTCCATTGGTTTTCAAAGTTCATCATTACATATTATGTTCTTCCTCATCTCCCTTTCATAAAAAGCACTGTCCTTTTTCTTTTCTCCACGTTCTCCCTGGTTTTTCATCATCTAAACATCCTCCTATCTTTTTAAAACGCCGAGAGGGGTTAAAAAACCAAAACCTTCCCGGTACTTTCCTTTCCTTTTGCATGCTATTGAGTTTATTGAAGAATTGATGCTATATTGTTTAAAGGGCTAATTTGGGTCTGTTTTCTTGTGTTCTCACGTTCTTTGGCAGCTTTACAGGTTCACCATACGAGGCCCAAGTCTTCTGGCCGGCTGGAAGAGTTGGAGTTAAAAAAATTCACAAACTATTACTGTAGGTTATTTGACGGTCTTGTGGAGGCGCGTCAGATTCATATAGCGGTTCATCGAGCGACCGTCACTTCTATCTGCAGATTTCCCTGATTTTCTCTCTCCCGTGGGCGGGTGCTTCATCCACCTATTTCCAAGGTATTTTCAAGTCTTTGGCTTGTTTCTACTTTGGTGGCGATCACGTTCTTTCTTGGTATTGGGCATTAACTTTCTCTTTCTCTCTCATATCTCTTATTATCTTTCCTTGCTCCACCCTTGCGGTGTGTTTTTATTTGCTTTTGCTCCACGCCCGGTGTGTGTTTTTCTTTATTTCCTTAGTTTAGTCTGATGATTGAGATAGCATGCCCATGCTAGAGCTTGTTCTGGTTGCCTAGGTTCATGGTTCGCATGTCCTTGGGTCGATTGAGATCTTTGATTTTTGCTTATCATCTTTATTGCACATAAAACAAAAGGAAGAAGAGAAGCAAAACAAATCAACACTAGTGAGAAACTTAGAGCTTGTCAACTCTGAAGTGGAAAACATGAAATCTGAAATTGAAATACTCAAAAACCAGCTCAAAGAATATGAACACAAATCAAATAATCTTGAAAAAGTAAATAGTTTGGTTTCTGAGAAACTGGAGGCTGAGAGAGTAATAAACTTAGAGCTTCAGAAAAATTTCGACAAACTTCAATCTGAAAAACAACAAGAAAAGTTTTATGAATGTCAGTTTTCTTCAGATGAATGGGTGCTTGATGATGAACTCCTAGAGCAGAACAGTAAACTGAAAGAGGAAATTAATAAGCTGAATCACGTAAACTCAGCAACGTCTGAGAGGCTAATCACTTTAGAAAAAGGGAAGAGTGTAAGCCTGGTGAGCTCTAGTGAGTTGTTGAATGCTGAACATGAAATTACAAATCTGAAAAACATCAACCTAATGTTGAGTGGGAATGTCACTTGCTGTGAATAAAAGATAACTAAATATGAGTTAACAATCACATCCCTTCAACAAGAAGTTGATGATCTTTATAAGTGCCTATCTGAAGCTGACAATGAAATAAAATTAAAACATGAAGTTGAAAAACTCAAAAGTCTGAATGATGTCTTGCATCAACAAGTCATTTCATGTGAAACAGATCTGTCCAAATATGAAGCTAATATTTGTGGCTTAAATTCTGAAATTCAAGATTTGAAAAACTCCTTGTCAAAATTTGTCAAGGGAAAGGACAATCTGAATAAGCTTCTAGGAAAGAGTGATAACTCTCAGAGAGAGGGGCTGGGTTACAGTTCAACAAACAAAAGGATCAATAGCAATAAAACTTCAACTGTGTTTGTAAAAGCTTCTGATCAAAACACAACTGCTGGTTCTTCTGTTTTTCAATTTACTGCACAAAAATCCACTGTCAGTCCCAAAACTGTAGGACAAACTCAAAAATTAAAAAAGGATGAAAACCTACAGAAAAAGGATAAAACTACTCGAGTCGGTACAAAGACTGCTGCATACAATTCACATGACCTCTCAAACACTCATACTAAAAAGGGATCGTGCTATTATTGTGGGAAAGTAGGTCACATAATGGAAGATTGCAGATTAAAGCTAAAAGATGAGCATGGTAGTGAAACATCACATTCTAGAAATTCTTTTGATAGAAACCATGCTGCTAGGAAGCCTGATGCTTCATGTTATTATTGTGGGAAGCATGGTCATCTCATGAGTGAATGTTTTATCATGAAAGAAGACAATAAACCGCATGCCAGGTCTTCCATTCATTTTCATGGTCCATATGGATCTAAACACAATTCTAGTCAGCACATTGTGTGCTTCAACTACAATAAGCTTGGGCACAGGGCTGCTGAGTGCTGGTTTAGATCCACTTGGAGTAAAAATAGTTTTAAAAGTAAGCAAATCAGATGCTTCGAATGTGGGAAAAATGGGCATACAGTCAAGGACTGTTGGTATGTTCAAAAGAATTCTGTTAACCCCCATTTTGTCAAATTCCCTTTAAAACCATTTGTGAAAATTTCATGCTATAACTGTGGGAAGCCAGGCCATAGATCTGCTGAATGTTGGCTGAGTAAGAACAAACATCAAAATGTCCATGCATACAACAGAAAATCTTATGAACATGTTTATAAACATCATCCTGCTGTTAATATGCATCATAAGAACCAAAAACCAGCCATTTCATGTAGATATTGTGGAAAATTTGGACATTTTATGGATGACTGTTCACTGATGAAATTTGATGATAATGTTGCTATGAAATTGTTTAGAACACTTGTTAGGGGTAAGGCAGGGCCCAAAGCTGCTTGGGTCCCTACAGGATCAAAATGATCAATATTTTACAGGTGTGCCTTGGAATGAACAAAGAGGGGTAAATAAACCAAGGCATTCAAGAATGAAATCCCTAGGATTGCACTACTCAGGTCAGTTCTGAAAACTTATCTTAAATTGCATATCTGAAATTGTGAATCTTGGATAACTGCATATATGGTATGAACTGTCCATGCATAATTGTCATATTTTTTTTTTTGCATATCATGATTCATGCATACATGCTCCTTTATTTGTTTGATACTTGCATTGAGCTTCATGGAATTACTTGTTTGCACTTTGAGCTGTGTGTGCATATATGTGAATTGCATATACATACATTAGACATACAGTCATTGAAAATCTGATGCAAGTAGGACTGTCAATTTTACACTGTCATTCATGACCACTATGGTATATTAAATGGTAAGCTACCAAAAGGCAGGGAAATCTGTCTGGAGGTTCTTACTATGTGAGAGGTGGTCTTTTAGACCAAGTGCTCCGCCAAGTACTATGGGTCATATTGCTTAGTAGGGCAGTCTGAATGAACATGAGTCTCTGCATGTCTTTGCATACATGTAGTTAATTGCATTGCATTTAATTTCATTGAAAATGCCAAAAAGTTTGTCTGAATGCATATTGTTAGGAGGAGTCAATGCATTGCATGCAGGTTGTCAGATGCATACTCTTTTGTCAAAATTCATTGCATATTAAACCTTGAAGATCTTGAAACATGCCTGACCTCATGTTACCTTGCATGAAATACATATTGAAAAATAAAAAAAGGGTTGCATGCATGTACTCAAAGGGAGCATCCATAGGATTGTCAGTTTTCCATTTGATTCTGTCTCTCCTTCTGGTCAGTCTCACAGTCAAGTTTGCATTGAGAATTTCAAATTGATGTCTCCATGCTGTCTCTTTTATCTTGTCAAAAGAAATCTCAGCTCAATAATCAAATGAGATGATTTCAATCTGCATATCATGATCATAAATCTGATTTATCAATAAAAAAATCTCGCATTATGTGGAATTATGAACGTCTAAAAGGACTTGAATTGGTTTAGATTTAATGCATTCTGCAAGTTTGAAGATGAATTTCTTGAAAATATTTGAATCAGACTTAATAAACCTTAACCATGCACTTCATGTCATACTTTGAAAGACCTTCTAAAATTTGTCATATTGAGATCATGACCCAATTAGTTGAAATGCATGGAATCTGTATTATTTTTAAACAAGTCTTTCTTCAACACCTTGGGTAACTGTTTAAATAAAAAAAAATTGCTAAATGAATGGCAGAGCAATGATCAAATACGCTGAGAAACTAGGATCCTTGTCAAAGATAATGGGCCCTAAGTCATGAGGCTTCTTGATCAACTCTGTTCAGAATTTTTTTTAAAAAAAATGATATCATGTCTGAAACAGAATGGGAGTTTCTGCTGAGTAAGCTAGGGGTACTGGCGTCTAACCAGCGTCTACCTTTACGACAAAAGGCATGAACCATCCCTGACTGTTCTCTAAATGAAGTGAAATAAATTTTTTTTCCAGCTAAACCCATTAAGTGTTTATCTCTGAAATGATCTTTTGTTTAACCTCAATACTGATGTATGATTTTTCCTAAAAGAAGTCATTGAAATCAATTGATTAAGATGCTGAGAGGTTAATTGAAGTAGTGTTATGTATGCTTGGTTCATTTCTATTAAAATCGGAATTCAGATGTGAGTATATTTTTTATTGAAAAACTGAGTTGCATCACTTTTAAACCAAGCTTGACTTGTTAAGTTTCATTCATAAGTCTTCATAATGGAAGTCTCTAAAGCTGTTACATCTTCAGATTTATGAAATTGATATCTCATTGAAAACCTTTCTCATTCATTCTGAATGCTTATTTCCTTTCATTGGACTCCATTCTGAAATAGATTCATTGTTGATTTCTTTATGTCCTGTGCTTCATTCCAATCACTGTCCATCTAAGGGGGAGAATTTTTGCTATCCATGTGGTTCATCTGACTATCTGTGTCTCCTTCTCATCTACACTCATAAGTCTCCATCTAATCAGGGGGAGCTTTCCTGTCAGGCTGAGTGTCATTCATAAAGGGGGAGATATAGTCAGCATCATTAATGTCCCTTTCATTACTGTTATTAAAAAAGGGGGAGAATAAATTTCATGGCTTAGTCAGAGTGGGAGTCTTTAATTCCATCATCTTATGCATTCTTATACTTCCCTCTCAATCTAATGTCTTTTTACTGAACTCAAAGGGGGAGAATAAATTGACTCATAGTGTTCATAGTGTTGCCATCATAAAAAATGGGGAGATTGTTGTGTCCCTGTGATTTTGATGATAGCAAACACTATAAGTCATCATCTATTTTAGTCTACATACTGTTTGAGTCTGCATATAAATCTGTTTGAATCTGCATAGTCATCATCTGTTTTAGTCTACATACTGTTTGAGTCTGCATATAAATCTATTTGTGTTGCATATGAATGTTTCATTGAACATCTTATCTGAATTACATAACCAACGAACAGGCTAAGGCTGTGTGTTGTGTGCATTGGTGCATTTCATAATTGTTGATGCATTTCATAATTGCATTTTATCTGGATTGTTTGATGTTAGTCTGTACAATGGGTGATGTTGCTATACCCTTTCAGCATAGTCTGTACATCCGTTAACAGCATGCCTGAACTTTGTTGAATAAAGTCTATACACTTGCCAACATGTCTCTCATGCATTATGTCTAAAGTCCATACATTGTCTGGACACACTCAAGTCCATACATTGTACTATCTACACTTTGTTGCAGCTAATCTGAACATTCTTCAGTGATGTCTATACATCGTCAGTGCATGAGCATCTTACAAGTCTATACACTGTCTAAGTACAGCCATCGTCTCAATTAGCAAGTCTATACAGCCTTCAGTTGCATAACTCAAGTCTGTACATTCGTCTGGATGCATAATGTGAAGTCTACACATCGCACAGCATGCAAGCCACTAAGTCTGTACATTGCTGAATTGCAAGTGTCCAAGTCTATACACTGCATGTCCTGCACGCGCTGCAAGTCCATACATTGTCTGCCCTGCACTCAGCAAGTCCATACACTGCTTCTAGCATGCACGGGTTCAAGTCTATACATTGCTTATCTTTACCTACGTTCAGACACCAAGTCTATACATTGCTCACAGCACACACTAAGTCTGCACATCGTCCCCTTGCTTCAAATCTGTACATTGGCCAAGTCTACACATCGCAGTGTTCACTTGTATCAAGTCTGCACATTGGTTCAGGCTTTCGAAGTCTGTACATTGGCCCTCAAATTTTCCAAGTCTGTACATTGGCCTTCAAGCTTTCCAAGTCTGTACATTGGCCTTCAAGCTTTCGAAGTTTGTACATTGGCGAAGTGTCTTGTGCTTTGAAGCTTTATCAAGTCTATACATTCGTTTATCATAAGTCTATACATTGTCTTCTTCACAAACACTAAGTCTACACATTGTAGCATGCACGATCAAACAAGTCTGTACACACTTCAGCACTCAAAGGCTGAACGTTCTTCAAGCTTAAGTCTATACATTGTGTTGCATCGTTGCACGCCAAGTCTATACATAGTCTGGCTGCCTGCACGCCATGTCTGCACATCGGTTGCACAATACAACTAAGTCTATACATCCAGTTGCATCGCATGTCTGCAGAGTCTAGACATTCGTCCCACAGTCTGCAGCTAAGTCTACACAGCCTCCACAGCAAGTCTATACAACGTCCCACAGCTGCGTAGCAAGTCTATACATCATTGCCAGCCTGCACGCAGAGTCTGTACACTGCGTCCACCAGCCTGCACGCAGCAAGTCTATACATCGCTGCTAGCCTGCAATGCAGAGTCTGTACACTGCATACACACTGCATCCTTAAGACTAAACTCTGCTGCTTTTATATGAAGTCTATACAGCCTGTGGCTTGTACATCGACTGAACTCTTCATTAATCCTGCAGGTGTCTGGTGACGTGATCTGAGGTAGGCACCTGGCACGTGATCCGAGGACAATGCCCTAATTGCTGTTGCTATAAATACGTAGCCTCCTCCATCTGGAGAAGACTGATCAAGAGAAAAAGAGACTGATCGAGAATAGAAAAAGGAAGAGTGATCGAAGTGAAGAGGAAAAGAGCAGAAAGAGCAGAAGAAAGAAAAGATGAAGATAGAGAGGAAGATGAAGCAGACAATGCAGAGTGTGATTCTGATCGAAATAGAAGAGTTGGAGCAGTGAGGCAGTGAGCTACAGTAGTAGGAAAAGAAGAAGAGAAAAGAAGAGACAGAGAGAGCCGCGAAAGATAAGAAAAAGAAGAGTGAGAAGAAGAGAGAGCTAGAGTAAAAGAAGCTTCAACTGAAGATCAGTTTCTGCTGGACCGTGGATCAAATCCAGGCCAGCCAGCTCCTGCGAGAGCCACATTTTGTTTTTATATTTCCAGCTTTTAGTTGCTATATTTTCTTTTATTATTTTCTTTTCAAACTGAACATTATTCTTCCGATTCTCTGGTTAGAGATCGAGTTCCTCCTATGGACTCAGGAGAAGGGAGACTGTGTCTCCGGTCTGCAAGTGACTGAGTGTCGCTTGTGAGTTCCCTCTGGTTTCAGAGGAAGGGAGTGCTTGACTTCGGTTGCAGGTAGTGGTTGCTACCTGTGTGTTCCCTCCTGATCTGGAGGAAGAGAGACCTAGTCTCTGGTCGCAAGTGGCTGGGAGTCACTTGTGGTTCCCTCTGGCTTTCAAAGGAAGGGAGACTTGGGTCTCCGGTTGCTAGTGACTGTGTGTCACTAGTGGGTTCCCTCCGGTCTGGAGGAAGAGGGGAGGCTGTTCCCCTGGTCAAGCTATGTGACAGCAACTTGTTTGCAGACTGAGTCTACTTTCTAGCTAATTGCTAGTGGAAGCCTCACTCCGATTGGGAGTGAGGGGTGGACGTAGGTCTGTGGACCGAACCACCTAAAAAATTCCTTGTGCGGTGGTTTGTTTGATTGCTTGCTTCCGCTAGATGCATGCTAGGACCATGATCTGATTGATTATTCATGTCTTGGAGTTTAATTGGGTTTGCATCTTTTATGTTTGAGCAATTGTCCACTGATCTTTTGCTTATCATTTCATACGAGTTTTAAATTGGTCAAAACTCTTTAGAAGATCCATTCACCCCCCCTCTGGATCTGTGTTTATCTATCACACCAAACTATCACGGGTTCCCTGAACCCGGTGCCTGTTGTCCCCTATCACTCATGCCAGTGTATCGTAGAACAAACAAGCATGACTAATGATATGTCGTCGCCAGTTCATACGTACCACTCCATTCCATCGAAAAAGGAAGGGAACAACCCGGCAAACAAAAGATCCGGAGTTTGTCATTAATACTCTGTAAAAGGAGCCCAAGACATGCCCTTGGGGTGACAAAATCCATACACTCCAGATAGCACAAACAAGAAAGGAGAGAGATACAATCAGATCTCAGGCTCGGTCCCCTCCAGCGCCGCAAGGTAAGAGTCCGCAGCCGCAAGCTCCGCCTCCAAGGTTGACAAGAGCGGAGCGCTAGCTCCAGCTGTCGTCTCCGCCGCCTGCCACTCAGCTCGGACGCGCTCGGCGACTGCCTGTTGCTCCTCCCAAGCCTTCCTCAAGGCCTTAGCCTGGCTCTCCACCTCCCTCAACTCTGCGGCGTGCTCCTGAGATGCCAACGCAGTCACCTCGACGTGACTCCTCTGCTCAACTACGGCTGACACGAGTTGAGCCTGCTACTCCTGAACCTCTCGGATCGCCGCTAGCCTCCGAGCCCTCTGCTCTTGAGCCTCATAGAGTCACAGGTACTCGGCCTAGATCCCAGCTAACCCGGACATCCAGAGCTCGCGCGGGAAGGCCCTGGGTGCACTCCCGCAGCCACTGCCTCAGATCCTCTGGAGAATGAAGAGGGTCGCTCTGCGAATAGCCTCGAGCCCGCTGGAGCAAGGCGGCACCTGCACTTGCCTCCAGCAATGGCTCTGGCGGAGAAGCAGATGTAGGCCAGTCGACCCCTAAACCCAGGGAGAGGTCGCCAGACACGGTTAGCACTCCAGTGGAACCTGCATAGTCCCGACAAACATCAAAGGGAGTGAGCAATACACACAAGACTTCCTTAGACAGATAAGGTGAAAAACTTGAGAAAAATGGCAAGTCTTGGCTCCTTACCTAGAGTAAGTCCGGCTATCCCTGCGGCGTCAGCTACCGGGGTCGGGGAAGGCAATCGCTCCTCCGCCTTGACAGCATCACACACCAGGGTCGGAGAGGGCAGTGATTCCTCCACCATCCGGTCATCCCCAGCAAGCACAGGTGGGACAGGGGCTCCTCCTGCCCACCCTTGTCAGGAGCTGACGCGTGCTCCTATCCAGACCCTGACGTTGTGGGCAACCCAAGAACATCAGCACTGTGCCATATAGAGCAAACAAACACCAAATGACGAAGGGAAGAACCACCATATAACTCCAGAAGTGGTCCCCGTCGGAACCTCCCTACTAGCAGAGACCCCGGAGGACAAAGAGCTCGAGCTCAAACTCTCCTCCATTTCCATCTCTAAGCTGCCGTCATCTGGAGAGCTCGACAAAGCCTCTGACGAACTCCCAGAGGTGGCCGAACCAGAAGCTCCTGCAAGCCAACAAAGCAAACAAGGTCACTACACGACCCAGCTTCATACAAGGGCGGCTCTCCAGCTAAGAGTTACGAATAGGAAACTCACTGGCCGAAGCGCTCCCCTCCGAAACCTTCTCTATGTCGACGATCTCCTCGTCGCCCTCAATAGGAGCCGCTCCCGCGGGCCACTCTTCCACCACCTCAGCCCTGTCATGGGGTAGCTCACCCTCTTCTAGGGGCGAAGGAGCACCTGTGAATAATGCCGACAGGATCTCAGCACTAGCAAACAATCAACACAAAGGACTTATCGGGAATGGTTAAGTCCCCAGCTACATACCTGAGGGTCCCATGCTCGAAGACCCAACCGATCCCATAGTGCAGGCTGACACTACAGCTGGCAGGGAAACACGGCCCATCCCCGCCAATAGCTGTGGTAACAGACTGGTCGTTTCTCCAGCCGTGGGCGGCACTGAAGCACTCCTCCCTCCAGGCTCTCCCTCAAAGGAGGGAAGGGGCACCGATGGGATAGTACGAACGAGCTCCTGAATCATCTCCAGAGTGGCGACTGGATCCTCACCTGGCAAGTGATAGCATAAACCCAGTCAATGTCTACGGCCCAGTAATTGTACAATGGAAGGGCAATGCCCTCCGTAGCGATTCAATACTTACCCGAGCCATCTTGGGTCACTGCTGGCTCCTGCCCGTCAACCGATAAGGGCACCTCGCCCCACATCTCAGAGGGAGCTGCGGTCTCTGATGCCCCGGCTACCTCTACACGACATCAACAACTATGTCAACTCCCAGAATCAAGTACAGCCATAAACACAACATGCTAAGGTCAAAAATTATATCCCTAGCTGGGCATCCTTTGAAACCTTCCATGACTCAAAATCGGGAAAGGTCTCAATATTGGGGGCAGCCTCATCCATCAGACGAAGGAACCCCTCCATATCTATCTCGCAATTGACCCCGTCGTCAGGTAGTGGGTCGATCTCCTGAGGTGGCGAGAAGGCAACGTCAGCCCCAGGCCTCCAGCGGCGCTGTTAAAAGCAAATCCAATAGCACAAGGTTAGCCGATCATAAAGGTTGAATCAATATGAAGCAAGCAGGTGGATATAGCGCTTACTCAGAGCCGGTTTCGCCTCAATATGTTCCCTAGCAGTGGGTCCCCGAGAAGACTCACCGGCCTCCCTGGCTCCGATCTCTACTCGATGGCACTTTCACCGGGGCTGGAGAGCCCCGTCACCATCCCCAGAAGACGTCCCTGTGGAGGGGTAATCCTTGTCCACCGCAGAGCCTACCAATAAACACAACCACATAAAATGCCTCGGTCATATACCCCAGAAAACAACAAAGTTGGTGTAACAGGCTAACGAAGAGGTCTCACCTGAAGCCGCAAAGGGAGTCAGCGGCAGAGGAACCAACTGCTTCGGCTTCAAGCCCATGATCCGTGTAGCCTTCGCAACTACCTCCTTCATGTCCATCAGGGTGTAGGCACACTCGATCAGGGACATGAGCTCCACGGGTCCAGCCGACCCGATCGCATAGGCGATATGACACCTCCAGTCATCGATCACCGTGTCTGCAAAGCTCCCCTCAGGGAGCACTCGGTCTAGTGGGCCCTTCTTCTCAAACCCGCAGTCAGCTAGGAACTGGGTCCACCAAGTCCTCAACGCCCCCAATCGAGGCGCCCCGGCTCTAGTACCTCCAGGCACCAGCCGCGCCTACCTGAGGGGCTTCAGTGCCCCGTTGCCGCTCCATCCTGCAGATAATGAGCCCAGGCTGCCACGGGGCGACTGCTGTGCCAGCCGCTCTACCACCCGACGGATCTGGGAGAAGCGAGTCTGCAGGTACCCATCATCTAGCGTAATGGGAGGTTGATCCTCCCTCAAGAGACAGGCCTCCTCAGCTTTTCGGATCACTGAGGCCTTCTGCCGGTACAAGTGACTGTGCTCAAACCAGCACCTGGCATAATGGACATTAAACCATCCCCTGCGTCCTGGCCTAGGCATCGGTAGTCGCTCCGGCTCTCGACGATGGTAGAAGTCCCACCATGCCATAGCTAGCAAGTGTGTATACCAGCCTCTGTATTGTCGACCCGCTAGAGGGAACTCCTGGTTCAACGGGATTCCATGGTCGTACCCGAAGTTCCGAGCGAACCTGTGCGGGTAATATGGCTCCAGAAGCTCGTCACGGATCGGTGTAGCGCCAGTACCGCCAGCCGGGTGCTCATCACCCACTCTGTATACAGCGCTGCATCTGGCTCCTGCTGATAAGGAAGGGCGCAGGCCGCCTCGCCATCTGAAGGCACTAGAATCAGGTGGGAGTCTTAGGTGGCGCCATCAAAGAGAAGCCCCTCCTCGCCCCTACCGGGCAAGTGGCACAAAACTCTAGCCCCCTCCAATTGTGCGACTGCGTCTCCGTCCGACTGCCCAGTGAAGCTGAATAGTAGTGGTGCTGCCTGGTTCGCCACGGACCTACGAGATACCAACCCCGGAAACATTAGACCACCCTACACACTTAGGTAGTGGGTCGGCAGAACCAGACTCTGCTCACATGGCCTCGGATGTGCCGTCAGCACCCCCAGTCCCTGGTAAATGTTGGCCAGAGCTGTCGGAGCTAAGGCCAGCCTTTGTCCCTCCGCCAGTAGGCACGCAGGCCACAACAAATCCACTCTCAATTGGCAGTCTTCCCCGTGTGGGACCACAAATGTCGCCAACCAGTATGCTAAGTACACCGCTAGATGGGTCACGTCCGGCAACCCATGGGGGTTCCACCCCTCTTGTGGCGCATAGATGTACAGGGTGTACATCCGGAACCGTAGCTCAACCTCTATGTACTCCTCCCATGGAGTCTGGTCTCTCGCAAACTCCTGATAAAATCAGAAGGGTCCGTTGTAGAAGTGGCGGACCCACGCGTTCAACGGCACCCTGGAAGTCTGTGCCGCTCTCTCTCTCCTGGCTAGGGCTAAATCCCTCCACGTCTTTAGCAAATATCGGTAGCTATAAGGAACCCGGTATCTTCCATGCCCATCTGTGTGGCTGCGATGGAGGTCATCCAGCACAACCTCCTCGTACCCCTCGCCGCTTATCGACAACCCTGAAATCCTGAATAGAGGCCACAGATCTAATGAAGTCTCTCCTTTGGCCATCGCCACGGTGTTCCACCTGTGGTTGAAGCGCTCTGTCAATGCCTGCAGAAGCCCCGTGTAGCAGGGATACCCGTACAAAGTCGGGGTCACAGCATATCTGATGTCAGCCCAGTCCAGGAGCACCCGATAGTGGTGTACTATGCCCATCAGCCACTCGGTAGCTCCCTAGCGGTATCTGTGCAAAGAAATCACCGCCCAGCAGCCGTACCAGCTAACAGCACTCTGGCGCAAAATCACAGATAGAAGGCTGTGGTCGTCATAGCCCTCCCCAGAATACTCTATCCCTGATGGCTCCAATGCTAACCCTAGACTGCCCTCTGTCTCTGCCCGGTGGTGTCCGTGCAAATCCCAGGAAGCGGGACCCATCACTCCAATGCGGACTCCGAACTGGTCCACCCTACCGAAGAAGCCCAGGCACTTAGCACTGGGGAACTGACACTGTCTCCAGTAGTCCCCGGAGAAGCTCGAAAAGCCCCAGAGAATGATCCCATGCAAACTGTCTCTACCCACCAAGATCGCCTGCTCTAGTCGGCGATGGGCTCCAGTAACCCGAGAGTCCCCCGCCTCCATGTCGGGTGGGACAAAGCGCCTGATGAAAATGAATTTGTGACAGTCCAGCGGGAACCACACTGGGTAGCCGCCGCTGCCATAGTAGGTGTAAAGCCCACCTGCCTCTGATGCCCGGGCCAACTCCACAGCCCCAACTCTGCTGCCGCGCTCGCCAACGGGGCCATCTGCCACAGTCGTGTGCCCCAAGTCAAGCTGCTCCACACCAGCTACGGTGATGACCGGTGGGCCCAAGGAGGGCATGGGCCGATCGGTCCTCCTCACCCAGTGGTCCTCCTCTCGGACCACACGCCTCGGGACCCTCTCGTCTCCACCAAATCGCGCCATAACTGCAAGACAGAACACCAGAAATGGTTAGCACGCCAGAAGTTCAACACATGCAATACAATAAAACAAAAGCACATGAAGCGTCAAAATACAACTATAACAACTTAGAAGGAGAAGTTCACGGGCCGTACGCCCTCGTCTCCACCTCCGACCCACGACCCGTGGAGGGCATTTGTTGTACCCGGACAATTTCCCCAGTAAAATACCAAAGAACAAGGGTTCGGGAATTTCCCCGAACACCCTTAAGGCATGGGCTACCCAGCCCCTCCGGCAACCCAGTGGGCCCGACCAACGCCCCCAACCCACTAGCTAGGATATACGGCGGCATTAGCAATTAACCGGGATCACTCCCAACCCCTCAGCGGTGGACTTTGTCCGCGTTCTATACAGCCACCCGGGCCAACCCGGGGGCTCTCCAACTACAAGCAACGCCATGTGGCACTCAGTAAAGAGGCCAGTGGCTACCCCGGGATGCCTTCTTTCAACCCTCCAAGGTCAAAGGGAGACCCGAATAAGTCACCCACAGGTTTTAGAGGCCCGCGGCATGTGTATACGGCTCACACATGGGTGCCGGGAATTTCTCCGAACACCTTGTGGGCGCGTATGTCCCAGCCCTTCTACAACAAACCGTGGGCCAACCCACGGTCCCAGCACACCAGTCGGGTTCTATAGTAACCCTCCGATAGGTCGAGGCCACCCTCAACCCTCAGACACGTGGCCACGAGCCACTTATATTTAGCTCTCGGGCCAACCCGAGGCTACTCTACCAACCCGCCATACAACATAGCACACATTACGAGGTAGAGCCTGTGTGCCCAAGGTGCCTCCTCTCAGCCCCCACAAGCTCATACTCTCAGCCCAAGGCCCATTCCAAGGCCTCTCAGCCAGTTACCCAGGTCATTCGGTAACCTGGGGTGTGTCGGGCATTCACCCAAGCACCTTACGAGCGACAACTACGACTTTACAACAATAGCCCCCACGGGCTAATCCAGGCGTCGCAAGACCTTGTATTCTTCAAAGGACACTCCCAGACAACGACAGAAGACCCCCGAGAGCCATCCCTCGGGGTTGTGGCCCGCCCGGGAGGGAGCTCTCCCCGGGCCATGGCCACCCTCCGGGGAGGGAGAACCCCCTTGGGGGACGTGCCCTCCTTCCAGCCTAATGGCCCGATGGCCATCCTCAAGTCACAGTCTCCCCTAGTTCAATACAAGATCTGCCATACCCATGCGTGGAAGGATCCGACAATAAGGAACTCACCAACGGGAGCTCAGGGTCGCGCGAGTCCAACGTCAACACCCGCGTTCCTCATACACACGTGGCCGGCCAACCAGTATCCTTTTAGTATCCTCTTATCCTTTTCTTCTTAGCCAAATTAAGACAAATTTTAATAAAAATCTAGATTTTATAGAGGGTGGGGCCGCCCCTCTCTCTCTCTCTCCACTCTAGCCCGCCTAAACCCCCCCTGAAGAGGGGTTTAGGTGGACCAGCCTGGACCCCCATGCTGGTCCGCCTAAACCCCCATCAAAAAAAAGATTTTTGAAAAGAAAAAAAGGCGCCCACTCTAGCCCGCCTAAACCCCCCCTGGGGGTGGGTTTAGGCGGACCAGCCTAGACCCCCAGGCTGGTCCGCCTAAACCCCGTGGGGAGGGGGGGTTTAGGCGGACCAGCCTGACCCCTCAGGCTTGTCCACCTAAACCCCACCCAAAAATAAAAAAAATATTTTTTAAACGAAAAAAACCCCTCCGAAGAGGGGTTTAGGCAGACCAGACCAGCCCATGGGGCTGGTCCGCCTAAATCCCCTGGGGGAGGGGTTTAGGCTGACCAAACTAGCCCCTAGGGCTGGCACGCCTAAACCTTCCTCCCCCACTCTGTGAAACAAAAAAAAAGAATAATAAAAATATTTTTGAGGGGTTTACCCGGACCAAGTTGAACCCTCAACTTGGTCTGCCTAAACCCTACCCCATGACCCTTCAAATTCCAATAAATTCGCCCCTTAGAAGCTCAAGGGGAATGGACAATTGAATGCATGCACAAGTAGACTCCCGGATGGACGGGCAACCACCCCTCGACCTAATTGCCGCACCCTCGGACTCCCGAGGCTTTCGACAAGGGTCAGGAACGCGAGAAGATAAGTGCGCACGTGGTGGACTTGCTAGTCGGCTCACACACACCGAGGGTATGTCCCACGTACTCCCCTCACGCACCGTTTAGCCGTCTCACACATGTCCATCCTCGTCGGATGTAAGGTGATTATGTCAACGACAAGTACACCCGCATCTCGGGTCCGCCCATATACGCCAACTTACGGTGATGAAACACACTCCATGATGCCGCGTCAAATTCTGACACAGAATCACGTGCTTACTGCTCACCCCCCCAGCCGGCCGTTGGCCACTCAGCTTAACAACTCAAGTCTAGTCGGACCTCTGGCCCGGGAATCATAGTTCCGGGGCCGACCTCGACTCCCCAGCGTGTCGACATTCGCTGTCCGAGACCCGGACCCGACTGCCCACCTCGAGCCGTGTCCGACCTCCACCAGGCGCCAGTCCACGTCTGTGTTGGGTCTCCTCTGAGATGGAAGGATACGGGATAGTGTTCACATGCTGATTTGTTTTGACTATGTTTTGACTGATGGCAACGATGAAGTTTGACTTCGTTGACTGCATAGTTAACTTTGTCAACTTTATATTGACATAATGATGTGTGTATTTTGATGACTTTTATAGGTCAGATAATCATATAAATGTTGTTTACATCTTTACACTTAGTTTGTGCATGCATATATCAAGTCGGTGCAATCATTATTCCAGCACGCGACCAAGTCCGTGCATGCTTAAGTCTAGGCAAAGCAAGTCGGTGCAACACTTCTATTTGTACGTGATCAAGTCAGTGCAACTTCTGCACCGTGCACTAAGTCTGTGCAACATTTATCCTCTGCACGAACTAAGTCTAAGCAAGGTTGCTCACGCACACATTAAGTCCGTGCATACATACATGAAGTCGATGCAAGCCGTGTTTATGCACACAACCAAGTCAGTGCAAGTGTCATCCATGCATTAGCCAAGTCGATGCACTGGTAGTTGTTGTCTAGGCACAATGAGTCAGTGCAATTCTTGCACTGGGCACACAAAGTCTGTGCAACACGTCTTAGGCAGCATTGTCTATAAGAGTTCATGCATTCAGTGTTTGCACATTAAGTCTGTGCAAGTCAAGTATGCTGCATAAGTAAGTTTGTGCAACCTTTACACGTCACACAATCTATGTCTAAGCAATGGTGCTCTCGGCACATTGAGTCAGTGTAAGGTTTGCACTTTGCATATAAACACTCAGTGCATTACAGCATGTCATACACATATAGTCTGTGCACATCCACTCTGTCAATAAATCAAGTATGTGCATCAGTTCAACGTGTAAAGATTAAGTCCGTGCATATGTAATTACCTGCTGTATTGAGTCTGTGGACTTTTGGTTCAAAACGTTATTAACTCTGTGCATTCCTTTACCATCTGTCAAAGAATTGTTTCAATCTGACTTTAAGTCTGACCTTAATAGGATATCTGCTCGTGAAGTTTACGAATGGCACGTGATCCAAGAATGGAGGAGGTGCCAAGATGTTGACACGTGGAGAGTAGTTGAGTTGGGATGCTGCCACGTGTCCTAGGATCGTCAGATCTGGATAATGTTTTTGGGCGGGAATTGTGGTAACCACACGTCCTACCTCTCTATTGCTTCATATAAATAAGGAGGTTCTCGTTCAAGTGAAGACTGATCGTGATATTGAGAATTGAAGCAGCGAGAGCTAACACGATTCAGAAAGAAGAAGAGAGAGAGCAAATCTGAAAGAAGAAGAGAGAAAGCTTTGAGAGGAGAGTCTGTGAGAAATTTGTGAGAGATTTGTAATCAGCTTCCTGGTTCAAAACCAGAGCTGAGTTTGCTCGTTGTTGAGCTACATTCTTATCGTGGGTTTTCTGGTTTTTCGTTTGTCTCTTTCGTTTCTTTGAAACTCGTGTTCCTTCAAGCTATGCGTCAGCAGTTGTAGAGGTGGTATCCTCTGGTCAGGTGAAGATGTAAGCCTCAGCGAGGCATAGGTGGATTCCTTTGGACAGCAAGCTATGTTGCTCAGCGGATTGTAGGGAAGGATTTCTCCGAAGCTGTGGATCAGCGGCAAGCTGTTAGTCAGCAGTGAAGCCACACTCAGTTGAGTGTGGGGTGGACGTAAACCTCTGGATAGAGGTTGAAACACCTAAAATTCCTTTGTCTACTATGCGATTGATTTGTGGATTGTGCATGTCTTTGTTTCATTTCATCGTTCAGTAGATGAATGCTTAGGACCGCTCAAGTGCTAATCATCTAGATCTGTTTCTGTCTGGTTGCGGCTGAGTGTTTTTCAACCGTCCTATAGCAGTTCGATTTTATTATGCACTAGTCTCTGCTGTAGCTAGAAATTTTAATTGGGTGACTGATCTATTAACCCCCCTCTAGATCACGTCTTGGACTTATCAGTTGGTATCAGACACTACCAGAAAAAGTGGGATTTCAGACGGCCCGTATCCGTCTGAAATCAGTCTGAAAATCCGTCACAAACCACGTTTGTGACGGATTTGCGACATATTTAAGACTGAAACCGACCGTCTGAAATTTTTAGTCACAAATTTGTGACAGTTTATGTTTCCGTCGGAAATTCCGTCTGAAACGAAGACAGAATTTAATCCGTCACAAATTCCGTCTGACTTTCATACGAGTAATTTCCATCTGAAATTTGAAATTATCAGTCTGAAATTTACGACGGACATAATTTCCGTGTGAAAATCCGTCTGAAATTTCAGACGGCTATTACGACGGAATACAGTTACCGTCTTAAAATGAAGCCCAACTCTTAGTCTGAAATCATGTACCGTATGAAAAGTCGTCCGAAATCCGTCGCTATTTCAAACGGTTATTACGACGGATACAATAACTATCTGAAATTCAACTCATTTCCTATCTGAAATGTGGTTTGAAATCCTTCTATATTTCAAACTGATTTTACGACGGATAATAGACAGACAAAAATCGTCGCACATCCCGTCTGAAAATCCGTTTGAAACCTACGTTTTTTTTATAAATCTTAAATTATTTTACAAAACCTGTTTAATCATAAATAAACATCAAGAAATTCTACATGTTGAAAAAAAAATATTGGGAACCTGCTAATCAAATAAACACCACCGAAAATAAAATTCTGATCAAATAAATACCACAAAAAAAGACATTAACCCTGCTGATCCGTCTGAATATCAAGAAATATCCGGTACATCGTCCATATCCTCAACGTCCGTATCCTCACCGCCCTGCTCATCTCCTCTGTCGCCGCCCGCAGAAGGATCCCCCTATATTAAAAAAATAGTAACATTAATTCATAGATAAAAAAATTAGTGCGAAGAAATTAGCATAAATTGAAAGCAAACATATCAAATTGATAACTGCATATTTTATAAATCAACCACTAGCCTGAAACAGTATTTAAACTAAGTGTATTTTAGAAATGAATTTTGATTCCGTCAGTTCTGACAAGTCACTTTCATCTCCCCGGTCGTGTTGGAACGATCGGCACAGGCATCCGGCCGGTATTTCAAGTTATAGAACCCCGGCCCCGACCTGGCAGTTCATTTGAACCAAGTGTATTTTAGAAATGAAGTTTGAGCGCCGAGCTCAAACCGGGCATCCGATTTGGATTCCGTCAGTTCTGACAAGTCACTTTCATCTCCCCGGTCGTGTTGGAATGATCGGCACGGGCATCTGGCCGGTATTTCAAGTTTTAGACCCCCGGCCCCGACCTGGTAGTTCATTTAAACCAAGTGTATTTGGGAAATGAACTTTGAGCGCCGAGCTCAAACCGAGCATCCGATTTGGATTCCGTCAGTTCTGACAAGTCACTTTCATCTCCCCGGTCGTGTTGGAACGATCGGCATGGGCATCTGGCCGGTATTTCAAGTTTTAGACCCCCGGCCCCGACCTGGCAGTTCATTTGAACCAAGTGTATTTTAGAAATGAACTTTGAGCGCCGAGCTCAAACCGGGCATCCGATTTGGATTCCGTCAGTTCTGACAAGTCACTTTCATCTCCCCGGTCGTGTTGGAATGATCGGCACGGGCATCCGGCCGGTATTTCAAGTTTTAGACCCCCGGCCCCGACCTGGCAGTTCATTTGAACCAAGTGTATTTTAGAAATGAAGTTTGAGCGCCGAGCTCAAACCGGGCATCCGATTTGGATTCCGTCAGTTCTGACAAGTCACTTTCATCTCCCCGGTCGTGTTGGAATGATCGGCACGGGCATCCGGCCGGTATTTCAAGTTTTAGACCCCCGGCCCCGACCTGGCAGTTCATTTGAACCAAGTGTATTTTAGAAATGAAGTTTGAGCGCCGAGCTCAAACCGGGCATCCGATTTGGATTCCGTCAGTTCTGACAAGTCACTTTCATCTCCCCGGTCGTGTTGGAACGATCGGCATGGGCATCCGGCCGGTATTTCAAGTTTTAGACCCCCGGCCCCGACCTGGCAGTTCATTTGAACCAAGTGTATTTTAGAAATGAAGTTTGAGCGCCGAGCTCAAACCGGGCATCCGATTTGGATTCCGTCAGTTCTGACAAGTCACTTTCATCTCCCCGGTCGTGTTGGAATGATCGGCACGGGCATCCGGCCGGTATTTCAAGTTTTAGACCCCCGGCCCCGACCTGGCAGTTCATTTGAACCAAGTGTATTTTAGAAATGAACTTTGAGCGCCGAGCTCAAACCGGGCATCCGATTTGGATTCCGTCAGTTCTGACAAGTCACTTTCATCTCCCCGGTCGTGTTGGAACGATCGGCATGGGCATCCGGCCGGTATTTCAAGTTTTAGACCCCCGGCCCCGACCTGGCAGTTCATTTGAACCAAGTGTATTTTAGAAATGAAGTTTGAGCGCCGAGCTCAAACCGGGCATCCGATTTGGATTCCGTCAGTTCTGACAAGTCACTTTCATCTCCCCGGTCGTGTTGGAACGATCGGCATGGGCATCCGGCCGGTATTTCAAGTTTTAGACCCCCGGCCCCGACCTGGCAGTTCATTTGAACCAAGTGTATTTTAGAAATGAACTTTGAGCGCCGAGCTCAAACCGGGCATCCGATTTGGATTCCGTCAGTTCTGACAAGTCACTTTCATCTCCCCGGTCGTGTTGGAATGATCGGCACGGGCATCCGGCCGGTATTTCAAGTTTTAGACCCCCGGCCCCGACCTGGCAGTTCATTTGAACCAAGTGTATTTTAGAAATGAACTTTGAGCGCCGAGCTCAAACCGGGCATCCGATTTGGATTCCGTCAGTTCTGACAAGTCACTTTCATCTCCCCGGTCGTGTTGGAATGATCGGCATGGGCATCCGGCCGGTATTTCAAGTTTTAGACCCCCGGCCCCGACCTGGCAGTTCATTTGAACCAAGTGTATTTTAGAAATGAAGTTTGAGCGCCGAGCTCAAACCGGGCATCCGATTTGGATTCCGTCAGTTCTGACAAGTCACTTTCATCTCCCCGGTCGTGTTGGAATGATCGGCACGGGCATCCGGCCGGTATTTCAAGTTTTAGACCCCCGGCCCCGACCTGGCAGTTCATTTGAACCAAGTGTATTTTAGAAATGAAGTTTGAGCGCCGAGCTCAAACCGGGCATCCGATTTGGATTCCGTCAGTTCTGACAAGTCACTTTCATCTCCCCGGTCGTGTTGGAATGATCGGCACGGGCATCCGGCCGGTATTTCAAGTTTTAGACCCCCGGCCCCGACCTGGCAGTTCATTTGAACCAAGTGTATTTTAGAAATGAACTTTGAGCGCCGAGCTCAAACCGGGCATCCGATTTGGATTCCGTCAGTTCTGACAAGTCACTTTCATCTCCCCGGTCGTGTTGGAATGATCGGCACGGGCATCCGGCCGGTATTTCAAGTTTTAGACCCCCGGCCCCGACCTGGCAGTTCATTTGAACCAAGTGTATTTTAGAAATGAAGTTTGAGCGCCGAGCTCAAACCGGGCATCCGATTTGGATTCCGTCAGTTCTGACAAGTCACTTTCATCTCCCCGGTCGTGTTGGAATGATCGGCACGGGCATCCGGCCGGTATTTCAAGTTTTAGACCCCCGGCCCCGACCTGGCAGTTCATTTGAACCAAGTGTATTTTAGAAATGAAGTTTGAGCGCCGAGCTCAAACCGGGCATCCGATTTGGATTCCGTCAGTTCTGACAAGTCACTTTCATCTCCCCGGTCGTGTTGGAATGATCGGCACGGGCATCCGGCCGGTATTTCAAGTTTTAGACCCCCGGCCCCGACCTGGCAGTTCATTTGAACCAAGTGTATTTTAGAAATGAAGTTTGAGCGCCGAGCTCAAACCGGGCATCCGATTTGGATTCCGTCAGTTCTGACAAGTCACTTTCATCTCCCGGTCGTGTTGGAATGATCGGCACGGGCATCCGGCCGGTATTTCAAGTTTTAGACCCCCGGCCCCGACCTGGCAGTTCATTTGAACCAAGTGTATTTTAGAAATGAACTTTGAGCGCCGAGCTCAAACCGGGCATCCGATTTGGATTCCGTCAGTTCTGACAAGTCACTTTCATCTCCCCGGTCGTGTTGGAATGATCGGCACGGGCATCCGGCCGGTATTTCAAGTTTTAGACCCCCGGCCCCGACCTGGCAGTTCATTTGAACCAAGTGTATTTTAGAAATGAACTTTGAGCGCCGAGCTCAAACCGGGCATCCGATTTGGATTCCGTCAGTTCTGACAAGTCACTTTCATCTCCCCGGTCGTGTTGGAATGATCGGCACGGGCATCCGGCCGGTATTTCAAGTTTTAGACCCCCGGCCCCGACCTGGCAGTTCATTTGAACCAAGTGTATTTTAGAAATGAAGTTTGAGCGCCGAGCTCAAACCGGGCATCCGATTTGGATTCCGTCAGTTCTGACAAGTCACTTTCATCTCCCCGGTCGTGTTGGAATGATCGGCACGGGCATCCGGCCGGTATTTCAAGTTTTAGACCCCCGGCCCCGACCTGGCAGTTCATTTGAACCAAGTGTATTTTAGAAATGAAGTTTGAGCGCCGAGCTCAAACCGGGCATCCGATTTGGATTCCGTCAGTTCTGACAAGTCACTTTCATCTCCCCGGTCGTGTTGGAATGATCGGCACGGGCATCCGGCCGGTATTTCAAGTTTTAGACCCCCGGCCCCGACCTGGCAGTTCATTTGAACCAAGTGTATTTTAGAAATGAACTTTGAGCGCCGAGCTCAAACCGGGCATCCGATTTGGATTCCGTCAGTTCTGACAAGTCACTTTCATCTCCCCGGTCGTGTTGGAATGATCGGCACGGGCATCCGGCCGGTATTTCAAGTTTTAGACCCCCGGCCCCGACCTGGCAGTTCATTTGAACCAAGTGTATTTTAGAAATGAAGTTTGAGCGCCGAGCTCAAACCGGGCATCCGATTTGGATTCCGTCAGTTCTGACAAGTCACTTTCATCTCCCCGGTCGTGTTGGAATGATCGGCACGGGCATCCGGCCGGTATTTCAAGTTTTAGACCCCCGGCCCCGACCTGGCAGTTCATTTGAACCAAGTGTATTTTAGAAATGAAGTTTGAGCGCCGAGCTCAAACCGGGCATCCGATTTGGATTCCGTCAGTTCTGACAAGTCACTTTCATCTCCCCGGTCGTGTTGGAACGATCGGCACGGGCATCCGGCCGGTATTTCAAGTTTTAGACCCCCGGCCCCGACCTGGCAGTTCATTTGAACCAAGTGTATTTTAGAAATGAAGTTTGAGCGCCGAGCTCAAACCGGGCATCCGATTTGGATTCCGTCAGTTCTGACAAGTCACTTTCATCTCCCCGGTCGTGTTGGAACGATCGGCACGGGCATCCGGCCGGTATTTCAAGTTTTAGACCCCCGGCCCCGACCTGGCAGTTCATTTGAACCAAGTGTATTTTAGAAATGAACTTTGAGCGCCGAGCTCAAACCGGGCATCCGATTTGGATTCCGTCAGTTCTGACAAGTCACTTTCATCTCCCCGGTCGTGTTGGAATGATCGGCACGGGCATCCGGCCGGTATTTCAAGTTTTAGACCCCCGGCCCCGACCTGGCAGTTCATTTGAACCAAGTGTATTTTAGAAATGAACTTTGAGCGCCGAGCTCAAACCGGGCATCCGATTTGGATTCCGTCAGTTCTGACAAGTCACTTTCATCTCCCCGGTCGTGTTGGAATGATCGGCACGGGCATCCGGCCGGTATTTCAAGTTTTAGACCCCCGGCCCCGACCTGGCAGTTCATTTGAACCAAGTGTATTTTAGAAATGAACTTTGAGCGCCGAGCTCAAACCGGGCATCCGATTTGGATTCCGTCAGTTCTGACAAGTCACTTTCATCTCCCCGGTCGTGTTGGAATGATCGGCACGGCATCCGGCCGGTATTTCAAGTTTTAGACCCCCGGCCCCGACCTGGCAGTTCATTTGAACCAAGTGTATTTTAGAAATGAACTTTGAGCGCCGAGCTCAAACCGGGCATCCGATTTGGATTCCGTCAGTTCTGACAAGTCACTTTCATCTCCCCGGTCGTGTTGGAATGATCGGCACGGGCATCCGGCCGGTATTTCAAGTTTTAGACCCCCGGCCCCGACCTGGCAGTTCATTTGAACCAAGTGTATTTTAGAAATGAAGTTTGAGCGCCGAGCTCAAACCGGGCATCCGATTTGGATTCCGTCAGTTCTGACAAGTCACTTTCATCTCCCCGGTCGTGTTGGAATGATCGGCACGGGCATCCGGCCGGTATTTCAAGTTTTAGACCCCCGGCCCCGACCTGGCAGTTCATTTGAACCAAGTGTATTTTAGAAATGAAGTTTGAGCGCCGAGCTCAAACCGGGCATCCGATTTGGATTCCGTCAGTTCTGACAAGTCACTTTCATCTCCCCGGTCGTGTTGGAATGATCGGCATGGGCATCCGGCCGGTATTTCAAGTTTTAGACCCCCGGCCCCGACCTGGCAGTTCATTTGAACCAAGTGTATTTTAGAAATGAAGTTTGAGCGCCGAGCTCAAACCGGGCATCCGATTTGGATTCCGTCAGTTCTGACAAGTCACTTTCATCTCCCCGGTCGTGTTGGAATGATCGGCAAGGGCATCCGGCCGGTATTTCAAGTTTTAGACCCCCGGCCCCGACCTGGCAGTTCATTTGAACCAAGTGTATTTTAGAAATGAACTTTGAGCGCCGAGCTCAAACCGGGCATCCGATTTGGATTCCGTCAGTTCTGACAAGTCACTTTCATCTCCCCGGTCGTGTTGGAATGATCGGCACGGGCATCCGGCCGGTATTTCAAGTTTTAGACCCCCGGCCCCGACCTGGCAGTTCATTTGAACCAAGTGTATTTTAGAAATGAACTTTGAGCGCCGAGCTCAAACCGGGCATCCGATTTGGATTCCGTCAGTTCTGACAAGTCACTTTCATCTCCCCGGTCGTGTTGGAACGATCGGCATGGGCATCCGGCCGGTATTTCAAGTTTTAGACCCCCGGCCCCGACCTGGCAGTTCATTTGAACCAAGTGTATTTTAGAAATGAAGTTTGAGCGCCGAGCTCAAACCGGGCATCCGATTTGGATTCCGTCAGTTCTGACAAGTCACTTTCATCTCCCCGGTCGTGTTGGAATGATCGGCACGGGCATCCGGCCGGTATTTCAAGTTTTAGACCCCCGGCCCCGACCTGGCAGTTCATTTGAACCAAGTGTATTTTAGAAATGAACTTTGAGCGCCGAGCTCAAACCGGGCATCCGATTTGGATTCCGTCAGTTCTGACAAGTCACTTTCATCTCCCCGGTCGTGTTGGAATGATCGGCACGGGCATCCGGCCGGTATTTCAAGTTTTAGACCCCCGGCCCCGACCTGGCAGTTCATTTGAACCAAGTGTATTTTAGAAATGAAGTTTGAGCGCCGAGCTCAAACCGGGCATCCGATTTGGATTCCGTCAGTTCTGACAAGTCACTTTCATCTCCCCGGTCGTGTTGGAACGATCGGCATGGGCATCCGGCCGGTATTTCAAGTTTTAGACCCCCGGCCCCGACCTGGCAGTTCATTTGAACCAAGTGTATTTTAGAAATGAAGTTTGAGCGCCGAGCTCAAACCGGGCATCCGATTTGGATTCCGTCAGTTCTGACAAGTCACTTTCATCTCCCCGGTCGTGTTGGAATGATCGGCACGGGCATCCGGCCGGTATTTCAAGTTTTAGACCCCCGGCCCCGACCTGGCAGTTCATTTGAACCAAGTGTATTTTAGAAATGAAGTTTGAGCGCCGAGCTCAAACCGGGCATCCGATTTGGATTCCGTCAGTTCTGACAAGTCACTTTCATCTCCCCGGTCGTGTTGGAATGATCGGCACGGGCATCCGGCCGGTATTTCAAGTTTTAGACCCCCGGCCCCGACCTGGCAGTTCATTTGAACCAAGTGTATTTTAGAAATGAACTTTGAGCGCCGAGCTCAAACCGGGCATCCGATTTGGATTCCGTCAGTTCTGACAAGTCACTTTCATCTCCCCGGTCGTGTTGGAATGATCGGCACGGGCATCCGGCCGGTATTTCAAGTTTTAGACCCCCGGCCCCGACCTGGCAGTTCATTTGAACCAAGTGTATTTTAGAAATGAACTTTGAGCGCCGAGCTCAAACCGGGCATCCGATTTGGATTCCGTCAGTTCTGACAAGTCACTTTCATCTCCCCGGTCGTGTTGGAATGATCGGCACGGGCATCCGGCCGGTATTTCAAGTTTTAGACCCCCGGCCCCGACCTGGCAGTTCATTTGAACCAAGTGTATTTTAGAAATGAACTTTGAGCGCCGAGCTCAAACCGGGCATCCGATTTGGATTCCGTCAGTTCTGACAAGTCACTTTCATCTCCCCGGTCGTGTTGGAATGATCGGCACGGCATCCGGCCGGTATTTCAAGTTTTAGACCCCCGGCCCCGACCTGGCAGTTCATTTGAACCAAGTGTATTTTAGAAATGAACTTTGAGCGCCGAGCTCAAACCGGGCATCCGATTTGGATTCCGTCAGTTCTGACAAGTCACTTTCATCTCCCCGGTCGTGTTGGAATGATCGGCACGGGCATCCGGCCGGTATTTCAAGTTTTAGACCCCCGGCCCCGACCTGGCAGTTCATTTGAACCAAGTGTATTTTAGAAATGAAGTTTGAGCGCCGAGCTCAAACCGGGCATCCGATTTGGATTCCGTCAGTTCTGACAAGTCACTTTCATCTCCCCGGTCGTGTTGGAATGATCGGCATGGGCATCCGGCCGGTATTTCAAGTTTTAGACCCCCGGCCCCGACCTGGCAGTTCATTTGAACCAAGTGTATTTTAGAAATGAAGTTTGAGCGCCGAGCTCAAACCGGGCATCCGATTTGGATTCCGTCAGTTCTGACAAGTCACTTTCATCTCCCCGGTCGTGTTGGAATGATCGGCATGGGCATCCGGCCGGTATTTCAAGTTTTAGACCCCCGGCCCCGACCTGGCAGTTCATTTGAACCAAGTGTATTTTAGAAATGAAGTTTGAGCGCCGAGCTCAAACCGGGCATCCGATTTGGATTCCGTCAGTTCTGACAAGTCACTTTCATCTCCCCGGTCGTGTTGGAATGATCGGCACGGGCATCCGGCCGGTATTTCAAGTTTTAGACCCCCGGCCCCGACCTGGCAGTTCATTTGAACCAAGTGTATTTTAGAAATGAAGTTTGAGCGCCGAGCTCAAACCGGGCATCCGATTTGGATTCCGTCAGTTCTGACAAGTCACTTTCATCTCCCCGGTCGTGTTGGAATGATCGGCACGGGCATCCGGCCGGTATTTCAAGTTTTAGACCCCCGGCCCCGACCTGGCAGTTCATTTGAACCAAGTGTATTTTAGAAATGAAGTTTGAGCGCCGAGCTCAAACCGGGCATCCGATTTGGATTCCGTCAGTTCTGACAAGTCACTTTCATCTCCCCGGTCGTGTTGGAATGATCGGCACGGGCATCCGGCCGGTATTTCAAGTTTTAGACCCCCGGCCCCGACCTGGCAGTTCATTTGAACCAAGTGTATTTTAGAAATGAACTTTGAGCGCCGAGCTCAAACCGGGCATCCGATTTGGATTCCGTCAGTTCTGACAAGTCACTTTCATCTCCCCGGTCGTGTTGGAATGATCGGCACGGGCATCCGGCCGGTATTTCAAGTTTTAGACCCCCGGCCCCGACCTGGCAGTTCATTTGAACCAAGTGTATTTTAGAAATGAAGTTTGAGCGCCGAGCTCAAACCGGGCATCCGATTTGGATTCCGTCAGTTCTGACAAGTCACTTTCATCTCCCCGGTCGTGTTGGAATGATCGGCACGGGCATCCGGCCGGTATTTCAAGTTTTAGACCCCCGGCCCCGACCTGGCAGTTCATTTGAACCAAGTGTATTTTAGAAATGAAGTTTGAGCGCCGAGCTCAAACCGGGCATCCGATTTGGATTCCGTCAGTTCTGACAAGTCACTTTCATCTCCCCGGTCGTGTTGGAATGATCGGCATGGGCATCCGGCCGGTATTTCAAGTTTTAGACCCCCGGCCCCGACCTGGCAGTTCATTTGAACCAAGTGTATTTTAGAAATGAAGTTTGAGCGCCGAGCTCAAACCGGGCATCCGATTTGGATTCCGTCAGTTCTGACAAGTCACTTTCATCTCCCCGGTCGTGTTGGAATGATCGGCACGGGCATCCGGCCGGTATTTCAAGTTTTAGACCCCCGGCCCCGACCTGGCAGTTCATTTGAACCAAGTGTATTTTAGAAATGAAGTTTGAGCGCCGAGCTCAAACCGGGCATCCGATTTGGATTCCGTCAGTTCTGACAAGTCACTTTCATCTCCCCGGTCGTGTTGGAATGATCGGCACGGGCATCCGGCCGGTATTTCAAGTTTTAGACCCCCGGCCCCGACCTGGCAGTTCATTTGAACCAAGTGTATTTTAGAAATGAAGTTTGAGCGCCGAGCTCAAACCGGGCATCCGATTTGGATTCCGTCAGTTCTGACAAGTCACTTTCATCTCCCCGGTCGTGTTGGAATGATCGGCACGGGCATCCGGCCGGTATTTCAAGTTTTAGACCCCCGGCCCCGACCTGGCAGTTCATTTGAACCAAGTGTATTTTAGAAATGAACTTTGAGCGCCGAGCTCAAACCGGGCATCCGATTTGGATTCCGTCAGTTCTGACAAGTCACTTTCATCTCCCCGGTCGTGTTGGAATGATCGGCACGGGCATCCGGCCGGTATTTCAAGTTTTAGACCCCCGGCCCCGACCTGGCAGTTCATTTGAACCAAGTGTATTTTAGAAATGAAGTTTGAGCGCCGAGCTCAAACCGGGCATCCGATTTGGATTCCGTCAGTTCTGACAAGTCACTTTCATCTCCCCGGTCGTGTTGGAATGATCGGCACGGGCATCCGGCCGGTATTTCAAGTTTTAGACCCCCGGCCCCGACCTGGCAGTTCATTTGAACCAAGTGTATTTTAGAAATGAACTTTGAGCGCCGAGCTCAAACCGGGCATCCGATTTGGATTCCGTCAGTTCTGACAAGTCACTTTCATCTCCCCGGTCGTGTTGGAATGATCGGCACGGGCATCCGGCCGGTATTTCAAGTTTTAGACCCCCGGCCCCGACCTGGCAGTTCATTTGAACCAAGTGTATTTTAGAAATGAACTTTGAGCGCCGAGCTCAAACCGGGCATCCGATTTGGATTCCGTCAGTTCTGACAAGTCACTTTCATCTCCCCGGTCGTGTTGGAATGATCGGCACTGGGCATCCGGCCGGTATTTCAAGTTTTAGACCCCCGGCCCCGACCTGGCAGTTCATTTGAACCAAGTGTATTTTAGAAATGAAGTTTGAGCGCCGAGCTCAAACCGGGCATCCGATTTGGATTCCGTCAGTTCTGACAAGTCACTTTCATCTCCCCGGTCGTGTTGGAATGATCGGCATGGGCATCCGGCCGGTATTTCAAGTTTTAGACCCCCGGCCCCGACCTGGCAGTTCATTTGAACCAAGTGTATTTTAGAAATGAAGTTTGAGCGCCGAGCTCAAACCGGGCATCCGATTTGGATTCCGTCAGTTCTGACAAGTCACTTTCATCTCCCCGGTCGTGTTGGAATGATCGGCACGGGCATCCGGCCGGTATTTCAAGTTTTAGACCCCCGGCCCCGACCTGGCAGTTCATTTGAACCAAGTGTATTTTAGAAATGAAGTTTGAGCGCCGAGCTCAAACCGGGCATCCGATTTGGATTCCGTCAGTTCTGACAAGTCACTTTCATCTCCCCGGTCGTGTTGGAATGATCGGCACGGGCATCCGGCCGGTATTTCAAGTTTTAGACCCCCGGCCCCGACCTGGCAGTTCATTTGAACCAAGTGTATTTTAGAAATGAAGTTTGAGCGCCGAGCTCAAACCGGGCATCCGATTTGGATTCCGTCAGTTCTGACAAGTCACTTTCATCTCCCCGGTCGTGTTGGAATGATCGGCACGGGCATCCGGCCGGTATTTCAAGTTTTAGACCCCCGGCCCCGACCTGGCAGTTCATTTGAACCAAGTGTATTTTAGAAATGAACTTTGAGCGCCGAGCTCAAACCGGGCATCCGATTTGGATTCCGTCAGTTCTGACAAGTCACTTTCATCTCCCCGGTCGTGTTGGAATGATCGGCACGGGCATCCGGCCGGTATTTCAAGTTTTAGACCCCCGGCCCCGACCTGGCAGTTCATTTGAACCAAGTGTATTTTAGAAATGAAGTTTGAGCGCCGAGCTCAAACCGGGCATCCGATTTGGATTCCGTCAGTTCTGACAAGTCACTTTCATCTCCCCGGTCGTGTTGGAATGATCGGCACGGGCATCCGGCCGGTATTTCAAGTTTTAGACCCCCGGCCCCGACCTGGCAGTTCATTTGAACCAAGTGTATTTTAGAAATGAACTTTGAGCGCCGAGCTCAAACCGGGCATCCGATTTGGATTCCGTCAGTTCTGACAAGTCACTTTCATCTCCCCGGTCGTGTTGGAATGATCGGCACGGGCATCCGGCCGGTATTTCAAGTTTTAGACCCCCGGCCCCGACCTGGCAGTTCATTTGAACCAAGTGTATTTTAGAAATGAACTTTGAGCGCCGAGCTCAAACCGGGCATCCGATTTGGATTCCGTCAGTTCTGACAAGTCACTTTCATCTCCCCGGTCGTGTTGGAATGATCGGCACGGGCATCCGGCCGGTATTTCAAGTTTTAGACCCCCGGCCCCGACCTGGCAGTTCATTTGAACCAAGTGTATTTTAGAAATGAACTTTGAGCGCCGAGCTCAAACCGGGCATCCGATTTGGATTCCGTCAGTTCTGACAAGTCACTTTCATCTCCCCGGTCGTGTTGGAATGATCGGCACGGGCATCCGGCCGGTATTTCAAGTTTTAGACCCCCGGCCCCGACCTGGCAGTTCATTTGAACCAAGTGTATTTTAGAAATGAAGTTTGAGCGCCGAGCTCAAACCGGGCATCCGATTTGGATTCCGTCAGTTCTGACAAGTCACTTTCATCTCCCCGGTCGTGTTGGAATGATCGGCACGGGCATCCGGCCGGTATTTCAAGTTTTAGACCCCCGGCCCCGACCTGGCAGTTCATTTGAACCAAGTGTATTTTAGAAATGAACTTTGAGCGCCGAGCTCAAACCGGGCATCCGATTTGGATTCCGTCAGTTCTGACAAGTCACTTTCATCTCCCCGGTCGTGTTGGAATGATCGGCACGGGCATCCGGCCGGTATTTCAAGTTTTAGACCCCCGGCCCCGACCTGGCAGTTCATTTGAACCAAGTGTATTTTAGAAATGAACTTTGAGCGCCGAGCTCAAACCGGGCATCCGATTTGGATTCCGTCAGTTCTGACAAGTCACTTTCATCTCCCCGGTCGTGTTGGAATGATCGGCATGGGCATCCGGCCGGTATTTCAAGTTTTAGACCCCCGGCCCCGACCTGGCAGTTCATTTGAACCAAGTGTATTTTAGAAATGAAGTTTGAGCGCCGAGCTCAAACCGGGCATCCGATTTGGATTCCGTCAGTTCTGACAAGTCACTTTCATCTCCCCGGTCGTGTTGGAATGATCGGCACGGGCATCCGGCCGGTATTTCAAGTTTTAGACCCCCGGCCCCGACCTGGCAGTTCATTTGAACCAAGTGTATTTTAGAAATGAAGTTTGAGCGCCGAGCTCAAACCGGGCATCCGATTTGGATTCCGTCAGTTCTGACAAGTCACTTTCATCTCCCCGGTCGTGTTGGAATGATCGGCACGGGCATCCGGCCGGTATTTCAAGTTTTAGACCCCCGGCCCCGACCTGGCAGTTCATTTGAACCAAGTGTATTTTAGAAATGAAGTTTGAGCGCCGAGCTCAAACCGGGCATCCGATTTGGATTCCGTCAGTTCTGACAAGTCACTTTCATCTCCCCGGTCGTGTTGGAATGATCGGCAAGGGCATCCGGCCGGTATTTCAAGTTTTAGACCCCCGGCCCCGACCTGGCAGTTCATTTGAACCAAGTGTATTTTAGAAATGAAGTTTGAGCGCCGAGCTCAAACCGGGCATCCGATTTGGATTCCGTCAGTTCTGACAAGTCACTTTCATCTCCCCGGTCGTGTTGGAATGATCGGCACGGGCATCCGGCCGGTATTTCAAGTTTTAGACCCCCGGCCCCGACCTGGCAGTTCATTTGAACCAAGTGTATTTTAGAAATGAACTTTGAGCGCCGAGCTCAAACCGGGCATCCGATTTGGATTCCGTCAGTTCTGACAAGTCACTTTCATCTCCCCGGTCGTGTTGGAATGATCGGCACGGGCATCCGGCCGGTATTTCAAGTTTTAGACCCCCGGCCCCGACCTGGCAGTTCATTTGAACCAAGTGTATTTTAGAAATGAAGTTTGAGCGCCGAGCTCAAACCGGGCATCCGATTTGGATTCCGTCAGTTCTGACAAGTCACTTTCATCTCCCCGGTCGTGTTGGAATGATCGGCACGGGCATCCGGCCGGTATTTCAAGTTTTAGACCCCCGGCCCCGACCTGGCAGTTCATTTGAACCAAGTGTATTTTAGAAATGAACTTTGAGCGCCGAGCTCAAACCGGGCATCCGATTTGGATTCCGTCAGTTCTGACAAGTCACTTTCATCTCCCCGGTCGTGTTGGAATGATCGGCACGGGCATCCGGCCGGTATTTCAAGTTTTAGACCCCCGGCCCCGACCTGGCAGTTCATTTGAACCAAGTGTATTTTAGAAATGAAGTTTGAGCGCCGAGCTCAAACCGGGCATCCGATTTGGATTCCGTCAGTTCTGACAAGTCACTTTCATCTCCCCGGTCGTGTTGGAATGATCGGCACGGGCATCCGGCCGGTATTTCAAGTTTTAGACCCCCGGCCCCGACCTGGCAGTTCATTTGAACCAAGTGTATTTTAGAAATGAAGTTTGAGCGCCGAGCTCAAACCGGGCATCCGATTTGGATTCCGTCAGTTCTGACAAGTCACTTTCATCTCCCCGGTCGTGTTGGAATGATCGGCACGGGCATCCGGCCGGTATTTCAAGTTTTAGACCCCCGGCCCCGACCTGGCAGTTCATTTGAACCAAGTGTATTTTAGAAATGAAGTTTGAGCGCCGAGCTCAAACCGGGCATCCGATTTGGATTCCGTCAGTTCTGACAAGTCACTTTCATCTCCCCGGTCGTGTTGGAATGATCGGCACGGGCATCCGGCCGGTATTTCAAGTTTTAGACCCCCGGCCCCGACCTGGCAGTTCATTTGAACCAAGTGTATTTTAGAAATGAACTTTGAGCGCCGAGCTCAAACCGGGCATCCGATTTGGATTCCGTCAGTTCTGACAAGTCACTTTCATCTCCCCGGTCGTGTTGGAATGATCGGCATGGGCATCCGGCCGGTATTTCAAGTTTTAGACCCCCGGCCCCGACCTGGCAGTTCATTTGAACCAAGTGTATTTTAGAAATGAACTTTGAGCGCCGAGCTCAAACCGGGCATCCGATTTGGATTCCGTCAGTTCTGACAAGTCACTTTCATCTCCCCGGTCGTGTTGGAATGATCGGCACGGGCATCCGGCCGGTATTTCAAGTTTTAGACCCCCGGCCCCGACCTGGCAGTTCATTTGAACCAAGTGTATTTTAGAAATGAACTTTGAGCGCCGAGCTCAAACCGGGCATCCGATTTGGATTCCGTCAGTTCTGACAAGTCACTTTCATCTCCCCGGTCGTGTTGGAATGATCGGCACGGCATCCGGCCGGTATTTCAAGTTTTAGACCCCCGGCCCCGACCTGGCAGTTCATTTGAACCAAGTGTATTTTAGAAATGAACTTTGAGCGCCGAGCTCAAACCGGGCATCCGATTTGGATTCCGTCAGTTCTGACAAGTCACTTTCATCTCCCCGGTCGTGTTGGAATGATCGGCATGGGCATCCGGCCGGTATTTCAAGTTTTAGACCCCCGGCCCCGACCTGGCAGTTCATTTGAACCAAGTGTATTTTAGAAATGAAGTTTGAGCGCCGAGCTCAAACCGGGCATCCGATTTGGATTCCGTCAGTTCTGACAAGTCACTTTCATCTCCCCGGTCGTGTTGGAATGATCGGCATGGGCATCCGGCCGGTATTTCAAGTTTTAGACCCCCGGCCCCGACCTGGCAGTTCATTTGAACCAAGTGTATTTTAGAAATGAAGTTTGAGCGCCGAGCTCAAACCGGGCATCCGATTTGGATTCCGTCAGTTCTGACAAGTCACTTTCATCTCCCCGGTCGTGTTGGAATGATCGGCACGGGCATCCGGCCGGTATTTCAAGTTTTAGACCCCCGGCCCCGACCTGGCAGTTCATTTGAACCAAGTGTATTTTAGAAATGAAGTTTGAGCGCCGAGCTCAAACCGGGCATCCGATTTGGATTCCGTCAGTTCTGACAAGTCACTTTCATCTCCCCGGTCGTGTTGGAATGATCGGCACGGGCATCCGGCCGGTATTTCAAGTTTTAGACCCCCGGCCCCGACCTGGCAGTTCATTTGAACCAAGTGTATTTTAGAAATGAACTTTGAGCGCCGAGCTCAAACCGGGCATCCGATTTGGATTCCGTCAGTTCTGACAAGTCACTTTCATCTCCCCGGTCGTGTTGGAATGATCGGCATGGGCATCCGGCCGGTATTTCAAGTTTTAGACCCCCGGCCCCGACCTGGCAGTTCATTTGAACCAAGTGTATTTTAGAAATGAACTTTGAGCGCCGAGCTCAAACCGGGCATCCGATTTGGATTCCGTCAGTTCTGACAAGTCACTTTCATCTCCCCGGTCGTGTTGGAATGATCGGCACGGGCATCCGGCCGGTATTTCAAGTTTTAGACCCCCGGCCCCGACCTGGCAGTTCATTTGAACCAAGTGTATTTTAGAAATGAAGTTTGAGCGCCGAGCTCAAACCGGGCATCCGATTTGGATTCCGTCAGTTCTGACAAGTCACTTTCATCTCCCCGGTCGTGTTGGAATGATCGGCACGGGCATCCGGCCGGTATTTCAAGTTTTAGACCCCCGGCCCCGACCTGGCAGTTCATTTGAACCAAGTGTATTTTAGAAATGAAGTTTGAGCGCCGAGCTCAAACCGGGCATCCGATTTGGATTCCGTCAGTTCTGACAAGTCACTTTCATCTCCCCGGTCGTGTTGGAATGATCGGCACGGGCATCCGGCCGGTATTTCAAGTTTTAGACCCCCGGCCCCGACCTGGCAGTTCATTTGAACCAAGTGTATTTTAGAAATGAAGTTTGAGCGCCGAGCTCAAACCGGGCATCCGATTTGGATTCCGTCAGTTCTGACAAGTCACTTTCATCTCCCCGGTCGTGTTGGAATGATCGGCACGGGCATCCGGCCGGTATTTCAAGTTTTAGACCCCCGGCCCCGACCTGGCAGTTCATTTGAACCAAGTGTATTTTAGAAATGAAGTTTGAGCGCCGAGCTCAAACCGGGCATCCGATTTGGATTCCGTCAGTTCTGACAAGTCACTTTCATCTCCCCGGTCGTGTTGGAACGATCGGCACGGGCATCCGGCCGGTATTTCAAGTTTTAGACCCCCGGCCCCGACCTGGCAGTTCATTTGAACCAAGTGTATTTTAGAAATGAAGTTTGAGCGCCGAGCTCAAACCGGGCATCCGATTTGGATTCCGTCAGTTCTGACAAGTCACTTTCATCTCCCCGGTCGTGTTGGAATGATCGGCACGGCATCCGGCCGGTATTTCAAGTTTTAGACCCCCGGCCCCGACCTGGCAGTTCATTTGAACCAAGTGTATTTTAGAAATGAACTTTGAGCGCCGAGCTCAAACCGGGCATCCGATTTGGATTCCGTCAGTTCTGACAAGTCACTTTCATCTCCCCGGTCGTGTTGGAATGATCGGCACGGGCATCCGGCCGGTATTTCAAGTTTTAGACCCCCGGCCCCGACCTGGCAGTTCATTTGAACCAAGTGTATTTTAGAAATGAACTTTGAGCGCCGAGCTCAAACCGGGCATCCGATTTGGATTCCGTCAGTTCTGACAAGTCACTTTCATCTCCCCGGTCGTGTTGGAATGATCGGCACGGGCATCCGGCCGGTATTTCAAGTTTTAGACCCCCGGCCCCGACCTGGCAGTTCATTTGAACCAAGTGTATTTTAGAAATGAACTTTGAGCGCCGAGCTCAAACCGGGCATCCGATTTGGATTCCGTCAGTTCTGACAAGTCACTTTCATCTCCCCGGTCGTGTTGGAATGATCGGCATGGCCATCCGGCCGGTATTTCAAGTTTTAGACCCCCGGCCCCGACCTGGCAGTTCATTTGAACCAAGTGTATTTTAGAAATGAAGTTTGAGCGCCGAGCTCAAACCGGGCATCCGATTTGGATTCCGTCAGTTCTGACAAGTCACTTTCATCTCCCCGGTCGTGTTGGAACGATCGGCACGGGCATCCGACCGGTATTTCAAGTTTTAGACCCCCGGCCCCGACCTGGCAGTTCATTTGAACCAAGTGTATTTTAGAAATGAACTTTGAGCGCCGAGCTCAAACCGGGCATCCGATTTGGATTCCGTCAGTTCTGACAAGTCACTTTCATCTCCCCGGTCGTGTTGGAATGATCGGCAAGGCCATCCGGCTGGTATTTCAAGTTTAGACCCCCGGCCCCCGGATTTTCTCAATTCTTCTGAAGTAAATGAGTTTTAAAATTAATAATGAACATAATTGAGTAATTCCATCAAAATAAAAACATAGTAAACACTCACCTGTACGGGCTGTGGTGTGGTGGTGGTTGATTTCTGAGGGACCATTCCGCTCTGGGAGAGGAGGCCACTAATTGCCTGCAAGAATACTGACACTTGGCTAGAGATCTCTTCCTGGAAATGCTGCTGCTGCCGCTGCATATCAGAAATCTGCGATCGGACCATGTCCATCATGTCGCTGGTAGAAGCGCTGGGGGCAACGGAAGGTATAGTGAAGGCACTGCCACTGGAAGAAGTATAGCTAGAACTCGCACACGCTGATGTCACCGCGCTTGCGTCTAGGCTCTCCCCAAAACCATATAGTCGGCCTTTCTTCGGTACGCCAGCTGCTGCCACCCACTCCACCGGATCGAACTCCGGCTGCTGCGTGTCTCCCTCCCCGTACTTCTCTGTCACTGCTTTGCTATATGTTTCCTACAAATTGAATAAAATAACTAGTCAATTTCATATGAATTACATGCCGATTTAAATGAACGGTACAAGTTACATATGTAGATAAACTTACCGCTGCTGACTTAGCTGTGTCACTCACAAAATCATTAGTCCCCTTCTTTTTGTGTGTTCTGTCGAACACCTCGAGGAACGACGGAGGTCGATTAAGCTCCACAGCCTGTTATACAATTCATAGTAAAAAAAAGTCAAATATTGGGATAAATTGTAAGAAGATAAATTGGTATATTACTTACCAATTTTTGTTTATGAGCCGCATAAGAGATGGACCCACTCGTATGCAAATTTGAACCTGGTTTTGACGTCCTGTTTGCTTTGGCTTTTTCAGACTTTTCTATCCACTTGGGGTCGGCAAAATGGTCACAAGATATCTCCCAATCCTCCTGCCTCATCCATAGAGGGCGATGCGCCTTCCACAATTGTCGGTCTTCACTCCCCCCACTCAATTTTTTAGCGTGTGCTCGGGCCTCATGTATTCTCCTCTTGTAACTTGAGAGCATAGTAGACTCCCAGGCACGACGACATCTCGCCGCGTCATGTCCACATGTGAATTGAAAAGACCGCTGTAAATCAATTGCTTTTCACACTTAGTATAAAGTTGTAAATTGACTTTGGGAAATACTTGAATTAAATGACGTAATTACTTACTAAGAACATGTTGTACAATGAATCGCGGACGGACATCGGAAAATCTCTGAAAGTGGAAGCTGCCCCGGGCACATGTGCCAACATGAGTTCGGTGGAATGATGGACAGCGCTGTGGGGTTCAAATTTCATACTGCAATTGCAAATGTCAAAATATTCATATTAGACAGTTGAGGGCTAATTAATGTAATATAACCTTATAGATTTACCCGGATACCCAACACGGGCGACGTCTATCATGGGTCGTGCCTCCCTCGTGACAACTGCCGACATCGTCAAGGGGCTGACTGGTGGGGGTGGGCCCTGTACAAGTGGGAGGTGGTGGGAGGGCACTGAGACCTGCAAGAATTTATTGTCATGTGAGTGATACATATACTGCGAACATATAATTAAAATATACATACCTGCAGCGGGAGGTGGTGGGGGTGGCGTATGCACAACAGGTGGGAGGGCACTGAGACCTGCAAGAATTTATTGTCATGTGGAGTGATACATATACTGCGAACATATAATTAAAATATACATACCTGCAGCGGGAGGTGGTGGGGGTGGCGTATGCACAATAGGTGGGAGGCCACTGAGACCTGCAAGAATTTATTGTCATGTGGAGTGATACATATACTGCGAACATATAATTAAAATATACATACCTACAGCGGGAGGTGGTGGGGGTGGCGTATGCACAACAGGTGGGAGGGCACTGAGACCTGCAAGAATTTATTATCATGTGGAGTGATACATATAATGCGAACATATAATTAAAATATACATACCTGCAGCGGGAGGTGGTGGGGGTGGCGTATGCACAACAGGTGGGAGGGCACTGAGACCTGCAAGAATTTATTGTCATGTGGAGTGATACATATACTGCGAACATATAATTAAAATATACATACCTGCAGCGGGAGGTGGTGGGGGTGGCGTATGCACAACAGGTGGGAGGGCACTGAGACCTGCAAGAATTTATTGTCATGTGGAGTGATACATATACTGCGAACATATAATTAAAATATACATACCTGCAGCGGGAGGTGGTGGGGGTGGCGTATGCACAACAGGTGGGAGGCCACTGAGACCTGCAAGAATTTATTGTCATGTGGAGTGATACATATAATGCGAACATATAATTAAAATATACATACCTGCAGCGGGAGGTGGTGGGGGTGGCCTATGCACAACAGGTGGGAGGCCACTGAGACCTGCAAGAATTTATTGTCATAAGTAGAACAAATATTGAAGAATTTAAATTAAAATATACATACATGATCCTCGAGTCTTTTTGCCACTGAGACATACAAGAATTTATTGTCATGTGGAGTGATACAAATATTGCGAACATATAATTAAAATATACATACCTGCAGCGGGAGGTGGTGGGAGTGGCGTATGCACAACAGGTGGGAGGCCACTGAGACCTGCAAGAACTTATTTTCATAAGTAGAACAAATGTTCAAGAATTTAAATTAAAATATACATACCTGTAGCGGGAGGTGGTGGCGTATGTACAATTGGTGGTGAGCCGACACTTGCACCTATAAATAAATTCTTTTAAGTTTGTAAATAATTAAAATATTTATATAGCTAACTTATTGATCAAATATACCTGTGTCTGAAGAAGATGGTAGCGAGGAGGTAGTAGTGCCCCTCTCACTGCTAGATCTCCTCCCACCCCTAGTACGACCTCCTCGCACCATTTCCTTATTAATAACAAAATAATTAATACATATTAATCCACAATTATATAAGGCTAGACAAATGTTATTTAAAATTATGCTTAAAAGTAAGAATCTTCTTACTAAATTATCAAAACATGCCTCCCTCATGTTGATATATCTAGCTCAACTTCATCATCTTCGTCATCCATAGTAGTCTCATGAGATTCAAAATCTTCGTCTTCATCTGATTCTTCCTCCCCTCTAACATCAACATTTAGCTCCGTCGGATCGACTTCTTCCACTCCATCTCGCGTACGTAATGACAGTGGCTCATCAGATTCGTCCATATTAAACCTAGAGGAACCGACAACGCCAACTTCGTCTGATTGATAATATTCAGCACGAGCAACCTCTGAGACATCTCCACTCATAGTTAACTCATAAGTGGGAAAGAGTTTTGAATTAACCCTGCAAACTGCCCACCAATCTCTATTCTTGGATGATGGATAGCTTGAATAGTACACTTGCTGGGCTTGTGCGGCTAAAATGAACGGTTCATAGGTCTTAAGTTTAAACCTATGCTTGACATTGACAATCTCATAATTTGTGTCATGTAGAACAGAATTAGGATCAAACCATTGACACTTAAATATGTATACATGATTGTCTTGTCCCAAATACTGAAGTTCTAAGACTTCTTCAAGAATACCATAGTAGTCCAATTCCATTTCATTGTATAAACTTCCCTTCACACATACGCCGCTGTTCATCGTAGACTTATTTCGCCTATAATCCCTTGTATGAAATTTGTATACATTCACAATATATCCCGGATAGGCACGTGTCTGGTTCGAGGGGCCATAACTTATCTGTTGTACTCTTTGATCAGTAATGAGACATTGTTCAACCTATATTCAAATTAGAGTAGTTAAAATAATAACAATTATCTCAACATACGTAAATACAAACATATATATTCAGAGTTCACACTAACTCGGTTTCTTAGCCATTTGGAAAAAAACTTCTCGCGTTCTTTTTCAATCTCCACATCCTGGATATTTGGACATTTTTCAGCTAATTCTGAATCAAATTGTCTGCAATATAAATGTAACACCCCGTAAAAAATTTGATAAAGCCAATGTATAGACTTTGTGAAGTCAATGTTGTATAGACTTTGAGGAAGCTAATGTATAGACTTTGAGGAAGCCAATGTATAGACTTTGAGGAAGTGAATGTATAGACTTTGAGGAAGCTAATGTATAGACTTTGAGGAAGCCAATGTATAGACTTTATGAAGTCAATGTTGTATAGACTTTGAGGAAGCCAATGTATAGACTTTGAGGAAGTGAATGTATAGACTTTGAGGAAGCCAATATATAGACTTTGAGGATGTATAGACTTTGAGGAAGCCAATGTATAGACTTTGTGAAGTCAATGTTGTATAGACTTTGAGGAAGCCAATGTATAGACTTTGAGGAAGTGAATGTATAGACTTTGAGGAAGCCAATGTATAGACTTTGAGGATGTATAGACTTTGAGGAAGCCAATGTATAGACTTTGAGGATGTATAGACTTTGAGGAAGCTAATGTATAGACTTTGTGAAGTCAATGTTGTATAGACATTGAGGAAGCCAATGTATAGACTTTGAGGAAGTGACTTTGAGGATGTATAGACTTTGAGGAAGCCAATGTATAGACTTTGTGAAGTCAATGTTGTATAGACTTTGAGGAAGCCAATGTATAGACTTTGAGGAAGTGAATGTATAGACTTTGAGGAAGCCAATGTATAGACTTTGAGGATGTATAGACTTTGAGGAAGCCAATGTATAGACTTTGTGAAGTCAATGTTGTATAGACTTTGAGGAAGCCAATGTATAGACTTTGAGGATGTATAGACTTTGAGGAAGCCAATGTATAGACTTTGAGGAAGCCAATGTATAGACTTTGTGAAGTCAATGTTGTATAGACTTTGAGGATGTATAGACTTATGAAGTTGCTGGAAATGTGAATTAAGATCTTACTCAACATAAGGTTCAATCTCGAGGCAATTCAAAAGAATATATATCTCAGCGGCATGCAACTCTCTATCTTCGAGCGTGCGAGTCAAGCAACGTCCGAACGCACGTCCAGGATGTTTAAATATGGATAGTCGATCGGACGATTCATCCACTCCCCCATCATCATTACGTGGAGGTCGAGTACGACGAGTTTGAATCTCTGGCTCAAAGTACATAGAACAGAAGTTCAAAATTTCTTCAAGAATGTATGCCTCAGCAATCGAACCCTCCACCTGTGCCTTGTTGCGAACTTTCATTTTTAATTCATGCATGCACCTACAACAACAAGTCAGATGGCAACAATATGTAGCGGCTATGGACGACTTATAAGTTAACAAAAATTGTCACATACCTCTCAAATGGATACATCCATCGAAATTGTAATGGACCTCCGACGATAGCCTCATATGGCAAATGAACAACCAGGTGCTCCATCGAATCAAAGAATGCCGGAGGAAATATCTTCTCTAGCTTGCAAATGGTTGTGACAACTTCTTGTTCGATAGTTTGTACATCCCGAACTCTGAGTTCAGATGCACATAAAATCTTGAAAAATTGACTCATCTCAGCTAGTGCTCCCCATATCTGCTTTGGCAACAAATCACGAAATGCAATGGGCAGTAGCCTCTCCATGAACACATGACAGTCGTGACTTTTCATACCATATATTTTCCCCTCATTAACATTCACACAACTTGCTATGTTGGATGCATATCCATCTGGGAATCTCAGCTGTTTCAACCACTGGCATACTTCCTTGATCTGTGTATCATGAAGCACATAAGTTGCTTTAGGCTGCACAGTTTTGCCATTGACACTTTGTAGTTCCAGTTCTGGACGTCTACAAAGCATCTTTAAATCCATACGTGCTTTGGCGTTGTCCTTTGTTTTCCCTTTAACATTCATGATCGTATTGAACACATTATCAAAAAAATTCTTCTCGGTATGCATGACATCCAGATTGTGTCGTACAAGAAGAGTTGACCAATAAGGTAATTCCCAAAAAATGCCTTTCTTGACCCAGTTGTGATCCTTTCCAAAATTAGGGAGTTGCCGTGTGCTACCAGACAATTGAACTACATCTGGTAAATTGTGCACCCGTGACGCCATATGTAGACCCGACACCCGTTGCAAGTCAGCTTCATCCATTTCAACAGTATTTTTTTTAAACGAGTCTTTTTACCTTCGAAAAGGATGGTCACTTGGTAGCAACCGCCGATGGCAATCAAACCAGCAGCATTTCCCCCCATGTTTCAATACAAATGATTTAGTATCTTCCATACAGTAAGGACATGCTAGCCTCCCATGTGTGCTCCAACCAGATAGCATTCCATATGCAGGGAAGTCACTTATTGTCCACATCAGTGCAGCCTTCATAATAAAATTTTTCTTCCTATATGCATCATAAGTAACAACTCCATCAGTCCATACAAATTTGAGCTCATCAATCAACGGCCTGAGATATATGTCCAAATTTTTTTCGGGACTTTTTGGACCAGGAATTACTAGGGACAAAAATAGATTTTCTCGCTTCATGCACATGTGCGGCGGAAGGTTGTACGGTGTCATGAACACTGGCCAACAAGAATAAGCTGCCACTGAACCACCGAATGGATTAAAGCCATCTGTGCATAAACCCAATCGAACATTACGTGACTCCCTTGAAAAGGCAAGATGAGTACGACTAAAGTGAGTCCAAGCTTCACCATCGGCAGGATGACTGATTATATCATCGGCACGACGTACTCTTTCGGTGTGCCATGTCATATGCCGAGCCGTCTTTGAGGACATATACAGTCGCTGCAGCCTAGGCACAAGAGGAAAGTATCGCAACGCCTTGTAAGGTACATCTTTTGCCATTGAATTGACCCCCCCCCTTAGGTTTGAATCTGTCATGGCCACAAATGGAACATGATATCTTATCTGCATCATCTTTGTAATATAACATACAATGATTCGGACATGCATCTATTTTCACATATCCAAGTCCTAAGTCATTGACCATCTTTTTTGCACGGTAAAAAGTTTCTGGCAACTTCTCGTGTTGAGGCAACATACTCTTGATCAAGAGGAGGAGACGGTCAAAAGAAGTCTCACTGATGTGAAATTCAGATTTCAAGTTCAACAACTGTGACACTACAGACAATCGAGTGTGATTTTCACAACCATCCCACAGCGGCTCATCAGCATCCCTAAGTAGTTCATAAAATCTTCCGGCTGTCTTATTCGACGCTTCATCGTGAATATTAAAACTAGGACCAGCAGCATCTACAACCATATCCACGTACCCACTTGTGCCTGCAATATTGTCGGGCTCATACCTCAAGAATTGCTCACCATGACACGTCCAATTCGTATAACCATCCACGAACCCTTTCGTGTACAAATGATGTTGCACATCCCATGTTGAACACCACCTCAAGTTTCTACAACTTGAACAAGGGCATCGAATGTGACCGTCGTGATCTATTGCTGCATTTGGATTCCCCAATGCAAATTGAATGAAACTCACAACCCCAAGCTTAAAGTCATCTGACACCACCCGGTCAACTATTCTACGATACATCCATGAACGATCTGTCGACATTTTGCCTGCACCCAATAAATGACAATACACATCCTAACTTTCAAATTATTACTCATAATATTACACCCGACCCTTTCCTCACATCGTTCATCATAGACCATTTGTAGTTGGAAGAGGAATATTGATTAGATTATCACTTTTTAACCCATCCATGAAGGTTTGATCGCACAATCACTTACTATATGTGCTGCACGATTTACTAAAAATTTCGGCATCATCTCCCCACACTTCTCCAATATACCAAATATATTTATTGATTTTGAAATTTTCTTAAACACTTACAAGTAAGTGGTTAAGAAAACACTCAAAATCAATAATGGTATATCAGAGAAGAGTGAGGAGACGCAACCAAAATTCTCAACAAACCATACAAACATATATAGTAAATGACTGCCTAAGTGCGATCAAACATTCACAGACTGTCCAAACGGGACAATTCAAGACTTTGAGGTAGATATATACATTCTCATAAACAAATGAGAACATACACATCAATCCCAAAGTCTTGAACGGGAAGGCACATTGACACGGTTTTAACGCGCTCTCCTGAGGTGCGTGTAATGTTTGGTCGCACCCACGCACCTCAACTCACAGGGAATACCCCATGCATTTATATAACATAAAATTAAATAACAACGCAATAATCATTATGCACATATCAAATTAAATAACACCCAAATTACAAAATTTTTCAAATGAAGAACAACGAAGCTAAACAATCTACATTTCTAGTCAAATTAACATCAAATTTCTATTACAATCAGATTTAAAAATATATTTACATGCAATTAAATTCCACATAATTTTAAAGCACAAAACGAAATTTTTGGGTATTTACCTATTGCTATAGAGAATTCTGATTTCTTTGCATTTATCCACATCTTTGTATATATGTACTACTTAAGATATGTGGTCATTCCATTTCTCTATATCTTCTTATCATCATAAGACAAGGTTCAATTGGGTGGGTGGGTTCTCTTATAAAGAACAAGCCCCAGGGGAGGGGGAGGGGGGCTGTTTAGAACTAGACCAATGTGTTATGTTCAGTATTTGGATGATGTCTAATTATAACTAAAAAAATAACAATCTAATCTTGTGTGTGCAACTTAGACAAATATGTCAAAGTCAGGATGTATAAAGTCTCCTAAGTAATTTACAAAGTGTTTGATTCCTAGGATATCTAGTTGACCAGAAGAAGGGGGGTGACTTTAATCTTGTTTTATCTCCCGAGGAGAAGAAGGGGAGCACTATGGGCTATATCAATTCCATGACTGATTTCTAGGTCTTCGTTGCTCTCCCAAGTACCGAAACACAAAGTTCTATCATCTTCAAGTGAAACAAAGGAGAGCTAGAATGACCATTGACAAAATCAAAACTGACAATGGAGATTGGTGTGATAAGGAGTCTCTGCTGAAGGACAACTGCTTATTTTAAATCCACAAGGGGTGTCCGATAGGGTGACCCCTTGGCCCCAGCTTTGTTTATCATTACTGAAGAAGCTTTAGGCACAGTCATTACCAGCCTTTTTAGCAGTGGGAAGGTTTAACACTTTCATGTGTCTCGTGGTAGTATGCAAATATCTCACTTACTGTATGCCGATGACACATTGGTGTTTTCTAATGGTTCATCCAAGAACGTCAGATGTCTGTTGGCTTTCATAAAAGACTATGAGGATTCTCCTGATCAGAAAGTTAACAGCAATAAAAGTAGCTTTATAGTTTCCCATAAAGCTTCTCTTGTTGTTATCAGAAGAATTGTAGACATAACAAGTTTCGTTTACAAATGTGTTCTCCATATTAATTAATGACTGGCCGGATCAGAGATTTTGGTGCCCCAATAGCATCGGTTTATTTTCTGTTGCCTCCTTTCATAGGACTCTTGGTTCAGCATCCATGTGTTCTTTTTCCTGGAAGATATGGGATTCCTTTATTCCATCAAATACTTCTCTCTTCTTATGGAGGGTCTACCATTCGGCGGTGCCAACTGATAATCAGATCAGGTGCGGTGTTTGCATATGCTCTATGTGTCTCTACTATCGAATGCCCCATGCTGAAACAAAGGACCATTTGTTCCTTTCTAGTGACCTTGCTAGATCATCTTGGTCTTTGATCGCCGCTATCTCTAATCTAAATCCCGCTGATTACACTTTTGTGTGCTACTTCCTGTCTGGCTTTTTTTGCACTGTTAGTGACACTTCGTTTACCCGGGATGGTGAGTAAGCATATACCTCACAAGGGTTAGATAGGGTCATGATATTGTTGTAGTGTTCTACTCGTCGCGAGTCATGACCCCCTCCCAGACCTCCTACTGGCCCCTCCCCCCCACCGGAGCCCCCCTCCTGCTGGCACCTCCCCCTCTCCCCTCCCCACCACCCACCGCACCCCCCTCCCCCCAGCGACCACCTCTTGCTGCTCCTCCCCCTCCCCCCCACCCACCGAAATCCCCCTATTGCTAGCCCCTCCCCCCCACCCAGTGCACCTCCCACCCCCCAGCGACCCCCTCCCTGTTGGCCTCCCGGACGCGGGAGCTAGCTAGGGTGGGTGACGGTCTCCCGGACGCAAAGGCACAGTGAGAGAGTCGTGCGTGTATTAGGGAAAAGAAATTTTTTCCCACGGATTTGAGACAGAAATTCTTCCGTTACAAATTTCATACGGTAATTCTGACCATCTATGATATGTCGTCTGTATTTAAGACTAAATGCAGATGATATATTGTTCGTTGTAAATAATGTTGGAATTTCAGACGGATATTCTGATCGACATAATCCGTTTGAAATGCAGACGGATATTCCGACGGAAATCACAAGCAGAATTTTTTGAGTATTTACCTATTGCTATAAGTCGACTATTATTGTGGGCGCACTAAATTTTTTTTTAAAAATTATTCCTTTATTTACAAGTAGATGCATTCAGAAACAAATTTCTATATTTATGTATATGGGAACCTTCTCCGAACTTAGCCATACGCCAATGGGACCTCTAAGTTCATGCACTAAGTTTGCATTTCTAATTTCTTGTATGCAGAACGAAACCCCTTTGGGCTTATTGATGGCAAAGTATGCTTGAACTCAGGCATGTAGAATGAAATTCTTGAATTCATGCACGTGAGATGACGTTTACACTGTCTGAACTTGAGTTCCCAGTTTTCCCATTTTCAGAACTAAACCTACCTTTATGGTTGCAATTCGTGCATTCAGTTTGGAATCTTTGGAGCATGGCACAATAATGTTATATGATGCTGGTTATGTGGGTTCTAAGTATACATGGCACAATAATCAACAAGGCAAGAAGGGGATTTGGGCTACATTAGATAGGGTTCTCATTTATACTAATTAGCTGAATTTGTACCCAATCACGGTGCAACACTTATCTAGAGAGGCCTCAGATCACGCGCCTCTACTTATTAAATTGATGTTTCCCAACAAATTTAAGAGTAAATTTTACTTTCAGCAAATGTGGACTAGCCATGAGCTTTTTCTTAAGGTTGTTGATCAATATTGGAGAACCATCTCTATTGCTTCATCTGCTATCACTACTTTTTGTCTTAAACTTAAATCCTTAAGATACATGCTCCGAGAATGGATTGGCTAGCTGCTAAGGACCAAATTCTAAAACACAACAGATTCTTCAAAGCCCCTAGGCTTTTTTCATTCTGGAAAGATACATGGCTTGGTGATAAACCCCTCAGTGACCTTATTTTACCCAGTCAATGGAGGCTCATCGAGGACAAAAATATCACCATTCAAGATTTGAGTAATACTCTCAATCCAAATTGGAATGTTATTCGGCATGTTCTTCCAAAAAACATTGCTCGGGCTGCCACATTTTATATCAACAAAGATCCTTTGCCCAATGATACAAGGGTATGGTCTCTCACTGCAACAAGAGATTTTACTATCAGCTCATGGAGGAAGCACTTGACTGTAGCTGATCAATCCTTTCCATACTCTCTCATTTGGTCTACCTTCATTCCCCCCAAAGTTTCTCTATTCCTGTGGAAGCTCATCCATAGAATTTTACCCACTGAGAGAAGAGTCCAGCAGAGTGGAATATCTTTGTGTTCTAAATACTTATGATGTCCAAATGCTCAGATTGAGTCAACCACTCACCTTCTCTTGCATAGCAAGCTGTCAGCTGCCACTTGGGCTCTGCATAAATCATGCATTCATATTGATCCCCCTCATGATGGCTGCCAACGTCATCTTACTGGACCCCCCCTCTCCAGTCTCTTCCCACTAACCCCCCCCACCCGCCGGAGTGGCTCGCGTGATCTTGCACCCCCACCCCCACCCTTTGACCAAGAGTCCTCCCAACCCCTCCCTACCCCCTTTCTCCCTCTAGCAATATTCAGGCGAGCTCGTGGCCCCACACCCTCCCAGCCAGCAGTCCCCACAGTGGACCCCTTGTAGCACCTCTCCCTGAACCTCCCACTCCCAGAGTAGCCCCCCTGGACCAACCTGAACTCTCCTCCCCCGGACCCCCCACCCGAGACCCCCTGCCGGATCCCCCCTCTCTGAACCACCCCACTCGCAGAGCAACCCCCCATCAGACCTGCCGCAATCGAACCCTCCTCCCCCAGACTCCCCCCCCACTGGAACCCCCCACCCTGCCAGCCAGTGGCCCCCACCCCGGACCCCACGTCAGAGACCCCCTCCCTGAAATCCCCAGTCCCAGACAGCCCCTCACCCACCGGAACCCTCCTCCGGACCCCCCATTGGAACCCCCAACCCTCCTAACCCGTAGCCCCCACCCAGGACTCCCTGCTGGATCCCCCTGCATGCCTGAACCGCCCTCTGCCAGAGCACCCCCGGCCCCCTCCGAGCCTGACCCTCCTCCCCCAAAATAGTTGTTGGAAGCCCTCCCCCTCCCAGACCAACCTCCCCCTCTCAGATCGGCTAGAACCCCCGCCCTCCCTGATGATCCCCAAGCTTTAAAAAAAAATGAACAACAAATGCAGCAATGGCAATGGAGGAGGCGCAGCAGGTAGGGAGAGTTTTACAGAGAGAGGGTGAGGGAGGGGACTTACCAGACCAGAGAGGATGGCGACAACGCACCACCGACGGTGACGACGAGGACGGGTTTGACGGCAACGACGAGGACGGCTTAGATGGCAACGGTGAGGGCGGCTCTGCGGGGATGACGATGACGAGGAAGGCTTCGACGGCGACTGCGAGGGCTGCTCTGGCGGCGATGATGACGACAAGGAAGGCTTCGATGGTGACGGCGGCTCTAGCCGCGACGGCGACTACGGCACCGGTGGACCTCTCCTCGGCAAGGAGATAGTGGAAAGAGAGTGAGAGGGAGAGTGGGAGTGAGACGGAGATCACGGGGGAAGGGGGGAAGAAGGGGGAAAGCTCGATCCGTCGCGGGGGAAGGGGGGAAGAAGGGGGAAAATTTCACTAGAGGTAATAAATATTTGTAACGGATTTTAGACGAATTATTTCCGTCTGAATATCCGTCCCAAATCACGACGGATATAAAGACGGAATATATTCCGTCTCTAATTATAGACGGATATTCAGAGGGAATATAGTATGTCTTTAATAACAACGGAATTTGTAACGGAAACTAATCCGTCACAAATACAGACGGATTTTAAGACGGAAAAATATCCATCTGAAATATCCGTCTGAAATCCCGCTTTTTCTGGTAGTGAGAGCCCAACTCTTCTGTAGGGATCAACGTCCTGAATAGTCAACGGCCATTGATGCAAAAGGGATGACGATTGAGGGACACTCCACCACCAAGCCCCCATACTTAGATGGATCCAACTATGCATATTGGAAGAACCGTATGCAAGTCTTTCTGAGGGCGAAGGACTACGAGATTTGGAGAGTAGTCAGCAAAGGACCGTTCGAGTTGCACCCAAACGAGGACGTATGGACGCGAGAGTAGATCAGGAAGTCCACTCTCAACTGGAGCGCCATCAACGCCATTCAGTGCGCACTTCACTCCATAGAGTTCTCCAGGATTTCATCATGCACTACTGCAAAGGAGATGTGGGATAAATTGGAAGTTATATATGAGGGGACCTAGCAGGTGAGGGAGACCAAGGCAAATCTGCTGGTCTCGGAATATGAAGCTTTCAGAATGATACCTGGTAAGACGATTACAGAGATGTATGCGTGCCTCACAATCATCACTAACGGTCTCAGAAGTCTGGGGAAGACTTACTCGGACTACCAGATAGTGAGGAAGATACTGTGATCTCTGACTCCGGTTTGGCACACCAAAGCAACTGTTATCGAGGAGTCCAGGGATCTGCAGAACACGAAGATTAATGAGTTGATCGGCTCATTAATGACTTATGAGATGATTCTTCCGAAGACTGAGGAGCTGGAAAAGAAGAAAAAGCCTATAGTGCTAAAGGCTAGTTCCAGTCGATCCAATTATAGTGGGTCGTCAAGCGATCAGAGTCTCTCGGGTCAGAGTTCGAAGGAGATCTGGTGCAGACACCCGAGCAGTTGAGCGGCGCGACACGCCGAGCCACCGGTACTGCACACGGAGCACGACTCAAGCCACCTCAGCGTCCATCTGGCTCGGAGATAACCTGGAGAGTCCACCTTGAGCCTCCCCATTTATCATATTTAGTTAGCCTTTATGTGTGTGTAATTTGTGTTTATTTCATTATATTTGGTATGTAATTATGAGTGTACGAGGGGCTTATTTGCAAAATGGGACCCCTGGGCCCCACGGGACCCCCAGGCCCCTCCCATTGATCCACCTAAGCCCATGGGTCCCATGTGGGGTCAGTCAACATGTCAAATGGAGGCATCTAGAAGTTTGAATGGTAAAAGGCACATGGGAGACAAGTGGACTTCAAAGTCCAAGGTGGCTACCAACTTGTCCCCCCCTTGCCACCATAGTCAATAGGCCGCCCCCCTCCCCTTATTTTTTATTTATTTTTGTGTGTGTGTGTCTCATGCCATCCCAGCCCTTCATCTCCCACTCCTAGATCCTACGGTTGTGGATGGATGTGAGATGTAACCTATTTAAGCTTGTATTTTTCATTTTGGAGAATTAATGCCATTTGAATCAAAGTAATTCTTGGAGCTCCAGCTTGGTGCGCCCCCTTCTCCTCTCCCTCTCCCCCTTCGATGCTGTGAAGGCTTCCATTCTGAGGTGTGACTCATCGTGTATCAGTTTCAACGATCGCCGTCGCCGCCACGAGCCGCTACCGCACCGCCAACGCCATCAACGGAGTTCTGCCTACGCAGTACCACAGCAGCTTGTTCGAAATTCACAGGTCTTCTCTGAGCTCATTTGGCTACCAAATTTGGAGGAGTTGTTCTTGGGATGTTCCTCTCCACCCACAAAAATCAGGCCAGCATTCAGATCACGTTTGCTATTTTTTGATTTTCATCCACTCTTCCGTTTCGGTTCTGCCAGAGTTCTGTCCAGGTTCACCTCCGCCCTGAGTTTCATGTCTTAGAGCCACTTTTTGATTTCTGTTAGTTCGCCCAATTTTACTGGGGGTTCCATCCATCCACCCCTTCATCCACAATGTTTCTCAATTTTTGATTCGCCCATTTCATATTTTCTAAAAATCGTTCTCAGACCCATCTACAGTTCTGTCCACCTGTTCCCAGATCCGACCGCCAGTCACCCCAAAAATCAAAATAAATCGCCGCCACCTCGAAATCAAATTCTAAAAATAGAACCAGTTTCATGGTTTGATTCCCTACAACTCCTAAGAATAGCTCAAGAGCTGAATCGGAGGTTTACTAGGTGGTCAACAGTGGTTCTCAGACAAGTGCCCTGCAGATGAGAGATTTCAGTTACTGTACAACAGGGATTTGTAAATTCATTAAATTCTAGATCCGGCCAGATCCAGCAGATCTCTCTGAGTCTAGATTGAAGAATTTGAAGAGAGCTTTCCAACGATAGCTCATGCGTCCCGATCCGACGTCGGGATTGACCGCAGCGGCCATTTTCACCGGAGCACGCGCCAGAAGACAGCAATCAAAATCCGTGGGTTATTAGTTCAATAGTTGGGAATCGGGGCCGATCGACCCTCGATCGGTGTTCCCGGCCGACCGCTGTCCGTGGAGGCGTGCCACCAGGGGTTCCCATCACAGTGGGTCCCACCCCCGCAGATCCGGAGGACAGCGCCGTCCGTGGGCCCCGCGGGCCCTTAGAAGCCACCGTTCAGAAAGCACGAAAACGCGGAGTTCGGCACCGCTGGGCGACATCAAGATGCTGCCCGTCAACCCAAGTTGCGTGATTCCCGGACCCTACATGTGACCTTTTACCTCCCTGCGTGGAGTGGGTCAACTTAGTGTATTGCTGTAATCATTGTTAACCAGGAGTCCGTAATTCGGTCGGGGTTGTCTTCGCCACGCCGGGTGCGTGGAGGTAATGGTCCGAACCTCTTGGCGTTCATTTGCTTAGCTAGTATATGGTCTTTTGCCACTGCCGAGAGCGATAGGTACTACCCCGTGTGTCCATGTCACCGCAGTGAGTGTGAGAGTGATCCGTCCCGTGACTCGATCCGAGTCCGGAAGTGAGTCTGACTACCTTGAACTCTGCCGGATCTTCAACCGCGCACGATCCGCGTTTCCCTCGCTTGGGACGATGAGTGAGCTTACGTTCTGTTGGCAACGTATAGCCCATAGGAGCTCTCAGTGTCGGGCCTAATGTCTCTCCCATCATGTGTTGCTGGTCGTGTCCGCATCTAGAGTCCGAGGTCTATACCACGTAGAGTCGGTCCCCGTGTCCGTCCCGCATCAAGATCAATTAGCAATGTTGACCAGAAAGTTCAGAGGGTTCCTGAGGAAGGAAGGAAGAAATTTCACCAGAAGATAGTATGGTGGCAGGAGACAATCGAGGTATAAGTCTAACCCTGCCAAGAAAATTGACACCAATGTTTGCTATCACTGCAGGAAGGCCGACCACATGAAGGCAGACTGTCCGGAGCTCCAAAAGCCTAAGGAAAAAGCTAAGAAGAAGAATCCTAATAGGAAATCTATGGTGAGTACCTGGAGTGATGAGGACGAGGGCACCTTGAGCTGTACCTCGGAGAGTGAAGATGAAGAAAAGCCAATCTGCCTGATGGCTAAAGATGGTGACAATGAAGAAGAAGACTCCGATGAGGTATCCTCTCCCTTTGAGCATTACATTATCTCTGATTGGGAGGATGCCTACGGTGATTTGCTTGATAAGGTAGCGATATTAGGAAAGAAAATAGGCTCCTAAAGAAGAAAGTAAATTCACTGATGAATGATAAAACCATGTCTGATAAAATTGCCTGTTTACAATGTGAAAATGACATATTGAAAAACTAATGTGCTGAATTTAGTGATTTGAAGCATGCTCTAATTGATTCTAGAAATGAAAATGAAATGCTATAAAATGTCATCGATGAATTGAAACTGAAAATGCAAAATTATGAAAATGAGATGAACATTGTTAATGAAAAATATGAAGTTGTGCTAGGTGTTAATAACGAATTGAAAAAATCAATTGAACACCTAGAGAAAGAAAATGAGGATAAAAAGAAAATCATTGAAAATATGACCCAAGGATCTGATAATTTGGATGCTCTTTTGGGGTCAAAAGTCAACTTCTAAAGAGAAGGTCTCAGGTATAACCCCACACCTAAAAATAGTTTGGCATTGAAAACAATTTCATTTGTGTCTGAGAAGAAAAAGGGACCCCTCATCAAGATGAGCAACGTAAATTCTGCTGTTAAAACTGTTAATTCCAAAATGCTCAGTGCTCAGGACAAGGGCAAGCAAAAAATGGGTGAGTCTAGCCATGATAGTACATGCAGCCCTACTCCTCAGAGTAAAGTTCAGGTTATGGGTCAACCTTCACGCGCACCTAAACACCAGGCTAGGGTCACCAAGTCTCCACCAGCAGTTCAGAAGAAGACTCAACCCTCACCCATGCAGAAGTCAGGTGAGTCTAGGGTGTAGGGGAGAAACATTTCTGCTAGAAGTCAATCGAGCCATTTCCACCAGCCCAGAGTCCAGACCTACCATCATGCGCAGCCACAATAATTTCATAAGTCTGGATGGAATAGGGTTCAAGGGAGATCTAGATATCAGTCATATCCCACACAGACTGATGTGACACACCCTTGGACTTTAACAAGCAAGCACAATTCACAATAGTAACGGACCAAAATCGGCGGCCGCTCACCCGACACTCACCCAAACCCGGGGTAACTTGGCGATGCCAAGTGGAGGATGTGAGGGCTGGGCCCTTGCTGGTAGAGGGCCAGCAAGGCCAAGGTTTGTTCCCAAGGGTATGGAGGCCCAATTCAATGGAGCCGACGTTGTGCCGAGGGCACCGATTACACTCTTCCCCACGGTGGTCACTCGAAGTAACAGAGCTTGAGGGACCGAGCACTCACTCTCACAGCCAGCAGAGCTATGAGCTAATATTGAAAGGACAAGCACTAAGGGAAGCAAGGTTAGAACACTTACTTGACCGGCTTGAAAAAACTGATCCCGCTCGGAGACGTGGGTGAGCGGGGAAGCGGGGTTCCCCACACGCTACGCCGGAGTGGCTTGACCCTGTTTTAAAGATTTACAACACTAATCCCCATGCAAGGGGGTAGAACAAGGAGAGGGGGAGTCACTCATACATTCAAACACTACCTCCTGCAGGGAGGGGCTTTAAGCCGGCCGGGCGGGGAGGGGAAAACTGAAATAGAAGCCAAACGGATGGACGACGCCGGTTCTGCCCGCTCTCCGGAACAGGGGATAGACATTTGAAGTTGATGCTGCTGCGACCACTCCCGAATTTTTTTATCGATGAGACCAGTGGAAAAATCTTAGGGGTTGGATCAAGTTGACGTCCAATTTTTATGGAATTTCCTGGTTGACGGTGCTGGTCGGGGAAGGGCTGCGAACAGGGACCCTGAGTTCTGGTCTGGACTGCTACGGTACCACAGCAGCTGAAAGAAGAGGCCGCCACAAGCGCTTCCGATCTCTGAATCAAGCGTGGCCAAAGTCAATGGAATCGTTGTCGAGTCCGCTTCGAGACGAGACCCGCGGGAATGCCAGATGATGTCAGAGCAGATTGGGAGAGCCCAAACAGTGGACAAGGGTCGGTTTAATCCCAGAGGGGACAGAACTGCGCACCTAGGGGAGAAAAACAAGAAATCACAACTCCGGATGCCGAACGGGGTTCCGCTTCTTGATACTGGAAGCAGACTTGTTGTAGATGATCTCAGCCAAGCGCCACCTCCAGATCTTCAAGGTGATGGTGGTGGGAGCCTTTGCAAGCCGCCTCAGGTTGACTATCTGGTAGCAGATGCGCAGTCCTGCGGTGAAGACTCCTCCGGGCAGCCACGAACTCAGAACGGGATGAGACCACCACCGTCGCGAAGAAGATAGGGAGACACTTCCGACGGTATCACTTGGGCATCCAGGGATGCCAGGATGAAGCCAGGGTCGCCTCTGCAAGCTGTTGGATCTCTGCTACTGGTACACTGCACTAGGTGGGGGTGGGAAGGGGAGGTGGAGGAAGAACAAAGTGGATGGAGGAGGAGAGTGGGGGCCACCAGATCAAGGGGGGGTCTCCCTTGGGTCGACCTAGGGTATGGGGGATGGGAGAGGGGAGGGAAAATTCAATTTTTTGGTCTTGGGGGGGCTTCTTCAGCCTTGGGGAGGTGGAGAGGTGCTTAGGGAAGTGAATTGTGTAGTTGGTGGTTGGGTGGTGGAGTATGGATTGGTGGAAGCTATCTTGGGGCTGGGGTGGAGTTATTGGGGTGGTGGGTAGTTGGGGAGGTCCTTGAATGAGAGAGTGGGAGAGAGAAAGTGGTTGGAAGGGGAGGATAGAGAGAAGGGGGTGAACCCCTTAGAGAGAGACGGGGGGAGAGAGAGAGAGGGGGGGTAAGGGTTTCTCACCCACTCAATTGGATTCTCTCCAAAAGAAGATTTAAATTGGACACTTAAAAATTCAAATACTCTTTCATTAACTTCAAATGGGGGGGAATGAGGTCCTATATATAGGCAACTCACATTTTACAAAAAGTCCCTGACTCTTGCTACAATGACAAATAACTAAGGGGGTAGGGGGCGCCCCTGGGCCTAGCCTAATGAATTGGGCCCAATAGCTAGTCTAATCAACCTAATGACACTCAAACTTAGGGGAATAAACAAAGACCTAGGGACATGACTCAAATAAAAGGGAAAATACAATGATATGACTCAAATAAAAATTACATAGGACTCAAAATAAATAACTAGACTATGCCGGATGCAACACGGGCGAGGAGAGGAGCCGTGAATGTGGGCACGGGAGGTGATGTCCCCATCACAGACATATAGACCTCAGGCTAGAAACTAGGTTGGGGAATCTAGAACATGGGCTCCTAGGAAGAAAACCTCCTACAGTCAGCCTAGGATCAACTTTGGCCACAATTCTCTGAATGCCCATTGGCCTAGGCACCGGGACAAACAAACTCATACTGCTAATGCTGGAAACAGGAACAACAACGAAAGGAATGTCAACAAATCCATTAAACAAACAATTTTTAAACAAATGTGGATTCCTAAAAACTTGTTGTCTTGTTTGAATAGCTCTTCATCTGCTCTGGAGCCCAAACATTTTTGGGTTCCAAACTTCTATCCATGATTGTGATTGCAGGTATGCCTGACAGCCAAGCACAACATGTGGTACCTGGATAGTGACTGCTCCAGGCATATGATAGGAGACAAGGCTAAATTTTGCAAGTTGACTGAGAAGAATGGAGGCCTTGTCACCTTCGGAGGAAACACAAAGGGTAAAATCATTGGGTCAGGTAAGGTAGGTAAGTGTACTACCTGTTGCATTGAAGAAGTCCTGCTAGTTGATGGCCTTGTATATAACCTACTTAGTATCAGCCAGCTCTGTGATAAAGGACATAAGGTAGTATTTGATGCTCATAATTGCAAAATCTTTGAACCTGACTCAGATGTAGTTAAATTTTCTAGTAGAAGAGTAAGTAACATCTACATGGTAGATTTAGATGATATTTCTCATTCTAATCTCTGCCTCACTGCTAATAAAGATGATTTGGCATTTTTGTGGCATCATAGATTAGGACATGCTAGTTATACTATCTTGCATAAACTTAATAAACATAGCATGGTTAGAGGACTACCTGAAATTTCATTCAAAAAGGAAATTAAAATTTGTGATGCATGCATACAGTCCAAGCAAACTAGGAAGTCATTTAAATCTAGAATTGAAAATATGTCTTCCAAACCTTATGAGTTGATTCATATGGATCTCTTTGGACCTACAAGGTCAGTCAGCTTATCAGGTAGGAGATATGGATATGTACTTGTTGATGACTTCTCTAGGTTTACTTGGGTATTTTTCCTTACTCATAAAAATGATGCATTCACAGAATTTCAGAAGTTCTATTTGATAATAAAATAGAAAAATGGAAATTTAATTGAAAATATTATATCTGATCATGGAGGTGAGTTTGAAAACTCACAATTTGATGATTTGTGTAGGGCCAATGGCATTACTCATCGGTTCTTCTCCCAAGAACACCAGAGCAAAATGGAGTAGTGGAGAGGAGGAACATCACTCTTGTGGAGATGGCCCGTACACTCCTAGTTGAAAGTGGACTACCAAGGAAGTTTTGGGCAGAGGCAGTCCATACTATATGCCATGTAATTAACAGAGCTATGGTAAGGCCATTTACCCAGAAAACACCCTATGAAATCTTGAAAGGTAAGAAACCTTCACTTGCTCATTTCAAGTTCTTTGGATGTAAGTGTATAATTCATGTTAATGATAAAAGAGACCTTGACAAGTTTGAACCTAAAAGTGATCCAGGAGTTTTCTTGGGATATTCTGAAACCACTAGAGCATATAGGGTGTACAATCTAAACTTTAAAACTATTAAGAGTCTTCACATGTAGTCTTTGATGAATCCCTGACTAAATCTGAAAATGGCCTGTGCAGGAAAGAAGATGATGGAGAAATTCTGAAGGGAAGACAATCTGCAGACCAATCAGATCAGGAAGATGAACCTGAAGAAAATAATGTAGAGGAGACTGCTGTTCAGGGGGAGGTAAATGAAGGTCAAGGTAACAAAGTTATCAATGTAAGATTTCCTAGAGACCATCTTGTAGATAATGTCATTGGTAACTTGCATGAACCCCCTAGGACTAGAGGCTATTTTAGAGCTCAAAATGAATTGAATAACTTTGCATTAGTTTCTCATGTAGAACCCAAGACCATTGACAGTGCCCTAAATGATGTGCATTGGATCAATGCCATGCATGAGGAGCTGAATCAGTTTGACAATAATAAGGTGTGGCACCTAGTCCCACCTCCTGTTCATGGGACTGTCATTGGGACTAAATGGGTTTTTAGAAAAAAAACTGATGAGCAAGGAAATGTGGTTAATAATAAAGCCAGACTTGTAGCTCAGGGGTACAATCAAGAATTTGAAATTGACTTTGAGGAGTCATTTGCCCCTGTAGCTAGGTTGGAGGGCATTAAGATTTTACTTGCTTATGCATGTTCATTAGGAATAACTCTCCAGCAGATGGATGTGAAATCTTCTTTCTTGAATGGGGAAATAAAAGAGGATGATGTGACACAACCTAAGACCTATTATTGCAAACAATGCAAAGGACACGACAATGTTACACACGCAGACTCACTCGAATTTGGCACACTCGAGTCCGTAGGTGGACCAGCGATAGGGTGAGGGTCCGAGGATGGACCCGGAGGTTTCCAACGGTATGGCTGGCTTGGGGAGGACCCCTAAGGGCCTGGGGTTGCCCAAATTCACTAGTGGTCAGCACGTCGAGGGCGTGGGTAAATTGGTCTCGCTCACAACTCACCCACGGTGGACACTCACATAGTAGAAATTTGAGATCGGGCACTCAACTCGCTGGCCGACGGGCAACTAGAAACAATACTAAGACAAGCAAAAGTAAAACCAACAGAGGAAGTGTCCAGGGTCTCACCTGATCGGTGTGAGGACACCGATCCCAGTTGGAGACGAGGGAGAGCGAAGAAGCGTGGGCTTACCCGCACGCCGCACCGGAGAAGCTTCAACGTAAAATTTAAGAAATTACATCACTAGTCCCCATGCAACAGGGTTGAACAAGGGGAGGGGAAGTCAATTTTACATCCAAACACTACCTTCCACAGGGAGGGGCGGTAACCCGGCCAGGCAGGGAGGAGAAAAACTAGCTTAGAGGATTAAGACAAGAAATCCGCCGAATCTATCCACTCTTAGAAACAGGGGACAGACTGTCACTGTCTGCACCTCTGGGGACTCCCCCGAACTCTAATTGTGATGAAACTAGTGGCAAAACCTTCGTAGTTGACCCGGGAGGACATCAAATTTTTGTGGGAATTTTTGAATGACGACGTTGGTCGGGGAAGAGGCGCGAACAGGGAAGAGCGTCCGTGGCGGTCTCTATTTTCTGGTTCTGGTAGCTTCTGCACCTCTGTAGCAAGAAGATGAGGCCGCCACGGACGCTCCCGAGCTCTGATTCAGGCGTGGCCAAAGTCGTTGGATTTGTGGTTAAGTCCTCTTCGATTGGAGACTAGCGGGACCGCCGAGGAGGTCAGAGCAGATGGAGAGGACCCAAACAATGCTGAGGTATCAGGCTGCTTCCAGAGGAAACTGATCAGCACACCGGAGGGAGAAAATTTGGAACTCACAGCTTTGGATGTCGAACGGGGTGCCGCTTCTTCGTGGTGGCAGGAGACTTGTAGTAGAAGATCACAGCTGAGCCCCGCTTCATGAACTTCATGGAAATAGCCGTGGGAGCCTCTGCAAGTTGCTTCAGGTTGACTGTCAGGAAGAAGATGCACAGTCCGGCGATGACGGCTCTCCTGGGCAGCCAACAACTCAGACTGGGACGAGACCACCACCGTTGCGAAGAGAATTGGGAGACGCTTCCAACAGTATATGGAACGCACTCTGAAGCTTCTTGGTGATGACGTGGCAGCCTCAGAAAGTTGCTGGTACTCTATTACCTGTGAGCTGGGAATAGGATGAAGGTGTAGGGTTGTGTGTATGAGGGTGGGATGGCCAAGGGAAGTAAGGAGAAATGGGGAGGGCGACCAGGGTCGGAAGGAGGTGTTGGGGAGGGGTGAGGGGCAGCCAGCAAGGGAGGGAGATTCAAATTTGGCCTAGGGTTTGAACCCCTTCAATCTTGGGGAGATGGAAGGGTGCTTGGGAAAGGGTAGTGGGTGGTTGGGGGTTGGAGGGTGGCTTGGAGATTGGTGGGTTCTCCCATGGGACTAGGGGTGGAGTAAAGAGGTGTTGTGGGAAGTTGTGGTGACTATTGAATGAGGGGAGGACAGAGAGAAGGTAGGTGGGAGGGGGGAGAGAGAAAGGGGATAGGGGAGGGGAGTTTCTCACTCCTCTCTAATGGCTTCTCACCAAATGAACTCAATTTTCTGGACTCACAATAATAGATCTTCCTTAGCTTAAAATGGGGAGATGTGGGTCCTATTTATAGGGATCCCACAATTTACAACAAGTCCCTGACTTTTGGACCATTGACAAATAACAAAGGGGAAGGGGGCGCCCCTAGGCCTAGCCCATATAATTGGGCCCATTAACCAAACTAATCAACCCTATGACACTTAACTTAGGTAGATGACTCATTAACCTAGATACTGGACTCAAATAAAAGAAAAATTACCATGATATGACACAAATAAAATATAAAAATTACATGCCAAGACTCAGAAAATGTGACGGACACAATGGAGTACTGCCAATGAGCAATCGGAGCTGTGGAAAAATGTGAAGGGCGAGAGATGCCCCCATCATACGCCCGGGGTGCGAAGAACTCGACTCCGTCGAGTATGGGTCCACCGGGGAAGTGGTCCTCCAAAGCAGCTCAAGGCGAGCCACGACCTCCAAACTCAACTCTACATCTACAACCAGGGGATGCTACTTCATCCTCTCAAGGTGGCTCGGGCACACCCTCTTGCTAGTGATGGAACCATACTTGCCTAGTATTGCCTCCGTATGCACACGTCGGGCTCTCAAGCTGATATGTGGTGGCTCTCCGAGTGTGTCTCTCACAAGGGTAGAGGTAGGCCCGAAACTCTCACTAGGATCCACCGCGGTGCCCATATAGGGTGCCGGACCTGTCACGTGGGAAATGGGGTGAATCCCAAAACCCTATTAGAAAGCCCAACCCATAAGCCGGGTTGTCAAGGCCACTCGGAACTAGGCAAGGCCCAAGTCCTCGTGCCCTCAAGTTGGAGGTGACCCTAGGGTAGAGCCACTCCAAAGCCACCATCGCCAAGTTGCCAACTTGGAATTCAAAGTGGCGTTCGTAAGGTTTTTCCCGCTTCTTATGATTCTCACCGCTCGTTGTTTGTTGCTTGCTCAAATGCTCATGCCAAGTACTACGATGCGGTGTGAGTGGGAGATGCATGATATGCAAAGGGGGGCCAGTACAACCATATTTAGACCAATCATGTAGAGATGCCATGGAGACTTTGAAGGGTGTGGGAGGGCCGGGGCATCCATAGATGTCCCTCTCATGCGTGGGTGTGATGAGTGCCAAAGGACTCGGACATCCTTGAATGCTACTAATATCCTTAAGACTCATGATGAATTAAGGTGGACCATTACATCCGAATATGGACCACTCATGTTTCCTACTTGACATGTGGGTGATATGAATGAATGTACCCGACTTATGAATCATGCCAAGTGGTTCGAGGTGCCAAGACATATGTTTTCCTAACCCAAAAATGACTTTGATGTGTTGGGGTATGGTTTGGCATTGGAGTTTCCATTCAAAAGGGTCGAAGGGGTCAAGGAATGTGGACATCATGGGGAGAGGCACCTCCTTGATCCTTAGGTGTAGATCTTCCTTGGTTATAGCTACCCTTGTGTCGCCCGGGACTTGGGAGAGGTGGGCTTGGCCCAACATGGTGGGTGAGGGTAGGAAGGAGTGGGTGATAAGTGATGTGGGCGGATCACATGGGTTCCCGGGTTCCCATTGGGAGGGGTCAAAAGGATCAACATAAATGTACCCGGGGGAAGGAGCTCTAAGTTCATCTCAACATCGTCAAGGTCCTCACAATATGGTGGGTCATTCTCCTCTAAGATGATTGGGCCAAGGCTGTTAGTGGGTTGGCCGATCAAAGCACCTGGGATATTAATGGGAGGGGAGTGGACCGAGATGGGTTCCTCATCCATGGGGAGAAAGAGAAGGAGGTCGCTAGTGTAGAGCCCAATAGTGCAAACTGAGGTGATAGACCCGACACATAGGTGTAGGAGGTCAAGGCTCCTAGGTTGTTCGGTCATGGGGGTCAACATGCCAGTCAACTCCAATTGCCATGCTAAGCCCCTGAGAAGGTCCCCTAATGTGTCCACTTGGTAAGATGATTGGATGGTGGTGTGATAGGAGAGGGGCACTATAGGGAGGTTTTGCTCCATAGGAGGGAAAACATGGGCCATAATCTTTCTAATTGGGCTCTCCTTTAGCCAACTATCAAGGGGTTCTCCTAAGATGAGCTCGGCCCCAATTAGAGAGGGTGGTGTAAGGTGAAGGCCACCGTGCGAGGTTTCTTTTTTAACTTGGACATGGGTGGTCTCCATGGGGGGAATAGGGTCCGGAGTGTTCACCACTATGGGGTCGGGTATGGGTTCCTCTACCAAGGAGGTGAGAGGGTCTTTTGAGGGTGGGGTGATGAGGGTTGGTGTATGGTGCACCCGGGGTGGAGGGTAAAGGGAAACTTGGTTTGAGATTGGTAAGGGAAGTAGTGGAGGCCTAGGTTGGGGTAGGATTGGAGTCGGAAGTGGAAGATGGGTTGGGTGGGCCTCAGTGGGGGTATCCATTATGGGGGAAGGTGGAGGGGCGGAGGTCAATTGGGTGTGGGTATGAATTGGATAAGGGAGAGTGGGTTTGGGGGTGGTGGCTGTCATGGGCCTAGGTAGAGGGGTGGACATGGGGTCCACTTGAGTTTGAATGGTGAATGTTGGGTGAGTGACTTTAGAACGGGGAGTGGTGGTCATCACGGGGGAATCCGGGTTGGTTAAGGGTCTCTTGCCCTTGGGATCGGCCGGTTGTGGAGGGCTGGGAGTGAGGGCCAATTTGGTTTGGATTTTGAGGGTTATGGAAGGGAGTTTTGGTTGGGGTGTGGGGGCCCTCATGGGGTTAGGTGGAGAGGTGGATGCGGGGATCATTTAGGTCTTAATGGAGAGGACTTGGAGGCGAAGTGTAGTGATGATGGTTGAGAGGGGATTTGTTGGAAGTGATGGGGGTGGAGACCTAAGGGTGGTCTCAAGTTGGCCGGGTGGGGATGGAGGAGTGGTAGTTCTCCTCGGATAGGAAGGGGAATGTCGGGGATCATAGGTCTTTCTAAGTTCCTCCTTCATATCATCCCATGAGTGAATGGGCTCTTGCCTCCTAACCCTTCTTAATCCCTCTATGTGCTCCTACTTACTCTTGGCTTGACCCCAAAGTCGTCCCTTGGCCTTGCGGACTCTCACGGGTACAAATACCCAAATCCTTTTAAAGTACCTTTCCATGGTAGCCTCCCACATTAGATAGGCACTAGGGCATGATCCAACAAAGAGGAGATCCTCAAAAGTGATTATGTCAAAGTAGGTGATGGGGACATCAACGTCATCCCGCTCACTTTGTGTTTGCATCTACGTCCTTTTGTATTTGTATGTACGCCCTTGTGGTATATGGGTACACAATAGTAGGTCTTAGTGGATTTATTTGCAAAAGGCCATTGGGTTTCTTTGCAAATGTGCATGTAGGCCCTGCAGGGGCCCCCTCCCTCCTCCTTATTGGTCCACCTGGACTCCTGGGTCCAAGGTGGCTGGTCCATGGTCCAACCTTGGACTTGGACCTAGAATTAATTAAAGAAGACAAATGCTAATTGCCTTCTTAAAGGGGGGGGGCGAACCTAGTAGTTTAATGGGGTTTAATGTGGTTGTCAAACCACATCTCAACCCTTCATTGATCAACCCTTGATCCAAGGGCTTAGAATAGGTTAGACCCCTTGCATATATATACTTGTATTTTTCATATTGCATGAATTAATGAAGAGAAAATTGGCATTTGCCCCCAAGTGAGATTTGCACCCCTCCCCTCTCTCTCCCTGGTTTCTCCACCTCCAGCCCCCTTTCTAGAGTGTAATCTCTTCCCCCTTGATCCCCTCCAGCATCTGAAGCAACTCCGGTGATCGCCGCCGCCATCGTCTCGTCGCCGACGCGTCGTCGCCAACGGTTTCGGTGTTCTGTCCACTCAGGACAGACCCTTCTTCTCCGAATTCCTGCTATCACTCCCTTCGTCTTCTGAAGCTCAAAATTTCAGGGTTGGTTCCCCTCTAGAACCCTTATCCCCAAAAAAACAATCAAGTCACAATTCATCCTTTAGCTATTTTTTGATTTTCATCCAAGTCCAAGTTCCAGATCTGTCATGGTTCTGTTTACTATTCACCAGCTCTGAGTTTACCCCATTCGAACCATATTTTGATTTCTTTTGGGTCGCCCAAATTTACTGGGATCTCTGTTCACATCCCTCTACCACCAGGAATTTTATTAATTTTTGTTTCACCCTCCAAGTATTTTTCAAATTTCGTCCAAGTTCCCAAGAACAATCTGCCCACAGTTTCCCAGATCCGACCCAGGTCTAGTAAAGAAATCCCAGAAATTCCATTTCGTCTCCAATCAGAAAACCAAAAATAGTCCCGGATTCCTCTCTCAGAGATCTTCAACTTTTCTGAAGAAATTATTTAAATATTCGGAGGTCTTCTTTCCGGTCAACGTCGATCTTCAGAGAAGTCAGAACCTGCCCCTGCAGTTCTGGCCAGATTCCAGCAAGCTTGTAAAATACATGATTAGAAATATAGATCTGATTCTTTTTTTTGAAGACCCCTACATCGAAGTACTCTGAGTCAGCTTTCCAACGGCGCTAACCTCGTCGCATTCTGATGACGGGGCTGATCGTAGCAGCAGTTTTCTCCGAGTCGCGCGCCTGCAAACAGAATTTTCAGATTCGTGGCCGAGTTCCCGCGAGCGTCGTCCGAGGGCCGCCCTGCGTCCGGCGGTCGTTCCAGCAGCTCGCCATCCCAGTGGAACGCTTTCCAGGTGTCTCCACAGCAGAGGAGTCATCAGGCCCCACACGACCCCTCCGGTCAACACGTGGGCCCCCACTAGCACGAGTACGCGTGAAGCCGAAGCATTGCCCGAAACCGCCCGTCAACCCGAACTTGGTCCTCCCGGGCCCACTTGTGTCGCCCTTTACCTCCCTGCGTGGAGTGGGCTTAATTGCATTGCTGTAAACATAATGTACTAAGTTCCCGGGAGTACGAACTTCGGCTGGGTGCCATCTTCGCCACGCCGAGAGCGTGGAGGTATCGCCTTCACCCTTACACTTGGCATTGGCTTAATTCTTTATATGCTTGTTTATGCCGCTGCTAGAGAGCATGTGTAGGGATACCTAGCTTACCTTCAATTTATAATATCACTGCTGCGAGAGAGAGCGAAGCCGTCCCGTGACCCGATCCGGGCGCAAAAGAGAGCCTACCACCCTAGCTCACAGCCGGTTTCTCAACCGCGCACATCCGATGCTTCCCTCGTCAAGGGACGATCGTGAGCTTGTCGTGTCCGTGGTCCCGTCCCGCATCAGTAGGGTTTGATCGGACCCTTGTGGAGGGCCGAGTGGGATGGATATGACCAAAGAGAGGTAGCCATGCTAGTGGGCACGGTTGATGCACTGGGTGACTCAAAATGCAAATGCATCCTAGGACCAACTTGATAGAGACAAGTTGTGAACTTGCTTTGATACCAATTGATGTGCACAACCTAAGACCTATATAGCAAGCAATGCAATGGACATGGCAATGTCACACAAGCAGACTCACTCGCATTTGGCACACTCGGGTCCGTAGGTGGACCGACAATGGGGTGAGGGTCCGAGAATGGACCCGGAGGTTTCCAAGGGTATGGCTGTCTTGGGGAGGACTCCTAAGGGCCTGGGGTTGCCCAAATTCACTGGCGGTCAGCACGTCGAGGGTGTGGGTAAATTGGTCTCGCTCACAACTCACCCGCGGTTGACACTCACATAGTAGCAATTTGAGATCGGGCACTAAACTCGCCAGCCGACGAGCAACTAGAAACGATACTAAGACAAGCAAAAGTAAAACCAACAGAGGAAGTGTCCAAGGGCTCACCTGATCGGTGTGAAGACACCGATCCCGGTCGGAGACGAGGGCGAGCGAGGAAGCGTGGGCTTACCCACACGCCGCGCCGGAGAAGCTTCAACCTGAAATTTAAGAAATTACACCACTACTCCCCATGCAAGGGGGTTGAACAAGGGGAGGGGAAGTCAATTTTACATCCAAACACTACCTCCCACAGGGAGGGGCGGTAAGCCGGCCAGGCGGGGAGAGGAAAAACTAGCTTAGAGGATTAAGACAAGAAATCCACCGAATCTGTCCACTCTCTGGAACAGGGGATAGACTATCACTGCCGACACCGCTGCTAACTCCCCCAAACTACAATTGTGACGAAACTAGTGGAAAAACCTTCTTAGTTGACCCGACAGAACATCCAATTTTTGAAGGAATTTTTGAATGATGGCGTTGGTCGGGGCAGAGGCGCGAACATGGTCTCTGTTTGCTGGTTCTGGTTGCTTCTGCACCTCCGCAGCAGGAAGATGAGGCCGCCACGGATGCTCCCGAGATCTGATTCAGGCGTGGCCAGAGTAGTTGGATTTGTGGTTGAGTCCTCTTCGATTGGAGACTAGCGAGACTGCCGGAGGAGGTCAGAGCAGATGGCGAGGACCCAAAAAGTGCCGGGATATCAGACTAGTTCCAAAGGAAACTGATCAGCGCACCAAAGGGAGAAAATTTGGAACTCACAGCTTCGGATGCCGAACGAAGTGCCGCTTCTTCATGGTGGCAGGAGACTTGTAGTAGAAGATCACAGTTGAGCCCCGCTTAAAGAACTTTAGGTAAATGGCCGTGGGAGCCTCTGCAAGTTGCTTCAGGTTGATTGTTAGGAAGAAGATGTGCAATCCAACAATGATGGCTCTCCTGGGCAGCCACGAACTCAGACTGGGACGAGACCACCCTCGTTGCGAAGAGAACTGGGAGACGCTTCCAACGGTATATGGTACGCCCTCTGAAGTTTCTTGGTGATGATGTGGCAGCCTCAGAAAATTGCTGGTACTCTGCTGCCTACGAGTTGGGAATAGGATGAAGGTGTAAGGTTGTGTGTATGAGGGTGGGATGGCCAAGGGAAGCAAGGGGAAATCAGGAGGGTGACCAGGGTAGGAAGGGGGTGTTGGGGAGGGGTGAGGGGCTGCCAGCAAGGGAGGGAGATTCAAATTTGGTCTAGGGTTTGAACCCCTTCAGCCTTGGGGAGATGGAAGGGTGCTTGGGAAAGGGTAGTGGGTGGTTGAGGGTTAGAGGGTGGCTTGGAGATTGGTGGGTTCTCCCTTGGGACTAGGGGTGGAGTAAAGAGGTGTTGTGGGAAGTTGTGGTGACTATTGAATGAGGGGAGGAGAGAGAAAGGGGATAGGGGAGGGGAGTTTCTCACTCCTCTCTAATGGCTTTTCACTAAATGAACTCAATTTTCTGGACTCACAACAATAGATCTTCCTTAGCTTAAAATGGGGAGATGGGGGTCCTATTTATAGGGATCCCACAATTTACAACAAGTCCCTGACTTTTGGACCATTGACAAATAACAAAGGGGAAGGGGGCGCCCCTGGGCCTAGCCCATATAATTGGGCCCATTAACCAAAGTAATCAACCCTGTGATAGTTAACTTAGGTAGATGACTCATTAACCTAGGTACTGGACGCAAATAAAAGGAAAATTACAATGATATGACTCAAATAAAATATGAAAATTACATGCCAAGACTCAGAAAATGTGACGGACACAATGGAGTACTGCCAGTGAGCAATCGGAGCTGTGGAAAAATGTGAAGGGCGAGAGATGCCCCCATCAGAGGATGTCTTTGTGAGACAACCTCCTGGTTTTGAATGTTTAGATTTCCCTAGTCATGTTTATAAATTGAATAAAGCTCTCTATGGGTTGAAGCAAGCTCCTAGAGCTTGGTATGACAGGCTTAGCAAATTCCTTACTGAAAAGAAATTTTCAAGAGGTGAGATTGACCAAACGTTGTTTACCAAGGTATGTCATCCAGATATTCTCATAGTTCAAATATATGTGGATGATATTATTTTCGGTTCAACTAACACGAAGATGTGTAAGGAATTTTCTGATATGATGACACAAGAATTTGAGATAAGCTCAATGGGTGAGCTAAAATTATTTCTCGGACTGTAGGTGACACAAAGCAAAGATGGAACATTCATCACCCAGTCTAAGTATATAAGGGACCTGCTGAAGAAGTTCCAATTTGAAAACCTCAAGGAAATCACGGCACCAATGGGTATTTCAACAAGTCGTGATGAAGACTCTAAAGGTAAAATAGTTGAGAACAAGTTGTATAGAGGTATGATAAGATCCCTTCTTTACCTTACTGCATCTAGGCCTGATATACAGTTTGCAGTGTGTTTATGTGCTAGATTTCAGGCTAGTCCTAAGGAGTCTCACTTTAGTGCGGTGAAAAGGATTTTTAGGTATCTATTAGGCACCCAAGAGCTTGGTCTTTGGTACCCTGCTAGGTGTGAGCTATAGCTTCTAGCATACACTGATGCAGACTATGCTAGGTGTCAGGTAGATAGGAAAAGCACTAGTGACTATTGCCAATTCCTAGGTGGTTGTCTAGTATCTTGGGCTTCAAAAAAGTAACACACAGTTGCATTGTCCACTGTAGAGGTACAATATGTCATTACAAGGAACTATGCAGCTCAGGTACTATGGATTGAAGGTTGTGCCCCTTGGTTTTGATGATAGCAAACACCATTAGAGTTGTGCCCCTTGGTTTTGATGATAGCAAGCACCACTAGCTTCATCTACTAAATAGTGCATATGAGTAAACTTCATGTCATGCATAAAGTCCGTGCATATCATCACTCATGGGCATTAAGGTCCATGCATTCCATTCTCTACACGCATCCTTGGAAAGTGTTAGGTTAGTGCATCCTTGCGTCTCACTTAGTGCATTGTGTGTGTCTAAGTCATAGACACTCGGTGCTAGTTCCTGTATGCATTTCATATTGTCTGCGCATATAGAGCTTATGAGCAACTCGGTGCAGGTTCTGGCCCACACTAAGTCGGTGTAACTTTTGTGCGTGTAAGGGTCAATGCATATTTGGTGTTAGTCTAAGTCGACGCAACTTTTGCTGCAAGCACAAGTCGATGCATACTTTGCATTGGGCAGATCACGTTGGTGCAATGCACTGTAGCACACTTAGGTTAAGTCAGTGGATGTTTTTCCTTTCGTTGGCGTAAAGTCAGTGCATGTTTTCCTTTCGATTCATGTAAAGTCGGTGTGTGTTCTGCCTCTCATATATAGAAAGTCAGTGCACCATTTCAATTAAGTCTGTGAATGCATAACTCAAGTCGATGCAACTTTCATTGCTGCACACGACTAAGTCCGTGCATGTGTGCATCTTACACAATAAAGTCTGTACATTCATTAGTGGCATGTCTGTACATCTTTTGTACAATGCACACAAAGTCTGTACATTCTTTGGTGGCAGTCTGTACTTTCTTGAACCAACTCTGTGCATCTTTCTACTATCCTCATATTACTTCTAACTGATACTAAGTCTGACCTTGTCAGGATATCTGCTCGAGGAGTTCAAGAAGGGCACATGATCCAAGAATGGAGGATGTTCCAGCATCGTGACACGTGTAAAGTAGTGAGCTGAAATGCTGCCACATGGTCTAGGCGCTAGGGCGGGAATTCGTGGAGGACACACGCCCACCTGTATGCTGTTGCTATAAAAGGAAGACTTCTCCATCTGGAGAAGACTGATCATGAAGTGCGATGATCATGAAAATACTTTAGAAGAGCAGAAGCAGAAAGAGCCTGCACGATCCAGAGAAAAGAGAAAGAGAAGAAAGAGAGAAGAGAAGGAGAGAGTTGAGAGAGAGGAGTCTGAGAGAGTTACTTTGAGAGTTTGTTCCTCAGTCTCTCAGTTCAGATACCAGAGCTGAGATTGCTCATTGTGAGCTACATTTCCTTTGGGGATTTCATGTTTTTCATTTGTTTCTTCCTTATTTTCTGAAACCTTGTCTTCAAGCTATGTGTCAACAGAGCAAGTTGTGATGCTCAGCGGGCAGAGGAGGATTCCTCTGGACGGGTGAAGCTGCAAGTCCCTAGTGGTTTGCAAGGAGGATTCCTCTGGACGGCATAACCTGTAATGCCCAGCAGTCTGTAGGGTTTTGGCCCCGAAGCTGTGGATCAGCGAAGCTGCGTATCAGCGGTAGAAGCCACATTTCAGTTTGGAGTGTGGGGTGGACGTAGATCTCGGGTTTGAGATCGAACCACCTTAAAAAATCCCTGTCTACTGTGCGATTGTCGTGTGACTTGTGTGCATCTTGTTCATCTCTTCCATCCGCAGTAGATGCATGTTTAGGATCGTTTAAGTTCAGATCTGCTAGAGTTGGTATTCTGTGATCATGTTTGTTTATCCTTCTGCCATCCAGCAGCAGTTTGTTTTAATTCCACACTTGAAGCTGTTGTAGTTGGTTTTATTGGGTGATTGATCTATTCACCCCCCTCTAGATCGTCTATAGAGTCTTATCAATTGGTATCAGAGCCTAACTCTTTTTCAGGGACTAACATCCTAAAGAGGAACGACCATGAACGGTAAGGGAATGACAGCAGAGGGGCATTCAACCTCCAAGCCTCCATAGTTCGACGGCTCCAACTATGCCTACTGGAAGAATAGAATGCAGGTCTTTCTAAGGGTGAAAGACAACGAGATCTGGAGGGTAGTGAGCAAGGGACCGTTCGAACTGCACAAGAATGAAGAGATTTTTTTTCTTTAAGCAAAGAACTGGCCAATCTGGAGCTGGACCTGATCAAGTGCACTCTTCCTCAGAAAGGAAGAGTGTTCTCACTCCCCCAGGTAGCACCATGGCCCTTGATTTTATTGTTTTTGCTGAAAAAAATTACAAAGTCCTTGAGGTATACCCTTGAGGAAAAGAGGAGCCATAGCCCCTTATGAACCCAACAACAATATAGTAGAAGAACCAAAATATAACCGGGAAAAACTAGAAACGAAATGCTGGCAGTCCTGCCTTATCTATCCTGAAAGCACCCCTAGCTAGCCATGGAAGATCTCTATCTTGAATAAAGACTGAGTTAGAAGATGCATTACATGCATAAGATGCCAAGGAATCAGCCACTTGGTTTCCTTCCCTGTATATATGCTGGACCGGGCAGCTATTCTCCTAGAGTAGCAGCATAATCCTCTTCCACCATGGGAGTGTCATCCAACTTGGGGCAGTTTCCTTCCTTGCTGCCTCCACAAGAACAGCACAATCTGAAAAAATGGCTGTTAATCTAATGCCACACTGCCTTGCAACAGCAAGGCCATCATGTAGTGCTCTTATTTTAGCCACAAGGCTGTACCCAATGCGATAAGTGAAAGCAAAAGCAGCTATCTACCTGAGATTGAAGAGGTTTGGACGAGAGAGGAAATTAGAAAGTCTACGTTGAACTGGAGTGCCGTCAACTCTATTCAGTGCGCACTTCATCCCACTGAATTCTCCAGAGTTTCATCTTGCAAAACCACCAAGGAGATGTGGGACACACTGGAGGTTATCGACAAAGGGACCTCACAGGTGAGAGATACCAAGGCTAATATGTTGGTCTCTGAATATGAAGCATTCCGGATGAAGCCCGGTGAGACCGTGACTGAGATGTATGCTCGTTTGACGAGCATAACTAACGGTCTGAGGAATTTGGGAAAGAGTTATTCCGACTATGAGATTGTAAGGAAGATCCTGCGATCTCTGACTCCTGTCTGGCACACAAAGGCGACAGTGATCGAGGAGTCAAGGGATTTTCAGAGGATGAAGGTTGATGAGCTAATAGGTTCTCTAATGGCATATGAGATGAACCTTTCCAAAGCTGAGGAGCTCAAGAACAAGAAGAAACCAATCACGCTGAAGGCTAGCTCCAGCAGAACAAGCAGATCCAGCCACAGTGGATCATCAAGCGAGGAGAGTAGCCTCTCTGGGTTAGAAATCGATGTAGACCAACTTGCTTTGCTGACCAGAGAGTTCAGGCGATTCTTGAGAAAGGAAGGCAGAAATTTTGACCGAAGACAATTCAGCGATCGACGACATAACAGGTATAGGTCTAACCCTATGAAGAAACCTGATACTAATGTTTGCTATCACTGCAGGAAGGCCGGTCATATGAAGGCAGATTGTCCAGAGCTCCAGAAGCAAAAGGAGAAACTAAGAAAGAAAGCTGGAAATGGAAAAGCCATGATTAGTACTTGGAGCGATGAAGACGAGGGCACACAGAGCACCACCTCAGAGAGCGAGGATGAAGAAAAGCCCATCTGCCTGATGGCCAAAAGTGACAAAGAAGAAGAAGAAGATTCCAATGAGGTATCCTCTCCCTTTAAGCACTATACCATATCTGATTGGGAGGATGCCTACGGAGACTTGCTAGATAAAGTGGATGATATTAGAAAGGAGAATAGGCATTTGAAGAAGAAAGTAAACTTTCTTATGAATGATAAAACCATGTCTGATAAAATTGCCTGTCTACAATCTGAAAATCATAGTTTAAAATTTTCATGTGCTGAATCTGATGATTTGAAGCATGCTTTAATAGATTCTAGAAAAGAAAATGAATGGTTGAAGAATGTTATTGATGATTTGAAGCTGAGAATTCAAACGCTTGAAAATGAAGCAAAAATTTCAAATGAGAAATATGAAGCTGTTTTGTGTGTGAATTCTAAATTAAAGAAAACTGTTGAAAATTTAGAGAAAGAAGATGTTGATAAAAGGAAAATAATAGAAAATATGACCTAAGGTTCAGATAATTTCAATGCTCTGTTAGGGTCAAAGGTGAATTTTAGAAAAGAAGGTCTCGGATTCAACTCAACTGCCACGGAGAGCTTTGCCGTGAAAACAATACCATTTGTGACAGAGAAAAGGAAGGGGCCTCTCATAAAAATGGTTAGTGAAAATTCTATTTCTAAAAATTTTATTTCGAAAATATCCCGTGACAAGGACAAGGGTAAATAGAAGGTTGGTGAGCCTAGCAGATCCTACCCTTCACCCAAAAGTAAGTCTCCGGTTCGGGGTCAGCCTCCAAGCAAATCTAAACCCCAGGGCAAGGCCACCAAGTCTCCACCACCATCACCTATCTAGAAGAAGACCCAACATAAACCTGTACAGAAGTCTAGTGGGTCAAAAATGCAAGGGAGACCTAATGCTGCTTGGGGCCAGACCAGCCATACTCACCAGCCCAAGGTCCAGACCTATTACACTTATCCTCAGAAACATCCACAACCATTCTATAGGTCTGGATGGAATCAAGTCCATGGGAGGTCTAGATATCAATCTTTTCCCACTCACTGGCATAGACCTCAGTTTGCTAGCAGGGTTGATCAGTCAAGGACATGGGGTCCTAATAGACAGGTCTTCTTTGGTCAGCCTAGGACCACTGCGGGCCGCAATTATCTGGGTACCTATTGCCCTAGACACTGGCACAAAAATAATTATGCTGCTAATAAAGATGGTGCCAGAACTCAACAAAAACCATAGCACCAGAAGAAGAAGATTCAATCAGTTGGTGCTGAGAAAAAGAAAAATGATGAAAAGAATGTTAGGAATTCCACTAAGCCAACCATGTTTAGACAAATGTGGATTCCTAAACAATTACTGTCTTGCTTAAATTGTTCTGTTTCTGCTTCGGAGCCCAAACAATTTTGGGTTCCAAAATTCTCTACCTGATTGTGATTGCAAGTATGCCTGGCAGCCAAGAGCAATATGTGGTACCAGGATAGTGGCTGCTCTAGGCATATGACATGAGACAAGGCCAGATTTTGCATGTTGACTGAGAAGAATGGAGGTCTTGTCACCTTCGGAGGAAATACAAAGGGTAAAATCATCGGGTCAGGTATGGTAGGTAAGTGTACTACCTGTTGCATTGAAGAAGTCCTGCTAGTTGATGGTCTTGCATATAACTTACTTAGTATCAGCCAGCTCTGTGATAAAGGACACAAGGTAGTCTTTGATTCTCATTATTGCAAAATCTTTGAATCTGATTCCGATGTAGTTAAATTTTCAGGAAAAAAAGTGAATAACATTTATTAGGTAGATTTAGATATCTAAGAAGAGAACTGGGGCTTTGTAAATTTCATCAGAAAAATGACTAATTTCTCTCTTGAATTATCTTTTGGAGTGCTTGAAATAATTATGTCTACCTATTTTGAACTTGTGAATAAAGTTGTTTGATGGTAGAATAATCACTTGTGCACTGAGTATATAAGTTGCTACACGTCTTGCACGTATTATCTCTGAAGTCGATGCATAGTTGGGCATACAGTCGATGCATGGTTGTGCATATAGTCTATCAATTGCTCTGTATAGACTTTATGTCGATGCATGCTTTACACATAGTCGATGCACAATTTTAACAGCATGAAGTTGATGCATCTAATGCTTTAACAGCATGAAGGTCGGTGCATCCTATGTTCCAGTTGCATGTAGGTCGGTGCATCTTGCATATCACATATGTCAGAGTCAGTGCATCTTTATACCATCTGCATACAGAGTCGGTGCAACTGGTGTTGATGCATCATGATGTCATGGGGAGTGCTGTTGAGTCTGATCGTTGTTCAATTTCTCCTATCCTTTCCTCCCTTTTCAGATACAGTTATCCATTGATATCAGTCCATATAATCTTGCAAACCTTTTTGAGCTGCTCCTATGCGTCATTATCACCTTTTATCAATTGGTATCATTATCACTTGGTATCACTCTGATTGGATAACAATCTTCTATCGGTTCATTACAATAAGCTGCAGTTATTGCAACTCTTCCTTTATAAGAATCATGGTTGCTTATTGACTGAATTGAAGGTTTAACCTTAATAGACTGGAGAGTTCAGAGACTGTCCATTAGAAAATAAGGTGTTCAAAACTGTTTATAGCTCTTAACTTTATTTTCGCATGGTTAGAATAGAAAGGTCTTCACTGTACCTGAACATAACAGACTTAGTGAGGTCAAGATGCAGAAGACTAGAGTGTGTATTGTCTTTAAACAGTCACTCTAAAAAAATCATAAGGGCAGCAGAAATAAGATCTTAAAAGAAAAGAAATGAACAAAGTGGCAGAGCAATGACTGAATTACACTAAGAAACTAAGGCCTCCATCAAAGAAATGGAGAAAACCTTAAGTCATGAAGTGATTCAGATTAACTCTGTATCCTTGATCAAATCTACATGGATAGTTTCACTAAGTAACTAGGGGTACTGGCCTCTAATCAAGGTGTACCCTTAACATCAAAGGTGCAAGCTATCTTTGGAGATTTTGACATGAAACAGATCTAGTAGTTTATGCCTAGTAACTAGGGGTACCTACCTCTGATGAAGGTGTACATCTAATTTCAATGGTATAAATGTCACTGATCTGTTCACTAAGTTCAGAATCAGAAAAATCAATGGTGAAAAAGAACTGTTGTAACCCTTAGATAACAAAAGTCATTGAGTGTCAACTGTTTAACTTCAATCCAAATTCAGGTGACTTTCCTTGATATTCACTGTTTCTAAAATCACTAGGGTACTGTTCTGACTCAGTTTATTATGACTATGTGTTTTAGGTTCATTGCTATAACCAGAGTCTATAACCCTATTTCCGGAAGTCAGTTGCTTTATTCCACTTTCTACAACTGGTAAACCTAGATTTAATCAAGCAAACACATTGTTGACTCTTATATCCCAAGGGTTGATTTATAACTTACACATTTTTTGAACCATTGCATCGAATGTTATCTCATTCATCCTCCCTAATTTCCTTATCCCTCACCTTCCTCCTTTTTTCTAACGTCAAAGGGGGAGATTTATTGTTTCTCGTCTAAGAGGGAGAGTTAGAAGGAGAGATTATGTCAAAGGGGGATAGAGAGTAATACATTTAGGGAGAGCATTTTATAGATGCATTAGTCTGCATATGCATTGTCCATTGGTGTGGTGTTGTCATCATCAAAAAGGGGGAGATTGTTATACCCCTTGGTTTTGATGATAGCAAACACCATTAGAGTTGTGCCCCTTGGTTTTGATGATAGCAAGCACCACTAGCTTCATCTACGAAATAGTGCATATGAGTAAAGTTCATGTCGTGCATAAAGTCCGTGCATATCATCGCTCATGGGCATTAAGGTCCGTGCATTCCATTCTCTGCACGTAGCCTTGGCAAGTGTTAGGTCAGTGCATCCTTGCGTCTCACTTAGTGCATTGTGTGTGTCTAAGGCATAGACACTCGGTGCTAGTTCCTGTATGCATTTCATATAGTCTGCGCATATAGAGCATATGAGCAACTCGGTGCAGGTTCTGGGCCGCGCTAAGTCGGTGCAACTTTTGTGCGTGTAAGGGTCAGTGCATATTTGGTGTTAGTCTAAGTCGGTGCAGCTTTTACTGCAAGCACAAGTCAATGCATACTTTGCATTGGGTAGATCACGTTGGTGCAATGCACTGTAGCACACTTAGGTTAAGTCAGTGCATGTTTTTCCTTTCGTTCGCGTAAAGTCAGTGCATGTTTTCCTTTCGATTCATGTAAAGTCGGTGCGTGTTCTGCCTCTCATATATAGAAAGTCGGTGCACCTTTTCAGTTAAGTATGTGCATGCATAACTCAAGTCGATGCAACTTTCATTGCTGCACACGACTAAGTCCGTGCATGTGTGCTTCTTACACAAAAAAGTCTGTACATTCTTTGGTGGCAGTCTATACTTTCTCGAACCAACTCTGTGCATCTTTCTACTATCCTCATATTGCTTCTAACTGATACTAAGTCTGACCTTGTCAGGATATCTGTTCAAGGAGTTCAAGAAGGGCACGTGATCCAAGAATGGAGGATGTGCCAGGATCGTGACACGTGTAAAGCAGTGAGCTGAAATGCTGCCACATGGTCTAGGCGCTAGGGCGGGAATTCATGGAGGACACACGCCCACCTGTATGCTGTTGCTATAAAAGGAAGACTTCTCCATCTAGAGAAGACTGATCGTGAAGTGTAATGATCGTGAAAATACTTCAGAAGAGCAGAAGCAGAAAGAGCCTGCACGATCCAGAGAGAAGAGAAAGAGAAGAAAAAGAGAAGAAGAGAAGGAGAGAGTTGAGAGAGAGGAGTCTGACAGAGTTACTTTGAGAGTTTGTTCCTCAGTCTCTCGGTTCATATACCAGAGCTGAGATTGCTCATTGTGAGCTACATTTCCTTTGGGGATTTCATGTTTTTCATTTGTTTCTTCCTTGTTTTCTGAAACCTTATCTTCAAGCTGTGTGTCAGCAGAGCAAGCTGTGATGCTCAGCGGGCAGAGGAGGATTCCTCTGGACGGGTGAAGCTATAAGTCCCCAGCGGTTTGAAGAGGAGGATTCCTATGGACGGCATAAACTGTAATGCCCAGTGGTCTGTAGGGTTTTGGCCTCGAAGCTATGGATCAGCGAAGCTGTGTATCAGTGATAGAAGCCACATTTTGGTTTGGAGTGTGGGGTGGACGTAGATCTCGGGTTTGAGATCGAACCACCTTAAAAAATCCCTGTCTACTGTGCGATTGTCGTGTGACTTGTGTGCATCTTGTTCATCTCTTCCATCCGCAGTAGATGCATGTTTAGGATCATTTAAGTTCAGATCTACTAGAGTTGGTATTCTGTGATCGTGTTTGTTTATCCTTCTACCGTCCAGCAGCAGTTTGTTTTAATTCCGCACTTGAAGCTATTGTAGTTGGTTTTATCGGGTGACTGATCTATTCACCCCCCTCTAGATCATCTATAAAGTCTTATCATTAAGCACCAACTTTCAGATTATCAGATAAATTTGGGATGTATTCCAATTTTGAGTGATAATACTAGTGCTATCTGCCTAACTAAGAACTTTGTTCACCACTCTAGGACTAAGCATATCGAGATTAAACATCATTTTCTTAGAGATGCAGTAAGTAAGAATGAAATTGAGTTAAAGTTTGTTGAAACTAAAAGACAAATTGCTGATATCTTTACTAAGCCCCTTGGGAATGAAAGATTTAAATATCTAAGAAGAGAATTGGGGTTATGTAAATTTAAGCTTGTAGATGATTTTTGATTTCAGTCCTGTCTTGACCTGTTTTGAGAATGATATTGTGTTAGGCTGCTTCTGAATTCTGAATGAATAATCTTTGATGTCTGAATAATTGTTTTGCACAGTTGAAGTGTCATTTGCATGCTTTGCACCAAGTTCATGCTGTTGTATTGAGTGAGCATTCAAGTTGATGCATGTATTGCACCGAGTATAAGTCGTTGCATATTTCGCATATAGTCGATGCATTGAGTGAGCATTCAAGTCCAATGCATGTTCTGCACCGAGGTTCTATCAATACAACTTTGCACGTAGTCGATGCATGTTGAGAGATACAAGGTCGGTGCACCTTGTGTCTAAGTCACATGTAAAGTCCGTGCACCTCGTGTCCTCCGACGTTATAGTCGATGCATCTTCACATTATTTGCATACATAGTCAGTGCATTATTGGTATCATGATGTTAAGGTCGGTGCTAGGTATACTTTTTGCACATCTTAAGTCGATGCATCATGATGTCAGGGGGAGTGCAGTTGAGTCTGATCTTAGTTCAATTTTTCTTATTCTCTCCTCCTCCTCAGAAATTTGTATCTCATGACATCATTCACATTAAATCTCTTCTTGAAAACCTTTTGAGCTGCACCTATGCTTCATTGTCTCCTTCTATCATGCTGATTGGCTAACAGTCTTGCAACTGGTTCATTACTTTGAGCATCAGGCACTTCAATTCTTTTAAGAATCACATGTGTTTCTTGAATAACTAAATGTTTAATTTTAATAGACTGTGGAGTCAAGAGACTGTTCTTTAGAAAATAAGGTGATAGAAAACATTGTATCTCTTAACCTATGTCTTATGATCTCATTGAAAATGATGTGACACACCCTTGGACTTTAACAAGCAAGCACAATTCGCAATAGTAATGGACCGAAATTGGCGGCTACTCACCCGACACACACCAAAAACCCGGGGTAGCTTGGCGATGCCAAGTGGAGGATGTGAGGGCTGGGCCCTTGCTAGTAGAGGGCCAACAAGGCCAAGGTTATTCCCAAGGGTATGGAAGCCCAATTCAAAGGGGCCGATCGGGTGCCAATGGACACGGGTCAGACTCTCTCCCACGGCGGTCACTCGAAGCAATGGGGCTTGAGGACCGGGCGCTCACTCTCACGGACTAGCGGATATTGAAGGAACATGGCATCCAAAGGAGAGAAAGGGTAGAGAACTTATTCGACCGGTTTGAAGAAACCGATCCCGTTCGGAGACGAGGGCACGCGGGGAAGAGTGGGTTCCCCACACGCTGCGTCGGTGTAGCTTCGACTTGTTCAAGATTTTACATCACTATGCCCCATGCAAGGGGGGTTGAACTTGGGGAAGGGAAGCCGAAATTACATTCAAACACTACCTCCCACAGGGAGGGGCTGTAAGCCGGCCAGGCGGGAAGGGGAGAATCAATCTAGGAACTTAATGAAAGAAAATCAACGGTTCTGTCCGCCCTCTGGAATAGGTGACAGGCGGTCGAAGTCGGCGCCGCTGCGGCCTCTCCTAAACTCCATTGTTGACAAACCCAGTTGGAGAACCTTCGAATTTGACCCAAGAAGATGTCCAATGTTTGGGTAATTTCTGGAAGGCGGTGCTGGTCGAAGCAGAGGCGCGAACAGGGGCTCTGCTTGCTGGTTCTGGTAGCTTTTGCACCCCTACAGCTAGAAGATGAGGCTACCACGGATGCTCCTCAGCTCCGATTTAGGCTTGGCTGGAGTCACTGGATTCTTTGTCGAGTCATCTTCGAACGAAGACCCACGGGAGTGCCGGAGGAGGTCGGAGTAGATAGAGACAGCACGAACAGTGATCGGGTGTCTGTTCAGTCCCAGAGTGGATAGAACAACGCACCTAGGCGATAAAAAATGAGAAATCACAGCTTCGGATGCCGAACGGGGTTCTGCTTCTTGATACTGGAAGTAGACTCGGTGTAGAAACTCTCAGCCAAGGCCCTCTTTCAGAGCTTCGGGAAGTTGGCCGTGGGAGCCTCTGTAACTGGATTAAGGTTGATAGTCAGGGTGAAGAAGCACAGTTTGGCTAGAACGGATCCTCCGGGCAGCCACAAGCTCAGAATGGGATGAGATCACCGCCGTTACGAAGAGGACAGGGAGACGCTTTTGAAGGTACCACTTGGGCCTCCATGGATGCCGTGATGAAGTCGAGGTCACCTCTGCAAGCTGCTGGTCCTCTGCAGATCCTGAGCTGCGAACTAGCTAGTTGGGAGTAGCTCCAATGGCACAAGAGATAGGTGAGGGAGGTGGCTAATGGTGAAGGGAAGGGGAAGGTGAGAGAGGTGGGAAAATATTCAAATTTGGCCTAGGGAGGGGTGGGTTCAACCTTGGGAAGGTGGAAGCTTGCTTGGGAAGGGGAGGTGGGTAGTTGGGAGTTGGATGGTGGAGCTAGGATTGGGTGGGGATCTCTTGGGGTTGGGGTGGTGTAAAGAGAAGGGTGTGGGGAGTTGGGGTAGCCTTAATGGAAGGGGGAGGAGAGAGAAAGTAGGTGGGGGTGAGGAGAGAGAGAAGGGGGCAAACCCCTTAGATAGAGAGGGAGAGAGAGAGAGAGAGAGGGTATGGGAATGAGGTGAGTTTCTTACCCTAGGTTTCACACCTTCTCACATGGATTCTCTCCACTAAGATTTGAATTTTGAACTCACAAAATGGCAATTTTTATTCACTTAAAATGGGGGGGAATCTTAATGGAAGGGGGAGGAGAGAGAAAGTAGGTGGGGGTGAGGAGAGAGAGAAGGGGGCAAACCCCTTAGATAGAGAGGGAGAGAGAGAGAGAATAACCACATTTTAAGATTTGAATTTTGAACTCACAAAATGGCAATTTTTATTCACTTAAAATGGGGGGGAATGGGGTCCTATATATAGGCAACCCACATTTTACAAAAAGTCCCTGACTCTTGCTACAATGACAAATAACCAAGGGGGTAGGGGACGCCCCTGGGCCTAGCCCACTGAATTGGGCCCAATAGCTAATCTAATCAACCTAATGACACTCAAACTGAAGGGAATAAACAAAAGACCTAGGGATGTGACTCAAATAAAAGGAAAGTTACAATGATATGACTCAAATAAAAATGAGGAAATACAACATATGACTCAAAAAAAATGACTAGACCATGTCGGACGTTTCCGAGGCGAAGAGACGAGCTGTGAGTGTGGGCACGGGAGGTGATGTCCCCATCATACTCCTGGGGTGCGGAGAAGAGTCCTTCCCTCCTCGAAGAGTGTAGAAGTGATATTGCCCACAAGTCTTCTAAGGGAGACCGATCCATCCACCCGATGAGACATCGCTCAAACACCTTTCTCCTGGTGACAGTGACCTGTTCATCCCATATTTGCTCAATTCGCTCACGCTGGGCTCTTCAGGCTAGTGGACTCTTCTCACGGGTGGGTGCTCGCTCAATGAGGGGTGTGGGCTCAATATCCTCGCTGGGTACCACCGTGGGACCCTTATATGGCACTAGCTCAGCCACGTTGAATGTGGGGTTCACTCCGTACTCCTCAGGAAGATCTAACTCATAGGCATTAGTGCCAATGCACCTCAGAACCTAGAAGGGACTAGCCCCACGAGGACTCAATTTGGAGATGGCTCCCGGGGAGAGCCTCTCTGTCCTCACCATCACAAAGTCACCCACGTGGAATTCTTGCAGACGCCGAGTGGAGACAGCCTGCCTTTTATAAATCTCATTTTCCTTGCTGATGTGCTTGCGAAGGTTTTCATGCAATTTTGTGAATGCGGACATTCTAGGGGTGATGGGTGGACCTGGGCAACCAAAAGTAGACCAATCATGCTTTGACGCCAAGAAGACTTTGATGGAATGGGGAGGACCGGGGCATCCATAGGTGATCCGGTCATGCATGGGGGTGACAAATGCCGGGGGACCCGGACATACATGAATACTCCTATCGTGTCTACGACCCATGATGAATGAAGGAAGACCATTACACAAGAATATTGACCACTCTTGTTTCCTACTTGACATGTGGGTGATGTGAATGAATGGACCCAATATAGTGTTCATGCCAAGTGGTGTGGTAAGCCTAGACACATGCATGCTTATCCCAAAGGTGACCTCCATGTGCATTGATGTAGGACGACCTTTGAACTTCCATGTGAAAGGTTCGAAGGGATCTAGGAAGGTGGATATGGGGTGGGATATTTCCTCGATCTCTAGGTGGGTGTTGCCTAAGGTCATGGTTCCTTTGGTGTAACCCGGGTTATGGATGAGGTGGGCTTGGCCCAATATGGTGGGTGAGGGTAGGAAAGGGTGGGTGGTGGGTAAGGTGGTTGGGCCACATGGGTATAGGTAGGGGTCAAAGAGATCGTGGAAAGGGCTACCTAGAGAGAGGAACTCCACATCCTCAAAGCCCAAAAAATATGGGTCATCCTTCTCAAGATAATTGGGCCAATGTCGTTAGTGGGTTGGCCGATCAAAGCACTTGGGATCTCAATGGTAGGGGAGTGAATCGAGATGGGTTCTTCTAGCATGGGGACAAGGAAAAGGAGGTCGCTAGTGTAGCAACCAATGGTGCAGACCGAGGTGATAGACCCATCACAAGGGTGGATGAGACTAAGGTTTGTTGGGTGGGCCGTCCCTAGGGTCAACAAGCAAGTCAACTCTAGCTGCCATTCCAGGCCTTTGAGGAGGTCATCTAAACCCTCTACCTCGTAGTAGGATTGGATCGTTGTGTGAGTAGTGTGGATGGGTACTAGAGCGAGGTCTCGCTCCATAGGTAGATAGGTATGGGCCATGATATCTCTAATCGAGCTCTCCCTTAGCCACCTAACAAGGGGTTCTTCTAAGATGAGTTCGGCCTTATCTAGAGAGGGTGGTGTAGGGTGAAGATCCTTGTGCGAGGCTTCCCCTTCAATTTGGACATGGGTGCCCTCCATGCAGGGGAAAGGATCCGGAGGGGCATTTGTCTCCATGTGGCAAAGTGGGTGGACTACTTCTTCTAAAGCTAATGGGGTGGGAAGGTTCTTTGAGGGTGGGGTGATGATAGCCGGTGTGTGGTGCACCCGGGGTGGTGAACAAGGGTGGGACTCCGGTGGATGGGAGAGTACAATGTTGTTGAATTTAAAGGCTCCCGGAAGGTGTGGCAGATGCACTAAGCAAGTCCGACGTGTCGGGTCGATGTCGGCATTACTTTCATCTAACCATTTCTTACCTAAGATTATACATGGACCCGCCAATGTTCCTACTTGACACCAAGCCCCATCAAAATACTTAGTCTTTCCAAACCATCCATGGAATTCAACAAAGACTTGGTCTCCATTGTGCATAATTTGTCCTGTCCTAGAAAGAGAGGCAACGATATCGGGGGATACCCAATTATCGGACTCTAAGTCAATGAAATCAATTTCCGTGGGCTCTCCATTAGGTAGGTATACATGGGATATGATTGGGAGAGGGGCCATTTGACCCAAGACTCAATGATGACAATGATGGGTGGACAATGCAAGGGTCGGACCGATGATGACTCCACTGCAAGCATTCCCTAGGACTTGACTTGTAGAGACAAGCTGATGACTTGCTTTGATAGCAATTGATGTGACACACCCTTGGACTTTAACAAGCAAGCACAATTCGCAATAGTAATAGACCAAAATTGACGGCCACTCACCCGACACTCACCCAAAACCTAGGGTAACTTGGGGATGCCAAGTGGGGGATGTGAGGGCTGGGCCCTTGCTGGGATAGGGCCAGCAAGGCCAACATTATTCCTAAGGGTATGGAAGCCCAATTCAAAGGGGTCGACCGGGTGCCAATGGACACGAGTCACACTCTCTCCCACGGCGGTCACTCGAAGCAATGGGGCTTGAGGACCGGGCGCTCACTCTCACGGACCAGCGGAGCTTATGAACTAATATTGAAGGAACATGGCATCTAAAGGAGAGCAAGGGTAGAGAACTTACTCGACCGGTTTGAAGAAATCGATCCCGTTCGGAGACGAGGGCGAGCGGGGAAGCGTGGGTTCCCCACACGTCACGCCGTTGTTGCTTCGACCTGTTCAAGGTTTTACATCACTACGCCCCATGCAAGGGGGCTTGAACTTGGGGAAGGTAAGCCAAAATTATAATCAAACGCTACCTCCCATAGGGAGGAGCTGTAAGCCGGCCAGGCGGGAAGGGGAGAATCAATCTAGGAACTTAATGAAAGAAAATCAACGGTTCTGTCCGCCCTCTAGAATAGGGGACAGGCGGTCGAAGTCAGTGCCGCTGCGACCTCTCCCAAACTCCGTTGTTGACAAAACCAGTTGGAGAACCTTCGTAGTTGACCCAGGAAAACGTCCATTTTTTGGGGGAATTTCTGGAAGGCGGTGCTGGTCAGGGCAGAGGCGCCAATAGGGGCTCTACTTGCTGGTTCTGGTAGCTTCTGCACCCCTACAGCTGGAAGATGAGGCTACCACGGACGCTCCTCAGCTCCGATTTAGGCTTGGCCGGATTCGCTTGATTCATTGTCGAGTCCTCTTTGAACGGAGACCCACAGGAGTGCCGGAGGAGGTCAGAGTAGACATAGACAGCCCGAACAGTGATCGGGTGTCTGTTCAGTCCCAGAGTGGACAGAACAGCGCATCTGGGGGATAAAAAATGAGAAATCACAGCTCCGGATGCTGAACGGGGTTCCGCTTCTTGATACTGGAAGTAGACTCGGTGTAGAAACTCTCAGCCAAGGCCCTCTTTCAGAGCTTCGGGAAGTTGGCCGTGGGAGCCTCTGTAACTGGATTAAGGTTGATAGTCAGGGAGAAGAAGCACAGTTTGGCTAGAACGGATCCTCTGGGCAGCCACAAGCTCAGAATGGGACGAGACCACCGCCGTTACGAAGAGGACAGGGAGACAATTTCGACAGAACACTTGGGCCTCCGTGGACGCCGGGATGAAGTCGGGGTCACTTCTGCAAGCTGCTGGTCCTCTACAGATCCTGAGCTGCAAACTGGCTAGCTGGGAGTAGCTCCAATGGCACAAGAGATAGGGGAGGGAGGTGGTTAATGGTGAAGGGAAGGGGAAGGTGAGAGAGGTGGGAAAATATTCAAATTTGGCCTACGGAGGGGTGGGTTTAACCTTGGGAAGGGGAGGTGGGTAGTTGGGAGTTGGATAGTGGAGCTAGGATTGGGTGGGGATCTCTTGGGGTTGGGGTGGAGTAAAGAGAGGGGTGTGGGGAGTTGGGGTAGCCTTAATGGAAGGGGGAGGAGAGCGAAAGTAGGTGGGGCTGAGGAGAGAGAGAAGGGGGCAAACCCCTTAGAGAGAGAGGGTATGGGAATGAGGTGGGTTTCTCACCCTAGGTTTCACACCTTCTCACATGGATTCTCTCCACTAAGATTTGAATTTTGAACTCACAAAATAGCAATTTTCATTCACTTAAAATGGGGGGAATGGTGTTTTATATATAGGCAATCCACATTTTACAAAAAGTCCCTGACTCTTGCTACAATGACAAATAACCAAGGAGGTAGGGCGCGCCCCTGGGCCTAGGCCACTGAATTGGACCCAATAGCTAATCTAATCAACCTAATGACACTCAAACTGAGGGGAATAAACAAAAGACCTAGGGACGTGACTCAAATAAAAGGAAAATTCCAATGATATGACTCAAATAAAAATGAGGAATACAACATATGACTCAAAATAAATGACTAGACCATGTCGGACGCTTCCGAGGCGAGGAGACGAGCCATAAGTGTGGACACGGGATGTGATGTCCCCATCAGAAAAGGTCTGTATAGTATCTGAACTTTTCAGACTTAGTGAAGTCTAGGCTGAGAAAACCAGAACGTGTATTATTTTTGAACATGTAACTCTGAAAAGTTATAAGGGCAGCATCAATAAAATCTTTAATGAAAAAGAATTGAGCAATGACTGAATTGCACTGAGAAACTGAACCCTCCATCAAGGAAGTGGAGAGGACTTTATGTCATGAGGTGTTTCATGTTATCTCTGTTCACATGGTCAAATCTATAGGGCTGGTTTCACTGAGTAACTGGGGGCACTAGCGTCTGATAAACATGTAACCTTAATGTCAAAGGTGTAAATCATCTTGGTAGTTCTTGATCAGAGGCTGATATAGTAGTTTATGCCTAGTAACTGGGGGTACTTGCGTCTAATCCACGTGTACACCTAATGTCAACAACATAAATGGCACTTGTCTATTCACTAAGTTCAGATTAGAAGTGAAAAAGAAATGTTGTAACCCTTCTAATGCAAAATGTTATGAAGTATCAATTAGTACCTCAATACAAATTCAGGTCATTCTCCCTGATATTCATTGTTTCTGAAATAAGTAAGATATAATCTTGGCCTAGTCTAGTATAGTCATGTGACGTAGGTTACTTGCTATAAACGGACACTATAACCATATTTCAGAAACTCAGTTATTTAACTCTAGCTTCTATAACTATTAAACCTGAACTTATTCAAGAATGCACACTGATTGATTCTTATGACTAAAAGTTGTTAATGATTTTCTTATATTCTGAACCAATGCATAGAATGTTATCTAATCTATCTCCTCTACCCTTCCACTATCTCCCTTCCTCCTTGTTTGCTGATGGCAAAGGGGGAGAGTTTATTGTCTTCTTCTCTTCCTTCCCTTCCTTATGGCAAAGGGGGAGTGAGTATAAAGGGGAGAGTCAATGCATTTAGGGGGAGAGTTTGCAATGGTGTTTGAGAGAAGGGAAGAGAAAGAGTCCATGATTATTTTGGTTAAGCAAGAGTCAAAAATTCAGGGGGAGCATCTTAAAGGATTCATTCAGGGAGAAAGTCTATGCATAGTGTCTGCATTTGCATGCATGTCATCTGACTGTGATTCTTGATTCATCAAAATACATCATTTTTAATGCATTTACCTTTGGTGTTGCCATCATCAAAAAGGGGGAGAATGTTGGGTCTCCTCTGAGATGGAAGGATAAGGGAGAATGTTCACATCCTGATTTGTTATGACTGTGTTTTGACTGATGGCAACGATGAAGTTTGACTTCATTGACTGCATAGTTAACTTTGTCAACTTTATATTGACATAATGATGTGTGTATTTTGATGACTTTTATATGTCATATAATCATATAAATGTTGTTTACATCTTTACACTTAGTCTGTGCATGCATATATCAAGTCGGTGCAATCATTATTCCAGCACGCGACCAACTCCGTGCATGCTTAAGTCTAGGCAAAGCAAGTCGGTGCAACACTTCTCTTTGTACGTGATCAAGTCAGTGCAACTTCTGCACCGTGCACTAAGTCTGTGCAACATTTATCCTCTGCACGAACTAAGTCTAAGCAACGTTGCTCACACATACATTAAGTCAGTACATACATGCATAAAGTCGATGCAAGCCGTGTTTATGCACACGACCAAGTCAGTGCAAGTGTCATCCATGCATTAGCCAAGTCGATGCACTGGTAGTTGTTGTCTAGGCACAATGAGTCAGTGCAATTCTTGCACCGGGCACACAAAGTCTGTGCAACACGTCTTAGGCAACTCTGTGTATAAGAGTCCATGCATTCAGTGTTTGCACATTAAGTCTGTGCAAGTCAAGTATGCTGCATAAGTAAGTCTGTGCAACCTTTACACGTCACACGATCTAAGTCTAAGCAATGGTGCTCTCGGCACATTGAGTCAGTGAAAGGTTTGCACTTTGCATATAAGCACTCAGTGCATGACTGCATGTCATACACATATAGTCTGTGCACATTCACTCTGTCAATAAATCACGTTTGTGCATTAGTTCAACGTGTGAAGATTGAGTCCGTGCATATGTAATTACATGCTGTATTGAGTCTGTGCACTTTTGGTTCAAAACATTATTAACTCTGTGCATTCCTTTACCATATGTCAAAGAATTATTTCAATCTAACTTTAAGTCTGACCTTGACAGGATATCTGCTCATGAAGTTTAAGAATGGCACGTGATCCAAGAATGGAGGAGGTGCCAAGATGTTGACACGTGGAGAGTAGTCAAGCTGGGATGCCTGCCATGTGACCTAGGATCATCAGATCTGGATAATGTTTTTGGGCGGGAATTGTGGTAACCACACCCCCTACCTCTCTGCTGCTTCATATAAATAAGGAGGTTCTCCTTCAAGTGAAGATTGATCATGATATTGAGAATTGAAGCAGAGAGAGCGAGAGCTAACACGATCCAGAAAGAAGAAGAGAGAGAGCAAATCTGAAAGAAGAAGAGAGAAAGCTTTGAGAGGAGAGTCTGTGAGAAATTTGTGAGAGATTTGTAATCAGCTTCCTGGTTTAAAATCGGAGCTGAGTTCGCTCGTTGTTGAGCTACATTCCCATCGTGGGTTTTCTGGTTTTTCATTTGTCTCTTTTGTTTCTTTGAAACTCGTGTTCCTTCAAGCTATGCGTCAACGGTTGCAGAGGTGGTATCCTCTGGTCAGGTGAAGCTGTAAGCCTCAGCGGGACAGAGGTGGAGTCCTCTGGACAGCAAGCAGTGTTGCTCAGCGGATTGTAGGGAACGATTTCCCTGAAGCTATGGATCAGCGGCAAGCTATTAGTCAGCAGTGAAGCCACACTCAGTTGAGTGTGGGGTGGATGTAAACCTCTGGATAGAGGTTGAACCACCTAAAATTCCTTTGTCTACTGTGCAATTGATTTGTGGATTGTGCCTGTCTTTGTTTCAATTCATCGTTCAGTAGATGAATGCTTAGGACCGCTCAAGTGCCAATCATCTAGATCTATTTCTGTCTGGTTGCGACTGAGTGTTTTTCAACCATCCTACAATAGTTTGATTTTATTTCGCACTAGTCTCTACTGTAGCTAGAAATTTTAATTGGGTGACTGATCTATTCACCCCCCTCTTGATCACGTCTTGGACTTATCAGGCCGCCCCTGCCACCAAGGCGGTCGGGCTCGCATCGATTCCTTTACAAAGGAGTTTCTGTAAAACACACGGATATCCACTTTATTACGCAACGACCCGGGGACCGACCCACGTGTCGGAGTTGTCCCGCGGCTTGCGCCAATTGTACTTTGGCCCCATCGGCCTATTTCTAAAGCCCACATGGGCTCTCTTATAGCATAAAACCAGTCGAATACAAGTGCCCGCATTTGGGTCCCCAGCTTTCTACCTACACCACTCGGTATATGTGCCTAACATCCTGACTCCAGTGAACACCCCTCAGTCGAAAGCGCACCCACAGCTGCAGAATGCTCCTGGCCCTCTACCCACGGCTTCAGATATATATACAGGCTTTTCTTCAGCATGGAACGAAGGTGTTCGGATTCAATCTGATATAAATAAACACCAGTTAGTTGCGGTCGGTGGGGAAAGACGTCCAGTACACGATTATCACAATCGCCTGCGCACTCGCACCCATGGAACCCCTTCTCTCCACGTGTCGCCCGATCTCTCGAGCCCACATGCCGCGTCCTGGTGACGCTTCCCCGGTCAACCCTTGGTTCCATAGGTGATCATCGAGAAATCGATTGGCACGCTTGCACCCTGTCCAGCTAACCCATACCCTTACATTTCCGTGCCATTTGACCCTTTTTGACTTTCTATAAGAGGAGAGTGCTTGGTACCGCCGTGAGAGGCATGCAACCGTAAGGAGGATACCCGAGATACATCAAACTCCCGTATTTTTCTTCCCTCGATGTATCCCTTCCTTCACCTGGTCATCGGCATAAAAACCCCCGCAACAACCCCCTACCTTCATTTCCAATTTGCTGAATTTGGATCGGTCACCTGTCATATGCCTGGACCTGCCGCTATCTAGGTACCACCTATTGTGCTCGGCTGCTAGGCTAACCTGCAGAGGACAGATCAAGCAGAGTAGATTGGAACCCAAGATAGATTGCGTCCAAAGACATTGTTTAAATCTCTAATCAGAACTTTTGGAATCCAAAACTGTTTCACATTATTTTTCTTGTCCATGTTGTTGACCGTTTTGTTGAAATTACAACTAGAGTTCTGTCCATTTGATCTAATGGTGTGGAATATGTTCCTGTTATTGGACTGTTCATCCCTCGGGTATCTTTTGTACCCATTCTGTCTAGGATAGATGTTGGGACGCTAAAGGTGATCTAGAGGGGGGGTGAATAGATCAGTCACCCGTTAAAAGCTACAGTAGCAGATTCAAATGCGGAATGAAAACTTCTGCTGAACAGATAAAGGGCACAAAGCAAATACTAGCCAGAACTGAAGAACCATCTTAAGCAAACATCTACTGTGCAAAGAACAGAAATATAGAAGCGATGCAAACCACAAAACAATCACACAGTAGACAAGATATTTTTAGGTGGTTCCGTCCTCTAGACCTACATCCACCCCACACTCAACCCGAGTGTGGATTACTGCTGACTCACAGCTTGAACCGCTGGGCCTCACAGCTTGCCTACAACTTGTTGAGCCTCACAGCTTGCTGTTCGAGGTATCCACCTCGCCTGCTGAGCCTCACAGCTTGCCGTCCAGAGGAATCCTCCTATGCAAAATCGCTGGGCAATACAGCTTCGCCATCCAGTGGAATCCTCCACTGCAAACGCTGACTAACAGCTTGAACACAAGAGTTTCGAAAAACAAAACAAAAAGCAAACGAAAGATAAAAAGAATCCCTACAGGGAATGTAGCTCAAACAAGTGAGCAAAACTCAGATCTAGTTTTGAACCAAAGATCTGAAGAACATCTCTCTCAACTCTTCACTCTCTCAACTCTCTTTCTTTTCTCTCTTTCTTTTATCTTCTGCTGGATCGAAAGGGCTCTCTGCTCTTCTGCTTTTCTTTCAAGTCTTCTGTCTTCGATCAGTCTTCTTCAGATGGAAGAACCTTGGCATATATAGCAGTAGCTAGGGTGTGTGTCCTCCACATTTCCCGCCCAAAGGTTCCTCCACGTATCATCATCCTGTCAGCCCTTTCAGCCTCGGATCACATGCCTTCATTAAGCTCCACGAGCAGTACCTGTCAGACAAAGAGAATTATCAGTTTGAGTAAGCAAAGTATGTACATCAAGAATGAATGCACAATGGCTGTATGGACTTTGCATTCTGAACAATGTGCATACTTGCCACCTGAAGTGTGTAATGCAGTGTGTAGACTTTGCAGTGTATGGACTTTATAATGCGAAGACAAAGCATGTACAGACTTGGAAATGCTTGAATCACAGAATGCACTGGCTAGAGTTATGAGTGTATAGACTATGATGCAGTATGCATATGGTGAAGTATGTACATTGACGATAAATGAGATGCAGCTTAACAAGCACATACTTGATGCTCACACGGCTGTACATACTTACATGAGACGCTGGGTGAGACGCAGGATGTACAGACTTGCTGTGTGAAATGCATGCGGCAGCCAATGTACATACTTGGCCAATGTGCAGACTTGCTGTGTGAAATGCATGCGGCAGCCAATGTACATACTTGGCCAATGTACAGACTTAGCCGAATGAACCACAAGCGGCGATGTACATACTTGGCCAATGTACAGACTTAGCAGTATAGCATGAGACGCTAAGTGAGACTGACTGATGTATAGACTTTGCCAATGTACAGACTTTGCAGTATACTCATGAGTAGCTGAATGAGACGGTGCATGCGATGTGATGTCCAGACTTAGTATGAGACGCAACCTGAGACACTTAATGTACAGACTTAGAGTTCGTGCATGCTACAGTGCTAATGTATAGACTTAGAGTTCTGCAGCCAGACAAGTGAATGCACAGTGAATGTATAGACTTGCTAACATGCATGAACAAGTGGCGATGCATAGACTTGGCCAATGCAGCGATGTATGGACTTGCACAGTTCTAGCTAAGGGATGTATAGACTTTATGTGATAGCCCAATGTACAGACTTGGTGTTCTGAACGTAGGTAAAGATAAGGAGTGTATAGACTTGCTCAGTTCAGAACGTAGGTAAAGATGCAATGTATAGACTTAACATATGCATTGGCTGTACAGACTTAGCCACGAGCTGAACTATCGGATGTATAGACTTTGCTCAGTTCAGCTGGTGGATGTACAGACTTGAGATGAATGCATGAACAATCCGATGTACAGACTTACCACCTAGACGATGTTCAGACAAGGCTGCAATGTGTAGACTTGTGACAATATGCAGACTTGCTAATGCATGGTATGCAAACGTTGCAGCAAAGAATGTATAGATTATATGGCATGCAATGCAGCAAGGCAGCAATGCAATGTATAGACTTTAACAATGCAATGTATAGACTTGCTAGCCAGACACTACAAAGGCTATGTATAGACTTTAGCAATATACTGACTCTGAACGCATGCAATGCAGCAGGGTAATGAATACTAAGCATAATGACTGGCTCACTGTGATACTCTTACTGTGTTGCTATTATCAAAACAAAATATCATATACTTGTGCCTAAGGGGCACAACATTCTCCCCCTTTTTGATGATGGCAACAAAGTGACAGTGAGTCACCAAATTAAATTTCTCCCCCTTTGACATGATCAAAAAGAAAGAAAAACATGAGTGCAAGGTGCAATATACATGTAGATTTCCCTGAATGAAGAACTCCCCCTGAATTATTTCTCCCCCTATGAAAAGGAATATGGACAGATAATCAAAAGGTAGAGAAGGTAGGAGGGTCAACAGACAACAGCTGATGCATTGGTTCAGAAAGTGAGCAAGATTATAGACAACTGTTAAAGCATAAGAATCAGTAATTTACGGTCTTGAAAGAATTCAGGTTTAATAGTGATAAAGATAGAGTAAAGCAGCTGACCACTGAAAAAGAGTTATAGACTCCATTTATAGCAATGAATCTAGGGCACATGATTTTAATAGATAAGTCAGAAATAATACCCTTTGTGATTAAACATGGAAGTTTAAGAAAGGTAACTTGAATATGTATTGAGAAAAATAATTTTCACTCAATGACTTTTGATTTCAAAGGGTTACAGCAGTTTGTTTTTCACTTTTTAATTTTCAGAAATTGAGCTAAGTTAATAGACCAGTGGCCTTTATGCTGTTGACATTAGGTGTACACCTTGATCAGAGGCAGGTACCCCCAGTTACTAGGCATAAACTACTGGATCTGCTTCAGATTAAGACCTACAAGGAACAATTTTCATCTTTGACATTAAGGGCACACCTTGATCAGAGGCCAGTATCCACAGTTACTTGGTGAAGACTCCCCTATACATTTGACCCTATGAACAGAGATAGTCTGAAGCACTTCATGACTTATGAATTCTCCTGCTTCTTTGGAGGAGATCACAGTTTCTCAGTGCAATTCAACCATTGCTCTGTCACTGTGTTCAGCTCTTTACATTGATGATCTTATTTACTGCTGCCGTTATTTATTTTAGAGTGATTGTTTAAAAAATAGTACACACTCTATTTACCTTTTCTAGACATTATCCAATTTAACACATTCAGGCATTAAAAAAAACTTTTTCTATTCTAACCATGAGACAAAGATTAAGAGCTATAAAAGTTTTCTTTTATCTCAAGTTCTGAAGTGCAGACACTTAACTCCTCAATTTATAAAGGTTAAACATTTAGTTCCTCTCAATTTGCAAGTGTGATTCTTATAAATGAACAATTGCAATGACCACAGCTCAATGCACTAAACCAGAAGCAATACTATTGTTCAGTGAAGGTTAGGGAAATGATGGCAATTGTTAAAAAGTGATAGCAATAGGCATGAAAGTCCAAGAGCATCTGATGTCAAAGATTATGAATGGAGTGAGTGGGAACAATGAGGAGTGAAAAAGATTCAACATACTGAACATAACTCTCAGCTCCCCCTGACACCATGATGCAAAAATATGCTATGCAATGAGTCATTTCTTTTTTAAAATTTTCAAATTCAATGATATGCAGTACACTGCTCTATATGAAGACTGGACCCTATATACCATAGTGGTCATGCAAAGAAATGCAGTGCAAAGCAGTCCTATATGCATTAAACAACTTCCTTGATGCAAATGATATATGCAAACATTAGACACATGCATCAACTATATGCATTAAATGAACCATTCAAACTCAGTGCAATAGATGGCAGAAGAAGAGCATCAAATTTATGCAGAATTAAATTCAGTAGCTGAGTCTGGAATGCAGACTGATCAGCTAGACAAGAAGAGAACATCAGAAATTAAACAACCAAATCAACATGACTTTCTCAATTCTGAAGGTAAATCACTTACCTGCTTTACCTGACTGATTTATTTTTACCATTGGTGTTGCATCAGATTGTTGACAAAGCCTCCAATTTCTTTCAGCTTTTAGAATTTTTGGCCCTGCCTCTTGGTATATGCCTGGAGTAGCTATTCATGTTTCATCATTTTGTTCCCGGCTACCAGGCATACCTGTAAACACACTTAGGGAGCAGATTTTGGAACCCAAGATAGTTTGGGCCCCAAGACAGACACATACATGTGAGAGTGAAAATATGACAGAAGCTGTTTAGGGATCCACACTTGTGTGAAAGTGGATGGTTTGGTGGATTCTACAGCTTGAGAGTTCTTTTTGTTATTTTTCTTTTTCTCAGCACCAACAGGTTTAGCTTTCTTTTTCTGGTGTTGTGATGGTTTTTGTGTAGTCGTGGCATTCATTTTATTAGAAACATTGTTGTTTTTCTGCCAGTGCCTTGGCCAATGAGTGTACTGGAAGTTGTGGCCCAAATTGGTCCTAGGCTGACCATAGAACACCTGTTGACTAGGACTCCATGTCCTAAAGTGACTATCCCATCTCCTAGCTGGCTGAGATCTATAGGGCTGAATGTGGAAATTCTGATACCTAGACCTCATGTATACAGGATTCCACCCAAACCTATTAAGTGGTTGTGAATGAATGTGATGATAGACTTGGGCTTGAGGGAAACAGGGATGTGCAAACTGGTTCCTAGCTACTCTTGGTCTCCCTGCCACCTTTGACCCTCTAGGTTTCTGCACTGACTTATATTGGGTCTTTTTCTGAGCAGTTGATGGTGGTGGAGACTTAGCATCCTTGGACTGGGGTTTTGATGTGCTAGGTGGCTGACCCCTAGCCTTGGACTTACCCTTGGGAGAAGAGCATGCAGCTCTAGGCTCTACAACTTTCTGCTTTCCCTTGTCCTTAGCACTGGACACCTTTGATTTCACATTATTGAAAGCAGATTTTTCATTGACCATTTTTATGAGTGGTCCTTTATTCTTTTCTCCCGCGAGTGAAATGGTTTTCGATTCAAAACTCTTTTTAGCTGAGGGATTAAAACCAAGACCCTCCTTTCTAAAATTGACTTTTGACCCTAGCAAGGCATTAAGATTTTCTGTTCCTTGGGTCATGCTTTCAATGATTTTCTTTTTGTCAGAATTTTCATTTTCCAGATTTTCAATAGTTTTCTTCAATTCAGCATTCACTGGCAAGATAGCTTCATATTTTTCAGTTGAAATCTTTATTTCATTTTCAGACTTATGAATTTTCAATTTCAACTCATCAACAACATTTTTCAGCAGTTTATTTTCTTTCCTACAATTAATCAAAGCATGCTTTAACTCATCAAACTCAGAACATGCACTTTTCAATCTATCATTCTCTGATTGTAAACATGCAACTTTATCAGAAAGTGTTTTATCATTAACCATAGAATTCATTTTCTTCTTCAAGAGTCTATTTTCCTTCTTAATATCATTCGCTTTATCTAACAGTTCTCCATAAGCATCTTCCCAATCAAAAATAGTATAATGTTCGAAAGGGGATGATACCTGATCAGACTCTTCTTCTTCTTCTCTTCCATTCCTGGCCATCAAGCAGATGCCTTCTTCCTCATCACTCCATGTACTGACCATGGCCTTTCCCTTTGGCGCTTTCTTCCATGGTCTTCCTTTGATTTTCTGTAACTTTGGACAATCAGCCTTCATATGGCCAATCTTCCTGCAATGATAACAAGTATTATCGTCAGATTTTTCAGCAGGGTTAAATTTATACCTATTTTACTTCCTGCTGTGGTGTTTTCTGTAGACATTTTTCCCTTCTATTCTAAGAAATCTTCTGAACTCTCTTGTAATCATAGCTAGTTCATCCTTTTCAAACTCCGATCCAGATAGGCTCCGATCACTGGATGATCCATTGCATCTGGACTATTTTGAACAGCTATGCTTGGCCTTCAGAGCAATAGGCTTCTTGTATTCTAGCTCTTCAGCTTGTAGAAGATTCATCTCGTACGCCATCAAAGAGCCTATCAGCTCATTAGGTTTCATCTTTTGTAGATCTTTTGACTCCTCAACCACATTTGCTTTGGTATGCCATATCGGAGTCAACGATCGAAGGATCTTCCTCATAACTTCATGATCAGTATAACTTTTTCCCAGATTTCTTAGACCATTTGTTATGATGGTCAGACGAGCATACATTTCGGTCACTGTCTCACCGGGCTTCATCCGAAATGCTTCATACTTTGACACTAGCATATTTGCCCTCGTCTCTCTCACTTGAGATGTTCCCTCATAAATGACTTCAAGGGTATCCCACATCTCCTTCGCCGTCTTGCAGGATGACACTCTATCAAATTCGGTGGGATGGAGTGCACACTGAATGGCGTTGATGGCACTCCAATTCAGAGTAGATTTATTGATTTCTTCTCTAGTCCATAATTCCTCATTCTCATGTAGCTCATAAGGACCTTTGCTCACAATTTTCCAGACCTCGTAATCTTTGGCTCTGAGGAAGACCTGCATCCGATTCTTCCAATATGGGTAGTTGGATCCGTCGAAGAATGGTGGCTTCGTAGTGGACTGTCCCTCTGCTGTTAACCCTCTAGCATCCATGGCCGTTCCCCTTTAGGATGTTAGTCCTGCACAAAGAGTTAGGCTCTGATACCAATTATTGGGACGCTAAAGGTGATCTAGAGGGGGGTGAATAGATCAGTCACCCGTTAAAAGCTACAGCAGCAGATTCAAATGCGGAATGAAAACTTCTGCTGAACAGATAGAGGGCACAAAGTAAATACTAGCCAGAACTGAAGAACCGTCCTAAGCAAACATCTACTGCACAAAGAATAGAAATATAGAAGCCATGCAAACCATAAAATAATCACACAGTAGACAAGATATTTTTAGGTGGTTCGGTCCTCCAAACCTACATCCACCTCACACTCAACCCGAGTGTGGATTACTGCTGACTCATAGCTTGAACCACTGGGCCTCATAGCTTGCCTATAACCTACTGAGCCTCATAGCTTGCTGTCCGAGGTATCCACCTCGCCTGCTGAGCCTCACAGCTTGCCGTCCAGAGGAATCCCCCTCTACAAAACCGTTGGGCAATACAGCTTAGCCGTCCATCTGGTTTTGAACCAAAGATCTGAGGAACATCTCTCTCAACTCTCTTTCTTTTCTCTCTTTCTTTTCTCTTCTGTTGGTTCGAAAGGGCTCTCTGCTCTTATGCTGTTCTTTCAAGTCTTCTGTATTCGATTAGTCTTCTTCAGATGGAAGAAGCTTGGTATATATAGCAGCAGCTAGGGCGTGTGTCCTCAACATTTCCCTCCCAGAAGGTTCCTCCACGTGTCATCATCCTGTCAGCCCTTTCAGCCTCGGATCACGTGCCTTCATTAAGCTCCACGAGCAGTACCTGTCAGACAGAGATAATTATCAGTTTGAGTAAGCAAAGTATGTACACCAAGAATGAATGCACAATGGCTGTATGGACTTTGCGTTTTGAACAATGTACATACTTGCCACCTGAAGTATGTAATGCAGTGTGTAGACTTTGCAATGTATGGACTTTGTAATGTGAAGACAAAGCATGTACAGACTTGGAAATGCTTAAATCACAGAATGCACTTGCTAGAGTTATGAGTGTATAGACTATGCTGGAGTATGCATTTGGTGAAGTATGTACATTGACGACAAATGAGATGTAGCTTAACAAGCACATACTTGATGCTCACACAGCTGTACATACTTACATGAGACGCTGGGTGAGACACAGGATGTACAGACTTGCTGTGTGAAATGCATGCGGCAGCCAATGTACATACTTGGCCAATGTACAGGCTTGCTGTGTGAAATGCATGCGGTAGCCAATGTACATACTTGGCCAATGTACAGACTTAGCCGAATGAACCACAAGCGGCGATGTACATACTTGGCCAATGTACAGACTTAGCAGTATAGCATGAGACGCTAAGTGAGACTGACTGATGTATAGACTTTGCCAATGTACAGACTTTACAGTATACTCATGAGTAGCTGAATGAGACGGTGCATGCGATGTGATGTCCAGACTTAGCATGAGACGCAACCTGAGACACTTAATGTACAGACTTAGAGTTCGTGCATGCTACAGTGCTAATGTATAGACTTAGAGTTCTGTAGCCAGACAAGTGAATGCACAGTGAATGTATAGACTTGCTAACATGCATGAACAAGTGGCGATGCATAGACTTGGCCAATGCAGCGATGTATGGACTTGCACAGTTCTAGCTAAGGGATGTATAGACTTTATGTGATAGCCCAATGTACAGACTTGGTGTTCTGAACGTAGGTAAAGATAAGGAGTGTATAGACTTGCTCAGTTCAGAACGTAGGTAAAGATGCAATATATAGACTTAACATATGCACTGGCTATACAGACTTAGCCACGAGCTGAACTATCGGATGTATAGACTTTGCTCAGTTCAGCTGGTGGATGTACAGACTTGAGATGAATGCATGAACAATCCGATGTACAGACTTACCACCTAGACGATGTTCAGACAAGGCTACAATGTGTAGACTTGTGACAATGTGCAGACTTGCTAATGCATGGTGTGCAAACATTGCAGCAAAGAATGTATAGACTATATGGCGTGCAATGCAGCAAGGCAGCAATGCAATGTATAGACTTGCTAGCCAGACACTACAAAGACTCTATACAGACTTTAGCAATGTACTGACTCTGAACGCATGCAATGCAGCAGGGCAATGAATACTAAGCACAATGACTGGCTCACTGTGATACTCTCATTGTGTTGCTATTATCAAAATAAAATATCATATGCTTGTGCCTAAGGGGCACAACAATAGACATACTCATTAAAATAAATCTGTGGAACAGGATTTCCCCAGTTTTTCTTATATTGACCCATGTTTTTATAGAAGAATGAATTTCTGTTCTGGGTCATATGTCTTGACTTGTGAAAATTCTTGTTCGGGGAGGTACACACAGGAGCTTGCCTAGTTGTATTCTTTCCAGTTTTAGATTGTCGTCCAGCATGGTTTGATGAATTATTCCTTGGTGGCTGGACATTCTGAGCAAGGTTTAAGCTGGATGGTGTGTCTAGCTTTTCCTTCCCTTTTTCTCAGCAGAATGTTACTATTGTGAATTCAAAAGGTTTCTTGTGTGTTGGGTCATAGCCTAAACCCTCTTTGTTGAAATTGACCCTAGTACCTAGAATGGTTTTCAAGTTTGTTTATCCTTGCTCAGAATGGCTGGACATTCTGAGCAAGGTTTAAGCTGGATGGTGTGTCTAGCTTTTCCTTCCCTTTTTCTCAGCAGAATGTTACTATTGTGAATTCAAAAGGTTTCTTGTGTGTTGGGTCATAGCCTAAACCCTCTTTGTTGAAATTGACCCTAGTACCTAGAATGGTATCCAAGTTTGTTTTTCCTTGTAAAAATTTTTCTAGGGTTCTTTGTTTATCTTCCAATTCTTTTTGCAGTGTTTCACAGTTTTTCTGGAGTTCAGAGTTCACTTTCCTAACATCTTCATTCTTTTCAGTGGTTAATCTGTTTTCACTTTGACTTTCTTGAAGTTTTAATTTGAATTCATCAAGTTGTTTTTAAGCTTCCTAGTTTTCTGATTTAAGGTTTTCATTTTCCTTTCTGAGAGAATTCATCTCTTCTAATTCTTCCTTGACTTTCTGATTTTCTTTGCCTATTTGAATTTTTTCTTCATTAGCAGCATTCTGTTTTCTCTTTAACACCCTATGATCTTTACTCAAGGCATTAAACTTTTCTAGCAGTTCAGCATAGGCATCTTCCCAGTCATCTATAGTGAAATTTTCAAAGATGTTGGTTACCTCTTCGTCACTATTAGCCATGAGGCATATTGCTTGGTCGTCTTCTTCTGAAGAGTTGGCCTCAGGGTCATCCTCCTCACCACTCCATGTGCAGAGCATAGCCTGGGGTTTCTTCTTTTGAACCTTGGAGCTTCTCTTCTGAAGATCGGGGCTGTCCCCCTTCATGTGTCCATGCCTCCTACAATGAAAGCATGTAACCATCTTAGCATTCCTATATTTATCATTGTTAGAATCAAAATGCTTACCAGAAGGAAACAACCTTTTTCTGCTAAATGATTTTCGCTTAGTTCTCAGGAACTTACGAAACTGTCGAGTCAGCATAGCTTGCTCTTCTTGATCAAGGTCTGAGAACCCGTCAGACTCCCCACTACTACTGCTACTGCTACTCCCACTACTGCTACGGGACACCTTGAGAGCAATGTTCTTGCCCTTCTTGTCACTTCCTTCACCATTTCTTTCAAAGTTCATTTCATAAGTCATTAGGGATCCTATCAGCTCAGTGACTGTCAATTTTGACATATCCCTAGACTCCTCTATCACAATGGCCTTGGTGTGCCATGCGGGGGTTAACGACCTAAGGATTTTTCTAACTAAATCCCCTTCTGAAACCTGTTTCCCCAACCCTCTAAGATTGTTAGTGATCAGCAACAACCTAGCATACATTTTCGTAATATTCTCCTCGGATTTCATCTTAAATAATTCATACTCAGAGGTGAGCATATTTACCTTGGTGGCCTTGACTTGGGATGTACCTTCGTAGATGAGCTCTAGTTCATCCCACATCTTCTTGGCTGTCTGGCAGGCTGAAATCCTGGCGTACTCTTCTGGATGTACTGCGCAATGGATTATGTTAAGAGTCGACCAGTTGACTGTTGAAAGCCTGATGTGATTCTTTGTCCACGCATCTTCATTTGGTGGGAGATCGTATGGTCCTATGGTGATTACTCTCCAGAGTTCGTGACTCTGTGCTCTCAGAAATACTTCCATCTTGTTTTTCCAATGAAAGTAATTGTTACCATTAAAGAAAGGAGGGTGACTAATAGACCGTCCCTCAGCCATGAAACTGTGAGGATGGTTAGATCTAGATTTACCCTGGTCGTTGGACCACATGTTGGGTAACCTGCTCTGATACCAATTGATAGTTCACACAGAAGGTGAGCTAGAAGGGGGGGGGATGAATAGATCACCCCTAATTCAAAATAATTCAAAAAATGACTTATGTAATCCTGAAACGCAGTAGAGAAACTTCCTTAGTCTAGCCACGGAGCAGATAGATAGACAGATGCTTAACTAGAGAGAGAGTCAAGATGAGACAATAACCGAACAGTTGATGTGCTAGAGCCAAAACGGGAGAGCAATCAAACAAACCACACAGATAGAGCAGAGAATTTTTAAGGTGGTTCAATTGTAATCTGCAATCTACATCCACCCCTTACTCTACCAGAGTAAGGCTTCCTTGCACTCAGCAATTAAGAACCGCAGACTCAACCTGCTAACATCCGCTGCCTTACAACTTGTCCCGAGGAACACTTTCCTCGCTCTTCTGATGACCAGAAGACTCACTAGAGGTCCAACCTCCCTTCATTTGCACACTGCAAAGGGAATCCCGTGAGTTGCTCCCAGCAACTCACGAACCAGAGGAACGATCCTCTCTTCCTCCAAACATGATGGAGGGAAACCGGAGACCCTCTCCCTTCCTCCAACAGAACATGGAGGGTAACAGAAAGTAATTGAGAATGCATAACAAAAGGAAAACTCGAAGATGAAAAATAATCAGAAAGATAGATAAATCTCTCAGAATCAGTAACAATGTAGCTTCCGTAGAAGTAGACTCTCAAACTCAAATACCGGCAATCACTCAGCTCTTCTCTTTCTGAACTGACTCTCTTCTCGAATGGGGGGAATTTCAATACTGGCTCTCACTTCAGATATTCTCTTTTTTTTCTATCTTCTTCTTCTCTATTTTCTCTTTCAGCTTTTCGATCCTCTTTTATTGGCAGACAATGGGCGTGTGGATGCCACGATTCCCGCCCAAATTCTAAGCAGATCTGATCCTTTGAGGATCCACATGTCATAATTGTGGTGCTGTAGCAGTCCACGTGGCAGGATCATCTGTTCCAATCCTTGCCTTGGATCACGAGCCATCGACCAGGTACTTTAAAGAAAACGTGTAGTTTACTCAGTAGATGCTCGACCATATAACTCACCTGGCCGAGATATTTCATCAAACACTTGGTGGTCAGCCATGGTTCAAGTGTGCACAGACTTGGTTAAGTAAGGAATGTAATGTGCACAGACTTATATGCACCAAACCAACTAACATAGACTTTATTCATCTAGCACAGACTTCAGTCATGAAGTTCATCCAGCTAGCATAGACCTTACGTGTGAAGCAAGGCTAACTAGCATCGACATAGTGCACAGGACATTGCAAGGTAACACAAACCTCATGCAAGGCTAGCACTGACCATGTATGTAAGTATGAGAACGTGCACAAACCTTAGAATGTGAGGTTGCAAATGTGCACCGACCTTGGTCTTGCACAAATAGAATATGCATCGACTTGCATTTTACATGTGCACAGACCCTGTAGTCATATGTGCATCGACCTTCTTAATGCATAATTCAGATGTGCACAGACCTGTTGGATGACATGTGCACAGACCTTGTCAAACGTGCATTGACCTTTAAATGCGCAGAGCAAAATCTGCACCGACCCTGGAATGCTCATGTGCAGACTTTGTGCATAGAAGAAAAATGCTAGCACCGACCTTACTTCAGTTGAAGCAAGACATGCACAGACTATAGTGTTCAAGCCAAAACATGCACCGACTTCCACTATACATGAGTATGCACCGACCTTGAGCCTTGACCCCTGCACCGACCTTGTCAAGCTAGCAACAACTCTTAATGCAGTATGCATGACTCTAGCCCCGACCCGTTATGCAACTAGCACCGACCCTAGTATGCAAATTGCTAAAATCTGCACCAACTTCTGTAGGCAGAATGCGAAATATGCACCGATGTTAATCATACGTGAGACACACTTTGACTCCAATGACTCAAAGTGCATGAACTCCAGTGCACAGACTCATGAATGCTTCAGACATATTCTGTTTGATTTAAGGTGTTTGATTCTTTATAGTGTCTGACATTTGACTTATGGTGTTTGTCATTATAAAAATAACAAGGATACAACACGCAAGGCTAGCTGTGGCGGTCCATGGACAACCGCTAAGCTTCGTAGAATCTGGTCAACAGTTTTAAGTCGGTTCAGGCTAGCGGTCTAGCTCCGACCGCATGGTGTCCTTGGCGGCCCTTGGGGAGACCTCCAAGCTTCGTTAAACGGTTCAAGGGAGATCGTTTAGTGGTTTTGACTGGTTAAGTCGATTCGGGGGTTGACTGGGTTAAGCAGCCAGGTCTATGATAGCTACAGTCACCTTGCGGCCCTGAGGAGACCGCCTTGTGCAAGTAGCAACCTCCAGATAGACCGCATACCCCTATGCTTTTGTAGTTTTGCTCGCTTGAGTCTCTGAGTGTAGCGGCCATATCCTTGACCGCTTAGTTCAATGAGACAGCCTATGTATAGACCATTTTTATCTTGGTGCTACCCTTTCTTGGCCGCCCAGTGTCTGTGTTCTCTATGTGAGGGTAGCGACCCTTTGGCTGACCGCTTGGTTTGCATGGCGGTCTGGCATGTGACCGTTTCCTTCCTGGAGTTCTATTTTCCTGATGTTTTGGCCTCCAATTGTCTTGGCTTGATCTAGTGGTTTGCCCGTTGTCCCGTGGATGTCTTGGATATCCTATGAGGGCTATGACCAAGTTGTAGGGTGGCCAGGAGTGCCATTATATCGAGTGGTGTTCTGTATTAATTTACAGTCATTATTGGTTTCTGGTCAACCCGGTGTGATCCAGTGGTTGACATGTGACCTCGTGAATGTCTCGATGATCCTGTACGGATCGGGACATGGTTTTGGACACCTTGAGGTACTGTCTTACCTCAGTTTGGGTGTCCATGTGCTTTGAGGGTCTTGGTAATTACTCAGGTCTCCGTGATTCGTGTTATGTGGATGTGTGGATCTGGCAATCCTATGCTGTTTCCTTTATCGGTGTTTTACCGTGACTTTGGCTTAGGGATTAGGCTGATTGGTGGCATGTTACCACTTTTGTGTGATGATCTTGACCCGAGTCATGAGACTCAAGGATCGGTGTGTCAGTAGGTCTCGTTGTCTGTCCAGAGTCCGATGGCAGTTTCATATTCTGCCTTTTGTCTTGTGCTTAGTGTTTCGTAGTACATATGACAGTGCATCTTAGCCTGTCTATACTTTAACACTGATGTTTTGGAGTCTTTGTGTCTAGTGAGTCTCCACCAGTCGTAGCCTGACGATACTTTCCTGTGTGTCGGCCCACCTGGGAGTGGTGGTGGGGTGAGTTTCCGATATATGGTTTGTAGGCTAGTTTCCGTGGGCCCCCGTGCCTTGCGATAGCGTCCTATTGGGGGGGAAAACTAGCTAGAGGCCTGGCTCAAGGCCTTGAGCTTGTGTGTGCACACGTGGTAAGGGGCGTTTGGACGAGCACCGACGGGCGTGACCCTGACTAGTCACTCGTTACTGTTGTTCCTTGTGCCTTGATTCTATGAGTGTCTCAGTTACCGTCATTCCAGGCATGTGGGAGATACTTGTGGCGTAGTGTAAGATGTCAGTGGACACATCTGGCTATTCTTCTAGTGAGGAGGTACTTCTATCACCTGGCACCTAACTCATTGTGTTTTCGTGACTTCTCCGGGTAGTCTGTTCTTGGCTTCACCGGAAGTCCGTGTAGCGTGCACGATGATCTAGTTGTGTATGCGTTAGTGGTTCTTGACTGTGTAGGTTTCTTATAGGGCTTTTGCCTATTTTAGTAGGCTTTACCTATGGAGCTAGTGCTTTGTCGACGGATCGGTAACTCCCGACTTTGTGAGATAGGGGTCTGCCTTTCTGTTGCTATTTGGAGTAGCTTAGAGAGCGGTGGTTCGATCGGTTGTCATGTTTCTGTTTAGTACGGCTTTACTCTTTTCTTTAGCTGTTCTTACTCCTGCTTTTACAGCTTTACTATTGTAGTTTAACACTGCTGTTACTTCTACTCCTGCTTTACTATTTAGCACTGTTGTCTTGCGTGTTACTGCATTGTTTCCAGTGGGGATCCGCGGGACCCCTACTGAGCTAGTGACACGAGACTCACCCCTGCTTTTCAGGTGTGGTCGTTCTTCTTCCTCGTGGTTCGTGGCGCGGAGCATCAGTTCGTAGTTGCAGCGTTGCCTGCGTCGGGCTTCCCCCGACTTGAGAGTACGTTCTCTTTTTTATTGGACTGTACTTGTCTTTATTTGGATTGGACTCTGTAACTTAATTTGTTATTTGAAAAGGTAATTTTATTTCTGCTACTTTAGTAAACCTGATCAATGAAATATTAATTGCTTACTGCTTTATCTGGAACTTCAGTGTACTCCACACACTCCTTTTATCCTTTCGGAGCTTTACCGCTCTTGGGAGGTCTCGCAGGATCCAAGTGGTATCGGGTTTACTCGGTATCCGGACCCTGGGTCGTCACACTTTCACACATAAGAAATGAATGCATAATATTTGGATAAAATATTTGCTTCATTTATATAATAATCAAAAGTACATAAAGTTATCTCTTGACTCTTTGACTAACTAGACTCAATAAAATGGAAAATTACATTGCGACTCTTGACTATCAACTAATGACAATCTAAGGCTTCAATCATTCTTTAATCACTCTCGGATCCATCACTTGAATAGTCTGAACCCGACCCGCTAGAATTTCCTGAAAAAGATTGGAAAAGTAGGGAATGAGCACACATGGCCAGTAGGTATCTTCATATCAACATGAAGGCAATGTTTAAGTAATTAACATTTTAGCTCTAGAGTGTAACATAAGTAATTGAAAATACGATGAAACACGTGAATAAACCAAAGTAACACAAGTAACAAGATATGATCAAGGTGAGATATGAGAGTTCATGTAGACTGGAATATGATCAAGAAAGAATATAACATGAATGTAATTTGGCCTTTCATGAACAAGAATATACTTTTCATAATCATAAAGGCTATGCACTAGAAAGTCATGTAACGAGAATGTACTGGCAAGCATGTAATTTCACAATATTGCCTCGTGGATCTTCACCCGTTTATAAAAAAAGTAGTCCCGACGCAATACGACGCCAGTGTTCATCATACCCCATGGTTTATAGTATGTTTCTGGCTATCTGCCGAGGGGACTAGAGTTGAGCCCTTGGACACTGTCCATGTCCACTCTTGCATCTTCAAGTTATAAATCAAGCTACTTCCACAAGAAATAGTAATAATGTAGGCCAATAATGAACAAGTTCAAACTATAGTTTCATGATAACAAATATCAAGGTAAGAATGCATCAATTAAGAACATGAGAGTTCAAGATTGATTTAGAACAAGGTTATGCCATGGAGAAAATTCGGCAGCATAACGACATATTCTTTAATTTCCATAATTCAATAGGTAGCTTTACAAACAAAGTGTTAGGTTCTAGATAATCATAGACCATCTAGGAACATAGGAAAATCAACCCTTTGGTCAAACCTCGGGGTGAGAAAACTTGAGACAATAGCGATCATGTCTGGACCGTTTATTAGAAATAGCGATCAGTACATGACCATTTTTGACAGAGTTGACGCAATGAGTGAACTGGAACCATACGGTCATGGCAGGGCCGCTAGGCGTCTTTGGCGATCAAGAGAATGGCCGCTACTTGACTTTGGCGGTCATCAGAGGGCCGCTAAGGTCCAGAAAATAGGAAAACTCCGATAAACTACTTTCTAGATAATTTGGGTTTTGAGGGTAGTGGGAATCTCAGGCTCACGGAGACTTATGGAGGCCTTGAAACAAGATCACCTAGTCCGGTGGAAGGAATATCCAACGGAGAGGATCACAAGTCCAAGATTGTGTGCTTATAAGTGCAAAGTGTATCTAATAACATCGTACCAGAATACGTGCCATGTACTTAAGAAAAGACTCTTAGATAAGAAAGAATGTTAATAAAACAGGTTCATCTATCAGTTGAAGTATGAATTTAATACAAGAATATAGTATTTTGGCATGAAACTATCTTAAGTTAAAAATAATTCTTAAGTGCAGGAGAGATATGAAACCTACTAAGATGAACCATTACCATAACCAAGTTTATGAATACAGTACTTAAAACAAGAGTACAATCTAGTTAGCTAGGCTTTTCATATGATAAATAGGGATATTCTGCATTATGTTTCGAGTTAACAATAATACAGAAACTCTGAAAACTTAGAGGTCTTTTGCAGACCGTTTACTGGCTTTAGCAGTCTATCGTAGGGCCGCTAAAGAACTCTAGCAGTCTGGTGAAGACCGTTTATTTGCCTGTAACAGATAATATAAAACCCGAAGAGCTGGCCTAATCTAAGGCAAATAGGTGCATAGAAAAATATGCTAGTAGATAATTAAGGCCTGATGCAACTATATTAAAACATGGAGATGCATGGGTTTGAGTGAAGTAAGCTAAAATTATCAATTTGTTATTAAGGGTAGAATTCATGCTTGCAGTTTTAACCTAGATGCACAGTCATGATAGAACATGAAATACTACCTGTAGAAAGCATGAGATAGAATGAAACCATAGGGTTTTTAGTCCTAACATGTTGCTTTAGCCTTTTCATGTGATAACCTACCTTTGATTCATTCCATAGACTTTGAATTTTTGATTGGAAGTAGACCCTAGTTAAAGCACGTCCTGTGCCCAAAAGGCAACTTCCCATCCCTCGTTCTCCTCAACCACTTGACCTAAAACCATGAGATTCGGAGGGTAGGTAGAAGATACGAAGGGGAGAAAAAACTTCAAAAGGACCAAATTGAACTAACCTTGTTTAGGGATTCTATTCTCCTGATCTTTACTAGATCGGTGCAATATTTTCTGTGCAACCTACAACGAACCAGAGACTTTCAGATGCTCTATCTCTCTAACTGCTGGGTCTTCTAGCGCAAAAATTGGAGGTGAGTTAGATAAAACTAAGGAGAACAAACTATTTTAAAGAACTAACCTGAGAAGATGTCACCTTACCTTCAAAATACGTGATCCAACATTAGGGTTCGCATGGGTCGAAGTTAAGGTCTATTTATAGGGTTTTGAGTTAGGGCTGAGGGATTGATCGAATTGAGAGTCCTACTTAGGTGTAGGATCAATCCCCAAGAGTCCTAGACATGACTATATGTCTACACACTTTGATCCATGGAGATTTGGATGCCAAAGATCCAACCTTTTCACGTTTTCTCCCATTCACGTCATGGGGAGGGCTTAGCGGTCATGGAGGGACCGCTAGGGTGGATCTGGCGGTTGCGCGATAGACTGTCAATCGCCGTTAAATCCAAAAAATTTTGGATTTTCGTATTATCTCCTATTTATCCCCTAATTGATGTATATATCCTATTTTAAATCGACAAATTATCCAATTTATGTTTCTATTAATGGGCTTGAGTCTAAAGATCTTGGAATTGGGTCTTTCGGCCCATTTCAGTTGGGCTTAGCCCTTAGGTAATATAGGGCTTTTAAATGGATTTAATAAATCCTTAATTCTTCTTAATTATCTATCAAGCCTTTTTAATTGCTTAGTAATTATATTTAATCCCAAAAAATTCTTAGAAAATTCTTGGGCGTTACACCCTCCCCCACTTAAAAGAAGTCCCCAAATTCATCGTAATAAGATTTGCTAAGGAGAGTGTACTTACATTCAAAATATCTCTGGAAATCTTTTACGCATCGCCTCCTCTATTTCCCATGTCGCTTCGTGTGGCCAAGATTTGCTCCATTGGACTTTGACCATTGGAATAGTTTTATTCCGAAGTTGACGTACTTCTCGTTCAATTATTTTCATTGGCTTTTGCTCATATGTCAAATCCTTTTTAATCTCCAGGTTGTCATAAGTTATGACATGGAATGGATCGGGGATGTACCTTTTGAGCATTGAGACGTGAAATACATCATGGACTCTAGCTAATTGAGGGGGCAAAGCTATTCAATATGTGACCTCACCAACCCTTTTGAGATTTTCAAAGGGGCCACTGAATCTCGGAGTGAACTTGCCTTTGATGCCGAATCTTCGAATACCTCGACCCGGAGATGCCTTAAGAAATATGTGGTTTCCTACTTAGAATTCCAAGTCGCTCCTTCTATTTTCAGCATATGATTTTTCCCTGTCTTGAGCCATCTAGAGTCTCTCCTGAATAAACTTTATCTTCTCTGTAGTATCCATGATGATGTCGGGGCCGAGAGATTACCTTTCTCCGACATCATTCCAACATATAGGTGAGAGACAGCTTCTTCCATACAGTGCCTCGAACGGTGCCATTTGTATACTAACTTGATAGCTATTGTTGTAGGCAAATTCCACTAGAGGCAAGTGGTCGCGCCAACTCCCTCTAAAATCAATAGCACATGCCCTGAGCATATCCTCCACCACTTGATTTGTCCTTTCAGTTTGACCATCAGTTTGTGGATAGAACGCGGTGCTAAAGTTGAGTCGAGTCCTTAATGAATGTTGTAGACCCTTCCAAAATTATGATGTGAACCGAGGGTCTTGGTCAGATATAATGGTGACAGGGATACCATGTAGTTTGACAATTTTCTTTATGTATAGTGCTACTAATACATCCACAGACCATCGACTTTTGATTGGTATAAAATGTGCAGATTTAGTGAATCGGTCTATTATCACTCATATACCATCGTGACCAACTCTCGTCTTAGGTAAACCCATGATGAAATCCATCCCTATACTTTTCCATTTCCACTCGGGAATATCCAAGGGATGTAGTTTCCCGGCGGGCTTTAATTGTTCTGCCTTTACTTGATGACAAGTGAGGCAGCGAGATATAAAGTCTGCTACTTCTCTTTTCATATTGGGCCACCATAAATTTATTTTAAAATCTTGGTATATCTTGGTAGCACTAGGGTGAATAGCAAACCTTGATTTATGAGATTCTTTCATGATCAACTTCTTAGTGTCTGCATGATCCTGCACATAGATTTGATCTTTGAACAATAGTCTTCCATCAGTTGGAATGGAGAATTCCGACCTTTGATTTATATTAACCTTGATCTCCATCAATGTGGGGTTATTTTCTTATAATTTGACTAGATCTTCAATCAATGTAGGTTGTGACCTTATATTAGCAATCATACATCCTTCCTCTTCTTTGTCAACATCGAGATTCAAACGAGCAAAACCCTCGATAAGATAAGTCGTACATTTCCTGAGGCTTGCTAGAGTTGCCATTGGTCTTCTGCTAAGAGCGTCAGCTATAGCATTTGCTTTGCCTGGATGATATTGGATAGTAAAGTCGAAGTCTTTAAGATACTCCAACCATCTGTGTTGCCTCATGTTCAATTCCTTTTGGGTGAAGAGGTATTTCAGACTTTTGTGATTTAAAAATATAGTGAACTTCTCCCCATAGAGATAATGTCGCCAAATTTTCAAGAAGAATATAATCGCAGCTAGTTCCAGATCATGTACAGGATAATTTTCTTCATGACGCTTTAACTGTCTCGATGAATAGAAAATCACCTTGTCATTTTGCATAAGAACACATCATAGGCCAATGCCAGATGCATCAGTATAGACTTCAAAGTCACCACCCTCAATGGGTAGTGCAAATATATGGGCCGTAGCGAGATGATCTTTAAGAGTTTGGAAACTTTCTTCGGAATTATTTGACCATATACAAGGGTTCTCCTTTCTTTTAAGTCTAGTCAAAGGAACGGCGATTTTAGAGAAATCTTTAATGAATTGCCTATAATAACCAGATAGGCCCAAAAAACTTCTAACCTCTGACATGGTCGTCGGCCGACTCCAATCTTTAATAGCTTCTACCTTAGAAGGATCGACAACGATACCTTCCTTTGAAATAATATGGCAAAGAAAAGAGACCTCCTTTAGCCAGAACATGCACTTGCTAAGCTTTGCATAGAGTTGATGCTCTCTTAGGGCCCGTTTGGTATAGGGTTAGAGCGGGGATATCCCCGCTCTAACCCCATTCTATGTTTGGTATGTTCAAAACGGGTGGGGATAAACCGGGTTAAGTGAAATAAGGTTAACCCCGATTTTGGGGTTGGAAACGGGGATAAGTCATTCCAACCTTTGTTGGAATGACTTATCCCCATTTTTCTAACCCCATTTCATCCCTTGTGTATCAAACGTACATGAGAATAAGACTAGACATAAATTATCCTAGAATGACTTACACCTATTCTCCTCAAAATTTATCCCGATACCAAACAGCACCTTAGGGTTTGTAAAGTTATTCTTAAGTGTTCTTCTTGTTCCTCCTTAGTCTTAGAGTATATAAGAATATCATCAATGAAGACGACCCCAAATCGGTGAGATAAGGGCTGAAGACATTATTCATAAGTTGCATAAATACTACCGGGGCATTGGTTAACCCAAACGGCATTACCACGAATTCATGGTGCCCATATCTGCTCTGGAAAGTAGTCTTGTATATATCTTTGTCTCTGATCTTGAGCTGATGATAACCTGACCTGAGGTCTATCTTGGAGAAGTATTTTGCTCCCAAAATTTGATCAAAGAGTTCATCGATACGCGGCAATGGATATTTGTTCTTGATAGTGAGTTGATTTAGTCGTCGGTAATCGATACATAGCTTGAGAGATCTGTCCTTTTTCTTGACAAATAAAACTGGCGCACCCCAAGGGGAGGTGCTAGGTCGAATGAAGCCTTTGTCTAATAACTCCTGAAGTTTCTTCTTCAATTCTTTGAGTTCTATAGGGGACATCCTGTAGGGAGCTATTGAAATAGGTGCTGCTCCAGGAATGAGTTCAATGGAGAATTTTAATTCCCTTTCAAGTGGTAAACTGGGTAAATTCGATAGGAACACATCGGGAAACTCATTCACAATGGGAATATCCTCTAAGATGATTTCCTTGGATTTAGTGATGATTACGGAAGTAAGAAAAGCTTCACATCCTTGCAAAATGAGTTTGTAAGCGTGGAGAGATGAAATAATGGTAGGATACTTCCTATACTTGATGCCAAGGAAAGAAAATTGCGGGAGACCTGGTTTCTGAAAAGAGATTCTCCTATTGCGATAATTTATATAGGCATCCTGGTGTACAAACCAATCTACACCTAGGATAGCATTGTAGCCTTCCATGTCAAGACATACGAGGTTAGCAGGAAGCTTATGACCTTCTACCATTACCTCACTATCGCGGTAGTGGGTTGTAAGTTTAGTTCCGGGACCTAAGGGTGTAGTGATAGCTAGGTCCGATAGTAGAGGAACTGTTGAAACTGGCAAGGTTTTTACAAAAGTAGTAGATATACAGGAATGAGAAGCACCAGTATCAGATAACATGAATGCAGGATGGAATAGATTTGGACGGTACCTTCCATTAGCCCATCATCCTTGGGCGCTTCATCACCATCCGGAACAGCGTTAAGACGAGCATGTCGCTTGCGTCCAGCACTTGAAGATTGATCCTTCATGAGGGGGCAATCCGGCATGTGGTGCTCCCGGATGCCACATCATAAACACGCCCCTAGGCATTTCCAGCATTCTTCGACTGAGTGGCTGAACTTCTCATAGAAAGAGCAAGCCGCCACGACTTGCTTATCATCTTCTTTCACCTTCTTGTTCCTGCAATCATCCTTGTTGTTCCCATTCCGGGATCTCTTCTTGTTATCCAGAGAGTTGTAAGTGTTGTGACTCCTCTGTGTTGATGATGTTGACATATGCTTTACTTCATTGGCAACACCTTGTTTTGATTGATTGGTAACTGTTTATGCTTTGATGAAATTGTTCTTATCAGATTGTATGTGTGTTCTATGCACTTCACAGTTTTACACACTGCACACACACTCAAAGTCCACACATTGCACGTTGAGTCTATACAGTGCCTTGTGTTGTGTTTGTGCATTGTTGAGAATGTAAGTCAATACATCCATGCACAGTCTGGACAGTAGTGGGTCGACCCCCTTTCTAGATGGGTCGACTCCCTCAGAACACTCAAGTCTATACACTGTCCATCTTCTTAGTGTCTCATGCAGCGTCAACGCAGTCAGTGTGTACATTGCATTGGCTATGTCTGCAGCGTCAACGCAGCATGTCTATACATTGCATTGGCTAAAGTCTGTACAACGTCCATCTCATTTAGAGTCTAAGGCAATATCTATACACTGGACTTGAAGTGTGTACATTGAGCGTCTCATTGAGCGTCTCATGAAAGTCTATAGAGTGGTTCAGGCTAAGTGTGTACATCGTCGGTCTTAGTTGAAGTCCATACATTGCACTGCATTGGCTAAAGTGTGTACATCGTCCGTCTCACTGGAAGTCTATACATTGGAAGTATGTACAACGGACTGTTCATGCATCAACATTCAAAGTCCATACATTGGACTATAGCATGCACGAAGCTAAGTCCATACATTGGACTGTAGCATGCATCAGTGAAGTCTGTACAGCGTCATGCATTGTTCTTCATAAGTCCATACATTGGACTGTAGCACGCATCATTGAAGTCTATACATTGGCCTTAGCTTTCCAAAGTCCATACATTGCATGAGCATAGTCATGAAGTCTATACATTGCACTGTGCATCATTCTTCAAGTCCATACACTGCACTGTAGATGCTCGAGGTGAAGTCTATACATCCTTCATTGAACTTCCAAGTCTATACATCGAGGTGAAGTCTGTACATCCATCAGTGAACTTCCAAGTATGTACATCCACCTGTTCAACTTCGAAGTCTGTACATTGGAAGTTTTACCTACGTTGCACTCACAAGTCTGTACATCGGTAGCTTTACCGACGTTGCACTCGAAGTCTATACACTGATAGCTTTACCGTCGTTTCCCTTGGCAAGTCTATACATTGGAAGTCTATACACTCGACTGCCTTGCCTTGATCAAGTCTGTATAGAGTTTCCTTGTTCAAGTCTGTACATCGCTCAGTTGGCAAGTCTATACATTCGCTGCCTTGCTTTGTTCAGGTCTGTACAGCCTTTCCTTTGGAAAGTCTATACATCGTGAAGTTTACACATTGGCTGTTGAATGATCTCCAAGTCTGTACATCGTGCATCTTTTAGTTGAAGTCTGTACAGCCTTTGCTTCGCCAAAGTCTGTACATTGGTCTGCATTGCATTACATGAAGTCTATACATTCATCTGCATTGCATTGCATGAAGTCTATACATTCATCTGCATTGCGTTGCATGAAGTCTATACATTGCACGAGCTGAAGCCTGCCTAAGTCCATACACTGGCTGCTGTTCTTCAAAGTCTGCACATTGTTTTACGCTTCAGCAAGTATGTACAGCGGTTGTCTTCTTATATGAAGTCTGTACATTGCATTCGAGTTCACAAGTCCATACAGTGAAGTCTATACAATGCATTTAGTCTTACAAGTCTGTACAGGGTTTATACTTAACCTGATAAGTCTATTTCGACTGTCTGATAGGGATTCTTTACAGAGATTGGTGACTTGGCTCGTGATCCAAGGAGGACGAGGTGGTGTGATGGTGACACGTGGAAGTAGCCCATCACAGGATGCTGCCATGTGGATGGAATTGCCTCGGTTCTGGCGAATTCACTGGGCGGGAAATGTGGAAGCCATGCGCCCTTATCCACCTGCTGCTAGTATATATACAAGTCTTCGTCTTCAGATGAAGGTTGATCGATGAAGTGGGCAAAGTCTATACAGTGAGCGAAAAGCAGTAGAGAGCCACCGATCCACAGAGGAGAAGAAAAAGAAAGAAGAAAGAAAAACAGAGAAGAAGAGAAAGAGAGAAGAGATGAGTTGAGAGAGTGAGATTGAGAGAGCTTGTTCGAGAGGTTGTAAATCAGTCTCTTGGTTCAGATACCAGAGCTGATATGTTTGCTCATTGAGAGATATTTCCCTTCCGGGTTTTCTTATTTTCATTTGCTTCTGTTTTACTGCTTTCGAACTCTTGTTTCTTCAAGCTGTGAGGCAGCATTTGCAGTGGATGTCTCCACTGGACAGGTGAAGCTGTAATCCTCATCAGGTGAGACTTGGTCTCAGACGGCTAAGCTGTATTGCCTAGCTATTGCAGAGGATCTGTTCCTCTAGTCGGCAAGCTGTAAAGCCCAGCGAAGTAGTGTATCAGCGGTTGTATGGCAAGCTGTGTTGCCCATCTATTCAAGCTGTTAGTCAGCGGAATCCACACTCTAGTTGGAGTGTGGGGTGGACGTAGATCTCTGGATTGAGATCGAACAACCTTAAAATTATTGCCTACTGTGTTTTTGCTTATTGGTCTTGTGTTTTCATTGTGCACCTTAGTGAGATTGCTTGTGTTCTATTGTGTGGCTGCATGTGTCGACCCTTTACATAGTGGTTCTTCATTTGGCTTAACTGTTGTTTGCGTATATTCCGCATTAGAGCTTATACTAGTTTTTAATTTGGCATTAGATCTATTCACCCCCCTCTAGATCCACACTTCGTGGAGATAGACTGCGTCCATCTAACATAACACTTGGTATCAGAGCCATACTCTTCTATAGGGACTCATCGCCCGAAGAGGAAGGCAGAGATGGATGCTCGAGGGATGATAGCTGAAGGACACTCAACTACAAAGCCCCCATTCTTCGATGGATCTAACTACGCATACTGGAAGAATCGTATGCACGTGTTTTTGAGGGCTAAGGATTACGAAATCTGGAAGGTAGTCAGCAAGGGACGTAATAAGCTGTCCCCTAATGAGGAGGTCTGGACCAAGGAGGAGATCAGGAGGTCCACACTGAATTAGAGTGCCATAAATGCCATTCAGTGCTCTCTGCACCCTACAGAATTCTCTCGCGTATCAGCCTGCAAATCAGCTAAGGAGATGTGGGATGCACTGGAAGTAATTCATGAAGGGACCTCTCAGGTTAGAGAGCAGAAGGCTAATCTCCTTGTGTCAGTATATGAAGCCTTCAAGATGAAGTAGAACGAGACCATCAGTGAAATGTATGCTCGTTTGACTATCATTACCAATGGTCTCAGAGGTCTCGGGAAACCTCAGACAGAATATGATGTGGTGAGGAAGATACTTCGCTCCCTGACTCATGCCTGGCATACTAATGCTACAGTGATGGAGGAGTCAAGGGACTTTCGAAATACAAGAGTTGATGAACTAATTGGTTCGCTGATGGCATATGAGATTAATATGCCAAAGATAGAAGAAGCTGAGAGGAAGAAGAAGCCGATAGTGCTGAAGGCTGGTTCCAGCAAATCCAACAAATCCAGCTCCAGTAGTTCATCATCAGATGAGAGCCTGAATGAAGAAGATATAACTCGTTCTGAGATGGCCATTATGACCAGAGAGTTCATGCGATTTCTCTGGAAAGGAGCAGGATGATACAGCCAGAAGAAATACAGTGGCGACCGAAGGGATAAAAGGTATAAGCATAACCCTGCTAAGAAAACTAAAACTAACACTTGTTATCAATGCAGGAAACCGGGCCATCTGAAAGCTGACTGTCCAGATAATCAGAAATAGAAGGGCAAGTCAAAGAAAAGGAATACGAAAGGGAAAGCAATGGTGAGTACCTGGAGTGATGAAGATGAAGGCTCCTTCAGTAGCAGCTCAGACAGTGAAGCCGAATCTAAGAAGCCCATTTGCCTTATGGCAACAAGCTCAGAAGACAGAGAAGAGGACTCAGATGAGGTAATCACTAGATTTGAAAATTTTACTATCGCTGATTAGGTAGATGCTTACCATGACATAGCTGATAGAGCTGATGATATTAGAAAAGAGAACAGGCATCTGAGAAGAAAGATCAATTCCATGCAAAATGATAAAACTCTAACTGATAAAATTTCATGTTTAGAATCTGAGAATAAAAATTTGAAACTCACATGTTCTGAATTAAATGAAATCAGAAATGAGTTAAAAGCCTCTAAAGAAGACAATGAGAGGTTAGATAAAGAAGCTGATGAATGGAAGCTGAAAATCCAGAAGTATGAAAGTGAGATAAAAATTGTTTCTGAAAAATATGAAGCTGTCCTCAATGTAAATAATGAATTGAAAAAGTCTATTGATGAAATTCAGAAAGACAATGATGATAAATTGAGAACCATTGAGAAAACGACCCAAGGATCTGAAAACTTAAATGCTTTATTGGGGACGAAGGTTAATTTCAGAAAAGAGGGCCTAAGATTTAATTCAAGTGCAACGAAAACCTTTGGAATGAAAACTATTTCATTTGTTGCACAAAAAGAAAAAGGACCTCTAATTAGCATGAATTCAAACAATTCAATGAACAAAAATGCTAATCTGAAAAAGACCAGTGCTGAGGAGAAGGGTAAACAAAAAGTGAGTGAGCCTAGTAGAGCTAGCACATCCAAGTAAAATCCTAAGGCTCAGTCCCAGGTTAGGGGTCAACCTAAACAGTCTTACAAACCCCATGTTAAGGTCACCAAGTCTCCACCATCACCATCACCTCAGAAGAAGACCCAATATATACCTATGAATAGGTCATCAGGGTCCAAGGTGCAGGGGAGACAGAATGCTGTTAAGAGTCAACCCAAACATTTCTACCAACCTAGAGTTCAGGCCCACTACAATGCACAGTGAACCTATTTCAATAGGTAAGGTTGGACTAGAACTCCGGGGAGGTATACAGGTCTTGCATATTAGGCTGCACAATATCAAAGACCTTACACTAGAAATTGGGTTGATGGGTATGGAAATTGGACACATAGGAATCTGAATTTCTTTAGCCAGCCCAGGAACTACTATGGCCAGAATTTCATGAATACACCCTGGCCAAAGCACTGGCAAAGAAAAAACACTGTCAATAATCATGTTGGTGCAAACAATAAGAAGACAAGCAAGAAGAAGAAGAGGAACAACAACAGAAGGAAATCTGTAGAATCCACTGAACAAAATTCATTTAAAAAAATGTGGATTCTGAAAAGTCTGCTTTCTTGCTTTGCTTCTATTTCATCTGTTATGGAGCCCAATCAGTCTTGGGTTCCAAACCTCTCTACCTAATTGTGTATGCAGGTATGCCTCGCAGCCAAGAACAACTTATGGTACTTGGATAGCGGCTGCTCCAGGCATATGACAGGAGATAAGGCCAAGTTCTGCATGCTGACTGAGAAACTAGGAGGCCTTGTCACCTTTGGAAGTAACACAAAGGGTAGGATTATTGGATCAAGTAAGGTAGGTAAGTGTTCTACCTGCTGCATTGATGATGTTATGCTGGTTGAAGGGTTAGCTTATAATTTACTTAGTATCAGCTAGTTGTGTGATAAAGGATATAAAGTTTTATTTGATTCTCAATGCTGCAAGGTTTTTGAACCTGATTCTAAAATTGTCAAATTTTTTGGAAAAAGAATAAATAATACATACATGATAGATTTAGATGATATTCAACATTCTAACCTATGCCTTACTGCTAATAGAGAAGACTTAGCATTTTTATGGCATCGTAGGTTAGGTCATGCTAGTTATACTGTTTTACATAAACTGAATAAGCATGGCATGGTTAGAGGACTTCCTGAAGTCTCCTTCAAGAAAGAAAATAAAATCTGTGATGCATGCACTCAATCAAAGATAACTAGAAAGTCATTTAAGTCTAGAACTAAAAATTTGTCTTCTAAACCCTATGAGCTGATACACATGGACCTTTTTAGGCCAACCAGATATGTCAGCTTATCAGGGGTGAAGTATGGGTTTGTCATGGTAGATGACTTTTCTAGGTATACTTGGATTTATTTCTTATCACATAAGAGTGATGTATTCTCAGAATTTCAGGAGCTCTATGTTAACATAAATTAGAAAATTGAAAATATCTTGACTGGTCATGGAGGTGAGTTTGAAAACTCACAGTTTGATGAATTCTGTAGGTCAAATAGAATTAACCATAAGTACTCCTCACCAAGGACACCTGAGCAGAATGGAGTAGTTGAGAGAAGGAACAGAACCCTAGTGGAGATGGGTCGTACACTCTTGGTTGAAGGTGGTCTACCAAGGAAGTTTTGGGCTAAAGCAGTAAATACTGCATGTTATGTAATTAACAGAGCTATGGTAAGACATTCTACCCAGCAAACACCATATGAGATCTTAAAGGGTAAGAAACCTTCTATTGCTCATTTCAAGATTTTTGGATGTAAATGTTTCATTCATATAAATGATAAAAGAGACTTTGATAAATTTGAACCTAAAGATGAACCAGGAATATTTCTTGGTTATTCTGAAAACACCCGAGCATATAGAGTGTACAATCTGAATTCTAAAACTGTTGAAGAATCTCCATACATAGTTTTTGATGAATCCTTATTGAAGACTAATATTGGTCAATGCAGGAATGAAGACAATGGTGATATTTTGAAGGAAGGAGATCCTGCAGACAAATCCGAGGATGAGGAAGGACATGAAGAGCTTAATGAAGAAGAGCCTACAGTTCAGGGGGAGGTAAATCAAACTCATGACAATCAAATTGTTAACATTAGATATCTTAAAGATCATCTTGTAGATAATGTAATTGGAAATCTGCATGATCCCCCTAGGACTAGAGGCCACTTGAGAATTCAAAATGAATTGAATGCTTATGCTTTTATTTCAAATGTTGAACCCAAGTCCATTGACTGTGCTCTCAAAGATGTGCATTGGATTAATGCCATGCATGAGGAGCTCAATAAATTTGACAGGAATAAGGTGTGGCATTTGGTTCCACCTCCTGATCATGAAACAGTCTTAGGGACTAAATGGGTGTTCAGAAATAAAACTGATGAATCAGGGAATGTCATTAAAAACAAAGCCAGACTTGTAGCTCAGGGGTACAATCAGGAATTTGGAATAGACTTTAAAGAGCCTTTTGCCCCTGTAGCTAGGTTAGAAGCAATCAGAATATTATTGGCTTATGCATGTTCCCTAGGTATAAATTTTCAGCAGATGGATGTGAAATCTGCTTTTCTAAATGGGGAAATTAGTGAGGATGTCTATGTGAGACAGCCTCCTGGATTTGAATGTTTAGATTTCCCTAATCATGTTTACCAACTCAATAAAGCTATCTATGGTTTAAATCAAGCTCCTAGAGCTTGGTATGAAAGGTTGAGCAAATTCCTCACCGACAAGAATTTCACAAGAGGTATAGTTGATCAAACATTATTTACCAAGGTGAGCCATTCAGATATTCTTATTATTCAGATTTATGTGGATGACATTGTGTTTGGGTCAACTAACCCCAAATTGTGTGAGGAATTCTCTCAAATTATGACTGATGAGTTTGAAATGAGCTCAATGGGTGAGCTCAAACTATTTCTTGGACTGCAGGTTACACAATCAAAGGATGGCACTTTCATCTCTCAGTCCAAGTACGTAAAGAATCTATTGAAGAAGTACAAGATGGATAACCTCAAGGAAATAGCTGCTCCAATGGATACCTCAACCAGTTTGGATGAAGATTCTCAAGGTAAACCAGTGGACCAAAGGCTATATAGAGGTATGATCGGATCTCTTCTTTATCTTACAACATCTAGGCTTGATATTCAATTTGTAGTGTGTTTATGCTCTAGATTTCAGGCTAGTCCTAAAGAAACTCAACTTAAGGCTGTGAAAAGGATTTTTAGGTATTTACTAGGCACCCAACAGCTAGGTCTATGGTATCCTGCTAGGTGTGAGTTAAAGCTTCTAGCTTACACTGATGCAGACTATGCTGGGTGTCGAGTAGATAGAAAAAGCACTAGTGGCTATTGTCAATTCCTTGGTGGCTGTGTAGTATCTTGGGCATCTAAGAAGCAACACACAGTAGCCTTGTCTACAGCTGAAGCTGAATATGTTGCTGCAGGTAATTGTGCTGCCCAAGTACTATGGATCAAGCACCAACTAGATGATTATCAGATAAAATTGGAATGTATTCCAATCTTGTGTGATAATACTAGTGCTATATGCCTTGCTAAAAATCATGTTCATCATTCTAGGACTAAGCATATACAGATAAAACACCATTTTCTCAGAGATGTTGTAAATAAAAAGGAGATTGAAATGAACTTCATTGAAACTGAAAAATAAATTGCTGATATTTTTACTAAGCCTCTTGGGAATGAAAGATTTAAATTTCTTAGAAGAGAACTTGGCTTATGTAAATTTCAGCATGATGAATAATTTGTTCAGCTGCTTTGAATAAAATTTCTGATTTGGACTTGCATCTTGTTGACACCCGTTTTATGACCAATAAGTCGGGTCATCTCTTTATTCATTATATATGATGCTCCGAGTTGTTCACTCTTCATCGAGTCTCTTTATTTAGTTGAAGATCATTTCTTGGGTCTTGACTCCTTGATCGGATGTGGCTCTTTCTGACATTTCATTTTGACTAAAGCTTAGCAAAACCTTCATTCCTTCTTTTAAACTCCATTGATAATAACGGTCTGTCCCAGGCGCGTTGCTTCCTTCTAACGGATGGGTCCTGGGCCGTTACTCCTTGAAGAGTCCTGAAGCTTGAGGTCTTGTTCCAAAGCTTATCCTTTGGCCTATATATAGAATATAACGGTCTATCGTGCAGCCGTTGTTTCATTGTGATGCCCCATGCCTTGGCCGTTACTTTCTTTACAGAGTCCTATTGTTTTGATCTTCTTCCTGTTGATCTTATCTCTTTGGGATAAGGTTGAAAGTAACGGATGTTCCTTGATGCGTTATTTCACTGTGGCGGTCTGTCGTGCGGCCGTTACTTCCTTCAGAGAGTCCTAGCAGTTCAGGCCTTTTCTCTGCTACTCCGTGGTCGAGATAAGAACTTGGATTGACGATATCTCTTCCAAATCTGATCCTCAGGACCTTCTGTTTGATTCTATGGACTCTTGGTGATATTATCTTCAAGGATTTGTTAAGAGTTATCCCCTTATCTTGCTGGATTTTCCTCTGCTCGACCTGAGGGTCTAGAAATAGAACCCTTGACTTCATGCTCTAGGGGAGGAAATTCTAGAGTTGCGTCGAAGTGCTGCCGCATTTTAGAGTCACGTTTGATCAAGGAGAAGTGCTTCTCACGTTCGTTTGCTGCCTGGTGAAGGGAGTATCTGTTCCTCTTGGTTCCAAAGTTCATATTTGCATGTTGAATTTCTTTTCCATATCCCTTTCATCATAAGCATTATTTCTCTCCTTTCTCCACGTTTTTCACTGATTTTCATCATCTAAACATCCTCCCAATCTTTTAACACGCCCAGAGGGGTTAAAAAAACCAAAACTTCCCGGTACTTCCCTTTCCTTTTGATGATATTGTGTTTATTGAAGAATTGATGCTATATTGTCTAAAGGGCTAATTTGGGTTGTTTTCTCTTGCTTTCCATGTTTTTGGCAGGTTTACAGGTCCACCAGTACGAGGCCCAAGTCTTCTAGCCGGCTGGAAGAGTTGGAGTTAAAAGGATTCACGCTTTGCTACTGCAGGTTATTTGACGGTCTTGTGCAGGCACGTCAGATTCTTCCAGCGGTCTATCGAGCGACCGTTACTTTCAAGTGACGCACAGGGTTCTGACCGTTACTTTCAGCTGACCTGCAGGTTTCTTTGATCTTTCCTCTCCCGTGGGCGGGTGCTTCATCCACCTATTTCCAAGGTATTTTCAGGTCCTTGGCTTGTTTTTACTTTGGTGGCGATCACATCTTTCTTAAGTATTGGGCATTAGCTTTCTCTTTCACATCCCACATCTTTTATTTCCTTGCTTGTTCCACCCCTTGCGGTGTGTTTCTATTTTACTCCTTGCTCTACGCTCCGGCGTGTGTTTTTTTTCCCTTTATTTCTTAGCTTAGTTTGATTGAGATAGCATGCCCATGCTACAGCTTGCTTTGGTTGCCTAGGTTCATGATCACATGTTCATAGGTTGAGTGCAGATCTTTGATTATTTGCTTGTCATCTTGCTACATATCATCATTTAAGACCCCAAGAAAAGGAAGATAGAGAAGCAAAATAAAATCAATAGATAATTTTT